>JBBDGP010000639.1:2037500-3450000 GCA_037952835.1 Lithobates septentrionalis | reverse complement strand
ACAGCCTCCAAAGAAGGCTACAGGGAAGGCTGCAGGGAAGGGTGCAGGGCAGCGTGGAGGGAAGGCTGCAGGGAAGAGAAGAAAGTGATGACCTGGGTTCAGTCTGGTCTGACAGAAGACGCAGGCTGTTGTAGTACCACAGTCTGGGGACATCTATATCATCTGCTGGTGCTGTTGATCTCTGGGATTCTTGGACCAGATTGTGCTCCCTCTTATATGGACTCCTCAAGATCCCAATTTTCTGGTACACAGACTTTTTCCAGCGTTGACTTCCTCTTTTTTTTTATTTTGACCATGAATAAATGGATCTTTTTTTGAGTTTAGCAAAAGATTTTATGTGTTTTCTTTTAAATCATTGATTTTACACACAATGTTAAATTATCAAGGGACAACAATCTCATTGAGTTTGCAAAAACACACCAAAAATACATTACTAATGTTAATAATGTTCGAGTGGTAAGTCTGGGAAAGAACAAAAATATACATAACCAAAAACGGTGCTTTGGGTTAACTTTATCTTAAAAATAAAAAATAATCACTAGAAAAAAAAAACATTAGAATGGGTTCTTTGTAGTAACTTTACAAACCTAAAAAATATAAAAAAATAAAGTAACAAATAAAAAGAAAAAAAAAAAATACAAATGGGTTATTTGTGGTAACTTTACAAAACTAAAAAATATAAAAAAATAAAGTAAAAAATAAAAAGAAAAAAAAAAAATACAAATGGGTTATTTGTGGTAACTTTACAAAACTAAAAAATATAAAAAAATAAAGTAACAAATAAAAAGAAAAAAAAAAAAATACAAATGGGTTATTTGTGGTAACTTTACAAAACTAAAAAATATAAAAAAATAAAGTAACAAATAAAAAGAAAAAAAAAAAATACAAATGGGTTATTTGTGGTAACTTTACAAACACCAAAAAATGAAAATTAAAAATCTAGAGATAAACATATAAAAAAGTTCAACACCAATCATAAAATAAATATCTGGATAAAAATTACAAGAAAATATGATTCCACACAAAAAAAAACCAAAAAAAAAAAAAAGGTAAAAAGTATTATATTAGTATGGAAACATTGTTTTTAAAAAGCATACTATATCATTCATGAGATCAAAGAGAAAAAGAATCCAGAAATCAGTTTGGGAGAACTCTGAATATGAACAGCAAAACACCTTCGTTCTTTATAGAGCATTCGTAATGAAGAAATAAAATGCGCTGCATTCAACGATCACAGATTTTGCAGCGTGATGAATGTGCTACCTACAATACGAACACTAGTTTTACTAGACCGAGTGCTTCCGTTTAGTTTTTGCTTATGAGCATGCGTCGTTTTTTTGTCCGTCGGACTAGCATACAGACGAGCGGACTTCGGGGTCCGTCGTAGGTACGAAGTAAAAGTTTTGAAGCATGTTTCAAATCTAAAGTACGTCGGATTTGAGGCTAAAAAAGTCAGTTGAAAGTCCGGAGAAGCCCACACACGATCGGATTACCAGCCAGCTTTAGTCCGTCAGCGTCCGTTGGACTTTTGTAGACGAAAAGTACGACCGTGTGTACGCGGCATTAGTTGTGATCATGCACTGGTCTATCACACTAAAAATCCCATAGTCCATAGTCTATCTCGGGAGCAAGCAAGAGAGGGTGGCTACGTTCCTACATACATTGGGACCATGGAGAACAAAGGTAGCCACAGTTGAACAGGAATTCAGATTTCAGCAGCAAAATTAGGAATTTGGATGAAGCTGAGAGCCAATAGGAGGTAATACTTCTGAGTTAAGCATGCATACTTGAATAGAATTTTTTTTAAACCAGAGTTTAGTGTTACTGGTTGTAAACCTCAGGTCATAAAATCTGAACAAAACACATATACTATATTGCCAAAAGTATTGGGACATCTGTCTATACACGCACATGAACTTTAATGGCATCCCAGTATTAGTGCGTAGGGTTCATTATTGAGTTGGCCCACCCTTTGCAGCTATAACAGCTTCAACTCTTTTGGGAAGGCTGTCCACTAGGTTTAGGAGTGTGTATATGGGAATGTTTGACCATTCTTTCAGAAGCACATTTGTGAGGTCAGGCACTGATGTTGGGCGAGAAGGCCTGGTTCGCAGTCTCTGCTGTAATTCATCCCAAAAGCATTCTATCAGGTTGAGGTCAAGTTCTCCCACCCCAAACTCACTCATCCATGTCTTTATGGGCCTTGCTTTGTGCATTGGTGCACAGTAATGTTGGAACAGGAAGGGGCCATCCCCAAACTGTTCCCACAAAATTGGGAGAATGAAATTGCCCCAAATGTCTTGGTATGCTGATGCCTTAACAGTTTCCTTCACTGGAACTAAGTGGCCAAGCCCAACCCCTGAAAAGCAACCCCACGCCATAATCCCTCCTCCACCAAACTTTACACTTGGCACAATGCAGTCAGGCAAGCACCGTTTTACGGGCAACTGCTAAACCTAGACAAGTCCGTCGGATTGCCTGACACTTGATTTGTCACTCCAGAGAACACATTTCCACTGCTCTAGAATCCAGTGGTGGCGTGCTTTACATGACTGCATCCGACGCTTTGCATTGCATTTGGTGATGTAAGGCTTTGATGCAGCTGCTTAGCCATGAAAACCTATTCCATGAAGCTCTCTAAATGCTGTTGTTGTGCTAATCTGAAGGCCACACAAAGTTTGGAGGTCTGTAGCTATTGACTCTGCAGACAGTTGGCGACTTCTGTGCACTGTGCGCTTCAGCATGCGCTGACCCTGCTCTGTCATTTTACGTGGCCTACCACTTTGTGGCTGAGTTGCTGTTGTTCCCAGTTGCTTCCACTTTGTTATAATACCACTAACAGTTGAACGTGGAATATTTAGTAGCAAGGAAATTTCACTGGTGGACTTATTACACAGGTGGCAACCTATCATGATACCACGCTTGAATTTGAGCTCCTGAGAGCGACTCATTCTTTCACAAATGTTTGTAGAAGCAGTCTACATTCCTGGGTGCTTGATTTTATAGTGGCCATGGAGGTGATTAGAACACCTGAATCCAATGATTTGGAGGGGGTGTCAAAATACTTTTGGCAATATAGTGTTTACTTGTCTCTCTCCAAAGCTCTAAGTGTCATTTCTCCCTGGTGCTTTGTTCCTCTGTTATCAGCATGTGTCACTTCTGACAAGTTGTCCCAACACCAGAGATAAAGGGAGGAGAGCTCAGCACACAGCTTTTCTTTTGAACAACACAGCTCTGCATCGTTCATTCGTTCCTGTGCCATGTGTGAAGAGGGTGTGTCCCTTTCCTCCAATCAGCTCTCACGCATTGTACAAGAGCTTTAACTGCAGCTCCACACCCCCTCCACTGTGTTACTGACAAGTAAACCTTATGTAGGAGGTTTTGTTTGTGTATCTCTGAGGATGTTCACTTCACTGGGTATTAAGGATGAGCTCCGGCGTGTTCACAAGCTGCACGTGCAGAGCCCGCCAGGAACTCAGGACTGCACAGCACTAATCACAAACGGTGAGACATTTCCCGATGTGCGGCTGCAGAGATCGGGAAATGTCTCACTGCCTGTGATTAACGCAGCGCATTGCCGACTTCCTGCTGGGCTCAGCACATGCAGCTTGCGAACACGCCGGAGCTCATCCTTACTGGGTATATAAGAGGGTTTACAATCACTTTACGCAAAGTGTGGTCAAAAGGTTTACTAATTGGAAAAAAAGTAAAATTGTTTATTAAAATCAAGCACAGACTCCTATTTTAAAAACTTAACAAAACTTGTTTAAAACCAGAGGTTGCACAAAACTATATATATTATTAGTGAATGAAACATACAACTGTGACTATATAGTAATGCAAAATGATGAACATAAAAACATATGAATAATACTATATAAAAACAACAACATCAGGAGCATGTAATTGAAAACAGATCATTTTTTTTTGTTTCTTGAGATTCAACATGCTGTGTACAAATGAACAATTATCATGAATGAGGTGGTAAATACCATATTTTCCACATATGCCTTTCATAATCAGATTCAATGTGTTGAAATGCTAAGTTCACCTTTCTTAACATGTTAAATCACCCCCCCCCCCTTGTGGCTGCGGGCAGGGGACCCTCTTCCTGCAACCGCTGTCACATTTTGAAAAGATTGTGGCTAAGCGGGGCTCCACTCACATAGTTCTGTGAATGAATGAACTACAACTATCATTAACCATTGCGACTGATGGCTTGTAGTTCTCAATGAACTGTGAGGGTGCTGGTGAGTTCACTCTAAAGCCTCGTATACACGATCGGATTGTTGGCCAACAAAACTGTGGACTTTTGTCCGAAGGGCGTCGGCCCAAACTTGCCTTGCATACACACGGCACACAATTGTTGGCCAACAATCACGACCGTAGTGACGTACTACGTGGTTTTTCAGCTCTTTAGCGCCACCCTTTGGGCTCCTTCTGCTAATTTCGTGTCAGTAGAAGTTTGGTGAGTGTTGATTCGCACTTTTCATTTCGCACTTTTCATTTTGCACTTTTCAGTTCAGGCCGTTCGTCAACCAGCCATGTTGCGGAATCGGAGGAGATAACGTGTTATTTATTATATCTACCCTTAATTCCTTACTTCACCCCCCACTGCCCCCTCCCACCAACTTGCTTACCGCTCAACATATTGCCAACCACTTCAATAGCAAAATCAACACAATTCGCAAGGAGATATCCAGCATTAAAATTCCTCCCCTACCCAACATATCAGGTCCAACACCACACTCAATACTCTCCTCCTTTTGCCCAGTTACCACAGAAGAAGTTGATAAACTCCTCTCCATGGCACACCTCACTACATGTCCCCTGGACCCTGTCCCCTCTCAATTGCTGCGACCACCTTCCCACTCTATCCTCAACTCCCTAACCCACATCTTCAACCTCTCCCTCTCCTCCGGCACCTTTCCTTCCCCGTTCAAACATGCACTGGTTACCCCCATACTCAAAAAACCCTCACTAGACCCCACCTATTTGAATAACTTAAGACCTATCTCCCTTCTCCCGTTTGCCTCCAAGCTCATCGAACGCCTTGTTCATGACCAAATGAGTCGCTACCTCACGGACAACAACCTTCTCGACCCCCTACAGTCTGGCTTCCGCCTACAACATTCGACTGAAACTGCCCTACTAAAAATCACCAATGACCTAATAACTGCCAAAACCAATGGCCACTACTCCATACTCATACTTTTAGACCTCTCTGCTGCCTTTGACACAGTTGACCACCTGCTGCTCCTCAGCAAATTACACTCCCTTGGCCTCCGTGATTCTGCATTATCCTGGTTCTCCTCCTACCTATCTCAGCGCACTCTCAGCGTCACTTACAACTCCACCTCCTCCGCTCCCCTTCCTCTTTCTGTTGGGGTACCCCAAGGCTCTGTCCTTGGGCCTCTCCTTTTCTCACTCTATACCTCTTCCCTGGGCCAGTTGATCACCTCCCATGGCTTCCAATACCATCTCTATGCCGATGACACACAGATCTATCTCTCCACTCCCCAACTCACCCCCACTATCTCCTCACGGATCTCAAACTTGCTGAATGACATATCGGTATGGATGTCACACCACTTCCTCAAACTTAATCTTTCTAAAACTGAGCTTGTTATATTTCCTCCTTCACGGTCCCCCTCCTGTGACTTCACCATTAACATCAACAACACAACCATTGGTCCCTCCACACATGCCAGAGTCCTGGGTGTAATCCTTGACTCTGACCTCTCCTTCAGCCCCCATATCCAATCACTGGCTAAATCCTGCCGCCTTAACCTCCGCAACATCTCCAAAATTCGACCCTTTCTGACTAATGACACTACAAAACAACTTATTCACTCTTTGATTATTTCCCGCCTCGACTATTGCAACTCTCTCCTTAATGGCCTACCCTTAAGCAGGCTATCCCCCCTTCAGTCTATTATGAATGCTGCTGCTAGACTAATACACCTCACTAATCGATCCGTGACTGCTGCTCCTCTCTGCCAATCCCTTCACTGGCTTCCCCTACCCCACCGTGTAAAATTCAAAATGCTAACCATAACATACAAGGCCATTCACAACATCGCCCCCATCTACATCACCAACCTCATCTGCAGATATCGCCCAAATCGCCCCCTCCGCTCCTCCCAGGACCTCCTGCTCTCTAGCTCCCTTGTTACCTCCTCCCATGCTCGCCTTCAGGACTTCTCCAGAGCCTCTCCCATCCTCTGGAATTCCCTGCCCCAGTATGTCCGATCAGCCCCTACCCTATCCACCTTTAGGAGATCCTTGAAAACTCATTTATTCAGGGAAGCCTATCCCACACCCACATAACTGTCCCTGAGCCACCCCCATCAAATCATTCTTTGCAGCTATTACCTTTTGTACCACCACCCCCTCCCTTTTAGAATGTAAGCTCTACGAGCAGGGCCCTCCTGTACCTTTTGTATTGTACTGTAATTGTGTTGTCCCCCTTATACATTGTAAAGCGCTGAGTAAACTGTTGGCGCTATATAAATCTCGTATAATAATAATAATAATATTATTGGCCTTGGAGTTATTGCTTTAACCCAAGTCTAGTCCAGGAACAGGAGGAGGAGGAGTTCTTGGACCAAAAATTGGTTACTTTATTAATTGTGACCAATTATGTCATATGCCTTTGCTGCGGGAGCCCCAGGGAGCTCCAGGAGAATAATCCAGATGTCTAACTGGATTTTGCAAAAGCATTTGACACAGTTGCACATAAACGTTTACTGTACAAAATAAGGTCCGTTGGCATGGACTATAGGTTGAGTATATTGAAAACTGGCTACAAGGGCGTTCAGAGGGTGGTGATAAATGGGGAGTACTCTGAATGGTCAGAGGTGGGTAGTGGGGTCCCCCAGGGATCTGTGCTGGGACCAATCCTATTTATTTTGTTCATGAACGACCTGGAGAATGGGGTAAACAGTTCAATATCTGTATTTGCAGACAATACTAAGCTAAGCAGGGCAATAACTTGCAAGATGTGGAAACCTTGCAAAAAGATCTGAATAAATGAATGGGGTGGGCAACTACATGGCAAATGAGGTTTAATGTAGAAAAATGTAAAATAATGCATTTGGGTGTCAAAAATAGGAATGCAATTTATACACTAGGAGGAGAACCTCTGGGGGAATCTAGGATGGCATAGGACCTGGGGGTCCTAGTAGATGATAGGCTGAGCAATGGCATGCAATGCCAAGCTGCTGCTAAGAAAGCAAACAGAATATTGGGATGCATTAAAAAAGGTATCAACTCCAGAGATAAAACGAACTACACTCTACAAGACTCTGATCTGGCCGCACCTGGAGTATGCTGTCCAGTTCTGGGCACCAGTCCTCAGGAAGGATGTACTGGAAATGGAGCGAGTACAAAGAAGGGCAACTAAGCTATTAAAGGGTCTGGAGGATATTAGTTATGAGGAAAGGTTGCGAGCACTGAACTTATTCTCTCTGGAGAAGAGACGCTTGAGAGGGGATATGATTTAAATGTATAAATACCGTACTGGTGAACCCACAATAGGGATAAAACGTTTTTGCAGAAGGAAGTTTAACAAGACACGTGGCCACTCATTAAAATTAGAAGAAAAGAGGTTTAACCTTAAACTATGTAGAGGGTTCTTTACTGTAAGAGCGGCAAGGATGTGGAATTCCCTTCCACAGGTGGTGGTCTCAGCAGGGAGCATCGATAGTTTAAAAAACTATTAGATAAGCACCTGAACGACTGCAACATACAGGGGTATATAATGTAATACTGACATATAATCACACACAATGGTTGGACTTGATGGACTTGTGTCTTTTTTCAACCTCACCCACTATGTAATTATGTAACTATACTCCGGGGGACCTGCCCTGGGTATTTGAATGTTAGTGCGGAGGGGGAGGGTATCGCGGATGGTGCTCAATTTTTTTCTACCAGGCAGACATTGGCCCTTATCTGAGGCCAGCTTCTGGTATAAGAATTATTGGAGAGGCTCTTCGAGCTGCAAGAAGTTCACAGCCTTGCTGTTGTCATGGCATCAGGAGCCTGTGGGCATATGTTTGCCTATCCCATAGAGAGATTGCTTTGTCTGACTTAGGTGAAGTACTCCTTCAATACATCCAGATCAATAATGGCACACTTGCAAACAGTCATTAGCTAGCCATAGTAACTATACCTAGATCCTTAGAAACCAACAATGACAAGCAGGAGAGCCAATCCGGTTCTATTATGGTGCATTCTTTCAGCACTACTGAAGGGCTTAGTAGTCCTCACTACACCTATCTTTGGCAGGAAGCCAGTAGCTTACTCACTTTCTTATGATAGAATTTGTTGAGGCTTCCCACCCTGATAGCTAGTTATTGATCTATCACATGTATGCTGCCATGAAGGCACCAGGAAAACAGAAAATTGTATCATACTTACCGTAATTTTCTTTTCCCGGTGCCTATCCATGGCAGTATACTGAACCCACCTGTTCGTTTCATGCAATGTACAGGGAATGGACTGTTGTGTGGGTGTTAACCTTTTAGAACTATGCACTGGTCACATGTATGCTGCCATGGATAGGCACCAGGAAAATAAAATTACAGTAAGTATGATACAATTTTCTTTTTTTACCAAATATTGACTTGGGATATTAAATGCATAAGGTATAGCCTGTTTGAAGAGACAGCTAGTGACACATGTCTAGAAAAAAAAGATTCTCCCACCATTTGGCCCTGATAAACATACAACCATGCCCTCTGGTATTCAAATGTCAAAAGTCAGAGCCACTGAAGTTCTAAGGTCTAACAATTGAACGCCAAGTATCAGGCTTTGGGTCAAAGGGATTTATTCTGGGCAAAGCAAAAGCTTCACTTTATTCCCCCTCTCCAGTGACACATACGCTATTTTCTTTTCTTCCTCCACATCTGTCTTTGGCAATGTGAGCAGGAAAAGCCACATTGCATAAGTTATTATTTACTGAAATCATAACTTATGCAGGGCTATATACTCAATCCATGTGATGGTGCTAGCATTGAGTCACATGATCTTCCATATCTAGAAGTAATTTATTGTATTTATCTTAAGCCTTTAGTACCTAATATTTTTTTTTTCGCTTCCTGAAGGTAAACATAGCACCGATAGAGAAAAGGAAAGATAGGTATGCGGAGGGTTTAGAGCAAGCTTGGTTCATGGATGTGTTAGTGATCAGGGCCGGACTGGCCTACCAGGATACAGGGACATTTCCCGGTTGGCTGCAGTGCTCCCCTCCCTCCCTCCTCCTCCACTTCCTGTGTACATGTCACACAAAACGGGCATCTCCCGCTGTGTCACGGAGCTGAGTCTGAAATATTTGACTGCGCTGTGACAAAAGTCCCACCTCCTAGACCAGCTTGTGTAATAGACGGAACACTGATTAACCACTTGACCACTGGGCACTTAAACCCCCTTCCTAACCAGACCAATTTTCAGCTTTCGGTGCTCTCACACTTTGAATGACAATTACTCAGTCATGCAACACTGTGCCCATATGAAATGTTTGTCCTTTTTTCACACAAATAGAGCTTTCTTTTGGTGGTATTTAATCACAGCTGAGTTTTTTATTTTTTGAGCCATAAATCAAAAAAGACTGAAAATTCGATTAAAAAAAAAATTTTTTGTTTCTGTTAAAATTTATTGCAGAGTATTGGCAAGTATTTGCAGAGTATTGGCAGAGTATTGGTGAGTATTGGCAGAGTATTGGCGAGTATTGGCAGAATTTTGCAGAGTATTGGCAGAGTGTTGCAGAGTATTGCACAGTGTTGCAGAGTATTGCACAGTGTTGCAGAGTATTGCACAATGTTGCAGAGTATTGCACAGTGTTGCAGAGTATTGCACAGTGTTGCAGAGTATTGGCAGAGTATTGCAGAGTGTGGCAGAGTATTGCACAGTGTTGCAGAGTATTGGCAGAGTATTGCACAGTGTAGATCAAAAGATATGAAAATGGGAATCCCGTTGAGATAACACTTAGTAGCACTCACCACATATATATATATATATATATATATATATATATATATATATATATATATATATATATATATATATATATATATATATATATATATATATACACTACCGTTCAAAAGTTTGGGGTCACATTGAAATGTCCTTATTTTTGAAGGAAAAGCACTGTACTTTTAAATGAAGCTAACTTTAAACTAGTCCTAACTTTAAACAAATATACTCTATACATTGCTAATGTGGTAAATGACTATTCTAACTGCAAATGTCTAGTTTTTGGTGCAATATCTACATAGGTGTATAGAGGCCCATTTCCAGCAACTATCACTCCAGTGTTCTAATGGTACAATGTGTTTGCTCATTGGCTCAGAAGGCTAATTGATGATTAGCAAACCCTTGTGCAATCATGTTCACACATCTAAAAACAGTCTAGCTCCTTCCAGAAGCTACAAAACTGACCTTCCTGTGAGCAGATTGAGTTTCTGGAGCATCACATTTGTGGGGTCAATTAAACGCTCAAAATGGCCAGAAAAAGAGAACTTTCATCTGAAACTCGACAGTCTATTCTTGTTCTTAGAAATGAAGGCTATTCCATGCGAGAAATTGCAAAGAAATTGAAGATTTCCTACAACGGTGTGTACTACTCCCTTCAGAGGACAGCACAAACAGGCTCTAACCAGAGTAGAAAAAGAAGTGGGAGGCCGCGTTGCACAACTAAGCAAGAAGATAAGCACATTAGAGTCTCTAGTTTGAGAAACAGACGCCTCACAGGTCCCCAACTGGCATCTTCATTAAATAGTACCCGCAAAACACCAGTGTCAACATCTACAGTGAAGAGGCGGCTGCAGGATTTTGGGCTTCAGGGCAGAGTGGCAAAGAAAAAGCCATATCTGAGACTGGCCAATAAAAGAAAAAGATTAAGATGGGCAAAAGAACACAGACATTGGACAGAGGAAGACTGGAAAAAAGTGTTGTGGACGGATGAATCCAAGTTTGAGGTGTTTGGATCACAAAGAAGAACGTTTGTGAGACGCAGAACAAATGAAAAGATGCTGGAAGAATGCCTGACGCCATCTGTTAAGCATGGTGGAGGTAATGTGATGGTCTGGGGTTGCTTTGGTGCTGGTAAGGTGGGAGCTTTGTACAGGGTAAAAGGGATTCTGAATAAGGAAGGCTATCACTCCATTTTGCAACGCCATGCCATACCCAGTGGACAGCGCTTGATTGGAGCCAATTTCATCCTACAACAGGACAATGACCCTAAACACACCTCCAAATTGTGCAAGAACTATTTACAGCAGAAGCAGGCAGCTGGTATTCTATCGGTAATGGAGTGGCCAGCACAGTCACCAGATCTGAACCCCATTGAGCTGTTGTGGGAGCAGCTTGACCGTATGGTACGCCAGAAGTGCCCATCCAACCAATCCAACTTGTGGGAGCTGCTTCTAGAAGCGTGGGGTGCAATTTCTCCAGCTTACCTCAATAAATTAACAGCTAGAATGCCAAAGGTGTGCAATGCTGTAATTGCTGCAAAAGGAGGATTCTTTGATGAAAGCAAAGTTTGATGTAAAAACAATGTTATTTCAAATACAAATCATTATTTCTAACCTTGTCAATGTCTTGACTCTATTTTCTATTCATTTCACAACGTATGGTGGTGAATAAGTGTGACTTTTCATGGAAAACACAAAATTGTTTGGGTGACCCCAAACTTTTGAACGGTAGTGTATATATATAAGAGGGGGTGTGATCAAAATACTGTATTAAGAAACAAATAAAAATAAAAAACTGAATGACCAAAGCACACAGAGAAGTGCAAACTACAAATTGGTTTATTTAGCTATACAAAGCTGAACGCAAAAAAAGTGTACACAACCACCCCTAAAAGATAGATATGGTGGGGGTACCAGGATAAGGAATCCCACCAAGCTATCTATACCCTCCCTGTAAACAGTATACAATCCCACATGGACGAGCAAGGAAGCCCACAAATGGGGGGGGGGGTCCCTCCCTTCCCCAATATATAGCACTCCCCTATAGCACCTATAAAACCCCCTACTACCTGAAATTTCAGGCTGAACCATGCAATTCCTGAGGGGACAGCGTGATAATGGCAATGCAATAATGTTCACGCTGTTCCCAAGCACGAATAACTGATTAGCTAGCCATGGTAACTGCAGTCCGTCAGTTGGTCAAAAAAAGGGGAATGGGTAATAGAAAAATGGGAACAAAGTGGGCAAAAGAACCATATAAGGACAAAAATTGATAGTTCAATGCTGTAATGTAGGAGAGAAACGGGGGAACTGACACCGACTACTGAAGGTTGATTAATCCTGAGATGTAAATCAATCCAAGGTTCTCTTCCTGTGTTATATTAAGCAAAGGTATATAAAATGTCCAGCATAGTTGATTTGTCAGTGCATAAACGGTCAATGTGTAACCACACAGGTGGGGACATGTGAGTAAGTAGATATGCAATATACCCATATGCCGAGGAGTGTATCCTCAAGGGTGTTGCAACAGTGTTGCAGAGTATTGCACAGTGTTGCAGAGTATTGGCAGAGTATTGCACAGTGTTGCAGAGTATTGGCAGAGTATTGCACAGTGTTGCAGAGTATTGCACAGTGTTGCAGAGTATTGCAGAGTATTGGCAGAGTATTGCACAGTGTTGCAGAGTATTGCAGATTATTGGCACAGAGCAGCGCTCTGGGCACTAAACATCCAGCCCACAGCGCTGCTGCAATCTCTCTGCTGCAGAGTATTGTACAGTGTTGCAGAGTATTGCACAGTGTTGCAGAGTATTGGCAGAGTATTGCACAGTGTTGCAAAGTATTGCAGATTATTGGCACAGAGCAGCGCTCTGGGCACTAAACATCCAGCCCACAGCGCTGCTGCAACCTCTCCCCCTCTCCCCCTCTCCCCTCGCACTGTACCGATCGGTACAGAGAGGGGAGGGAGGAACCGGCGTCATGACGTGACGCCGGTTTGTTTACAAGTGATCGCTCCGTCACTTGACGGAACGATCACGTGGTAAACGGCCCCTATCAGCGGGTATTTACCGCGATCCGTGATGCGCTGGGTCGGTCACGGATGTTCCCGGGTGCGTGCCCCAGGGGGCGCGCGGGAGCAACATTCTGGAAAGATGTCCACCCAGAATAAGCCAAACGCACTTTAGCCATCTTTCGACTATGGCCCTGTCAGCAAGTGGTTAAATTTCCTGCCATTAGATCAGTGTCCTGTCTATCACACAAGCTGGTCTAGGAGGCGGCACTTTTGTCACAGCATGGCCATACATTTCAGACTCGTGACACAGC
Organism: Lithobates septentrionalis; assembly: GCA_037952835.1. NCBI lineage: Eukaryota > Metazoa > Chordata > Amphibia > Anura > Ranidae > Lithobates > Lithobates septentrionalis. Next base: position 3,436,699 of record JBBDGP010000639.1, on the reverse strand, counting down.
AGGAGACTGCTGTAAATAATAAAGGCACTGACCGGTGAGGCTGCAGTGATGGGCGCAGTGGGGCTGCACTGATGGGCACAGTGGGGCTGCATTGATGGGCACAGTGAGGCTGCATTGATGGGCACAGGGAGGCTGCATGGACAGGCACAGTAAAGCTGCATTGATGGGCACAGTGAGGCTGTATGGATGGGCACAGTGAGGCTGCATAGACGGGCACAGTGAGACATCATTGATGAGCACAGTGAGGCTGCATGGACAGGCACAGTGAGGCTGCATGGATGGGCAAAGTGAGGCTGCATGGATGGGCACAGTGAAGCTGTATGGAGGGGCACAGTAAAGCTACATTGATGGGCACAGTGAGGCTGCAAGGATGGGCACAGTGAGGCTGCATTGATGGGCACAGTGAGGTTGCATTGATGGGCACAGTAAAGCTTCATTAATGGGCACAGTGAGGCTGCATGGATGGGCACAGTGTGGCTACATGAATGGGCACAGTAAAGCTGCATTGATGGGCACAGTGAGGCTGTATGGATGGGCACAGTAAAGCTGCATTGATAGGCACAGTGAGGCTGCATGGACAGGCACAGTGAGGCTGCACTGATGGGCACAGTAAGGCTGCATTGATGGGCACAGTGAGGCTGCATGGACAGGCACAGTGAGGCTGCATTGATGGGCAGAGTGAGGTTGCATGAATGGGCACACTAAGGCTTCATGGATGGGCACAGTAAAGCTGCATTGGTGGGCACAGTGAGGCTGCATGGATGGGCACAGTGAGGCTGCATTGGTGGGCACAGTGAGGCTGCATGGACAGGCACAGTGAGGCTGCATTGATGGGCACAGTGAGGCTGCATGGATGGGCACAGTGAGGCTGCGTGGAAGGGCACAGTGAGGCTGCAGGACAGGCACAGTAAAGCTGCATTGATGGGCACAGTGAGGCTGCATGGACGGGCACAGTGAGGCTGCATTGGTGGGCACAGTGAGGCTGTATGGAAGGGCACAGTAAAGCTGCATTGATGGGAAGAGTGAGGCTGCATGGATGGGCACAGTGAGGCTGCATGGATGGGCACAGTAAAGCTGCATTGATGGGCAAAGTGAGGCTGCATTGATGGGCACAGTGAGGCTGCATGGATGGCACAGTAAATCTGCATTGATGGGCACAGTGAGGCTGCATGAATGGGCATAGTGAGGCTGCATGGATGGGCACAGTGAGGCTGCATGGATTTAAACAGTAAAGCTGCATTCATGGGCACAGTGAGGCTGCATGGATGGGCACAGCGAGGCTGCATGGATGAACACAGTGAGGCTGCATGGACAGGCACAGTGAGGCTGCATTGACCAGCATAGTGAGGCTGCATGGATGGGCACAGTGAGGCTACATGAATGGGCACAGTGAGACTGCATGGATGGGCACAGTGAGGCTGCCATGGTGGGAACAGTAAGGCTGCATGGATGGGCAAAGTGAGGCTGCATGGATGGGCACAGTGAGGCTGTATGGAGGGGCACAGTAAAGCTACATTGATGGGCTCAGTGAGGCTGCAAGGATGGGCACAGTGAGGCTGCATTGATGGGCACAGTGAGGTTGCATTGATGGGCACAGTAAAGCTGCATTAATGGGCACAGTGAGGCTGCATGGATGGGCACAGTGTGGCTACATGAATGGGCACAGTAAAGCTGCATTGATGGGCACAGTGAGGCTGTATGGATGGGCACAGTAAAGCTGCATTGATAGGCATAGTGAGGCTGCATGGACAGGCACAGTGAGGCTGCACTGATGGGCACAGTAAGGCTGCATTGATGGGCACAGTGAGGCTGCATGGACAGGCACAGTGAGGCTGCATTGATGGGCACAGTGAGGCTGCATGAATGGGCACAGTAAGGCTTCATGGATGGGCACAGTAAAGCTGCATTGGTGGGCACAGTGAGGCTGCATGGACGGGCACAGTGAGGCTGCATTGGTGGGCACAGTGAGGCTGCATGGACAGGCACAGTGAGGCTGCATTGATGGGCACAGTGAGGCTGCATGGATGGGCACAGTGAGGCTGCGTGGAAGGGCACAGTGAGGCTGCAGGACAGGCACAGTAAAGCTGCATTGATGGGCACAGTGAGGCTGCATGGACGGGCACAGTGAGGCTGCATTGGTGGGCACAGTGAGGCTGTATGGAAGGGCACAGTAAAGCTGCATTGATGGGCATAGTGAGGCTGCATGGATGGGCACAGTGAGGCTGCATGGATGGGCACAGTAAAGCTGCATTGATGGGCAAAGTGAGGCTGCATTGATGGACACAGTGAGGCTGCATGAATGGGCACAGTGAGGCTGCATGGATGGGCACAGTGAGGCTGCATGGATTTAAACAGTAAAGCTGCATTCATGGGCACAGTGAGGCTGCATGGATGGGCACAGCGAGGCTGCATGGATGAACACAGTGAGGCTGCATGGACAGGCACAGTGAGGCTGCATTGACCAGCATAGTGAGGCTGCATGGATGGGCACAGTGAGGCTGCATGGATGGGCACAGTGAGGCTACATGAATGGGCACAGTGAGACTGCATGGATGGGCACAGTGAGGCTGCCATGGTGGGCACAGTGAGGCTGAATGGATGGGCACAGTGAGGCTGCGTGGACGGGCACAGTGAGGCTGCATGGACATGCACAGTGAGGCTGCATGGAAGGGCACAGTAAAGCTGCATTTATGGGCATAGTGAGGCTGCATGGATGGGCACAGTGAGGCTGCATGGATGGGCACAGTAAAGCTGCATTGATGGACACAGTGAGGCTGCATTGATGGGCACAGTGAGGCTGCATGGACGGCACAGTAAATCTGCATTGATGGGCACAGTGAGGCTGCATGAACGGGCACAGTGAGGCTGCATTGATGGGCACAGTGAGGCTGCATGGACAGGCACAGTGAGGCTGCATTGATGGGCATAGTGGGGCTGCATGGATGGGCACAGTGAGGCTGCGTGGACGGGCACAGTGAGGCTGCAATACAGGCACAGTAAAGCTGCTTTGATGGGCACAGTGAGGCTGCATGGACGGGCACAGTGAGGCTGCATTGGTGGGCACAGTGAGGATGTATGGAAGGGCACACTAAAGCTGCATTGATGGGCATAGTGAGGCTGCATGGATGGGCACAGTGAGGCTGCATGGATGGGCACAGTAAAGCTGCATTGATGGGCACAGTGAGGCTGCATTGATGGGCACAGTGAGGCTGCATGGACGGCACAGTAAATCTTCATTGATGGGCACAGTGAGGCTGCATTGATGGGCACAGTGAAGGCTGCATTGGTTGGGCACAGTGAGGCTGCATGGATGGGCACAGTCAGGTAGGCTGCATTGATAGGCACAGTGAGGCTGAATTGATGGGCACCGTGAGGCTGCATGGATGGGCACAGTGAGGCTACACGAATGGACACAGTGAGACTGCATGGATGGGCACAGTGAGGCTGCATGGACGGGCACAGTGAGGCTGCATTGGTGGGCACAATGAGGCTGCATGGAAGGGCACAGTAAAGCTGCATTAATGGGCATAGTGAGGCTGCGTGGATGGGCACAGTGAGGCTGCATGGATGGGCACAGTAAAGCTGCATTGATGGACACAGTGAGGCTGCATTGATGGGCACAGTGAGGCTGCATGGACGGCACAGTAAATCTTCATTGATGGGCACAGTGAGGCTGCATGAATGGGCACAGTGAGGCTGCATGGATGGGCACAGTGAGGCTGCATGGACTTAAACAGTAAAGCTGCATTCATGGGTGCAGTGAGGCTGCATGGATGGGCACAGTGAGGCTGCATGGATGGGCACAGTAAAGCTGCATTGATGGACAAAGTGAGGCTGCATTGATGGGCACAGTGAGGCTGCATGGACGGCACAGTAAATCTTCATTGATGGGCACAGTGAGGCTGCATGAATGGGCACAGTGAGGCTGCATGGATGGGCACAGTGAGGCTGCATGGACTTAAACAGTAAAGCTACATTTATGGGTGCAGCGAGGCTGCATGGACGGGCACAGTGATGCTGCATTGACGAGCACAGTGAGGCTGCATGGATGGGCATAGTGAGGCTGCATGGATGGGCACAGTGAGGCTGAATTGATGGGCACAGTGAGGCTGCATGGACAGGCACAGTGAGGCTACATGAACGGGCACAGTGAGGCTGCATGGATGGGCACAATGTGGCTGCCATGGTGGGCACAGTGAGGCTGCATGGATGGGCACAGTGAGGCTGCGTGGACGGGCACAGTGAGGCTGCATGGACAGGCACAGTAAAGCTGCATTGATGGGCACAGTGAGGCTGCATGGATGGGCACAGTGAGGCTGCATTGGTGGGCACATTGAGGCTGCATGGAAGGGCACAGTAAAGCTGCATTGATGGGCATAGTGAGACTGCATGGATGGGCACAGTGAGGCTGCATAGATGGGCACAGTAAAGCTGCATTGATGGGCACAGTGAGGCTGCATGAATGGGCACAGTGAGGCTGCATGGATGGGCACAGTGAGGCTGCATGGACTTAAACAGTAAAGCTGCATTCATGGGTGCAGTGAGGCTGCATGGACGGGCACAGTGATGCTGCATTGACGAGCACAGTGAGGCTGCATGGATGGGCATAGTAAGGCTGCATGGATGGGCACAGTCAGGTAGGCTGCATTGATGGGCACAGTGAGGCTGAATTGATGGGCACAGTGAGGCTGCATGGACAGGCACAGTGAGGCTACATGAACGGGCACAGTGAGGCTGCATGGATGGGCACAATGAGGCTGCCATGGTGGGCACAGTTAGGCTGCATGGATGGGCACAGTGAGGCTGCGTGGACGGGCACAGTGAGGCTGCATGGACAGGCACAGTAAAGCTGCATTGATGGGCACAGTGAGGCTGCATGGATGGACACAGTGAGGCTGCATTGGTGGGCACATTGAGGCTGCATGGAAGGGCACAGTAAAGCTGCATTGATGGGCATAGTGAGACTGCATGGATGGGCACAGTGAGGCTGCATAGATGGGCACAGTAAAGCTGCATTGATGGGCACAGTGAGGCTGCATTTATGGGCACAGTGAGGCTGCATGGACGGCACAGTAAATCTGCATTAATGGGCACAGTGAGGCTCCATGAATGGGCACAGTAAGGGCTGCATGGATGGGCACAGTGAGGCTGCATGGATGGGCACAGTGAGGCTGCATGAATGAACACAGTGAGGCTGCATGGATGAGCACAGTGAGGCTGCATTGACGAGCAGAGTGAGGCTGCATGGATGGGCACAGTGAGGCTGCATGGACAGGCACAGTAAAGCTACATTGATGGGCACAGTGAGGCTGCATGGACGGGCACAGTGAGGCTGCATGGAAGGGCACAGTAAAGCTGCATTGATGGGCATAGTGAGGGCTGCATGGATGGGCACAGTGAGGCTGCATGGATGGGCACAGTAAAGCTGCATTTATGGGCACAGTAAGGCTGCATTGATGTGCACAGTGAGGCTGCATGGATGGCACAGTAAATCTGCATTGATGGGCACAGTGAGGCTGCATGAATGGGCACAGTGAGGCTGCATGGACTTAAACAGTAAAGCTGCAATCATGGGCACAGTGAGGCTGCATGGATGGGCACAGAGAGGCTGCATGGATGAACACAGTGAGGCTGCATGGACAGGCACAGTGAGGCTGCATTGATGAGCACAGTGAGGCTGCATGGATGGGCACAGTGAAGCTGCATGGACAGGCACAGTAAAGCTACATTGATGGGCACAGTGAGGCTGCATGACCGGGCAAGGGAGGCTGCCATGGTGGGCACAGTGAGGCTGCATGGATGGGCACAGTGAGGCTGTGTGAACGGGCACAGTGAGGCTGCATGGACTGGCACAGTAAAGCTGTATTGATGGGCACAGTGAGGCTGCATGGACGGGCACAGTGAGGCTGCATTGGTGGGCAGATTGAGGCTGCATGGATGGGCACAGTGAGGCTGCATGGAAGGGCACAGTAAAGCTGCATTGATGGGCATAGTGAGGCTGCATGGATGGACAGAGTGAGGCTGAATGGATGGGCACAGTGAGGCTGCATTAATGGGCAAAGTGAGGCTGCATGAATGGGCACAGTGAGGCTGCATGGATGGGCACAGTGAGGCTGCATGGACGGGCACAGTGAGGCTGCATTGATGAGCACAGTGAGGCTGCATGGATGGGCACAGTGAGGCTGCATGGATGGGCACAGTCAGGTAGGCTGCATTAATGGGCACAGTGAGGCTGAATTGATGGGCACAGTGAGGGTGCATGGACGGGCACAGTGAGGCTACATGAATGGGCACATTGAGGCTGCATTGATGGGCACAGTGAAGCTGCTTTTGATGGGCACAGTGAGGCTGCATTGATGGGCACAGTAAGACTGCATTTGATGGCCACCGATGAGGCTGCATTTGATGGCCACTGGTAAGACTGCATTGCTCTATTGTATCATGTCCGCAGTCTTTGACCATCTCTTGTACCATGTCTACAGTCTCTGACCACCTCTTGCACTATGTCTGCAGTCTCTGACCATCTCCTGTATCATGTCTACATTCTCTTACCACCTTTAGCATCATGTCCTCAGTCTATAACCATCTCCTGTACCATGCCCACAGCCTCTGACATCTCCTGTATCATGTCTACAGCCTCTGACTTCTCCTGTACCATGCCCACAGCCCCTGACATCTCCTGTATCATGTCTGCAGCCTCTGACCATCTGTACCATGCCCGCAGCCTCTAACTATCTCTTGTATCATGTTAACAACCTCTGATCAAGAGTCAAGAGTGGGAGCGCTGCCGGGATGTGGGTCATGGGAGAAGTCAGACATGTGTGGACTGTGGAGAGGAGACTATAGGATAAAACCAGAGCCACCAAGCTGGAGCTGACTGACTGAGCCCTGCACGGTGCACCTGAGAGGAGGTCAGTGACATCATCACCAGGCCAGTCTGAGGTGGGTTACTGATGTAAGGAGGGGAGTGAATACAATAATGTAAGGGGGCACTGATATAAAGGTTTCCCCTTATATCAGTAAACCCCCCCCCTTACCTTAGTGTATTCTTTCTGCAGAAGGTGGTCTCTGATCACTAGAGTCCCCCCCCCCCCACATTCTCAGAGTCCCTCGTGCCCTCCTTAATGATTGCTCCACTTTAACCACTTTTAACTGGAATTTGCTTTTATACATATAAAGCCCTATGTGCTTTCATATCTGTCTTATCTATATATAATAAACTCTTCAAATGTGCTTTAAAATGCATGGTTTTCCCTTTTATGAATAAGAAAATAATGGCGTGCCGTTGGGCTGGTATAATAATGCTATGGGGCTGGTTTGAAATTTTTTTCCAGGGCTGGTTTTTATTAGCAGTCCAGCCCTGTTAATGATATAAGAATGGTTGTACAATCTGCGTTTACAGTTTTGCTTTTTCCTGTGACCTTACCCTCTGTTTTCTCTACAATTGCAAAGTGCTGTATAATGGGAAGAAGCTGAGAATGGCTCTAGTAATACATTTCTTCTAAATAAAAAAAATTAATATTTGTTGTAAAGATTACTTCATAAACCCCATGTGAATAATTTACCTAAAGGAAATGTATTAAAAGAATTAGTTCCAAAGTATTCTCCGAATACATTCATAGATGTCAATTATTATACATTTATTATTTAAGTATATTGTCTACTGATAATGTTTCTGTGAAGAGAGACATAGAGAGAGAAAAAGTGGGGGGGGGGGAGATGTTATTTGAACATTTATTGAGAAGATCAGAATACAACATAGAGTAAACTAACTAGCAGAAAAATAAAAAGTTAATCGTTTAGATAGAAAATTACTGACAGGTAGGCCTTTTATTTCAGCATAGTCATATTATGTTGCTTTTCATTCACAATGAATTTTTGCCTTAGCTTAGTAAACAACATTAAGCTCTGCTGACTTCCATCATCCAATCACATGCAAGAAAAAAAATAAAAAATTTCTTGCACCTGATTGTGTATCCTTTGACTCTTTACCACATTCAGTAAGCTAAGGGAATGTTCCCTTGGAAGTGATCAGCTTATTTGCCGTTAGTATGTCAACCCCTATGTCACGCATGTGCAACTCAGCTTAAAATCTTGGCATGCCCTAGTGTCGGGATGAATAAGCTCCCAAGTGCGTGCACAGGAGTCATGTCATCCCAGGCCAGTCAATAAAGATGGCCAAAGACATTGGACCCAGAAGAAGTCCAAGCAAATATGTCAGTAGCTGCAACAGTGAGAAAGATCATGGCTGCCACAATGTTGGAGGGGCCCCTTTGCCAGGTAGGTGTATCAAAATGCACAAGCATGTTGTGCAAACTTGCAAATTATGACTAAAGTTTTTTTACTTGTACTTGAATTTAGTCCTACTTTAATGGTTTGGGGTCATTTTTATTTTTAGCTTTTAAGTTTTTAAACTTATGTTTTATATATATATATATATATATATATATATATATATATATATATATATATATATATATATATATATATATATATATATATGATGTGTGTTTAATCTTTGTTTGTTTTACAAGCAAACTTTTAATAGACTAGACCACTTTAGGTTGGATAAAGAGACAGCACAACAGATGCTGCAATCTTCCAAGCTATGTTTGACTGAAAGTTGGGCCAGATAAGGAGTATTAGATGTAACTATATCCAGTAGGCTGTGGGTGCCACGCAGCTTCCTAAGCACATGTATGACAATAAAAAATGTAGTTGAGATATCAAGGACTGGTTCCAACTGTTCTGAGAATAAGGCTACTTTCACACTGAGGCGTTGCGGGCGCTGGCGGTATAGCAGCGCTATATTTAGCAGCGCTTTAACGTCGTTTAAGCGGCGCTATTCAGCCACTAGCGGGGCATTTTTAACCCCCGCTAGCAGCCGAAAAAGGGTTGAAACCGCCCGTAAAGCGCCGCTGCGGCAGCGCTTTGCAGGCGGGTTTGGAGCGCTCCCCCATTGTTTTCAATGGGAAGGGGCGCTTTAGTAGCGGTAAATACACTGCTCCTACAGCGCTCCAAAGATGCGGCTTGCAGGACTTTTTAGACCGCCCTGCAAGCGCACTGCTCCAGTGTGAAAGCCTGCGGGGCTTTTACATTGGATTGCATTGAGTGGCTCTTTCAGGGCGCTTTGCAGGCACTATTTTTAGCACTTTAGCACCTGCAAAGCGCCTCAGTGTGAAAGGGGCCTTAATCCACAATAAGAATCCAGAACAAGAAAAAATTCATAGGCGGTCAGACCCATATGTTCATAGTGACATTGACTTTGGTTAGACTATGACGTGTGATTTGCCTTTTTTTCTTTAATTATTATTTTACCCATTTTTAGGTCACTATGAATAACTTCTAGTTTACTCAAACAGTACCTGGATATCTTTCAGAAATATTTTTGGCAAAACAGTCTTTGCATGTTTCTTCTGCCAAAAAAAGCTTTCCCCTTTCTTCTACCATGCACCTCTATAGTGCGGAAAATGTGTTATCACCTTTGCCACCAATATGTGCTCTTTTGAAAAGAGACCAATGTCTGAAGAAGCTTCAGATTCCGACACTTATTGGATTTGAAGATGTCTGAACCCTCAACGTATTAAGTGGATCAGTACGTAGGATTGCAGTGGAAGAAACTATGAAGCTTTTCTTTAATTTACAAAATTTAATTACATATGTCATTTTCATGAATGTGTTTTTTGGGTTTTTTTACTGTTGAAAATAGATTTCCACAAACTGTAATACTGACAGATCTCCTTAATTTATGCCACATGCTCTATTCTATTACGTATTTAAGTATTCTGACTGTAAAAGCCATTTTTTTAAAAACGGTTGCATATGTTTTTGCTTCTTAAAGTGTTATTAATCCCTTAAATGTTATCACAAAATATAGCTGCTGACCTCAGCACTTACCTTGTCTGCTGCTTCTTCTACTTTGAAAGCTTGCCTTTCCTTCCAGCACAACATGTCCAAAATCAGTGCCTCGCCTTGCTGGTTTTTGTGTGGCTATGTTGCCTTGCATGGACCTATGGAGCCCTTCTCTAGGCACCCATTGGGTTTGTGCTCCTGCCAGGGACTACCGGCTGTTGTTGCAACACTCTATGTGCCAATGCACAAGCTTCTCCAAAGCACAGCAATTCAGAACACTTTCCTACTCCTCCCCAAAGGGAATTGATTGGCAACTCTAGGAAGTAAAGCAAGCCTGTACTCCAAAGCATAACTAATGAAGCCACTTCTTTGCTTCTCCTCCAAGGGAACTTTGCAACTCATTAAGTATGGACAGTCTTGAGCACTCTTTTTTATGATGATGCTTGGCATGATGTAACAAGTAGTCTTGAACCTTGTGGTCATGTGGCCTTCCTATGGTATCTACTGTGCGCACTCCCTTACGGAAGTTAGGGATAGAAGCACTTAGTAGGAAGGAGTAAGAGTTTTTTCTAACATAAAAATGTGAGTGTTTGAGGACGTATTTGTGGAAAAAAAGGTTAATGCACAGTTTACATGGTAGAAAAAATGTAGCGCATGGTATGTATGTATATAATCAAAATATAAAGAGTATGGCTCAATTATACTTCAATCAAAAAGAGGTGTTAGTGAATGATTGACCAAATATCATATAATAAACACAAAGTCAATAAACAAATAAGTGAATAGGTGAGGAATGTAATGTCCCACTGCATGGAGATATAGATGTAATCCCAAGGAAGATGATATTCCAACAGTTGGCAGAAGGTTGTATAAATCCACGAAGAAAATACATCAACCAAATAAGGACATCATGGAAAGGATGGTATGTATAAACTCTTACCAGATCCTATGGACTCCCTTGTCAGCGACAGGGAGTCAAAAAAGCAGTGTGCCACCCAGGGCGTAAGGAAGGATATCCCAACAATCGAACCGTCTAAGCTGGACTCTGCGTAGATCTCCGGGGGTCACCAGGCCAGTCCTCGCAGTAGATAGCCTTAATGCGGATCCAGAAGGCAGAATATCTCTCATGGAATAGCAGCCACTGCTCCAACTTCACCTTCCTCCACTCGCTGACAAGGGAGTCCATAGGATCTGGTAAGAGTTTATACATACCATCCTTTCCATGATGTCCTTATTTGGTTGATGTATTTTCTTCACGGATTTATACAACCTTCTGCCAACTGTTGGAATATCATCTTCCTTTGGGATTACATCTATATCTCCATGCAGTGGGACATTACATTCCTCACCTATTCACTTATTTGCTTATTGACTTTGTGTTTATTATATGATATTTGGTCAATCATTCACTAACACCTCTTTTTGATTGAAGTATAATTGAGCCATACTCTTTATATTTTGATTATATACATACATACCATGCGCTACATTTTTTCTACCATGTATTTATTGTTTTTGTCATACTGTATGTAGCTGCTCCCCTTTTTTTTCACTTGTTAGCGCAGTGTTTTTCTACACACCTTTTAATGCACAGTTTAGCATGGTGAATATCATTATTTTATTGTAAAAAAGCAGAGGGTTGCTAAATTTTTCAATAGTGATAACTATTAATTTAGTTTTGTGCCTACTGCATACAGGAAACATGGTGCTGCTTGAGCCTGGGTTCACACTGATGCGAATTTACAGTGGGTTTGATGCGTTTAGGAACACACAGATTCGCAGGTCATGTAAAAAGCATAGTATTCCATGGCTTTGGTTCACATATTTGGTGCGAGAAAAAAAAGGGTCCTGTCCTGTATTGACTGCGAGTGTGATGCAAATTCCTATGGTGCAGTGCAAATTTTATCTTCATAGGCTTCATTTGAACTTGCAGTAAACTCGCAGCACACAGTTCACATCTCTGCGAATTGTTCATTGCTTGCCTCCTGAAATTTGCGGTAAAATTGCGGTAAATTCGCACCTGTCCACCTTAAAATGCAAGGCAAATTCGCACCTCACACAGGACAAAAAAAGGATCAAATTTGCAGTAAATCACATCGCAGTAGTGTGAACCTAGACTGAAGTAGTGATTAAATTACCTTTTTTGAGAAAAACTGGCTTTCAGTGGTTAAATAACCTTTTTGTGAACAATAGCAAATCTGTACTAAGCAATATTTATGATAATTTCTTCTCATAAAAAGGAACACTTTTAGGAAAAAATAATCATACAATTAAATAAACAGAATTACAGAATTGAGCCTAATAAGTATTGATACTTTTGTTTAATTTTTTATTTGCATTTTCATTCATTTTGTTTTTTGGCAATTATTTTCTGTTTTTAGCTTTAGAATGTTTCCTGATTGTGCTTTCAAAAAGGTTTTTGTGCAAAGTGTCAGTGGGAACTTTTGTTGTACATACTGTCTAAAGAATAGTATGTGCCATACACAAAATGTACAGCTGTACAAGTTGACATTCATTTACATTGAGATATGCTAGTTTTGAAAGTAATTTGTATTTTCTAAAGTCATTTACTAAAAAAGAATAGTATTTTATTTTGCACAGAGAGCCATTTAATGCCACCTAGGGATAATGACTTTTATACCTTAAAGAATGGACATATTTAATAGAAAATACTGTAAAATGGCATGTGCTCCTCACACTGATATTTTAAAACCTAAAAGCACACCCTAATAAAACAATAAAAGAAAATTCATTTTTCACTCTAGTGCTAAGCTCAAGTCAACCAGTGTCAATTTTTGGATGGTTCTCATTTTATTCTCCAGCTCTACAAATCTACAATTTCTTTTGTATGACAATCACTATATATTGTGGCATGCTATTACTTTGTGCCATGTTCATAAACATATAAAACAGGACATTCTATGACCAGCTGTATGTGTCGTCCTCTCTTGTCTGTCTCATAACAAACTGAATTAAGCAATACTATGATAGTTCAAGGTTGGTTTTATTTTATAACAAGCATTTCATAAGGAATACAAATTAGAAGAGACATTTAATTTTGCTAGTAATTACATGGGACACCACCAAGGATACATAATATAATTGTTATTTTAAAGCCAAACTCCAGGCAAAAGGTTCTTATTTTTTAGTTTTCGATTGGATGAGTAAGAGTCAGAACTTTTGCCAAGAAATTAGTCTGTGACCCCTTTGTGGACATTGAATTTGTGGGTATTAGTGGGACAAGAAGACACAGACAGAAATAAAAACATTACCAAAAGTTCTAATCCTTCTCAACACTTTGTTTTTGTCTGTGTACCCCTAGGAGATATTGCCCTTCAATTTCTGCCCTGACAGGAAATGAAGTGAACTCTCACTTTTGTAATCAATGTCAGCAGTACAAACCTGAGGGGGAGTTTTGGCATGGGGCTTTAAAGTACATCCACCGGTCTCCAAATCTAAAGCACAGGCTAACATCAGTGAATTTTATCTAATTTTTGGCTGTATAAACAAAATTTGGACCTGTTGGCATTGTTTAGTTATGATGGATGAAAACTCTCAATTCCTGACCTAACTGTATATACAGTAACTCTGACACCTTTAAGCAGAGGAGGATGGAACCTCCTTCTCTCAACTGCTCTGGGTCCTGCCACCTTATTCCCTTTTATATCCTGTTCTTAATACATCTCTTCCCTTTTTGGCCCCCAGAGTCCATCTCTTTCAAACCTCTTTTTTATCCCATATTATGGAACTTTCCATAAAACAATACTATTTGCAAACTACTTTATCCAACATACAAAGCCCAAATACCTACAAGAAACAATTCCTCTTAGACAAATTACTCATCAACTAGGTGATTTGACCCCTTTGCAAGTATTGTTTCCGCTTTTTAAGGGCTTGAGACCTCTGTCCCCTAAGGATCTACCCGATCCAGCTGATCAGGCCGACCAAAATACTAACTGTTACTCAAGACTACTTATACTTTACAGTTTTAACCTATTGTCCTGGGCTATGACCGATGTGGTTTACATTGTTTGCTTTTGTTCAAAGACAAGTGTTATTATACCTGTATAATCTCTAAAGCATGAATATATCCTAGTCTGTTCGAATTTTATACAGGCATACCCCACTTTTAAGTACACAATGAGGTTTATTTACTAAAGCTGGAAAGTTCAAAATCAGGCTTTGGTAATAAAACCTAGAAACTCATTGTTTTTTATACAGAAGTGAGCCTGATTTTGCACTTTCCAGCTTTAGTAAATAAACCCCATTGTCTACTTAAAAGTGGGGTATGCCTGTATGCACCTAAATGCTCCCAGTTGAGAATTTTAAGTTGCTTTGTTTATTGATCCACATGTGATACCCTCGTCTATACACTTCCTCAAACTTAATCTTTCTAAAACCAAGCTCATAATTTTTCCTCCAGCCAATGCCCCCCGACTTCTCCATCAAGATCAATAATACAACCATCAGTCCCTCCCCTCATGCCAAGGTACTAGGTGTAATCCTAGACTCTGACCTGTCCTTTCAGCCCCAAATCCAATTACTGTCCAAATCTTGCAGACTTCACCTCAGAAATATCTCCAAACTACGTCCCTTTCTAACCATTGACACCACCAAGCAACGTATTCACTCCCTTGTTATCTTTTGCCTTGACTACTGTAACTCCCTCCTCATTGGCCTACCTCTCTACAAGCTATCCCCTCTTCAGTCTATCATGAATGCTGCTGATAGACTCATCCACTTTACCAACCGTTCAGTGTCTGCCACTCTTTTTTGCCAATCCCTCTACTGGCTTCGCATTGCCCAGTGAGTAAAATTCAAAACACTAACAATAACATACAAAGCCATTCACAATTCTGCCCCGAGCTACATCACTAATCTTATCTCCAAATATCACCCAAACCGTCCTCTCTGTTCCTCCAAAGACCTTTTGCTCTATAGCTACCTTGTCTCCTCCTCCCATGTTCATCTCCAGGACTTCTCCAGAGCCTCTCCCATCCTCTGGAACTCACCAACCCAATCTGCCCTGTTATCTCCTACTCTGTCCACTTTTAGGCAATCCCCAAAAACTCATCTCTTCAGGGAGGCCTATCCTGCCTCCAGCTAGCAACCGAATCTTCCACTCCACTCACAGTCCGTACCATTTGTTTCACCAGCCCTTCCCTTTTAAATTTTGAATTGTATCGTTGGTGTATTGTCTCCCTTTACCATGTAAAGCGCTGTGCAAACTGTTGGTGCTATATAAATACTGTATAATAAATCCTGTATAATAATACACGTTGTTGTATCTGTATATTTTAAATAAAGCTTCTGAAAGAACAAACACTTTTGGATGTATGAATTCTATGAATTCAACTGGCAAACTCAAGAAAACCTACAATAAAATGTGCCTAAAATGGTCACACATAACACAGTCATAAATGTAAGATAACATGTACAAATTCTGCTCTTTCCTTCTCCAATTATAATTTAGTAAAAGGAGGAAAATACATGGATGAGATAAAGAAAATAGATAATAGACAATAGAGTAAGGCAATATAATGAAATATTATATTTGCTGCATGTTCTTTGCTGCACTTCTCAGTTCTTCTAAATTCTTGCCTTTTCAGACAGTCTTTCTTTACACAGTTTTGACAAACATGGGAGGGAGAGATATGGCATGGGAGGATAGCTGTGTGCACAAAACTTAATGGTACCTTGATAGAACAGAAAAAATCTCTCATATAATATGCAATGGGGGAGATTTACTAAAACTGGAGCAAGCAAAATCTGGTGCAGCTCTTAAAGGAAACCAATTAGCTTCCAGGTTTTATTGTCAAAGCTTAATTGAACAAGCTGAAGTTAGAAGCCGACTGGCTACCATGCACAGCTGCACCAGATTCTCAGTGCTCCAGGTTTAGGAGATCACCCCAATTGTGTAATAGAGCTAATATATTTATGTAACGTAAAATGAATCTTAGTTAACCATATTAATATATAAATATTTATGTACAGCTAGTTCATACATAAAAGTGTATAACAAGATTTATACATAAAGTCCAATGAAACCTTTGGTTTAAATCAGTTAAATACTTTCCAGGCATATCAAAACAAAAGGTGTACTAGGTCTTATATTTTGTGTTCTTTAGAAAGCAGCCACAGCCTGAGTAGAAAAGTCTATCCCCTGCCCATATGCTGCAGAAAAGGACCCTGCTCTGTGTAGAAACATTGTCCTCTCTGCAGAGGTCCCCTTGTTAAGTCAGAACTAGAACATTTTAATCAACAAGGACACAGAGTACGAAGGTCAGCCCTGAGCTTAGGCAGGTGACACATCAGCCTTCATGGGATCTTACAGCTTGACAATCGGCTGACAGTTCTGCTCTGGCAGAAAAAAAATAAAACTACATAACATCACAGACACCAATCCCTTAGAGGTTGGGCTGCACTATATTAAAAAGAGGAAAACTTCCAGTTAATGCCTGTTAATGATGGGGTCTCTTTAAATTTATTAACATATATAATTTATGCTGCCTAAGGCTTTGCAGCATACTTCCTTCAAATTAGATTTTAGGCCTGCTGCCAGTAGGACCACAGAGTTGCCAAGGTAACTGTGTATGCCAGCACTGCCACCAGATAAATGCGGAAAAGTAGAACATCAAGGACATAGCCGACCTGTAGCCACTCCCTTGCTATATCACGGTATTCATCTCTCTTTTCCAAATACTGACGGATAGATGCAATTTCATGGAGGATGTTATCCACTACTATAGAGCTTTCCTGTGTAGGTAGAATGGCTCCTATCGATCTGTCATATTCTTTAGTGTTTTCTGAGTTGCAATGGGCCAGTTTAGCTGTAAGACACAATGTGCATTAGTGTAAGATTTTACTTCCATAGTCATTAGTTTCACAACAATTAAAAATGAGGAAAGAAATTGAGTTTTCTTATACTGAGTTAATACAAAATCCTCAATTTTATTAGAACAGATATACCGTATATACTCGAGTATAAGCAGACCCAAATATAAGCCGAGGCACTTAATTTTACCACAAAAAACTGGGAAAACTTATTGACTCGATTATAAGCCTAGGGTGGGAAATGCAGCAGCTACTGGGTAAACTATGCCCATCTGCAGCCTCACTGTGCCCATCTGCAGCCTCACTGTGCCCATCTGCAGCCTCACTGTGCCCATTTGCAGCCTCACTGTGCCCATCTGCAGCCTCACTGTGCCCATTTGCAGCCTCACTGTGCCAACCTGTACCTTTGATAACCAAAACAGCGGGTGTCTCCTGCTGTGTCATGCAGTCTTAACTGTTTGGCGGTCGTCCACTGTAACAAAGCCCCGCTTCCTCCTTGTCTGTGATAGACGGAACACTGATTCAGTTTCCCAGCATTGTATCAGTGTTCAGTGTTCCGTCTATTAAGGACGAGGAGGAGGCGGGGCTTTGTTACAGTGGATGGCCGCCGCACAGTTAAGACTGCATGACACAGCGGGAGACCCTCACTCGAGTATAAGCCGAGGGGGGCTTTTTTAGCATAAAAAATGTGCTGAAAGAGTCGGCTTATACTCGAGTATATACGTAAGTGTAGTGTAAGTGTAGCACTATCCCCATATGAGGTTAAAAGGAGGTGGAAAAGTTTGGTTTTTCCTGCCCCTCCCAGTGATGACCAACCCTTAACTGGACTTGACAACTCACAGACACGCCGGTATTGGTAAATGGGCTTTATTTAAACAGAAAAAAGCTCTATAAGGGAAGTGTTAGTTGAACAGTTTCAACAGTGACAAGGTCACAAATGTCAAATACTGGGAAAATTACAAATACAAAGCACAGGGCAACCATAAGAAATGTTAGGGCTCTTTACACATTTCTAGCCCCGCCCCCCCGGGCCTGCCCTAGCACCAACATCCCCCAGGGCCTGCCCACTGGCCATCCCACAGAATCCACCCACTGGGCATCCCACCGAGTCCTCCAATGCACCCACTTTTATTTTAACACTCTTACAATTTAGTATACAAAAAGGAATCCAATCCAGCAAAGAGACAGCCCCATATATCCAGTAAGGAGGCATCCCAATCCAGCAAAGAGACATCTCCATATATTCAGTAAAGAGACATACCCATATATCCAGCAAAGAGAGATCCCCATATATCCAGTAAAGAGGCATTCCAATCCAGCAAAGAGACATTCCCATCTATTTAGCAAAGAGACATCCCCATCCAGCAAAGATACATTCACATATATTCAGCAAAGAGACATCCCCATCCAGCAAAGAGATGGCCTAATCTAGCAGTGACATCCCCATATATTCAACAAAGAGACATCCCCATATAGCAAAGATACATTCCCATATATTCAGCAAAGAGACATCCCCATCCAGCAAAGAGATGGCCCAATCTAGCAGTGACATCCCCATATATTCAGCAAAGAGACATCCCCATATAGCAAAGAGACAGCCCAATCCTGCAAAGAGACATCCCCGAACCAGGCCCCTCTGGATGCCCGGGCCCCCTACATGTGTATGGGCCGGCCCCCCTGATGGCGGTCTTGACCAAACATATACTGTTCATCCCCCCAGCTGCACTAGATGAACAAAAGGGAACAATGTTAACACAAAAACATCAGCAGTAACATAGATAAATACCCTGGCAATGTAAGGTAATGCAAGTGGCAGTGTCAATAAGAGTAATAATAGCAGGGCAGCCTAACTACTGTGTACAGGCCCAGTCTAATCAGCTGGTCAGTGGAGTAACAAACAAGTCTGATGACGGTGGGACCCTTAAACTTTTGTTGGAGCACTCACCCTCAAAGTGATAGTGTTTGTACTCCATGGGCTATGGAGGGAATACTCTCAAGGTATCATGGGCAGAGCTATATTGGTGGCAGCAATGATCAAAAGAGAGAAACTGGTGGAGGGGTGGTGTCCTCTTATCAGCAAACTGTCTTTGTAGGCTGTAAGGAGGTGGGTGGAAATAGGCTGATGTGCCTCTGGCTAAATTATGAGGGTGCAATGACTAAACTAAAAATAGATAATATAATATATATTTAAAAAATTATATTTTTAGTTTGAGTATGACAAAGAAAGTATGTACAAAACCACCATGAAATGGCCAGTTATCCCTTCACATCGGTCAGAGTGGTTGTTACCTTGGACAGCGATGAGCTGCAAAAAAGACAGCCAGAAGCCTAGAAGTAAAAGTGTTGAACAAACCAATCAGCCAAAGTATGATAAACTTTAAAAACAGTAAGATATTTTACCTGTGCTGCTATTCTCCATTTGTAGGGACATATTAGGACTGTGGATTCGAGAGACACTATATTTCTTCTTGTCCCGAATGCATAATAAAAATGTAATCTTTTCCAGTACCAACCTTTTCACCCACTCAGGAACATGAGGTTGGAGATCTTGCTTATGTACTAATCGAACAATCAATATTGTCTCAGTCAAGCTAATCACCAGGAGTGCCATGCAAACTACAAAGTAGACACCTACCAGGTCAGGACAAAAAGACAGAATTAAAATTAATGTTATCAGCATAGAAAATCTTTTATAACATTGTTTATTGAAAAACACTGAAGCAACTTAATATTACATCTGCCTAGATGCAAAATGTAAAACATATACAAAAGCTTGTTACATTTCAGCTCAAAATATGATTGAAGGGAAATAAATAGGGACTTTAAATGAACGCATGGTCTGGTAAGGCACCATTGTTCCATCCCTCGGGACTTTAAATGAAACTGTAGCCTGGTAAGGCTACAAATTTCCATCCCTGTCATGCATCAAAAGGGGAAAAGGGGGGAGTGGGACTTTATATGAAACACAAGGTTGCAGAGAGGTAAATAGGTGAAAAATACAAATTTTATCAATTGCCATCTGAAATAACCATCCATAACATTTGATTACAACAGTATTGATATACATTGGTACATGGCATAAATTCATAAAAACAAGTTCATGTAAAATGGCAATTGATCATCCTTCCAGGATTCACCACTATGGTCATTGCATAAACAATAATACACCGTAAAACTTGCAAAACCCATGGCCTTGTTGGTCCTAGTGAGGGTATTGAGTGTAAACTTGATGTTCTGGTAATGTTAATTAGAAGTAAAACGTATGGCAGCTCTACGCGTTTCGTGGCTAGAGGGCCACTCGTCAGGAGCGAGCACAGGATGTATCTACAAATAAAGGATGGAATATTATAATAAAGGTAAGTGAGTACGGTAATGGGGTATAGAACCCTCAAGTCAATTACCTGTTAATGTTGGGTATCAGTGTAGTTTTGGCGCGAAAGCGGGGGTACCATGACTCTCCGGATAACTGCTCCCAACCGGGAGCCGCGGCGGACATCTCGTCTAAGATACCCAGACAGGCGTCAGCCAAGGCAGGCACAAGGAGGCAAGGCAACCTGGGGGAGATGTTGTGGTCAACTAGACAGGAATGAACAGAGGGGAAGAGTGTGAGTGGAGCCGGTAGAGGGGCGGTGAAGGAAGTGAAGAGCCGGCCATTGGGGCCTGGGGATGGGTGTGAAGAAAAAAGAGGGGAGTGAATACTGGTGGTGGCAACCGGTAAGGAGTGAAACGTGAGGGACCAGGGGGGAGGTGAGAGTGACAGGGGTGGGGAACAAGTGGGTGACTGCCGTGGAAGGTAGTGCATGGGGATGGGGGAAAGTGGTGTGGATGAACAAATTACCTGGGTGAAGAGTGGCTGAATGCAGCAGCCGTGTGTGCAGCTCAAAATTGAACAGTGAGGGAAGCGGAGATGTTGTGGTCAACTAGACAGGAATGAACAGAGGGGAAGAGTGTGAGTGGAGCCGGTAGAGGGGCGGTGAAGGAAGTGAAGAGCCGGCCATTGGGGCCTGGGGATGGGTGTGAAGAAAAGTTGACCACAACATCTCCCCCAGGTTGCCTTGCACACACGGCTGCTGCATTCAGCCACTCTTCACCCAGGTAATTTGTTCATCCACACCACTTTCCCCCATCCCCATGCACTACCTTCCACGGCAGTCACCCACTTGTTCCCCACCCCTGTCACTCTCACCTCCCCCCCTGGTCCCTCACGTTTCACTCCTTACCGGTTGCCACCACTAGTATTCACTCCCCTCTTTTTTCTTCACACCCATCCCCAGGCCCCAATGGCCGGCTCTTCACTTCCTTCACCGCCCCTCTACCGGCTCCACTCACACTCTTCCCCTCTGTTCATTCCTGTCTAGTTGACCACAACATCTCCCCCAGGTTGCCTTGCCTCCTTGTGCCTGCCTTGGCTGACGCCTGTCTGGGTATCTTGGACGAGATGTCCGCCGCGGCTCCCGGTTGGGAGCAGTTATCCGGAGAGTCATGGTACCCCCGCTTTCGCGCCAAAACTACACTGATACCCAACATTAACAGGTAATTGACTTGAGGGTTCTATACCCCATTACCGTACTCACTTACCCTTATTATAATATTCCATCCTTTATTTGTAGATACATCCTGTGCTCGCTCCTGACGAGTGGCCCTCTAGCCACGAAACGCGTAGAGCTGCCATACGTTTTACTTCTAATTAACATTACCAGAACATCAAGTTTACACTCAATACCCTCACTAGGACCAACAAGGCCATGGGTTTTGCAAGTTTTACGGTGTATTATTGTTTATGCAATGACCATAGTGGTGAATCCTGGAAGGATGATCAATTGCCATTTTACATGAACTTGTTTTTATGAATTTATGCCATGTACCAATGTATATCAATACTGTTGTAATCAAATGTTATGGATGGTTATTTCAGATGGCAATTGATAAAATTTGTATTTTTCACCTATTTACCTCTCTGCAACCTTGTGTTTCATATAAAGTCCCACTCCCCCCTTTTCCCCTTTTCAGCTCAAAATATGATTGTTTGCCACTTTAGTAGCCACTCATTAATGGATTATAGAATACTAAAAAAAAATAAAGTGAATTTAGGAAAAGAAATCAAACATACATAATTGGTTCACAAACTATTTTCTAAACCATCACATTCTGTATGCAATTACAAACTCCCCCAAAAATGTAATTTTCAGTTCTAGGCCTATGGGTGTTCTTTTATTACTGTACTCAGACTGATCTTGTGATTCTACCATGCAGAGCCTCTCTCTTAGCATTCTGCAGAAAGTGACAAGAATCCACTAATTCATTTTTTGTTGAACAGAGTGTGGCAACCTCAATATTCCAATGGGAGTTTTATCTTTGTTCAGATACTTCACGCAGATTTCTACATGTCTAGAGCAGTGGTGGTCAATCTATTTGATATAGGGGGCCTCAAGTACTGCCCCTGACATTTGAACAAACAAACAACCACTCCAGGGCTCAAAGGACAGTCACCAGATCAAGTTATGTAACTCTGTGGAGTCTATGCTCCTTCTAGTGCAATACTTCAACTATGTAGCCTTCCTCAGATGGAGAAATCCAAAATGGAACTATAAAGAAGCACACACACATGAGGACACAAACGCCTAGTGCATTACTCAAGATTTATTTGTATAAGAAACCAAAAATCCAAATGGATACTCCCAGATGACGGAAGTGACGAGCATAACAACAAGTCCATTAATCAACCAATGTGGCATGGAGTGACCTGACTAATACATAGTAGTGTTGGCAACTGACGCATTTCTGGGACTTACTCCTTCCTCAGAGCTGTGGCCAACTGGTGTTCCTTTCCTAATAAATGTAAAGGCACACCAAAGCTCCCCCTCCATATCAGGGACGTGCGGTGAGGTCAGTGGCTGGTGAGGCACTGGCTACTATCAGAGCCAGGTACATACAGGTTCCATACGCTGCGATCAATAGAGCGAGAGCAATAATTCTAGCACTAGACCTCCTCTGTAACTCTAAACATGTAACCTGTAAAAAATTTAAACCTGTCACCTATGGAGATTTACAAGTACTGAAGTTTGGCGCCATTAAACAAATGTGCACAATTTTAAGATGTGACAAGTTAGGTATCTATTTACTCGGAAAAACATCATCTTTCACATTATAAAAAAAAATCGGGCTAACGCGAGAGTTTTTTTGTTTTTTTTCTATTCATGAAACAGTTTTTTTTCCAAAAAGAAAAATAGCGTTTAAAAAAATTGCTGCGCAAATACCGTGTGATATAAAAAGTTGCAACGACCACCATTTTATTCCCTAGGGTGTCTGCTAAAACAATATATATAATGTTTGGGGGTTCTGGGTAATTTTCTAGCAAAAAATGATGATTTTTACATGTAGGAGAGAAGTGTCAGAATTGGCCAGGGTGGCAAGGGGTTAATTACCATAAGTACGTAATATACAAATAATTATTATATATTGTTTTTAAGGTAATTTACTATATTTTCAAAATCTGTACTCAAGCAGGAGGCATAACGGACAAATTACTGAAGTTTGAAGTTATAACTTCCACCAGTAATTTCACAGTAAATAGATAAATAATAAATTATTATGTTATAACATATAGCATATAAATATATGATTTAGCTTGAATATAATAGTACCTTTTCAACAGAATCAGTTTCTCCCTCTTAACTGTGTGAGAAAAACATGTGATTGTGGGTAAATCTTATACCCATAAACACATGTTTTTTCCTTGTAGTTAAGAGGACTGGGCTGGAAGGGAGCCTTGTCTCTTAGAAACATGCCCCTTCTATGACACTGCAGTGAGGGGCGTGCCTCCACTGCAGCATTTTTATTGGATAGCTGGGACCAATAGTACTTTACCCATAGGCGTGCGCACGGGGTGTGCCGGGTGTGCCTGGGCACACCCCAGGGCTGTTTTGCTGGCAGGATCTCCATTCTGGCACCTCTGCTGATGGACAACGGGAACGCTGCGACTATGCGAGTGGGACTGTTTTTTATTTGGCTGTATAACTCCTGTGAGTGCAGACACTGAACGCAGAGTGAGCAGGCAAGCGGCCGCATTTTCCGATGCTACTTCTATAGTTCCGGCTACTGCATCCCTGACAGCTCACTATCACTCCGCCGCCTGCTGTCACGGATGCTATAGCCACAACTATAGAGGTAGCATCGGGGGGTGGATTAACACCACTGTTTTTAAACAAGACCCGCCCGCTGCCACCGCGGGGCTTCCAGTCCACCACTGCCCTTTGTCCGAGAAAAGTATTTGCCAGTACTGTCCCAGGCAGAGGAGGAGGAGGTAGCTTTTTCCTCCCTGCTCCGCCTCCAAGTGCCCCGCCTCCCAGCTTCCGCCCTGCAGTGCCGACAACGCAACAACCTGGAGGTGAGGAGGATGCACCGGGACTCAGGAAATGTCACTGGTAAGGGGGGAGTTGGGGGCACAGACTTTAGCAGTGTGTGTGTGTGTGCGTGGTTCTGCAGCAGGCGGGGAGAGAGGGGGGTGTAGTGCTTTTCATCTATCCTCTGAATTCTTTCATTTGTTGTATTGAACAGCTAGTAAGAAGTGTGTATCACTGTTCACATGTTCAGGGATGTTCTTCTCATCACATGAATATAAGCCAACATGCTCTTTGGTTCCCAGTCACTATGCAATGTTCTGTACCTGAAGTCCAGGATATGTCATGGGTAACCTACCCATAGTACAGCCGTGTTAACTTAATGGCATCCTATTGTAGTAATAGCCTTACAAGGGCCTAATTAGAGGGTATAAGTACATATCCTGTGTAAATACCATCACATCTTCTGCAGGGAATAAATATTGACCCCCCTGTCTCGAGGATTAGTAAGTCATTATCTGGTAAATGTGGCTGATAAATGCATATTAATACTTTCTTGGGGTGAATTACACAGTCGGCAGATGCTGCCAAGCACAACTGTACATTAAATAGGATTTGAATATTAACCTGAACTTATATATTTATTTTTACACAAAAAAAATATATATATATATATTATATCTATATATATTGTGTAAAAATAAATATACATATACAATTAAAACTATATGAACCCTGGCTTGTCAGCAAAAAAGTATGTAATTATATATATATATATATATATATATATATATATATATATATATATATATATATATATATATATATATATATATATATATATATATATATATATTTATATATTTATTTATTTTTACACTATATTTATTTATTTATATGTATATATATATATATATATATATTTATATATTTATTTATTTTTACACTATATTTATTTATTTATATATATATATTATATCTATATATATTGTGTAAAAATAAATATACATATACAATTAAAACTATATGAACCCTGGCTTGTCAGCAAAAAAGTATGTAATTATATATATATATATATATATATATATATATATATATATATATATATATATATATATATATATATATATTTATTTATATATTTATTTATTTTTACACTATATTTATTTATTTATATGTATATATATATATATATATATATATATATATTTATATATTTATTTATTTTTACACTATATTTATTTATTTATATGTATATATATATATATATATATATATATATATATATATATATATACAGACGCACATGTGTTTGAGCTTTGGTTTGAGGTGCACACTCTAATGCAATAGGCTGCGCACGCCTGTGACTTTACCATTGGTCCAAGGCTCCAAGCTGTTCATTAAATTCAGTGCCTCTGACAAGAAGTGAGAGGCACTGTGAGCTCAACCTCTCAGTCTGCTGCAAACAGAGTGTGTCAGCTTGTATTTAAAGTGGCTGCTCTGTATTTAGTTTCTGACAGGCTGCGCAAGGAGCACATATCTCTGGAACCATAGGTTGTAGAAGCCCCAAATTACCAGTGGTGGGGTAGGACTTAGGCTACATAAATTATATATAATTACTCAAATGTATGGGTATAAACATAAATATAATACAAATGCAAAATACTGTACCTATTAACCACTTGCCGACCGCCTCACGCCTATATACGTGAGCAGAATGGCACGGGCAGGCAAAATCACGTACCTGGTACGTGATTGCCTTCCCGCGGGCGGGGGGTCCGACCGGACCCCCCCCGGTGCCAGCGGCGGTCGGCATTTGTCTGGGAGCGATCAGAGATGAGGGGGAGGCCATCCGATCGTGGCCCCCCCCCTCGCGATCGCTCCCAGCCAATGAGAAACATCCCCTGCCTCTATATAGTACACAGAGGCAGAGGATGTGATGTCATCTCTCCTCGGCTCGGCAGTTTCCGTTCCGGCGCCGAGGAGAGAAGACATCTGAGTAAGTGTAAAACACACACACAGTAGAACATGCCAGGCATACATTACACCCCTGATCCCCCCCGATCGCCCCCCGATCCCCCCCCCCAATCACCCCTCCCTGTCACACTGACACCAAGCAGGTTTTTTTTTTTTTTTTCCCGGATTACTGCATGGTGTCAGTTTGTGACAGTTAGAAGTGGTAGGGCAGTTACTGTTAGCCCCCTGTAGGTCTAGGTTACCCCCATAACCCCCCCTAATAAAGTTTTAACCCCTTGATCACCCCCCGTCACCAGTGTCACTAAGCGATCATTTTTCTGATCGCTGTATTAGTGTCGCTGGTGACGCTAGTTAGGGAAGTAAATATTTAGGTTCGCCGTCAGCGTTTTATAGCGACAGGGACCCCCATATACTACCTAATAAATGTTTTAACCCCTTGATTTCCCCCTAGTTAACCCTTTCACCACTGATCACCGTATAACTGTTACGGGTGACGCTGGTTAGTTCGTTTTTTTGTTATAGTGTCAGGGCACCCGCCGTTTATTACCGAATAAAGGTTTAGCCCCCTGATCGCCCGGCGGTGATATGCGTCGCCCCAGGCAGCGTCAGATTAGCGCCAGTACCGCTAACACCCACGCACGCAGCATACACCTCCCTTAGTGGTATAGTATCTGAACGGATCAATATCTGATCCGATCAGATCTATACTAGCGTCCCCAGCAGTTTAGGGTTCCCAAAAACGCAGTGTTAGCGCAATCAGCCCAGATACCTGCTAGCACCCACGTTTTTCCCCTCCACCCGGCCCAGCCCAGCCCACCCAAGTGCAGTATCGATCGATCACTGTCACTTACAAAACACTAAACGCATAACTGCAGCGTTCGCAGAGTCAGGCCTGATCCCTGCGATCGCTAACAGTTTTTTTGGTAGCGTTTTGGTGAACTGGCAAGCACCAGCCCCAGGCAGCGTCAGGTTAGTGCCAGTAGCGCTAACACCCACGCACGCACCGTACACCTCCCTTAGTGGTATAGTATCTGATTGGATCAATATCTGATCCGATCAGCTCTATACTAGCATCCCCAGCAGTTTAGGGTCCCCAAAAATGCAGTGTTAGCGGGATCAGCCCAGATACCTGCTAGCACCTGCGTTTTGCCCCTCCGCCCGGCCCAGCCCAGCCCACCCAAGTGCAGTATCGATCGATCACTGTCACTTACAAAACACTAAACACATAACTGCAGCGTTCGCAGAGTCAGGCCTGATCCCTGCGATCGCTAACAGTTTTTTTTGTAGCGTTTTGGTGAACTGGCAAGCACCAGCGGCCTAGTACACCCCGGTCGTAGTCAAACCAGCACTGCAGTAACACTTGGTGACGTGGCGAGTCCCATAAGTGCAGTTCAAGCTGGTGAGGTGGCAAGCACAAGTAGTGTCCCGCTGCTACCAAAAAGACAAACACAGGCCCGTCATGCCCATAATGCCCTTCCTGCTGCATTCGCCAATCCTAATTGGGAACCCACCGCTTCTGCAGCACCCGTACTTCCCCCATTCACATCCACAACCAAATGCAGTCGGCTGCATGAGAGGCATTTTTATGTCCTCTCGAGTACCCCTACCCAACGAACCCCCCCAAAAAAGATGTTGTGTCTGCAGCAAGCGTGGATATAGGCGTGATACCCACTATTATTGTCCCTCCTGTCCTGACAATCCTGGTCTTTGCATTGGTGAATGTTTTGAACGCTACCATTCACTAGTTGAGTATTAGCGTAGGGTACAGCATTGCACAGGCGCACTTTCACAGGGTCTCCCAAGATGCCATCGCATTTTGAGAGACCCGAACCTGGAACCGGTTACAGTTATAAAAGTTACAGTTACAAAAAAAAGTGTAAAAAAAAAAAACACAAACAAAAATATAAAATAAAAAAAAATAGTTGTCGTTTTATTGTTCTCTCTCTCTCTATTCTCTCTCTATTGTTCTGCTCTTTTTTACTGTATTCTGTAAAACAATATATATAATGTACACTGTAAACTGTAAAAAATAAATAAAACACCCACCATTTTAATCTGTAGGGCATTTGCTTTAAAAAAATATATAATGTTTGGGGGTTCAAAGTAATTTTCTTGCAAAAAAAAAAAAATTTTTCATGTAATCAAAAAGTGTCAGAAAGGGCTTTGTCTTCAAGTGGTTAGAAGAGTCGGTGATGTGTGACATAAGCTTCTAAATGTTGTGCATAAAATGCCAAGACAGTTCAAAGCAATATATCATTTAGTGAAAACTTTTTGTAAATTTTTTTTTTGTCATTATTCAATCACTTGGGGTCATTTGGGGGGGGGGGGGTTGTACTGCCCTGCCATTTTAGCACCTCAAGAAATGACATAGGCAGTCATAAACTAAAAGCTGTGTAAATTCCAGAAAATGTACCCTAGTTTGTAGACACTATAACTTTTGCGCAAACCAATAAATATACGCTTATTGACATTTTTTTTTACCAAAGACATGTGGCCGAATACATTTTGGCCTAAATGTATGACTAAAATTGAGTTTATTGGATTTTTTTTATAACAAAAAGTAGAAAATATCATTTTTTTTTCAAAATTTTCGGTCTTTTTCTGTTTATAGGGCAAAAAATAAAAACGGCAGAGGTGATCAAATACCATCAAAAGAAAGCTCTATTTGTGGGAAGAAAAGGACGCAAATTTCGTTTGGGTACAGCATTGCATGACCGCGCAATTAGCAGTTAAAACGACGCAGTGCCGAATTGTAAAAAGTGCTCTGGTCAGGAAGGGGGTAAATCCTTCCGGGGCTGAAGTGGTTAAAAAAACATTTTAAAGAAAGCTATATCTTAAAAAAAGTAAGGGGGCTCCCAAGATCAACATGATTCAAGCAGACATAATAATGATAGATCATCTCAAAATCAATAAAAATATTTTTTAAAAATCTATTTATATACAGAAAGAGTTAATTGTGCTAAAAAATGTATATATACATATAAAAACCGAGAGTGGTGAAATGAGACCAAAACGGCTTACAACTAATAAATTACCAAAAGTGCCCAAATAAGATAATATAGAACAACAGTTAGATAACCGTCCCAAAAATGTACAGTATATTGGAGCAACTACTGTATATTATATAACAATGTAAATCATATGTAATATGACCAAAATAGTTATAATAATATTAATACAGTGTCTTGCAAAAGTATTCACCCCCCTTGGCTTTTTACCTATTTTGTTACATTACAGCCTTTAGTTCAATGTTTTTTTTAATCTGAATTATATGTGATGGATCAGAACACAATATAGTCTAAGTTGGTGAAGTAAAATTAGAAATATTTTTACATAAAACAATTTTTTTCAGAAATATGTAAGTAAGTAATCGGCATGTGCGTATTATTTACCCCCTTTGTTATGAAGCCCATAAAAAGCTCTGGTGCAACCAATTACCTTCAGAAGTCACATAATGAATTGATGTCCACCTGTGTGCAATCTAAGTGTCACATGATCTGTCATTACATATACAAACCTTTTTGGAAGGCACCAGAGGCTGCAACATCTAAGCAAGAGGCACCACTAACTAAACACTGCCATGAAGACCAAGGATCTCTCCAAACAAGTAAGGGACAATGTTGTTGAGAGGTACAAGTCAGGGTTAGGTTATAAGAAAAATCTAAATCTTTGATGATCCCTAGGAGCACCATTAAATCTATCATAACGAAATGGAAAGAACATGGCACAACAGCAAACCTGCCAAGAGACAGCCGCACAACAAAACTCATGGACCGGGCAAGAAGGGCATTAATCAGAGAGGCAGCACAGAGACCTAAGGTAACCATGGAGGAGCTGCACAGGTTCCACAGCAGAGACTGGACTATCTGTACATAGGACGACAATAAGCCGTACGATCCATAGAGTTGGGCTTTATGGTAGAGTGGCCAGAAGAAAGCCATTACTTTCAGCAAAAAACAAAATGTCACATTTTGAGTTTGCAAAAAGGAATGTGGGAGACTCCCAAAATGTATGGAGGAAGGTGCTCTGGTCTGATGAGACTAAAATTAGCCATCAAAGAAAACGCTATGTCTGACGCAAACCCATCACATCACATCACCCAAAGAACACCATCCCCACAGTGAAACATGGTGGTGGCAGCATCATCCCGGGAGGATGTTTTTCAGCAGTCAGGACTGGGAAACTGGTCAGAGTTGAGGGAAAGATGGTGCTAAATACAGGAATATTCTTGGGCAAAACCTGTACCACTCTGTGTGTGATTTGAGGCTAGGACAGAGGTTCACCTTCCAGCAGGACAATGACCTCAAACACACTGCTAAAGCAACACTTGAGTGGTTTAAGGGGAAACATGTAAATGTGTTGGAATGGCCTAGTCAAAGCCCAGACCTCAATCCAATAGAAAATCTGGGGTCAGACTTAAAGATTGCTGTTCACAAGCGCAAACCATCCAACTTGAAGGTGCTGGAGCTGTTTTGCAAGGAGGAATGCAAGGGGGAATGGGCAAAAATCCCAGTGGTAAGATATGACAAGCTCATACAGACTTATCCAAAGTGAATTGGAGCTGTGATAGCCGCAAAAGATAGCTCTACAAAGTATTGACTTTAGGGGGTGAATAGTTATGCACGTTGACTTTTTCTGTTATTTTGTCCTATTTGTTGTTTGCTTCATAATAATAAAAAAAAAATCTTCAAAGTTGTGGGTATGTTCTGTAAATTAAATGATGCAAATCCTCAAACATTCCATGTTAATTCCAGGTTGTGAGGCAGCAAAACACGAAAAATGCCAAGGGGGTGAATACTTTTGCAAGGCACTGTAAATTGCAAAGGGGAATAGTAAATACATGATTAAAGAGATAAATATATAAAATGTAAATCTAATGATTGTGCAGTCCATTCATAATACAATTTGAAAGAGTAGCGACCTCAAGAGCACCACTACATCAAGAGATTGATGTTCAGTCCCTCATTGAGACTTTTAGGAGCCAATGTGCCAAGGTGGTGGATCCAGAAGGTTTCTCTCCTACATAACTTACAGTACCGCCTTCCAGTATTGACATCCCCTGTGATGCTCTCAAATCTAAAAACCTTCAAAACCATAGGATTCTTTCCATGCTTCTCTCAAAAGTGACAAGGGACAGAGTGTTTATCATACCCATGTATGATGTTTCTTTTGTGTTTGCCAAATCTAACTTGCAAAGTGCACGAGGTTCGACCAATGTAAAGGTGACCACAGGGACAAATGAGGCAATACAGTATACCAACATATTGAGAACCACAATTGATAAACTGTCTGATGCAATATGTGGTGCCATTGCTCCCCATGACCTCCATGGAACTCTGCACCAGTAGTTGCCTCTCTGGCCAAGTTGTTTTTAACAGCTCAGACCCAACTGGGGGCTATATGGCTGCATAAGTCTTTGGGTTTGGAAAATCACATCAGGGTACTCTGAAAAAGCCTTTGTCAAATGGGGATCCTGATGAAGTATGCCCAAATATTTCTGCAGAATCTGCTTAATATGAAATGCCTTGTGGTTGTACCGAGTACAAAATGTGATGTCATTTCTTTGGTATGAGCTCCTAAGTTTACGCTGGCTAACTGGAATTTCACTAGTGTCACCAATGTACCCGGCTCTGTATTTTTCATATGCTTCCTCTACTACAGAATTTCCGTACCCTTTCTCCAGAACCTTTTTCTTTAAGATCATTCTTTGCTCATCATAATCTTGTAGTCGTGTACAAGTTCTTTTAAGCTGACAAAACTGCCCAAAGGGCATGTTCCTAATCCATCTAAGATAATGGTGGCTGGGAGCATGCAGGTAGGAATTTCTCACAGCCAGTTCCACATTGATCATTAGTTCCAGACCTAGAAACACTAATTTCATGCCATCTGTCACATAAGTAAAGTCAATTTTGTATGGGTTGTTTTGTGTCCTACTATATGGAGGTGGAGCTTTGGGGTGACTTTACATTTATTAGGAGGGGAAGAGGAGAACACCAGTCGGCCACAGCTCTGAGGAAGGGGTGCGTCTCTGAAATGCATCAGTTGATGGCACAGCTATATATAAGTCAGGTCACTTGATGCCACACTAGTCAAAGAATGGACTTGTTATGCTTGTCACTTCCATTGTCTGTGAGTATCCATTTGGCTTTTTAGTTTCTTGTTCAAATAAATCTGGCCACACATAACATCCAGTGATTGTAATGCTAAAGAAAGCAGTTGGGGATGACAAACATGCAACAGGAAATGTTAAGACATGCTATAAGAGATGGTTAGAGATTGACAACATACTACAAGAGGCAGTCAAAGATTGTGAATATGCTATAGGGTTAGTTTGAGACTGAAGACATGTTTCAGGAGAACAATCATAGACCAGAGAGATTACATGGGGCTGCCAGAGATCACTGTTATTACAGCCCCTTTAAACATGGATGCTCCCCTATGTGTGCTATGTACAGCCCTTTTAAAATCACTTGTGCCACATTTGAAATTTCTCCTAGCAATATCCATGAAAAAAAGATCAAAGGAAATAAAACATACCAAGCGAAAATGAACTGGCAGTACATAGAAAGTGGGTCAGTGTAAAAGAAATAGACCAAACTTTTAAATTTCTACAAGAATATTTTTTTTCTTCACTGGTCTGAGAAATCCCTGAAATCCACAGAAGACTCCATAGTAAATGTCTTGGACAGCAGGTTATGCACCCGTTGTCTAGAGAGATACTGGTTGTTTTGTATAACTCTGGGTTTATTCATTTGATTGAAGTTAAGCATAACATCAGATTGAACTCAAACATTTGAGGATTTCTCAATGGTCTATCAGTACCTAGAACAAAACAGGTAGGGATCTGCAAAGACAATCACTAAAATCATTGCACTATATATATAGTAGGCCAGGAGTTTTTCTTCCTTAGCAAAACATTTTATTGGTTTAGTTTTGTTATAATTACTCAGTTTTCCTTCACAGGTTTTTATATACACTTTAATGCCCCGTACACACGGTCGGACATTGATCGGACATTCCGACAACAAAATCCTAGGATTTTTTCCGACGGATGTTGGCTCAAACTTGTCTTGCATACACACGGTCACACAAAGTTGTCAGAAAATCTGATCATTCTGAACGCAGTGACGTAAAACACGTACGTCGGGAATATAAACGGGGCAGTAGCCAATAGCTTTCATCTCTTTATTTATTCTGAGCATGCGTGGCACTTTGTGCGTCGGATTTGTGTACACACGATCGGAAATTCCGACAACGGATTTTGTTGTCGGAAAATTTTATAGCCTGCTCTCAAACTTTGTGTGTCGGAAAATCTGATGGAAAATGTGTGATGGAGCCTACACACGGTTGGAATTTCTGACAACAAGCTCCTATCACACGGAGGAGGAGCTTAGGACGTTCAGTGCTGCAATACACCTGAAGGTTAACAGCAGCTGTTTCTCTATGGGAAACTTCGTCCACAGCGGCTGACTGCAATCTGCATAGTTGAATGCTTCTAATAGACCGGGAGTTTGTGAGTGTATCTCTTGTCCCTGTTTTGCTTGTGCACTATCTAGTAAGTTCACTGCACAATGATCTATTTTTTCTTTGCTTGCTTTGCATAAAACCTTTATCCTGAGAGCCGAATCATCAGCAGTATTATGGCTAAAGTGGGATCCGAGAAAAACTAAATATCCTGATACAAACGATCCAACCCAGTGAGTCAATCAATCTGGATTAAGGGAAGGAACTGTTTAATTATTTTTACTTTCCCCCACTATTTATCTCTATGTGGACATTGTAATCTGAGTGTCATTATTATTTATTTATATTCACCGTCACATCACCAATTTGAAAATTTATTTTGGCTATTTTAACACATGTATTAGCACCATAATTATTTATCTATTTTATTCACATGTATGCATTTTTTATTCCTGGATTTTAGCTTAGTCGTAGCAGCATATTGTGCACTATTTATTTAAAGCGCATCAATTTTATACTTAGTACTTTAAGCTCCTATCACACATTTTCCGTCGGAAAATCCGACCATGTGTATGGGGCATTAGAGTGCTAAATTTTGTTTCCCGTGTACATTAACCACTAGGCGCCCATGCTATTGCCGAAAGACGGCTACAGCACGGCGCTTAATTGCTGGGAAGGTGTCCCTGGACGTCCTCCTGTTTACTCCTTCCCCGCACGCCACGGGCGCGCATCGGGGAAATCCTGTGTTGGCCATGTCCCTTGGACACTGCCAATCACAGATCGGCGTGTCCAATGAGAGATGATCTCAAGTGTAAACATATGAGATCATCTCTCATTGCCGGCTCTCCCTCCTCACACAGAGACTGTGTGTGAGGAGGGAGAGCGACCTGTGCTGCAGCTTGTAAGTTCAACAGTACAAAAAAAGGTAATACAGTGCCCACAGTACCTATCAGTGCCAACTGTCAGTGCCATCTGTCAGTGCCACCTATCAGTGCCATCTGTCACCAGTGCCACCTGTCAGTGCCATCTGTCATCAGTGCCATCTGTCAGTGCCATCTGTTAGTGCCATCTGTCATCGCCATCTGTCAGTGCCATCTGTCATCAGTGCCACCTGTCAGGGCCATCTGTCATCAGTGCCACCTGACAGTGTCGCATTCCATCTGTTATCAGTGTCACGTGTCATCAGTGCCACTTATCAGTGCCATCTGCCATCAGTGTCACGTGTCATCAGTGCCACGTATCAGTGCCATCTGCCATCAGTGTCTCGTGTCATCAGTGCAACGTAACAGAGCCATCTGCCATCAGTGTCACGTGTCATCAGTGCCACGTATTAGTGCCATCTGTCATCAGTGTCACGCAATCAGTCCCATTTGTCATCAGTGTCACGTGTCATCAGTGCCTTCTGTCATCACCAACAATGTCTAGAAGATTATTTTCAGCCGAGGAGGCGTACAATATTCTTGTGGCTGACGAGAGCAATGGGGAGCTCTCCGCTTCAGATTCCTCCTCAAATTCAGATTATGAGTCTGACGTTGACTACGAGCCTGTCCTAAGCAGTGGAACACTGACAGCCTCAGAGGAGGATGAGAGTCCGCCCGCCAGACGAAGGCATTCTGGTGAGGAGGCAGTGCCATCCACCAGCACCGCAGTGCCATCCACCAGCACCGCAGTGCCATCCACCAGCACTGCAGTACCTCGGAAAAGGCCACGTACCAGTAGGGTTTCACCTCATTTCCAAAGAGTTAGGTCACATGCCAGCCTTCCCTATTCCCTTCAGAACCCCTTGTGGCTTCCTCCTAATTCAGGAGAAGCTAACATACCCCCTTTCACTGCCCAGCCAGGAGTCCAGGTGGACACAGAAAATTTTCCCCCGATTGATTTTTTTCCATTTAATTTTTACTGAAGACATGCTAGCATCAATTGTGGCCCAGTGCAACCTGTATGCGCAACAATTCATAGCAAGTAACCCAACATCCTATTATGCCCGTCCCTACGAGTGGAGAGCCCTAACAGTGGAGGATTTTAAAAATTTTTGGGGCCTCACATTCTGTATGGGACAAACCAAAAAAAATGAATTACGTTCATATTGGTCAGCCCTCCCCATCCACCACATGCCCATCTTTTCCTCAGTAATGCCCAGAACCAGATATCTCATGATTATGAGATTCCTACACTATAATGATAATACCCAGTGCCCGCCCCAAAATGACCCAAATTTTGACAAGCTTTATAAAATTCAGCCACTACTAAATTATTTTTCTGAAATCTTCCCCCAGTTGTTTACCCCAGACCAACACATATGCGTGGATGAGTCCCTTATCAAATTTACTGACAGGCTGGGCATAAAACAATTTATTCCCACCAAAAGGGCCTGCTATGGGGTGAAGCTGTATAAATTGTGCAACCGAGCCACAGGGTATACATATGCCTTCATGGTATACGAAGGGAAGGACACCCAGCTGCATCGCCCTAATTGCCCAGACTACATGGAATCAAGCGGGAAAGTCGTTTGGGAACTCATAAACCCGCTCCTGGAGGAAGGCTACCATTTGTACATAGATAACTTTTATACAAGTTTGCCCCTGTTCCCCAACCTTCACAGAAAGAACACTCCAGCATGTGGCACCGTAAGGACGAATCGGAAGGGCTTTCCTCAAAGCCTCGTCAACAAGAAGCTAAGAAGAGGGGAGACGGCGAGTTTACAAAATGAGGAAATTCTGGCTGTGAAGTGGACGGACAGAAGGGATGTCTACGTGCTTTCTTCGATCCACAACAATACATTCGTTGAGATCAACAGGAGGAATGGCCCAATCCAAAAACCAACATGTATCCACGAAAACCATATGTTCATGGGGGATGTCGACTTCAACGACAAAATGCTCGAACCCTACCTTGCCACAATACGAACATACCAGTGGTATAAAAAAGTTTCAATTTATTTGTTTAATTTGGCCATATACAACAGCTACGTTATCTATCGCAACTCCACTGAAAGCCCCAAATCCTTCATTGGCTACCAGGAGGAAATCACCACTGCCCTTATATTCCCGAACAGCCCACCAGAAAACATTTGTTCCGATGTGATTAGCAGACTCTCCGGACACCACTTTCCAGATAAAATCCCTCCCAGACCAACAGGCCAAAAACATCAGAAAAAATGTCGGGTGTGCACCAGAGGAGGAGTTAGAAGAGATACCACTTATCATTGTCCCCAATGTCCTTCCCAACCAGGCCTCTGCATAGTTGACTGTTTCCGCCGTTACCATACTTCACTAAATTATTAGTGAAGTATGGTAATCATAACTCTCACTTTCTGCCATTTACCTTCACACACCTTATGCCTCCACTTGCTCTTTAATTGACCCTGGCTTGTTATTCGACCACGCTTCTGCCTACCGATTCTGTTCATACCTCTGCCTGATCTGGAACTGACCCTGGCTTGTTATTCGACCACGCTTCTGCCTCCTGATTCTGTTCATACCTTTGCCTGATCTGGAACTGACCCTGGCTTGTTATTCGACCACGCTTCTGCCTACCGATTCTGTTCATACCTCTTCCTGATCTGGAACTGACCCTGGACTGTTTCACCATGCTTTTTGCCTGACTCTTGGACTGATCTTGTACCCTGCCACTGGATTAGTGGGATTCATAACACAGGGGTCGCACATATGTGTGGGGCGCCAGAATTGTTTTTCTGGATGAAGAAAACCATTTTTTTGGTTTTCTCATTCCTAGATTAGGGTCTGGAGACTCAGAGGCTTCAAAGAGATTTGGGTGGGAGAAGCCTCTACCCCTGTCCCCATTCTGTCCTGAACGAGGCCCTACTTCTGCCTGCTGCCTGTAGGACCTATGCCATCATGCCTCTGCCTGTCACATGAACTGACCACACTACATGGACCATGTTCCTGCCTACTACCAAGACGAATATTTTGGCACTGCTGACAATCTCTGCCTGCACTGACCCTGGACTGTATATGGACAGTATCCCTGCCTGTACTGACTATGGACAGTATTCCTGCCTGTTGTCTGGACAATTGCATTCGCTTTTGCTGACCAAGTCCCTGCCTGCTGCCTTGACCAGTGCTATCTTCCTGTGGACAACTGCGCTACTAAAACCACAGCTAATCTTTTGTTTACCCTTTGCTCAGCAGAATGTATTTTGGGGTGTAATTCTTGGTATGTGCATGCTATGTGTCCCTAGAACACCTGACGGTGTTCCTTGCATGTTCGGCCTCTGTATGTGGCCAGGCTGTGTAAAAGTCTCACACATGTGGTATTGCCATACTCAGGAGGAGTAGCAGAATGTATTTTGGGGAGTCATTTTTGCTATGTACATGCTATGTGTTGGAAATATCTTATAAATGGACAACTTTGCGTAAAAAAAATGTGGTTTCATTTTTTTTCCACATTTTCCAAAAACTTCTGGAAAAAATGAACTTTCAAGACTCATTATGCCTCATAGATTATACGTTGGGGTGTTAGCTTTCCAAAATGGGGTCATTTTGTGGGCGTTTCCATTGTCCTGGTGCGCCAGGGTCTTCAAAAGTGTAATAGGTAGTCAACAAGTTAGATGTGTCATTTATGCTCCTAGAACACCTGATGGTGCTCCCTGCATGTTGGGCCTCTCTATGTGGCTAGGCTGTGAAAAAGTCCCACACATGTGGTATTGCCATACTTAGGAGGAGTAGCAGAATGTATTTTGGGGCGTCATTTGTGGTATACACATGCCATGTGAGAGAAATAACCTATTTCAATGACAATTTTGTGGGGAAAAAAAAACTTCATTTTGCAAAGAATTGTGGTAAAAAATGACAACATCAAAAACCTCACCATGCATCTTACTAAATACCTTGGAATGTCTACTTTCAAAAAAGGGGTAATTTGGGGGGTATTTGTACTTTCCTGGCTTGATCGGGTCACAAGAAATGAGATAGGCCACCAGTACATCAGGTGTGATCAATTTTTTATGATTTGCACCACAGCTTGTAGACTCTCTAACTTTCACACAGACCACATAATATCCACTAATTTAGGTTATTTTTTACCAAAGATATGTAGCAGTATAAATTGTGGCCAAAATGTATTAAGAAAAATTAATAATTTGCAAAATTTTATCACAGGAACTAAGAAAAATGCGTTTTTTCCCTAAATTTTCAGTCTTTTTTCATTTATAGCACAAAAAATAAAAAACCCAGAGGTGATCAAATACCACCAAAAGAAAGCTCAATTTGTATGAAAAAAAGGACAAAAAATCCATTTGGGTACAGTATTAGATGACTGAGTAATTGTTATCCAAATTGTGAGAGCACCGAAAGCTGAAAATTGGTCTGGGCAGGAGGGGGGTTTAAGTGCCCAGCAGGCAAGTGGTTAAAATTTCTGTTTCTAATTAGTTGTTTTTATTTTTTTCTGTTTTTTTTGGGGGGGGAGCACTTTTTTTAATTTAAACTCTAGGGCAATATTATTAGACTTTCCAAAAGACCCAATACCCACCTAAGAACACACACACTGAGGTTTACACAATATAGTATAAGGTTCATTCAACAAAATGTAGATGTTTTAACATCAGACATCCCATCAGGTGCTACTTTCTGCCCTTGTAGTTTATCAACCCCAATGTATAAAACTCATATTTAATTTGTTCTATGCATTAATGAATCACACAAACAGATATTGGTATTCTACAATAACTACTAAAAATGTTTATTTGTTTAAACACCAGATGTTTCCTTTTACTCTTTTTATCTTGACTCTAATGTGCTTTCCTTGGTTGCATCTGTTTCCTTTTACTACCTCAAAGACATTGATGTATATGTTCAGATCATTAATTTTTATTGTGCTAAGACATCTCAGAAATTTTCAAACATCATTTTACTATTTGATAGTTCTGTACTGATACAGTTTTAGAAGTAATAAAATAGCAACACCCTTGGAAAAGTAATTAGACCCAGGGACACAATAGTCCTTCTTGCTCAAGGAGAGAAACTAATAACATTTGAAAATGCCTCACATAGAAAAACAATTCATCCCTGTAAAAGGCTTATTTATCAAACAATGAAACACTGGAGATGGTATTGGTTGACAATCAGGAAGTCATAGACGGAGAATGTTACCTTTAGAGGTAGGGTTGGTAGGGAAGCTAAATGGGCAAATGCCCACAATGGTCAGTCTTGCTTTAACAATTGAAGGTTAGTGAATAGAGGGTGAGAGGCTACCCTTCAAACTTAGTCATACTGATAAATATTTTCATTTGCATGCTTACTGACCTATTCAGAGATGTATTTTGTTCTCTGGAGCTCTTAGTCACGCAACGATCTGCACCCCTTTAATAGAATCACCTCACCCAGAGCATTTCCTTGTTTTTCTAGTCCTAATCTGACTTTAAATTTTGAGATAATGTGTACATAACATTATATGAGATAACTGATGGTGGGAAAAAATGTGTCCACAACTATACAAGAAAAGGCTGCTTTTTCAACTCTGCTGCCTATAGGCACATGCCTGCTTTGCTGAATGGTCATTTCAGACCTAGGGTGATTTGTTAAAACAAAGAATAAAGATTAATGTTTATTTAGAATGATTTTTCAGAATCTAAAATTCAGTCAACAAAAATTCCCAGGCTTCTTCATTTCCTTTCTCCAGTTTTGGCCTATATTAATTAAGACAATAGATGTAACAAAAGTCAACCAAATACACTATATGGCCAAAAGTATGTGGACACCCTTCAAAAATGATTGATTTCAGATGTCTCTGTTGCACCCATTCTTAACAGGTACATAAAATCAAGCACATAACTATGCCATTTCCATAAACAAACATTGACAATAGAATACTGTAGGTCATATGCCTTTGGGGTGAGTTGGAACCAACTTGCCAAACATCAGGCCAGGTCTTCTCATCGGTATCTGATCTCCTAAATGTTTTTAATGTTTTTATGCTGAATGGGCATACATTCCCTTCGATTTACGCCAAAATCTTGTGGAAAGCTTTTCCCATAAAAATAGATGTTGTTAAACCTAAAAAGTGGGAGAAGCAACTCCATATAGGTGCTCATAGTTTTGAAACATAATGCCCAACAAGTTCAAATAGATATGATTGTCAGGTATTTACACATTTTTGGCCATAGAGTGTAAGATAGGGCCACAGAACAAATAATAAATAAATACTAATAAAACCCTTCACTGTACCTATTAATGGGGTTCCAATAGCAGTAGCTGGTAAGGTGTCTGAAACGATAATGAGGAAAACTGAGTAACCCAGAAGTAGGGTGATCTTGAACGAGACTCTTTCTCCACTGTCAGGAGGAAGATAGAACCCAATTATGTCCATCACCATGAGAAACATACTGGGAAGAAGCAGATTGACAGCATAGAAAAGGGGTCGCCTTTTAATTACAACCTGTTAAAACAAATAAAAATAATCATTAAAAATTAGGTATGAGGAAATTCAAATATAAGTGGAGGTTTTAGAATCTTATAACTGCAAAAGAACACTATGTTATCTAAGCCTCTGGTGGGTAAAATTGACAAAACCCTTCCTAAATGGTGATAGGAAAGTAAGGGAAGACATGCAAAGCCGCATGCTATATCCTACGATAGGTCACAAAAATTTTAAATTAATGATATGCTTTGCCATGAAACACAAAAAATAACAGATATACTAACTAAGCTGGTTGGAAATAATTAAGAAAAAAAAACCTTGGTATGCCCATCTCTATTCAGCTTTATGTGTCACTACAACTCAACTAATGCTGAGAGATGCTGTGTAGAAGGTATGTTTTGGAAGACTGTAGAGGAGAGAGGGCTGCATATAAGCAAGTACTACCTATGTAGGAGGATGTGTTTCATCTCTGTGTATCACCTGAGGCTAGTAACTTTTTTGGCCATACTTCTCTTCTGGTTCACAGGAGTCGACTGACGTGACAGAGCCAGTCCAGGCTCGGGAAGGATCCCGACCTTAAGGATGGGATCCGTCCAGATGCCTGACCGGCAGCTGGCTCAGGTGGCTCAGCATGCTGCTAAGAGCTGGAGCCAGCTGCTCCTGCCCCCCCCCCCCCCCCCCCCGCAGCCCATCACTCCAGTGAGCAACCAGTGGTCCTGTGACCTCTCAGTTCTCATTTTTAGACCTGGTGGGGGATAGCTGCAGAATTGGACCAATGGTGCAGCCACATAGGTGATTATGTACAGTATGTTTGTGTTTTTGATATCCCACACTTTAAGCTACAAAAAAGTTAAAGTGCATTACTATAGCTATTCCATAACTTTAAAGCAAACTATTTATATCATGACTGAAACATCAATCTGCTTGGTTAATATGAAGACATTTAGAAAAAGCATTAATCCACAACTCACATGAAATTTCATTTCCGCAAAACTATCTTCATTTTCCACAAACATTCTATATTGAGGTAATACATACAGGAGCTCCCACTCTCCTTTGTTCATAAAAACACTTTTGTCCTCTTTCACTTCTTCTGGCTTCCTCCATAAAGATAGATTGATGTCCTGAACTAGAAAAGGAAGTATGTTAGCATTAATACATTTTTAGTTAGGTACATTGACAGGACTTAACATATTTCATAATGACCCTATTGTGAAATGTATATATTTCATAATGACCCTATTGTGAAATGTATATATTTCATAATGACCCTATTGTGAAAATTGGAAATGTTCAGCAGCCCAGTTAATTACAAAGTTGGTTATAAGGTGACTGTGAACTGACTACCCATTAAGGAATATGATTCTCAGCTAAAAAGATTAAACCAAAGATTTGAGTATTTTATGCTTTTCTTGATAATAACCTTATAAAAAAAATTGAGGCCAGCTCAGTAGATTGCTTTAAAAAAGGTCTGAATTATTTTCTACATGTACATAATATAACTAGATACTAACATTTATAGGTAAAGCTGATCCAGGGAATATCTGATTTTGTGGGATCAGGAAGGAATTTTTCCCCTACTGGAGCAAATTGATTCATGCTTTGCTGTTTTTTTTTTTTTTTGCCTTCCTCTGGATCAAATGTGGGTATAGTATTGTGTATATAGGTTTTTGTGATTTTTTTTTACCTTTTATTGGTTGAACTAGATGGATTTGTGTATTTTTTCAACCAGACTAACTATGTAACTATGTAACTAATGTAAGGATTTAAAGACTAGGGTAAAGTGTGTAACCATTTAAGGACCAGGCCTCTTTTTGAGATTTGTTGTTTACAAGTTAAAATCATTTTTTTTTGTTAGAAAATTACTTAGAACCCCCAAACATTATATATATTTTTCTAACACCCTAGAGAATAAAATGGTGGTCATTTCAATACTTTATGTCACACCGTATTTCCACAGCAGTCTTACAAGCGCACTTTTTTGGGAAAAAAAACTCTTTTTTTACTTAAAAATATATTATATTTGTTATGTTATGTTTATGCGTGTTTGGATAATTTGTTATTTCTGTAGAGAGTCGATATTCTTTATACCAAATTGATTAGTTTTCTATGTATATTGATTTGATTTGATAATTATGTATGTATATATATTCATGATAACAATTTGTAGTTTGAAAAGTTGTTAGTTTATTGAATCCATTAACACACACAATGACAATATCTCTTCTCCTCTGCTCAAATACAATACAACTTCCTTCTCACTCAGTTCTCAGGAATGCACTTTGTCACTAATCCAACCTCCAGCAAAAAATTAATCAGCTGATTGGACTGTAAGTGCCGGTTCACACAGGGGCGGCTTCAAAGTCGTCTGACTCTGAAGCCGCCCTATACCACGCAACTTCAGCACGGCTTGCAAAACGACTTCTGTATAGAAGTCAATGCAAGCTGCTTCG
Source organism: Lithobates septentrionalis (assembly GCA_037952835.1). Taxonomy (NCBI): domain Eukaryota; kingdom Metazoa; phylum Chordata; class Amphibia; order Anura; family Ranidae; genus Lithobates; species Lithobates septentrionalis. Next base: position 3,393,402 of record JBBDGP010000639.1, on the reverse strand, counting down.
AAGTCGACCCAAAGTAACACAGGAACTTTTTTCTAAGTCGGAGCGACTTGAGTCGCTCCTATTAGAACAGTTCCATTGCAATGCATGGAACGCGACTTGTCAGGTGGCTAAGTTGCCTGACAGGTCTCCCCTGTGTGAACCGGCTCTAAGATTTACCCTGAGTTGACCTTTTGTTTCATTAGACCTTTAACAAATGAATGAATCATGTCAAATTCATTATTTTCGCTATAATTTCTTTCGTATTAGTAGAAATTCGTTATTTTTTTTCTTCAGACATTTGGATGCATCCAAATATCTGAAAGATGCAAAATTTGGCTGAATTACAATTCGAATTTTGATTCGATACTAAATGAATTGCACATGTCTAACAATGAATATACCAACGATGTAGCACAAGTATTAGTATCAGGCCTTGATATTTTTAGCTGCTTTAATGACCTAAAGGGTTAGATTGAAAATAAAGTTGGCATTTCTACTGACATGGCATTATGCAGAATTTTTACAGCTCAGCAGAATAGTAATTGCTTACAGAAAGACCTCTACAAAATGGCAATATTAACAGTTAAAGGACAGTTTCAATTGAATGTTGATAAATGTAATGTTATTCAAATAAACAGTTGGAAAAACATTAATTTGAGAATGCTAGTTAATGTGGTAAGCTAAGCAGGAGCACTCAATGTCAAATTGCAATTTTAAACGCAAATAACATACTGTAATGTATAAAAAGGAGATAGAAACATATGATTTAAGCAAAAGATCCCTCCTATAGAAGTCACATCTTGCATATAGGGTATAATTCTGAACATGGTATTACCAGAACATAAAAAGATCAAGTAACTCAACAGGAGATACTAATCACATTCTATAACAAACACACGCTAAATAAAGAGAAGAAAAGTGTATATGAAATACTATTAATGAAAACATGAAACAAAGAAGAAGGAAAGTGCATCCCTGACACCTCCTGACACTCTGCAGTAGGCTGTACACAGGACAACGCACAGTCCTTATCAGAGAGTGGTGATCTTTGGTAATTGCCCACTTTGCCCCCTCTCCCAATTCTGGCTCTGTAAAACTAGCATTTAAGGAGACACTGTTGACTTAAAGTGGTTGTAAACCCATTTAAAAAAATCCTAAAATAAAAAAAAACCTGCAAGACAAAGGCATAATGAGCTAGTATGCATAGCATACTAGCTCATTATGAATTACTTACCTGAGATGGAAGCCCCCACAGCGGTCTTCATTCACCCCCCGGGGGTTACTTCTGGGTATCGCGGCTTCGGCGCTGTGATTGGACAGAGCCGCGATGACGTCACTCCCGCGCATGCACACAGGAGCCGCCGGTTACGGCACAGTACAACTGAAGCAACGGCACCTACATGCCATTGCTTCAGTTTGCTTAAGTGCCGATGACGTCGGCACATGCAAAAATAGGGATATCTCCTAAACCGTGCAGGTTCAGAAGATATCCAGTGTAGCTATAGGTAAGCCTAATTATAGGCTTGTCTGTAGTATAAAGTGGTTGTAAAGGGTTTACAACCACTTTAATAAAAAAAAAGAAAAAAGCGAAGCCACCCCGTCAAATTAGATACTTTTTACTTATCTTTCTGGTGGGCAGTGAGCAGAATATTTGATCTGTTGAAGAGCTACAAGCTCTGATGCTATCTGACACCCCCAGTTGTTTGATAGCATTTCCCCCACTATGTACTGCAGTTCCTCCCATCAGTCGCTACATCCCTATTGTATTCTGTAATGACATAGAGGCTGGTGGGAGGAACCACAGAACCCAGTGTTGCCATTTTGGCATTTTTCATCGTTTTTTAATTGCAAATATGGAATAGCATTTTTAGTTACCATTTAGAAGTAAAAGTGACATTAAAGGATCCAATTTTATTTTTTAAAAATGACAAACATACTTATACAATAGTTTTTCACAAAGCAGCCCCGATCCTCCTCTCCCTCTACCCCCCCCCCCGCCAAAGCTCCTGTCTCCTCCACCTGCCAAGTGCCCACTATAGCGAGCTGCTTGATATAGGGGCACTTGTGCCGGCTCGCTCCCGAACCAGCTCTCTTTGTCCATAGACAGCCCTGCCCCCCATCCTCGTCACTGGCTGTGATTGACAGCAGAGGAAGCCAATGTCTCTGAGCCAATAAAGAAGGAGAGAGCAGGGAGAGCCTCTGCTCTTGTGTACAGCTCTGGATCGAGATTGGGTTCAGGTAAGTTTAAAGGGGGGCTGGAGGAAAGCTGCATGCAGAAGGTTTTTTATCTTAGAATAGAATGGAATATAATAGAATAGAATAGAATGCATTAGGGTAAAAAAACCTTCAGCCTTTGCAACCACTTTAAAAGGTTAATTGAATTTAGTGAGTAACTGTGCTTCCTCTATCTAAAAGCTAATTACCTTGTCTGACAGGTTTAAAAGGGGCTGGTTGAACAGGAAGTGATGTTGGCAGAAAATGTAGGAAGGAAGGAAATGATATCACATAGCCGTGTGTTTGAGAAGGGCACAGAGCTGCAAGACTGGAAAGAAGAGGAGACAGACTTGCTGTGTGCTCCGTGACCAAGTGAAAACTCCATCTAGATCAGAAGCACGCATCAACCCTCAGAAGGCATTTCATTTCCTGATTTAAAGGTAAGTAGCGATGTATTATTGATTGGGAATAGCTTTCTATACATCTTTTTACATCTTTAATCCAGTAAAGATACCCTTTGATGCCTTATCTTGTGTGAATTCCTATGCTGCCTTGAAGATTGCTGTACAACCCAGGACAATCATTTAGACAAAGCAACACAGAGGTGCACTATCCAACACCCCAGGAAGTGTCAACAGTGGTGCAGGGAGCTCTTCAAAAGCATGAAGATTTCCCTCACATCCCATCATAAAGGTAAATATAAACCATCCACTTTTCCTTGGCTTTGCTCTATTTATTTATTATGGTGACAACCTTTCCAAAGAGTGAAATAGATAAATTCTCTAAGTAACTTTTTTGCCAAACAATATCTAAACAGAAGTCTGCATTATAAATAGCAATAAAAGCAGCAATGATAAAAACAGCCACTGGATGTCGATATGCATGATAGTATGGTGCAATTTAAAGATTGAGACCATAGGAACATATAAAGGATATAAAACGTACTTGTGTGAAGCCAGCTGGTGAATGTCAGTGAGCAGTTTTGAAGGTCAAATGGGAAATTGTAGATGTTGAGGCTACAGGCAGTCACTACTTGAATAGGTTTGTAATTTTGAACTCTGCCTTCATGGTTGACATAGACATAAGGGATATCTGGAGATTTTCCAACATCCACACTGAAAGTAGACCAAAGAAACAATGTAAGGTCTTCACAAAGATAGTTATTAATTTTGCTTTTTTTTTTCCATTCCCTATTATTGTTTTAAAATAGTAAAGTTTTTTCAACTTGGTTACATTTTTTTGCCATGTCCATTGAAAAGGAAACTAAAAATTGCCTTTCACAAAATTATCACTTGAGTAAAATGCAATAAGTAAAAAGATCAATTAAAGAATCATGAAAAACTGGAAAAAAAACAGTGGTAAAGCAAACAATAGTCTTTTTGTTTTGTTCTTGTCATTTTGTGATAAAATAGGGATGTCCACAAGTTCATAACCTGAAGGATATTGTTAAGAAGAATAATAAGTCAAACGTATTTTAATTCAAACATGATTCATAAAAACATATTTAACATGTTATTGGATTGTTTTATAAATTAAACATGTTATTTTTGCTGTTTTATCTAGGCAATGTGGCAGATTCCTTTCACATTTACACTGAACTCTAATATTCTAAGAACAATTCAGCCAGTTCATAATGTAATGTTAATGCATTGATTGGAACATAGATGCAATGCTTTCTAAAGCAAGCTGTTACTTACAACTCATTGATTAGAATGTCTGGGACCCAGATCTTCTCAGTGGGAATGGATATTTGAGACACATTTTCATACTCATTGGGATCCCAAGTGAGAAACTCATCTGTCCAAAACTAAACAAAAAAAATCGAATTACTGTCCTTCTGCAGAAATTGTTTGTAAGCAATTCATTACTAACATTTAACTGTTACATGTCTACATATTTTTTGTTAGATAAAAAAAATAGGAAAAATTTAAGCATTGTCATTGTGAGATGAGGTTGGAGAGTCCCAGATAGTCAAGATGCAATTCCAACAATAAGAGGCCATAAATATGTCTTGGTAGCAGCTAAAAGTCTCATAAAGCAGCTGTTATGCTAAATAGCGACATGAGAATTTAGAGGAGGAATACTCAACTCCTCTTCTGCTTGCAAAGATGGAAAAACCCCAACTGGTTTGCCATGCAAAGGATGTGCTTAGTTATCTTATTTGAAAACCTACTATGCTCAGTAGTCATCATATACACACCATGTAATAAATGTGTATTTGCATGGTCAACACTTTATACAAATACATAAAACCAAAAAGGAATCAAGGAACCAGTTTGTAAACGTTAAAACAGTTTCAAAGAAAAGGCAAAAACTTTACAGTTTCCTTTTAATTTCAGTGGTTGTTAGAATAGCGAACCAATAATGTCCAAATTTTACGCATAACAACTTGATAAAAAATAATGTTCTTTAGCAAGGAACATACATTCCGCATTAATAATTATGCTACCTAAATTAGTGTATGCTGTAAATTGCCTCCAGTATTGCTTCTGTTTCTTCTTGCTGGAGGCTGCCATTTTGTTGAAGCCCAGAGCCCCAACAGTAAATCATAAAGTGGAACTAAGCCCATCAATTCAACGGTCTGGAATGCTAACTGTCACATTTTTTTGTGTCCTCCAACAAACTGTTAAACCATAAAATGGCGAGAGGGAGTCCTCAGAGCAGAGGGAGGGAGGAGGAGGATGTGACGTGCCGAGGATTGGGGGCGGGGTCCGGTGGTGGGGTGGTGGACGAGGCAACTTTGAACGGGATGGTGGGACGGCTTTCCTGAAAGCACGGGGTGAGAGCCCGTGACTGAAGGATATACCTCCTCCGAGGCGGCAGGCAGACCGGTACAGCTGGCTCCAGAGTGTAACAGAGGCGGCCTTTCAGAAGCCGCGGACCAGTAATGATATCAGTGCAGCTTACGGAGGACTGGTGGAGCGGAGGTGCGCCGCTGCGGCGTCCCCTGGCTCTCCCCCCCCCCCGGCTCTCCCCCCCCTCCCTCGCCTGTGGATCCCTGACGGCGCTCCGTCCTGCCCACCTCAGTTTGGCGATCGCGTGGAGACGGATCATGGAAAGTGGATGTGCCATGTCCTATTAAATCAGGACGATCCGTGGCAGCAACCGGAGGAACAGGTGGTGCGGCGGTCCCCCCCCCTCTCTCACATTGTAGTGCTGGCCTTGAAAAGGGACTAAGAAGCCCACACAGAATCTCGAGACTCCCCCCCCGGAGGTTCCCAGGATCCAGGTAGGATCAGCTTGGCTGAATTCTCTCTACAAGAACTGTGTCACTAGCCTGTGTTACTTGCCTGCGATAGCTGATTGCAGAAGGAAAATTGATCAATTATCCTGGAGGTTGTAAAGGGACTCTTGGGTGCTACTGATTAAGAAGTAAATAATCAGGCAGAGTGGAGCTGTGTTTATTGCCTGTACCCCCACCTAGTAATTATACCAGTGAAGTGAATTTTTGCAACCCCTTAAGGAGACGAGCTGGGAGGATTTGAATATAAGCTGTAAAAGTTTTATTATTTATGAGGTAAATCTGGGCTGAGAACAGGACTGTCATTATAGTGTGTGATATAAGCTAGTACCCAAAGGGGACAGGTGATGCGCAAAGGAGGGATGAACATGAGAGGACGTCCCCAAAAATCATCAGACCTTAATAAACCCAGAGACAGTTTGAACTCCAGTACAATTCAAAAATTCTTAAAAAGTCCCGGGATGGAAAATAAACAACAAGAGACAAAGGGAAAAAAAAAGGCCTTAACTAAAAATAAAGGGGCCCAGGGGGGGACGGTCAATGCAGGGGCTCATTCTGAAGGAGAACCAGATCAGAGTATGGAGACGGACCACGTAGGATCTGCAGGTGAAGCTCTCCCCACTAAAGTGGAGATACAAGACATGTTCTCGAAGCTGGAAAAAGTAATTAAAGCGGAAATTCTTAATGTAAGGACAGACATGGGTCACCTTCTTAATAGAATGGAAGAAGTGGAAAAGGTGGTGGAACAACAGGGCGAAGAAATCTCAATGCTAGAAAAACAAGTAAAAACACTACAGAGGGGCCAACGCGAATTGCAGTATAAATTAGAAGAACAGGAAAATCAAAATAGGCGACAAAATCTAAGAATTAGATCCCTTCCAGAGCAGAGTGGAGAAAATTTGACCATGGTTCTCAAAGAAATTTTCAATCCGCTTTTGGGAAGAAATCCAGAGTGTGAGTTAAAAATAGATCGAGTACACAGGATTAGAAAGCCACCAAATGCGAGGGACAAAGCGCCCAGGGATGTCATCGTGAAGTTCCACCAATTTGAGGACAAAGCAAAAATTTGGATGAAGTTAAGAGGGGCCCAACCTGTGAAATTCAACAATCAAGAAATTCAAATATATTCAGATCTCTCTGCTGGAACCCTGGCGAGAAGATGTCAACTGAAACCGTTGCTGGACTCATTAAGGGGGGCAAATCTAAAATATAGTTGGGGCTTCCCGTTATCCCTAAGTGTGACAAAAGAGGGTAGAACCTATAAAACGAGACATAACGAAGACTTGCAGGACTTCTGTAGAAACTTAAATATTGTTGCCCCGAATATCCCTGAGGGGGGGTGTTCCTGTAGTAGAGCGCTATGAAAGTAGCGATCAGCAGTGTGGGGAGGGGGCTGGTGAGGGGGGGCGGGGGAGGGGAGGTAGGTTTGTAATGCCGAAATTTATTTATTTTTATTTATTTATTTTTTTTGGAGATTCTCCCCCACGAAGATGGGAGGGTTATTGTCACCGCTGTCCATCACCAGGGCACCACCCCATGGCACAAGGGTGTGCAGGGCATGAGTATGGTAAACTCGGCACTGCGACCCAGTGGCCTGGTAGTGGCGGAGGGTGAGGGGAGGGGCGGGAGGTGGGGGGGAGGGGGGTTGGTGGGGGGCGAGGAGGAGGGGGGGATGTGGGGGGGAGGGAGGGGAGGGTTGGAGGAAGGGTGGGGTTCTCTCCTGAGCAGACTCGCTCTACAAAGAGCATCTTAGGTAAACACCAGGTCCTAAGCAAGGTTCAAGGTCCAGGTTGAATGAATTTGAAATGCTTGACTTATAATGTTAAAGGGTTAAATTCGCCCAATAAGAGGCATAAAGTGCTGAGAGAGCTGCAACACTATGAGGCAGACGTGGTTTTTCTACAAGAGACCCATTTAATGTGGGAATCCGGTATAAAGCTTTATTCTAGGTATTTCCCAAAATGGATATACAGCGATACTCCTTTGAAACGGGCAAAAGGGGTGGCAATTGGCTTCGCGAAAGGTTTTAATCATGTCTTAATAGATAGGAAGACAGATCCAGAAGGGCGCTTTCTCTTCTTGAAGATTAGAATCAGAGAGAGGACCCTCACCCTGGCCAACGTGTATTGCCCAAATAGGGATCCGACCAATTTTCTTTCTAAGGTACTCAACAGTCTGCTGGAATTTAGAGAGGGGGAAATTATAGTAGCAGGAGATTTTAACTTCAGCTTGGATCCATCCTTAGATAGTTCATCAAATGCACGGGGGATGAGTAAGAGTACCTTGAGAAGAATAGGGAAAAAATTACATGACTGTCAGCTGATAGATGTGTGGAGGATTCAACATGCTGGGGTCAGGGACTATACTTTCTTCTCCCCCGTGCATGGGACTTATTCCAGATTGGACTATCTGATGGTGGATCATAGGTTGCTGGAGGCAGTTGAAGAAACCAGGATTGAGATCAGAACACTGTCAGATCATGCCCCTGCTACGATGAAATTAAGATTTAAAGAAGTGCAAAAACCCCCTTTTACATGGCGCCTAAATGAGAGTTTAATTAGAGATGTTAAGATTGCTGAAAAGATTCAACAGGAAATAGATTCGTTTTTTTTAATTAATGATACGGGAGAGATTCCGGGGGCCACTGCATGGGAAGCCTTTAAGGCATATATAAGAGGGGTCCTGATCTCTGTGGGAGCAGGAATGAAAAAAGAAAGGAAAAAAAGAAAGGAAATGCTTATGGCAGAAATATTCAAATTAGAACAGATACATAAAACCCAAACAGGATCTGGTAGGACCACATTGCAACTGCTGACCAGCAGGCGAGATGAATTAAGAGACTTAATGGAAGAGGAGATGAGTCAAATTATGAATAGACATCTTAGAGACAAATTTAGGTGGGGTAATAAAGTAGGTAAACATCTGGCAAAAATTCTGCAGCGAAAACATGATAAAAATTTTATTGATAGGATTCAAAATAAAAAAGGGGACTTGAGGTTTTCCTCAAGAGAAATTGGCGAGGAATTCAGACGGTATTTTGCATCTCTGTATTCTGTCGATACAAAAGGATGTAGTAGGGGAAAAAAGGAAAAGGCTGAGGCCTTCTTAAAGGAGGTAGGGCTAAATAAGCTGTCTGAAGAGGACATAAAAGATCTGGATAACCCCATAACGGAGGAAGAAATCCGCTTGGCTCTAAGATCATCTCCCACCGGGAAGAGCCCCGGCCCTGATGGTTTTACGGCTTGTTTTTTCAAAACATTTGGGGACTCTTTGGTCCCGAGGATGTGCCAGTTATGGAATGAGCTTGGGACGCAGGGAGAGCTGAGCGAAGGTGCTCTGCTGGCGGCTGTGACCTTAATACCGAAGGAGGGCAAGGACCGCACCCTGTGTTCCAGTTATAGGCCTATAGCGCTTATAAACGCAGACATTAAAGTGTATGCGAAGGTGTTGGCAACACGGTTAATGGAGAAGATGGGGCACCTGATCCATCCGGACCAGGTGGGTTTTGTCCCAGGGAGAGAGAGCAGAGACAATGGGGTGCGGTCCTTGCTCATTACAGAAACCATCAAGAGCAGCGGAACCCCAGGACTATTTTTGTCAATAGATGCCGAAAAGGCCTTTGACAGAGTAGACTGGGGTTTCATGATTAATACGCTGGAAGCATTAGGTGTTGGAGAAAAAATGATAAAGTGGATTAAAATTTTATATAATCATCCCTTAGCTTATGTGAAAGTCAACAATATCACCTCAGCCCAGTTTGAAATGAAGAACGGTACCAGGCAAGGTTGCCCTCTTTCTCCTCTCCTCTTTGTTCTGACACTGGAACCCCTGTTGGCTGCTATACAAAAAAACCCGGACATAAGGGGTTGTACTGTTGGAGGGGAGGAGCATAAGGTGGCTGCTTATGCCGATGACGTTATTCTATACGTTACAAATCCTAGAATCTCGATTCCTAAAATACTAGCCATAGTGAAGAGGTTCAGAGAGGTCTCAAATTATAAAATTAATTTGGGAAAATCTGAAGCGCTAAATATTAACATAGACAAGAAGGAAGAGGCGTGGATCAGAGAAACATTCCCCTTCCCAGTAAGAGAAAATATAAAGTACTTAGGAGTCAAGTTATCAAACTCAGTAAAGAAGATCTACATATTAAATTTTATCCCGCTATTGGATGAAATCCGAGCGGAAGTTAAAAGGTTGGTTCATCGCCCGCTCTCATGGATTGGGCGAATTAACTCAGTAAAAATGGTGTTGGCCCCAAAGGTGTTCTATAAAATGCAGATGCTGCCAATCCCATTGCCTCAAATTTATTTTAAAAAATTAACACAAATATTAAATGGGTTTGTGTGGAATAATAAGAAACCCAGAGTAGCACATAGAGTGATTTGCAGAGAAAAAGCACAAGGGGGGTTGGCCATGCCAGATTTCAAAAAATATTTTAATGCAATAGTAATTGCACGGGCGGTGGATTGGGTTAAGGGAGGGCATAATAAAAGATGGGTTAGTTTAGAAATGGGGTTAAGTGGCTCACGTTTGAAATATTTGTTATGGAATCCCCCACGGTTTAGAAAATTAGGCCCAGATACACACATTATCACACAACTCACCTTTAAAACTTGGGACCTGATGCACACAAATAATAGATGGGAATATAATTCACCACTGATATACTTAAAAAATAATGAACTGTTTCCCCCGGGGATGGAGGGAGTAGGTGGAAACTGGATCATAAATAACGAAGTACAATTAAAAGATATTACGAAGAATGGGAAAGTTTGCACTTTTCAGCACTTAGTTACACAAAAGGATTTAATGAAAGTAAATGGCTGGCGGTACATACAGCTCTCTCATTTTGTTGAAAGTCTTCCTGGGCCCATAAGAGAGGAAAAAGATCTTAGACCAATAGAAAAAATATTTCGCAGTAGCAGGTCCAGAGAATAAGTTTCTGTGATTTACAAAATGTTATTAAACAGTGAAGAGATGGATATGCCGCCATTCATTAAAAAATGGGAAAGGGATTTGGGGGCAACATTAGAGGAAAACGCAGTGGGTAACATTTTGAAGGCAACACACAGTTCGACAATAGACACAAAAATGACAGAGACAAACTACAAGTGCTTATCCAGATGGTATGCTATGCCGGATAAAATTAATAAATACCAACCAGATAGGTCTCCGAACTGTTGGAGGGGGTGTAGGGAGGTGGGGACTATGGCTCATCTTTGGTGGAACTGCCCGGTGGTCAAAAAGTTCTGGCAGGATGTACTCCAAATTATAGAGGAGGTCACGGGCAAAATGATCCCTTACGACCCTTGGGTCTGTTTGTTTCACAGTTTGGAGGGAGGAAAACAGGAGTACAACATGTCCATAGTCCCCGTTTTACTGAATGCAGAAAAAAGTGAAATCCCTAATAAATGGCAGAATGTCGAAGGCCCCAAGATTAGTGATTGGCTCCTAAGAGTTCAGGAAACATACAAGCTAGAGAAAAAGGAGAAAGACCTGTCAACTAGGGAGCAGGAGACAATGGGAGGTAGATGGGCAAGTTAGGTGGCCTTTAAGAAATCTGCAAGGTATGCGGAGAAGAGGTTGTGTTGACCTGGTACAAATGGGGCAAGTAGGAGATGGCACTTGGTAGGAAACAAAAGAGTGGAGTCTGCGGGGGAGGGATGGGGGGGGGATTTTGGGTTTTAAGTTGAGTGGGAGGGGGGGCCTATAGGGGATATGAGGGGAGTTATTAATGTATTGGTGTTATGATTATTGTATACTCTTTTTGTATGGATAAATTAAATAAAGAATTTAAAAAAAAAAAACATAAAATGGCTGGAGTCATAACTGATCACATGTGTAGCACCCTGGCAGTTACAGATCAAACAGAAGCAGCTTCTTAGGCTGGAAAAGATAATGAGGTTTAATTCCACTTTAAGCTGTCAGCAGATCTGCCTCTATAAACTCGGCAGTGCCTAAAAATGGAGAGCAATTGAGCATGTGCAGAGCAGGGTGAGACAGTGTATTAATATATTTTAAACAGTATAGGCACTTATTTATGATCTAGCAGGACTAATGTTCTGACTAAAGTTACACTTTAAGACAGCCAGATCTCTTTTTTGCAAGGGAAATAGGTAAACCTGTTGTTTGTTTTTTTTTATATTTTTATTGAGGTTTTTGAAAAAGAGTAAAATACAAAAACAGAGCCTAATGGGCATACCCAGGCTCGGAACCTTTACACAACATAACATGACTTAGAACAGTCAAAAACATTAGTGCCCTAACTGGCACTTGGACTAAAAGTGCACTCCCAAGTCTACAGTATACCTGCAAAGTGCTTGTATTTAAACCAGTTAGGGTCAATCTTGTTGTCTGTGTTTTAACATAGCAAATATTGTGCTTTAAAAAAAAAAGAACTCCACTAAGCACCGTTTGTTACCAAATAAATCCAGCAATTTATTAACAGCGTTATTTAAGAAAAACAAGCCTAATGCCCCGTACACATGATCGGAAATTCGGCCAGCAAAAGACCGATGAGAGCTTTTGGCCGGAAAATGCGACCGTGTGTATGCTCCATTGAACTTTTGCTGGCGGAACTCCAGCCAGCAAAAGATTGAGAGCATGTTCTCAATTTTTCGGTCGAAAAAGTTCCGATCGGAAATTCCGATCGTCTGTACCAATTCCGACGCACAAAATTCCTACGCATGCTCGGAAACAATTCGACGCATGCTCAGAAGCATTGAACTTAATTTTCTCAGCTCGTCGTAGTGTTGTACGTCACCGCGTCCTTGATGGTCGAAAGTTTGGAGAACTTTTGTGTGACCGTGTGTATGCAAGCCAAGCTTGAGCGGAATTCCGTCGGAAAAACTATCCAAGATTTTTCCGACGGAAATTCCACTTGTGTGTACGGGGCATTAGTTTTAAAAAATACTGTTATATGATTCTCAGCGTTCCAATGATTTTACACTTTTGTTGACCCTTGTAAGATCCCTCCTCCACCTCAGCAAGTCACAGCTAAGTGAGTCGTAATTAAGAAAAGAGAAAATCAGGTTCCATGAACCAGGATCAGTTTCCTTCCTATGTTTCATTTGTCAGCTATGATAATGTGATGGTGGAGGTGGTCACAGACACAGCATGGTTTGACTCCCAGAAGCAGAAAGTAAGGCAGAAACATTCAACAACTTTTTGTGGGTGTCTGGTTTAGGAGTTTGGCCAATATGCAGATTAGTAATTCTCATAGCTACAGAAAAAATAATGTTTTTCTTGCCTAAAGCGGACCTTCATTCATTTTTTTTCATCTTTCCATCTATTAAATCTTCTGCCCTTGTTATTTTAACTTTAGATAGTAAAACATGTTTTGTTTTTTTTGCCAGTAAACACCTTATACAGCCCACTTCCTGTTTCTTGCCTAGGCTTATGACATCATGCGCAGCTCTCTCTCTCTCACTCTCGTGAGAGTTTGCCAGGAAGGGAGGGGGGATGAGTCATAAGAGGGCTAATGAGAGCTGCAGGGCTGCAGTGTTGGAGGTGTGACTCTGTGTGTCTGTGTAAATCCAGGAAGTGAACAGGCAACAGCTTCAGCTGCCCACAGTTAAAATGGCTGCAGCCAGACTCAGTGGAGGGAGATTTCTTCAGCATATTTGGCAAGTACAGAATCACAGTATATATAAAATAATATGCAAAGAGGTTGGAGGAAAGCTTCAGAATGGCAAAGATGTTTTTATTACAAATTATGTGAGCAGACTGCAGTTCCTCTTTAAACAAGTTTTTCAATACATATATATATATATTTATATACATTAGACTGTACCTGTCTATACCATATGTATGTTGTGAGAACTTGATTCTTCTCATCCTGGCAAACAAAAAAAACAATAAACATATTATATAATGACATGTATAAATGTCATTAGATGAACAGATTAATTATTTTCATGTGTAACATATGCATTACCATAGTACATAGTCTTTAAACATAGACATTTCCACTGTAAGTTGTGAATTAGGATATAAAAAATGTTTAGGTGTTTAAAAAGGTCTAATTGATGTCATTAGAGAACTTACTAGATTGATCTTGGATATATTTAAATATATATAGTGTAGGAGTTAATTACCACAAGGTACACTTTCTGTAAGATAACACGTTTATTTTGGTTAATATTTACTTGAAAGTCATGCTGCCCATTTCTTATTTTCTTTAAGTCACCTGATTTTGAGCCTATTTAATTTTTTATTATATTTGTGTGTAGGGACAAGTCAGTGCAAACCAGATCTGACACTGGAAATATCATACATTCGTTTGGTGATTACCATAGGCGTGCGCAAGGGGTGTGCCAGGTTTGCCTGGGCACACCCTAATGCTGGAGTTGGCAACCCATCAATTGTGGGCAGGTGACAGGTAAGCCGTGATCCTTACTTGCCGACCCCCCAGAACCTGGACAGGATAGGCGGCTGGAGTGGAAATTAAGGGACCGATCTGTATTTTCTTCTGCAGCAGCTGAAAGTAGGCTTCTCCTCCTCTTCCTCTCACCAATATTCAGCTGCCACGGGAGGAAAATACAGGGGATTGGTACCAATGTATGCCACCCCTCTTGTCCCAGTTCCTTTTCTTTCTGCTGCCCAGGTCCCTCTGTGTGCTCACCTGCTGCCCCCCATTGTTTTAGGGTGACCAGTGGGGAAGAGTCCAGTTAACATGTCACAAAGGCATATGTGTTGGAGCTTTGAGGTGCACACCCTAATAAAATAGGCTGCGCACACCTATGGTGATTACCTTACATTTTTGATTTGTTTTGTTAATCTTTATATTGAGTGGCACTATTCAGCTCTTCTGTGTAACATTCCTAAGTTATTTAACAGTTTTTCGATGTTCGACTAAAATGGACATTAGCACAGGCTAGGTGTACAATTTGCATATATAGTACCCAAATTAAACTTTTTTTGTTTTGCCAAATCCTTGACTCATATAAATACTTCTACAATGGGATACTAAGTTCATTTGTGATTATTACGAATCATAGGTTGATGTCACCTAAAACTGTTGACACTTTTCTGACTGTTCCATCAGTTAAGTCAATAAAGAGATGCTGAAGGACAGTGCTCAAAATTGGTCCCTCCAATGCACCAAGTAAAGCATTTATGTCCACAGGGTGACAAGGCTGTTGTGACTGCTGAATGAATGTCATTGTCACCTTGTTATAGGAAGCAGAAAGTCAATGAATCAACAGGCAATAAATATACATCAATTGTGACACTCGTTTATTTAGGTACCCTCCTACGTACATACTTGGTTGCCTATTCATAGGACGGAGTGCAGCATGTGGGTAATACAAATTAGCTATTTACACAACGATTATATGCAGTTTAAAGGAAACCTGTCATGAAAGAACAATAAGGGCTGCTATTCCTGAACTCCTTCTGAAAATACTAGTTGCCTGGCTGTCATCTTGATCCTTTAGCTTCAATATTTTTTACATCACTGCCCAGAAACAAATGTGCAGATCAAGTGATCTGAATTCACTTACTGCATGCTTGTTTTAAGTCAATAGGGTCAAATTATTAAAAGGAGTGGAGACTGTCCACTTACTTACACAAGAATTGACTTTAGAACATATATGTTCACCAGCCTTGGTAAACAATGTGAAGCTCTGTTCACTTTTAACGCCCAGTCTTGTGAAGGGAAAATAAAAAACACAGGGGTTTATTTACTAAAGCTGGAGAGTGCAAAATCAGGTTCACGTCTGCATAGAAACCAATCAGCTTCTAACCTCAGCTTGTTCAAATAACGTTTGGAAATAAAACCTGGACGCTGATTGGTTTCTATCAGGTTCACTTCTGCATAGAAACCAATCAGCTTCAATTAGCTTCTAACCTCAGCTTGTTCAATTAAGGTTTGGAAATAAAACCTGGAAGCCGATTGGTTTCTATGCAGAAGTGAGCCTGATTATGAACTCTCCAGCTTTAGTAAATAAGCCACACTGATTTTAGCTTGTACGTGATTTGAATGATTCTTTTAAACACAGCTTCATATTATTTACTAACCTAAGTAAATAATCACTTTGGATAGTAAACATTCACTTTTCTAATTGAACAGTCTTTATTTCTTTAGTAAACCAGCCCTAGTGACTAAAAATATGAAGGCCACATACTGTATGGCTGATAGGGATTATATTTAATTTATATTTTATAATATAAACCATTTTTTCGTTCTTTAGTTACAATAATGAATAAAGGTTTTGTACATAATGGTTAGTTCTATAATAAAGGTATTGCTAGGATCCCTGTAGTTGTTATTAATGTGTAGAGGCATTCAACAAAACAATGAAAAATGTATTATGTTGATTTATGTGACACATCCTTTATAGTCCCTAAATTACTTTTTTCATAGTGGATTTTGAATACTTACAGTAAGGTTGAGTACCACGCAGACTATTTGTTAAACTTTTTTTTTTCTGTAGGGATGATTTAGTGCCATCTGGCACTAAATTATCTCAAAAGAAACTATTGGCTAGGAATGTACATTGCTGTTTCTTTTCTCCCCCTGTGTCATATGTCTGTAATTTTCAAACCTTTTATTTTTGTAATGTATAGCATTGACTCAGTAGACAGTATGTTGGCACTTTATAACTAAAGTATAATGATAATAATTCTAATAATAATAATAATAACATTATAGGGTTTTTACTTGACGTAATCAGAGAGTTTTGAAAAAAAAAAAACACTTTTACCACATAGGTTCTTAAATAAATGAATATACCCTATTGATTTAAATAGCGCATTCTGGTTGCATAATCTACTTACCACTCCTAGGATGCCAAACTACATGACATACGCTCCTAATATACTTACCACTCCTAGGATCGCATACAACATGGCATACACTCTTAATCTACTTACCACTCCTAGGATGGCATACTACATGGCATACACTCCTAATCTACTTAACCACTCCTAGGATGGCATACAACATGGCATATACTCCTAATCTACTTACCACTCCTAGGATGGCATACAACATGGCATACACTACTTGTCTACTTACCACTCCTAGGATGGCATACACCATGACATCTATGGAGACAGTGGTTGTGTTCCTCCAGTTATGCACGGGCCTCACACCTTTCTTGTATCCTTCCATGAGTTCATCTGATAGACGCAACAGGACCGGCTTGGATTTATTCATTCCATATACTTTAATACAACAATATAAAACAATTAACTGACATAAACCTTATGTAATCTCGTTATTCGCAATTTCTCCAAATGTAAGGCAAATAAACATAACTTTTGACACTTTAGTTTATAATATCCCTGTCTTTACTAAAGCATGGCTTGTGGGCATTACAAGGAAATGCTTGCCAGTTACAATTTTCCTATCAGTTTATAGCTGCTAAACTATCAAATCATTCTTTATTACCCACATGAGCCAATAACACATCTGAAAGCATACAGAACATTGCTTATGAGGAGTAAAATACTGTATGTCTCGTACTTCTGCAAACCTATTGTTAATTCAAACACTCTGTTAATTCAATCTGAGTTTAAGTAATCATTCTTCCTTATAGGCTTTTCAGTGAACTCATCACATTCACCCTACAGCTACATTATTCGGTTTAATACAATAACTGCTATGCTTTCCATGTGATATATAGTACAAATATTACGTTACATAACTCCGTTTTATCTATATATCTATTTTGGATTATCCCTATAACTGTTTGACTTATATATGTTTCTATCTATTTTTTTATCTATCTATCCAATCAAAATAAACAGTTCTGACAAACAGACTAAAACAAACCCACGAATACACAATTTAGTACTTCATAGGATTTTGTGTATTAACTTACCAGCACTAATCATGAAGAGGGCTGGTACAATCACGTTAGGCTGGGTCCAGAATTTTCTTGGCACCATTTCGTCTGTTGGCCTCAAGTCTTACCTTCAATGACGATTGTAACCGCTAAAGGTCGCTTATAGACCTTTTTTAGACTTCAGGATCTTCAGTTTTGCTCCACAAGCAGAAATCCTCCAAATGGTGCTGCATCAAAGCCTTTTATCCATTTGTCACCTTTGAATTATCCTAGCTTGTCTCTTTCATACAGCAATGCATGGATTCCACTTCTAAACTTAGAGGTTTGTTTTTGTTTTCGTTTGTCTTCTAGCTCACTCTTTTATTCTTTCCTTCTCTTCTTGTTACGTATGATAGATATGATATGTTTCCTGTATACCACCGATCCTTTCTGATTATTCTTCCTGTCCACTGCTCCGAATGAGTCTAGTATCAGTCTCTTTCATGTGTTCTTTTGCAGGGCTTTACTTGCTTGCCATTAGCCAATGCATTATCTTTAATATTGTAAGTGCATTTATATTTTTGTTAGATATGCATAGTCATTATGATCTACAAACAAGGTATTGCTGGCAAATCACTTACATATAATTACAACTCGTACCCCCCATTTATCGGATTCTGGCAATACTTATCTTGCTTTCTGGTCATCTCTTCTGTCCCTTTTACTTGATGTCCACTAACTTTCCTGAAGAGGTTTTCCTGTTGTCAGCAACTGGCAGCTTGTCACTCCTCTGCGTGATGTCACTCTGTAATTTAAGGAGTCAGATTGAACCTATTGCCCCTGTTCCCTCTTGCCCATTAGTGCTGTCATGTCCACTTAATGATAATCAGACAGATGGATGGTTTTGCACAAAGAAATTAGTTACCTGAGCTCTGATTAACCCATCTTCTGCTGTCTCTATATTGCAGACATAGTCATATGCTATTGCTGTGTTTGCTGCTTGTGAAACCAATAAAACAGAGAGCCAGTTAATGGATACAATTTCAAGATATCTCATACTGCTAATGAGAACAGAGGCTGCAAGTCTGAGCTAACTCTTATTCTGCCAGATTTATATTTATTTAAATTATGAGATTTTGATAAAAAGCAATTGTTCCTTCCCTATCTCCTGTCACTCTGTAAGTCATTTGCACTTTTTTGTTTTCCTTCACCAAATTTTCTTTCCTGTTTGTGGTATTTCATTATACATTTTTGTTTTTATTATTATTATTTTGAATATATGTACAATATATATATAATATATATAATTATGAAGCATGTTTTTTTAATTTAAAAAAAGTGACTATAAATAACTGGCAGTCACGTTAAAGCGATATTAAAGTCCTGTTTTCTTTTCTTTTTTTTTAAATAACAAAACTTGTTATACTTACCTTCTCTGTGCAATGGTTTTACACAGAGCAGCCTGGGTCTTCCTCTTCTCTGGTCCAATGCCGGCACTCCTGCTCCTCCCTCCTGCCAGATGCCCCCACAGCAAACAGTTTGCTCTGGAGGCACCCAAGCAGGCACACTCTTGAGCCGTGGCTGTGTGTGTCCATTGACACGGAGCCATGGCTCTGCCCTGCCCCCTCTGTCTCCTGATTGGCTCACTGGCTGTTATTGGCAGCAGTGAGAGCAAATGGCTCCTGCTGCTGCCAAAAGCCAATCAGGAGTGCGAGGTCCAGGAGAGGCAAGGCTCTCATGGACATTGCTGTATCGAGAAGGGGCTCAAGTAAGTATTGGGGGGTCTGTGGAGGCTGATTCACACAGAAGGTTTTTTTACCTTTATGCATAGAATGCATGAAGGTAAAAAAAAGCCTGTGCCTTTACAACCACTTTAGTTTAATTTTTATCCTTAATATTTTTTTTCTTTGATGTAGAGTTTATATTTTTAGAAGCTTAATTTTCCATATTTTGTATTGGTTCAAATTATTGATTTGTAAATCAGCTACAAATAAGAAAATATATCAACCATTACATTTCTCTGCTTAAATGGACTCTTTTGATATTTTAAAAAAGTCCTAATTTTAAAGAGAATAATCAATTCTTACCTGTCCCACTTTCATCCCATTGTTTTTAATTCTTTTAAAGAGCACAGCTTAATAAATCTTCAACATTAACACTCCTGGGAGTGTCAGATGCTTGGCTTCCCTCTACATACCTTTGGTTCCATCTGCTAGCCCTACATCATGACAGGATGCACTACTGACATGGGGAGGATGGAAGGAACTACAGTGTTTGTAAGAGATTCTTCAGCAAGTTTAGCATAATTAAGTTTTATTACTTTTTTTTTTTAGAAATAGCTTGTATTCATTTTTTTTAGGTTGTGAGAGAGTTGCTTTAAAAACTGCAAAAATAAGATCAGGCCACTTGGGTTTTGTATTTTTTATTGAGTCAAAAGAGGTCATAATGGTCTATTTATCAATCCAATCCACACATTTTTATATCTGGGTTCAACTGGACAATGTGTGAACCCTGGGTGATAGTTATATTAAAAATAGTAAAAACAGATCCCACAAGCTTCCACTGGGGGAAGGAGCAGAAAAGTAGAACACTGTATAGCTCCAGAAAGAAGAAAGCAGAGGAGATATATGTCATTAGTAAATATGGATGCTCCCACATACATAATTACAAATAATACACAGAAGCAAGGCATTTAAAACATTAACATTTATGAAAAAAATAAGACATTAACAAAAATTGATAATATTATTGATATCGAGCTGCTCTTTTATACACATACTGCATTATGTCAGTACTCAAGGTCATATGAAAAGATGGATGTTTTTTACACAAGGTTCTGCGACAATTTATGAACTTCAAAGGAAAATGGCTATTATTATTTTTTATTCCTCTTATATATATTCTTTTTCATTGCTAAAAGTTCAATTATAATAATTTAAACCAAAATGTGTCTGCCACTCTTTTGCATGGGAAAATGTAAAAAAGTCTTGTGAAAAAATAAAGATCAGCTTCAGACTGCTACCAAAAAAATGCTCCCTAAAGGTCAAGTGACAGTGGATTTGGGTAAGTGTTGGATTTGGAAGCTTTAAAAAAAGGGAGAGGGGTGGGAAATTGGACTTTTTTTGCTTTTTTGCTGTTGCTCTTTAGGTTCAGTAAGTGTCCAGTTATCCTTTAATCACGGAGGATTCAAGCAATGCATCCCCCTGCCCCCTTCGCCCTCTTACTTAACAGCATTATGCTTATTACTACAGTTCAGGTGCTCTTAAATGATGTTGACATTACTGTAAAGGAAACATGAGAGCACATGGTAACATAGACAAATGGGATATTAACACAGAACTTACACCACTTAAACATTTGTGTGGGTATAAATTGCTCTTTTTATTACTGAAACTCAATAAGAAACAAACAACTCAGGAAGTGGGTCTCTTTCATAGGCTCACTATAAGAGTGAATTTAATTAAAAAACAATTTTCAGTCCCAAAAACTGCTGACACCAGTCATATTAATAACAGTATGGAGCAGCAGGATGGTCAGCAAACCAATAAACTGATGTCCTTTTACAGAGAAAATAACCTGGAGTTATGCCGCGTACACACAAGCAGAATTTCCGACAGAAAGAGTCCGATGGGAGCTTTTCATCATATATTCCGACCGTGTGTATGCCCCATCGGACTTTTTCCGTCGAAAATTCAGATGGATTTAGATAGAGAACATGTTCTATATTTTTCCAATGGAACAAATTACTATCGGAAAAACCGCTCGTCTGTATGCTGTTCCGACGCACCAAAAATGGCGTATGCTCTGAAGCAAGTACGAGACAGAAGCTATTGGCTACTGGCTATTGAACTTCCGTTTTCTAGTCCTGTCTTATGTGTTGTACATCACCGCGTTCTGGACGGTCGGAATTTGGTGTGGCCGTGTGTATGCAAGACAGCTTGAGCGGAAGTCAATCGGAACTCCGTCGCAAAAACCTTCAGAGTTTATTCCGACGGCAAAACCGGTCGTGTGTACAGGGCATTAGAGTGAAACTTGGAGCTCCTGATACCACCTTAACCATATCAAATCTTGCACCAGTTAATAAGAACTTTGTCAGTAACTATGATAACAAGTGATACATAATGTTTGTTTGTATCAAACAAGAGTTTTATATGATGGAATTATCTTCCAAAAATTACTTCAGTTTTCTATATAATATAAAGGCATACCGTACACATATAATAACAAATATTTGTTTATTTTTAAACATGTACAGTATATGATTGTATTGCAATGCTGCAAAAACAATACAAAACAATAAATAAAAATGTATTAGGAAAAAGTTTTATAAAAAAAAGTCACTTATGATCTGCTCATAACAACTACAGCAAAAAATAATGTAACATTATTACTACGTTGTATTTTTGAATGACGTGCATAGGCCACTACACCAATGATTCACAGAGTAGTCGCTCTTGCACATGGACCAGAACCTTACTTTCAAACATACACAGTGGGAAGGTGAGAAAAAGCAGAGTCTACACTCCTGGTACCCAACCTGTGGCCCAGGGGCTGAATGCAGACAGAAGTTTTCGCTTATTTAAGTGAAAGAAGGACATTTTTTCTTTGGACTGGCTTCTAGTAGTTAAATGGCATGTTTGTTTTTTTGCAGACTGATTTTTTTTTTCTGTGTTGTCCATCTCTTTTCTGTTTTTTTGATTGTATTCCTTTAACCTCCCTGGCGGTATGATTATTTTGGATTTTAGGTGCTTAACCACTTGCCGACCGCCTCACGCCTATATACGTGAGCAGAATGGCACGGCAGGCAAAATCAGGTACCTGGTACGTGATTTCCTTCCCGCGGGCGGGGGGTCCGATCGGACCCCCCCCGGTGCCAGCGGCGGTCGGCATTTGGCTGGGAGCGTTGAGAGAAGAGGGGGAGGCCATCCGATCGTGGCCCCCCCCTCGCGATCGCTCCCAGCCAATGAGAAACATCCCCTGCCTCTGTATAGTACACAGAGGCAGAGGATGTGATGTCATCTCTCCTCGGCTCGGAAGTTTCCGTTCCAGCGCCGAGGAGAGAAGACATGTGAGTGAGTGCACAACACTACACAACACAGTAGAACATGCCAGGCACACTAAACACCCCCGATCCCCCCCCGATCGCCCCCCGATCCCCCCCAATCACCCCCCCCCTGTCACAAACTGACACCAAGCAGGTTTTTTTTTTTTTTTCTCATTACTGCATAGTGTCAGTTTGTGACAGTTAGAAGTGGTAGGGCAGTGAGTATTAGCCCCCTGTAGGTCTAGGGTACCCCCCTAACCCCCCCTAATAAAGTTTTAACCCCTTGATCACCCCCGTCACCAGTGTCGCTAAGCGATCATTTTTCTGATCGCTGTATTAGTGTCGCTGGTGACGCTAGTTAGGGAGGTAAATAGGTTCGCCGTCAGCGTTTTATAGCGTCAGGGACCCCCATTATACTTCCTAATAAATGTTTTAACCCCTTGATTACCCCCTAGTTAACCCTTTCACCACTGATCACCGTATAACCGTTGCGGGTGACGCTGGTTAGTTCGTTTATTTTTTATAGTGTCAGGGCACCCGCCGTTTATTACCGAATAAAGGTTTAGCCCCCTGATCGCCCGGCGGTGATATGCGTCGCCCCAGGCAGCGTCAGATTAGCGCCAGTACCGCTAACACCCACGCATGCAGCATACGCCTCCCTTAGTGGTATAGTATCTGAACGCATCAATATCTGATCCGATCAGATCTATACTAGCGTCCCCAGCAGTTTAGGGTTCCCAAAAACGCAGTGTTAGCGGGATCAGCCCAGATACCTGCTAGCACCTGCGTTTTGCCCCTCCGCCCGGCCTAGCCCAGCCCACCCAAGTGCAGTATCGATCGATCACTGTCACTTACAAAACACTAAACGCATAACTGCAGCGTTCGCAGAGTCAGGCCTGATCCCTGCGATCGCTAACAGTTTTTTTGGTAGCATTTTGGTGAACTGGCAAGCACCAGCCCCAGGCAGCGTCAGGTTAGCGCCAGTACCGCTAACACCCACGCACGCACCGTACACCTCCCTTAGTGGTATAGTATCTGATCGGATCAATATCTGATTCGATCAGATCTATACTGGCGTCCCCAGCAGTTTAGGGTTCCCAAAAACGCAGTGTTAGCGGGATCAGCCCAGATACCTGCTAGCACCTGCGTTTTGCCCCTCCGCCCGGCCCAGCCCAGCCCACCCAAGTGCAGTATCGATCGATCACTGTCACTTACAAAACACTAAACGCATAACTGCAGCGTTCGCAGAGTCAGGCCTGATTCCTGCGATCGCTAACAGTTTTTTTTGTAGCGTTTTGGTGAACTGGCAAGCGCCAGCGGCCTAGTACACCCCGGTCATAGTCAAACCAGCACTGCAGTAACACTTGGTGACGTGGCGAGTCCCATAAGTGCAGTTCAAGCTGGTGAGGTGGCAAGCACAAGTAGTGTCCCGCTGCCACCAAAAAGACAAACACAGGCCCGTCGTGCCCATAGTGCCCTTCCTGCTGCATTCGCCAATCCTAATTGGGAACCCACCGCTTCTGCAGCGCCCGTACTTCCCCCATTCACATCCCCAACCAAATGCAGTCGGCTGCATGAGAGGCATTTTTATGTCCTCCCGAGTACCCCTACCCAACAAACCCCCCCAAAAAAGATGTCGTGTCTGCAGCAAGCGCGGATATAGGCGTGACACCCGCTATTATTGTCCCTCCTGTCCTGACAATCCTGGTCTTTGCATTGGTGAATGTTTTGAACGCTACCATTCACTAGTTGAGTATTAGCGTAGGGTACAGCATTGCACAGACTAGGCACACTTTCACAGGGTCTCCCAAGATGCCATCGCATTTTGAGAGACCCGAACCTGGAACCGGTTACAGTTATAAAAGTTACAAGTTTGCAAAAAAAACACAAACAAAAATAAAAAAAAATAGTTGTCGTTTTATTGTTCTCTCTCTCTCTCTATTCTCTCTCTATTGTTCTGCTCTTTTTTACTGTGTTCTATTCTGCAATGTTTTATTGTTATTATGTTTTATCATGTTTGCTTTTCAGGTATGCAATTTTTTATACTTTACTGTTTACTGTGCTTTATTGTTAACCATTTTTTGTCTTCAGGTACGCCATTCACGACTTTGAGTGGTTATACCAGAATGATGCCTGCAGGTTTAGGTATCATCTTGGTATCATTCTTTTCAGCCAGCGGTCAGCTTTCATGTAAAAGCAATCCTAGTGGCTAATTAGCCTCTAGACTGCTTTTACAAGCAGTGGGAGGGAATGCCCCCCCCCCCACCGTCTTCCGTGTTTTTCTCTGGCTCTCCTGTCTCAACAGGGAACCTGAGAAAGCAGTCGGTGATTTAGCCAGGTGACCATAGAGCTGATCAGAGACCAGAGTGGCTCCAAACATCTCTATGGCCTAAGAAACCGGAAGCTACGAGCATTTCATGACTTAGATTTCGCCGGATGTAAACAGCGCCCTTGGGAAATTGGGGAAGCATTTTATCACACCGATCTTGGTGTGGTCAGATGCTTTGAGGGCAGAGGAGAGATCTAGGGTCTAATAGACCCCAATTTTTTCAAAAAAGAGTACCTGTCACTACCTATTGCTATCATAGGGGATATTTACATTCCCTGAGATAACAATAAAAATGATTTAAAAAAAAAATGAAAGGAACAGTTTAAAAATAAGATAAAAAAGCAAAAAAATGATAAAAAAAAAAAAAAGCACCCCTGTCCCCCCTGCTCTCGCGCTAAGGCGAACGCAAGCGTCGGTCTGGCGTCAAATGTAAACAGCAATTGCACCATGCATGTGAGGTATCACCGAGAAGGTCAGATCGAGGGCAGTATTTTTAGCAGTAGACCTCCTCTGTAAATCTAAAGTGGTAACCTGTAAAGGCTTTTAAAGGCTTTTAAAAATGTATTAATTTTGTTGCCACTGCACGTTTGTGCGCAATTTTAAAGCATGTCATGTTTGGTATCCATGTACTCGGCTTAAGATCATCTTTTTTATTCCATCAAACATTTGGGCAATATAGTGTGTTTTAGTGCATTAAAATTTAAAAAAGTGTGTTTTTTCCACAAAAAATGTGTTTGAAAAATCGCTGCGCAAATACCGTGTGAAAAAAAAAATGAAACACCCACCATTTTAATCTGTAGGGCATTTGCTTTAAAAAAATATATAATGTTTGGGGGTTCAAAGTAATTTTCTTGCAAAAAAAATAATTTTTTCATGTAATCAAAAAGTGTCAGAAAGGGCTTTGACTTCAAGTGGTTAGAAGAGTGGGTGATGTGTGACATAAGCTTCTAAATGTTGTGCATAAAATGCCAGGATAGTTCAAAACCCCCCCAAATGACCCCATTTTGGAAAGTAGACACCCCAAGCTATTTGCTGAGAGTCATGTCGAGTCCATGGAATATTTTATATTGTGACACAAGTTGCGGGAAAGAGACAAATTTTTTTTTTTTTTGCACAAAGTTGTCACTAAATGATATATTGCTCAAACATGCCATGGGGATATGTGAAATTACACCCCAAAATACATTCTGCTGCTTCTCCTGAGTACGGGGATACCACATGTGTGGGACTTTTTGAGAGCCTAGCCACGCACGGGACCCCGAAAACCAAGCACCGCCTTCAGGCTTTCTAAGGGCGTAAATTTTTGATTTCACTCTTCACTGCCTATCACAGTTTCGGAGGCCATGGAATGCCCAGGTGGCACAAACCCCCCCCCCCCAAATGACCCCATTTTGGAAAGTATACACCCCAAGCTATTTGCTGAGAGGTATAGTGAATATTTTGCAGACCTCACTTTTTGTCACAAAGTTTTGAAAATTGAAAAAAGAAAAAAAAAATTTTCTGGTCTTTCTTCATTTTCAAAAACAAATGAGAGCTGCAAAATACTCACCATGCCTCTCAGCAAATAGCTTGGGGTGTCTACTTTCCAAAATGGGGTCATTT
Organism: Lithobates septentrionalis; assembly: GCA_037952835.1. Lineage (NCBI taxonomy): Eukaryota > Metazoa > Chordata > Amphibia > Anura > Ranidae > Lithobates > Lithobates septentrionalis. Next base: position 3,367,219 of record JBBDGP010000639.1, on the reverse strand, counting down.
GGGGGGGGTTTGTGCCATCTTGGCATTTTATGGCCTTCAAAACTGTGATAGGTAGTGAGGAGTGAAATCAAAAATTTATGCCCTTAGAAATCCTGAAGGTGGTGCTTGGTTTTCGGGGCCCCGTACGCGGCTAGGCTCCCAAAAAGTCCCACACATGTGGTATCCCCGTACTCAGGAGAAGCAGCTGAATGTATTTTGGGGTGCAATTCCACATATGCCCATGGCCTGTGTGAGCAATATATCATTTAGTGACAACTTTTTGTAAAAAATTTTTTTTTTTGTCATTATTCAATCACTTGGGACAAAAAAAATAAAAATTCAATGGGTTCAACATGCCTCTCAGCAATTTCCTTGGGGTGTCTACTTTCCAAAATGGGGTCATTTGGGGGGGTTTTGTACTGCCCTGCCATTTTAGCACCTCAAGAAATGACATAGGCAGTCATAAACTAAAAGCTGTGTAAATTCCAGAAAATGTACCCTAGTTTGTAGACACTATAACTTTTGCGCAAACCAATAAATATACGCTTATTGACATTTTTTTTACCATAGACATGTGGCCGAATACATTTTGGCCTAAATGTATGACTAAAATTTAGTTTATTGGATTTTTTTTATAACAAAAAGTAGAAAATATCATTTTTTTTCAAAATTTTCGGTCTTTTTCCGTGTATAGCGCAAAAAATAAAAACGGTAGAGGTGATCAAATACCATCAAAAGAAAGCTCTATTTGTGGGAAGAAAAGGACACAAATTTCGTTTGGGTACAGCATTGCATGACCGCGCAATTAGCAGTTAAAGCGACGCAGTGCCGAATTGTAAAAAGTGCTCTGGTCAGGAAGGGGGTAAAACCTTCCGGGGCTGAAGTGGTTAAAGCAGTACAATTATTTTGCATGGAAATTTGGCATTTTATATTGTAGGCCTGTAATTCTTAACAATAACACACTTAAATCTGTCCACCAAGAGTCTAGTAGATATCCCGGGTATGATGAAGTTTGAAACACAAAATCATAAATTATAATATAATAAATAAATATAAATAAATAAATAAAAAAATAATATAATAATCATAAAATAAATTTCCCCACGATTCACTATCGCTCAATTCTGCAAGTGTTCTAATTTACTGTCGCTGTTTTATAGCTGGTCTAAAGCCACTTTTGATGTAAAGGGACACTTTTTGGTTGCTATGGACAATCTCAAGTTTCCAGGCAGAAAGAACAGTATATATAATATAAACTGCATGCAGGGCATTGGACAAAGAACTGGGGACAAAAGGGATGTGAAATGATTGTATACAGTACTGTAATCTGTAAGATTACAGTACTGTATGTGTTATGATTTTTACATTTTTTAAATTTGCTGCCAGGCTCCGCCCCCATGCGTCGCGAGGCTCGCAGGGAACAGAGCCCGGCACAGAGAGGCTTCAGAGGAGGACAGAGCCCGCAGACACCGCGGGGGGGGGGGGACATTGCAGGATCCTGGGGACAAGGTAAGTACACTGCACCAGGATCCTGCATTGCAATCCCAAGTGTGGCTCGGGGTTACCGCTAATGGTAGCCACACTCGGGAATACCGTCAGGGAGGTTAATCTTATATAATGGAAATTTGTAAGCAAGGGTTAGTAGCCCTTTTAGGGAGAGCCCCTCACCATTGTGGATACTTGGGTTGGGCTAGCTTAGTTAGTTATAATCTAGAGCCAGAAGAGCTTGGGGCAGAGGTTAATGAGAAGAGGCTACCCTCACTATAACACTATGTAAGCTTGTAACCTAAGGAAGTAAACCCTTCAGGGTACCCCCAATGGAGGGTCTGTTGGAGAACACACCTAGGAGGATCTATATTGAGTGTACTGGGAGGCTAATTGGCAGCCCTTGAGCTTAAACTGTACAGTGTTACTGATGTTGGGGGTAAAGAGGAAGAGTCGAAGTTGTGCTTTGACGGAAAAAAACGCACATTCTGTTCCTGATGCATTAAAACATTAAAAGACAGAATGTGTGGGTATTCTTTTATTTATGAATTCTCAAGCCACAAGAATATGAGTAACCAAGGTGGCGGAGTTCCCCCATGCTATAGGTGTGTGGTACTCTATCTCTAATCTGTTGCAGGAGGAAGGTGAGAGGTGCCCTTGGCCATCATTGGCATTGCTGGTGGCAGATCAGGGTCCTGCTTACATATTGATAAACTATTTTGCCTGCTGTCTCTAAATATCTCTTGTAGCATACCCAAAGTCCCTGAACATCTCCTTTTGTGTATCTGTAGCCTCTAACTGCAGACATGCCGCAGGGTGTCTTTCTGTAGCATTACATTCACTGTCAGGGAAAACATTTCAATCCCCTACTTTAGGTAAATTGGCTATCACTGGCATTCATACTCAGTGTTTTATAGTCAATAAGTAATAACAAAGAACATGGCAAGCATTATTTCTATGAAAAATATTCAACACAACATAGTGGAGGATGTGGTTACTGTATAAACACATAATGGCCAATTTTTAAAAAAAGGTAAAGCCCTTTTACATTTTTTTTTATTTAACCACTTCAGGATTTACTCTCTTAATGACCAGGCCATTTTTTGTGGTACGGCACTGTGTCGCTTTAACTGACAATTGCTCGGTCGTTCGACGTTGTACCCAAACAAAATTGATGTCCTTTTTTTCCCACAAATAGAGCTTTCTTTTGGTGATATTTGATCACTTCTGCGGTTTTTATTTTTGACGCTATAAACAAAAAATTATAATTTTGAATTTTTTTTTTGCTATACAACATTTCCCAAAAAAAAATGTATTCATCAATTTAGGCCAATTTGTATTCTGCTACATATTTTTGGTAAAAAAAATCCCAATAAGCGTATAGTGATTGGTTTGCGCAAATGTTACCTTGTCTACAAAATAGGGAATAGATTTATGGCATTTTAATTATTTATTTATTTTTTACTAGTAATGGCGGCGATCATTTTTAGCAGGACTACGACATTGCGGCAGACAGATCGGACACCTAACAGACATTTTTTACACTTTTTTGAGAACCAGTGAAATTATTAAAGTAATCAGTGCTAAAAATATGCACTGTTATTGTATTAATGACACTGGCAGGGAAGGGGTTAACATCAGGGGCACTCAAGGGGTTAACTGTGTTGGACTTGATGGACTTGTGTCTTTTTTCAACCTCACCAACTATGTAACTATACTATTAGATAGGCACCTAAACGACCTTTACATACAGGGATATACAATGTAATACTGACATAAAAGCACACACACAGGTCGGACTTGATAGACTTGTGTCTTTTTTCAACCTCACCAACTATGTAACTATGTAACTGTGTTCCCTCACTGTGTGTTCTAACTATATGGGGGAAAGGCTCACTGGGACAACACACAGATCGGTCTCCCTGCATGGCAGAAAGACAGGATCTGTATGATCACCCCTGTCAGAACGGAGATTTGCTTTGTTTACACAGGCAGATCTCCATTCTGTCATTGCAGAGAGCGATCGCGGGTGGCTGGCGGACATGCTGATTGGCTCCCCCGCTGGCCAATGGAAGCGCGCACGCGCCTCCACCAGCGTGCGCCCGCAGATCTCCGTGTACGCGCCCGAGGTACACACACGGTGATTTGCGCAGCCGAGCCAACCTGCCGCAGTATAATTGCGGCAGCTGATCGGCAAGTGGTTAACATATGATTTCAATTGCTTTTCACTATTAAAAAAAAACATCTGTAATTGCAAATGTAAAATGACTATCATGTTAAAAAAAAACTAATTCTACATCTTTATGACTTCTCTGTAAAATATGCTTTATGAAATGTATGAGAATTTGAATTAATTTCCCAGATGCATAATTCAAAGCTATGGTAATAGCCCAATAAACAAGGCAAGTTAGCTGGTGTCCTATTGGTAAATGAGAAATGAGGTTAAGGGCCTCCTAATCCTGATATCAACACTCTTTTCAACATGTATGAGGGGTGCTTTGAGGACCGTTCCATCAGCTTTAAACTGTTCGGCAACCATAGTGCTAAGGAAGGTGTGCAAGAACTCTTACGAACCCAAAGTGAAATTGCCAAGTCTATTGCTTTATGATGGTGTCATTTTCTAGAATGCATATTAACTGCCCTCCCTATGCAAGGAATGGGATTACAGCTAACTTGGTATAAGCATAGAACTAAAAAGAAGGAAAAATTCTTTACTGGTAACAGGGAGACTACAACTTTTAAATTTCATACAAACTGTATTCAATAGTAAAACTACATGAATTAAAATACAATGGGATAACAATCCCTAGTTCGAAGCCACATCTCTCATATCAACAATATGCAGTGTGACCAATTCAACACATGATTTCATAGCATAACCATCCAAAAAAAAGTTGACACGTTTCGCAAGAATGCTTCTTCAGGGCCTTTTTTATATGTTTGTGAGAGAGTGACATGTCACCCTTAAGAACAAAAACAAGGATGGCATAAGGCAACAGCCAGCATCAGACCCAACATATAATGATAGCAGCCAACTCCCTACAAGGGTGGTCACATAGAGCACTGAGGTCATCTCCAACAGAACTGTATATCTACCCAATGATCTTAAGGCAGATGACCCTCTGGTAAGATGTGCGAGGGTGTTGCAGGTAAGTATCGCTGAGAAAACAAAATTTTTAAAAAAGCGAGTACTAGTAATCCAGGTAAGGTTTAACCAGAAGGGTACAAAATAAAGATGTTGCACTTAAAGACCCAAGGCAGCCAACGACCACCTGAAGTCTAGAGTTTTATGGAATACAGCAACCAAGCCTTCTGCAGGCATGAGCAAACTCATTGCCCTTATTAAGCCAACTTTTCATCCTCTCTATAGGTCAAAACCGCCACTGCCTAATAGATGCTGCTGCCTGGTAAATGCTTCCTAACTGGGTATAAAAAAATTATTAATACTTTAGCAATATAGTCAGTCCCATATAAAAGAGTAAAGTAGGATGTGATATTGTATGTTGATAATGTTAACAAAAGTAAACTAAATTTAACTTTTATAAAATATTGCATTAGTGTCTGTCCCCTATAATATTTTGAGCATAGTTCATTTTTAATATATCAGCTCCTGTTTTTATACTCTAGCCCTAGTCCTCTGTGGAACCATGAACCTAAACCTTAAATACCTAGGGATTATTGAAATAGATTTTCTCTGTTTGTGTCTGGTTTGTAATGAACTGAGGCTCAAGTATCAAATTCTCCCTGAATTCAATTGCTATAATGGGATTTCATGCTAGTAACTTGCTGATCTATAATTGTGTTTCTGGGAAGCAGGTTTATGAACAAATTCTGCAAATAATTCAAATGAAAACATATTAGGCTACAGTAGTGCTATGTGTCCTGGAATCAATTAAAATTGATGTGTTTTATATAAATGTTCTATATTTATTATGTTCATGTCTAAAAAATAAATATCACTGTATTTAGGTAAATATAAAATATTGCTTTAAAAAGTGGATATTTTTGCAGTAGTGGCTCTGAATAATGGATTCTGCAATGTTCTTTACATGTTTACTAGACTAACTTTAACTGCTTTGATGAATGCGGTAGTGGGTTTCTGATGTTCAGATTACACACACGGCTGAATGAGTAAGTGAACCCCCCCAACACACACACATAGCAATCTGAAAGGGGAAAACTACTTTAGGAGACTCTTAATGCTCAGAAAAAACAGTGTCACATATATACAACCTGTAGTGAATGTTTATTTGTTCAATAAGTATATTCTATTGAGGACCATATAGGAATAAAAAGATCTACCCAAGACCATCCATGGTAAATAGACCCACACAACCATCAAACTACAATCTGCACAATTAAGCAACGTTTTAAGTAAACTATAGTCACTCACCAGGAACTTCATAGCTTTTAACAAATTTAAAACACTTTAAATAACACGTGGAATAACATATATAGGGATTTGAACCTGGTGCATTGAGTGGGTGGTTTTGAGCAGCAATTAACCACTTCAGCCCTGGAAGGATTTACCCCCTTCCTAAATATTTTGAGACCATTGACATTTATACAGTGATCAGAGCTAAAAATAGCCACTGATTACTGTATAAATGTCACTGGCAGGGAAAGGGTTAAACACTAGGGGGCGATCAAGGGGTTAAGTGTGTTTCCTCAGTGTGTTCTAACTGTGGGTGGGGGGGGGTGGGCTCACTACAATATGACAGAGATCATTGCTCCCGATGACAGGGAGCAGTGGATCTCTGTCATGTCACTAGGCAGAACAGGGAAATGCCCCTTTCTGCCTCTCCTCACCGCAATCGCGGGCCGCCGGTGAGCATAGAGTTCGTGGGACCCGCGGACATGCTCCTGCGGCCTGATAAGTGGGAATTTCAAAGACGAGTGCGCCCTTTTGCCTGCCCATACCATTCTGCCAATGTAAATCGGCGTGCGGCGGTCATGTTTTTACCAATTTTTTTTACCATTTGTTTTTCATCTAAAAAAAGACAGTTACTAGAAAAGAACAAACTTCTAAAAATCTACTCTGTTGTGAACCACTTGCCGACAGCATAACGCTGTTATATGGCGGTAAAGTGGCTCTCCTGTGCCGGATCACTTACCTACTACAAGATCAGACACATCCAGGTAGGAAGCTCACCGCCTGTGCTGTGATTACATTCAGCACAAACTGATCAGTGGGTGCCAGGCCATTGGATGACAGGGAGGAAGACAGGACAGAGCTCTGAATATGTAAACAATACAGAGCTCAGTCCTGTAAGTGCGGATGTGGCGGTTTTTGTTTCCCTGCAAAGCAGGTGAAAAAAACTGTCACATCCCTTAGTAAAAGCATCTTACAGTAAACACATAAACACTGGTTAGACATACATTAAACTCTTTGTTCGCCCTAGATGTTAACTCCTTTCCAGCCAATGTTATTAGTACAGTGACATATTTTTAGCACTAATCACTGTATTAGTGTCCCTGGTTAGTGTCAGTTAGTGCCCACCATACAATCACATTCCCACTATAGGTCGCTGATCGCTGCCATTACCAGTATAAAAAATAAATACATGAAAATTCCAGTATATATACTGTACCATACCTTGTAGACTCTATAACCTTTACGTAAACCAATCAATATATGATTATTGGGGTTTTTTTTACCAAAAATATGTAGCAGAATACATAATGGCCTACATTTATTAAGACATTTTATTTAAATTTTTATTAAATATTTTGTATAGCAGAAAGTAAAAAAATACTGTTTTTACAAATTGTTAGTCTTTGTTCATTTATAGCGCAAAAAATAAAAAATCCAGTTGTGATCAAATACCACCAAAAGAAAGCTCTATTTGTGTGGGAAAAAAAGATAAAAACTCCATTTGTGTACAGCATTGCATGACTGCACAATTGTCAGTTAAAAAACCGTGAAAAAGCAAAAAATGGCCTGGTCATGAAGGGGGTAAATCTTCCAGAGGTTAGGTGGATCATTTAGATCATGGATATGCAATTAGCGGACCTCCAGCTGTAGCAGAACTACAAGTCCCATCATGCCTCTGCCTCTGGGTGTCATGCTTGTGGCTGTCAGAGCCTTGCTATGCCTCATGGGACTTGTAGTTCTGCAACAGCTGGAGGTCCGCTAATTGCATATCCCTGATTTAGATCAACATCTGGGATATGTCTTGAATAACCATCATGATTTACAAATGTTTCAGCCATTGGTTTGTATAGGGTTGATTTCTCCTGCTGTCCAGTGTAAACCATATTGAAGGCTACACTAGCTGTCAAAAAAAGAATGTTGCTGCCCTAGATGACATTGTAGAAGCCACAATCTTGAATGCAAATGATACAGTTGTGAAATTGCATCTTGGAAGCATCACAACACAAAGAGGAGTTTGTTGCTTATTTAGCAGCAATGCTTTAGAGAATCCCCATGTACAAATGTTGCTTGGGTAACTTAGGGCTACTTTTTCCTAACAACCAGGGAAGTAACTACTATATGGGAATGAGAGTACAGTAAATACTATAAATTGATGGAGGCAGAAAAATATTTTTATTAAACAGAGAAAGATTTTTTTTAATCAAAACCATAAATATTGTATGTGCTGCCTCCTGGGTTCTCTGATTTGGTACATTGTTGGATGGAGTTTTGTGTGGTGTTAGGAATGTTCTTTTGCCCCTATTACAGATTGGCACCAGTGTGCTAATTTGTGACTACAGCAGGAGTATTTTTTATTATTCCATAATGACATAATGACAGTTTGGCCCTGAATGGCCTCTCATTCTGCCCTTGTCACCCTACACAGCCATAGAAATGAACATTGAAAGCACAGTTATCTCACTGCATTGGAGGTGGACACAGTGAGGTTGACTTACTGAAGTCAAATACGCTGCTCGCTTTCCAAGGTAGTTTTCATTTGCAAGGCAATTTTCCCCAAAGCTTAGTGAATGTGGTGAAAATTAATTTTGCTAAATTAAAAAACAGTATTTTTGCTTGCTCATAACTGGATGATGAAAGTCGGTAGAGCTTCACTGTGTCCAAGGTAGTTTTCATTTGCAAGGCAATTTTCCCCAAAGCTTAGTGAATGTGGTGAAAATTAATTTTGCTAAATTAAAAAACAGTATTTTTGCTTGCTCATAACTGGATGATGAAAGTCGGTAGAGCTTCACTGTGTAAAGAGGAAATTTCCTTGCAAAGTGAAAACTAAAGTGAGCACTAGGGACTAATTGCTCACATATCATTATCCTCAAATCAATCACACATATTGTACATATTCTCACTCATACTTCTTATGTGTTCTCACACTTTAGGCTGCATTCGCACCTGAGCGTTTCAAACTCGTGCATTTTTACCGTGATTTTACCGCGTTTTGCCGCAATTTTGTTCAGGTCACCAATGTAAAAGGTAGAAAAACGGCTGTAATCTGCCCCAAAGAAGCTCATGTTCTTTTTTGAGCTTAGGGCATTTGTCAGGCGTTTTGCTTCAGGTGACAAAACGCTCAGATGTGAACAGGTTACATAGTAGGTGAGGTTGAAAAAAGACACACGTCCATCAAGTCCAACCTATGTGTGTGATTATGAGTCAGTATTACATTGTATATCCCTGTATGTTGCGGTCATTCAGGTGATTATCTAATCGTTTCTTGAAGCTATCAATGCTCCCCGCTGAGACCACCGCCTGTGGAAGGGAATTCCACATCCTTGCCGCTCTTACAGTAAAGAACCCTCTACGTAGTTTAAGGTTAAACCTCTTTTCTTCTAATTGTAATGAGTGGCCACGAGTCTTATTAAACTCTCTTTTAAGTTTTATCCCTATTGTGGGGTCACCAGTACAGTATTTGTAAATTGAAATCATATCCCCTCTCAAGCATCTCTTCTCCAGAGAGAATAAGTTCAGCGCTCGCAACCTTTCCTCATAACTAAGATCCTACTAAGAACTAAGATGCCATTGAAATGAATGGGATTTTGCTTTTTCGGTCGTTTTTTTCTGGTGTTTTACGAGTGTTTTATGAGCTGAAAACGCTCAGATGTGAATGCAGCCTGAAAGGACTGCTGTACTACACCTGGTAAATACTGTATATACAGTATATAAAGCATATGTCCCTATGCCCTTACTCATGCTTCATTTATATCTTGTGATTTAATCAACGTGGGCAAGTATAGATTTTTATTTCTTTTTATTCTTATAACATCCAACTTATAAAACCATTTCAAACTGAATTTTCTTTAAATCAGCAGGGTTTTGCTTCTTTAAAAAATCTTATATGTATATTTCTTTACTCTTTATATTTACCTATGCATATACAAACCTTGCATTTTTCTAAATCTATCACTTATCATCTGTTCAGATCAAATACTACCACTTGGACTGTTACTAAGTATTTTAAATAGAGTGCCACCACTGAGTATAAATATGATTCATATACTGTCCTCCGGCTGGTGCATCCTAATAAATTTATTCCCTTCTCTGTTTGCATAAAGATCATGTACTGTGTGTGTTGAAATTTCCCTGGACAATGTCCACTTCAGTGCAAAAAGTTTGCTGGGACTCACTGTATACTTTATTATGTGAAATATTCAATTTTAAAAAAAGCGCAATATTAACAGAATTTCTTATGTTCCATGCAGTACACAATTAGTGCCACAGGAGCCTAAATCTGGGTGATGTTTTTTTTTTTTTTTACAAATTTTTTATTTATTTGGTCAAAGGGAGAGGTCCATGGACCCGTGATACAATACAAATATATGTTCAACATAAACCGAACAATGAGGAATAAAACACCATTAAGTAAATTGTCAGACTATACTGTAGATACATTGTTTAGTTTGGAAAACCATGTAAACATCCCTTATCGTTTTATTTAGGAAAAAGGTCAAACCTGTCCCTGTGTAAAAACACAGAGCAAGGTCAGAAAAAACAGATGAAAAAAGAATATAGAAAGTTGAAAACATAGGATAGAGTGAGAAGGCTAAGGTAGATTAGAGGAAAGTAGAGGGGGGGGGGGAGGGAAAGGGATGGAGGGTAATATGACATCACGAGTCGTTACGTCTATGTTACATAGAGGGAAACATAGATATAACACCAAGGGGGAGGCTGTAGTTTCTATATGAGTCTATTTCTCTACCTATTAATCTCATTCGGCATCTGGGGCACCGATTAAGGTCTTGCCCTCATCCGAATAGACAAACATGTTCCAGAGTGACCATGTTTTGGAGTATTTCTCCTGTTGGTTCCGAGCTGAAAGGATAAGATCTTCAAATTTATTGATTTCCTGTACCTTTCTGAGCCTGGGTGATGTTTTTTATGCAAAAATAAATTTCATATATTGAAGCTGAACTTGGGGCCTCTTAGCATGCCTCTGGTATAATTGGTTGGTGAGGCTATTGATTTAAAGCAGCAAACATGACCAATGCATAGTCCTTTGTTGGATAAAAAAATATTTATATTAGAGGGGCTCATGTGCAAAGCCAAACAAACTGGGTGTCCTTTTAAAGAGTTCACCAACTAAACATTGATATACCTCCACCACCTGGGGATCCAAGTACTATCAGCAAGCTCAAAACCTCAATCCCTTCCCAAGGGAAAAAACTTCTCTTAAATAAAGAAAGTGTCTTTCACTTTGCCCCAATGTAAAATAATTTTTGTTTCCAGCTGCAACAAGATTGTAGATGGTGCAGGATGACAATTCTAAGGCCTTGCCAAACAACCCCTCTTTAACACATTCCCCCTTTAACACAACTAGACAGCTACTGGAAAGAAAAAGCTCAAGATCAAGAGATAAGAAGCTGACAAAACTGGACCTTGAGAACCTGTACAAAAAGATCTTTGATACTATCCAATAGAAACTTTAGATTGTGGAACTGGGTGAGCAAACAGATATGCTAGATATTAAGCATGATGAGCTTGCACTGGGTCAAGATGCCCTTCGTTGAGAGGTAACCACTCTGCAAGAATACATCATACTTCCAAATTGAGGATTTGGAGAGCCATAAAAGATGAAACAACTGCCACATCTTCAGAGTATCAGGAGCGATAACAGACCTCCATTTTTATGTCCTAGGCCTAGGTCTGAGCTCTTCACATCCAGCCTTCAGACTCTCCAAGGGATATCATACTAGGCCTTGTATATTTCCATGTCAAAGAAGACATGTTTAGAGCTGCGCAAGCAATGTCTGGCTGAAATTACACTTATAATATCTGGATTTTGTTTTCACAAAAAGTTCTTAAAGGATGAAAATGTTTCTTTTTCCAGACAGTCATCGGTTAGGAAACATACTGCTGCTTACCCCACGTACCTGAACCTCATGTTCTTGAGTCATATACAGTAACTTGCAGAGTGTTTGTTTTATCCCCCAGAGTGTTAAAGTCAGTTAAAAAAAAAATATGTTTATGTTTGTTATGTTACAATTTTTGACTAGTCCCACTGATTGTATTCTTAGTTTTTTTTTGGCCATTTTGTAATACACCACTTTTATTTTTTACTTTTACCAAAATACTTCCAATTCATCTTGTGGTGGTAATCTCCCAACTAATCACACCAGATCAACATGCCTTTATACCTAACAAGTGATGGGTAATGTTGTCATAACATATTATATAAATATCATAGCACATGCCAAAACCACAAAAACAGGTCTTTTGCTATTAGGTTCAGATATAGCTACAGTAAATCTTTGACGCAATTAAGTGGGAATATTTACAGATGATCTTTCCTATCTTTGGGATCAGGCTTTTTTCAAAATGTACTACAAACCATAGATAGCCTACCAACAACAAATGTTTATTTGATGTTACAACTCTTGGAACCTTTCTTTATATTACAGGATACAAGATATGGCTACCCCTTTCCTTATTAATCTTTGCACTAATGATTGAACTGCTAGCAATTAGAATGAACCCTAATATCTCAGCTTACCCTTGTAGAAACAGTTTGTTTCAAAATCAGACTTTATGCAGATGACGCCATGCCTACACGTACCCTTCCATTAATTAGTGACCCAAAACCTATTCCAAGCACTCCAAGATTTCTTCCAAATTATATGCCTATATATTCATAAAAAAAAGTCAGAAAACAAGACCATTAGCATCCCTGACTCTACCCAGGTCCTCATAAATTCAAATTTTCTTTTATCTGACAACAATGAATTCTTGATTATTTAGGAATTCCCTTGAAGACTGTGACACATTCTATCCCAATAAATACCCTAAATTATTTACCATACTTCACAAATTGTTTAAGGATTGGTCTGGATGCCAAATATTATGTTTCAGAAGACTGATAGATGTAAATATATTGATGTTCCACAAATATATTTTTTTATTCAGAGCTCTGCCTGTTAGAATAACTAAAGTAAGATTTTTAAGCTTGCAATGGAGCTGTGAATTTAATATGGCACAATAAAGGCCTGAGAGTAAAGCAAAATGTCCTTCAAAGACCCCGCATTGGAGGTGGATTGAACTATCCACATTTGTGATATTATGATAAATTTGTTTGGCCAATTTAGTTTCTGGAATGTATCTTATTTATACGATCTCAACTATATCAATGCAGCTCCTGCTGGTGGTGGCTTCCAACCATTAAAATACCTACTGGAAAAACAAAATTCCCAGCTGCATATCAAACCTTAGTGTTTCGTTGGTGGTATATGCTAATGTTTTGCTTCAGTAAAGACCTTTACAGGATAAGATATTGATCCCCTTCTCCCTAGCTGCAATATACTAGAGGGGCAACTGTTGGATTTCTTTAGACCCAGGATACAACTGGATGCTTGGTGGTGGGGGATGTATTATTGTGAGGGTAAGTGAAACGTATATACGTGAATGTATACACATGCGTTTGCGTAAGGGGAGAAAGGAGGGAACAAATATTTTTAAATATTTATATATATATATTTTTTTTTCTTGAAGTATGAGTGGATTTTGGTGGGTGCTTTCCTTATGGAAAAACCCAGCAGAGTGTAGAAGTGATATTTTGAATAGATAATTCGAAAATTCAGATATAGGCATCAACTGTGAAAAAATGGTCTATACTGGCTTTAAAAGTTTTAAAAGTTGTATTCAAAGATATTTTGTGAGAAATTGTGAGTAATTTTTGTTTAAAATATTTATTAAAATCATAAAAAATAAAAAACAAACAAAAACAAAACAAAACCCTTTTCTGGATGGAGGAATAGCTTCCGACCGGACAATTGTCAATGGCAACATTTTCTCTTTACTTTGCCGAAAAGAATGTTACATTTCTTTCAACATGGTTTACAGTCTCAATCAAACTCTCTAACCTTGGTGACATCTGGTAGCCCCTGCCCCTGTCATACCTCTGTAATGCAGAAAGTCCATAATGTCCATGTCCTGGGTACCCCGACCGGGTTCCCACCAAGGGGAGCACACTTTGGCAATAGCATAGCAACAGAATTTCCTCTCTAGTTCCCATCCCGGAGTGATCACCCATCTCCCAGGGACTGCTGGTCTCTTAAACTGTGTCCTCAGCCAAGTCTTTCCAGCTAAGGTTACAAACCATCCAGAATGCACACACACTCTAGTGTCGAGTAATAATACAGCAAGGATGTAGATTGCTTCTCCTGAAACACAGACAGGTATTCCCTGTAATATCTACAGTTAGGTAACTTAAACATTTTCAACAGATACTGTATATGATCTGTCAAGCATGTCAAAAGGCTAAACTCATTTCAAATAATTTCAGATAGAAGTAAAGAAAAGATGTTTACTTCTAGAAAATATTGCCTTCATTTTAGGGAAACACGAAAACAACAAAAGGACAAAATAATTGCACCTTAATATAATCTTGCAAACTGAAATCCCTGTACATTCTAATTGTATTCTAATAAATCTAAATGATTGTAATATTTTACATGAATTTGCATTTCAAAAGTGCATGCAATACTGTCATTCAATGAAAGCATAAAATTTATAGCTTGGAAGTGTCTGCGATGAGAATGACATTGTTAAACTGACTACTTAAAGCAATCTAACCAAGCATCAGTAGGAAAAAAAGAATTTGAGATTATTTCTGCCAGTTGTGAAGAATTCCATCTTGGAGTCAGCTGCAGCTGTCAAGATCAATAATAAATAGTTATAAAGTGCCAGGGCATGGGTTCCACTGCGTTGCCAATAGATGGCCTCTGCAGCAGATGATAGTGTTTACAGAATTACATGTCGTTTATAATTTATTGCCAAACACCTGATATCCACCACTATTTGTAAATGTTGTTCAGATGGGACATTCATTTTAATGCATGTGAATGCAGGCTTGATCATATGCAGAAAAGTAATATATTCTCCAGATTCATGCAAAGACAGGGAACAGTGGGTTGTCTTCCATGTGAAGCCACAATGATCTAACTCATGCAAATGCCCATGTCATTGACACTGATCAACTCTATAACAATGGTATTACACTGTAATACAAAAGAAAGAAATTGGCAAAAAATAAATGTCTAAGAAAGATGTTTTTTTTTCCTCGTATATTTGCACTGTAGAAGAGCTTTGAAATTTTGCCATAAGGTTTTATCATTATTTCTATTATTATTCCTGTTTTCTTTTATTATCATTGTTATTATTAATATTATTAGTAGTATTTATATATTTAGTAAACTAAAAATGAAATCTCCCCTACAGGAGTTTTCTAGCACCAAAAAAATGGACAAGCAGGTGAACCCAGAGCGAAAGAACCAAAGCAGTGTAAGTTCTCTATCATGCTCATACTGTACACGCAGGACTAGATTTGTGCATAGCGTGTCCAAATCTAGCTTGTGTTAGATGTGTCCAATGTAGGCTGTGGCCTAGGATGGCTTTGTTTCTAGAAGCAGCGCACAGCCACCTACACATCCTGTTGCTCATATGGTCTGTACACCTAGAACCAAACTGCTAGTGTAGAAGAGCAAAAGTTTTTCCCAAAAGCACAGGGTAGACATTGGAGAAAGGTACAACATAGAGGTGCAGAAGGTGTTTAATATTATAGATATTGCTAATGTAACAATGAATTGTGGGTGTATGAACAATCATGATAACAGAATGGCTTCACTAGAGCATGGACACCCCTTAGACCTGATACTACAAACTAGAGATGCACTATTAATCATTAAAAAATTGAGATCAAGATTCTACCACCCTCATGATCTTAATATAGCATTTCCCCGAATCAGTGCATAGAGTTCTCTGCTCACAAAAAAAACAGGCAGCCTGACAAGTTTATCACAACATTCCTCAGGCAAGATAAAGAGAAACATTGTAACATTTGGTTCTTCCTTAGATCAAAGGAATGAACTTCGGTCTGTAAATGAGGTCAGTTCAACCACTTAAAGACTAAACTTTTTTCTGACACTTTTTGCTTACAAGTTAAAATCAGTATTTTTTGCTAAAAAAATTACTTAGAACTCCCAAAAATTATATACTTTTTTTTACAGAGACTCTGGAGAATAAAATGGCGGTTGTTGCAATATTTTATGTCACACTGTATTTGCACAGCGGTCTTTCAAACACAATTTTTTGTGAAAAAATACACTTTAATGAATTAAAAAATATATAAACAGTAAAGTTAGCCTAATTGTTTTGTATAATGTGAATGATGATGTTACGCCGCGAGAACTGTGAGGGAATCTTTATTCTAAGCAAAAAAAATGTGATTCTCATTTTAGCTAGAATTGTGCAACTCTACTATAAATTGGGCTCCAACGAAGTATAGGTTTTGATTGACTAGTCTAAATTGTGATTTTTTTTTTACCATTGCTTTATAGTATTTTGTAGTTCATTATGATGTATATGCATGTCATCAGATGACTCATTTTGTATGTATAAATTGTAGCTTCTGTGATATACACTAAATGCATGCATTTAGTCATGGGGGGGGGTTAGCTCAAGTGGGAATCACCTTCCCTGGGAAAAAGCCAGGGGTACACGCTATGAGAAAATCAGAAGAAAAAATCTGTACGAGGCATGATAGTTTGATTTTCATATAGTGTGTACACAACTTTCAACATCCTATTCTAACTTTGCCAGCAAATATTTTTGAAGGGACAAACTCCAAAATTTTAATGTATACAGTTTTTGTATGATTTTTGTATGAGAAAAATCAGAAACAAAAGACTGCGCATGATCAAAAATAACAACAAAAAGCCTTTTCTGTGCAAGAATTTTTGTATATTATTTCCTTCCTCGGTTCAGACTTGCTGTGAAACAGCAAGGAAGATCAGACAATCATTCGCTCGTTTTTCTCGTAGTGTGTACCCTCCTTTACAGAGTGATTTCCACATGTAGCTCCCTCTCTCAGGTAGCTTCCTGAGTCCCAGACCAGAGCACCCTCTTGTTCCTATTCCTTCCTTATTTATTCCACCTGCTGCTGGTCACAAGTGGGTAGCAAAATCTGGTTCAGGTCCCAAACTGCCAAAGTTGTCTGGAAAACCCAAACCAGATTTCACCTTAGTTTCCCACATATGAAAGCATACGAGGTGACATGTAGTGTCCCTCAACCACCTTGCCTTTCATTATGTCACAGTCATGTAATATGAATATATAATCAATGCTTACTTGTTGATGTTCCTATTCACTCCTTGATAACTATATTTCATTGGAACCCAAAAAAAAAATCAGGTTTCCAGGCAGTGGCAGCTGGTGCTCCATTTTTAGGGGGGCCTCAAACAAACCAACAGCCACCCCCGTTCGGTCGGTAAGTCGATCAGTCAAAACCCCCCACCCCCGTCACTCGCCTGCCCACCAGCCCCGCATTTACCCCATTTAGTTCGTGGGCAGCTTCAGCTCTGTAAAGAAAATTTCTGTATATATAACAAGCACAGGCCTATAACACGTACCCTAATTTTAAAAGGGAAGTGGAGAGGAGATGACGGCTTGGTGAATTCCAGCGGCGCTCGTCCCCCTCCGAGGTATGCTGTCAGCGTATAACACACACAACTGATTTGCCCCCCATTTTCAGGGGAAAAAGTGCATGTTATATGCTGATGAATACGGTACAGGGGGTCCCCTACTTACAAACATCCAACTTACAAACGACTCCTACTTACAAACTGAGGGAGACAACAGGAAGTGAGAGGAAATCTACCCCTAGGAAGGGAAATTCACTCCTGTAAGAGTTAATATGGGGAAAATGTGTTTCCACTGATGCTTGATCACCAATCCTTATTTCCCTAATAACCCCAAATTTTCAAAATCCAATTGTCATTGGGACAGAAAGTGAGGTGAAATCTTCTGAACAGGGGCACAGACAGCAAAACAAATGTCACAGGGGTGATAACCCTTCCCTAGGCTATCTAAAAAACTTAAAATAGATTTTTTGGCTGGAGCTACACTTAAAAAATGTACCTGTTCCGACTTACAAACAGATTCAACTTAAGAACAAACCTAAACTCCCTATCTTGTTTGTAACCCGGGGACCCCCTGTAATTGTATTCTATTTTGTATGTATTGCACACTGCACTCACTGTGCACACGGCACTAATAATGTTTTCATTACATGTTTGCATTTTTTGAGTCCTGATTAGAATGATGTATTCTATGTAACGCCCCTTGTTACCATAAACGTACAATTGTAATATTAATGTATTCAGTCAAGTGATTGCCAGACCGTTGTTCCTAATTTTTACAGACAGTCTATTGACTGGAATGGTACCAGCTGATTGGAGAAAAGCCAATGTAGCACCAGTATTTAAAAAGGGCCCAAAATACATCCCTGGGAATTACAGACCAGTTAGCCTAACATCAATAGTATGTAAACTCTTGGAGGGGATGATAAGGGACTATATACAAGATTTTAGTAATAAGAACGATATCATTATCAGTAATCAGCATGGATTCATGAAGAATCGTTCTTGCCAAACCAATCTATTAACCTTCTATGAGGAGGTGAGTTGCCATCTAGATAAAGGAAGGCCTGTAGACGTGGTGAATCTGGATTTTGCAAAAGCATTTGACACAGTTCCCCATAAACGTTTACTGTACAAAATAAGGTGCGTTGGCATGGACCATAGGGTGAGTACATGGATTGAAAACTGGCTACAAGGGCGAGTTCAGAGGGTGGTGATAAATGGGGAGTACTCAGAATGGTCAGGGGTGGGTAGTGGGGTTCCCCAGGGTTCTGTGCTGGGACCAATCCTATTTAATTTGTTTATAAATGACCTGGAGGATGGGATAAACAGTTCAATCTCTGCATTTGCAGATGATACTAATCCAAGCAGGGCAATAACTTCTCCGCAGGATGTGGAAACCTTGCAAAAAGACCTGAACAAATTAATGGGGTGGGCGACTACATGGCAAATGAGGTTCAATGTAGAAAAATGTAAAATAATGCATTTGGGTGGCAAACATATGAATGGAATCTATACACTGGGGGGAGAACCTCTGGGGGAATCTAGGATGGAAAAGGACCTGGGGGTCCTAGTAGATGATAGGCTCAGCAATGGCATGCAATGCCAAGCTGCTGCTAATAAAGCAAACAGAATATTGGCATGCATTAAAAGGGGGATCAACGCAAGAGATAAAACGATAATTCTCCCACTCTACAAGGCTCTGGTCCGGCCGCACCTGGAGTATGCTGTCCAGTTCTGGGAACCAGTCCTCAGGAAGGATGTACTGGAAATGGAGCGAGTACAAAGAAGAGCAACAAAGCTAATAGAGGGTCTGGAGGATCTTAGTTATGAGGAAAGGTTGCAAGCACTGAACTTATTCTCTCTGGAGAAGAGACGCTTGAGAGGGGATATGATTTCAATTTACAAATACTGTACTGGTGACCCCACAATAGGGATAAAACTTTTTCGCAGAAGAGAGTTTAATAAGACTCGTGGCCACTCATTACAATTAGAAGAAAAGAGGTTTAACCTTAAACTACGTAGAGGGTTCTTTACTGTAAGAGCGGCACGGATGTGGAATTCCCTTCCACAGGCGGTGGTCTCAGCGGGGAGCATTGATAGCTTCAAGAAACTATTAGATAATCACCTGAATGACCGCAATATACAGGGATATACAATGTAATACTGACACATAATCACACACATAGGTTGGACTTGATGGACTTGTGTCTTTTTTCAACCTCACCTACTATGTAACTATGTAACTATGTAATGTGATATCTACGTAATCATGTGTTTAAAAACCTTCAATTGCGTCATAATAAAGCAGAACAGTTATTTGGAAAGATGTGTAGTGTATCTTTTGTGTCTGTTCCCTACTGCAGTAGTTATTATTAATTTGGAACCACTAATCAATATGAGGATAGGAGTTGCCTGTCTATAAAATTCCATGTCAGGCACCTTCCTGGGTCTCCTCCTCCCAGGCAGCTACACTCTGCATCTCCTCCTCCTCGGCAGCTTCACGGCAGCTTTACCCTGCGTCACCTCCTCCTCGGCGGCTTCCTCCTCGGCAGCTAATATGGTCGCCTCTCCTCTCGGGTCTTAAGACCGACTTCCTGATTGGCCGAGAGGAGTATTAGGAAGACAATAGCGAATATTAATTTGCTATTGTCAGACAACTAGGCGATCCATACATGCAGCATTGAGCAGCAAAGTTTTTCTTTATTCAGCAAAGCGATCTAATAAACATCATGGATAATTCAGATTATATATGTGAGCCCATCAGTATTAAAATGCCAAATGGTGGCAGATTTTGTGGACAACATTATTGTACAAAACTGGGCAATAAATGAATATAGGGCCTCTTTTTTTCTATGGAGAAAATCACAAATTCCAGTTCTATATTCTTTAACTGCAAATAACAGAATGTGACAGGAACAAATGGTCAAATATGCTTTTGTTCTGTAATAGAGGAAAGGGCACATAAGCGATTTAGCATTATAGAGCTTAACAGGTTGCAGATGGGACAATTCTTTGTGTAGCAGTTGTGGGGCTAGTGTGAAATGAAGTATGTGTAAAGCAGGGGCGGATCCAGGGGGGGGCAACGGGTCAATTGCCAAACCCCCCCCTGAGAAAATAGTGAGCAGGCTATGCTGATGCCGATCCCCCATCAGCCATTGCTGACACAGGGCAGTGGCACTGAAACTGACAGGCTCTGTGAAGGGAGTGACACAGCTGCGGGGGATTTCCACCCCTCCTTCTCCTCCTTGAGCCAAGCATTCACCTGGCAATGCCCTCCTATTGGCTACATTCAGGGCCAATGGCTGGGAACCTAGCAGCTAGAGGATTATGGGACATGTATACCAGCAGGCCCCAGCATGATTCCCTGACTGGACTGCAGCCCCCAGCATGCCGAGTGGGAGGGGGAAGAGGAAGAAAGGAGAAGAGGGACCATGAGGCTGTCGGGTGGAGGGAGCCAGTGATTCTATTATTATCCTCCAAGGTAAGAACTTACCTCCAGGTGGGGGGAACGAGGGGGATGGGGAGGCGGGATGCAGGCTTCTATAGAATTACAGGACCTTATCACTGGCTACATCCACCCTTTCCTCACCTCCACCCGGCTGCTCCCACCCAGTCCTCCCCTCCACCTGGCTGCATCTACCCTGTCCTCCCCTCCATCTGGCTGCTCCCACCCTGTCCTCCCTTCCACCTGGCTGCATCTACCCTGTCCTCCCCTCCACCTGGCTGCTCCCACCCTGTCCTCCCCTCCACCTGGCTGCTCCCACCCTTTCCTCCCCTCCACCTGGCTGGTCCCACCCTGTCCTCCACTCCACCTGGCTACATCCACCCTGTCCTCCCCTCCACCTGGCTGCTCCCATCCTGTCCTCCCCTCCACCTGGCTGTATCCACCCTTTCCCCCTCCACCTGACTGCTCCCACCCTGTCCTCCCCTCCACCTGACTACACCCACCCTGTCCGAACCTCCACCTGGCTGCTCCCACCCTTTCCTCCCCTCCACCTGGCTACATCCACCCTGTCCTCCCCTCCACCTAGCTGCTCCCACCCTGTCCTCCCCTCCACCTGGCTACACCCACCCTGTCCGACCCTCCACCTGGCTACATCCACCCTGTCCTCCCCTCCACCTGGCTGCTCCCACCCTGTCCTCCCCTCCACCTGGCTGCATCCACCCTTTCCTCCCCTCTACCTGGCTGCTCTCACCCTGTCCCCTCCTCAACCTGGCTGCATACACCCTGTCCTCCCCTCCACCTGGCTGCTCCCACCCTGTCCTCCCCTCCAACTGGCTGCTCCCACCCTGTCCTCCCCTCCACCTGGCTGTATCCACCCTGTCCTCCCCTCCACCTGGCTGCTCCCACTCTGTCCTCCCCTCCACCTGGCTGCAACCACCAATACTTTTTCAAGACGCTGTGTATTTATATGTGTGTGTGTGTGTGTATATATAATTGCATTTTATAGTTGCCCCCCTACTTTTGTCCCTGTCCCCCCATGTGCCTCCCCCTAAATATGAAAGCTGGAGATGCCACTGTCTCTCACCACCCCCCCCCCCTACATCGCCACATTTCTGCATCTAAAAGACTGCCATTACAGTGCAGGCCTCACTCTGGGACAACAGGGACTCTGTCACTGACCACTGGCAGTGAGAATCTGCATCTGAAAGCAGGTGACGGTGACAAGTGACACACTCAGGGCTCCCACTGATTCTGCATTATGGTGAGTTGAACTATTTCATTTTATATTACAATGTAATAACAGAAATAATGTGCTTTAATCATCCTGCCACCATATTAAACCATGGTGCCGTAATGATTGAAGCGCCAACACCAGCCATTTCCCCTACAAATTGCCCGCAAAAGTTTTGGCAGAGACCCTCCCGAGATTAGACTCTGGATCCGCCCCTGGTTGAAAGTAAGAGTTCATAGCATTGACACAAAGAATTCTCATCAAAATAGTAACACTTATGAGTTACATTTACTAGCCACTCATAAACAGATTGATCAGTCAGGCTAGTAAAAATTTTCAACGGATCCCAACTGTCTTCAGATATCACCCAATAAATAGATAAGAGAGCTACAAGAATATTGTGACAATAGGCCTGGGGACAAAGCAGAAAAAAACTTATTAAGATGTAAAGTAATTGTAAAGGCACAGTTTTTTAGTTTTTTTTTTTTAAATAACACACATGTTATACATATCTGCTCTGTGCGGTGGTTTTGCACAGAGCAGGCCCGATCCTCCTCTTCTCGGGTCCCCCACCAATGCCCCTGGCCCATTCCCTTACTAAGTGCCCCCATAGCAAGCTGCTTGCTATGCGAGAATATATATATATATATATATATATATATATATATATATATATATATATACATATATATATATATATATATATACACTATATGTAATGTATACATAGCTATGTGAGGCTAGAACACATAATTGACCAGATAAGCTGAAAATTGCACGTCATTTTTTGCGATACAGCACTGCATTACTTTAACTGACAATTGCACGGTCGTGCGACACTGTACCCAAAAAAAATTGATGTCCTTTTTTGTTATTAGAACTTCTGCACACATCCTGGTGCCTTCTCCCTATGGGTTGGTGCATGCGCCGTTTGGCACGCCATGCTGGAAGTGAGACAGTGCTCCGGTGGATGTGACATCACCTGCTGTTGGTGAGGCAGGGAACACCATTGCTGAGGCAGAGACTGATCGACTCCCTGCGGCTTCCCCCTACTCCTCTTTTGTGGCACTTTTCTGGGACACTATATCCGGGACAGGGATCGGTGACAATATATTTTAATCCTATATATTGGTGGCACCATGATGGGGATTGGCTGCTGTCTGTTAAGGCTTACTCCACCTCCCGGATATATTGAACGGCCAGGTTTTGTTTGGATCACATTGGGAACCTGACTGCAAGCCATGCACTTCGCTAGGCCTACACTGTTAGATGATTTGGAAGGTTTTTCTGCCTTCTTTGTCTCTCTTGTTTGCATGGCTAATTATTTGAAGTACATGTGTGTTTTTTATCTAGATGTCCCCAGTATTGTATAATTGGGACTCATTTTGCCCTTTTGGATCATCTTCTCACTGTTTGGGCTTACATGTACACCTTGTGGATGTACTCGTCAGCATTACCATACTTTGGTAATATACCTATGATATCTAGTATCTTCCATTTCTCCCTCCCCTTTGTGTGGGATGGGGGGGGGTAGTCTTTAACTATTTTTATGGTTACTTTGGACCCTTTTATACTTTTGTTTTGTAGATTTTTTAATGGGAAATCCATTATGCATATCTCACATGTATGCACATATCACGCCCCCCCCCCCCCCCCCGCTTTAGGAGTCACGTTGTGCCCCTATAGATACTATTTTTCAATTTGTGTTCCCTGCTACTTTTCTTGCATAAGTAAGCCATAATCCCACTTTGTTTCTGAAATAAAATATTTTTAGTGATTGGAGGCGTCCCTGAGTGGCTTTATACTTATCACCAACATTGTGAGTGTATTTCTATTGCAATATGTAATGTGCTATATTATATTGATGTAAACTTAATGTAAACTTTTTTTTTGTACTTTTTGTTTACTATATTGTTCTCTTGAAGAAACTACCCATCCTATCAACCCCCTATAGAAGACGACTAAAGTTAAAACACGTTAGGGTTCTATCCAAGTATTAGTGCCCTTAGGGTCTCCTTTTAGTGGATTGATGGGTATTCCATATGACAATTATGTGATATTGGTTTTATATGTGGTCTCTGCAATGGAACCATATGGTTGGTTTTAATCTTTGCACGATAAACATTATGCATGTTATTTATGAATAACTCTTTTGGTGCCTTCAAAGTCCCATCCATCATTTCTACTTCTATGTTATATTCCCTGTCTGGATTGTGTTGACAGTTCAAATCTGAATGTTGATGACCAGCAAAAGGCTTTTAAAACATATACAACAATGCTTATGACAATTGTAGGTAACATAGTTTTTCGCCATTTACAGGCACTTGCTGTTTCGAGACTTGACGTATTTGGTATCTATTTCCTCAACACAGGCTTGTCTTTTATATTTTACTGGTATTTAATAAATTTGACTGGGTATTTAATTCTATTTGTGTGCTCTAAAATTACTTTGGGTGATTTTTTTACTGAAATAAACAGAACTGTTGATAAACAGTGCCTCAGAAATCAACAACCTTTCTAGCCCCCTCCCCACTCCTGGGCCCCATGGCTGCTGCCTAATATAGCTATAGCTATGCATCTAAAAGGGGGCACAGACACAGATTGCCAATGTAAGAGGGACACAGACACTAACCACCTAACAGGAAAAGGTTTGACCGCACTCACATGTTTGAACCATAAGTGAAGACTTTATTGAAGATAAAAATTATAAGACAACATCGTAGACATCATGACATCAATGCAGACCTGGCAGAGATTAACGCATTTCAGGAATTGGAATTCGCTTAATCATAATCTCTGGAACGGCTTGGCTTTGCTTTCTACTAATCACCTATGTAAAAGGTGGTTAGTAAAACTAACCACCTATGTATGAGGGCACAGGCATGAACCACCAACTCCTGGCTTTTATTTAATCATACCCTTTCAACACACCCCCAATTAGCACAATTAGATCACACCCACTTATTGATGTTACGTGGTACATGTACAACAGCATTTCTTTCTCATTGTGCCCAAGAGTGCCCCAGGTCTTTTACAGTTGTAGTTATGCCCCTGCTAATTGCAATTTTTTTTACATTTGGATATAATGTGTTGAGGGGCTACTCACTCTTTCTAATTGTCCTGATGACTAATGTCACCGGAAATAAAAGTGAGGGTAAATCCAACATTTTGAACAGAACAGAAACAGGAGAGAAATCTTCCAATAGGGACACTTGTTCCTGTGACAACTGTTTAAGAGGTGATTTTCCACCCATTCAAAGCATATCCTCTTGTAGCAGAGTGCCCATTTATTCACCCTGCTCAGATGCAGATGCATGCCCCTTTAACTCTTTTTCTCACAACTCCCTGGGCTGCAGGACATGCCTAGGGAAAATAGATTTCTCTGCTTCCCTCAGCCTCTTCGACAGGCTACACTTAATGAGGCTAGTGATCTGCAGCCAGGTGGGAGGCCATCTATAGTCAGAACCGTTGTATGGACAGCTGGGCCAGAGCCTATTGGCATGCAGCCTCTCCACACCCATCCTGAAAAACCCCCCAGAACAGGGGCGTAACTACCACCATAGCGACCCATGCGGACGCTATGGGGCCCGCAGCCGAGTGGGGCCCAGTGAGGATAAGAGCACCGCCGGCACAGTCTCCCAGCCAGGGGAAGAGAGAGGAAAGGAAGAGGCGAGCTGTCCGTATCAGCAGAGAGCTGAATTGCCCGATGTAAGAGCTTTCATTAGAACTTCCAGTGTTCCCGGGGCTCACGTCACATAGCTCCACCTTTTGGCCCGGTGCCTTTGATAGACAGAACGCCAATCCAATGTGGGACATGTGACGTCATCAAAGGCGTCGGGCCAAGAGGTGGGGCTTTGTGACCATGAGCCCCGGGAAGACAGGAAATTCAAATGAAAGCTATTACAGCGGGCAATCCCGCTCTCTGCTGATCCGGGTGCCTTGCCTCTTCCTCTGCATAGGTGGGGCTGTATGGGGCACAGGCAGACCAGGCTGTATTGGGCACAGGTCACGCTGTATGGGGCACAGGTCATGCTGTATTGGGCACAGGTCACGCTGTATGGGGCACAGGTCACGCTGTATTGGGCACAGGTCATGCTGTATGTAGCACAGGTCATGCTGCATTGACACTAGGGCAGCTGTGGGGGGGGGCTGTTTGCAGGGGGGCCCCATACAACATTTTGCTATGGGGCCCTGCTATTTCTAGTTACGCCCCTGCCCCAGAATACTGTAGTTCAGTGTGCTGCTGCTTCCTCTTGGGTCTTCCCTCCAAATGTTCACCTATGTTATGAGACCTACCCTGGATTTTACTGAGAGGGACACTCTTTATGAGGAAGTAGCTGTGCTCTTTGTTGGTTTACTTAAATAGTGATTCTCAGCTTGACTCTCTAATGCTACAGAGTCTTACAGAGACCATGCTTTATAGCCATATGTTACCTACAGAGATATTGCCATGAAGAGTCCACGTTTGTAAAGATTTCATAATCTGTTTTGTATTATTTTGCAGTGTATGTATGCTCCTTGCTATTCTGACCTTGTTTTGCATTATTGATTCTAACTTGCACCTGTTTAGTAAACTGCCAGTTACAGTTCCTTGTGTCTGATTATTTGGTCGATTGCCCATCCTGCTACACTCAGGACAGGACAGGAAGTGAAGGAAAATCTCCCTAATGAAACACAGAAAGAAAAAAAAAACAGACAGTGGTTATATACTATACCTAAATCCTAAGCTGTAGCACTGAATCAACCCCCAAAGCTACATACTCATCTAACCAGGTGCCTAAAATATCTCCACTGATTGTGCAATAATGGTAGTGCAGGGACTTTCTACCCTCTGCTGTCTGTATTTATAAATGCCTGGGCTGCTGATATATTATGTATGCACTTTCCATCTCTGTGTTGTTGGGCTGAAAACCCTGTAAGGAGGAAGTGGAGAGAGAGAGAGTCTAAGACCACATGCCCTGCCCATTAAGAAGCTGGTGAGAAGAGGCAAGTGCTCCTATGTTTAATAGTTTACTATTGTTGCTGATAGCCTCTGTGTGTGTGTGTGTGTGTGTGTGTGTGTGTGTGTATATAGAGATATATATCTCTAAATATATAGATATATATATCTATATATAGAGAGATATATATCTCTCTCTATATACGTATATAGTATCTCATAAAAGTGAGCACACCCCTCACATTTTTGTAAATATTTTATTATATCTTTTCATGTGACAACACTGAAGAAATAACACGTTGCTACAATGTAAAGTAGTGAGTGTACAGCTTGTATAACAGTGTAAATTTGCTGTCCCCTAAAAATAACTCAACACACAGCCATTAATGTCTAGACCGCTGGCAACAAAAGTGAGCACACCCCTAAGTGAAAATGTCCAAATTGGGCCCAAAGTGTCAATATTTTGTGGCCACCATTATTTTCCATCACTGCCTTAACCCTCTTGGTTATGGAGTTCACAAGAGCTTCACAGGTTGCCACTGGAGTCCTCTTCTACTCCTCCATGACAACATCCCGGAGCTGGTGGATGTTAGAGACCTTGCGCTCCTCCACCTTCCATTTGAGGATGCCCAACAGATGCCCAATATGGTTTAGGTCTGGAGACATGCTTGGCCAGTTCATCACCTCTAACCTCAGCTTCTTTAGCAAGGCAGTGCTAAATCATAGCATGTTGGAATACTGCCCTGCGGCCCAGTCTCCAAAGGGAGGGGATCATGCTCTGCTTCAGTATGTCACAGTACATGTTGGCATTCATGGTTTCCTCAATGAACTGTAGCTTCCCAGTGCCGGCAGCACTCTTGCAGCCCCAGACCATGACACTCCCACCACCATGCTTGACTGTAGGCAAGACATAATAGTCTTTGTACTCCTCACCTGGTTGCCGCCACACATCCTTGACACCATCTGAACCAAATATGTTTATCTTGGTCTCACCCGACCACAGGACATAGTTCCAGTAACCCATGTCCATGGCCTGCTTGTCTTCAGCAAGCTTTTTTCAGGCTTCTTGTGCATCATCTTTAGAAGAGGCTTCCTTCTGGGACGACAGCCATGCAGACCAATTCGATGTAGTGTGCGGCGTATGGTCTGAGCACTGACAGGCTGACCCCCCACCCCTTCAACCTCTGCAGCAATGCTGACAGCACTCATACCTCTATTTCCAAAGACAACCTCAAGTTATGACCCTAAGCACAACTTCTTTAGTTGACCATGACGTGGCCTGTTCTGAGTGGAACCTGTCCTGTTAAACTGTTGTATGGTCTTGGCCACCATGCTGCAGCTCAGCTTCAGGGTCTTGGCAATCTTCTTATAGCCTAGGCCATCTTTATGTAGAGCAACAATTCTTTTTCCAGATCCTCAGAGAGTTCTTTGCCATGAGGTGCCATGTTGAACTTCCAGTTACACCAAATTTAACACACCTGCTCCCTATTCACACCTGAGACCTTGTAACGAATTGCATGACATCAGGGAGGAAAAATGGCTAATTGGGCCCAATTTGGACATTTTCACTTAGGTGTGTACTCACTTTTGTTGCCAGCGGTTTAAACATTAATGGCTGTGTGTTGAGTTATTTTGAGGGGACAGCAAATTTACACTGTTATACAAGCTGTACACTCACTACTTTACATTGTAGCAAAGTGTTATTTCTTCAATGTTGTCACATGAAAAGATGTAATAAAATATTTACAAAAATGTGTGGTGTACTCAATTTTTTCAGATACTTTATCTATACATATACACTGATGACAAAAGTATATCTGTCTCCTTGTTGTTATTACATGCACATTATACCAAAGAATTAAGTCTGTGATATGGTGTGCATGTGAAGTGATCTCCTTGCTGTATATTAGTAGGAGAACCTGTTATTGCAATATAGTTTACATTCAACTGTTGTTATTTTAGTTAACTCTGTCCCATCTGGTCTGGGATTCTACAGCTAGTTTTACCTTAGGGCTCAATAACCAGCATAGGCTAGAACCAGGTTAGGCATCCGATGGCCACCTCTGGTAATTAGAGGTCCGGTTGCATGACAGATTAGAAACTACTAGGGACTAAAGGCTTGTACACACGGGCCAAATCAAACTGCCCCACATTCGGCCAGTGTGTACAACACTGTCTGACAGAAGCCAGCCTAACGTTAGGCTTATGTCAAACGGGCATGCCGGAAAACCAACATCTGATTAGCACTCAATTAGCGCTCACAGCTAATGGCTGCAAGCGAAGAACAGTGTGTCCTGTACTAACATCGCTTGTGTTAATACAGCGATCTGTCAGTTTTTATAGTGTGTACCCCACATAAGGAGCAAAGTGGATAGGCTGACTTTTAGTTCCAGTGCCACATCATGGTTTCAGCTGGTGAGAATCTGAATTCCAGTCTGGTTGAGCATCAGTTTAAGGATCTCTCAATCATAGGTGATCTTGTCTTAAGGTCTCCAATAAAATGAAAAAAACTGCCGCGCCAACTCTAGATGAAAAAGCAGCCAACACGACAATCAGACTAATTGTGAAAGATAAATAAAACAATAATGTGTGGCGCTAGAGAAAATACTGAAAATCTACATAGGTGAATATAGAATCATAGTGGTAAGGATGATACACAAAGTGACGAAGGTATGTGAACAACCTGTATAGGGTGTGTAACCCCAAAAATGAAAATTCATATATCCGAGAATTTTACACCAGGTTAGTGACCACAAAAAGTGTGAGTGAGTCTCACTAGATGTAACATCAAAATAAAAGTGCAAAAGGGAGAAGGTGGAGAATATATAATCAGCAAGAACACAGTGAGTGGTCTCGGAAATCACATTAGCATGGTGATGCAAACATAGATGAAAAGGCAATATCACATGTTTATCATATCAAAAATATTAACCAGGAAATGCATGACATCAGTGAGAGAAGTCACATGACCATCACGTGCTCTAGCGTCGGCGTGAAGACGTGGTATGCACTCGGAGAGTATGTATCATCAGAGGCAGGAACAAATTCCAGCTCGATTTGGAATGCAAACAAGTTGGAATTTGTTCCTGCTTCCTGCCTCTGATGATACATACTCTCCGAGTGCATACCACGTCATTACGCCGACGCCAGAGCACGTGGTGGTCATGTGACTTCTCTCACTGGCGAACACTCGGGAGCGGTTGATTGGAGGATGATATGGAGGCTTGGTTTCCTATCAACCTCGTTCACATACGATTGGCCTGTCAAATCGTCACATGATCACTGATTGGTATGGACGCCATCAAACCCGGAAGTCAGGCTGCACAAGGTTCCGATCAGGTGTTTTATGGTTTTTATTTTCATTTATATGAAAAGCGCAGTTGGTGGCAGGTTGGCTTATACCCAAGCAGAAGTCTTAGAGGACGAAACGCGTCAGTTTCATTTTTGCTACCCTAGCTACCTTTTACTGCGCTGTTTTAGTTCAATTAAACCAAATTTTTACCGCCCTGTTTTTATTACATGTTGGTAATATTTTTATATCAATAAATTTTCCATGCTCATCGGATTTACACCATGTGGAGGCTTTTTTTCTTTGTTTTTTCCTTGCCACATTTTGAGGATGGCCGCTGATTGAGTGGAACTCGATGGAAGATTTAAGCCTGTCCCTGGATAGGAAACCAGACCAGCAGGAAGCTTGGGCTTATTCTCATCTCCTCCAGAGGCGAACGAGTTGTGAGGCTTTTCTCTCCCACCAAGCATTTCCCCTGGATTGGAACCGGATCTAACCCTACCGTTTGACGGTACAAGCTTATCTGACTCACCGCCAACGGACTGTGAGTCCACCATCTCTGGTAAGGGCATTTCACTTCCCTTTGCTTAAATTTATGTTTGGAGAAGACCTGGCTTTGCATGTTGGTATGCCTCTGACTTCGCTGTGAGAAGCATTTATGAAATTTTGGAGTATCCTACATCCTCATGAATCTCCACTTTATATATGGACTTTTAAATTCACAACATTTTACCTATATGTCATGCATTTCCTGGTTAATATTTTTGATATGATAGACATGAGATATTGCCTTTTCATCTATGTTTGCATCACCATGCTAATGTGATTTCCGAGACCACTCACTGTGTTCTTGCTGATTATATATTCTCCCCCTTCTCCTTTTTGCACTTTTATTTGGATGTCACATCTAGTGAGACTCACTCACACTTTTTGTGGTCACTAACCTGGTTTAAAATTCTCGGATATATGAATTTTCATTTTTGGGGTTACACACCCTATACAGGTTGTTCACATACCTTTGTCACTTTGTGTATCATCCTTACCACTATGATTCTATATTCACCTATGTAGATTTTCAGTATTTTCTCTAGCGCCACACATTATTTTTTATTTAAGGTCTCCAATACCAAGATGAATGCTGCATTGTGTTCATCTTCAGGGGTCACTGCAACTGGACTTTGCTGCAGCATTCATCTAAAAGTATCTCTATTAATAACTATATACTGAATACCCAGATATATGTGCACAGTTCCCCCAGGCTTCCTGATGACATCAGCCTGACAGAACGTGCATTGAGGCATAGCTTCCGGTCACCTCACTTCCGGTACGCTAATTAGAATGCACATTGGCTCCAGGGTAGCGAGCAGCATGGCTGCATTTTTCTACTTACTTGTGGTGTTTGATTACAAAGCAGGCTAGTCGTGTGCTAGATAGAGCTCTTTTAAATGTGAGCATTTTAATGTGTGCTTGTTAAATGTCTGGATAAATAAATATACTACACTATATCAGTTTTTCTTCTTTGGTTTGTACAGTGGAGTGGAGAAGTCTAATAAGATACAGACCTTTGACTATGGTGGGAATTGCGAAAGATCTAAAAAAATGTTTTATGGTGAAGTGGAGGAGCATACTGGGATTTAAGCACCAGACCATGGAATCAGCCGTGGAGGAGCAAGCCGAGGAGTTTTTTTCACAGAAAAAGCTTATATTGACCTTCTTTTGCAAGAAAGAGGTCAATTAGGTCGGTAAGTGGTTTAATTCACATAACACTATCACAGGTGAAAGCCTGGGATCCTATGGTAGTTGAGAAGAACACAGTATAAATTCACATGTAATAAATAGACTTGATTTAGATTTTAAAGTACTGTAAAATTCACTATTATGAATTCTGTGTTATACAAATTTAGAACTTTTTTATCTAATAACTATTTGCGTGAATAGAGTGTACATCAGGTTAGGTGTATTCTTGTGTATAATTTTTATGGGTTAGTGACCCCATTTTTTCACTTTATATAGGACTCCTGTTGGGCCATTTGCTGATAATACCTGTTTGTACATTGGATGTATGTTTGTACGCTGGATGTAAGTACTATTAACCACTTCAGCCCTGGAAGATTTTACCCTCTTCCTGACCAGAGCACTTTTTACAATTTGGCACTGCGTTGCTTTAACTGACAATTGCACGGTCATGCAATGCTGTACCCAAACGAAATTTGTGTCATTTTTTCCCAACAAATCTTTTGGTGGAATTTGATCACCTCTGCAGTTTTCATTTTTTGTGCTATAAACAAAAAAAGAGCGACAATTTTGAAAAAAAAACAAACAATATTTTTTACTTTTTGCTATAATAAATATCCCCAATTTAAAAATAAATAAATAAATAAATTCTTTATCAGTTTAGGCCAATATATATTCTTCTACATATTTTGGTTAAAAAAAAAAAAAAAACGCAATCAGCGTATATTGATTGATTTGTGCGAAAGTTATAGCGTCTACAATCTATGGGAAAAATTTATGTCATTTTTATATATATTTTTTTTTACTAGTAATGACGGCGATCTGCATTTTTTAGCAGTATTGCGACACTGCGACAGACAGATCGGACACTTTTGACACATTTTTGGGACCATTGACATTTATACAGCGATCAGTGCTATAAATATGCACTGATTACTGTGTAAATGTCACTAGTAGGGAAGGGGTTAACACTAGGGGTCGATCGAGGGGTTAAATGTGTGTTCCCTCGCTGTGTTCTAACTGTATGGGGATAGGACTGACTGGGGGAGGAGACATATCATTGTTCCTACTTAGTAGGAATAAACGATATGTCTCCTCTCCCCTGGCAGAGCATTGATAGGCGGCAATGATGGGCACTGATAGGCAGCACTGATGAGCGCTGACGGGTGGAACTGATAGGTGGCACTTATGGTCTCTGATAGGCCGCAGTGGTAGGAAGCACTAATAGGTGACACTGATGAGGCAGCACTGGTGGGTACAGATTTGCAGCACTGGTGGGCCTGCACTGATAATCAGGACACTAATGATCAGTGCCCTGATTATCAGTGTACATGTCCCTTTTAGAGATGCCAGTTATCGTCTCTCTTCACTGATCGTCTCTCTTCTCTGATCAACTGTGATTGGATTGGCTCTTTACCTTAATCTGTGATCAGCAGTATCCAAAGGACACTACGATCACAGATCGCGCCACCCGCACCCAGCAGCACCCCAGAACTAGACGACCATGCTGTAGCTGTCATTTGACTATAGCGCGGTCGACAAGTGGTTAATCTTTTTTTATATAAATCTTTTATTATTTCTATACTAGTGTATATCTATATACTTATGGTTAAAGTTATATGCTGGATGCAGTAGTCCCTCTGATCCCAATTAATTTGATTAGATTACTGGTTAATTTGGAGGAGGGAAATCCCCTCTGTTCACAAAAGGCCCTATCCTGGGTGGAGACACCATAACATTTTTTATCAAACCCACGCTTCCACTTAATGAAGGATCTGGTTCTCTTATTTACCTACAGGTTTAGCATAATATCCTGTTTGTCAAAACCCCCTCAAAAAGAGGGCTACAGCAGTATAAATTTAAAAATATAACCGTGATTACTGAATTGTTTCGGTCCGCTCTACAGCACTGTTTGAATGCACACATACCTGAAACTCGGGGCTACACAAAACCTATGTATACTAGTATAAATGATTGCTTATATTATCAGATATAATAAGTTAATTAATCTTTTTTTACCAGACCAATTCTGGGATACATATACAAATATAGGGCACTTTCAAATCCAACAATCTCAATATTTTGTCATCTATGGCTCTGTGCCAACCTATTTTTACTAATATCTGTTTTACAATGTAATAGCTGTGCCACATTGTTGGTATTCCTTAGATAGTGATGCATGCTTTCACACCACTGTCATTGTCACTACAGAGCGGGGAGAGCAAAGCAGGGATGGACTTTAAAACTGGAGGCCAAAACTGGAACTGGACAGGACTGGAGGCACAGCAGAGAACAAGCTTAGCCCCATTTATATCAAATGAATAAGATTTTATTAGTATAATTTTAATTCCTATTTTAAAAAAATCATCTGAACAATTTGTGATAACATTTTTATGCATACAGTTAAGTACAGTGATATGAAAAAGTATTCATATCCCTTGAATTTTCCACATTTTGTCATGTTACAACCAAAAACGTAAATGTATTTTATTGGGATTTTATGTGATAGAAATCAAAGTGGCACATAATTGTGAAGTGGAAGGAAAATGATGAATGGTTTTCAATGTTTTTTACAAATAAATATGTGAAAAGTGTGGCATACACTTGTATTCAGCCCCCCTGAGTCAATACTTTGTAGAACCATCTTTCACTGCAATTACATCTGCAAGTCTTTTTGGGAATGTCTCTACCAGCTTTGCACATCTAGAGAGGGACATTTTTGCCCATTCTTCTTTGCAAAGTATCTGAAGCTCGGTCAAATTGGGAGGAGAACAGCAATTTTCAAGTCTTGCCACCAGGGGCGTCGCTAGGGGGTGGCTTTGGGGCTATAGCCCCGAATCTGGGGCCAATAGCCTCGAGCCTCTGCAGGGGTCCCCAAAGGGGAGGTGAGGCTCTCTGGGGATCCTTATGTAAGTGGGGGGCTCTCTGGGGACCCGGAAGCAAGGGAGAGGCTCTCTGGGGACCCTGATTTTAAGGCAGAGGCTCTCTAAGGACCCAGGGGGGGGGCTCTCTGGGGACCCTAATGTAAGGGGGGCTCTCTGGGAACCCTGATGTAAATGGGGGCCCTCTGGGTACCCTGATGAAAGGGGGAGGCTCTCTGAGGACTCTGATGTAAGAAGGAGGCTCTCTGGGGACCCTGATGTAAGGGGGGCTCTCTGGGGACCCTGATGTAAGGGGGGACTCTCTGGGGACCCTGATGTAAGGGGGCTCTCTGGGGACCCTGATGTAAGTGGGGGGCTGTCTGGGGATATATATACACACACACGTATATTACTGTATATACATGTGTATGCCCGCCCAAGTGTATGACTTTCTTTACTACACTGCTAGGGGCTCTAGCCCCAGATCTTTTGTAGACCTAGCAACGCCCCTGCTTGCCACAGATTCTCGAATGGTCTGGACTACATCAATAGTACAGGCTCTCAGTAAAGTTTGGCAGGTTGACACCAGCACGCTGAACGCTGCAGCCTATCGTTTCCTTGATGCATGCATTCCTGATTTTAAGTGTAAGTTACTACAATAAATTATCCTTTTGTTATTACGGGCTTCACTATTGGTCGCTTATGTTTCTTTCATTGGGCATGGTTGATCGGTTTACTGAGAGCCTGTACTATTGATGTGAATCCCTGGAGAAGTTATATCGGCTGTGAATGTTATCCGGATAATGCTGTTCCATTCCTTGAGGGTGTATTGTGGAGGCCGACATGCTGGATGAGCCGTGGATTAAATTATACGCCTAGCTTGTTTTGCTTTCTGGTAAGCAGATCACTTTACCACGTGGTGTTGTGTGCTTCCACATCCATGCACTTCTACCAGTGACTGAAACCTTCCTCCCTATACCTCGGACTCACTAATTTTAATATCATCTATTTTAAGCGCCGCTCTTATAGACTTTTGTTGGACTTTATGTTTGGTGATCAACAAACTCTGCTGGCTGCTTTTTGTATTGATTAGCGCAGATAATTACGTTTTATTTATTTTTTTAATAAGGACACTTACCTGTTGAGGGAGCCCGCGATGTCAGCCCCCCAAGGCCGATCCGTCCATCGGATCGGGTGCGGCGCTGCCATCCTAACGAAGGGAAACAGGCAGTGGAACCTTGCGGCTTCACTGCCCGTTTCCTGCTGCGCATGTATGAGTCGCGCAGCGCTTTGTGAATGGGCGGCTTTCTGCTGGGACACACACAGGTCCCAGAAGATAGCGCACCCCATTTCCCAGGAGGCAACACGAGGGATGAAGAGAAGGAACAGCTCCGCGGAGAAGGAAGTGGCAGATTAGGATGACTGCCTAGCAACAGCCATTTCTGGTAAGTAATTTTTTTTTTTCAAATGTTTTTAATATATTTTAAATAGACTGTTAATGTAAACATTTTTTTTAGGGTGGACATCCGCTTTAACTAGGCCATTCTAACACATGAATATGCTTTGATCTAAACCATTCCATTGTAGCTCTGGCTGTATGTTTAGGGTCGTTGTCCTGCTGGGAGGTGAACCTTCGCCCCGGTCTCAAGTCTTTTGCAGACTCTAACAGGCTTTATTCTAAGATTGCCCTTTATTGGTTCCATCCATTTTCCCATCAACTCTGACCAGCTTCCCTGTCCCTGCTAAAGAAAAGCATCCCCACAACATGATTCTGCCACCACCATGTTTCACGGTGGGGATGGTGTTTTCAGGGTGATGTGCAGTGTTAATTTTCTGCCATACATAGCGTTTTGCTTTTAGGCCAAGAAGTTCAATTTTGGTCTCATCTGACAAGAGAACCTTCTTCCACATGTTTGCTGTGTCCCCCACATGGCTTCTTGCAAACTGCAAACAGGACTTTTAATGGATTTCTTTCAACACTGACTTTCTTCTTTTCACTCTTCCATAAAGGCCAGATTTGTGGAGTGCATGACTAAAGCCTCATACACACGATTCTATTTTCGGATGACCGTTCGTCCGTCTTTTGTCGCATGCTAGTCTCTTGTTAAAAGTGAAGAGGTTACTCACCATACGAAAATTCTTGTATGACAGAAAACAACTTCAGAAGTGACATAATGCCTATGTATTCTTTCATTTCTGAGCATGCGTAGTCTTGCTCTTACAGGTTTTTTTGTACGAAAACTGTACTAATTAAACGAAAATCGGACGTTGAGTTCACGTATGACAAAAATTTTATAGTCTGCACATCCAGCTTTTGTCTGACGAAAAAACGGAATCGGTTGTCAAAAGCACCATACTAACGATCCGAAAATTTTACTTCCGATTTTCATATTATGTGTGTGGGCCTTGATAGTTGTCCTGTGGACAGATTCTCCCACCTGAGCTGTGGATCTCTGCAGCTCCTCCGGAGTTACCATGGGCCTCTTGGCTGCTTCTCTGACTAATGCTCTCTTTGCCTGGCGTGTCAGTTTGGGTGGACGGGCATGGCTTGGTAGGTTTGCAGTTGTGCCATACCCTTTCTATTTTCGGATGATGGATTGAACAGTGCTCCATGAGATGTTCAAAACTTGGGATATTTGTTTATAACCTAACCCTGCTTTAAACTTCTTCACAACTTTATCACTGACCTGTCTGGTGTGTTCCTTGGCCTTCATGATGCTGTTTACTAAGGTTCTCTAACAAACATCTGGGGGCTTCACAGAACAGCTGTATTTATACTGAGATTAAATTACACACAGGTTTACTAATTAGGTGACTTCTAAAAGCAATTGGTTCCACTAGATTTTAGTTAGGGGTACCAAAGTAAAGGGGGCTGAATACAAATGCACGCCACACTTTTCAGATATTTATTTGGAAAAAAAAATTGAAAACCATTTATCATTTTCCTTCCACTTCACAATTATGTGCCACTTTGTGTTGGTCTATCACATTAAATCCCAATAATATACATTTACGTTTTTGGTTGTAACATGACAAAATGTGGAAAATGTCAAGGGGTATGAATACTTTTTCAAGGCACTGTAGATAAAAGTGAAATTCAAGTAGATAAAAACAAAAGCACAAATGACACAAACATTCAGAGAGACGGTTTTAGGATATGAACTTTTTATAGTGATGAATCTTATAATGCCTTTACATAAGGGAACACAGACACCAATAAATGTACTTATCATGTGGAATAATTTTCAATCAAAATAAAATGTATGTATAAATAATTTATCCAACTACTAACTTTCTAAACATCAGCTAATACTGCAGTATTAACTTTCTAAACATCAGCTAAAACTGCAGTATTATAAATAAATTGATAATGAAACTGGAGCTGCATATAAAACACATTTCCTAGTACCTGAAAATACTATTTATGGCTAGAATAATAATTTAGTATTCGGGCAACACTGAGCTAATTTGCTGCTGGGCCATAACAGTAAAATTGCACCAGCCCAGTAGAGTCCTTTTCTTACTCTTTGTAATAGAAATGTTAAGGAGAAAGTCTGGTACCATGTTTTATTATTGCATGTGAACAACAGTCAAAAAGAATATATATATATATAGATATATATAGATATATTCAAACACATTTTTTTTGGAAAGAAACTGTTTCATGAATAATAAAAAAAAAAAATCTCCATAGGCGACGTTGTCAATTTTTTTACAGGTTACATGTTTTCAGAGGAGGTCTAGTGCTAGAATTATTGCTCTCGCTCCACTGATCACGGCGTATGTACCCTGTGTATCTGGCTCTGATACTAGCCAGTGCCTCACCAGCCACTGACCTCACCGCACGTCCCTGCAATGTTGCCCCATATGTCAAGCCCCAGGAGTGAATGACTGGCTCTTGTTTTAACTTGTTGGACAGGGATTTAAAACAAAAGAGGAGTTCCTTCAAAGTATTAATTTGTTAAGGAGAATTAAATAATGGTGATGACATAGCCCCTGATTTCCCTGATCCCTGATTTGGAACAACATCCCTCTATCCCTCTTTCCTCCTCATTTGTCCCTCATTTTGGTCTGATTTATATAGTTGTACATAAAATGCACTTTTTATCTTTCAAAAAGTGTTTCCCAGTGCTAAACCTTTCTACCAATTTCTAAATTGCCGCATTTGTAAATTTTCAACGCCAATATAAAGGAATAGTAGTGATTAAAAAAAGCTCTAGTGGGTTTAACTAATCATTTTTGTTTGTATAATTCTCCTTTAAGGGGGCGTGGCAGGGGGTGTGTCCTATGAATACAATCTTTTGCTAATAGGTGTCCCTCGTTCCCATCTCAAAAGTTGTGAGGTATGGTGATAATATTCTACCCAAGTAGCTGAACAGTTCATGGTATATTGTTTCATGTTGATACTACATATGAGCTCCATGACCACCATAGGAGGCACAGAGTAGCTGCATAGGTTGAAAAGAGCAGTAGGTAGGCTCTGAACATAAGGCTGTCTAATCTGTAACATAGGCCGAGCCAGTGGGTGTGCCAGGCTTCCTCTGACTCTATTCCTTGTATATAGGTATGGATGGAGGCCACCTCCTGCAGGATGTGCTCCATCAGATGGTCCTCGACTATTGCAGGGCTCTGGAATACTTCATCGACACCACCAATGCTTGCTAGAAGGCAAGACAGAACTCATTAAAGTGTATGTAAATTAAAAAAAAATCAAAACAATTAATTTAAATTCACATTATAGCCTTCCCGTGTCAGCCTTTTTTTCTTCTTTTGCATGCAAAATATTCAGAAACACCTGGTGAGCCTCCAAATTGTACCCCTCTTTCTTGCTCTATTCTATCAGTGCTATCTGCAAGCTCTGACTCCTGGTAGCAATGACAGGCATGTGCAGTTCAGCCTTCAAAGGAAGCACCAGGCACAGCAAAACTAGAGCAAGCCAGCAGTTTCCTTGTGAGTCCAGGGGGTGGAGTTACTAAAGGCAAATAGACTGGGCACTTTTCAAAGTGCAGTTATACTCTGCAAGAGCTGTTGCTCCAGAGCTTAGTTAATGAGGAAGAGGTTTCCTTTGCAAAGAATACCCAATCATGTGCAAGGAATTAAAAAAAAATATTTTTTCTTGCTTATGATTGGATGATGGAAGTCAGCAGAGCTTCTGCTCATTTACTAAGCTCTGGAGCAACTGCTCTTGCAGATTGCAACTGTACTTTGCAAAGTGCACAGTCTATTTGCCTTTAGTAAATCAACCCTTATGTCCTCACAGGCTGCCATGCCCCCCACAGCCATCATGGACAGTAATGCCGTGTACAAGTAGAATTTCTGACAGAAAGAGTCCGATGGGAGCTTTTCATCATAAATTCCAACCATGTGTATGCACCATCTGACTTTTTCTGTCGAAAATTCAGACGGACTTAGATAGAGAACATGTTCTATATTTTTCCAATGGAACAAATTACTATCGGAAAAAATGCTCGTCTGTATGCTGTTCCGACGCACCAAAAACGACGCTTGCTCTGAAGCAAGTACGAGATGGAAGCTATTGGCTACTGGCTATTGAACTTTCGTTTTCTAGTCCCGCCGCACGTGTTGTACGTCACCGCGTTCTGGACGGTCGGAATTTGGTGTGACCGTGTGTATGCAGGACAGCTTCAGCGGGATTCCGTCGTAAAAACCTTCAGAGTTTATTCCCACGGCAAAACCAGTCGTGTGTACAGGGCATTAGAGAGCAGCTTGGCTGGTCCCTGCTGGTCTTGTCAGTGAAAGGGACATATCATCATCAGGTGTCTCTGCCCCTAATCCTCAGAGCTCAGGGAGAAAAAGGGCATAAAGCAGTCATGTAACCACATTTAAAATAAGCCAATAAATATCTTTATCAGACAATTTGTGGAGATTCTGTCAATGTGCATTTCTTGAAGAAGCTTAATGCCCTGTACACACGGTCGGATTTTCCGATGGAAAATGTGTGATCGGACCTCTTTCTCGGAAATTCCGACCGTGTGTGGGCTCCATCACACATTTTCCATCGGAATTTCCGACACACAAAGTTTGAGAGCAGGATATAAAATTTTCAGACAACAAAATCCGTTGTCGGAAATTCCTATCGTGCGTATACAAATCCGACGCACAAAGTGCCACGCATGCTCAGAATAAATAAAGAGATGAAAGCTATTGACTACTGCCCCGTTTATAGTCCCGACGTACATGTTTTACGTCACAGCGTTCAGAACGATCGGATTTTCCAACAACTTTGTGTGACCGTGTGTATGCAAGACAAGTTTGAGCCAACATCCGTCTGAAAAAATCCATGGATTTTGTTGTCGGAATATCCGATCAATGTCCGACCTTGTGTACAGGGCATTACTGAATATTAGCATATATTTTACATGAGCAAAGGAGTGGAAAAAGTCCACCGGTAGGCAGATAGCCAGAAAAACTTAGAAAGGCTCTTAGGCACACATTTTCATTTCATAAGATTAGCCCAGTTCCAGGTTCATTGTAAAAATACTTCACTGAAAAAAATCATGTTGGAAATTACAAAAGTAACATGCCAAAATCTTTAAATTGTAATCCAAATTTCTTCTCTCAAGTTACTTTGCATCCCCTTCCTAGCTAGTTATATTTCTCAGCAACATGGGCAGCTGAATTTTACCAGGAGGCACACAGCTATCAACACATCATATGCTCGCCCCAGGAGAAGTCCTTTGGTGACGAAATGCATAGGGGGGAGTGGCGTGCCTATGTCACCACAAGTTTACCACAAGTGACATATGTGTTTGCGGGAGTATTGGATGGCTATCAGGTGTCTACCTCAAGGGTGTGCCTAGCCCTGCTCCAAGGTCATTCACCTGAATGCTGATTTAAAGGGGAATTTCCCTAAAGCTTGCCAGACCTGCCTGTAACTAGGGGGTCCTGGATACATGGTAGGCGCACACCTGATCACTTTTGGTGGTGGTTGGCCTTTGTAGTGAAGGGAGTGTGATGCGACTCATGCTGTGATCTGTGGCAAGAAGAATCCTCATCATTATCTTTTATTGGGGACTCTTTATTCATTTTTTTTCACATGGGAATATTCACTTATATTTTTGATGCTATATTGTGATTTTTAGCGCAACACTTTGATTATCACATCATATGCTTTACTGTGTAGTCACAACTTGCATCCCCCTAATTGACTGCTAACAGAGCACAGTGTTGCTCTTTAACCACTTAGCGACCGACCTGCTATGTACTGTGGTTGAGCGGCTGGCATAAGCAAAGTGACATACCATTGCTGCCTGCTTCGGAGTTTAGGTGCGCTTGCTTGCGGGAGCCTGTCAGCAAGTCCAATGATTCACAGCCAGGACCTGCTGTTTGGCTGTGTACATTTACAGCCCAGAGCTCTGTGTTGACATTCCACATAGAGCTCTGTACGCAGGGAACGTTCTCTGTGTTTCTCATCCCTGTAAAGCAGGGATGAGAAACTTAGAGATTAATTAGTAAAAGCAGCACTCTTTACACACATTACACTTAGTTAGGCACATATTTAACCCCTTGATTAGCCTAGATGTTAACCCCTTCACAGACAGTGTCATTAGCACGGTGACAGTGTATAGTAGTATCACTGATCACTGCATTAAAGTGATTGTAAAGGTACAATCTGAAAAACAAACAAAAAACATGTTATACTTACCTGCTCTGTGCAAGGGTTTTGCACAGAGCAACCCTGATCCTCCTCTTCTGGGGTGCCCTGGCAGTGCTCCTGGCCCCTCCCCTTCATCGAGTGCCCCCATGGAGAGCCACTTTCCCTGGGGGCACTAGTGCGGGCATGCTCACAAGTCCCGCTTCTGCGTCCATTGACAAAGCCAGCAGGACTCAGCCCTTCCCCCCGGCTCTTGTGTCACTGGATTTGATTGACAGCAACGGGAGCCAATGGCTCTTGCTGCTATCAATCTATCCAATGAGGATGGAAACAGCGGCTGGAGTCACTGTGCTCGTGCACATCACTGAAACGGATCGGCTCAGGTAAGAAAAAGGGGGGGCTCTGGGGGCAGCTGCAGCACAGAAGGTTTTTAACCCTAATGCATAGAATCCCTTAAGGTGAAAAACCTGGAGACTTTACAATCCCTTTAATGTCACTGGTGATGTCAGTGACAGTTAGTCAGTTCCCCCATCTTCAGTTAGTGTCTGATTGTCGGCTGCAATATTGCAGTCCCAATATAAGTCGTTGATCGTGGCCATTAGTAGTATAAAAAATTAAAAATTTCAGTTCATATACCATCGTTTGTAGGCCCCATAGTTTTATTGGATGTTTTATAGCAGGAAGTAAAAAATATTGATTTTTTTCCAAAATATTTTGTCTTTTTTCATTTATATTGTAAAAAAAAAAAAACAGTGGTGATCAAATACTACCAAAAGAAAGCTCACCTCCATGCTGCAACATCTGTGTGACAGTGCAGCTATCTCAAGATGGCAAGCTGACAAATCACAGGACCACTTATCAGCTCTCGGTCTACTGGCAGTGGAGAGAAAGGAATCACTGCACCCTGCTCTGTTCCTCCAGCATTCACTGAAGACTAGACTGGGAAGGGGATAAATGACTGGCTTTAGCTCTCAGCTGTGCCCTGAAAGACAGAGCCAGCTGTCAATCAGGCGGCCAGGTGGATCCCAAAAATATTGTCAGGATGCTTCCCGAACATGGCGCTGTTCTGGGTCACAAGAGAACATTAGTATATGTACTCTTGTGATCCAACGAGAAGCCTAGTTGACAAAGGCTCGGTCATAATTTTTTAAGTTGTTGATTTTAGGTGTACTGATAGCGAGGACAAACTGTCTCTTTCAAACTGTGTGCTTGTGTGACATCTAATCTTGTTTTTGTGATACTAAGGATAGGCAAGTAATCTGGGGTAATAAGAAAGCAGCAAAAAACAGTTGGTCTAGGGTGGCTTTTCCCAACCTTTTTGCCCCTGAAGAACCTTTGAAATAATTTTCAAATCTCAGTGAAACCTGTGAAAAATTCTGATAGTTAAATATAGCGCCTTGCTGTCGAGTGTACACATAGTGGGTCTTCTTCTGTGAGGCTGCATATAATGTGTGCTCAAAAATAACTAATCACATTGAAGAACAAAGCTCAGTTATCTACCTGCTTAGCATCTGAGTAGGTATTATTCCCACAGAAACAATAATAGTTTTGAGTGTTATAAGAAATAAAAGTATACTCCCTACACATATTAACCACTTAAGGACCAAGCCTCTTTTTGAGATTTGTTTACAAGTTAAAATCATTTTTTTAAAACAGTTTTGAGTTACAGAGGAGGTATAGTGCTAGAATTAATGCTCTCGCTCTAACGATCGCAGT
Source organism: Lithobates septentrionalis (assembly GCA_037952835.1). NCBI lineage: Eukaryota > Metazoa > Chordata > Amphibia > Anura > Ranidae > Lithobates > Lithobates septentrionalis. The sequence continues at coordinate 3,323,094 of JBBDGP010000639.1, read as the reverse complement.
GATACCTCATATGTGTGATTTGAACACTGTTTTCATATGCGGGCGCGACTTAGGTGCACAAGCTCTGCAGGACGGGGCGTTTAAAAAAAAAAAAGATTATTTATTTAACCTTTTTTTTTATTTTTACACTGTCCTTTTAAAAAAATGTTTGGGTCACTTGTATGAATGTAGACATCCCTTGTAATAGAAAAAAAGCGTGATAGGACCCCTTAATGTGAGATCTGGGGACAAAAAGACCTCAGATCTCACATTTATGCCCTGTACACACGATCGCACATTCCGACAACAAAATCCATCGGATTTTTTCAGACGGATGTTGGCTCAAACTTGTCTTGCATACATACGGTCACACAAAGTTGGTTGGAAATTCCGAACGTCAAGAACGCAGTGACGTACAACACATATGACAAGCCGAGAAAAATGAAGTTCTATAGCCAGTGCAGCTCCTCTGCTTGATTCTGAGCATGCGTGGCACTTTGTGCATCGGAATTGTCTACACGCAATCGGAATTTACGCGAACGGACTTTGTTGTCGGAAAATTTTAGATCCAGCTCTCGAACTTTGTGTGTCCGAAATTCCCATGGAGCCCACACACGGTCGGAATTTTCGACAACAAGCTCCGATCGCACATTTTCTGTCGGAAAGTCTGATTGTGTGTACAGGGCATTAGACTAATGCCGCGTACACACGGTCCTACTTTTCGTCTACAAAAGTCCAACGGACGCTGATGGACTAAAGCTGGCTGGTAATCCGATCGTGTGTGGGCTTCTCCGGACTTTCAACTGACTTTTTTAGCCTCAAATCCGACGTACTTTAGATTTGAAACATGCTTTAAAACTTTACTTCGTAACTACGACGGACCCCGAAATCCGCTCGTCTGTGTGCTAGTCCGACGGACAAAAAGCCACGCTAGGGCACCTATTGGCTACTGGCTATGAACTTCCTTATTTTAGTCCGGTGTACGTCATCACGTACGAATCCGTTAGACTTTTGTGTGGTCGTGTGTAGGCAAGTCCGTTCGTTAGAAAGTAGGCCGCAAGTCCGCCGCAAGTCCACCGAAAGTCTGCCGGAAGTCTGTCGGACAGGCTGTCCGACTTTTGTAGACGAAAAGTACGACCGTGTGTACGCGGCATTAAATGCAATAAACAACAAAAAATAAAAAAATGTCTTTTGAAAAAAATAAATACAAATTTCCCCTTTAAGAGCATTGGGCGGAAGTGACATTTGACATCATCCAATGTTATGGAGCCGAGCGGGGTCCATCTTCCCCTCACTCAGTATCCTGTCTCACAGGGAAGAGGACTCGATCGTCTCCTCCACTACCGATGGCTCCGGTAAACGGCGGAGACGACCGGAGTGCGGCGGGAGGGGGGGCACCTCTCCCTCTGCCGATAAAAGTGATCTTGCGGCGAATCCGCCGCAGAGACCACTTTTATCTGAAAGCCAGCCGACCTCTGTTTAAGAGGATACCAGGGCGATGGACTTGTGTCTTTTTTCAACCTCACCTACTATGTAACTATGTAACTATGTAAGGGTTATGGCAGCTATCTGCTGCCATAACAACGATAGTCTACGTCAAAGTACCGACGTATAACGATGGCGTCTGGTCGTTAAGTAGTTAAATGCATATATGTACAGTAAATACTATCAGATTGTAATAAGTTTAAATGGAATCTGGATGCTGGATTGCAAGTCAAAAACTTTACGCTATTAATACATGTAATGATGGTATTCTGTATATTCACTGCTTTTTATGTCAAAACCCTTTATTTATATTTTCTCCATACTTACATGCAGCCAAAGCTGTCCAGAAAAACTGGCAGTAACAGTAACTGCCACTGTCAGATAAAGGGCATGTGTAAAAGGTACCCACCCTCAAGGGAATACATTTGTGAATTGCTGTTAAGGCCTTTCATTTTCAGAAATGACACAACTGTATCACCTCCTGTTTCATTGGTTGAAATTATAGAGTGATCCTCTGTGTTTTCGTCATGGTCATCCTTTCTCTCTTGAGCCAGCATTCGGCATCGGGATATCAGAAGACTTTCAGATCCTTCCTTGTCAAAATGAAGAAACTTTACCACCATTATAGATTTGCCAAGACTCAGCACCATTAGGGCCATGAAAACCATAAAGAATACACCTAAATCACATTAAAAGATTTGGAAAGGTTTTTAGATACAAATACTTTATTTAGTTACTCTTTTCATATAGGTGGTGAAACTTTGACTAGGTCATCTATTACACTAAAACCTAAACCTGTACTTTTGAGTACTATCAAGGTTGACATTGCTGAATCCCTTAGTTAGCCCCCCATGCGTATCCTATAAATTCTATTGTATGGTAAGTAATGTAATTATTTGATTCAGTTAGTATGTAACAGTTTCTTTTCATTCAAGCATTTTAAAAATATTGAAAGCCATGTCACATTAAATCCTTAAAGGTGTAGAGTAAACAAGAGTGCCACACCAAAAGGTTTATGAGCCCAAGAGTATTTATTCCAACACAGAAGTCCAAAGAATTTTTTGGAGCTCTATGATGAAATAAATAAACTTGGACACCTAAGCATTTAGTGTGACACTCTTCTTTTCTCTACACATTTCTGTATTCACCCTCTGAGGCCCCCTGGTGTCAGATAGCTGCATAAAGGGCTTATCTTAAAGCGGTAGTAAACCGCCAGCTATTTTTTTTTTTTTAAACCTGCAAGGAAAAGTTATGATGTGCTAGTATGCATCACATACTAGCACATTATGTAAAAGTTACTTTAAAATGAAGCCCTCCAGTGGTGCACTGTCACTGCTGACAGGGCTTCCATCTTCACCTGGTCTTCCTTCTAGGTTGGCAGGCTCTGGTCATTTGATTGGATGAGCCACGATGACGTCACTCCCGCGCATGCACACGGGAGCCACTATTTACGGCACAGGACTCTGAAGGAACGGCACAGGTATACTGTTCCTTCAGAGCACATGCGCCAGTAATGTCACCAGAGGCGGCCCGTCCATTAAGGGCGCATGGCCGCCGTCCCCTCTATCCGTGCCACCCTCTATATGGTTAATGGATAGATTCATGCATAGCATGAATCTATCCACAGCCACCAGAGGCCACCACCTATTCAAGCGTCCGGCCCCTTTTCGGACGTCAGGCGCATGAATTACAGCAGCGGGGGTGTTTTTTTTAAGCACCTGTAATCTCAGAAGAGAATAGGACACAGGAGACGCTGCCAGATGCCCACTGCAGCCTGATCCCCTGCCTGATGTGCCTGCCGATCCCCGCCACCGATGGGGCAAGTCCTGGTGGACCGGCAGACAGCAGGGGGGGTTTGAGGTACCGTGGGGGGGTTGTTGTTTGCCGCACCCCCCCCCCCCCCACAAACAAAAAAAACACCAGCCGCCACTGAATGTCACAGGCTGCATCTAAATATCTCCTTAACGATGCCTGTTTAGGAAATATTTACAGTACCTATAGGTAAGCCTTATTATAGGCTTACCTATAGGCAAAAATCATACGATTTAGTTTACACCCACTTTAAAGCGGATCTTCACTGCACCTGAGCACCACAAACCAAAAACACTATTTTATTCATTTTTAATATTCAAAGCAAACTCCCTCATCCATCCATGTCTCCATGCTTAATATGTTGAGAAATCACTTGGAAAAACACCCCTTTCGCATTTCTGGCTGTGGCCATCTTGAGTAAGGGCAAATCATTCACATAGCATTTACTTCCAGGAATCCATCTGCTCTCATCTCAAGCATGCATGCAGGAGAGTGTGTTTAACTGAGAAAACTCCTCCTCCTCTCCTCCCCTCCTAAAGTAAATATGATATACTATCTATATACTAATGCTAGCAGCATAACGATTCAAAATAATACAGGTTGATTTGTAGAGTGAAGTTCCACTTTAACACTGAGATAAAAAACCAACATTGGAGCCAGGCCCAATTTTTTTTTAAAGAATAGCCATCTTGTCAGTGGTGGCAACTCGCCAGCAACAAAAATGCTAAAAACATTGCTCACCTTCAATGTTCTATGAAACCTTGCTTGTTTGAGCCCGGAAGGGACAATAACATAACGGCAGGCTAGTGTCTTCTCTGTTCTTTTGCCAGTTCTGTTGCCGGCAAATTGGCATCAACAACTGGATCACTAATATGACATGGCTCTAAATCTGAATTAAAACCTTTTAACATTTTTCATATGTTGTGATGTGCTTTTGCCATGATTTTCATGTGCTGTCATTCTACCCCATAAAACATGCAGCAGACAAGATTTTAAACAAACCACTAGACATGTGCACTGCCGAAAAATTAGTTTGTTTTCGTTTCAATCATTTTTTTTTTTTTTAATTTTTCGGGTCATTCGTTATGATCGCAATTTGTAAATTCGTAAATTATTACATTGATAAACACGTAAATTTGAAAATTTGTAAATACTAAAATTCGTAATTTCGTAAATTTTGTAAATTTGTAAATTCGAAAATAAGAAACAAAATCCGAAAATCAAAAGAATAACTAACTAATAATAACTAACAATTAAATTATAGGTATTGGAATTTCCTTTCAAACTTGGCTGTTAGTGAACATAACGAATGCGAATTTATCCGAAGTTACGAATTATCCGAAAATAACGAAGGCCGCATCTGAACAAATGGAACGGAACAAATTAATAATAAATAATAATAAAAAGTTTTTACTATTATTATTGTTATTTATTATTATTAATTTGTTATGTTCCATTCGTTTAGATACAGCATTCGTTATTTCGGATAATTCGTAACTTCAGATAAATTCGTATTCGTTACATTCACTAACAGCCAAATTTGAAAGGAAATTCCAATAACTATAATTTAATAGTTAGTAATAGTTAAGTTATTATTAGTTAGTTATTATTTCAGATTTTTGAATTTTCGGGTTTTTGGATTTCCGAATTTACAAATTTTCGAATATTCGGAAAAATTTGTTGAATGGAATTTCGTTAATTCGGATATTTACAAATAAACGAATTTATAGAAATTCATTCAAAAACTAATCTGGAACAAAACGAATTGCACATGTCTACAAACCACCACAATGAAGCATCTACATGTGAATAAAACATGACAACAACATGCTTGATTAGCTTTTGCCCTGAATAAATATAAACCCAAATACAATAAAGGAACAAATCAGACTGTTGAGAATATTGGCACAACACATACAAATAAGATATGTTACTTTATTTTGTTTAAATGGAGTACTACCTACCGATTAATGGCACACTTAAAGTGGTAGCTGGCAATTCATCTGCCATATTCACTCTGAAGACTGTATAGCCAACAAGAATGGTGGTTTTGAACATGATTCGGGTTCCACTGTCCGGGGGCAGGTAAAAGCTCATGAGGTCTACAAACATGAGAAGAATGCTGGGCAAGAGGATGCCTACAATATACAGAAGAGGGCGCCGGCGTATAACAAGCTGCAAGAAGGATCAGAGGTTATGACCTATGGATATTGTATAATCTGCCATTATATAGTAACACAAATAGATGGTATTCATTTTTACGTAACACTTGTAGATCAAAATATAAAGCAAGGTAAAATAAGAGTGAGGGTCCTGCTTATATTAGCTTGTAATAATTAAAATAATAATTAAAAAGAGCCGGCTAAACAATAAAAAACTGTTGAGCCTATTTCCTTTGTCCCCATGCTTCCAGTTTGGTTTGCACCCGGGAGATGGTGTCCCCAACTAGGGGAATGTGGGTATTTACCATTTTTACTTTTTAGGTTCTGATAGACCAATAAGTGTTGAACAATATGTCCGCAGGCCATAAGGGTTTTAAAAAAATGAATAAAAAATGTAGATATGGCAAAAACTGGCAATTAGAGTGGGTAAGGATTGACCATCTGGATGGGACTGCTCGGCACCTGTTGCTTCCTTGGGGTGGTGAGGAGTTGCCCAGGTATTATCATAATACCATCTGGTCTGATCAATCTCTTTTTTAACATTTTCTATTGTTCTCATCCTCTTAAAACTATTTGTAATACTGGTCATAGTGACGTATTGGCTACTTTGCTAGTCTCCTATATGAAGGATTAGGTTCCGCCACCTGAGACTCAGATCAAGGCGTGGTTTCCTTTGTACACTACATAACGCAATGAGTCAGGGCATCGCCCGTGCCCCAGGACGACGTCAGATTGTGATGAAACGCGCGTCGGGAGGAGTGGCGTGCTGACGTCATCGCGTTGTGATCCCGAGTGGACGGGTGTTCGCGAGTCGGCCTGCTTTTAACCTTAATGTTTTACTATTCATTTCCTGTAAGTGCAACCTTTTATTTTGTTTTCAATTATTTTTATTAAGATATTTTGCACATAAAAATATTCCATATCATATCATTTTAAAACCATATATATATGCATACCAGAATATTCTTAATAAACAAACAAAAACCCAATCAACACAAACATGGATCTATCTCATGATACATTCCAAAATTTTGAGGATATTCCGCCGTCTCCCCCCTCTCTCACCCCCCCCCCCCATCCCAAAGGAGGAAAGAAAAAAAAAACTTTTATAGTGTTTCTCTTTTCCCTTTTTTTCCCTATTTTTAAACCCCCCCCCCTTCTCTTATTCCCTATCGAGTTAGCCTTTATCCCATGTTGTGCTTTGTGAATAAAACCCTGACCCCCTAGCTATAATGTTAAATTCTCTTAGTGACCTCCTTCTTATGCACGTGAAACTGTGACTTTTCCCTACCCTTTTTATTTATTTATGAGGAGGAGAGGGTCTCAACTCTCTACCATCATTAGAATTCTTCCTTAATGATGTACATATTCTGTGAGAAAGGAAACCCCCCCCCCCCCCACACACACACACACAACTAAAAAAAAATGAATAACCCACTGTTGTACTTGTGAATGATATCCTAACCCTCTGTTTATTATGTTGAATTCTCTTAGTGACTTCCTTCTTATATAAGTGAAACTGAAGCTTTTCCCTACCCTTTTTAATAATTTACAAAGAAGGGAGATTCCCAACTTTCAACTGCCATTGAGAAATGCTTCCTAATAATGTGCATATTGCTGTGTAACAAACAAAAAGAAAAAAAAAAGGGGGGGGGAGAGGGGGGAACAGCGGAACCCTTAGTTGCTATCCATAAAGTTCACGTAAACCTGGGTTTGTCTAAATTCCAACCAACTCTTCCAAATATTTTCAAATTTTATTTCAGACCTATTTTGCATGTGTATTACTTCCTTCATACACCTAATTTTATCTAACTCCCTAAACCAATCCTTTACTGTCGGGATATTTTTTGACTTTCATTGTTTTGGGATTAATACCTTTGCTGCGTTCAGCAGGAATGGTGTAATTGCTTCTCTATATTTCTTCCTTGGTATCCCCTTTACATGAAACAGGCATTGCCAAGGATCAAATCCAATTTCATTCCCACTGATCTTCTTTATCCAATCTAGTACTTCCCTCCAATATGGGGGAATTAGGGGACACTGCCACCATATATGTGCATGAGTTCCAACCTCCCCACATTCCCTCCAACATAAAGGAGATAGGTCGGGATTGATTTTATGCAATTTTATTGGGACATAGTACCACCTAATTAGTAATTTATAATTAATTTCCTTCATCCTTCTATCAATTTTCACTAATTATGTGACACCTACAGTCTGATATATTATTGTTTCGATACACCTGGATTGTTTTTTTCATTTCACTGGACTACTTTTTGGTTTATCACTTAGGACCTACATTGGTCCCCATATTTTCACTTATGGACATTTATTTTTGTACATTTTATTCAAAAGAATTGTACTCATATTTTAGCGGAAGTACCATCGGAAGCCTCCGAAGAAAGACCCGGCATAATTCAACATTATTCGGAAAAGGGGACACTTCGAGAAGGACCCTAATATGTAGAGCAATGCCCTACCTCCAAATCAGGATGCAAAAGGAAGTCAAGTCATAATTGCAAGCTAAGTGGACCACACTTTATTAAGTGTGAATGGGCATCCTCTGTTGGCTCAACCTCTGTTGGCTCTATACAATGGAAAAACATTGTTTACTATCTATTTCAATGTCAGTGATGTTAGGTGATTTCCAGTGAAGGACAATTTTTCCTGGTGTAAAATTGTAAAATACCAGGCAATGTTCTGTCTTTACTAGCAGCCAACAAGGGCCAACAAACAGTAGCAAATATCCTTGGGTACCTTGACTGCTGTGACCATATAAATGGAGTGCAGAACCCATGCCCAATAGTCATGAATAGTTGGACAAGTCCAGAAGATATGGAGAAAGTCTACACTGACAGAAAAACACCTTTAACACACTGTAGACTGGGTAGCCGAGAACCTGCCCACCCGGGCTAGAGTAAGTTAATAACGGTGAACAATTTTAAACTGTATAAGTCGACCTCTAGCTAATGTCAAAGGATGGAAAGGATCAACCCAGATATCATCCCAATTTATGTTATCCAAGGTGGGGAGGTCCAGGGCCCATTTTTCCCTGCATTTACCGAGGCCCTGAAAAGAGGCAAAATGAAACTGATAAGAGCAAGCATGATGTAATTGAAAATAGTAAAAATAGGTATTTATAGGGAAGGAAATATCTTATTTTCAATGTGTCAAAAGAAGGAAATTTACCATCCAGAAACAAGCCTCTTAGAACCTTAATCACCTTTGACGCACAAATGATTGGCTTCAGAGGCTGAAAGAGATGCTGAAGATTAAGGTTGGTCCAGAGAGAGGTATGAGGGGACCATTAGTGAGGGATAGACAGGGGAAGCACCCTAAGTCTAGACATTACTCTGAAAAGGATTTCATGGTTCAGGTAAGAGGATAGGGGGCTCTATAAAGGAGCGACTGAAGCCCCGAAAACAATTTTTTACTGTGACTCACCTTTTTACGTGATGAAGGTTCTGTACTTTAAGATCCTTCTACTAGTGGCTATGCGTATATTAAGCATTACAGGCAACAACACTGCTAAATTTCTGCTGAGATAACATCAGTTTGCCAAGTAAAACATGGGGGCTGGTTTGCTATAGGAGTAGAAGGTGTTCACTTAGTATAGTGTATGTTCATGTAGCTAAGTACAGTATGATTGATGAAACTGTGTTCATTCTGAACATCCAATCCCTTGTAAGGCAAAGAAAAAAAAAAAAAGAAGCTTGCTTGCACACAGGAAGCACGGTCTGTTTATATAATGAGCATATAAGGCTGCCCCCATATTCATATACATTTAAAAACTTTACATTAAGCATGTCATTTGTAAAACATTAGCACACACTGATAAGATTATTTACATAGATCGTATCTATAATCTTTAAAAATATTATCTACAGTACAATATGCTAAGTAATATAAAAATCCCATTGCATTTGTGTAAGCAGTAAATATTTTAGCAATGCTTCTAATTGTTTCTACAAAAAGATAAAATAATTCCAGAAAAAAAGAACACTGGATCTGTTTTTTGCTTTGTTATTTGTTTCTTAGCAATGCCAAAGCACCATGGTGAAACTGTACCTTTAAAGTGGGCTCTGCTGTGTACACTATTGTTTCGAATTCCCATTGATGATAATGAAAGGAATAAATCTAATTGGGAATTTGTACATGATGAGCACACAGAAGATGAAATAGAAGCCCTACGGTGTTAGCCTAATTGCTGTGCTGCTCGTCTAACCTTCTGCTGGTTCATTTGATAAGGTTCTTTTTATGATGCTATGAATTTCGGAAGTGCTCATTTATTCCACACATAATTCCCCCTACCCCCCCCTTTATTTCACCCTCTGCTCATTTGTGAGCCGTTGTCGCAATGATAATGATTTTGCCATTAAAGCTGAAATCACTGCTGCATGAGAGAGCTATGTCCCAGGCTGGCCATTCATCTCGCTGTGTTTTGTGTGGCTAACTTCCCATCAGGGTCGTTGTTAGTCCTGGACATGCCAGAGCAGAGGAAAAGGAGTGGCGGTATAAAGATCGATCATTGTGAAAGAGTGGGGCAAGCTGGCAGATTATAACAGAGTACTTACTATTTGGTGATCAGCAGTGTCCTTGTCTCTATTAAAGCCTGTGTTCACTTTTTGGTGACAAAGTATCACCATGTACATGGCATTGTTTTACATTCAACTCTTTAAAATGTTCTCCTGTTCTGCTTGTGATAAAAGCACCTTTCCAGAAAAGGAACAAACGAGCTTCAATGAAATTAACTGGGTCAATATACTTTTTTAAAAACAGGGTGACCAGCTGACAATTTTGTTCTTCATGCTGCAGCAGAAGTTACAATCTTTTTTTAAAACATGCCAAAAAACATTCAAGCTGCACTCCGTGACGTCCTTTTTCTCCTTGAATCAACTTTGCTGTAATAGTAACAAGGCTTACAAAGCACAGTCCACCCTGCTGGACAACATGACTTATCCTCTGATGTATTTCACCCCTGGCAAGGCCTTAACATAGAGATTCCTACAGTTAAGTCCCTACCAGGGGTGAAATACGTCAGAGGAGGAGTTATGTCCAGCATGCCCTGTTACCACTTCTAGGGAAAATAAGGACCTCAGTGCAGTGCAGCTTGAATGTTTGTTGATTGCATATTGGGGTAAAAGACAGATCCTGAGTTGAGTCTAAGCATCCGAGGCCAGTGAACACAACACAGTTTACCACCTAGAACAGTGATGGCGAACCTTGGCACCCCAGATGTTTTGGAACTGCATTTCTCATGATGCTCGTGCACTCTGCAATGTAGTTGAGCATCATGGGAAATGTAGTTCCAAAACATCTGGGGTGCCAAGGTTCGCCATCACTGACCTAGAGCAATATCAACTTTGGTGGACTTTCATAAAAACATGATGATGTCTCAGTTACTCGTTATTAGTTCCAGTCTAACTGGAATACAGAAAATCCATGCTTATATATTCAAGCGAAGAATAAAATAAAGAGTGTATTAATCCACAGCAACCAATCAGGAATTTTCTTTCCATGGTCTCATTTCAGTTGGTTACTGCATTTTTACATTTCCTGTTTGCAGTTTATGCTGCACTTTTATGATGACCCCCCCCCCCCCCCCCCCTTCTTCCAATGTGAAAAAGTTCTTCTGGGTAATACCATGCCTAGCTTGGCTGGTCTGTAAGTAAATACCCTACACAAGCAACCAGACAACCCTCTAAGTTAGAACTCAGGTCACATACAGTATTGTATTACCTTAATGGACCTTGTCAGCACAGGACAGGTCATTGGGTTTTGTATGTGAAGTACCAAAGGAATGTCTTCTCTATAGTGCACAGAACAACATAGGAGATTTGAAGCTAGTGCTCCACTGGAATTATACATACATAAGCCCAAAATTAGAAGGGACTTTATCTAATGCATTTTTGCATGACAGACCTGTAAGTGAATTTCTCACTCACTGTATTTTTTTAAGCTACTTGGTGTAGTGTGCAATTGCCAAACACCAGGTGCAAAAAAGTGAACACACAAAAAGTGAAGCACACAAAAAAAGTGCATTGAGTGTATACATCATCCTCCTCTGAAGCGAAAGGACCCTGCCCTGATCCCCCAAGGAGCAAGACTCCTGACGGGGACTGGGGTACTCATGGGTTCGACCTAGCCAAAACCAGGTGGTCCCCATTCTTCGGGGATCCTGGAGCAAATTCCACCCAAGTCCTTGGTGGGGCTCCCCCAAAGGGAAACTGCAAGGAAGAGGGTGAACCTGACTATAAGGCCATGGACCCTCCTCCCCAAGACTTTCAGGGCAAGTCCAAGGGCTTATACCTTACTAATCAGGAGTGATCCCATTTGTGCACTTGTGCAGGACAAAAAGTGTAATGTCGCGTACACACGACCGTTTTTTCCGTCGGAATAAACTCTGAAGGTTTTTCCAACGGAATTCCGCTGTAACTGTCTTGCATACACAGGATCACACCAAAGTCCGACCATCAAGAACGCGGTGACGTACAACATGTACGACGGGACTAGAAAAAGGAAGTTCAATAGCCGGAAATATGTTCTATTTCTAGGTCCGTCAGAATTTTTCGAAAAAAAAAAGTCCGATGAGGCATACACATGATCGGAATATACGATGAAAAGCTTCCGTCTGACTTTTTCTGTTGGACATTCCGCTCGCGTGTACACGGCATAAGACATACAAACATTAAAAAGGGGATGGGTAAAGGGAAAGAGCTTCAGTGCCAATGTGCTATACATTGGTTGACCTTATGGCCAGCGTAAAAGTTCCTCTGTTCCTGACCAAAAGGCCTAGCCCAGAAGGCAGGTGTGAAAAAACGCATGCAATGAGTGATGCGACCAAGGTGCCATCCTAAAAATGTAGTGAGTTTCCCTACTCTAAATTTTTATGGCACTTCTGGACCGCCACTCCAGAAGTACAAGCTGGATGCTTAACAAAATGACATGGCTTTTAAGGGAATCAGAACACTGACCTGTAGACAGAAATGTTTTGGTCAGGGGGATTTGAAGTGCTAACTTATGTAGCACTCACTCCTGGAGGGGCCGCTGAGAGTATGCCCAGGTTTCCCTTGCTAGTACAGAAGCTGCAAGTCACAAGTACAGTTCCATGCACACTGAAAATACAGGCTCAGTCTAGAGGATGTCTTTTTAGAATTTATTGCTGAGTACCTTGAAACAGGAGAGGGGTTCAGGGATTCAGGATACTCTAAAAAGATCAATAGGAGTACAACTTCTAGCTCAAATACTTATAGTTGCAGAGACACGTGAAAGCCCCACAGTAGGTCTTACAGTGTCCTAGGAGCTGAGTGCCACCCAGCTTCCACAGGTATTTCCTCAGTAAAGAAGATAAAATATCCTTCTCTAGACAAGGTCTTCATAACAGTGCCCTCCAGCAAAATCCTTTAAAAATCTTCTCTAGGCCCTCAGCCCAGCACCTGCTAAGGCCCGAGCTGCAATGCTTGTCTCAGTATAGCTGCATCCCAGGGGCAGCAGCCCAGGAGAACTGGAACCCTCCTGGAAGAGAACCCCATGGAAAGGCCTCCCAAAAACATTTATTAAATCTCCAGCCACCTTCTGGATGCCCACTTCCAAGGATTGGCTGAGGCATAATACATTTTCATCACTGGATATCTGACTCTCCCTGCCCTATATTTTTAAAGTGCACTATTTTATCATGCTTATTGACATCACTGCACAGTACGTTTACGAAAAAGACTCCCATGGCATCATTGGAACAAAGTTATTTTTTCTTGCTAGGATTTTCTATGCTATGATATACAAAATGGAAGGAGTAGTTACATAGGAGAAAATAATTAAAATGTATAAAATGTACATATGTATTCCTGGAAGTTGGAGTAAAAGGGAACTCTTTCAACAATGAATTAGTAATTATAAAAAAAAAGTAATAATTCAATTTTAGAATCCTGCAGTCAAACCAGATAATAGGAGGCTAATAGAATAAAACCTTGGTTTGAGAGCGTTTTGCAAGACAAGCAAAATTTTCATATAAAATTTGACTTGATATACAAGCGATGTCTTGATATACAAGTAGCGTCATGTCACAATTGAGTATAAAAGAGAAGAGAGGTGCCTCTAAGCGTAGCAATATGGTTACATTGATACATTAATGAAGGTACAACATTTAGCAAGTCACATGGTTGATGATTAAGGTCTCATGCACACAGGCTGTTAAAATAACGTTATGAAAACGCTAGTATCTTTGCAGTGATTTTTTTTTTACTTTTTTCTGCTTTTTTCAACATTTTTGCAATAGCGTTTTTTAACGTTTTTGAGCGTTTTTTAACGTTTTTCACGTTAGCTTTTTTAGCGGTTTTTTTTTTCAAATTTTTTTTTTTCAATGGATCAAAAACGGTAAAAAATGTTGGTGAATGACGTTTTTGAGCGTTTTTGAGAATTTTTGAGCGTTTATCAGCGTTAGAGCATTTTTACAGCTGAAAAATGTCTCTCAGAACCCACTGGTCCTGGGTTTTTTTTACAGCTTAAAAACGCCTATGCCATTTACAGCTCAAAAACACCGAGGTGTTTTTAAGCTGAAAAAAAGCTCAAAAAAGCAGCTGTAAAAACGTCCGTGTGCATGAGGCCTAAAACAGGCACATGTTGTACCTTCATTAAATGTAACCATATTGTTACACTTAGAGGCGCCTCTCTTCTCTTTTATACTCTGTAGCTCCTGCTGGATTTTGCTTCTAATCCCCTTGTGGAGACTTCCATTTGTGGATGGACATTTTATGGTTACACAAACTATCACATTGCTATATTCTTTATATATGGACTATAAACTGAAGGACTTAAGAATAAAAGGTTGTGGAACGAATCATCTGAGTTTCCATTATTTCTTATGGGGAAATTCGCTTTGATATACAAGTGCTTTGGATTACAAGCATGTTTCCGGAACGAATTATGCTCGCAATCCAAGGTTTTACTGTAATTAGTTTCCATGGGCTCAGGTAGTCATCATTGCTTATTGCTCAGCTGTATTGAAGTCTGGATGTATTTGGTAGAGTTTTCTCGTTTCACTCCTTTACAGAAGAGGAAGTATTTGACACTGGTGGTTTTCTCACATTCATTCACTGAGTGGAACATTTACATAGCCACGTTTCTATTTATATTTCAATGTTATTTCAAGCAAATCAGATAGCACAATATACGTTTTATTGATCCTTTGAGGGTTTATTCACAGACACGGTTTTGTAGCTGTTTATGCGTGGCACATTTAATGCAGATAAGCAGGTACTGAACTGCTCGAGAAATGTAATGATGCCTGTGATAGCAGCTTCTTCCTGCCAAATCACAGACATGTTATATCTAGTTCTTTAGCATGGTAGAGTCAACGTAGAGTACTGGTGCTTTACTTTATAGGACCTCTTGCTCAAGCTTAATACAACATTGTAATCTATTGCAGACTGCCAGTCCTTAGATGTGGCTGCACCGCTTTTCTTTTCTCAGGCTTTTTTCCTCTGTTTTCACCTGATGCCCCTTCCAGTAACACACCTGTCCAACTGTGAAAACGCTCACTCGTTATACTGCATCAATCGGGGAGCAGCATTGCCACCCTAGGATGTTCTCCTGATCTAGACCGCAAATACGTCTTCCTCTTCTCTCCTTAATTACATAGGGGGTAGGAGAGCTGATATGCTCTTTTTAGATTTCAGTTTAGCACACATGAACTAGCAAGATCGATAGATGTTTTCTGCACTTGAAGAAAATGCTCTTAGCCTGAAAAAGAAGAGTAATGCAGCCACCACGTATAAGGGCTGGTAAGGTGCAACATGTTACATGTTTGATCTCTAGTTTGGATACTGTAAACTTTAACACCTCTCAATTAGGGATGGGCGAACGGTTCGGCCCGAGCATAAGTTTGGGCCAAACAATGGTTGTTTGGATGTTCTGCGCACACCGAACAATATGCGGTGTTCGGGGAAAATTTGGAACACCGTTAAAGTCTATGGGACATTAACATGAAAAATCAAATTTGTTCATTTTAAAGGCTTTTATGCAAGTTATTGTCATGAAACGTGTTTGGGGACCCGAGTCCTGTCCCAGGGGACATGTATCAATGAAATTTTTTTTTTAAAAACGGACATTTTTTCGGGAGCAGTGATTTTAATAATGCTTAAAGTGCAACAATAAAAGTGAAATATTCCTTTAAATTTCGTACCTGGGGGGTGTCTATAGTGGCGCATTTTTCCCGTGTTTAGAACAGTCCCTGCACAAAATGACATTTCTAAAGGAAAAAAAGTCATTTAAAACTACTTGCGGCTATAATGAATTGTCTATGGGAGAAATCATAAGTGCTGATTTTAAAGGCTTATATGCATGGTATTGTCATAAAAAGTGTTTGGAGACCTGGGCCCTGCCCCAGGGGACATGTATCAATGCAAAAAAAAGTTTTAAAAACAGCCGTTTTTTCAGGAGCAGTGATTTTAATAATGCTTAAAGTGAAACAATAAAAGTGAAATATTCCTATAAAGTTCGTACCTGGGGGGTGTCTATAGTATGCCTGTAAAGTGGCACATTTTTCCTATGTTTAGAACAGTCCCTGCACAAAATTACATTTCTAAAGGAAAAAGAGTAATTTAGAAGTACTAGTGACTATAATGAATTGTCGGTCCCGGCAACACAGATAAAAGTCATTGAAAAAAACAGCATGGGATCCCCCACAGTCCATTACCATGCCCTTTGGGTCTGGTATGAATATTAAGGGGAACCCCGAACCAAAATTAAAAAAAAAAATTGTGTGGGGTTTCCCCCAAATTCCATACCAGGCCCTTCAGGTCTGGTATATATATTAAGGGGAACCCTGCGTCTTTTTTTTTTTTTTTTACAAATGGCGTAGGGGTCCCCCTTAAAATCCATACCAGACCCTTCAGCCTTTTCTGAGCATGCAACCTGGCAGGCCGCAGGAAAAGAGGGGGGGACGAGAGAGCGCCCTCCCTCCTGAACCGTACCAGGCCACATGCCCTCAGCATGGGGAGGGTGCTTTGGGGTAGCCCCCCAAAGCTCCTTGTCCCCATGTTGATGGGGACAAGGGCCTCATCACCACAACCCTTGCCCGGTGGTTGTGGCAGTCTGTGGGCAGGGGGCTTGTCGGAATCTGGAAGCCCCCTTTAACAAAGGGACCCCCAGATCCCGCCCCCCGTTTGAAATGGTAATGGGTACATTGTACCCGTACCATTTCACAAAAAAGTGTCAAAATTTAAAAAACCATAAGACACACTTTGGGACTTTATTAAGTCCTTTATTAAAAAATAAAAAAATAAAAATGTCCCACAAAGTCCATTCATCTTCTTCTCTCGCTCCGCCAACGGACCGAAAAATTAAGAAAAACCCCGCAAGCCACCATCGACCTGCCTCCATGGGAGGCACCCGCCGTATGACGTGTCCTCGCAGGTGACAGTTCTTTTATAACTGAGGGCGGGGCCACACGGTGACGTCCCGGGTGACCCCGCCCCCTCTGATGCACAGGGATTGTGCAATGGCTTCCCCGTGGCATCAGAGGGGGCGGGCCACCTGTTTACGTAAACGGGTGGCCCGCCCCCTCTGATGCCCCAGAAAATCCATGGGGAAGTCCCCATGCGTCAGAGGGGGGTGGCGTCACCCAGGTACGTCACCGTGTGGCCCTGCCCTCAGTTATAAAAGAAATGGCACTTTTTTTTATTTTTCGGTCCGTCAGCGGAGTGAGAGAAGAAGATGAATGGACTTCGTGGGACATTTTTATTTTTTTATTGTTTAATAAAGGACTTGTCCCAACATGTGTCTTGTGGTTTTTTAAATTTTGACACTTTTTTTGTGAAATGGTACGGGTACAATGTACCCGTTACTATTTCAAACAGGGAGGGCGGGATTTGGGGGCCCCCTTGTTAAAGGGGGCTTCCAGATTCCCATAAGCCCCCCGCCCGCAGACCCCCACAACCACCGGGCAAGGGTTGTGGGGATGAGACCCTTGTCCCCCTCCCCATGTTGAGGGCATGTGGCCTGGTATGGTTCAGGAGGGGGGGCGCTCTCTCATTCCAATCTTTTCCTGCGGCCTGCCAGGTTGCGTGCTTGGATAAGGGTCTGGTATGGATTTTTGGGGGGACCCCCACGCCATTTTTTAAAAAATTTTGGCGCAGGGTTCCCCTTAAAATCCATACCAGACCTGAAGGGCTTGGTATGGAATTTGGGGGGAACCCCATGCAATTTTTTTTTTACATTTTGGTTCGGGGTTCCCCTTAATATTCATACCAGACCCAAAGGGCCTTTTTTTCAATGACATTTATCTGTATTGCTGGGACCGACAATTCATTATAGCCACTAGTACTTTTAAATTACTTTTTTCCCTTAGAAATAGAAATAGAAATGTAATTTTGTGCAGGAACTAAACACGGGAGAAATGTGCCACTTTACAGGCATACTATAGAGACGAAATTTAAAGGAATATTTCACTTTTATTGTTTTACTTTAAGCATTATTAAAATCACTGCTCCCGAAAAAAACCGTCCGTTTTTAAACTTTTTTTTGCATGTCCCCTGGGGCAGGACCCAGGTCTCCAAACACTCTTTTATGACATTAACTTGCATATAAGCCTTTAAAATGAGCACTTTTGATTATTCATGTTCGTGTCCCATAGACTTTAACGGTGTTCGTGTGTTCTGCCAAATTTTTTGCCTGTTCAGTATGTTCTGGTGCGAACGGAACCAGGGGGTGTTCGGCCCATACCTAGTTAGGACTAGAGGTCTAGTCTGCAATAAAAAATGACGTTAATTAATACATTTTTTTTTGTGAATTGACTACATCTGCAGTAAATACTGCATGAAATATTTTAAGGCAAAATGTAATGTGGTATTTATCTTTTGATACCACACTTTCTATATATCTATAGATATATCTATACCTATAGATATATACCGCTATACACTATATATATATATATATATATATATATATATAGATATATAGCTATATATATATAGCTATATATCTATATATCTATATATATATATAGATATATATATATAGATATATAGCTATATATCTATATCTATATAGATATATATCTATATCTATAGATATATATAGAAGATGAAATGTACAATAACCTTTCAATGTGCAGAACTGCAATTTTCCAACTTCTCTGCTAATCTGTCCATATCTGTGCATTTCAGTGCAATCCCTCTAACAGGTAATGGTGTGTGGCCTAATAGCTGTTCCCTGCATTACTTGATGTGCAGTTGTGTATTCCATACAACACTTGCTATCCTGTTTCATGGTAATGAGGCTGTATGGCTCATATGCAAATTAACGAGCTGTGGAATTTTAGCTTAGCGAAAGACGACATCTATTTGTAATTCAGAGCTAAACCACCAATTCAGGTCTTACAGACAATAGATAATGAGGTTTCATATTTGTTTTCATGGTTAATACAATCCATGGATCATGAAATGCTTAGATTACCTAATATAGGAATCTCTTGTCTGCTTCAAAACTTAATTTTCTATATCATCGACTAATCCTTGGTATCATAGAAAGACATATGCAAGTCAAGTTTGAAAAATCCAAAAAGAAAATTTTAAATGAATATGTAATGATAAATGTGAAATAGTGTCACCAGCGCAAAAATTATATATGTTAAAAAATAAAATATTTACAAAGTAGATCTGCTGCAGTCAAAGTGCCCTATAACATGTATAGGAAAGAATGTATTCAAAATAGTGTAACTGCGCTAATCCATATAAGTAAATATATATATTGTTACCACTAATACGTTGTTTCAACTTAAGTATTTTTACATGTTCACCTCATTCTTTTAAAGTGCAACTGACAAAAATATATATGTAAAATATATAAAAGAAAATTAAAAATGTACAAAAAATGCCAACATTTATAGAGTGGAACAGGGATCACAATTATAATTATTATAATATACATATATCATAAGTCTCCAATGTTCATGCTATTTGACATGTACAGTGGGGCAAAAAAGTATTTAGTCAGCCACCAATTGTACAAGTTCTCCCACGTAAAAAGATGATGGAGACCTGTAATTGTCATCATAGGTATACCTCAACTATGAGAGACAAAATGTGGAAACAAATCCAGACAATCACATTGTCTGATTTTTGAAAGAATTTATTTGCAAATTATGGTGGAAAATAAGTATTTGGTCAATATCAAAAGCTCATCTCAATACTTTGTTATATATCCTTTGTTGGCAATGACAGAGGTCAAACGTTTTCTGTAGGTCTTCACAAGGTTGTCACACACTGTTGCTGGTATGTTGGCCCATTCCTCCATGCAGATCTCCTTTAGACCAGTGATGTTTTGGGGCTGTCGCTGGGCAACACAGACTTTCAACTCCCTCCAAAGATTTTCTATGGGGTTGAGATCTGGAGACTGGCTAGGCCACTCCAGGACCTTGAAATGCTTCTTACAAAGCCACTCCTTCGTTGCCCGGGCGATGTGTTTGCGATCATTGTCATGCTGAAAGATCCAGCCACATTTCATCTTCAATGCCTTTGCTGATGGGAGGAGGTTTGCACTCAAAATCTCACGATACATGGCCCCATTCTTTCTTTCATGTTCACGGATCGGTCGTCCTGTTCCCTTTGCAGAGAAACAGCCCCAAAGCATGATGTTGCCACCCCCATGCTTCACACTAGGTATGGTGTTTATTGGTTGCAACTCAGCATTCTCTCTCCTCCAAACACGACGGGTTATGTTTCTACCAAACAGTTCTACTTTGGTTTCATCTGACCATATGACATTCTCCCAATCCTCTTCTGGATCATCCAAATGCTCTCTAGCAAACCTCGGATGGGCCCAGACATGTACTGGCTTAAGCAGGGAGACAAGTCTGGTACTACAGGATCTGAGCCCCTGGCGGCGTAGTGTGTTACTGATAGTAGCCTTTGTTGCGTTGGTCCCAGCTCTCTGCAGGTCATACACTAGGTCCCCCATGTGGTTCTGGGATTTTTACACACCGTTCTTGTGATCATTTTGACCCCACAGGGTGAGATCTTGTGTAGAGCCCCAGATGGAGGGAGATTATCAGTGGTCTTGTATGTCTTCCATTTTCTAATTATTGCTCCCACAGTTGATTTCTTCACACCAAGCTGCTTGCCTATTGCAGATTTAGTCTTCCCAGCCTGGTGCAGGTCTACAATTTTGTTTCTGGTGTCCTTCGACAGCTCTTTGGTCTTCACCATAGTGGAGTTTGGAGTGTGACTGTTTGAAGTTGTGGACAGGTGTCTTTTATACTGATAACAAGTACAAACAGGTGCCATTAATACAGGTAATGAGTGGAGGACAGAGGAGCGTCTTAACCACTTGCCGACCGCCTCACGCATATATACGTGAACAGAGCGGCACGGGCAGGCAAAATCACGTACCTGGTACGTGATTGCCTTCCCGCGGGCGGGGGGATCCGATCGGACCCCCCCCCGGTGCCAGCGGCGGTCGGCTTTTGTCTAGGAGCGCTTAGAGATGAGGGGGAGGCCATCTGATCGTGCCCCCCTCGCGATCGCTCCCAGCCAATGAGAAACATCCCCTGCCTCTGTGTAGTACACAGAGGCAGAGGATGTGATGTCATCTCTCCCCGACTCGGCAGTTTCCGTTCCGGCGCCGAGGAGAGAAGACATGTGAGTGCACCAACACACACACACAGTAGAACATGCCAGGCACACTTTACACCCCCGATCCCCCCCGATCGCCCCCCGATCCCCCCCAATCACCCCTCCCCCCTGTCACACTGACACCAAGCAGTTTTTTTTTTTCTGATTACTGCATGGTGTCAGTTTGTGACAGTTAGAAGTGGTAGGGCAGTTAGTATTAGCCCCCTGTAGGTCTAGGATACCCCCCTAATCCCCCCTAATAAAGTTTTAACCCCTTGATCACCCCCTGTCGCCAGTGTCGCTGGTGACGCTAATTAGGGACGTAAATATTTAGGTTCACCATCAGCGTTTTATAGCGACAGGGACCCCCATATACTATATAATAAATGTTTTAACCCCTTGATTGCCCCTAGTTAACCCTTTCACCACTGATTACCGTATAACCGTTACGGGTGACGCTGGTTAGTTCGTTTATTTTTTATAGTGTCAGGGCACCCGCCGTTTATTACCGAATAAAGGTTTAGCCCCCTGATCTCCGGCGGTGATATGCGACGCCCCAGGCAGCGTCAGATTAGCGCCAGTACCGCTAACACCCACGCGCGCAGCATACGCCTCCATTAGTGGTATAGTATCTGTACGGATCAATATCTGATCCGATCAGATCTATACTAGCGTCCCCAGCAGTTTAGGGTTCCCAAAAACGCAGCGTTAGCGGGATCAGCCCAGATACCTGCTAGCACCTGCGTTTTGCCCCTCCGCCCGGCCCAGCCCAGCCCACCCAAGTGCAGTATCGATTGATCACTGTCACTTACAAAACACTAAACGCATAACTGCACCATTGGCAGAGTCAGGCCTGAACCCTGCGATCGCTAACAGTTTTTTTGGTAGCGTTTTGGTGAACTGGCAAGCACCAGCCCCAGGCAGCGTCAGGTTAGTGCCAGTACCGCTAACACCCACGCACGCACTGTACACCTCCCTTAGTGGTATAGTATCTGAACGGATCAATATCTGATCTGATCAGATCTATACTGGCGTCTCCAGCAGTTTAGGGTTCCCAAAAACGCAGTGCTAGCGGGATCAGCCCAGATACCTCCTAGTACCTGCGTTTTGCCCCTCCGCCTGGCCCAGCCCAGCCCACCCAAGTGCAGTATCGATCGATCACTGTCACTTACAAAACACTAAATGCATAACTGCAGCGTTCGCAGAGTCAGGCCTGATCCCTGCGATCGCTAACAGATTTTTTGGTGGCGTTTTGGTGAACTGGCAAGCGCCAGCGGCCTAGTACACCCCGGTCGTAGTCAAACCAGCATTGCAGTAACACTTGGTGATGTGGCGAGTCCCATAAGTGCAGTTCAAGCTGGTGAGGTGGCAAGCACAAGTAGTGTCCCGCTGCCACCAAGAAGAAGACAAACACAGGCCCGTCGTGCCCATAATGCCCTTCCTGCTGCATTCGCCAATCCTAATTGGGAACCCACCACTTCTGCAGCACCCGTAATTCCACCATTCACATCCCCAACCAAATGCAGTCGGCTGCATGAGAGGCATTTTCTTTATGTCCTCCCGAGTACCCCTACCCGACGAACCCCCCCAAAAAAGATGTTGTGTCTGCAGCAAGCGCAGATATAGGCGTGACACCCGCTATTATTGTCCCTCCTGTCCTGACAATCCTGGTCTTTGCATTGGTGAATGTTTTGAATGCTACCATTCACTAGTTGAGTATTAGCGTAGGGTACAGCATTGCACAGACTAGGCACACTTTCACAGTGTCTCCCAAGATGCCATCGCATTTTGAGAGACCCGAACCTGGAACCGGTTACAGTTACAAAAGTTACAGTTACAAAAAAAAGTGTAAAAAAAAATAAAAACACAAACAAAAATATAAAATAAAAAAAAATAGTTGTCGTTTTATTGTTCTCTCTCTCTCTATTCTCTCTATTGTTCTGCTCTTTTTTACTGTATTCTATTCTGCAATGTTTTATTGTTATTAGGTTTTATCACGTTTGCTTTTCAGGTATGCAATTTTTTATACTTTACTGTTTACTGTGCTTTATTGTTAACCATTTTTTTGTCTTCAGGTACGCCATTCACGACTTTGAGTGGTTATACCAGAATGATGCCTGCAAGTTTAGGTATCATTTTGGTAGCATTATTTTCAGCCAGCGGTCCGCTTTTTATGTCAAAGCAATTAATTAATTAGCCTCTAGACTGCTTTTACAAGCAGTGGGAGGGAAGGCCCCCCCCCCCCACCGCCTTACGTGTTTTTCTCTGGCTCTCCTGTCTCAACAGGGAACCTGAGAATGCAGCCGGTGATTCAGCCAGCTGACCATAGAGCTGATCAGAGACCAGAGTGGCTCCAAACATCTCTATGGCCTAAGAAACCGGAAGCTACGAGCATTTTATGACTTAGATTTCGCCGGATGTAAACAGCGCCATTGGGAAATTGGGAAAGCATTTTAGCACACCGATCTTGGTGTGGTCAGATGCTTTGAGGGCAGAGGAGAAATCTAGGGTCTAATAGACCCCAATTTTTTCAAAAAAGAGTACCTGTCACTACCTATTGCTATCATAGGGGATATTTACATTCCCTGGGATAACAATAAAAATGATTTAAAAAAAAAATGAAAGGAACAGTTTAAAAATAAGATAAAAAAGCAAAAAAAAAAAAAGCAAAAAAAAAAAAAAAGCACCCCTGTCCCCCCTGCTCTTGCGCTAAGGCGAACGCGTCGGTCTGGCGTCAAATGTAAACAGCAATTGCACCATCCATGTGAGGTATTACCGCGAAAGTCAGATTGAGGGCAGTAATTTTAGCAGTAGACCTCCTCTGTAAATCTAAAGTGGTAACCTGTAAAGGCTTTTAAAGGCTTTTAAAAATGTATTTAGTTTGTCGCTACTGCACGTTTGTGCGCAATTTTAAAGCATGTCATGTTTGGTATCCATGTACTCGGCCTAAGATCATCTTTTTTATTTCATCAAACATTTGATGAAATGTTGTTTTAGTGCATTAAATTTTAAAAAGTGTGTTTTTTCCCCAAAAAATGCGTTTGAAAAATCGATGCGCAAATACTGTGTGAAAAAAAAAAATGAAACACCCACCATTTAAATCTGTAGGGCATTTGCTTTAAAAAAATATATAATGTTTGGGGGTTCAAAGTAATTTTCTTGCAAAAAAAAATAATTTTTTCATGTAATCAAAAAGTGTCAGAAAGGGCTTTGTCTTCAAGTGGTTAGAAGAGTGGGTGATGTGTGACTAAAGCTTCTAAATGTTGTTCAAAAAATGCCAGGACAGTTCAAAACCCCCCCAAATGACCCCATTTTGCAAAGTAGACACCCCAAGCTATTTGCTGAGAGGCATGTCGAGTCCATGGAATATTTTATATTGTGACACAAGTTGCGGGAAAGAGACAATTTATTTTTTTTTTGCACAAAGTTGTCACTAAATGATATATTGCTCAAACATGCCATGGGAATATGTGAAATTACACCCCAAAATACATCCTGTTGCTTCTCCTGAGTATGGGGATACCACATGTGTGGGATTTTTTGGGAGCCTAGCCGCGTACGGGACCCCGAAAACCAAGCACTGCCTTCAGGCTTTCTAAGGGCGTAAATTTTTGATTTCACTCTTCACTGCCTATCACAGTTTCAGAGGCCATGAAATGCCCAGGTGGCAAACCCCCCACCCCCCAAATGACCCCATTTTGGAAAGTAGACACCCCAAGCTATTTGCTGAGCGGTATAGTGAGTATTTTGCAGACCTCACTTTTTGTCACAAAGTTTTGAAAATTGAAAAAAGAAAAACATTTTTTTTTTCTTGTCTTTCTTCATTTTCAAAAACAAATGAGAGCTGCAAAATACTCACCGTGCCTCTCAGCAAATAGCTTGGGGTGTCTACTTTCCAAAATGGGGTCATTTGGGGGGGTTTGTGCCACCTGGGCATTCCATGGCCTCCGAAACTGTGATAGGCAGTGAAGAGTGAAATCAAAAATTTACACCCTTAGAAATCCTGAAGGCGGTGATTGGTTTTCGGGGCCCCGTACGCGGCTAGGCTCCTAAAAAGTCCCACACATGTGGTATCCCCATACTCAGGAGAGGCAGCTAAATGTATTTTGGGGTGCAATTCCACATATACCCATGGCCTGTGTGAGCAATATATCATTTAGTGACAACTTTGTGCAAAAAAAAAATGTGTCACTTTCCCGCAACTTGTGTCAAAATATAAAATATTCCATGGACTCAACATGCCTCAAAGCAAATAGCTTGGGGTGTCTACTTTCCAAAATGGGGTCATTTGGGGGGGTTTTATGCCATCTGGGCATTTTATGGCCTTCAAAACTGTGATAGGTAGTGAGGAGTAAAATCAAAGATTTACACCCTTAGAAATCCTGAAGGCAGTGATTGGTTTTCGAGGCCCCGTACGCCGCTAGGCTCCCAAAAAGTCCCACACATGTGGTATCTCCATACTCAGGAGAAGCAGCTAAATGTATTTTGGGGTGCAATTCCACATATGCCCATGGCCTGTGTGAGCAATATATCATTTAGTGACAACTTTTTGTAATTTTTTTTTTGTCATTATTCAATCACTTGGGACAAAAAAAATGAATATTCAATGGGCTCAACATGCCTCTCAGCAATTTTCTTGGGGTGTCTACTTTCCAAAATGGGGTCACTTATCGGGGTTTTGTACTGCCCTGCCATTTTAGCACCTCAAGAAACAACATAGGCAGTCATAAATTAAAGGCTGTGTAAATTCCAGAAAATGTACCCTGGTTTGTAGGCGCTATAACTTTTGCGCAAACCAATAAATATACACTTATTGACATTTTTTTTACCAAAGACATGTAGCCGAATACATTTTGGCCTAAATGTATGACTAAAATTGAGTTTATTGGATTTTTTTTAGAACAAAAAGTAGAAAATATCATTTGTTTTCAAAATTTTCTGTCTTTTTCCGTGTATAGCGCAAAAAATAAAAACGGCAGAGGTGATCAAATACCATCAAAAGAAAGCTCTATTTGTGGGAAGAAAAGGACGCAAATTTCGTTTGGGTACTGCATTGCATGACCGCGCAATTAGCAGTTAAAGCGATGCAGTGCCAAATTGTAAAAAGTGCTCTGGTCAGGAAGGGGGTAAATCCTTCCGGGGCTGAAGTGGTTAAAGAAGAAGATACAGGTCTGTGAGAGCCAGAAATCTTGCTTGTTTGTAGGTGACCAAATACTTATTTTTCCACCATAATTTGCAAATAAATTCTTTCAAAAATCAGACAATGTGATTGTCTGGATTTATTTCCACATTTTGTCTCTCATAGTTGAGGTATACCTATGATGACAATTACAGGCCTCTCTCATCTTTTTAAATGGGAGAACTTGCACAATTGGTGGCTGACTAAATACTTTTTTGCCCCACTGTATATTCAAAGTGCTCTTATGCTTCAAATTTCATCTGTGCTGCATAACCTTGACTTTTCACCACTTCTTGTATCACTACCATCTTTTAAAATGGTCACTCACCAGAGCCTAGAAAAAGTTTTGCCTTTGGTTCATATAGGGATAACCACTCCACTATCCTGGCGTTCCTCCAGTCAATTAACCACTAGATGTTTCTTAATGCCCAATGTGGATATCTCATAAAGATTAAAGATTTATCATTGCGCAGTATGTTTTATAAAAGCAATTTATTTGTAGCCATTAAAAACATATAAACACTCGCATTTCCCAGTGCCTTAAACCGGCACTGAGTCTGTCCAGCGTTCTGTTGTGGGGCTCTGTTATGCTGCTTCGTTTCTTGTTCCCGGCTTGCTCTCCAAGCCTTGTTCTGGTTAGTGGCCAGAAGTGACGTTCGTAATTACCCAGAAGCCTCGAGGCTTCTGGGTAATTACGAACGTTCCCGGCTTGCGCTCCAAGCCTCGTTTTGGTTTGGGTTGGTGGCCGGACGTGACAATCGTATATACTCAGAAGCCAAGGCCTCTGGGTAATTACGAATGTCACTTCCAGCCACTAACCCGAACCAAAGCGAGGCTTGGACTGCAAGCCGGGACCAAGAAATGAAGCGGCATAACAGAGCCCCACAACAGAACGCTGGACAGACTCAGTGCCGGTTTAAGGCACTGGGAAATGTGAGTGTGTACTCTTTATACTAATAGCAGCTCTTCTTTCAAAATCCATCAGACTGTATCATTTCACTACAGAGATTAAAAGTTGTTGTAAACTTTAGACAATAAATATAAACAAAGCATATCCCTCTATAGTGTGTACTTGTCTCAGTCCAGAGCACTGAGTGTAATTTCTGCTGCCTCACTCCTCTGCTATCACCATGAGTCACTTCTGAAACATTTTCCTGACACCAAGAGAAAAAAGGTGACAGGAGAGGAAGCTCCGACTGATTGACAGACTCAGCTCTCTTCCTGTGTGCTGTGTGTAGGGGGGATGTGTCCCTCCCCTCCAAACAGCTCTCAGAGCTCTCCTCACTGATGTAGCTTCAGCTCTCCACCCCCTGCTTTTCAGAGCTGAGTGATCCTGTGTAAATTCTGTGCTTTGAATGGATGTAGGGGAAAAATGGTTGTAGATAAACAGGTACAACTTATGTAGGAGGCTTTTCTTCATCTCTGTGCATCAACTGAGGCCAGTTACTTCACTGGGTATATGTTAGGGTTTACAACCACTTTAAATTGTTAAAGTATTTGTGAAGAAACTGCTTCCTTGTGTATTTGTAGCTCCCGTCTCTGTTTTACTCCTTTTATGATGTATAAAACAATCAAAGCAAGAAACTTATAAAATGAGTAAAGCTAACCATGGGCATGGTATCAGGGTCAGAAGGTCAGGCCTTCAAAATATCTTCCCTATTGAATATAATTCATAATGTAGGTGTTTCACATTATTAAAATTGCAGAATCTGACACATTTTATCAGAGAGATAAAAGTATTCACAGGAAAAGAAAATCTTCCTATGTAATTAAGGTTTTCAAAAGATGAACACCCTTTAATAACATAGGTTACATTCAGCTTTAATAACATAGTACATTTTAACATGTAGTGTATATATTAAGATAATAAAATGTTACAGATCCTTTTACAGTTAAACAACAATTCATGTACTTACATTAAACTGGACCTGAGCAAAGCTGCCGCCATGAGTGTGTAGGATCTCATAGGTGGAAGGAACAGCTAGAAGCTCCCATTCTCCATCATCAAGAAATATACTTTTGTCATTTCTAATTTTCTCATAACTCCTCCAGATGGAGAGATTCAGATCATTCACTGCAACAAATGAAACACAGTACAGATATAACATTTTCAAATGTTAAATCAAGTTTGTAATAACATACTGTGGAAGATTAAGCCAAGCAAGGGCATAATAAAAATGATAATAATTGATGGATGATGATGTATTATGAATAGATGATAGTAGAAGGACTGTGCATCATTTTACTTTCTTAATTCAGGAATGATTGGTGTGTTTTGAATGGAACCGGTTTCTAGAATCCCCAACAAGCCAGGAGATATTCAAACTTTATTATAAAAGTTACCTTCAAATGTTATAAGGTATAATATGGCCGTATTAACGTTACATTATGTGTTTTCTCGAACAAGTACTGGATGCAGAACATTCAGAGGGCAATTGAAGTCTATGGCATGAATGCTGCATTCAGCTACAAAGCAGGTGACTAATTTGACTCAATGAGCTTCATTGGAACCAGCACTTGGGTAGTGGTCAAATATTGTCATAACTGCCTGTCATAAGCCCAATTTATGGTAAACAGGCCCTAAAATAGAAGCACTGATATATATATATATATATAAATGTAAGGAGACTGGCAGATTTACCTGTATGTAAGCAGCTGCTAAAAGTCAAGCTGCAGTTCTGTATATCAAAGGGAAAGGCATAGGTCTCCAGGCTACATGCTGACACCACTTGCATAGGCTTGTTGTTTCTGATGGTCCCAGAGGAGTTCACATAGACATAGGGCAAATCGGGTGACTTTCCATCCTCAACACTATAAAAACACATTATGTCATGTGGTTTGTAGAAAAACACATTAGTCAAAACATAGGAGAGTGAAAAATGACTGCAAATAAATTAGTGGCAGACACAATACTGTTTCTTCTAAAGACATCAATCGCATAAAAAGAAGCAGTGGTTCTATTTAATCAAGTTCCTCATCTACAATTTATTGAATTTAAAGGGGGCAATGATGGTAATGTGTTACATGGAGTGACAAAATTGTCTATATGTAAGTTTAGTTGAACAATTATTTCCTGAACAATATGATCTTTTTATATGATATATTTATATTGTATAACATTATTAATGAAATGTGTCTTCATGGACTGACTGTTATTCTGATTTAGTGGCTTCAATACCTTTCAACACCCTTTAGTCACTGACCAAGAACAAGTATGCAGATCAGGAAAGTCAGAGAAGTAAGAAGTCCACTGTATGTTCTTAGGCAATGACTGGATAAAGTATTGAAACCAATGGATCTTTAAGACCCAGTCAACAAGAATTTTTAGAAGTCATAGTAGCCTCCGTGATCATTTCATCACAGGTTCCCTGTAAGCAATGGACATTGGACATTATGGTAGAAATGGAGTGTAGCGAGTTCTTTCAATAATGAAGTGTACTGTATTTTTGAAGGGTAACACTTTTATCCTGCTCTAATACTTTATAAACAACTACCATTTTAATACTGTAGCTACTTTAGGAGATTAGATTAAATTAGGTAAACTTTAGGCATTATCTGGAAATAATTAAATTACAGATTTCAAGCCATGCTTAATATTGCCTTTCAAAAACAGCAGGGTGTTATATCTTCAAGGGGGAAGGGCTTCACATGAATGTCCATAGTTTTGGGATGTGATGTATAACAAGATCATGTAAGTGTTAATGATCAAGTGCTCACAAACTGTTGGCCTAATAGGTTAAAACTTTACCATTTCTCACGGTAGCTAAGTGATTAGATACTTTCTCTGGCAGTTCTGAGGTTTCTGGTTCAGTTCCCATAGACACTATATTTATTGAACCTTTATGTTGCCCAGTGTTTCCATGGGGATTTCCTACAGTCCAAAAGCATAGATGAGTAGTCTAACTAAAATTAACCCAAGCAGATGTCTTAATGAATGTATGAGTTTGATTGCTTATTGTACTGATTCACTTCATATAGATTAATAAAGTTGAGTCTTTAAGTATAAAGTTTGAGTCATTTTAGTTCCTACAAACATTAAGTTATTACCATAAACATGCCTGGATTTCTTTAATATCTGTTTTTATTTTCTCTATCATCTTGTCTGCTTGCCCAGTTGGTCAATGGCTGCCACTTACGATGCTGGGAGGTTACAATACCCTTAGAAATATATTTTTTGTGTGTATAATCTTTTCTGTTTTATTGTCAGCACTATTGCTTTTACTTGGATCAGTTAAGTTGAAGCTTTATTACCCTCATTTACCACTTAAAAACAACACATTTAACTGATATAACCTAAAAGTCTACAATTGGAATATGCAATTGGACAGATCCTTGTTAAAGCAGATTTTAAGAAAACTGTTCACTTCTAGAAAATACTTCTATACTGTAAGCTCCTCAGTAGCAGAGTTTATCTAAATAGTTGTGTTTACTGTGTACAGTCTGTTAAATACAATATATCTTCACATATGAAAATTATGTAGTGAGTCAAGTTTAAAAAACCCTTGCATTCTTGGAACCCTTTGTCAGCAGCTGATCTAAAATAAGATAAACACTTGCAATGGTTGGTTCAATTTTCTTTAACAGGACAGCCCTGGATTGAAATTTTAAATTTTATTTTATTTATTAATAGCCATGTATATTTTATGCTTCTAGAAATGCATTCAAATCATTTATGAAACAATCTAGTAGGGATGAGCTCGATGTTCAGGTTGAACATAAGGTCGACTCGAACATTGGGTGTTCGCCCGTTCGCCGAACAGCGAACATTATGGGGCATTCGTGGAAAATTTGAGCGCCACGGAACGCTCCATAATGCACTGCGAGATAGCAGTGCAGTGCTGTATGAAGATTGGCCAAAACATGCACCTGACCTGCATGCTTTTTGGCCAATCACAGCGTGCTCTGCTGAGAAAGCCATAAGGGGCCAAAGACAGGGTGCCTTTGGCCAATCATGCCTCAGGGGGACTAAGTCCACGCCCCACACTATATAAGGCTGCTTACACAGTGGCCGTGTGTAGTGTTGTTGGCGTGGACAGATAGCTTGAGTTAGATTAAGCAGGCAGGTTATTCAGTTAGTGGCAGTGTATTTGATATATATATATATATACACAGTCAGTTTAGTATATATATATATATATATATATATATATATATATATATATATATATATATATATACTCTGCATTTAGCATAGACTATATAATCAGTGTTTACTATTATTATTATTCAGTCAGTGCAGGCAGTGTATTAATATACAGTATATATATATATATATATATATATATATATATATATATATATATATATTACTCTGCATCCAGTGTAGCCTATATCTACAGTGCATTCTGTGGTGTACTACTTTTTCTAATACACTTCAGGTGGTGTACACAGTATCCAATAAAGTGTGTACAGTTTCTAGTATACTTCTTTTGGTGTACACAATACACAATACAGTGTAGCATTAGTACAGTTTCTAATAGAGTGCAGGTGGTGTACACAGTATCTAATACATTGTGTGCAGTTTCTAATACACTTCTGGTGGTGTACACAGTACACAATACAGTGCAGCTGTAGTACAGTTTCTAATACAGTGCAGGCGGTGTACACAGTATCTAATACAGT
The DNA here is from genome assembly GCA_037952835.1 of Lithobates septentrionalis. NCBI lineage: Eukaryota > Metazoa > Chordata > Amphibia > Anura > Ranidae > Lithobates > Lithobates septentrionalis. The sequence goes on along the minus strand of JBBDGP010000639.1, from coordinate 3,291,244 downwards.
GTGTACAGTTTCTAATACACTTCAGGCTGTGTACACAGTATCTAATACAGTGTAGTGTGGTGTTGCAAAACAAAAAATACATCATGTTCGTAAGACCACCAAGGAGAGGCAGATGCTCACAGGTCACTAAAAGAGGGCAAGCAGCCTCTGTGTTTACAGTCAACAGTGGTGGCCGTGGACGTGGTGCATCCTCTGCAGGTGGCCGTGGGGCACCCTTTTCAGTTGTTTCTGCTGCTGGCCATGTTATTGAGCCACAACATGCAGAATATTTGGTGGAGTGGATAACAAAGCCGTCCTCATCCTCCTCATTCTCTGTCACCCAGGCTCAGAGTAGTTTGCCTTCCAATGCAGCTGCAAAAGCAGCCTATTCCACCGGCTCCTTGTCCACAGTCACTCATTCTGTAGCCCCACCATCATGCACAGAGGAGTCCCCGAAATTATTCGACCGCAGTGTCAGGTACATGCTGCTGGAGGATGCACAGCAATTTGAAGGCTCCAATGTTGGTTGCCAAGTTGAGGAAGGGAGTAACGTGAGCCTAAAGAGAGGGGGTGCCACAGAAGGACAAGAAACTGGCAGTCATGTTCTCCCAGCTGCAGCATACTGCCAAGTTTGCTCCAGTGACGAGGAGGGAGGGGATGATGAGGTCACTGACTGCACTTGGGTGCCTGAGAGAAGAGAGGAGGAGGAGGCACAACTCCAGCGAGGCAGGATGTCCTCAAGGGGGCAGCTTAAAGGCAGCCACCCTATTGCATCACACCGCAGAGCTCCGCAGGTGCAGGGCGCTGCTGACTCCTCGCTGACTTTCAAAAGTTCCTTGGTGTGGGCCTTTTTCGACATGTGTGCAGCAGATCGCACCATTGCTGTTTGAAACCTATGTCTGAAGCGTATGAAGCTTGGCCAGAACAGCAGCCGCTTGGGCACCACATGCTTGACCAGACATATGATGACCTGCCATGCAGTCCGTTGGCAACAGCACTTGAAAGATCCACATCAAAGAAAATGGTGGACTTTTACTTGGCTTGGCTTCTTTTCGCTATGCCAGTGGCTACTGATCAAGGATGCATGCACTGTCCTGTCACCATTTGAGGAGGCCAGAAGGATCGTGAGCAGTGACAATGCATGCATCACTGACACAGTCCCTCTAGTCTTCCTGCTGTAGCACACGCTTCGTAGAATCATGGACAGGGTACTTAAGGCAGAACAGCGGGAGGAAGAGGAGGACTTCTTTTCCTCTGAAGGCCCCCTTTATCCAGATAGCATTTCCACGAGCCTGCCAAACACACAGGAAGAAGAGGAGAAGGAGGAAGATTGTGTCAGCATGGATGTAGAGTATAACACTCAGCAGCAGTCTTCAAGGGATGGTTTTCAGTCCCCAGAAACTCAAGGAGTTGTACGTGGCTGGGAGGAGGTAGTTAAGGATCATGTGATCCTTAGTGACCCAGAGGACTCTGAATCGAATGCCTCTGCAAACTCACGCTGCATGGCCTCCCTGATTCTGCAAAGCCTGCAAAAGGACCCTAGGATTCGTGGTATCAAGGAGAGGTATCATTACTGGCTGGCAACCCTTCTTGATCCATGTTACAAAGGTTAGGTTGCAGAACTGATCCTGCGTTCGCAGAGGGAGCAGAGAATGAAACATCTTCAGGAGGTCTTGAAGAAAGGTTTGTTCCAGACCCTGGGAGGTCCAGATTTCCTGGTGCTGGACATGTTGCTGAGGTTTCGTTCAGTCAGAGGAAGAGCAGTGGAGAAGGTGGCCGGCTGACCAATGTTAAACAATTTTTCAGTCCTCAGCGCCAAGGTCTGATCGGTTCAAGCAACCATCGCCAGCGTCTGCATTACATGGTGCAGGAATATCTAGGGGCAAGAGCAGACTTGGAGATCCTTCTAACAGACCATCCACTGGGTTACTGGGTCTTGAGGATGGACCACTAGCCAGAACAATATGCAATTGAGCTACTGGCCTGTCCTGCATCCAGCGTGCTTACTGAACACACATTCAATGCTGCTGGAGGGTTTGTAATGGATCAAAGAGTGTGCCTGTCCACAGATTCCATTGATAGGCTCACATTCATAAAAAATAATCAGTCTTGGATCAGCAGCTATCAAGCACCTGATGCTGATGTAACTGATTGAATTTGTTATGTATGTGGGATCCCTTGAAGGATGCCTATGCTGACTATCCTATTCCTCCTCAATCTTGATGATTTTGGTTTAGGGCACCACCACCACCATCCTGTACAGGTAAGCCACCAGGGTACCTAGTATTGATCCAGGGTCCTCGGTTCAATCACCCCTCAGGGGGTCAGGAAGGAATTTTTCCTCTGCTGGAGCAATTGGCCAGCTCAGCTAGGGGTTTTTTCGCCTTCCTCTGGATCAACGGAAGGGTGGTTAGGTAGCCTCCATCTCCTCCATCTTCTTCCTTCAGCAACTTTTTGCCCTCACCATGTGCATTTTCAAGTACACAGCAGAGGCCCTCCATAGGCGAAGAAACACCGGTTCAACTCTACCAACCGCCACTCAAAAAAGACTAAAAAAAGAAAAATTAGTAAGGACCAACCTAGAAGCAACCATCAATTACAGGGAGACACCAATCGAACTACAACAGCTAGCATGCGCCCTGATCAACACCAGATCTGCAGTCAAGCACAGACTGGAAATCCACGACTTCATCATCGAAAACAACATTGATTGCCTCTTCATTACGGAAAGCTGGCTAACATCCGACTGCAATACCATCCTAACTGAATTGGTATCTGAGAACTACAGCATCCTAACCGAGCATAGAATAGGAAAAAAAGCAGAGGCCTAGCAGTGATCTTCAAATCGCACCTTGCCTTCACCAAACCAACTTCACAGAACTCAGTGCCTTTCATGGAGACGCTCCCCCTGCATCTTCAAACAACACCCCAAGACACCATTCACATATTACTTTGCTACAGACCACCAGGACCAAAGACCAATCTCCCTACACTACTCACTGATTACTTATTTCAATGCACACCCTGAAAACCAAAAACCTTCTGGTACTTGGAGACTTCAACCTTTGGGCAAACTCGACCCCAGACCCTATTGCGACCACCTGCATCAACCAACTGGAAGAACTAGGTCTTCAACAGCTGATAAATACTCCTACGCATGGTTCAGGACACACTCTAGACCTCATCTTCCAACAGAATATGGACATCAACATATTCGACAACACACCACTACCATGGACGGACCATCACGCTTTTAAATTTAAAATCACCTTTAACACCACCCTCCAAAAACAGAAACACGCAACAACAACACACTGCAACAGATCTCAGAAGAGGCTGCACTCTGAACTCTTCAAAACCACCTTATCAAACAAAATACAATCGCTAAACTCAAACCTCTCAACGGAACAAACACTCAACTCCCTAAACAAGGTACTACTACAAACAGCAGACTCAGTAGCGCCAAAACGCAGAACACTCATCCGCAAAAAAAACTCAAGATGGTTTAATGGCACTCTCACCCTAATCAAGCAGGAACGTAGAAGAGCTGAAAGAGGAAAGGAAAACCATACAAACTACAAAGTACTCACGGCGAAATACCACAAAGCAATCTTCACAGCCAAAAAAGAACATTTTTCGAATATCATCTCAACTGCCATAAACCGGCCACGGGAACTTTTCAAAATAGTCGCCCAGTCAATGAACCCATCCTGCTTAGAGCCCCCAGAAAACGATACTCAAGGATTCTGCAATGAGTTATCAAATTTCTTCATCGACAAAATCGACAACATCCGAAAATCTATCCAACAGAAAAAAACAACCAACCTCACCCAACCAAAGCAAAAAGAGGACATCAACATGAACATCACACAACCGCCGGACTTCTTCTTGACCCCGATCACCACTGACAGGACTAAAACCATTATGAGAAGCCTTCGAGACAGCACATCACCAAATGACATCATTCCCACGAAACTCCTGAAAGAATGCTCTGACATCCTGGCTCCCACCATAACACACCTCATAAATCAGTCGTTCAAAGAAGGGATTGTGATAACCTCCCTCAAGCAGGGCACCGTCAAAACCCCTGCTAAAGAAACCCAATCTCGACCCCAAGGACCCTAACCACCGCAGACCGATAACAAGCCTTAACACCATCTCCAAGATTATGGAGAAAGCGGTAGTACAACAGTTACAACACCACCTGGACACACATCAACTTCTGGACACTCTACAAACAGGCTTCCGCCCAGGCCATGGCACAGAAACGGCACTTCTAAAAATATGGGATGATGCCCTCAAAGCTGCAGATGATGGAGAATCATGTCTCCTTATACTGCTAGCCCTTAATGCAGCATTTGATACAGTGGACCACAATACTCTACTTGTCCACCTCACAGAAGTTGCAGGAGCCACAGATCTGAGTCTAATATGGTTTGCATCCTTCTTAGAGAATCGCTCTCAGACAGTGAAACTTGGAGCATTCACCTCTGACACCCAGACAATTTCTTGTGGAGTCCCCCAGGGTTCACCTTTGTCACTAGTGTTATTCAACATCTAAATCCACCCACTCCTCAAAATCATCAAAAAATCAGACCTCTGCTTTCACTCATACGCTGACGATATCCAAATCTACTTTCGCATCACCGGACAAAAATATCACCATCATCAACTAGAGCAATGTCTCACTTTGATAGATGACTGGATGACCATCAGTTCCCTCAAACTCAACGGGTCAAAAACAGAACTTCTCCTCCTAAACGCTAACCAAAATCCCAAAACCAAGACTCCATGGATACCTCCCACCATCTTTGGACAGACCATCTCCCCGAGCACCAAAGCCAAGAGTCTCGGAGTTATCTTTGACTCAGAAATGACAATGGATGCACAAATAGAATCAGTAGTTAGCGGATCTCACCATACGCAGACTCATTCCCTTTATCCCAGAAAAGGACAAAGCAGCAGTAGTTGGAACAATCATCAATTCCTGTCTTGACTAGGGATGAGCCGAACACCCCCCTGTTCGGTTCGCACCAGAACATGCGAACAGGAAAAAAGTTTGTTCGAACACGCGAACACCGTTAAAGTCTATGGGACACGAACATGAATAATCAAAAGTGCTAATTTTAAAGGCTTATATGCAAGTTATTGTCATAAAAAGTGTTTGGGGACCTGGGTCCTGCCCCAAGGGACATGGATCAATGCAAAAAAAAGTTTTAAAAACGGCCGTTTTTTCAGGAGCAGTGATTTTAATAATGCTTAAAGTCAAACAATAAAAGTGTAATATCCCTTTAAATTTCGTACCTGGGGGGAGTCTATAGTATGCCTGTAAAGGGGCACATGTTTCCTGTGTTTAGAAAAGTCTGACAGCAAAATGACATTTTGAAGGAAAAAACTCATTTAAAACTACCCGCGGGCTATTGCATTGCCGACAATACACATAGAAGTTCATTGATAAAAACGGCATGGGAATTCCCCAAAGGGGAACCCCGAACCAAAAGTTTAAAAAAAATGACGTGGGAGTCCCCCTAAATTCCATACCAGACCCTTCAGGTCTGGTATGGATTTTAAGGGGAACCCCGCGCCAAAAAAAAAAAAAAAAACGGCGTGGGGTCCCCCTAAAGATCGATACCAGACCCTTATCCGAGCACGCAACCTGGCAGGCCGCAGGAAAAGAGGGGGGACGAGAGTGCACCCCCCCCTCCTGAACCGTACCAGGCCACATGCCCTCAACATTGGGAGGGTGCTTTGGGGTAGCCCCCCAAAACACCTTGTCCCCATGTTGATGAGGATAAGGGCCTCATCCCCACAACCCTGGCCGGTGGTTGTGGGTGTCTGCGGGTGGGGGGCTTATCGGAATCTGGAAGCCCCCTTTAACAAGGGGACCCCCAGATCCCGCCCCCCCCCCCTGTGTGAAATGGTAAGGGGGTACTTACCCCTACCATTTCACTAAAAAACTGTCAAAAATGTTAAAAATGACAAGAGACAGTTTTTGACAATTCCTTTATTTAAATACTTCTTCTTTCTTCTATCTTCCTTCATCTTCTGGTTCTTCTGGTTCTTCTGGCTCTTCTGGTTCTTCCTCCGGTGTTCTCGTCCAGCATCTCCTCCGCGGCGTCTTCTATCTTCTTCTCCTCGGGCAGCTCCGCACCCATGGCATGGGGGGAGGCTCCCGCTCTTCTCTTCTTCTTTTCTTCTCTTCTTCTCTTCTTCATTTTCTTCTCCGGGCCGCTCCGCACTCATGCTGGCATGGAGGGAGGCTCCCGCTGTGTGACGGCGCTCCTCATCTGACAGTTCTTATATAATGGGGGATGGGGCCACCCGGTGACCCCGCCCCCCTCTGACGCACGGTGACTTGACGGGACTTCCCTGTAACCTCACGGGGAATGCCACAGGGAAGTCCCGTCATGTCCCGTGTGTCAGAGGGGGGCAGGGTCACTGGGCGGCCCCGCCCCCCCATTATATAAGAACTGTCAGACGAGGAGCGCCGTCACACAGCGGGAGCCTCCCTCCATGCCAGCAGGGGTGCGGAGCGGCCCGGAGAAGAAAATGAAGAAGAGAAGAAAATGAAGAAGAGAAGAAAAGAAGAAGAGAAGAGCGGGAGCCTCCCCCCATGCCATGGGTGCGGAGCGACCCGAAGAGAAGAAGATAGAAGACGCCGCGGAGGAGATGCTGGACGAGAACGCCGGAGGAAGAACCAGAAAAGCCAGAAGAACCAGAAGAACCAGAAGATGAAGGAAGATAGAAGAAAGAAGAAGTATTTAAATAAAGGAATTGTCAAAAACTGTCTCTTGTCATTTTTAACATTTTTGACAGTTTTTTAGTGAAATGGTAGGGGTAAGTACCCCCTTACCATTTCACACGGGGGGGCCGGGATCTGGGGGTCCCCTTGTTAAAGGGGGCTTCCAGATTCCGATAAGCCCCCTGCCCGCAGACCCCCACAACCACCGGCCAGGGTTGTGGGGATGAGGCCCTTGTCCTCATCAACATGGGGACAAGGTGTTTTGGGGGGCTACCCCAAAGCACCCTCCCAATGTTGAGGGCATGTGGCCTGGTACGGTTCAGGAGGGGGGGGCCGCACTCTCGTCCCCCCCTCTTTTCCTGCGGCCTGCCAGGTTGCGTGCTCGGATAAGGGTCTGGTATGGATTTTTGGGGGGACCCCACGCGTTTTTTTTTTTTGTGTGCGGGGTTCCCCTTAAAATCCATACCAGACCTGAAGGGCCAGCCGGTTCCGATTATTTCTGACACCCATCCATATGGCGGAGTATAAACTGAACCATATAATACTTGCCTGCTGTGTTCTCCATAATTTTCTACGAAAACATTCAGCCAACTATGCTGGCTCAGTTGGGCCTGAGGCCGGAATCCCAAATCCATCAACACTGACGGCGCTTGAAAGCGGCCGTCCTGGCTTGCCCTCCCTGAATGTCCGGTTACGATACCTGGAGTTCTTTGCGGGTAGGGGGGCTATCAATATGCCAGACAATCTGTGACACCTTTTTCAAATAAAAAACAACCAAAAGAAATTCTTTGTGGCCATTTACTGCTTGTGTTTGTTTTAGCTGACCCTGACAGAAATGTGTAGAGTGCAGAAAGTGGCGTGATTGGGTAACCTTATAAAAAAACACTGTTGGCTGGTACTTCCTAAATGCAAAAACACATTTCACTACAAGTGCACTTGCAACTGCACTGAACCTGCACTTGTAGTTCAAAGTGTATTTTCACTTAGGAAATAACCCCCATTTTTGCATAAAACAGCAATTACATCACCCCAAAAGTGTTGTAGTGTTGAGACAATAATCCACACATTCTTGAGTAAGGCACTTTTTTATACCTGCACAATCACATGTGCATTTACGAAAGGTTTTTAAAACAAACCAACATGTTTGTTGTATAACAATTTTTGCAGTAGCATTATCAAAACTCGAAATAACCATTTCAGATAAAACAGGCCTGTGTAAAACCAACAAGAAAGCCAAAAAACTTGAACTTACAAAGTTCACACAGGTAAAACCTGAAGGCTATATCAGACATCAGTATTTAGGAACTGGGTTTGATATAGCGTTCAGATGGGGGGAAATCACCCCTGGAAAAGCCAAATTTGGAAGATGCACACCAATTTACGAATGTCAACATGTGCTATCTGCCATCAGGGGGGATCAAGGGACGTGTTTTGGGGGAGCAAGCCCTTGCTCAATGCTAATTTATAATTGAGGAAGGTGTTGCACCCCCAAAACGCGTCCATTGATCTCCCATGATGGCAGATAGCACATGTTGGCACACTGTGTGCATCCTCCAAATTTGGCTTTTCTAAACATTTTAAAAATTTTTGGAAGATTGGACCACAATAAAACAGGTGATTTTGTGGGGTTTAAATTTGCCCCAAAAGATCAATGATGTTATTATTTTTTTAATAACATCACTGATTTGTTTCTGGATGTTTTGCAATTGGAGATTACACCCCATGATCTCCCCGATCAGGATCTGGGCACTTTCTGAAGTAAAGCGTTCAGGATCCCTCACATCACGATCACCTAAAAAGAGATAAAGAACAAAAAAAAGGTCTCAAAAATCTGCCACCATCCATCTCGTTTACCTGAGTCTGTGGTCGCAGACACTCACCTGTTGTGGTGCCAATCTCCACCACGTCTTCTTCTTCCTCCTGCTCTTCTTCTTCTTCGTTTGGGGGTATTTCACCTTCTTCCATAGGTGGGGGGTCTGTGGTCTCCTCAGATGAGGGGTGTCCTCCGAGTCTTTTCTCCCCTATGTAAAACAAAAATGGTATACTTAGCACACAGATATTTGATGGCAGAACTAGAAATAGGAAACATTGCTTGGAAGTGGGGTACAATTGTCTATTTTAGCCGAGTTCCAAGATGTATATTTCTTTTATTGCCCTTTGTCAAGCTGCAATACTTTACCTGTTTGGTACAAGCTTCACAGATGGAGACCCCCCTATAGTATACACTGGAGCACCTGTGTGCCCCCCCTAATAAAAATGGTGTTCTGGGGTCCCACACTAGTGCTCCAGTGTCCAGATGTGAAAACAGCTGCTCTGTGTCCTCTCCTTACGCAGAATCTAGTTGTCATTTCATTATAGTAACAAACCCATCTACACAAACAAATATTTGGCATCCAAGTAGGCCCCAAAAAATGTGTGAAAATGCATATGGCCTAAACAATGGTGTTCTAGAGGCCGAAATAAAAATGTTTGATACGAACGAATAATGGGCCCATGAACATTAAAGTTGCCCTTTTAAACGTTACAATTAATAAAAGCATATGGAGCAGAACGAACGTAATAAAGACAGAAAGAATAGGAACACAGCACAACTACTTACTTTTTTGCAGCACTCTCCGGATCTTTCGGTACTGCTCTGGCTCTCTCAACTTCAGGTCCGACCACTGCTTCCTGAGCTGATCTTTAAATCTTCGTACCCCGAAATTCCTTTCCAGACTCCGGACCACTTTACCAATGATTTTGGCCTTTCGGATGTTGGGGTGGGGGTAAGGCCCATATTTTCCGTCATAGTCGGACTTCCTCATGATGTCTACCATCTCCAACATCTCCCCAAACGACATATTTGTGGCCTTAAAACGTCTCCTTCTGGATCGGGACGTGCCTGGATCCGGGCTTTCCTCCTCCTCCTCCTCGTTGCTAGAATTAGCATGCACCTGCTGTAACTCTGCCATCATGCTCTTCACCCACTGCGCCGAACGAAAAGGGGCGGGGAATAGACTAGAAAGAACGTCAGGGGCGGGCGGAGTTACACGCATGCGCAGTGTGTATAAAGCGCAACACGCGTGCGTATTACGTACGATCTGTGAGCGGAGGAAGGAGCATTGCACGCGCGGATCGTAAAAACGAAGGTAAGAGACAAACTTGTGCCTATACTGCTTCTAGATTGAGGCCTATATTGTAACAAGATTAGGAGAGTTTTGTCTCACATTAGGCTTTGTCTTGTGTTGTGTCTTGCAGTGAACATGGATATCTTATTAAAAGATACTGACTTCATGTCATTATTCCTCGAGATGCTAAGGGAGCTGCCCTGTCTGTGGGAGATTACCCACCCCCATTTCAAGAACCAAGCAAAGAGGAAGGCAGCACTGGAGCAATTGTGTGAAATTGTGAAGCAGGTGATCCCCACGGCAGACATCAACTATTTAAATCAATTCATTGGTGGCCTGAGGAGCACATATCTGAGGGAGCGCAAGAAAGTCCTGGATTCACAGAGATCCGGAGCAGCAGATGACATCTATGTCCCCAGGATGTTGTACTATGACAGGCTGCACTTTCTGGCAGGCCAGACTGAACCCAGGCCATCCCTCTCAAGTCTTCCTTCACGCTTCCTTCCCGTCCGGCTGAGGCTTCTGATGCCCAACCTGGGCCTTCCAGGCGATATGTGGAGGAGCCCAGATTGAGCCAGGTATAGCATTCCTCTAAATATTTCTGCTTGTCCAATCAATGATGTTAACTAGATGTTAGTTGGGAGTACTAATTTATGATTGTGATTGATGATGCAAAAACTACATGTCTCTTTTTCATACACAGGGAAGTCTCAGCCAGGAGGTGGCCGGGCCGAGCCGGCTGGCTGATATCAAGGTCCCTCCACCCCCCCTGAAAACAGAAAGTGGCAGTAGGAGGAGTACCCTAGAGGAGGCTGCTATCAGATTCTTTTGGAGGGCTACAGAGGTCCTGGGAGCACCCCACACCATGCAGGAGAACATTGCTGCCTTCATAGCATATAAAATGCAGAGGATGGAGGAGGGCCAAAAAGTAATGTGTCAGGCCCTCATATCGGAGGCTCTGGAGAAAGGTATGAGGGGCCAAATTACACCTCAAACACACCTTTGCGATGGTCCTCCTCCTCCTCCTCCTCCAGGTCCTCCCAGTCCTCCTCCTCCTCCAGGTCCTGCTCCTCCTCCTGCAGGTCCTCCTCCTCATCCTCCCTCTCCTCCAGGTCCTTCCAGTCCTCCTCCAGGTCCTACTCCTCCTCCTGCCACATCTCCAACTGCACAGCCACAGCCGGGAAGGAAGCGTGAAAGGAAGACCAGAAAGTGAGGACCCTGGATCCAGTCTGGTCGGCCAAAAAATGCAGCCTCTTGTGGTACCACATCCTGGGGACACAGATGTCATCTGCTGCTATCCGGATCTCTGTGAATTCTGGACCAGACTGCCCTCCCTTACATATGGACTCCTCAGGCCACCAATTTTGATGTTGAAGAATTGTTGTCTGCCGTGGAGGTCCCAGGCTTCGCTAATTTCTCATGTTGATCCAGTGTTGCCTTCCTATTTGTTTGGTTCTGATCCCTTAATAAAGGATTTTTGTTTTGAATTATACTCTCCTATGTGTTTTCCTTCAAAAATGACAGTTTGTTTGTGAGGATTCAGGTACATTTCAAATATACAATGTGAAATGAACAAGGGACACCAACAACATAAAATCTCCTGGAGATTAAATAATAAAAGATATCAATGGTGTTGGGGTAACTTGACACACAAAACACACACAAAAATATTCTGGAGTAAAAATAAAAATAACATTGAACAAAGATCAGCCTTGGAAAAAATCCAAACATTAAAGAAAAAAAAAGGCTTAAAATACAAAAAAAAAAAACATAAAAAATATAAAACTGTCAGATGTGACAACTAATAACAATATATTGAGGGAATCCCACTAAAAAAACACAAAGAAAAGTTTGTGAGAAGTGTGTGTGAATATGAGCATCAAAACTACTTAATTCTTGTCACATTATAAAGAAGAAGAGAGTGCGCTGTATTAAACCATTTTGAACATTGCAGCGTGACGAAAGTGCTGTATCCATTGCGAATGCTAAGTTTACCAGAACGAGCTGTCCCGTGTCGGAATTTCTTCTCAGCATGCGTGGCACTTTGTGCGTCGGAACAGGCCACACACGGTCGGAATTGACGCGATCGGATTTTGTTGTCGGAAAATTTTATCTCCTGCTGTCCAACTTTGTGTGTCGGAAAATCCGATGGAAAATGTCCGATGGCGCCCACACACGGTCGGAATTTCCGACAACACGCTCCGATCGGACATTGTCCATCGGAAAATCCGACCGTGTGTACGGGCATTACTGTGAGGGCTTACAGTGTTGTGGAACCACCACCATCACCCAAGGCCCAATTTTTCTGCCTCTGTTTAACATGGGCATGTAATTACAATTTTTGAACTAATATTTCAACGCAGGGCCAGTTCCTGTGCCCAACAAGAGTATCTGTGAGGGCTTACAGTGTTATGGCACCACCACCACCACCCAAGGCCCAATTTTTCTGCCTCTGTTTAACAGGGGAATGTAATTACAATTTTTGATACAATATTTCACAGCAGGGCCCGTTCCTGTGCCCAACAAGAGTAACTGTGAAGGGTTACAGTGTTTTAGTACCACCAACACCTAAGGCCCAATTTTCTGGAGAGTATATAAGGCAGGCCATATACCGTAGTATATATATTGCTATTCAGAGTATATAGTGCCTGGGGGCCTGGGGGACCCCACGTAATTTTTTCAAAAAATTGGGTGCGGAGTTCCCCTTAATATCCATACCAGACCTGAAGGGCGTGGTATCTATTTTGGGGGTGACACCCACGCCATTTTTTTTTTGGTATTTTTTTATCTATATTGCTGGGATCCGACAATACATTACAGCCGTGAGCAGTTTTGGATGAAATTTTTTCCCGTAGAAATTTAATTTTGCTGTGGCACTGTTATAAACATGGGAAAGATGTGCTACTTTATAGGCATACTAAGAACACCCCACAGGCATGATATTTAAAGGAATATTTCATCTTTATTGTTTCATTTTACGCATTATTAAAATCAGTGCTCCCAAAAAAACAGCCATTTTTAAAACCTTTTTTTTGCATTAATACATGTCCCCTGGGGCAGGACCCAGGTCTCCAAACACTTTTTATGGCAATAACTTGCAAATGAGCACTTTTGATTTTTCACTTTCGTGTCCCATAGACTTTAACAATGTTCGCGTGTTCTGCTGAGAACCAAACCAGGGGGTGTTCGGCTCATCCCTACTACTGAGTAACTACATTCAATTCCTTGGGAAGATCATATTATCTTTGTGACTTTTGGTGTGACCTTCAAACAAAGTTGTGGGCAAAGTTGTACCTTTAATTTTTTTACATATTCTTATGCTGGGTACACATGGGAAGTATTTTTTTACTTAACCCAGTGGGCTGAACAAAAAAACAACTTTCAGATCACCATACTAACATGTCTGATGTTATTGCAGCAATCTCCCTGCTGGGCTAATGTGTTTTGACGGGGGGCTGCCCCACTCTGCCAGAACACAGTGATCAATGCTCGCAGTCATAAGCTGTGAGCGCTGATCAGATACTGGTTTTCCAGCAAGCTCATTCGATAGAATTTGGTCATAAAACAAGGGCCGAAAGTCATCTGGTTTCTACTGAACCGACCATTTTAGGCCGATTCTCGGCTCATCTGTACCCAGCCTTAACAAGCAGTAAATAAGATTTAAAGGGTTTTTTTTTTACCTTCATGCATTTCCTGCATGTAAAGCGGAGTTCCAATCGTTTTTCAGTTTATTAAAGGTCAGCAGCTACAAAAAGTGTAGCTGCTGAATTTTAACAAAAACACACTCACCTGTCCCAGGGTCCAGCGATGCGGCCACCCGAAGCGTCAATTCTCTCCCCCGCCTCTCCTCTGAGCCGGCATCACTAGTGTGGGCACCTGGCTGTGACAGCTTGCGGCTTCACAACCGGGTGCGCACTGCACATGCATGAGTCGCACTGTCCTTAATTGGCGACCCAATGTGACGTGTCCCAGGTGATTGCAGGGAGGGGAGAAGAGGAGGAGTCGCCTAGGAGGTGCGAGTGGAAGTGGGAGCTGCGTACCTCTCAAAACTAGGTACCCTCCCCCCCTTTCCAAAAAAAATGACATGCCAAATGTGGCATGTCAGAGGGTTAGGACTCCTTAAAGCGGAAGTTCACCTTCTGGGTGGAACTCCGCTTTAAGTAGAAAAACCTTCAGTATGCAGCTCGCCCCCCAGCCCCCCCCTTTACTTATCTGAGCCCAGTCTCGATCCAGCGATGTGCACAAAAGCAGAAGCTTTTTCCCTCTTCATTGGCTCAGACACAGCAGCAGGAGCCATTGGCTCCTGCTGCTGTCAATCACAGCCAGTGAGGAGAGACCCGGGGGCTGCTCGGGTGTCCCCAGGGCAAGCGGCTTGCTATGGGGACACTTAACAGGGGGGGAAGGAGCCAGAAGCACCTATGGGGGACCCAAGAAGAGGAGGATCATGGCTGATCTGTGCAAAACCATTGCACAGAGCAGGAGGGTATGACATATTTCTTATTTTTTTAAAAACAACCATTTACAATCACTTTAAACCAAGCCTAAACTGACCTCCCTAGCCACAGCAACTCTGGAACAATTCCTCCTCAAAGTTCACAAGAGAAAAGGTGAAATTGTTCAAGTTAGCATATCAAAGCCCCAGTAGTGGAAAATATGTTGGTGGGAGGATGTGGGTGGAGTGCAGGGACGTGTGGTGAGGTCAGTGGCTGGTAAGGCACTGGCTAGTATCAGAGCCAGATACACACAGGTTACATATGCTAGAGTGAGAGCAATAATTCTAGCACTAGATCTCGTCACTCTAAATATGTAACCTGTAAAAAATATTTACATCTTTGCCTATGGAGATTTTAAAGTACTGAACTTTGACGCCATTCCACAAGTGTGCGCAATTTTAAAGCGTGACATGTTAAATATCTATTTACTCGGCATAACATCATCTTTCACATTATACAAGAAAATCAGGCTGTATCAAAACTGTACTTAAGCAGAAGGCCTAACGGACAAATTACTGAAGTTTGAAGTTAAAACTTCCACCAGTAATTTCACAGTAAATAGATAAATAATACATTTTTATGTTAGAACATAGCATAATAATATATGATTTAGCCTGATTAAAACAGTACCTTTTCAACAGCAGCATATTCTCATTCTCCCTCTTAACTGTGTGAGAAAAACATGGGATTATGGGTAAATCTTATATACATAAACCCATATTTTTTCCTTGTAGTTAAGAGGACTGGGCTGGAAGGGAGCATGTGTCTTTTAGACACATGCCCCCTTCAATGACACTGCAGTGAGAGGCATGTCTCCACTGCAGCTTTTGTATTGGACAGCTTGGGCCAATGGAACTTTACCATTGGTCCAAGACTCCAAGCTGTCCATTGAGCTGAGTGCCTCTGACAGGAAGTGAGAGGCACTGTGAGCTCATCCTCTTAGTCTGCTGCAAACAGAGTGTGTTAGCTTGTATTTAAACTGGCCGCTCTGTATGTAGCTTCTGACAGGCTGCGCAAGGAGCCCCGTAACTCCAGAACCATAGGTCGTAGGAGCCCCAAATTTTGACCAGTGGTGGGGTAGGACTTTAGTTACCTACCCCAGGTCGCCTAGCTACGACCCTCGAAAGCGCAATCGTTTTTTTTTTTTGTTTGTTTTTTTGTTATTTTTTTTTAATGTTCACGGCAAGTGAGGTTCTGCCTCATGTGCCTCCCCTGATTGCATGTCCCTGGTGGAGTGTCTTAGTCACTACTGACAAAATAAAGATTTTGTATGCAAGGGATCAGCAGTGTGGGGCTTCACTGCCTTCATATGTAAACAGTGTAGGGAGGGGAGAGGACCCAGAGAGGTTTAAAGGATATGTGAGTGACAACTGCTCAGCTCTTATATTAGAGATTTCCAGGCTGAAAGGCTGCCAAGTCAATGCTGATAGTGGGTAGAAAAAACAGCTACTGAGAGAAAATTAAAGTGAAAGAGTTTTTGCTGTAAATTTGAGGAAAATGACTCCACAGTACTTGCAGCTACAGGGGTCGGTGAGAGCTTGTTTTAAAGACTACACAAAATATTATTTATTAAAAAGATGCAGACATGTGAATGTCCATAGCCTGGCCACAGAACTTTCCAGTAGATTCTCTATATGGGCTATTTTTATGTTTTTACAAAGTGATCATACCCCCAATTGCTTCTACTCAAGGAGAAATTTGGTAATATGAATCAAATTAATATATTTCTAAATAAGTGTATCAAATTTAAATTTTCACAAGAAAAAAATAATTGCATGCTACTTTGATGAGGAAATATGCATAAGTAGATTTTTTTTGTTATAACAGTAACTTTTACATACAATTCATTAATGACAATGTCAGGCACCCAAATGACATTAAGCGGGAGGGAGATTTCTCCAATTCCATCAAACTGACTGGAGTTCCATGATAGAAATTCATCTTTCCACATCTAGAATGAAAAAGGTAAGATTAGAAATGGCAACTTATCCATTTGTATAATTATAGGATTAACTGGTCTTTCCAACAGAAGAAAATTGTCTTCCTGCTTTTGACCTCACATTGCATTAAGAATGAGAAGCTTATCAATTGGAGGGAAAAAGAAAACAAAATATCCCCCATTTGGGAATGGGACTTTTAGGGCGACAAGATCACCAAAATTCATTGATTAAAAAGCATAATTTTACTAATACAAAAAAAGGAAAAACAATACACATATAAAATGGTGTCTATGCAGAGACACATATGAAAGTACACCATTCACTGTACAACCATGTTGTTGATGAATATACATATACTTGTATTGTCTCCAAAGTAGACTTCTTCTCTCAATTGGATGGACGGCTGCTTTTTGTCCTATATCACAATCACGAGTTTAAGCACCTAAGATAATACAACACGAGCTTCATGTTTTGAAAAACCCAACATTATGAAAAAGGTGGTCAAGTAAGAAGGCTCAGAAGATACTGTATACCCTTTAGTGGGATAGTCATGTTTCTATTCATGTCGAACTGGAGGGAAACTGTTCTTGTTGCCCATAGCAGCCAATCAACCTTCAGGTGTAATTTTCCAGAGGATCTTAGAAATTAAAAGCAAATTGCTGAGTGGTTGCTATGGACAACAGGATTTTTCCTTCCTCTAATTTCTATTATTTTGGCCCAAAATCATTTTGTTTACGAAGACTTTTCCTTGGTACCTGCTGCATAGTCACATTCACTCTGTGTGTGTTTTAAACCTTATAGTGTTGAGAAAAGTTAGTATGGCTCCAAGTACAAAAATAGTTTAGGAGAGATGTAGCTGGTATATTTTCCGAAATCTTGTACTGTCAACTAGACATCCCAGCTATGCCCCTGAAACTTTACCCTTAAGCCCCGTACAAAGGAGACATCGGCCGGTTCAATAAAAAAACAGCCTACATTTGGCCGTGTATATGTCAGTCTGTTCAACAGAAGCCGGTCATTTGGCCAGCTTCTGTTGGATAAGCGTGCTGGAAAACCAGCCAATGGCAGAGAGCGTGGGACACAACAGCTCAAGGGGGAGATCGCTGTACTAACTTCAGATGGTTAGTACAGTAGATCTGACTGGAGCTGTCAGAATTTTTTCATTCAACCAAACAAAAATGAACTTGTGTGTACAAGGCTTAAGAGTAAAACAGGCTCTAATGTTAACCCTAACAATAACCCTAATTCTTTGGTTATAAACAAAGCCATGTGATTATCATGGTGATCATATGGCTTTGTCTATCAACAGGTCTGACATTGCAATCACATGACTTTGTTGTTAAATATAATTTATAGTTAGGGTCCTTTCACGGGGGCTTAGTCAGCACGGGTCTGCGGAGGATCCATGAACAGATCCCCTGCTGAATCAGAGCTGACTGAAACAGTTGTCAGTATTGTTCCACCTGTGTCTGCCCATTCAAGTCTCAGGCTTCATTTTTACAGTGGACATCTGTGGACCTGTGATGGCTCTTTGGACAAAGGTATGTCATCTACAATGAGAGAAATCGATAGGTTACACTAGCGTTAGTCCTTTTAACCACGCATATTGCACAAGTGTGTGGGGCGGTTGAAGCATGGCCCCATTCAGATGAATGGGTTGTGTTCAGTGGGTGGTGTTGCCTGTTGAGTGCAGAGGAGGGGATAATTCTTTCTGCGGTGGTGAAGCAAAGCTTTGCATCCACAGCATGCGCTCAACCCTGTTCAGAGCAGTTGGGGGAAAGTAAAAACATGGTTCAACAGTATATTTTTAACACCCCTCCAATGGCAAGTGTAAACAAGCCCTTAGATCCAGTAAGATTAATAACAAATAGGTAAAAAATGGCATCTATTCTGAGTAATTGAAAAACACAAACTAAACAGAATCTTTGTTCTGACTTACATAGTAAAACATGCTTTGTCAATGAATCTGAATGTAAATAAAGATATGTGAGCTTTAATAGAATTACACTATGTTCTGGAGCTCAGTTCAGATTCTAACCCCATTGTAGAAACAAGGGGGCAGTGGCAGTTGTGCCCGGTCATTCTGTGAAGGTCCAATTTTCTTCTAATAAGCATTGTTGGATGAGCAACATATCTGTACATTTATTTATGCATCAGTACTGTATGTTTCACTAATCATGAGAGTTCTTCTTTAAGCTTACCTGTCGATACCAGATACTAGTTGTCAGCTTTTGATTTTGTCCATCCTGGAAAAAGAAAATATAATTGATAAAAATATGCACTGGCCATATTTTGGCCAAAAGTTTATAGACATCTAACTATCACACCTATATTAGCTTGTTGGACATCCCATTCCATACCTATAGGCATTTTTATGTTGGACATATCTTTCTGGGAAGGACTCCCACAAGATTGGTGAGAGGTTGTGGTAATTTATGCACATTCAACTATAGTTGGGCTTTAAATTAAAGTAAGAATTTTATAAATAGTATAAATAGTTATATGTTGGTTACCATAAATCTTCACTAAAGTTTGACTGACAATTCAAACGGAGGGGTGAAACACCGGAAAAGATGAAAAGGTTAACATTAATGGTTAACTGTTTAGAAAATGTGTTGATGCATGATCTAATGATATCCACTAGAAATGTAATTTTTTTCGCCAAGTGGTAAGCTCATTGCTGTTCCTCACAGATTTTCTCTTGTTACGATACTGGAACCAGGTAGCTTAAAGCGGAACTTCACCCAAAAGGGGAAGTCCTGCTCTTCCTCCTCCTCCCCCCACCTCCTCTTCAACTTTTGGCACATTATTTTTTTGGAGGGGAGCGGGTACCTAGTTTTGACAGGTGTCCACTCCAATTTACCCCCCCCCCATCCAGCCTGCAACCTTCTGGGACTCGTCACAGGTCCTAGGAGGCTGTGGGACCATTTACAGAGCCAGTGGGTAGCTGGCTGTGAAGGAGTCACAGTCAGTTTTCCACAGTTAACATGAAGACACAAAGACTGATGAAGAACCATCCTGGGTGAGGATGACGCTAGATCTCTGGACAGCTGAGTGCCTGTTTATTAAAAGTCAGAAACTACCTTTTTTTTTAGCTGCTGACTTTACATTTTTGGAAACCTGGCTGAAGAACCTCTTTAAGCTGAAGACCTCCTCATTCAGGACGTTGCTACAGAATGTACACTAAAAAAAAAAACTCTGTGTTCCAATAAAAACGGGAGCATGTAAGACTTTGCAATAGGGATCCTTACAATGTATGTAACTGACCAGGAGTGGATTGCTCTTTCCTCACCAAAAGGGAAGTTACATATTAATTTGATGGTTTTAGCCCATAAAATATTCTTACATAGTCTGGTTGAAAAAAGACACAAGTCCATCTAGTTCAACCAATAGAAGAAAAGAAAAAGTATACAATTCTCTATATACAATTCTATACCACAGTTGATCATGGGGAAGGCAAAAACCCCAGCAAAGCATGATCTAATTTGCTCCAGCAGGGGAAAAAAATTCTTCCTGATCCCCCAAGAGCTAATTGGTTATTCCCTGGATCAATTTTACCTATATATATTAGTATCCAGTTATATAATCTGCATTTAAGAAAGAATCCAGGGTTTTCTTTAAACAATCTACTAAGTTGGCCAGAACCACCTCTTGAGGGATTCTATTCCACATTTTCACAGCTCATACTGTGAAGAAGCCTTTCCATATTTTAAGATTAAATCTCTTTTCCTCTAGATGTAAAGAGTGCCCCCTTGTCCTCTGTGATGACCTTAAAGTGAATAACTCTGCACATAGTTCACTATATGGACCACTTATGTCATTATACATGTTGATCATACCCCCCCCCCCTTAATCTTATTACAGCCATACCATAGCTCCCAACGGTCCCCGATTTGGAGGGACTGTCCCTGATTTAGAGCAATGTCCCTCTGTCGCTCTTTCCTCCTCATTTGTTCCTCATTTTGGTCTGATCTATATAGTTGTATATAAAATGCATTATTTATCTTTCATAAAGTATTTCCCAGTGCTAAACCTTTAATCTGATTTCTAAATTGCTGGATTTGTAAATTTCAGAAGCTCATAACAAGAAATATTAGTGGTAAAAAAAAACACTTGTGAGTTTAACTAATCTTTTTTTTGCATAATTCTTCATTAAGGGGGCGTGGCAGGGGGTGTGTCCTATGGTTACATACTTTTGCTAATAGGTGTCCCTCGTTCCCATCCTAAAAAGTTGGGAGGTATGCCATACTGTTTTAGAAGAATGGCATGGCCATTCTGTCAGTGGCTGCAACTTACACACAAGAGGATGAAGAAATGAAAATAGCAGCGTTCAGTTTGACCTGAATAGTTGATAGAAGACACCCTGTTGGGTTTTCCTTGTACAAATGATAGTGAACCTAGCTTATTTCCCACTTTGTCAGAAATCCATTGCAAAAACCGGAGTATGCTTTAATTCATTACTTGTTGTCCGTGGAGCTGTTCCTGGTTTATCTTTGATTAAACTGAACGTCACCTTCAGATGACACATTAAACAAATCACCAGCCTCTCTCGCAATTTTAATTAGTTGCTAAGTCATTAATCAGGATGTTTGGGAGAATTATATTACCCAGAGGTTCAGACTGTTGCTGCTCTTCATAAGCAAATATCTCACAACAGAAACTTATTCTCAATAAGCCTTTCAATGGAGACACTCTCCATGTGTTTATACTAAGCAGAGGCTGGAGCCATATTTCCATCTTGGAGACAGAGGCTTCTAGGAAAGAACTGCACTTATAGATTTGGGGAAAACAGTATACTGCAAGGCAGTTATATAGGAATAGGAAGCACTGTCACATGAGAGGAATGGAAGCAAGTCACATGCTCCTCATACCAGTAAGTACTAGATTTTTTTCTGCACTTTCAGAGTATGAAAAAAGCAGCAGAGCAATGAATTAAAGGTAAATATATGCTACTGGGGAAAGGTGGTGCGTAAATTGAATCTGTTGAACAGCCCTGCATGGGCAAGCACATTTGCTTTAAACATGACCTTTATAGGATATGCTACAACTTTATGTAGGGATCTGTCGCCCTCTACTGTCTGTATTTGTAAATGCCTGCAAATAAATTATGTATGCACTTCCTGTCCCTGGGTTGCTGGGCAAAATAAAGCCCTGAAAGAGGAAGTGGGATAGAGGGAGAAAGTTTCAAACATATGTCTTGTCCAGAAGAGTTTCTGCTGTTGTATTTCCACCCAGACCAGAAGCGGAGACTATTATGCAAGTAATCCTATGCGCTAATAGTTTAACTAGAGCTGCTTATAGCATATTGCATATTGAGTGGGTATCTGAATCCTTGTGACAGTTTTCACCTTAATGCGTTGCTTCCATTAAGATAAAAAATGTTTAGGCATTAATATCCCTCCTCCGCCCCCCTTTTACTTATCAGAGCCCTCGTTCGATCCAGTGCTTCTCAGCCCTCACTTCCTGGTCACCTGGACTCTGCTAAGGCAGCGGGAGCCATTGCTCCCCACTTCGGTCAATTAAAGCCAGTGACAATAGACACAGACAGTGAGGCTCTAGAGCGAGCCTGCACGAGTGCCCCCATAGAAAGTGGATTCCTATGGGGGCACTCAATGAAGTTGAGGCACCAGGAGCACCAGCGGGGGACCCAAGAAGAGGAGATTCGGCCGCTCTGTGCAATTCAATTACACAGAGCAGGTAAGTATGCAAAAAACTTTGCATTTACAACCACTTTAATAAGAATAAATGAAAAATAGTCATCTATATAATAAAATATTACTGGAGCTTACAACATCTAATACTGCATGGACAAAGAGATCAATGTACACCGTGGTAGCCTCTGTCCAGTTCTTCACTGGTCTGACTCCTTTGCTGTAGTTCACCAAGAGAGTTCTTGTCAAGTCAAGTAAACTTGAATTCTTCCTTTGTGAAAAGTTATCAGTAAAGGACTCTGAGAGGGGGATATAAAAGCATATCATGAGTTATCAAGGGCTATCATTTTTTATGAATGCACATTTCAGAGCAGATATGTTGTTATTCATCACATTTTAAAGTGATTGTAAACTATCACCTTGTAAAACAACCCATTCAGTTTAAATGTTAAAACACGTATAGATATAAAAAAAACATTATAAATACTTTTATTCCCCTTTTTTTTATAAGTGATCACATTACCTCTGTTCTCATCTGCATAAGAGCTGGGGGGGGAGGAGAAGCAGCAACAAACTGAGATTCCCAGTGAATGGCTGTGCGGGGGGGGGGGGGTATCAGGACAAGTCTGATTATTAGAGGAGAGCAGCCTGAGTTCCCATCATAGCTAGAGAACTGAGTGTGCTCTCCTGCTTAGTGTGGTCAGTTTGTAATAGGAAAGCAGAGGGACTGGCAGGAACACCACGGATTTCACATAAAGGAAGCAATACAAAGAGAACAGGATACTTTATTATACAAGTTTATGGTACAGCAGGCACATATCAGGAATATGAAGTGTTTAAGTTTAAAGAGTTTGTTAAGCCGAAACTTTTTGGATCTGTTTGAAGAGAGTAGGAGATCTCTGCAAAGCGAGCGCACACTTGTCACCAGAAGAGTTCTACCCACTAAAAGATTTCCTCTAATCTACTGTTACAGTGGCAAATTTTGGCTTTCCCATCACTTTCAATACCAGAGATAATGGTCACCAGGACAAGTAAAGGAATAATCTTCTCTTTGGACACACAGACAGCAATAAAAACCTGTTTTTAATGTCTACTTTTCCAGTGAACATAGATGTGTGTGCATATGTACTGTACATATATATATTTATACATATATATATATATATATATATATATATATATATATATATACATATATATATATATGTATATATAAAATTATTTATTTATTTTTAGAAATAGTAACATATAGTCTCTTTCAAGTAGTTGCTTAAGTTATTCACATATAACTCTTTTACATAACTAAAGTGGAGGTCCGCTCACCGCTGCAAAAATTAAAAGCCAGCAGCTACACATACTGCAGCTGCTGACTTTTAACAATCAGACACTTACCTGTCCTGGAGTCCTGTGATGTCGGCACCGCAGCTGATGTTTCCATCAGCTGTCGGGTGCTGCCGCCTTCATTGCAAGTAAGGGAACCCGGCAGTGAAACCCTAATGCGCACACTCGAGGCTCCACTCCTCTCTCCTACTGACCCGGTGGCCGTGGAAGGAGGAGGGACGAGGAGGGAGCCCGGGCAGTGACATTAATACTTGCGGCTGAGGCTCCCAGGAGAGGGGGATCGGATACCTGTGAAATACAGGTATCCTGCCCCCCCGAAAGCTGCCAAATGTGGCTCCTGAGGGGGGAAGGAGTACAACGAGCGGAAGTTCCCCTTTTGGGTGGAACTCTGCTTTAAGATAATTTTGCAAGGTTTGAATACATTTAACCATCAAATTCAAAAATGTTGCTAGCTATTGGTTTTAGCACGTGTACTGTACTAGTCTCAGAAATGTACAGATAACTATTTTGAGATTTATTTATTTTTTATGCACAATTTTAGTTCAATGATTTTATGATTGTTTTGTTTTACATTTATGTTTTAGCCCTGGTGAAGGGAGTAATGTGCTGTCTCTGAAACACATTGGCTGTATCACCTGTTTTAATTTTAGATTCAAACTTCATTTTGGGCTGTGCTTCTGGGCCAAGGTATTTTAGTTCTTTCAAAATTGTTTATCACTGATATACAACCCGTCCCTCAGATTGCCTTGCCAAATAGTAACCCATTGGAGCTGACCAGAACCCGATTTCGACTCATTCTTTAAGTCACTGCCGCCACAAAACAGACATTAGCCCAATCTTGGAAAACGCTGACACTTTGTATCCGTGCCACAAAGCATCAAATTGCCCAGGGCATGATTCATGTCAAATTTGAAGCAA
This sequence comes from Lithobates septentrionalis, assembly GCA_037952835.1. Taxonomy (NCBI): domain Eukaryota; kingdom Metazoa; phylum Chordata; class Amphibia; order Anura; family Ranidae; genus Lithobates; species Lithobates septentrionalis. The sequence goes on along the minus strand of JBBDGP010000639.1, from coordinate 3,267,073 downwards.
CCCTTCAAGTCAGAATCAGGAGCTATACTAAAATTTCAACCCCTGGGTTTACAGTTACTTGCCCCTGGCTTTTGACAAATCCAGTCTAGAGCCCTAATAAAGGCAATTATCTTGTCTATCGCAAACTCTACTAGTGCCACCACTATGACAACCCCTGGGATTGCACCTTGACCTCCTGTTTCTTTCTTTCTTTCTATCTTCCTTTTTTCCCCCCTTAACTGAACACACTTCTGGTGCCTGGGCATCCTTGTCGAAACCCATAGCTACCATTGTTTAAATTTTAATACACCACAGTATATTACACATGCTTATTAGTTAAAGCTTTGTTCAGTTACAAGTACCCATGGGCACCCTTTGACTTCGTACCTGCTATGGCTACATGCACATTTCTGTTTGACACTTTACAAACCCCCCTTTGAGAGTGTACGATTCATTTTGTGGCAATCATGTACATTTCTTGGAAGCATGTATGTTGTTCCTTCAATAAAATGTTTAAACAAGAACGCTTCTTTTTGGACTTCCAGTCTTGGTGTGGAGCTCTGATTTTCACATTGAGCCCCGGCTCACACTTCTGCGTTTCTCGCTTTACAAGTCACGCCCTATTAATGGCAATGGAACCATTCTAATCGGTGTGACTCAAGTTGCTCCGACTTAGAAAAAGGTTCCTCCACTATTTTGGAGCAGCTTCAACACTACTTGCATTGACTTGTGTTAAAGAAGTCATATGCAAGCCGCGCAAGGATATGGGCTTCAAAGTCGCACAACTTTAAAGCCACACTGGTGTGAACCAGGGCTCAAACACTGTTTCTACAAGCCAAGGTCACTGTTCCAGTTTCTCATGATAGCAGTCAATCTAGGCACCCACTGGAATGTCATCATTATATTTTTGTCAAATATATTAATTAGAATCCAAGCATATCTACATAAGGTTCCAGTGCCATCAGTATATCACATCAACCAATAAAAACCTCACAGGGGTTCTAATTCTTCCAATTAAAAAAGAAAAGTGTGGACTTTACGTATACTTAAGTCATCACATTGACTGTATAGATTTTTTTAAAAATTCTAAATAGTGACACCAGAAATTATAAATTAGAGGACAAAATACACTAACTTACCAAAAGTAGTGGGATGTCTGCCTTTACACACACATGAACTTTATTGGCATCCCAGTCTTAGCTCTTAGGGTTCAATATTGAGTTGGCCACCCTTTTCAGCTATAATAGCTTCAACTCTTCTGGGAAGGCTGTCCACAAGGTTTAGGAGTGTGTCTATGGGAATGTTTGACCATTCTTCCAGAAGCGCATTTGTGAGGTTAGGCACTGATGTTGGACAAGGAGGCCTGGCTCGCAGTCTCCGCTCTAATTCTTCCCAAAGGTGTTCTATTGGGTTGAGGTCAGGACTCTGTGCAAGCCAGTCTGGTTCTTCCATCCCAAACTTGCTCATCCATGTCTTTATGGACCTTGCTTTGTGCACTGATACGCAGTCATGTTGGAACAAGAAGGGGCCATCTCAAAACTGTTCCCACAAAGTTGGGAGCATGAAATTGTCCAAAATGTCTTGGAATGCTGACACCTTAAGAGTTCCCTTCACTGGAACTAAGGGGCCAAGCCCATCCCCTGAATAACAACCCCACACCATAATCTCCCCTCCATCAAATGATTTGGACCAGTGCACAAAACAAGGTCAATAAAGACATGGATGAGCGAGTTTGAGGTGGAGGAACTTGACTGGCCTGCACAGAGTCCTGACCTCAACCCGATAGAACACCTTTGGGATGAATTAGAGCGGAGACTGCGATTGAGGCCTTCTCATCCAACATCAGTGCCTGACCTCACAAATGCATCCAACAGTCCCATAAACACACTCCTAAACCTTGTGGACAGCCTTCCCAGAAGAGTTGAAGCTGTTATAGCTGCAAAGGGTGGGCCAACTCAATATTGAACCCTATGGACTAATGCCCCGTACACACGGTCGGACATTGATCGGACATTCCGAGAACAAAATCCTAGGATTTTTTCAGATGGATGTTGGCTCAAACTTGTTTTGCGTACACACGGTTGCACAAAGTTGTCGGAATTTCCGATCGCCAAGAACGCGGTGACGTAAACCACGTACGACGAGACTAGAAAAGGCCAGTTCAGAACCAAGCGCGGCACCCTTTGGGCTCCTTTTGCTAATCTTGTGTTAGTAAAAGTTTGGTGAGAGACGATTCGCGCTTTTTCAGACTCGTGGTTTTCAGATCATTTTCTGCTGTTCAGTTTGTGCTTGTGGGTTTGTATCTGCTCTTCAGTGCGTGCAAGCAAGCTCTGCGTGACTTTTATTAGTCATTGTATTCTTGTTCGTTCGTTACTGTTTTTCAGGTCGCTCTTCACAGGCCTTGCTGTTCTTCAGTGTGTTCTGTTACTTCGTTCTGAGCAGCCGACCGTTTTCTAGCCATGTTGCGTATACGTACTCCTCGTAGAGTTCGTGCTGTGCGGGGGCTTGGTGAAGGAGTATATTAGGGTAAGATTTTTATCCTTTTATATCACATTTTATTGTATTTAATGTTTAATAATATATTGTATTTCTTTCCCCGTTCCCTAATTACCATGATTGTAATATGCCGTGAATGTCCCCTTTGTCCTCATGCATACTGGATTTTTATGAAATTATTTTGTTTGTCCTTCATACATATTTGCCTTCACTTACCTCCCCAGCATGCTCTCCTGCCCCTAAATTCACCTCATGTAGTTACTTAACAATGTATTTTATCAGCTCCATAGTAGTGCTTTACCCCAAACACCCCTAAAATGTTTTTAAATGTGATTTGTAATTTAAATTCATGCAGAGTGCCAGAGGCTTTTTTTAGGGGTCCCCAAATCATTTGGAACCCTCCCTCCCCCCAACTGCTAAGTCAGCTGATAACAATTCTCTATCTATCCTCAATCATCTATCTGCTGACTTTGCCAAACCCATACACACTATACCCATCTCTTTTGTGGTCAGATGTATGGATGAATTCCCTAAAGAATGTAGTGCAAGGGCCTGCCTGTATACTTTCAAATGGTAATGTTTAAAGTTTTTGTATACTATTATTATCTTGATAGGTAATAGCAGAATGTCCAAATGTGCTCAAATGTGTACAGTGTGCATTTATATCTTTGTATTATGACACTTATTACCTGTCCAGTGGGCTGCCAATAGTGTAACTAAGGAGGGGCTGTTCAAAGTAATACACATTTTTTTAAGCATTCATCTCTCAATGAAGTGGAGAGGGTTACCTGTTCAAGAGCTCGCCCTTAAAATGTTATGTTAGAAATGGCCCAGGAGAGGGGGGGGGGGAATATGATAGGTGTACCTTATACTTTGGGGTTTAAAAATTTCCATTAATAAATGTTATCTTGATGTTGGCCAAGAATGTTTGTGTCTAATCTGCTTTCCATGTTTTAATGTGCAAAAAGACTAATTTTTTTTTGTTTTTCTCAACAGTTTCCTTCCACGCCACAGGAATGGCAGACTGTGGCCTCCCACTTTGCCCAGCGGTGGGACTTTCCTAACTGCGGAGGGGCAATTGATGGGAAACACGTCTAAGGTGTTCAATAGTATTGTGATGTTGGTGGTGGTGTCGGCTACTTATGAGTTCCTGTATGTGGACGTGGGGAAGAATGGCCGGATGTCCGATGGTGGAGTCATTGCCCAGACGGAGTTCTACAGGAGTCTCCAGAATGGCAGCTTGGACTTGCCACCTCCAGAAGACAATGTGGAAGGACTCCCATTCGTCTTCGTTGCGGATGAAGCATTTGCGCTGGGGGACCATCTTATGCGGCCATTCCTGATGAGGGCCCTCACCCGGACCAGAGGGTTTTTAATTACTGGCTGGCCAGAGCCAGAAGAGTGGTGGAGAACACGTTTGGAATCATGGCCAGCGGGTTCTGCCTACTTCTTACACCCATACATATGGCGGAGTACAAACTGAATTATATTATCCTGGCGTGCTGTGTTCTACACATCTTTTTACGGCAACATTCTGCCAACTATGCTGGCTCAGTTGGGCCTGAAGCCGGAATTCAAAATGAACCAACCCTGACGGCGCTTGAAAGTGGCCGTCCTGGTTTACCCTCCCTGAGTGCCCGTGATGTCCGGCTAAGATACCTTGAATTCTTTGTGGGTAGGGGGGCTATCAATATGCCAGACAATGTGTGAAACCTTTATCACATAAAAAAATAATTAAGCAAATCTTTGGTGACATTTACTGCTTGCGTTTGTTTTAGCTGACCCTGACAGAAATGTGGTGAGTCCTGAAAATGGCATGATTGTGTAACCTTATTCAAAGCACTATTGGGTGTTATTTACTAAAGGCAAAGACACTTTGCACTACAAGTGCACTTGAAACTGCACTTGTAGTGCAAAGTGTATTTGCCCTTTTAGGAAATAACCCCCATTGTCACAGAAAGCAGCAATTGGAGCACAACATAAGTTTTGGAGCGTTGAGACAATAATCCACACAATCTTGATTAACAATCTTTTTAATACCTGCACAATCACATGTGCATTTAGAAAAGGTTTTTAAAACAAACCAACATGTTTGTTGTATAACAATTTTTGGGGTGGCATTAGAAAAAGTTGAAATGTCCATTTAAGATAAAAACAGGCATGTTTCAAACCAACAAGAAAGACACAAATCTTGAACTTACAAAGTTCACATTTGGTAGAACTTGAAGGCAATATCAGACATGAGTATTTAGGAACTGTGTTTGATATTGCGTTCAGATGGGGTGAAGTCACCCCAGGAAAAGCCAAATTTTGAAGATGCACACCAATTTACCAATGTCAACATGTGCTAGCTGCCATCACGGGGGATCAAGGGACGTGTTTTGGGGGAGCAACCCCTTCCTCTCAGCTACTTTATTATTGAGGAAGGGGTTGCACCCCCAAAACGCGTCCATTGATCTCCCGTGTGGGCAGATAGCACATGTTGACACACTGTGTGCCTCTTCAAAATGTGGCTTTTCTACAATTAGACAAAAAATTTTAAAATTGTAGCACACCATAAAAGAAAGGGCTTTGGAGGGGTTTTAAACTTTCCCCAAAACATCAATGTTGTTCTTTTTTTTTTAATAACATCATTGATGTTTTTAGTGATGTTTTCCAATGCAACATTACACCCCATGATCTCCCCAATCAGGATCTGGGCACTTTCAGAGGTGAAAAGATCTGGATCCACAACATCACGATCACCTAAAAAGATAGAAACCAAAAAAAACATGTATTATAAATATGCCGGCATCCATCTCTTACTTGAGCCTGTAGTCGCAGACACTCACCTGTTGTGGTGCCAATTTCCACCACGTCTTCCTTCTCCTGCTCTGCTTGTCTTTGTGGGATTTCCCCTTCTTCCAGAGGTGGGGGGTCTCTGGTCTCCTCGGATGAGGGGTGTCCTCCGAGTCTTTTCTCCCCTATGTGACAAAAAAATTGTATACTTAGCACACAGATATTTGATGGCAGAACTATAAATATGAAACATTGCTTGGAAGTGGGGTACAATTGTCGATTTTGGCAGAGTTCCAAGATGAAGACATATTTTGGGTCCTTTGTCAAACTTCAATACTTTACCTGTTTTGTACAAGCTTCACAGATGGAGACCCCCCTATAGTATACACTGGAGCACCTGTGTGGACCCCCTAATAAAAAGGGTGTTCTTGTGTCCCACACTAGTGCTCCAGCATCCAGATGTGTAAACCACTGCTGAGTGTCCTCTCCTTACACAGAATCTAGTTTGCATTTCATTCTAGTAACAAACCCATCTACACAACCAAATTATTTTCAGACAAGTAGGCCCTAAAAAATGTGGTCAAATGCATATGGCCAAAACAATGGTGTTTTATAGACCGAAATAAAAATGTTTGATATGAACGAATAATGTGCCCATGAACACGAAAGTTGCCATTTTAAACTGTACAACAGTTCAGAAAAGCACATGGATCAGCACGAACGTAAAAAAAACACAAAAAGAATAGGAACACAGGACAACTACTTACTTTTTTGCAGCACTCTCCGGATCTTTCGGTACTGCTCGTGTTCTCCTAATTTCAGGTCCGACCACCGCTTCCTGAGCTGATCTTTCGATCGTTGTACCCCGAAATTCCGGTGCAGACTCTTGACCACTTTCGCCATGATCTTGGCCTTTCTGACATTGGGGTTGGGGTAAGGTCCATACTTTCCACCATAGTCGGCCCTCTTCAGGATGTCGACCATCTCCAAACTTCCCAAAGGACATATTTGAGGCCTTAAATCGTCTCCTTCTGGATCCAGACGTTTCCGGCTTTCCTCCTCCTCCTCCTCCTCGCTGCTATAATTAGCAGACACCTGCTGTGTATCCGCCATGTGCTCTTCCCCCACTGCGCCGAATGAAAAGGGGCGGGGAATAGACTAGAAAGAACGTCAGGGGCGGGCGGAGTTTCACGCATGCGCAGCGTATATAAAGCGTAACACGCATGTGTAGTACGTACGATCTGTGAGCGGAGGAAGGAGTATCGGAGGCGTCGATCGTGATAATGAAGGTAAGATCTAAACTTGGGCCTATACTGCTTCTAAATTGAGGCTTATATTGTAACAAGATTAGGAGAGTTTCGCCTGACATTAGGGTTTGTCTTGTCTTGTGTCTTGCAGATAAAATGGATGGCTTCAATGACCACAACTTCCTCACCCTGTTCATAGACAAGTACAGGGAGCTGCCCTGTCTGTGGCAGGTGAAACATCCACATTACAATAATAAACAAAAGAGACAGGCAGCGCTGGAGAAACTGCTGGAGTTGGTGACGCCATTGGTCCCCACAGCAACCATCCCCTATTTAAAAGCCAAAATTGCTGGCCTGAGGAGCACTTACCTTAGGGAGCGCAAGAAGGTCACGGATTCCCAGAGATCTGGACCTGCAGAAGATGACATTTATGTCCCCAGGCTGTGGTACTATGAGAGACTGCGATTTCTGTCAGACCACACTGAAGTCAGGGAATCCCTCTCAACCCTTCCTTACACTCTTCCTTCCACCCCAGCTGAGGCTTCTGATGTCCAACCTGGGACTTCCAGCCAGGAAGAAGTGGAGGAGCCCAGATGGAGTCAGGTATAGCATTCTTCTACGGATTTCTTGTCAATAAATACATGATCTTTACTAGATGTCATTATTGATCACTAACTGCTGATTTAAAGTGTTTTACATATCAATAGACAGTAGTGGGCAAAAATATTTGGGACAAGAATGAAAAATGCTGGGCTCAGAATGATCAACAGTTATATTTGTTAACATTCAATTTACAACAGTCATGAGGTGTCATCAGGTGTGTGATTGATGAATAAAAAACTAAAACTATGTCCCTTTTTCATACACAGGAGGAGGCTGTGGAATAAGGAAGCCAGGAGGAGGCGGGGCTAAGTTGCAGCCAGGAGGAGGCGGGGCTAAGTTGCAGCCAGGAGAAGCCTAAGACCAGTCGCAGCCTGACAGAATCGCAGGTTCCTCCCCTCCGCCTTCCATACAAAAGAGCGAGGAAGGCGACTCACATGCAGGATTCTGCGCTCAGGCTCATTCAGGAGGCTTCTGCGTCCCTCAGAGCCTTACCCACTCCTGAAGAGGCCTTTGCCTGCATGGCTGCCACCAAACTGAAGTGCATGCAGGAGGGTCAACGCCTCATGTAAGAGAAACTTATTTATAAAGTCCTAACTAAGGGTGTGAGTGGCATAATCACACCCAAGACCGACGTGATTGAGTTGGACCATCCTCCTCCTCCTCCTGCTGCCACAACTCCACCACCAGAGCCACAGCGTGGAAGGAAGCGTGGAAGGAAGACCAGAGAGTGATGACCTGGGTTCAGTCTGGTCTGACAAAAGATGCAGTCTCTTGTATGATCACAGCCTGGGGGCATACATGTCATCTGCTGCTTTCCGGATCTCTGGGACTTCTGGACCAGACTGCACTCCCTTAGATATGGACTCCTCAGGCCACCAATTTTGCATTCAAATAATTGATGTCTGCCCTGGGGGCCAAAGGTTTCACCAATTTCAGCTGTTTCTCCAGTGTTGCCTCCCTTTTTGTTTGGTTGTGAGCCCTTAATAAAGGCATTTTTGGTTCAATTATACTCGCCTATGTGTGTTTTCCCTTAAAAAAAAAACAGTTTGTTTGTGAGGAGGCAGGTACATTTCAAAAATACAATGTGAAATTAACAAGAGACACCAACACCAAACAACCTCCTTGAGATTAAATAATACAAGATATCAATGGTGTTGTGGTAACTTGACACATAAAACACACACAAAAATATTCTTTATTAAAAAGCATACATTTTTAAACAAAAACAGCCTTTAAAAAAAATTTTTGTACAATTAAAAACAAACAAAAAAAAATTGGTCAGATGTGACAAATCAAAATATATTGAGGGAATCCCGATAAATAATAAAGAAAGAAGTTTGTGAGAAGTCTGTGTGAATATAAGCAGCAAAAATACTTCATTCTTCTCACATTATAAAGAAGAAGAGAGTGCGCTGTATTAAACCATTTTTTACATTGCAGCGTGACGAAAGTACTGTATCCATTCTGAACGCTAATTTTACTAGACCGAGCTGTTCCATCTCGGAATTTCTTCTGAGCATGCGTGGCACTTTGTGCGTCGGAACTGGCCACACACGGTCGGAATTGACGCGATCGGATTTTGTTGTCGGAAAATTTTATAGCCTGCTCTCAAACTTTGTGTGTCGGAAAATCCGATGGAAAATGTCCGATGGAGCCCACACACGGTCGGAATGTCCGACAACACGCTCCGATCGGACATTTTCCATCGGAAAATCCGACCGTGTGTACGGGGCATAAGACTGGTATGCCATTAAAGTTAATTTGCGTGTAAAGGCAGGCGTCACAATACCTTTGGTAATATAGTGTATGTGTTTTTGACAAAACTTTCATGTAAATTAGAAGGCAAGAATTCAAAAATACAATCCTGCACAAAATTATGATATGATGTATATAACATGACCTCAGACTAGAAGGGCGAAATCTCAAAACTAATCTTAGAAAGTATTAGAAAGTATAATTATACCAAAAGAGTAGTTGATACTTTGGAGTAGCCTTCCAGCAGAAGTAGTGAATTGATCAACAGTAAGTGGATTACTGGGGACAAACATAGATCTATAGTCTGACAAATGAGTTAAATGTATATTGTCCTTTTTCTGCCATCACTCTTCTATGTTTCTATGAAAATATTGTCACAACCCCTACATTTACAGATTATTTTAGATTCATGGTTAATCAAAAATAATAGCTATAAAACTAAAAAGACATGATATTATATTTCATTTTATCTATAATAATTGTAATCTATTGTATCTGTTATAATAATGTTTAATCTATCGCACTGGAAAGAGGAAATTAGAAAAATATTAAAAAGTACTTTGGTGTACTTCATCATTTTTGAATGTGACATCCCCATTAACCATTACTTATTTTCAAACTACGCTAGCTCATAGTATGCAGGTTGGAATTAACTTTAAACAGAATCTATTTGTTACACTCGTGTGTGTTTTGGTTTTCTAAATGATAGAATCAGGAACATAGAAAAGCTTACAAATCAGGTTTCTTGTTTCCTTCAAAGGAAGATTGCACATGTAATCGGCAAGTCCATTGTTTAGGGTTTTTTTTGTTTTTTTCTTTAAATTCAAGGGACTTACACTTATAAAAAAAGGGCATGGAATCTACAAGTTAACAGGGTAAATACAAGTGTTTGTAATAACAGTACTTTTAATCAAAAGTGGACATAAATTGCTAAAATATAATAAACACATACTGATCACAATGACAATAAAGTAATACATGACCTCTACATTGTTCTTTGGTCCATTTGAACCATTTCCTATGCTAGTATCCAATGACCAGGAATAAAAAGAATATATGATACTTTTGCTGTAGTTTTTATAGATAATCATGTGATTTTGACAGTTATATATAGACATGGACATTGAGCTAAAATATTTTAATGATTTATATCATAATAATTGACAAAACCTGAAGGGTCAATCCACCAAAAAGTAGTATTTTAGTAGATGTTGATCTGAGTCATCATTTTCTTTTACCTCCTAAGGACTTTGATGGCTAGGTCTTTAAGCATAATTCCCCGGGCTAACTCACCAGCTGCAGCCTTTTCACCGAGGTCTAACTCTCCCCCGTGGAGTTGTAACCTGCTTAATATAAATATAAAATGCTGCTGGAAGTGTAAGACTGTCTACTGCTGTGAGACTCCAAGGCAAGGAGGACATTATGATAAGGAAATCTCATCATTCTAATAAAACTATAAGAAGCCAGTAGAACCAGACGTGATTCTGAAATGTAAGTTTTGGATGAGGAGGCCATTTATTCACGAGAAGAAGCAAAAGCTGTCATAGATACATATTTTAAAAGTTTCACTTACCTGATATAAAAATGATCAGTATAGTAAAAAGCATAAATGCCATCTGATGGAAGATTTTTGAGCTGGAACACGATGTGCGGCTTGAGGCTAAGAAGCTAGTAGCAGCCATACAAAGCCATATACAAACACCTCAAGGCCTGTAGACAGATGAAAAGTCTACTGTTACCTGAAAATTATTACTGTCCATTTACCCTCCTTGTTCTGAGTAATCCTATTAAAAGTCTGATTTCATCTTTTCCAAGATGAAAGAACAGGAGATACCACAAGTCCTTGGAAAGCACCAAATGCACAGTTAATTTGATTTTGCACACATCTTTTACCTGTGGCTTGGGTCCAGATTGTATGAACGAGTCTCATTCTGGTTAATCAGAACGTCCAAAATAGCATTTGTGAAAGAAAAGATAACCCTATTTATGATCACTGTGACCTAATGAAAGTCATTAGGAGTACATAATGAGTGGATAATCATACAGAAATGTAAAAATCCATATCTATACTGCTAATAGAAGAAGTGGAACTTAATTTTCACAGAAGAACTTCCCTCTTATCGGCAGTCAGATATTGATGTAGGATACAGACAATTCCTTGGTTACAAATCTATAGCCATCAAAGCAAGCAATAGCTTGTAGCAATAGTTAACACATACTGTATGTGCACAAAATATACACTGAAAATTTGCATAAACTTGAAACATCAATGGCGTATATTTGAAAATACAAAGAATAACTAATGCACTTGCTCCTTAAAAAGATCAGAAATGGACTTTAAAGCGTAACGCCACTTTTGTTGAGAAAAAAAAACATTCCCCTCTGGGTCATCTATGTACATTGCAAGGATTTTAACAAATTTTGTTGCAGATTCCTACCCTTTTGTTATTCTGAAGAAATCCCTGTTTGTTCCTCTGTGTCCATGTGGGAAAGTGAGCTTAATGGGAGTGGTTTCATAATTATCAACCAGCTGCTGCAGAATCAGGGCTCTAATGAGGAAGTGACAGGGTCTGCATTCCTTTAGATGTTATTTCCTATTGGGAGTATCTTACCAAAAATGAAATTTTTGTTGCAGGGGATGCCAAAAATCTGACTTGTATCCTAGTGCAGACTTCTGGGAAAATCAGTGAGCCAATCACACAAGCAGGAATTGATGTTTCTGGGGGGCGTTCTGTACACATTCTGCACCTCTAGGTAGCCATATCGCATTGCATAGCTGCAGATTGAAAAGGAAAGGTCATTTAAATAACATTCAATTACATAATGACTTGTGTTGCAATTGTATATGCTATTTTATTCCCATGAAAGTGGAGTTACCCTTTAAAGCAGACTTAAAATATAAAAGGTATGGATTTTTAGCAGATGGTAGATGGGCAGTTTTTCACACTCTTGGCTCATTCTCAGCATTTGAAAGATGCTGGTAATTGGCCAGGTGCCCATGATGATGTAACACCTGTGCACATGCACAGGAGTAGTATTATCAGTGGTCACCCAATGGTTGAAGAGGATCACCGCAGGACCCAAAAGAAACAGCAGCAGAGATGGCGGTGGCAGGGGATGCAGCTGTGACAGTTTCCAAGACCCATCAGCATTGAAGAGGTAGGTGTGTGCCTGGACCCTTCATCACCACAGGAGGAGGTAGGTGTGTGCCATAATTCACAACTGTGCTGCGCATATTATCTGCAAAGCTCACCCTTACCAATGTTGTTTGTTCAATATTAATTGTATAGTTGATAGCCTTAGTATCCGTTATTCCTTTATATAATTTTCATTAAATAAATGGGTACATTTCCTGTACACATTACTTCCAGTCTTTGCAGCACAGGTGGAGCATAAACCGGCGCTTTCAGTTTCCATACATGCCTGAGTATTTATTTTAGTAATGTAAGTTCAATTTTATGTATTTTTCAATATATTTGAATTACTATCTTATGGGAGGTTCCTTTACCTTTTCCTTTAGGAGAAAGATATATGCAGAGTCTCTTATGCCGCGTACACACGACCGGACTTTCCGGCAGAAAAGGTCAGACGGATTCATTCCGTCGGACATTCCGATCGTGTGTGGGCTTCATCAGACTTTCTAAAATTCTGACAGACCTAGAAATAGGACATGTTTCAAATCTTTCCGACGGAATCAGTTCCTATCGGGAAAATCGTTCGTCTGTATGCTAGTCCGACGGATCAAAAACGACGCAAGGGCAGCTATTGGCTACTGGCTATTGAACTTCCTTTTTCTAGTCCAGTCGTACGTCATCGCATTCTAAACGATCGGACTTTGGTGTGATTGTGTGTAGGCAAGTCCGTTTCAAGGGAATGGAAAGTCTGGTCGTGTGTGTGTGCGGCATTAAAGGTGCAAAAGCACTATTTAATATATGGTGGTATCCAGTCCTCCATTTGTACAGAATATTAAAACAGATGGAGCAGTACGCGGATGGAGAATCTAACAGCCATATGTGGAAGATTGCCAATTGGAGATATTATAAGCATGTTGTGACTTCCCTTGAAAGAAGGGATCATATATAGTAATTCTGGTGAGTGCGGTGTGCTTTTGTTTGGGGAAAAAGAAGAGCACTTTTTCCGTTGGTGTCACTTATTTTTTCATTTATTTATTTATTTGCGGGTCCCTTTTAGTGTAACAAAAGTAGAATAGGAATTCTTTAGTGCTAGCTGTCCTTTGGTGGACTACTGCTCTCAGTAAGCCCTCTCAGCCCTCCTGGCTGCAGCTGCCGGACTTCACTGCCCATGACATTGCAATCCTCACTGGCTCCACACCCAGCTCTGACTGTTTCCTCTCAGTACTCTCTGGCATGCCTATCCAGTCCTCCCGACTGCCCATGTCACTCACCAGCCCTCCTTGCTGCAAACCAGTGGTTCCCTCCTGAAGACTTGCCCGGAAGTACTAGCACTTCTCTGACTCCTCTCTGTGCCTCCTGTTCAGATCCTTCATGAGTTCTTGAAAGGATCCGTCCTGCACCCGAGTCCCAGGGCCAAGGTCACCCCCCCAGACTGGGGAGCCCCCTTTAAGGCCCTAACAGCCTAGTACTCCATCCTCAGTTCTTCCACCCAACAACTCCTCCCCAGCTGGACTGACCCTGGGTATTTCAAGGAGGCCTGCCCCCTGCCAATCCTAGTTGGGGTTTGGTCAGGGCTCCCTGAGATACCCCAGACTGCTCCTCCCCAGCAAGAAGCAAGAGGGAGGTGACAGTGGAGTGATGTTGTCCGTGAGTCATCAGCTGCTGCTCCAGACCACTCCCAGCCCACACAGATCAAAACAAACAGGCCTAGCTTCCAGCTAAGCCTGCCTAAATTTACCTGCACTGCAAAAAAACTTACCTCTAGCACCTACAGTACCTAAGTAGAGGGTGCTACATACACTTTAATCTTTTAACAGGTTTTAATTTTAAGGATTAATTTAAGTAATGTTGATACAATTATATATTTATGTACATATTATTAATATTATACAGGATTTATATAGCGCCAACAGTTTACGCAGCGCTTTACAACATGAGGGCAGACAGTACACTTACAATACAAATCAATACAGGAGGAATCAGAGGGCCCTGCTCGTTAGAGCTTACAATCTAGAAGGGAGGGTCAAGTGGAAACAAAAGGTAATCACTGTGCATATCAAAAGAGGAATAATTTGAAAATAACGAATTACAGGTTATTTGGCTCAAAATTAGTATTTAGGTTTATCATAGTCCCCAGGAAATTAGGTCAATCTCAGGGGTTCCAGTTGTAAGAAACCTGCTGTATTAGCAAACATGCACATCTGATACAGCAATATATGGGGCTTCCACTTTCTTTTGAATTCTATATTTCATATTGTGTAGAGTTCAAATGGCAGACATAACATTCCAAGGCAAAAACAGCTAAAAACTAAAATGAAAAATCCCTATAAGACAAGGCTGCTGCCCTATCTAACTCTTCTGTGACCAGGGGTTATTGATGTCTAGATTCCCAGGCCAAATTAAGCAGCAGCATCAAAATGCATATGATAACTTTGCAATATTTTTATAACTAATCTGTATACCTAAATCACATGTCGGCCAACAAACACGAATGTAGTGACATACTACGTGGTTTTTCAGCTCTTTAGCGCCACCCTTTGGGCTCCTTCTGCTAAATTCGTGTAAGTAGAAGTTTGGTGAGTGTTGATTCTTGCTTTTCATTTTGCGCTTTTCAGTTTGTGCTTTTCATTATGTGCTTTTCAGTTTGTGCTTTTCATTTTGTGCTTTTCAGTTCGTTTCCTAACGGCTGTTCGTCAACCAGACATGTTGCGGAATCGGAAGAGATAACATGTTATTTATTATCGGCCTTGGAGTTTTTGCTTTGACCCAAGTCCAGTCCGGGAACAGGAGGAGGAGGAGTTCTTGGACCAAAAATTTGTTGCTTTATTAATCGTGACCAATTATGTCATATGCCTTTGCTGCGGGAGCTCCAGGAGATTAATCCTGATGATTTTCAGAATTATCTCCGGATGACGGACCCCTGCTTTCACCAACTCTTGGCATTGTTGACCCTCTATATTAAGAAGCAGGGCACATGCATGAGGCTTTTATTTTATTTTTTGGTTGAATAATAATGATTTGATTTGGTATATTTTCTATGTTTTTGGATGCATAGAATGCACGTTTTGGTTAATATTTTTTGGTTAATATTAAATTTGGTAATATTCTTGATATCACTAGAAAAAAAAGCCTTTGAAAATGTGTCTGCAAAAACTCTATTGCCCCGTACACACGGTCGGATTTTCCGATGGAAAATGTCCGATCGGAGCGTGTTGTCGGAAATTCCAACCGTGTGTGGGCTCCATCGGACATTTTCCATCGGATTTTCCGACACACAAAGTTGGAGAGCAGGAGATAAAATTTTCCGACAGCAAAATCTGTTGTCGGAAATTCCGATCGTGTGTACACAAATCCGACGGACAAAGTGCCACGCATGCTCAGAATAAATAAAGAGATGAAAGCTATTGGCCACTGCCCCGTTTATAGTCCCGACGTACGTGTTTTACGTCACCGCATTTAGAACGATCGGATTTTCCGACAACTTTGTGCGACCGTGTGTAGACAAAACAAGTTTGAGCCAACATCCGTCGGAAAAAATCCTAGGATTTTGTTGTCGGAATGTCCGAACAAAGTCCGACCGTGTGTACGCCCTATATCAGTATCACCAGCAAAGCAGCTTCATTATTATCCCATTAAAGAAGAAGAGAATTGTGCGCTGCATTTTGAGATGTCATAATTTGCCACGTCACGAATGTTAATTCTCCATTACGAACGCTAGTTTACAAGACCGACCGCTTCTGGCTCGTCCTTGCTTCCGAGCATGCGTGTTTGTACTTTGGAATTTGTCCACGGAAAATTTTAAAACCTGCTATCCAACATTTGTCTGCGGAAATCCGATAACAATTGTCCGATGGATCGTACAAACGGTCGGATTTTCTGCCAATCATCACACATTTCCCATGGGAAAATCCGATCGTGTGTATGAGGCTTAAGGCTGCGCAGAAACCAGCAACTATATAAAATAAACCCGCCATAGCAGCTCTTATAGTTCTGTCCCCTCATATTACTTTAAATACTTAATCATTTGAAAAAAAACATTTTGAATACCTTTCACTAAGCATGATGAAGATGGTGGGGCCAGAAAATATGCAGAGGAAAATGATGGACAACTTGGGTCATGTGTAAAAGTTGCAGATTATACTGAAATGGCTACAACTAGGTCAGATCTGAATTGGTCTAAAAAGTTTTCTCGTTTCTAGTCACCAGTGTTGGCTATATCATTTGTTATCACAAGCCCCTATGCACATTTTGTCAAATCCCTATGCAGGTACAATGTCCCACAATTGTTCCCTTTAATTTGCCACTGATCGGGCAATTAATGGTAGATTGTGATACCTTGGCTCCAATCAAGCCTAATGCTGCGTACACTCGATCGGAAATGCCACCAGCAAAACTCTGATGAGAGCTTTTTGTCGGAAAATGCGACCGTGTGTATGCTCCATCCTTCTTTTGCTGACGGAATTCCAGCCAGCAAAAGATAGACAGCAGGTTCTCAATTTTTCGGTCGGAAAAAGTAACTATCCGAAAATGCGATCGTCTGTACAAATTCCGATGCGCAAAATTCCTACGCATGCTCGGAAACAATTCGACGCATGCTCGGAAGCATTGAACTTCGCTTTCTCGGCTCGTCGTAGTGTTGTACGTCACCGCGTTCTTGGCGGTCGAAAGTTCAGAGAACTTTTGTGTGACCGTGTGTATGCAAGGCAAGCTTGAGCGAAATTCCGTTGGATACACCATCCAAGTTTTTTCAGATGGAAAATTCACTCGTGTGTACGCGGCATTATGGGTCATATTGTCTGTTGTAGCACCGATCGTAAGTCAAACAACAATAAATGTGTGAGCATGATATTCTAGTGTTCTATGTTTAGTGTCTTTACGTCTGGTGCATTTAATTTTCTTGAAGTCACACATGAACACGCTGGAAACAAATCAGTTTCCTTCCAGTAATTTTAAGTGCCTAATTGTTTTTTCTTTTTTTTCTTAAGTAATTACACACTAATGACCCTTTCTTGGATATATCCACTGCTGATTAATTACATTAAATTAAAACACGATATTTAATCAATTTTTAGAAGTTGTTTCTCAAATTCTTGAACTGTTGGATGTACAAAGAGAGGTCTTGTAAAACTATACTATGGAAAGAGCATACTACATGACAATATGAATATTTCACTTGCCAATTAATTAAGTGAAATAGGCATTTAAATTAATCTGCCATTAAAAACATAAAAACAAATTGTATGAGTTGTCTATGGCAACCAATTAGATCTTAATTCAAATTTCAAACCTGCTTTGCAAAATTAATATCTGGAATCCTTTCTCTTTCTCAGAGTAATCTTTAAGGCCCATGCCCACTGTTAAGATGTGTTATGTGTGTTCATGAATTCATTTTTTACCCCAATTCACCTTGTCAACATACACTATATTGCCAAAAGTATTGGATGCCTGCCTTCACAGCCACATGAACTTCAATGGCTTCCCAGACTTAGTCCAAAGGGTTCAATTGTGAGTTGGCGCACTCTTTGCAGCTATAACAGCTTCAACTCTTCTGGGAAGGCTGGTTTAGGAGTGTGTCTATGGGAATGTTTGACCATTCTTCCAGAAGTGCATTTGTGAGGTCACTGATGATGCATGAGAAGGCCTGGCTCACAGTCTCCACTCTAATTCATCCCAAAGGTTTTCAGGTTGCGGTCAGGACTCTGTGCAGGTCAGTCAAGTTTCTCCACCCCAAATTTGCTCATCCGTGTCTTTATAGACCTTGCCTTGTGCACTGGTGCGCAGTCATGTTGGAACAGGAAGGGGCCATCCCCAAACAAGCATGAAATTGTCCAAAAATGTCTTGGAAATGGTAGGCTGATGCCTTAAGAGTTCCCTTCACTGGAACTAAGGGGCCAAGCCCAACCCCTCCAAAACAACCATAATCCCGCCTCCACTAAAACTTTACACCTGGCACAATGCAGTCAGGCAAGTACCGTTCTCCTGGCAACTACCAAACCCAGACATGTCCAGTGGATTTCCAGACAGAGAAGCGTGATTTGTCAATCAAGAGAACAATTCTCCACTGCTCTAGAGTCCAGGGGCGGCGTGCTTTACACAACTGCATCCGACACTTAGCATTACACTTGGTGATGTAAGGCTTGGATGCAGCTGCTCAGCCATGGAAACTCATTCCCATTCCAATGTTGTTGTGCTAATCTGAAGGCCAGACAAAGTTGGGAGGTCTGTAGCTATTGACTCTGCCAACAGTTGGCGAGTGGCGACTTCTGCAGACTGTGAGCTTTAGCATGCGCTGACCCTGCTCTGTCATTTTACATGGCCTACAACTTCGTGGCTGAGTTGCTGTTGTTCCCATTTGCCACCACTATGTTATAATACTACTAACAGTTGACCATGGAATATTTAGTAGCACGGAAATTTCACGGATGGACTTATTGCACAGGTGGCAACCTATCACGGTACCACGCTTAAAATCACTGAGCTCCTGAGAGCAACCCATTTTTTCACAAATGTTTGTAGAAGCAATCTGTATGCCTAGGTGCTTGATTTTATACACCTGTGGCCATGGTGGTGATTGGAACACCTGAATCCAATGACTTAAAGGGGTGTCCCAATACTTTTGGCAATATAGTGTAGCTTCATTGCAGCACTCTGCAGTGCTCTACAATGCATTGTGGAGTGCTGAATTGCAAAACAAAGTGTATGTCAGATTTTTTGTGCCATTTGGTGCATTGCCAGACCATTCAAATGAGTAGACTGCCTTATCGCAAAGCGAGTCAAAAGATGCCAACGTCAACATGCATAACAGACCTGAGTATCAACCTAATTTTCTTTAGTAACAGAAGTGTATTTTTATTTAGTGTATTTTATTTAAAGAATAATGTTTTAATCATTTTTCAGTATGCAAGTACAGACATCAAAGAAAGAGAAAGCTTCATCGAGGCATTCCCAACAAACATTTTCAATACAAAAATACAGATGTAGGATTCACTTTACAGTAGACAGAGGCTATAATAACATAAGAACATAAAAGGGGAAACAGCCAGAGATTACAAATGTACTACTAGAAAAAGAGATGTACAAGAATGCTAAATTGTAATGTAATCCTCACAACAGAGGAGCATGCAGTGGAAATTTCCTTTTGTGTTTAGTATGTGTGTTGCAGAAGTCTCTAAGGATCTTGAATTGTTAACATCAGCTGGTGCAACTATGATGAAAGATGGGCCTTTCCTGGAAAAGCACTGATGATATTGAGGTGGGAAGTCCATGGGTAACTAGTTAGGACAATAATGGAGTGAGAGAATTTTGAGGTTTGGGCCTGACGGTGAAGCCAAGAGGAGAAAGAAAGAGAAAGGAAATAGGGCAGTAGGAGAACAGTGAAAGGTAGGTAATAGAGGAAAAAGGGAAAAGGCTGGGTGTGAGTGTGGGGGGGGGGGGGGGGGTGCTGCTCCAATCTAGAATAACAAAGATCTGTGATCAACAGAAAACACTTTAAAACTGTGGAGAATCTAAAAAAGAATATCCATATACACCAGGTGGCCATATAAGCAGAGAATTTGTCATGATGTTGTGCTATAAGTTCCTCCAAACATTGTATGTGGGTGAGTTTGGCAATCCATTCTGTGACTGTGGGGGTATCCACTGATTTCCAGTGCCTATTGATTACATTCCTGGCCACAATTAAGAAGAAACATAGCAATCCTTTCTTGGCTGAGGAGCCTGGAACTATGGAAAGGAGGGCAATTGATGGGGACAAAGGGGTGTGGGAGTTTACAACAGCATTGTGAATGTGGAAGATACATGACCAAAAACGGTGTATGGGCTTGCATTCCCACCAGATATGAAGCATGCATCCTCCATTGTGATTACACCTTCAACCATGGTGGGGTTGATTTATAAATTCTATGGAGCCTCTTTGGACTGCGGTACCACCACGTCAGTATTTAATTAACTCTTTTCTTAAACAGTCACGGTAATACAGGATTGTGCATGAGGGTGTAAATTTTGTCGAGGTCGGCACCTCAAGCTGATGTCCAGCTTAAGGTTTGTGCTATAAGGTGCATTAGTTATTCATCTTGCAAATAAAAGTGTTCAAAGGGGGTTATGTTCCTATCGAGGGTAGCAATTCTGGACACTATGCAGTGTATTTAAAAAAATAATAATTCAGATTACTCCTTGGCCTCCTTATTGGGAGCTTAGTAGCTGTTACTGTACAGGGGCATATAAGACCACTGGGGTTCTGGATACAGAGCACAGTTCTCCATGAATTTCAAGGTTCTAAACGTCCATTTCACTCCCACTGACGCCAACAATGAGGTTCATTTTGCTACAATGGACACAAATAATGTTGTTAATTTTGCTCCCACTGACACCAACAATTTTTTACTTCCACTGACAAAAGCAACACGGCTTATTTTATTCCCTCTAATACAAATGACAGGGCTTATTTTGCTCCCAACACAAACTATGGGACTTTACTCCTACTGACAACAGTGATGGGGCTATAGGTGTGCGCACCCTATTGCCTTAGCTCAAAACGCAAACACACATGCCTTTCTCTGCAGCCCCAGCTGCAGGGGACAGTGAATGAATGAGAAGTGCTCTGTGCTGAGTGACTCCCTGTTCATTCACAAACTGAATGAACACAGTGAGTGAGTGTGTTCATTTAGAACATCCCCCGCAGCAGCCGGGGAGAGAGGACAGGAGGTTAGCCAGCAGCACTGCGGGGCAAGATGGGGAATCTGCACTGCACGTAGTGATTAGGGTGTGCCCAGGCACACCTGGCACACCCTCTGCGCACGCCTATGGATGGGGCTTTTTTTTAAAAAGAATTCCAGGTATAGATATTTTTACCGTGCCTGTGGGATTCCTCTAAAAGCTGCAAAATCACTGTAGTAGGCACCCTTACTACAATGATCTCCATTAGCTTCCATATTATATTGTCACTTACAGTTCCACTTTCTGCTCTCCTCTTCCCTTCTCCGTTGGGGTCCCCCAAGGTTCTGTTCTTGGACCTCTCTTATTTTCAATCTACAACTCTTCCCTGGGTCAGCTGATTGCCTCACACGACTTTCAATATAATTTCTATGCTGACGACACCCAAATCTATCTCTCCATCCCTCAACTCACTCCATCAGTCTCCTAACTTACTAACAGACATACCTGTCTGGATGTCACACCACTTCCTCAAACACAACTTGTCCAAAACCAAACCCATAATATTCCTCCCACACGTGCCTCTTCCTCTGACTTCTCTGTCAAGAGCAATGGCACAACCATCCACCCATTCCCACATGCCAGGGTGCTAGGTGCTATCCTGGACTCTGAACTCTCCTTTCAGGCCCACATCCAATCCCTTTCCAAAACTTGCCACCTTAACCTCAGCAGCTTATCCAAACTATGTCCCTTCCTAACCAATGAAACCACAAAGCTCCTGATTCACTCCCTGGTAATCTCTCGCCTCGACTACTGCAACTCCCTACCTTTAAATAGACTATCCCCCTTCAGTCCATCATGAATGCTGCTGCCAGACTCATCCACCTTACAAACCGCTCAGTGTCTGCTACCCCTCTCTGCCAATCCTTCCATTGGCTGCCACTCACCCAATGACCTAAATTCAAAATACTAACAATAAGTTAAAAAAGCCATCCACAACTCTGCCCCCAGTTACATCACTAACCTAGTCTCAAAATACCAACCTAATCATCCTCTTCGTTCCTCCCAAGACCTCCTGCTGTCTAGCTCCCTCATCACCTTCTCCCATATCCGCCTCCAGGACTTCTTCCAAGCCTCTCCCATCCTCTGGAATACCCTACCCCAATCTGTCAGACTATCTCCAAATCTATCTACTTTTAGGCGATCCCTGAAAACTTTTCTCTTCGGAGAAGCCTACCCTACCCCTACCTAGCAACTGTTCTTTTATTTTCTTCATCAGCTCATCCCCCCACAGTTATAACCCTTTCGTATCACTTGACCATCCCTCCTAGATTGTAAGCTCTAGCGAGCAGGGCCCTCTGATACTTCCTGTATTGTATTGTATTGTTACTGTACTGTCTGCCCTACTGTTGTAAAGTGCTGCACAAACTGTCGGCGCTATATAAATCCTGTATAATAATAATAATAATAATATCCTGTGCCAAGCAGCTGCCCTGCTGCATTGTGAACACAGGAGGTCAGCCACTGGGCATGGGTGCCATTCGAGACTGCTTTGAATTTTCTTAATGAATGCATAACATTCTTTGATTGGACGAGGTGGAGACCTAATGTCCCACCTCTCTACCTCATCCAATCAGAGAACACTTTGCATTATTGAAAAAAATGTAGAATGGTCTCTGAATGGTGCCTGTGCCAAGAGACTGACCTTCTGTGCTCAGAATGCAGAAGGGCAGCTGCTCAACACTGGACAAGGATGCTAGTGAAAATCACTGCAATAGCAGTGTCTACTACAGTGATTTTCAGCTTCTAGAGCAATCCCGCAGGTATGGTACATGCATAGTCGCATATGCACAAGCTGGACCATTGCAACTTTGTAAAAATACCCATACCTGGAATTCTTCTTTAACCTTCATTGAGACCAACAATAGGAATTATTTTATTCCCACTAGCACCAATAACGGAACTTATTTTTGTACCCACTGATACCAATGATAGGACTTTTTTTATTCCCACTCACAGCAATAACAGGGATTTTTTTATTCATTTTTTGGTATGTACCCCCCACTGTTTTAATAAAGTTCTTCTTTAGAGCCTTGGTCCCACCGGCATATAAAAGTGTACACTCATGCAAAAGGGCCATATTGGCATACACAAGATGCACAGGTGTTTCGTGCATCTGCTTACAGGCGGTCCCATTCTTGTCAATTGGGATGCAGTGTCACCACAGACACAGCTGCTGCTTCTAGTGTGACATTTGTGTGGGAGAATGTGCGTGTCCTCGAACATAGACAGTGTGAGTTCGGGAATACCCGCCCACACCTACACAACTGTAAGGTTGGCAACAGCGGCTGTGTCCATGCGGCCACTGTGCCTCAGTTGGCATGAATGAGACTGCCTACTTATGTGGACCACCTGTGCATTCCATGTGGGCAAACACGGCCCTTCACAAAGGTTTACGCTTAAGTATGCCCCTGTGGAGGAAGTCTAGTATAGACTTAAGCCTCGTACACGCGATCAGATTTTCAGACGACCGTTCGTCTGTTTTTTGTTGCATGCTAGTCTCATGTCAAAAATGAAGAGGTTACTCACCATGCGAAAATTCTCAAAGACAGAATACAACTTCAGAAGTGACGTCATGTGTTGAATAGTTTTGTATATATTCTTTCATTTCTGAGCATGTGTAGTCTTGCTCTTACTATTTTTTTCGGATGAAACCTGTACTGATTAAACAAAAATCGGACATTGAGTTCACGCACGACAAAAATTTTATAGTCCGCACAGCTTTTATCGGACAAAAAAAAATCGAATCGGCTGTCGAAAGCACCATACTAACGGCAGATCGTTCATTGGACGAAATTTTACTTCAGATTTTTGTATCGTGTGTACAGGCTTTTGGAAAAGCGTTAGTTCTCTGTCTGGTGTGCAAAAAAGCAAATATTGTGCAAGAGTTTTATTTTGAAAAAATGAAATTGAAGTTTGTGTGTTTTAATATTCAGTGAAATACTTCTCCCTTTTCCATGTACCCGCAGAAAGGTGCAAAGCTATAAACCCAACCATAGGTACAAAGCTATAAACCATACGCTGTGAAGCGACACCCACTTTATTGACCACATCCACTTTTGAGCCACACCTCTAGGTGCATAGAAGACAGCGTTCTTTCTGTGCTGTATTTTATTTCTACAACACCACAAAATATCCCTCCTATTTTCAAATTATGGAAACTGTGAATAACTACCTCTCAAGCAACAATGGATGAATTTGCATAGTAGTTTACAGAAATCTAGATTTTCTTTAACAAAAATATAATAAAACCTATTCAAAATGCCTTAAAAGACTTCCTAAATAAGATAAAGCTACCCATACAATCTATGGATGATTTGTCCCAACTATCAAAGCCAAACTGGTTTAATAGTTGAAGAAACAGTCAAAATCAATAAGGCCATCTTATATTTTTAATCACAGAAATCCCATGACCAGGATCCCTTTACACAGGGAATGGAAATTACAAATCATACAAACAGGACCTATCTGCCCTCATGTGGAAAGATTTTAACAAAGTATCCACTGAAGGAACATTTCTGCAGGAAATTCTACAAACATCAATTGTGAAAGTTCCCAAACCTGGAAAAGGACACGAAAAGCCAGCCAACCTTAAGCTGATTTCTCTTCTAAAGTCAGATGTAAAAGTCTTTGCCAAGGTAATCAAGCTGAACTGAATTACAGCCAAATATCATTAAAGCATACCAGGTGGGGGTTTCTAAAAGAGAGCCAGGCCTCTGATGGGAGCAACAAAACAATAAACCCAATTCAATTCATGGAATACACCAGAACGCCTTCTCTGCTTGTAGGTTTGGAAGCAGAAAAGGCATTTGACCAAGTTTGCCGGTTATACTTATCTCAGGAGCTTGACAAAGTTTGGATTCATGTATGAGTGTTTATCTCATGGCTACTTTAAAATCAGTTATTTATTACCAATGATATGCCCTCCATCACCACTCAATATTAGCTATGCAAACCTTCACCAAGCAATACAGCAAAATCTCACCTCAGGTCTGAAAAATGTAAACTGCAATCATAATACTGCATTCCATGTGAATGGAAAAGCAAGTACACCACCTATATGTCCCTTGCAGAAATAGTGAACACCACCAAAGAATTTGGAGAGGTTTTGAACCATAAAACAAATGAAAATAAATCTTAAATACTAAATAAAACAGTGATTTTCTTAAATCACTCACAATTACAAATAAAAAATGGTTTTAAATTGCTGGCAAATGACATTTCCCTTTCTGGCTTTGATTTATAAATAAAAACAATTGGGTAGAATCGCCCCCCCCCCCCAAATAGCGTTGCCACCTCATCCCTTTAAAACCAAACACATATTAATTATACAGGTTCTGTGTCTGATTAACCACTTACGGACCGCCCGCCGCAGTTTTACATCGGTACTTTGAAGAGAAATATTGTTGTTATAGCAGCAACTAGCTGCCATAACCCCGGTATCATCTTCTTCAGCAGGCAGTCCGCTTCAAGATAAAAGTGGTCTCTGCAGCGGTTTTGCCGCAAGATCACTTTTATCAGATCAGCTCCCCCCCCTCCGATGCCCTCCGGCAGCGGTGGAGGCGCTGGGATGTTGTCCCTTGTGTGACATGGATTTTTTTTATTGCATTTTAGTGTAAATATGAGATCTGAGGTCTTTTTGACCCCAGATTTCATATTTAAGAGGTCCTGTCATGCTTTTTTTGTTATTACAAGGGATGTTTACATCCCTTGTAATAGGAATAAAAGTGACACTTTTTTTAAAAAAAAAGAACAGTGTAAAAATAAAAAATAAAAGGTAAAATAAATAAGGAAAAAAAATTTTTTAAACTCGCCCCATCCCGACGAGCTCGTGTGCAGAAGCGAACGCATATGTGAGTAGCGCATATGAAAACGGTGTTCAAACCACACATGTGAGGTATTGCCGTGATCGGTAGAGCGAGAGCAATAATTCTAGCCCTAGACCTACTCTGTAACTCAAAACATGCAACCTGTAGAATTTTTTAAACGTTGCCTATGGAGATTTTTAGGGGGAAAGTTTGTCGCCATTCCACGAGCTGGCGCAATTTTGAAGCGTGACAGGTTGGGTATTATTTTACTCGGCGTAACATTATCTTTCACAATATAAATAAAAAAATTGGGCTAACTGTACTGTTGTCTTATTTTTCAATACAAAAAAGTGTATTTTTTCCCAAAAAAAAGTGCGCTGGTAAGACCACTGCGCAAATACGGTGTGACAGAAAGCATTGCAAAAAACAGAATAAAAAATACACAATTACAGATCATCATATGTACTCTCCAAGGGGTGGTGTACCCTGATACCCGACGTGTTTCCAGTATTCTGATACCTTCATCAGGGACTGAGAGTTGAGTATATTTACATATGTTTTTTAATTCAAATGGAATGATTCCATGTATAAAGAGTGCCGAAGGTGATTCAATCAAACAAAGTATTCACTAGGTGCCAGACCATGATGATGGAAGAATTTTGAGTGCACAACAATTCCAGCATCAGTAAGTATGCATCCAGGATAACTGGGACGGCTTGTCGATTAAAGCCTACAGTAAGGGCTAGCTAATGGGCGGAGATATATCCGAGCGTTTCTGGATGGACGTGTCCTGTAGGTGTCCGGGTCCATATACTGGCATGCGTAGTCTTGCTCTTACATTTTTTTCGTCCAGAAACTGTACTAATTAATTGAAAATTGGATGTTGAGTTCACAGACAACAAAAATTTTATAGTCTGCACATCCAGCTTTTGTCAGACGAAAAAACGGAATCGTCTGTCAAAAGCACCATACTAACGATCCGAAAATCGGCAGATCGTTCGCCAGATGAATTTTCTTCCCATTTTCGTATCGTGTGGACGGGCCTTAAGGCCCTGAGATCTAAGATGCTGAAAAAGATAGGTGAGCTACTGCAGACAGAGTGGTTAGCTGAAAAATGAATGTTAAAAGTTCATTCTCATTACTCTCATACACCAGAGACTGGACTCGGCCCTCTTTTCTGTATAGCTGTTGTAAATTTTGCAACACAGTAATTGTTCATATGTATCAGACACAGTAAGTCCCCGTTCACACTGCACATAGCGGGAACTTCTTCCCGTTCGCTATTTTGTGTGGGCAATTCTCATTCAATACCACATGTTGCCCATAAGAATAGAATGGGTTGCCCTGTGCATGTATGTTGCAGCAAAGGAGCTCCGGGACTAAAACTTAGTCCTGAGCCAGGAGCAATTTTGCATGCATGTTTTGCTGCTATTCTTAGGCCCTTTTTCATGTAACAATTGCAGCAAAATTACACCTCATTTGGGCTGCCATTCAGGATGGGTAATTGAGGATGAAAGGCCCTCAAACGTGCGCCATGCATTTTGCAGCAACTTGGAGTCATAGTCAGAGTCTCGCCGATTTTACCCATATTTCCCAATCGCACAAGTTTAAAAGGGGTCTAAATTTTAAATTGCTGTTTTGAGTATTGTTTCTAAAATGTTGATAACATTTATATAAGGATATTGTTTAGTACCACATCTTCATCATCACATTTTCTTTTTTTTTTACTTTGTATGCATGAAACAGTATTGCATTTTTAGGCCACATCTCTTACATAATTTAGCCCCACCAGTTCTTGTTGCATCAGTTCTTATAATCCTATAGACTGTTCTCGACACCTCTGGGTTTCTGATGACTGAGATGAATCACGAGAGATTTGCACATCCAGCAGAGTGAGTGGGATAAAAAAACAGGGTGACTGTCTGAATTTTAAGGTGCTTAGATATTAACTACACTTTTGGAATGTCACTCTTTGTGCACTGCAACAGCTGACACTGCCAGGTGCCACAGAGAGAAGCCACGGAAGGTCCCATCACAATTTTGCCATGGCGCCTTAAAAACTCTAGTTTTGCCCTTGGTACTAAACTTATATAAATCTTTGGTATGTAATGTTTATCACAGGAAATTGTGTAAGTATTTCCAATTAGACTTTTTAAAACATTTGCTTTTATTAAATTTCCAAAAATTAAAGAAAGACAAAACAAACACTGCAAAACATAATATACAGTACAAGATACATAGATCACAGTCAATAGTTACAAGGTTCCAAAAATAAACAGGAAAAAGGATATACCCTTGTTGGTTAAGCAATTGGTTACAAACAGCTGTTACAGAGAGTAGGGGGAGTACTTATTTATTTACCCATATGCTCCATGAGCGAGAGAAATTGGTGTATATCAGGGCATTGAGTGCAATGAGGTGTTCAAAAGTATTATTAGAGTTGACCATATTCACTACCTCTGAGAGATTGGGTGAGATGTTTGATTTCCAGTTCTTGAGAAAAAGTGTGCGAGCTGCCAACAGGATATGGGTAACTACTGGCTGCTGGGATACAGGGTAATGATCGATACCAAGATTTAGCTAGGCCATGGCAGGGTGTGGTTTAGCCAATATACCTGTGCAGGAGGAGATTAGTCGGAATACACAGGAGCAGAGGCTAATGAGGCCAGGACAGCCCCAAAGACTGTGCAGGAGATTCCCTATCTGCCCGAATTCACACCAGCACATGGGGGAGGCAGTTGGAAAGATTTTGGCTAATCTAAATGGCATGTAGTACCATCTATTGGTAATTTTAATCATCACTTCAGAATGATTAGTGAAATGGGATGCCCTAGCAATCAAGTTGAATGCAGCTCGCCATTGTGCTGGGGAGAATGAGGCATGGAGGTTAGATTCCCATTTTAACATGGGGTTGGATTTATGAAACAGTTGTTTGTTCTGGAGAGTGTTGTAGAAGAGGGAGATCCCCTGTAGTTTGGGCTTAGACTGGGTAAGGAGGTCCCAGATTTTAGGAGGCCATGTAATTATCGGAGGTGGATATTTGGCTATAAAATTAAGTAGCCGCACACACGTGAACTGGTGCTATGTGGATAAGTGATACTTTAGTACCAATTCCTCTAGGGAGTAAGGGATGTTGCCTTTAAAAAGATCCTTGGCGTAAGTAATAAAAATAAGGAATTGTCCCCCGTGGGGTTTTCTAGGCAGCAAAAAAGAGGGTACAAGAGTACTGCATGAGGTTACGTGAGTGGGATTTTAAAAATACCAAAACTATAAACACAGTCGATCAAACCATCAGCTGTGGTACAAAATATAAAAACAACGTTGCTGACGTGACAGTCACAATAATATACAGTAATCAAATAATGAGGTAGATTGGTAGATGATTTGTGTATATAAATGCTGACGTGTTTCGACCCCACCGGGTCATCTTCAGAGGATTGTTGTAGACTGTAAAAATGTTTATAAAAGTTGAAGTTCATAATGAGAAAAATATACTAAATAAATAAGGGAGAAAACAGTATTGGACATGTTCATATATAGTTATCGATCATAATAGATTAAGCCGTATTGGATAGCCTCTAAAGGGGAAATCCCCTTGCTTGGTCCAACTCAACCGGTCCGCACGATCCTAAGAGGGAGTCAGACTGCCTGTGCGTGTCTTGCGAGGAGTCAAACATATAAAGCAATCCCAGAGGCCTAGGGGAGTGGTGGAGGGGGATAGGCAATGCCTGCAATAGAGGTATTATATGCTAGTAGTAATCAAATATCAAAAAAGTAACAAAGGTAATGAAATAGGCGACTAAAGAGAACATAGTATAAATGGTATGTGTGTATATTTATGTTGTTAACATGTTTCTACTCTATATGTATCAGATGTCTCATATTGTAGCCAATGTATCTGGAAGTAAAATGGAGGGAGGGAGGAACGAAAGGGAGGAAAATAAGGTGTGTGGAAAAACTGGTCAGGGAGGAAGGAAGAAAAGACGCCAACAAGGGAAAAAGAGGGGGCTGGAAAAAAGGGGAAGGGAGGAGGGGGAGGAAAAGAGTGAAGGGGATCCAGATACATTGGGTTGGAGAATGGCATAAGTGATGGTACTGGTGTATAATAAACAGTGTATGTTTTATGTTCTTTGGGAACCCAATAGGGGGGCTGCAACCCGCAGTTATCCTGAGCGCGGAGTATACTACTTATTAAAGTGATGCTCTGTGACTGCACACTGACCAATCAGCATCACTCTGATCGATCTCTGTTCTGCAAAGAGAAAAGGGAAAAGAGCGGGTATTTTAAATCCCCAGAATGCTAGACCAGCTGCATGGGCACTAACAGCTCAGCATCCCCGGAGGTAGGTACAGTAGGAACTGGGGGGGTGGGCAGTGTGTACGTTCCTCTTTACAATTTTTCTGTAAATAGTGCCTTCCCCTTGGTGCATGGCCACCTGACATTTCAGCTATGAAGGAGATGGCTGCTTTGATAGGGAGCACCTGTCACTGCCTTACAGCACTTGCCCAAGCCAAGCACCCACAAGAGAAATGCAGAGAGAGGTGAGGTTCACACACATCACAAATGATAACTTGAAGGGGAGTCCACCTGGTCACAGTACAGTGCAGAGTTCAGATCACTTAAAGGAGACATATAGCCAAAGCTCGTTTGGCTGTACTTCTCCTATGGATCACAGGAGTGCAGTACATTTTGCACTCCTGTGACCCGTTTTCAACAGAAAGCAGGCTGAAGTCCACTTCTTGTTGATGTCATCATTGTCAGTCCAGGCACCGCGTCATCCCGACCACGGAGTCTGGATCCGCCAGGTGCCTGGACTGACACCCCGCTCAGCCTCTCAGCAAGCCACTGAGAGTCTGAGATGGCCGCCCCCGCCCCTCCACAGCCCAGCACTCCAGTGAGCGAGGAGGGAGAAGAGCAGAGAGCTGTGACTGACAGTCTACAGCTCTCTGCTCACAGAGCTCTGAAAACCGAGTGATCGGCGGTGTTCGATCGCTCGGTTCTCAGTGCAGAGGTGCCTGGGAACAGATCTAGGTAAGTATAAAACTGCAAAAAAATATAAAATTCTTTACTTCTATTTTAAAGATTAAGCCCAGTTGCTAAGGTTGCAGCTTTTTTTGTCCCCTTGAAAGTTGTTGCTGTGCTAACTCAACCCAATCAAAGGATCTGAGGGGTGTGCTGTAGGTGTGCTTGAGCATTGTATTGTGCCCAGTAGAGTACATTTATATTTTCATATGATTTCAAAATCTCCAAACCAGCATATGAATTACCAGAATGATGTCATGATTTCTTGGATACTAAACATGATATACTGTATGTCTGATGTATGTCTCTATAAGTCTATTATATCTGACTTATCTCTCTATAAGTTGTTTTTCTTATCTGAGTGGTCTCTTCTCCTACAATAATGTGACCCCTTTTTAGGAATGTAACCCCATTACTGTAGGAGTTATGGAATATAAACACTTAACTTTGTGGAGTTCAGTTAAAGGTAAAAAAACAGTCTCACAGATGTCCATTCCTTAACCACTTCAGCCCCGGAAGAATTTACCCCCTTCCTGACCAGAGCACTTTTTGCGATTCGGCACTGTGTCGCATTAACTGACAATTGCGCGGTCATGCGACGTGGCTTCCAAACAAAATTGACGTCCTTTTTTCCCACAAATAGAGCTTTCCTTTGGTGGTATTTTATTTTTGCGCTATAAACAAAAATAGAGCGACAATTTAAAAAAACGCATTATTTTTTACTTTTTGCTATAATAAATATCCCCCAAAAATATATAAAAAAACTATTTTTTTCCTCAGTTTAGGCTGATACATATTCTTCTACATATTTTTGGTAAAAAAAAACCGCAATAAGCGATTATTGATCGGTTTGCGCAAAAGTTATAGCGTTTACAAAATAGGGGATAGTTTTATGGCATTTTTATTAATAATACATTTTTTTTAAATGGCGGCGATCAGCGATTTTTATCGTGACTGCGACATTATGGCGAACACATCGGACATTTTTGACACATTTTAGGACCTTTGTCATCTATACAGCAATCAGTGCTATAAAACTGCACTGATTCCTGTGTAAATGACACTGGTAGTGAAGGGGTTAACCACTAGGGGGCGGAGAGGGGTTAAGTGTGTACTAGGGGCGTGTTTCTAACTGTGGGGGGTGGCTACATGTTACACATCACTAATCTCTGCTCCGATGACAGGGAGCAGAGATCGAGTGACACTGTCACTAGGCAGAACGGGGAGATGCTGTTTACATCACCATCTCCCCATTCTTCCTCCCCGTGAGCAATCACGGGTATCCCCGCGGCGATCGAGTCCGCGGTACCCGCGACCTGGCTCACAAAGCTTGCCGCGGGCGCGCGCCCACTGGCCGCCTCTTAAAGGGCAACGTACAGGTACGTGGTTTTGCCTGTACGAGCCCTTCTGCCGCAGTATATCTGTGTGAGGCGGTCGGCAAGCGGTTAAACTGCACGTCAGACCATTGACGATGAGGGCTCTTCAGAATTCTTTTGAAGATCCAAGGCCATCAGAGGTTTATTATTTCTTTGCATATTTTGCCTGCCCAACTGATCTGATGTTTGTCAAATGTATCTTAAATTGGATGTAAACCCGATTCATTAAATTTGACCTGGGAACATATATCTGTAGTATTTACTTATCTCTCTCCAAAGCCCTAATTCCCCTGTGTTTCGTTCCTCTGTTATCAGCACGATAACTTCTGACAAGTTCTCCCACATAGGAGATAAAAGCTGCTGAAAATTTGTATCAGAGAGGGTGCTATAAATAGATTAGCAGAGAGCTGCTCTATTCACAGCAGAGCTCTGCATGTTTCTTTCTTCCTCTGCCTATGTGGAGGAGGGGTGTGTGCCTTTCCTCCAATCAGCTGTCACACAGTGTATGCCCAGATTTCCCTCCCACAGCTGAAAGAGGAAGTAAAAATTCTAACATAATGTTCACTTTCTAAAGTATATATAAAGATGAAGACAGCAGATATACATGTAAAACGTATGTAGGGAGATTTGTTTCTTCCCTGTGTATCATCTGAGGCTGTTCACTTCACTGGGTATATGTGAGGGTTTACGTCCACTTTAAAGATGGCTTAGGCATGGCTATTTATGCACAGATTTAGGCTCTGTTTCCACTAGTGCGACTTATTTTGCGACTTGACACATGTCAAGTCGCATGACAAGTCAAAACCCATGTATTTCAATGGTCCCCGTTCTCATTGGTGCGACTCAAGTCGCAGCGACTCGAAAAAAGGTTCTTGCACTACTTTGTTCCGTCTTCGGTGCGACTTGTTCTCCATAGAAAGGTATTAAGTCGCAATGAAGTCGTATGTACATGTCTGACACCGCGACTTTGTTGCGACTTCCACGGAAGTCTACGGAAGCACATGATCTCTGCTCCTCCCAAATACATCACTTCCTATATCGATGTATGTGAGTGTGGAAGACAGCAGGAAGCATGCCTAGGGCTAAAAAAAATAAGCGACAAGTGCATGACAATGAGGAAATTATTCGGCTTGTCAGACAACGTCCGGCAATATATGACCTCAGAGATTCAGGTTACAAAGATCATGCAAAGAAGGAGAGAGCATGGTTGGAGGTGGCTCGCATATATTATGAGACATGGGACTCTTTCTCAGCCACAAAAAGTAAGTGGTTGATATATGCTGCTTAACACTTTCTGTAACCAATGGTTGTGTGCACTGTTTTTTCTTGGTGGGGACCGCTTCTCCTGGCAGGAGATCACAATGGTTTAGCAGGAGGTAATCCCATGTCAACACTATCTGTGTTGATGGTGTCATTTATATAGTTACTTTCCTGTTACCTGTGGCTGCAGGAAAGTAAATTTGTGTGTGTGGGCCAGCAAATAATTTTTGTCCACGGTCCTAATAATATTAAATAATATTAAAGATGGCCCTGTCAACATCCTCCAGCACATGTCAAATTATGTAGGTGTCATGGGTAATATATGTAGCGGTTGTTTTAACACCATCCATATCAATTATGCAGCCTAGCAAATGAATGACCTATAGGCAGTGACTAAATTTGTTTTAAAAAATGTATACTTTGCTTTATATTTTGTAGTGCACTCGTTACAAACTCGATGGAGAAGTCTCAAAGACTGCTACAACCGGTACTTACGCAAATTAAAAGAAGGAAGGAGTGGTTCCGGCTCTAAAAGATTAGCCCCATATGCCCATGCCGGGGATCTTGAATTTTTGAAACCAGTGTTGGAAATGCGAGAGTAAGTTATCAGCAGGCACATGTTACGAATTCTACATATCAAATAGTAATGCTTACTTTAAAAATATGTGATTTGTATTTCAGAACCCAAGCAAGCTGGGAAGACAGCACACAGGGTTTGGCAGCAGAAGATGAGGCAGAGGAAGCTGCGGAGGAGGAGGAGCAAGAACAATTCCAAGACAATGTTGACAAGGAACTGTTCGTAGATGAATCAAGGTCAACATCAAACTCAATGAATGAGGAGGATGCAGAACCAGGACCTAGCAATGTCTCTAGGCCTTTGCGAAGGTCTTCAAGGGTCAGTGCCCGGCCTGGTAAACCCATGGATAAAATTTTAGAGGTAGTCAATCAGATGTCCACTAAAATGGCTGAAAACCAGTGTGAAGACACAGCATTTCTCACTGTAATTTTAGGCATATGTAAACAGGTACCCCCTGAGAAAAAATATGCACTCAGGATGGCTTTAATGTCAACTGCTCAATCATTTGTGGGTGAGGGGCCAACAACATCCTCAGCATATATGCAACCCCCCCTTCCCCAATATCCCCCTTATCAACAATACACTCACTTTCCAAGTACACAGTATGCTCCACCAATAAACCGTCCATACTGTGACCAGTATGGTAATATACTGAATCCCTCAAGGCCACGCATGTTGCATCCAATTCCTGACCCCACTACCTCTACCCTTGGCCCCCCAACCACTCACCAACTTAGGCAGCCTACACCCAGTCATGTTCCGCCTTTTCTGGAAAGGAAATATTACCCTGGTCCATCAGTGGATTTCCCTGGACCAACCAATAGTTCAGTTTCCGGGACCACTGAAAACAAAACATACGAGCAATTGTAATTTACAATTATTATTGAGGTGTGTTTAAGACTTGTTCTCTATTTTTTGTTTGGTTGAGGAGGCCAAAACAACAACTGTTGTAATTTTAAGTTCATGGAACGTATTTCTTTATTTTTGCCTTATTGCAAAAAGAGTTGTCTTGTAAAAAAGATTCAGATATTTTTTTATATTTTTGAAATAATTTTATTTACGTGTTTTTCTGAGAGAAATAGTTTATTGTTTCACTATTTGTTGTGCTTGATAAAAAATAAACAAAATGGTGTAGTTCACCCAAACACATAACCAAAAAATTTTGTGTGCTTCCCTGCACAAAAATAAAAAAATAAAAATTATTTTGTTTACATTGTGCATTTTCGGCTTATCCTTTTTTCTAATTTGAGGAAACTACCTGTTATTATGCTTTTGGATGCACTGAAACATAACATACATCAAAATAATATTCACAGAAAATGCATGACATACATTATGCTATGGCATCCTGCTGCCAGGGGACAGAACCAGCAGCAGACAGAAAATAAGATGAGAATCCCTCACGCACACTGGCACCATTGGTGGTGCCCCTACTGGCACTCCATTGTGCACCTTCCAGATCGTGCATGAGGGAATCTTCAAAAAGATAGCCATCACGAATTCTCACAAAATTGTGAAGAACACATGCTGCTTTTACTGCAGATATTGCATTCCCCATTTTTAAATTAATGGGGGTATGGAGCAAACGCCACTTGTTGGCTAAAATGCCAAAAGAACATTCTACCACTCGTCTTGCCCTCGTTAAGCGGTAATTGAAGATTCGCTTCTCTTCACTCAAACACCGATTTGAATAAGGCCTTAATAGATGCTCACTGAGAGCAAAGGCCTCATCCCCAACAAACACAAATGGCATTGGCAGCCCATTTGTTCCTGGCAACGGACAGTCCTGTGGCAGGTCCAGAGCATTTTCCCGCAACATTCTTCCAAAGGAAGATCTTTGGAAAATACTTGAGTCTGAGCTGCTGCCATATGATCCAATGTCTATATAGCTGAAACAATAATTGGCATCAGCCACTGCAAGTAAGACAAAAGAAAAATATTTTTTGTAATTATAGTATTTTGTTCCACTGCCAATGGGCATCACTACCCTCATATGTTTGCCGTCAATTGCCCCTAGACAATTTGGGAAATTGCAACGATCCCAGAAAAGTTCCGCTTTCTTGCACCAATCGTCGGAAGTGGGCTTCTTCAGAACCAAATCACTAAGGACATTCCATATGTCTCGGCAGGTCTCGTGGACAATAGTGCTGACTGTAGTTTTGCCAACCAAAAATTCAAAATGCAAACTGGAAAAGGAATGTCCAGTTGCCAGGTACCTAAAATGGAAAAGTACATACATTTTAGGATAATGATATATATTGACACTAAGCTACATCAATAAACCCAAAAAACAGAGCTAGGAAGGAGGTGCCTGAGGAAGTGAAGAAGGAAGAAGAGGAGCAGGAGAAAGACACAGGTGATGTAGAGGCAGAGTTAAGATTTTAAAACCAAGCTTACGCACAATTACATGCTAGTAGTTATTTTTGGACTTCATGTAAAGATGATGAAAGAATGATGTGGATCTCCAAAAGCCACATAGAAGTTAAGAAGAAGAAACAGTAGGTATGAACATTTACCTCAATGTTATTATGAGTCTTTCAGCAGATGGAATACTCCTTCTGAAACTGGTGTTTTGGCGCTCTAGATGACTAGAGAGCAAAGCCAACAATTCATCAAAACTGTAAAGAGAAAAAATAGGGCTAGTATCTACACTGACCATGTAAAAATCAAACATTTACAAATGGAGTTACATTTTTCTAACAATTTGATCAGGTTCTAGTTAACACTTCGAGCTATTCAAATCTAAAAATACTAAAAAGAGTAATAATGACCAGGCATATACACATTTTGAGAAATATATCTGGCAGCATTTGCAAGTTGACATCAAAAAATGTTCTCACCTTCTAATTGACATCCTTGTATAGTTGAAAAATTTTTCATCATGAGCCCGGATGTCATTGTAAAGGACCCCAAACTGGCCTCTCACTTCCCTTTGGGCAATGATGGGATGTATCCAAAAGCGATGCCTTCTCCTCCTCCGGTTATCCTCCTCTTCTTGATCTATAAATGCTGCTACAGAAGCCAAAATGACTGCTGACCCAACATACTGCATAGCCAACATGTTTGCTAACAAACATACAACACGAGACAACCAAACAGGAAGGGGCAATAAATAAGCAGGATAAGGAATTACATCACTAGGACTAAATCGCAGAACATCCAAGTCGCACAAAGTCGTAATTAAAGTCGCAACAAAACGCAACACAAATCGCAACGCACAATCGCAGTGTAAAGCGCGCGACTTTGGGGACGCAATAGTGGAAACATAGCCTAAAAGATTAAAAGAGATTTTAATTTGACCCTCTTGTGGCATTGTGTTCAATACCACTTTCTCACTCTCCCCACACAATTTGGAGTTCATAACACTACTATCGTCACACATCTATGTCCCTCAAAGCTAAAAAAATAACATATGTCTTTATGATCTGGTAAACAATAACATTAGCTTTTTCCAACTACCTAATGTTTGTAAATGGGAGAATGCATTGAACATGACAGTCTAAATACAGTAATTTTTTAAATTTTGGATAGAGTGGTGAAGAGTTAACATTTCTGAGGTTTTCATTTCTGTTTTTAGTCCCATTAGAAGGATTTTTCCTTACTTCCTGACCCCAAAAAACACATATGAGGAAAAGAGGGCATGGTTGTGTCTTGGACAGGAAGGTATAGACTATTGTGCAGAGTATTACAATAAGCGCTGAAAGCTTCATGGATGCAGTAATATGGCTTTACTTGAAGATGAAGGAAAGAAAATAGAGAAATATATTACATGTCTTAATGGAGAAACATGAACAGGAAGCAGGAATATACAATTACATCCACTGAGATAGACAATACATCTTGTTATATCACAGAAAACATGAACTATACATTATAATACTACAGCGCCA
The DNA here is from genome assembly GCA_037952835.1 of Lithobates septentrionalis. Lineage (NCBI taxonomy): Eukaryota > Metazoa > Chordata > Amphibia > Anura > Ranidae > Lithobates > Lithobates septentrionalis. The sequence goes on along the minus strand of JBBDGP010000639.1, from coordinate 3,229,435 downwards.
CCTGCTGCATAGATAGGTATAATGCATACAGTATTATCAGTTTATTAACAACTTTACATTACATGCTGTTGCTCTTCCAACATGGACAACAATAGAAACACTGTCAGAGGGTCTAAACCTTCCCCAGCTTATATACAGTGGCTTGCGAAAGTATTCGGCCCCCTTGAACTTTTCAACCTTTTGCCACATTTCAGGCTTCAAACATAAAGATATAAAATTTTAATTTTTTGTGAAGAATCACCAACAAGTGGGACACAATTGTGTTTTTAGCAATTAAAAAACTGAAAAGTGGTGCGTGCAAAATTATTCGGCCCCTTTACTTTCAGTGCAGAAAACTCACTCCAGAAGTTCAGCGAGGATCTCTGAATGATCCAATGATGTCCTAAATGACTGATGGTGATAAATAGAATCCACCTGTGTGTAATCAAGTCTCTGTATAAATGCACCTGCTCTGTGATAGTCTCAGGGTTCTGTTGAAAGCGCAGAGAGCATCATGAAGACCAAGGAACACACCAGGCAGGTCCGTAATACTGTTGTGGAGAAGTTTAAAGCAGGATTTGGATACAAAAAGATTTCCCAAGCTTTAAACATCCCAAGGAGCACTGTGCAAGCGATCATTTTGAAATGGAAGGAGTATCAGACCACAGTAAATCTACCAAGACCTGGCTGTCCCTCTAAACTTTCAGCTCAGACAAGGAGAAGACTGATCAGAGATGCAGCCAAGAGGCCCATGATCACTCTGGATGAACTGCAGAGAACTACAGCTGAGGTGGGAGAGTCTGTCCATAGGACAACAATCAGTCGTACACTGCACAAATCTGGCCTTTATGGAAGAGTGGCAAGAAGAAAGCCATTTCTCAAAGATATCCATAAAAAGTCTCGTCTAAAGTTTGCCACAAGCCACCTGGGAGACACACCAAACATGTGGAAGAAGGTGCTCTGGTCCGATGAAACCAAAATCGAACTTTTTGGCCACAATGCAAAACGATATGTTTGGCGTAAAAGCAACACAGCTCATCACACTCAACACACCATCCCCACCGTGAAACATGGTGGTGGCAGCATCATGGTTTGGGCCTGCTTTTCTTTAGCAGGGACAGGGAAGATGGTTAAAATTGAGGGGAAGATGGATGCAGCCAAATACAGGACCATTCTGGATGAAAACATGTTGGAGTCTGCAAAAGACCTGAAACTGGGACGGAGATTTATCTTCCAACAAGACAATGATCCCAAACATACAGCAAAATCTACAAAGGAATGGTCCACAAATAAACGTATCCAGGTGTTAGAATGGCCAAGTCAAAGTCCAGACCTGAATCCAATCGAGAATCTGTGGAAAGAGCTGAAAACTGCTGTTCACAAACGCTCTCCATCCAACCTCACTGAGCTCGAGCTGTTTTGCAAGGAAGAATGGGCAAGAATTTCAGTCTCTCGATGTGCAAAACTGATAGAGACATACCCCAAGCGACTTGCAGCTGTAATCGCAGCAAAAGGTGGCTCTACAAAGTATTAACGCAAGGGGGCCGAATAATTTTGCACGCCCCACTTTTCATTTTTTTATTAGTTAAAAAAGTTTCAAAAATCCAAAAGATTTCGTTCCACTTCACAATTGTGTCCCACTTGTTGGTGATTCTTCACAAAAAATAAAAATGTTATATCTTTATGTTTGAAGCCTGAAATGTGGCAAAAGGTTGAAAAGTTCAAGGGGGCCGAATACTTTCGCAAGCCACTGTACATGTTTTTTTCTGTGTCCTTGTTGCAAACATTTCTCATTGTTTACTATCCTGACAGTAAAAAGTATATTTATACACACATCTGCAGCAGCCTGCATTTCCACCCCTACAACCAGATCCTGGGCCATTGTGCTCAAGCAAACCTCCGATGCTTCTAGATAGCATTGCACACCCACCATTTGACATAACAGTTGGCAGAGCTTAGTCCCGTTAGGTCCCATTGACAAAGTAAAACTAAATTAGAGATGGCCACAGAAGACACCTCTTTACTTAGTATTAGTTGAATACTTGAAGCAACTTAAAGGGTAACTCCACTTTCGTGGGGAAAAAATAGCAAATAAAGAGAAAATAATATAGCACATATAATTGTGACACTAATCATATTGTAATTTAATATTAAAAATGACCTTTCCTTTTCAATCTGCAGCCACTGTCATTTTCTGAGAATAAATTGCAATATGGCTACCTGGAGTTGTTCTGTACACCGAGTGTGTACTGGCCACTCCCCAGAAACATAATTTCCTGCTTGTGTGATTTTGTCAGAAGTCTGCCTAAGATACAAGTCAGATTTCAGGCATCCCCTGCAACAAAAATGTCATTTTTTGAGAGATACTTTCAATAGGAACACGTCTAAAGGGATGCAGGCCCAGCATCTTTCCTCATTAGTGCCCTGCAGCTCCACACCTGACAGTTAATTATGAAACCACTCTCATTAGACCCAGTACAGAGGCACAGACAAACACACAGGGATTTCTTCAGAATAACAAAAGGTAGGAATCTGCAACAAAGTTTGTTATAAGCCTTGCAATGTACATAAATGATTTTTTTTCTCAACAAAAGTGGAGTTACGCTTTAAGCATGCAGCACAATAACATTTGCATTGTAATCACTAACATTTATTTAATTTCTGTTTATTTTCAGCATGCATTTAATTGATTTTCCAACAAAATGGACCCATGATCCATAACTATAAACATTCACTTCCTCATAACTATCATTCATCTTAGCTTTGTCCTTCCGATAGTCACACTTAATCCTAACCTGATATCATTTAACACATATTATATTTTATTATCTGTTCCTCATCATGTATTTTAGTTCAACCACTTTTTTACTCCAGCTGTCTATTTCTAGTAAGATTTCCAAAAATTCAATGCTGCAGTGTACACAGAGTGTTCTCTATATTTATCCAGCCTTTTATCTTTCTGCAGGCTTGCAGAATGCCAATCATTGATTCTGTACTATGCAGTTTTAACTATATAAGTTACATATCATTGCCAATACCTATTGTGCATTTTATTCCATCAATGTACTGTATGCTGTTTTTCTTTTTCATTCTGAATGTTTATAAGTAGGGATGCATGATACCATTTTTTTTACAATGAGTACGAGTACCGAAACTTCTTTTAAGTACTCGCCGATACCAATTACTGATACCTACCGCAAATGTTTTGTTTTTACTGCAGCTGTCAGCAATGGTACAAAGCATTGAAAAGTTATTTACAAATTAAATAAATTGTTTTTTTTTAAATTTTGCGCTTTTTCAATGTGAAATATGTAAATATACGTTAATATACACTACCGTTCAAAAGTTTGGGGTCACCCAAACAATTTTGTGTTTTCCATGAAAAGTCACACTTATTCACCACCATACGTTGTGAAATGAATAGAGAATAGAGTCAAGACATTGACAAGGTTAGAAATAATGATTTGTATTTGAAATAACATTGTTTTTACATCAAACTTTGCTTTCATCAAAGAATCCTCCTTTTGCAGCAATTACAGCATTGCACACCTTTGGCATTCTAGCTGTTAATTTATTGAGGTAAGCTGGAGAAATTGCACCCCACGCTTCTAGAAGCAGCTCCCACAAGTTGGATTGGTTGGATGGGCACTTCTGGCGTACCATACGGTCAAGCTGCTCCCACAACAGCTCAATGGGGTTCAGATCTGGTGACTGTGCTGGCCACTCCATTACCGATAGAATACCAGCTGCCTGCTTCTGCTGTAAATAGTTCTTGCACAATTTGGAGGTGTGTTTAGGATCATTGTCCTGTTGTAGGATGAAATTGGCTCCAATCAAGCGCTGTCCACTGGGTATGGCATGGCGTTGCAAAATGGAGTGATAGCCTTCCTTATTCAGAATCCCTTTTACCCTGTACAAAGCTCCCACCTTACCAGCACCAAAGCAACCCCAGACCATCACATTACCTCCACCATGCTTAACAGATGGCGTCAGGCATTCTTCCAGCATCTTTTCATTTGTTCTGCGTCTCACAAACATTCTTCTTTGTGATCCAAACACCTCAAACTTGGATTCATCCGTCCACAACACTTTTTTCCAGTCTTCCTCTGTCCAATGTCTGTGTTCTTTTGCCCATCTTAATCTTTTTCTTTTATTGGCCAGTCTCAGATATGGCTTTTTCTTTGCCACTCTGCCCTGAAGCCCAAAATCCCGCAGCCGCCTCTTCACTGTAGATGTTGACACTGGTGTTTTGCGGGTACTATTTAATGAAGATGCCAGTTGGGGACCTGTGAGGCGTCTGTTTCTCAAACTAGAGACTCTAATGTGCTTATCTTCTTGCTTAGTTGTGCAACGCAGCCTCCCACTTCTTTTTCTACTCTGGTTAGAGCCTGTTTGTGCTGTCCTCTGAAGGGAGTAGTACACACCGTTGTAGGAAATCTTCAATTTATTTGCAATTTCTCGCATGGAATAGCCTTCATTTCTAAGAACAAGAATAGACTGTCGAGTTTCAGATGAAAGTTCTCTTTTTCTGGCCATTTTGAGCGTTTAATTGACCCCACAAATGTGATGCTCCAGAAACTCAATCTGCTCACAGGAAGGTCAATTTTGTAGCTTCTGGAAGGAGCTAGACTGTTTTTAGATGTGTGAACATGATTGCACAAGGGTTTGCTAATCATCAATTAGCCTTCTGAGCCAATGAGCAAACACATTGTACCATTAGAACACTGGAGTGATAGTTGCTGGAAATGGGCCTCTATACACCTATGTAGATATTGCACCAAAAACTAGACATTTGCAGTTAGAATAGTCATTTACCACATTAGCAATGTATAGAGTATATTTGTTTAAAGTTAGGACTAGTTTAAAGTTAGCTTCATTTAAAAGTACAGTGCTTTTCCTTCAAAAATAAGGACATTTCAATGTGACCCCAAACTTTTGAACGGTAGTGTATATGTGTAAAAATATTCACTAACAAAGCAAATAAGAAAAAGTTTTAATTGTTTATCGTTTATAAAATAAACGTAAACAACAAAAAAAAAAGCAGGAAAATAATAATTAAATGGAGGAGATTAGGGAGTTAATTAAGGCTGATTAGAGTAAATTAAGGGTTAATAAGGGGTTAAACAGAGGTACATTTGTTCATCCCTTTGATCTGCAGATGAAGAAACAAAAAGATACAAAAAGAACAATGTTTCTTTTTATTTTTGCGTTTCAGCGACTGAGCAATGTTGTTAATAAACTTTTTTTTTTTGACAGCTCCAATTACCGGGCTTCTTTAACACTTCAGCTGTCAACAGGAGAGACCCACTGACAGCTCAAAGAACCGAGCTTGAAAGTATCGGTTTCAGGTATCGGTGCATTTGCACGAGTACTGATACTTATGCAAATACTCGGTATCGATACCGATACTAGTATCGGTGCAACCCTATTTATAAGCTTTAAATACTCGCTACCCTAGGCTGGCTGTAGTTCTGTTTGCAGAGAAAAACCCTACAATACAAACACATTTGTGTCCTCCAGTCTTCTACTGGTTCAAAGAGATATGGTATTGCTGGTCCCCAAAACCTGATGTAGTTTATTAGGTTGCAGGGATTTTAGTAAAAATAGTTAATATGACTTTCACAGTAAGCACCATTTGTGTTCCCAACCATCACCTATCTAGCATATTTATCTTCACCATCATATTTAACTGGACTCTGTAGCTATGGCTCTGCGGCTCTGGCTGTAACCCCAATGCGTAAGCATTTAAAGCATCCATCAAGGTGTTGGATGTGAAGATTCTGCCAGACGACATAGCTTTGCAAGAGAGGGTAGATCTAAGGAGTATCTAAGGAACAGGTGAGTATACAGATATTTGTATCAAAGGTGTATTTATTTATTTATATTTATTAAAACAGGGGCAGTGTTTTTTTAACACCCACCCTATCCTCTAAAATTTACTTTTAACACGTACCCCACCCCTAACACTGAAATGTAACCAATACATAAGCCCTGAAAATGGACCCCTAACATTCAACTTTACCTATCACTTAAAGTGTTATGCCGCGTACACACGACCGGTTTTGCTGTCGGAATAAACTCTGAAGGTTTCTTCGACGGAACACCGACCGATTTCCGCTCAAGAGGTCTTGCATACACACGGTCACACCAAAGTTCGACCATCGAGAATGCAGTGACGTACAGCATGTAAGATGGGACTAGAAAATGGAAGTTCAATAGCCAGTAGCCAATAGCTTCCGTCTCGTACTTGCTTCAGAGCATGCGTCGTTTTTTGTCTGTCGGAACAGCATACAGACGAGCGTTTTTTCTCGATAGGAATTGGTTCCGTCGGAAATATTTAGAACATGTTCCATTTCTAGGTCCGTCAGAATTTTCGAAAAAAAAAGTCAGATGAGGCATACACATGATCAGAATCTGCCTATGAACTGAAAATTGATCTAGTGAATCGCCCTTCACAGGTAATTGTGCATTAGAGTGAAATGTCAATCTAAGACAGTGTTGTGTGCTCTCAAGCTCTGCCTATTTACACTTGATGGAACTTATTAAATCCTAGGTGAAATACCGTTAAACATTCATCAATTAGCTAGTACGTGCATTACCACCAAGTTTACCGACATCTGCTATAAACATTTATATTCCTAAACCAAATAAAGTCCACCTTACACACAGGTTTATAGCCACACTCAAAGTGATCAGCTGAAGTCCACTTTATGCAAGGGTTTGTACACAGGATTGCACATTCCGACAACAAAATCCATCAGATTTTTTCCAACGGATGTTGGCTCAAACCTTTCGTGCAAACACACGGTCACACAAAGTTGGTCGGAAATTCCGAACATCAAGAACGCGGTGAAGTACAACACGTATGATGAGCCGAGTAAAATGAAGTTCTATAGCCAGTGGGGCTCTTCTGCTTGATTCTGAGCATGCGTGGCACTTTGTGTGTCGGAATTGTCTACACACAAAATTTACGCAAATGGATTTTGTTGTCGAAAAATTTTAGAGTCAGCCCTCAAACTTTGTGTGTCGGAAATTCCGATGGAAAAAGTCAGATGGAGCCCACACACGGTCGGAATCCTATCGTGTGTACAGGACATTAGAGTGGAAAAAGTGTTTTAAGTGCTTCACTGAGCACTGTGCAAAAAACAGAAAATAATGGCAATAAAGAGTAAGCAGTCCAGTATAAAAGTCATAACATCATTTTTCTAGTGACTTGTGCAGTTTTCAAAGTGACTTGTGCTTGCACTTGATTCCAATCCTTGTGCCAAAGTGATAAAGTGACTGTTGTGCTTCCCTTTGGATCCCTACTCACCAGATCCTGGCACCCCTACAGGGGTAAATCGCATATGGTGAGTGTGCAGCAGGCTTCCTCTTTTTTAAAAGAATTAATCACATGTAACAGTACCCATGTTACATATGTTATCGAATGTCCTTGCCATCTCCAGTATGTGGGTAGAAGCACCTGACCCATGCTTGTGAGAATTAGGGAGCACATTAACAACATAAGAAAAAGATTCGCCAAACACAATCTGTCACAACACTTCAATGAGGTACATCATAGAGACCCCACCGGCCTGATATTTTATGGAATAGATCATATTAAGGATCATTGGAGAGGGGGCAATAAGAAAATCCCGATCTCACAGAACGAAACAAGGTGGATTTACAGGTTGGGGTCCCTGGCGCTTGGGGGCCTCAACCTGGTTATAGATCTAAACTGTTTTATATCCAAACCTTAAGTACACCCATCTCACTATGGTACCCAAAGAAGTTAGGCCTATTGTGCAATATAGGTGAGGGACTATTGTAAACCTTATGCAACATGCCACTATGTCCATCGAGGAAGTTATGTATACAAATGTACATAGTTTACACATCTCATCTCAGTAGGGACAATCATTTAGGAGTAGAAAAACCCTACGGAACATGTCTTATGGCCATGGAGGAACTTACTGTATGTATACACATTTAAATATCCTACTTGAGCAGGGACGGTACCTAAGACCATATTAGTTAGGTCAGGTTTGAGCACACTAGACAATTGTCCCATAATCTGACCCTTGACCTAGGAATACACCTAGGAACTTCCCTTCTAGTGGCAAGAGTTTGGCGGCCCCAGGTGGTACTAGGGTAACAGATTTGCGGACAAGCCGTGGTGAAGGGTGGCAGGCACCAAACCAATTATGGAATGCAGGGGTTCACAAATACTGCATTCGGTAATGGGTTACTCACTGTGCCTGGTTAAACACTACTAGATGTGTCCTATATAAACCTATGATCCCCATAAAGCCGCCCTATTTCTCTGAGAGTTTCTGGGTTTACTAGGTAAGATCTGGATTGCAAAGGGTAAATCTAGCCGCTGGTCAGTGGCTTCAGAGGAATTCCCTCGATTCTCGATCCGACCACATGGGTGAATGAGAGCAGTGGGACAGATTTATACAAAGGGCCATGTTGGGGATAGGCACAGTGGGGATATGCATAACCCTGTCACTATGGAGAAGATGATACTTTGGAAAAGCGAATAATAATCTACGTTTTTAAACAAATCAGGGCTGAAATAGCCTATATACTCTGTCTGTAATGAATGTTTTACTTGTCAATATAAGAAGAGTAATGGGTGAGCAGCGATGTGGGATATTATCTAGTCCTGACCCCGCGGGATATTATCTAGTCCTGACCCCTAGGGATATAAGTTAGGATTTCAATATAGTTAAAGCAGTGTTAAAACATTGTAACTATGGATCAACAGTGCTCGTCTTCAACATCAATGTAATGGGATTAGCGTAACCTTCTATACCTCCCACTTGCAATTAACCAACAGGGGGTGGATCCTGCATGGCTATTCTCCATAAAAGACATGAGGTGTACCAAGATGGCACTGACAAAATGCGATAAGCGGAGCTGCGCACACACGTCACTTCCGGTTCAGCGAGACTCCGGTTGGTGGAACGCACGCTGACATAGATTGCTCGTTTTTTTACAAAAAAGCAGATTTGGGTTGGTATTTATCACCCATCTATCTATGGAAATTTGTTTTTAAGAAGTTTGTTGTTTTTTTAATAAAAAATAATATACGGAATTACACTATTGGAGCCCATCTCTTTTCTATATGAGGACATACTATCGGGGTCACAAAGAAGGAAACCTCTACCCCTGACCCAGTGAAAACAGGGTATCAGAGATTGTCCCTTGAGGGCCTGGAGGCTCTGGCTTTCCTAGGACGAGCTAAAGGAGGGAACGATCGGTCCGGCAGCCTGCTGCACACTCACCATATGCAATTTGCCCCTGTAGGGGTGCCAGGATCAGGTGAGTAGGGATCCTAAGGGGAAGCACAACAGTAACTTTATCACTTTGGCACAAGGATTGGAATCAAGTGCAAGCACAAGTCACTTTGAAAACTGCACAAGTCACTAGAAAAATTATGTTATGACTTTTATACTGGACTGCTTACTCTTTATTGCCATTATTTTCTGTTTTTTGCACAGTGCTCAGTGAAGCACTTAAAACACTTTTTCCACTCTAATGTCCTGTACACACGATAGGATTTTCCGACAACAAAATCCATGGATTTTTTCCGACGGATGTCGGCTCAAACTTGTCTTGCATACACACGGTCACACAAATCTTGTCGGAAATTCCGAAAGTCAAGAACGCGGTGACGTACAACATGTACGACGAGCCGAGAAAAATGAAGTTAAATAGCCAGTGCGGCTCTTCTGCTTGATTCCGAGCATGCGTGGAACTTTGTGCGTCGGAATTGTGTACACACGATCGGAATTTACGACGACGGATTTTGTTGTCGGAAAATTTGAGATCCAGATCTCAAATTTTGTGTGACGGAAATTCCGATGGAGCCTATACACGGTCGGAATTTCTGACAACAAGCTCCCATCGAACATTTTCCGTGGGAAAATCCGACCGTGTGTACGAGGCATTAGTGTGATCACAAACCCTTGCATAAGGTGGACTTTATCTGATCACTTTGAGTGTGGCTATAAACCTGTGTATAAGGTGGACTTTATTTGGTTTAGGAATATAAATGTTTATAGCAGATGTTGGTAAACTTGGTGGTAATGCACGTACTAGCTAAATGATGAATGTTTAACGGTATTTCACCTAGGATTTAATACATTTCATCAATTGCAAATAGGTGGAGCTTGAGAGCACACAACACTGTCTTAGATTGACATTTCACTCGAATGTACAATCACCTGCGAAGGGCAATTCACTAGATCAATTTTCAGTTCATAGGCAGTGGCATTTATCCCTAACCTACACATTTAGATTTTACATTATTGGAGCTCCTCCTTGGGGCACCTTAGGGGAGACCGCAGCCTAGCCTATACCTAAGCGTGGATTTATTAACATATATATAAGCTTTAACCGGTGCTTGGCTGGACACTGATAGAAGTCACAAGACTGCTATATACTGCTGATGAGAAAAGGGATTTAGCAGTTTATATTTACTAAAATAATTGCATTCCTATGTTCTGCGTACTGTGGGAGACGAGATATAGTGAATGCAGGGCCCTGGGTTTAGTAACCCTCCAACCTAACCCTTAATGCTATGTTTCCACTATTGCGTCCCCAAAGTCGCGCGATTTACGCTGCGACTTTGCTATGCAATTTGTGTTGCGATGTCATGCGACCAGTGAAACCCATGTGAAAACAAGTCGCACCAAAGTAGGAACAAAGTAGTGCAAGAACCTTTTTTGGAGTGGCTGCGACTTGAGTCGCACCAATTAGTACGGGGGTCATTGAAATACATGGGTTTTGACTTGTCATGTGACTTCACATGTGTCAAGTCGCACAACTTGCAGTAGTGGAAACAGCCTTAAATGAACACAAACCCCAGGACCTAATTTCAATTTAAGGGACCTCTACAAAAACATTTGGATGCCCCCCCACCCCCAGCAACCTCTTTCTGTTGCACCCGGCAGTGGCATTTAAGACAAGGATGACATAATTTTAACATACAATATGCCTAAATGAAGGATAGGTAGCAGGAGAAATGTCAGCATAGTCAGTGCACTATAACAGATCATTGCTGTGGATAGAATTTATCAAGGAAGAGGCAGCAGTTCTGGTAATTAACTTTTAATTTACTAACATCATATGAATTTTTTATGGAGTATAACATTTAAGGCTTAGGTAAGCTCTTCCAACTCCCCAGAAAGCAAGAGCTGAGCACTGTGATTTAGCAGTCAATTAAAAAAATAAATGATTATATAAAGAATCTTATTATTTACATTTTCTATGACATAGTTGATGGTGCTCCTATGCACAATCACACTATAACCCTAATATAAACCTCTTTGAGGCTGGATTCATACTAGAGCATGGTGCGGCTCACAGCAGGGGGTGCATCTCCATTCACCGGTTCAGGTCCGATTTGAGCCCAAATTTTGGGCTGAATTCGGACCTGAAATGGACCAGAAGACACACAGGACTCCTGTGCAATTCGCACCGGAGCCGCTTCGAAGATATGTGAACCGACTCCATAGAATGCTGGGACAAAAATAGAAAAAAGGGACACTCCTGTGAAAAGAAAAAAAGGGGTTCAACAAGGACCCCCTAAACGGACTTTAGAGGCACAACAAACCTGAGAAAGCAAAAGTAAAATAAGGGGGTGGTGGTTGCGCTGTGATAGAAAAGGGGAGGAGGGAGGGGGGGAAGAGGGGGAGGGAGCTAGACTAAAATGAATCAAAAGGTATCAAATGACCTAAATATGTGAATAAATTAGGTGAAAAAGGACTCACAGATGCAAATATATAAATAAAATGTAAGCACAAACAAATATCACTAGGTGATGCATAACAGAAGTGCTATAATCAAACCAAAAAAAATTATATATACAAAATAAATGAAATGAAGGTATATACCAGCAAACAGTGTACAAGGGTATGTGAATCCGCTTCAAAGAGAGCATCAATCCAAAGTATATCAGATATCATGAAAACTAATCAAATTAAATTGCTAAAGACGTGTATATATAAGTGTGCTGATATTATGATCAACTGATGACATAAATACACAAGTGAATAATGATTGACAATAAAAAAGAAAGAAAAACTGTGAATAAAAAATATAAAAATTATTTGTAAGTGTCCATTAAATAGTCCCAGTGGTTGATGTTGGTGACCCGCCAACACTTGGCGAAAAAAATATATATACCAAAGAAAAAATAAAAATAAAAATGAGCAAAGTGACGACAGTCCCACCACCAAATGTGACAATCCTGGATGCAAAATAAGGTAATAATGGTGGACCAGGGGGGGAGGGGAAGACAGTGTGCTAACAGGTGGGGGCACCTCCGTGTTCCCAGGCCCCTTACCTTACAGCTGTAAGGTATACAGCATGTGTAGTGGAGGCCCCGCAGACGGGGAAATCCAAAGGTACAGCAGATGGCGTTGATTGGTGATGCCGTATATCATATGCAGAGACAAAAAACGAGCGGCATATAGTATAATTCCATTTGATGTGAAGGACACAGGTGGGGGGGGGAGATGAAGTGGGAGAGGGGGAGGGGGGGTTGCACTCACTTTTAAGCAATGAGCGCACGCCTCAACCCACGAGCGCCGAGCTCGTATAATCCCAGGCTCTGGATCTTCCAAGAAACTCTCCCCGCTTTCAGTTCCTCACCGCCCGTTATGCAGAGTTATGTTGTGCGGTATATAGAAAATAGAAACCGCACATAGCATAAACCTGAGAAAGCATAATCAAAATAACAATATAATAAATTTTAATAAATATAAATGCAAACAATACAAAGACATTGACAAAAGGTAATAAAAGATCATCTATATAGAAATATACACGTTACAAGCGTGTGTCTACGCGTTTTGTAGAAAACTTCTTCAGGACTCATTCAGGTTTCAGTTAATACACAAGAGAGTTTCACTTGTAAAGAGACTTTCACAAGTTCAAAAACGGTAGTTCAAATTTATTCAAGTATAGACGTCAAGGTCTTAGCAATAGAGGTGGATGACCATCAGCTGTTTCCATTTACAACCAATCTCGGGGTTCAATTCCAGCAAAGAAAAAGCCAATAAATAGCCAATAATAAATAGTAGCACTGCAGCAACCATAGGAGGGCACCAAGGAGCCCATAGACCATATCTGCTCAATTGTCCATGTGGAACCGTGAAAATGCACTGAGGGAGCTTAAGGTCGAATTGGATGTAAATCCCCAGGAGGATACAGAGATGTTCCTGGGGATTTACATTTTATATTGTTATTTTGATTATGCTTTCTCCAGTTTGTTGTGCCTCTAAAGTCCCATATGTTACTACATATACTTTTTTGACACAATCTACAAACATATACTTATAGATAATTGCATGATTTTTATTCTGAATAAATGTATCTCTTTTTGCTTTTGGGATCTCTGCCTAGAACTCTGGAACATGGGACAGGAACCTCCCAGGATACATCTGTGAGGCCAGGGTTACATCACCAGTGCCTCAAGAAACTAGGAAGTTAAAAAACTACAATTTTAAGTAAATGCAAAAAATGCTTGTCTAACTCAGGGGTCTCCAAACTTTCTAAACAAAGGGCCAGTTTACTGGGAGTAGAAAATGCCTGGGCATCAGTGCTTCATCATTGGTTTTAATAGGAGGAATAGTGCCCCATTGTCTATCAATAAGAAGAATAGTACCCCATTGATAGTGTCAGTAGCAGGAATGGTGCTCCATCATTGGTGTCAGACGGTGAAATAATGCCCCAAGGGCCAGATAAAGGCAAGCAAAGGGCCACATTCGGCCCCCCGGGCCGCAGTTTGGAGACCACTGATCTAACTAATGAATGTCAGATGATTTATTATCATCATGCAGAGCTACTATATATATGCTGATTTGATTTTTTTTGTGAAATAGAGGAAAGGTCTGCTTTAATGATGTGATACTGGATCTGTGTTAACTTTTCATGTACACATATTTTATATGGTGTCTCAGCTAACACTCTACTTGTTGCTACATTAATTGTTTAGTAAAAGGACAACTTTAAGCAGGCCATACACGGTCAAATTTCGAACGAATTTTCTTTTCAAAATAAGAAATTTCGTTTTTTTTGTGATCCGATGATGCCACCATTGATTTTCGAAATTCGGCCGACCAAGCCTTCAATTTCACCTCATATTGCTACAGAAAAGAATTTTCTTGGCCGGGAATCTTCTTTTCTCTCCGTAAATTTTCTTTTCTTATTACATTTCTCGCACGATTCTCCCATCATTGATTAGAAAATTGTTCGTTTTTCGGAAAATTTCCAACATGTCCGATTCCTCAAATTCAATTGCCGCACGAAAATCGGCCGTTGTTGCAGCCCACTAATGATGCGAAATTCATACGAAAATTCTTTCATACGATTTTCGAAAGAAAATTCTTACGAAATTCGAACCGTGTATGGCCGGCATTACTTTTGGTTAAATTGTCCTTTGAAGCAACACTGTGACTTTGCAGGTTGCTAGACATGTGCATTGCATTTAGTTCCGAATAGAAATTCGGGTAAATTTTTCATTATTCGGAAATTCATATACATCCGAATTTCTGAATTACAAAAGTAACAAATTTAAATGAATCCGAAATAACGATTCAAACCGAAAAAAGCAAATGAAATTCAAATCGAATCGAATTGAAAAACAAATTCGAATCAAATTTGAAAACAAATTTGAAAAAATAGAAATCGATTTTCTAAAAAAAAAACTAAAATAGAATATAAAACAATAAAGCAATAGAACAAAAATAAAAGAATATTAAAGAATAGAATAGAATTTAATAGAATGTAATAAAATAGAACATGACCATATTCCGAAATTCGAATTACGAATAGTATGAATTCGAATTCGAGAATAGATTGGAACATAATTCAAAACAATGGAAACTAAAATAGAAAAGAATAGAAAAACAATAGAACAGAAGAGAATAAAATATAATATATATTATATTTTATTCTCTTCTGTTCTATTGTTTTTCTTTTCTCTTTTTTTCTATTCTATTCTAATCTCTTCTATTCGAATTTGAATTAATTCTATACGAAATTCAAATTTCTTATAGAATGAAATCAAATTTGAATAGAATAGATTAGTTTCGAATTAGAAAAAATTTTGACCGAATTCGAAAAAAGTCGATCAAATTTGAAAAACCTATCAGATTACAAAAAACTATCAGATTCGAAAAAATTCTACCGCATTGGAAAATATTTGACCGATATCGAAAAAGTAAACTATATATAACCATTTTCCAAAATTCGAATTTCGTATAGAATGAAATCGAATTAGAATAGAAAAGACTAGAATAGAATAGAAAATAGAAAAGAATAAACTAGAAAAACAATAGAACAGAATAGAATAAAATGTAATATATATTATATTTTATTCTATTTTGTTCTGTTGTTTTTCTAGTCTATTCTTTTCTATTATTTTCTATTCAAATCTTTTCTATTCTAATTCAAATTCATTCTATATGAAATTTGAACTTCTGAAGTTGAATGCGGGAGAATTTTTTCAAATTTGATATTTTTTTTCGAATTCGGTAGATTTTTTTTCGAATGCGGTCAAATTTTTTCGAATTCGAATACGAAGCGAAATGAATGCCAAAAACGAATGTAACGAATGGAGCGAATTTAACTAAACAAATTTAGTTAAATAACGAAACAAGACAAAACAAAACACATTTTTTCATCCTGCACCTGTCTACAGGTTACAAAACTGCATATCTTGTACAGTACTGAGCTGGAAAAAAAAAACACTCAGGCAATCTTCTTGCATTTGTGCACACAATTTATAGCTAAACGCACAATCCAGCTACTATGGTAGGGGTTCTTTTTCAGACTACGTGATGCCTAGCATGGTCCATGCCAAGTCATAGACACCCCACCATCACCCCTTCTATAGTTCTCTGTACATAGTTGCCCCATCTCTCAACATATACATGTATAGTCCACCATCAGTGTGATCTAGTAGCACCTTCTCTCTTCCTACCTGGAGAAGCTTGCTGAAGATAAGAAGAAGCCCAGATTGTCTTGTGGCACAGGCTAACACTGATCTTTTATTACACGGTTAGCTTTTCTTTTTTTCTTTTTATTTACTCACAACCAAAAAATGTATTATATTGCAGCTTTTCAATCATTACATGTAGTGGCTGCATCAGTTTTCTTTTATGTGACTTTTATCTCTTTCTTTTTCACCTGGTGATCTGTACAGTAACACACCTTCTGTATTAGTGAGACACCACACTGGAGGAATGAGTATAGGGGGCCCGGGGGGGGGTAGATATCTCACCAGATTTACAATCATGAATTGAAGCCAAATTTCAGCTCACACTTTATAATCAGTTACAGCAAACTTTTTTTTTCCTTTTGTGATAAAGGTTTTGCATGAATAAATAAAAGCTGATCGTTTTAATCACCCCTGCCAGTGTTAAGTGGTTTGTCTCATACATTTAAACTGATACATTCTGCTGGAGAGCTGTCAAAGCTGAGCTTTTGAAAAACAACAGACATGCTGGCTGGTTCACCAGATGAAAATAGAAGAAAGAGAGAAAAAAAATGAATACAGATATCACACCTAAGAATTGGTAAGCTGCAATGTAATAAATGTTTGCTTTAGGGTTTAAAACAGCTATAAATAAAAGTATGATGTTCTGGCAAGGTTGCAGACGTTCAAAGAAGGAAAACGCCACTCCAGATGAGCAATCACTGCAGTCCGGATGTACGGGGTGCAAGCCACGGCTCGCCACTGATGATCAATAGGAAGAAAAGAAAGGCTGCACACCAAAGGAACATTCCAACATGTTTATTCCAAGATAGCAAATGACAGCCAACAAGGTAGAGTGCCCAAACCCAGGAGGCGACGCATTTCACACAGACCTCAGTGCTTCTTCAAACCTGTGGCACAACTGAAGGACCGAGTATATAAAGGCTCCATCCTCCCATGCAGGTGCGGGATAATGCAATCAGCCGAATGTCTGACAAGCCAATCCTATACAGGATGTGCTATGCTACTAACAGAAAAACTTTGATCCTGGAGTTGAACTTTAAAGCTTTCATTCTCCCTGTCATTGTAAGCTACATAAGTAAACATTTAATTCAGCTCCACTGCGGGCTTCACATTTAAGATCTCTTGGGTGGGCCTGGGTATAAGTTTTATCCTTACTGTGCTGTTACCCCCTTTATATTACATATTGATTAGTTTAGTTGTTTTTTTGTGGGATCCACCTAGTTACATGCATAATTAAGGGGATATAGGGGTGGAGGCGGTTGCTGTCACTGTCTGTTCGCGCATGCACACCTAAAGTTGAAGATTGGGACTATCTCGGCACTTGTTGAAAGAAACGTAAAAAATATAAATTTTAATAACTACAATACAAAATTACAAAATAATACATACATACAATATTAAAATCAAATGTATACGCCACACTGAACACAGCAAATGACAGGTGGAACCCGCAACGTTTCTGTAGAGGGGGGTATACAGGATTTTTGCCTCGACATGTTTCGCGGTCAAAACTGCCAGGGTAAACACATGTCCGCCGAGGGGAGAGAGGGCAAGGGATTCCGCATGGTACCAGAACCGCTGAGGATGGGGGGGGAGCGAGTCCTCTTGACAGCAATAAATAAAAGAACTTAAGTAAGGATACAAATAAACTGTAGAGAAATTACTATATATATCTCTGGGAATATCACCCCAGGACTGTCACCAATCCTAACACAGACAAACAGATCATTGACAAGTGAAGTGTCAATAGGTCAATACAGTCATGATAAGAGGGGTATCACATCCCAACAAAGGGAAGGGGATATGGGGGAGGGGGGAGAGGGGGGAGGGGGGGAGAGAGGGGAGGGGGGAAGGAGAGAAAGGGGAGGGGGAAGAAGGGGGGAGGAAGGGGGAGGGGATGAGGCACAAGAGAAAGGGGGGGAAAGGGGGAAAAAAAGGGGGGGTGTCTTCCGAAGAATTACAAAAAGAATCACAAAAAAGGTTTGTAAGATCGTGGTCAGTTTACCATTCTCGGAATAATCGAGGTGATCACCAATCCTCTGTCTGAGTTCTCGAATGGTCTTTCCACGATCAGCAGACAGACTATATCATAGATTTGTTAATTCTGTTGTTCAATTTTTAGTCCTTGAGGTGGTGCAACCCAACCCCAGGGAAGGTGACTGGGACCGTACAGTCCTTCAGAGGGAAACCTTATGGATAGAACGGCTCAATGCCACTTTCCCTCCTGGCCTCAACAAAATGGTATCTTACAAACCTTTTTGTGATTCTTTTTGTGATTTTTTGGAAGACACCCCTTCCCCCCCACCTCCCCCGCCCCCTTTTTTTCCCCCTCTCCCCTTTCTCTTGTGCCTCATCCCCTCCCTCCCCTTTCTGTCTCGGGTGTGGGAAGTTCTCTTCCCCCACCATCTATGTCCCCCTCCTTCTCCTGTGTCGGTGTGTCCCTGTGACTAGTGCAGGGATGTGCTTTCCATTGCCCCCTGCACCCCCTTTTCCCTTGTGTATCAACATGTCCCTGCGAGCTATGGAGGGATGTGATTTCCCTTACCACCTTATATGTTCTTTTCCCCCTCTTGTGTCTGCACGTCCCTGCGAGTCTTGCAGGGCTGTGTTTGTTTCTCTCACCTTATGTTCACTTCTACTTTTATGTGTTCCTTTCCTGTCTTTCTCTCTACTCACCTTCTCTGGCCTCTGGTCTCCAGAACTCTGACTCCATCCATGTCTTTAATTTCTAGACGAGGCTGCTATGCACGTATTCCACTCAGCATCATTGTAACCCCAAAGCCTGAATGTTCAACCTTTGAATTCGGGACTACCCCTGTATCCCCCGTTGATGCTACATGCCTCATATTATACCTCACTACAGACAGCTCATGCATCTATTTTTGGCTAACTAACCACCTGGTGAGTGTCAGCCTGTTATCTTTCTATCCTTTTCTAATAGTATATCATTCACATCACTGTTACGTCCTGGGGGTTTCTTCTGGCACCTCCTTTCCTTCCCTTTCCCCTGTGTCCTCCACCCACCCCCCACACCCCCCTACTCCCCCCCCTCCTCCCCTTCCCCCCCTTCCCCCCTTTTTCCCTCCCCCTTCCTTCCCCCTTTCCTTCGTCATTTCCCCGCCCCTCCTCCTTCCCCCTCTCCCCCCTCCCCCCCTTCCCCCTCCCTCTCGTTCCCTTCCCCTCCCCTTTCCCATTTCCCCCTCCCTCCCCAACCTGTCCCACCCCTCCCTACTTCTTACCCCTCTCCCCCCCTTCCCCCCCTCTTCCCCCCCTTCCCCTCCCCCCTGTCCCCCTTTCTCTTGTTCCCACTCTCATCACCTCCACTCCAGTTTCCCTCTCACCCGGGTGTGCACTCCCTTTACATTCCAGCTTCCTTATCATTATTATTTATATATTTTCTACCATCTATTAACCAGAATCTGTTCACAATCCCCCGTGTCCGCCGTGGGGGGATTTGTGTTGGGTCCTGCTATCCCATTGAACCTGCCTGAGTGGGTGAGCCAGTCTTCAATTTTGTTATTATCTTTGTATCATGTTGTTTTGTGACTACCTATGTTTGCTGCATACCTTCTATACTGTTTACAAATTAAAGATTATCAATTGTTTTATAGACCTTTTCCTCCTGAAGAAGCGGTTTTGACCGCAAAACCGGTCGAGGCAAAAATCCTGCATACCCCCCTCTACAGAAACTTTGCGGGTTCCACCCGTCAGTGCTGTGTTCAGTGTGGCGTATACATTTGATTTTAATATTGTATGTTTATATTATTTTGTAATTTTGTATTGTAGTTATTAAAAGTTTTATTTTTTACGTTTCTTTCAACTGTGAGTTATTAACAAGGGCCGAGATAGTCCCAATCTTCAACTTTAGGTGTGCATGCGCGAACAGGCAGTGGCAGCCACCGCCTCCGCGCCTCCACCCCTATATCCCCTTAATTTTACAATACCGGGATGATGGCACCGATATCGGGTTTCTACTAATGTGTAATTGAGGCTATACTCTCTCTTTTTTAGTTTCATGCATACATATATATACAGTGGGGACGGAAAGTATTCAGACCCCCTTAAATGTTTCACTCTTTGTTATATTGCAGCCATTTGCTAAAATCATTTCAGTTCATTTTTTTTCCTCATTAATGTACACACAGCACCCCATATTGACAGAAAAACACAGAATTGTTGACATTTTTTCAGATTTATTAAAAAAGAAAAACTGAAATATCACATGGTCCTAAGTATTTAGACCCTTTGCTCAGTATTTAGTAGAAGCACCCTTTAGATCTTATACAGCCATGAGTCTTTTTGGGAAAAATGCAAGTTTTTCACACCTGGATTTGGGGATCCTCTGCCATTCCCCCTTGCAGATCCTCTCCAGTTCTGTCAAGTTGGATGGTAAATATTGGTGTACAGCCATTTTTAGGTCTCTCCAGAGATGCTCAATTGGGTTTAAGTCAGGGCTCTGGCTGAGCCATTCAAGAACAGTCACGGAGTTGTTGTGAAGCCACTGCTTCATTATTTTAGCTGTGTGCTTAGGGTCATTGTCTTGTTGGAAGGTAAACCTTCGGCCCAGTCTGAGGTCCTGAGCACTCTGGAGAAGGTTTTCGTTCAGGATATCCCTGTACTTGGCCTCATCTTTCCCTCGATTGCAACCAGTCGTCCTGTCCCTGCAGCTGAAAAACACCCTCACAGCATGATCTTAATTCTCACCATCTTGGAGTTCTTCAGGTGTTTTTTTAGCAAACACCATGCGGGCTTTCACGTGTCTTGCACTGAGGAGAGGCTTCCGTCGGGCCACTCTGCCATAAAGCCTAGACTGGTGGAGGGCTGCAGTGATGGTTGACTTTCTACAACTTTCTCCCATCTCCCGACTGCATCTCTGGAGCTCAGCCACAGTGATCTTTGGGTTCTTCTTTACCTCTCTCACCAAGGCTCTTCTCCCCCGAAAGCTCAGTTTGGCCAGACGGCCAGCTCTAGGAAGGGTTCTGGTCATCCTAAACTTCTTCCATTTGAGGATTATGGAGGCCACTGTGCTCTTAGGAAACCTAAGTGAAGCAGAAATTTTTTTGTAACCTTGGCCAGATCTGTGCCTTGCCACAATTCTGTCTCTGAGCTCTTCAGGCAGTTCCTTTGACCTCATGATTCTCATTTGCTCTGACATGCACTGTGAGCTGTAAGGTCTTATATAGACAGGTGTGTGGCTTTCCTAATCAAGTTCAATCAATATAATCAAACACAGCTGGACTCAAATGAAGGTGTAGATCTCAAGGATGATCAGAAGAAATGGACAGCACCTGAGTTAAATATATGAGTGTCACAGCAAAGGGTCTGAATACTTAGGACCATGTGATATTTCAGTTTTTCTTTTTTAATAAATCTGCAAAAATGTCAACAATTCTGTGTTTTTCTGTCAATATGGGGTGCTGTGTGTACATTAATGAGGAAAAAAATGAACTTAAATGATTTTAGCAAATGGCTGCAATATAACAAAGAGTGAAAAATTTAAAGGGGTTTGAATACTTTCCGTCCCCACTGTATTTATATATATTTTTGCTGATAAAGTTTTATTATGGCCTAATAGGTCAACACTTAGCTCCGACAAGCCATATAAAGCAGTCTTCTGAGAATCACAGACAGTCAATCAATTTAGCTGGCCCAATTACTTGAAGAGATTGTAATGGTAAACAGATTATAACTAGGCTAAATGCAGCAATAGAAGTGGGCAGACGCCTCTACATTGTGAGCAAGGTGCACAATCTGAGCTGCGACTAGGAAAACAACTTGATATTGACTGGGGAAGAAAATCATTGCACATAACGTCAGAGATTTGATTTAGCCCTGAGTAGATTATTACTGATAATTTAGAGATTTAAAATGAATTTAAGTACCCGCTACAATTTTCATAGGCAGAGTTTAAAGTGATTCTGTCAATAAACTCTGAACAAATACCTGAAAACAGAAAATACAAAAAATCTGATTGTTTTTAATATAAAACATTTATCTTTTAAAGTATATGAATGAGCAAAATGAAAAAAAAAGAAAAAGCTTCAGTACATGTACATTTCTCTATGGTTTATCCCTTTTAAAATTCTGTAAGGACAGAAAATTAACTGTTAATCTGCCAGAAAATCCAGCAAGCCCCTAACTTGCTGTTTGAGTTGACAGCTTTGCTGCACTAAACCACCAAACATTGTTATCAGCCCTGCCCTTCTTTGACAACAGAACACTTCCACCTCTCTTTGACTCCATGACAAAAGGTGGGGGCTGTTCATAGAGTCCATAGAGGAAAACTATGGACTCTGTTTTGTGATAGTGAGAGTTTCTCTCTCTGGGAAAATGGATTTAAAATGGACACAGAACTCTCGAAGAGTCAGTTTGAGAAGTGCCAGCAGATATGTTGTGAGTGGAGAAAATTGTATTTTAAGTCTTCTCTGGCGTTGGCAAGTCCGGATCAGGGCTGGAACCTTGAAGGCTCTAAAGCAGTGGTCATCAACCCTGTCCTCAGGGCCCACTAACAGGCCAGGTTTTATGTATTACCTTGGGGAGATTCAGACTGAAATAAAGCAATCACTGAGCAGCAAATTATATCACCTGTGATGTATTTCAGTTATCTTGCAAACCTGACCTGTTAGTGGGCCCTGAGGACAGGGTTGATGACCTCTGCTCTAAAGAGTATTGGGTGGGATGGAGTCTTCAGTCCTGTGTCCAGGTTTTCCTGAAATCCTGCAAGTTGCGTGTGTCCAGGTGCACACACTCCTTATAAGCCAGATCTGAGCATAGCTCAGGGCAGTTGCTGCCATTTGGATTCAGAGCCCTGTCAGGAGACCTGGTTGTCTCTGCCTGAAACTGCATCCCAGGTGAGGGGGACTTCTTGCCCGAAGGACAGGTAAGGTCAGGACAGCTACATGGGCCTGGGAGGCTGTGAAAGCCAAGGCGGCTAGCAAGTCCAAGGGGACTGGAGGAAGTCCTGAAGTCTCAGGGAGAGTGAGCAAACCCAGGGGGGCAGGAGAATCCTGTTAAGGATAGGAGTAGGCCTGTGCAGCAAGGAACTTCAAGTCAAAGCAGAGTGAGCCCAAGAGCCAGGTGGAACCATGTCCTGTGGTCTGATGAGCCCAAGATAAACTTATTTGGTTCAGATGGTGTCAAGCCTGTGTGGCGGCAACCAGGTGAGGAGTAGAGACAAGTGTGTCTTGCCTACAGCCAAGTATGGTGATGGGAGTGTCATGGTTTGGGGCTGCATGAATGCTGCCTGCACTGGGGAGCTACAGTTCATTGAGGGAACCATGAATGCCAACATGTATTGTGACATACTGAAGCAGAGCATGATCCCCTCCCTTCGGAGACTGGGCCGCAGGGCAATATTCCAACATGATAATGACCCCAAACACACCTCCAAGATGGCCACTGCTTTGTTAAAGAAGCTGAGGGTAAAGGTGATGGACTGGCCAAGCATGTCTCTAAACCTAAACCCTATTGAGCATCTGTGGGTCATCCTCAAACAGAAGGTGGAGGAGCGCAAGGTCTCTAACATCCACCAGCTGCGTGATGTTGTCATGGAGGAGTTGAGAAGAATAGGTGTAGATTGCGCTGGACTGAGTCAGTCAGTCAGTGTTGTAGATTAGTAGGGTGTGGGCAGAGGGAAAGAATTAGTTTCCAGAGGTCTGTGCCTAATTTGGAAAATGGTGGTGATGAGCCCTGTTAGCACTTGGGCTACTACCTGGGTGTGCGTCCTTACAGTCGACTCCACGTGTAATGTAGAAGAAATGAGGTAAAGGAGCGCCCGGTGATCAAAGAGGTAAGTAATTTGTATTTTATTTGAAGTTTCAGCAATTAAAAAAGGCCAACACGTTTTAGGAGACTAAAGACTCCCCCTTCACCAGGGCTGCTAGTAAAAATAGTTGTGGGATGATCCTGTTGGAGGGTGACTTTGGCACATGGATCTGGACTGTTAGAAGTCCTCAGTGCTGGCTGTGTGTTCAGAGGTAGCAAATCTGCCAACAGGATCATCCCACAACTATTTTTGCTAGCAGCCCTGACGAAGGGGGAGTCTTTAGTCCCCCAAAACCCATTGGTCTCTTATTATTGCTGAAACTTCAAATAAAATACAAATTACTTACCTCTTTAATCACCGGGCGCTCCGTCATGGAGGAGTGGAAGACAGGAGTGGCAACCTGTGAAGCTCTGGTGAACTCCATTCCCAAGAGGGTTAAGGCAGTGCTGGAAAATAATGGTGGCCGCACAAAATATTGACACTTTGGGCCCAATTTGGACATTTTCACTTAGGGGTGTACTCACTTTTGTTGCCAGCGGTTTAGACATTAATGGCTGTGTGTTGAGTTATTTTGAGGGGACAGCAAATTTACACTGTTAAATAAAATATTTAGAAAATGTGAGGGGTGTACTCACTCTTGTGAGATACTGTGTGTGTGTATATGTATATGTGTATATATATATATATATATATATATATATATATATATATATATATATATATATATATATATACACTACCGTTCAAAAGTTTGGGGTCACCCAAACAATTTTGTGTTTTCCATGAAAAGTCACACTTATTCACCACCATACGTTGTGAAATGAATAGAAAATAGAGTCAAGACATTGACAAGGTTAGAAATAATGATTTGTATTTGAAATAACATTGTTTTTACATCAAACTTTGCTTTCATCAAAGAATCCTCCTTTTGCAGCAATTACAGCATTGCACACCTTTGGCATTCTAGCTGTTAATTTATTGAGGTAAGCTGGAGAAATTGCACCCCACGCTTCTAGAAGCAGCTCCCACAAGTTGGATTGGTTGGATGGGCACTTCTGGCGTACCATACGGTCAAGCTGCTCCCACAACAGCTCAATGGGGTTCAGATCTGGTGACTGTGCTGGCCACTCCATTACCGATAGAATACCAGCTGCCTGCTTCTGCTGTAAATAGTTCTTGCACAATTTGGAGGTGTGTTTAGGGTCATTGTCCTGTTGTAGGATGAAATTGGCTCCAATCAAGCGCTGTCCACTGGGTATGGCATGGCGTTGCAAAATGGAGTGATAGCCTTCCTTATTCAGAATCCCTTTTACCCTGTACAAAGCTCCCACCTTACCAGCACCAAAGCAACCCCAGACCATCACATTACCTCCACCATGCTTAACAGATGGCGTCAGGCATTCTTCCAGCATCTTTTCATTTGTTCTGCGTCTCACAAACGTACTTCTTTGTGATCCAAACACCTCAAACTTGGATTCATCCGTCCACAACACTTTTTTCCAGTCTTCCTCTGTCCAATGTCTGTGTTCTTTTGCCCATCTTAATCTTTTTCTTTTATTGGCCAGTCTCAGATATGGCTTTTTCTTTGCCACTCTGCCCTGAAGCCCAAAATCCTGCAGCCGCCTCTTCACTGTAGATGTTGACACTGGTGTTTTGCGGGTACTATTTAATGAAGATGCCAGTTGGGGTCCTGTGAGGCGTCTGTTTCTCAAACTAGAGACTCTAATGTGCTTATCTTCTTGCTTAGTTGTGCAACGCGGCCTCCCACTTCTTTTTCTACTCTGGTTAGAGCCTGTTTGTGCTGTCCTCTGAAGGGAGTAGTACACACCGTTGTAGGAAATCTTCAATTTCTTTGCAATTTCTCGCATGGAATAGCCTTCATTTCTAAGAACAAGAATAGACTGTCGAGTTTCAGATGAAAGTTCTCTTTTTCTGGCCATTTTGAGCGTTTAATTGACCCCACAAATGTGATGCTCCAGAAACTCAATCTGCTCACAGGAAGGTCAGTTTTGTAGCTTCTGGAAGGAGCTAGACTGTTTTTAGATGTGTGAACATGATTGCACAAGGGTTTGCTAATCATCAATTAGCCTTCTGAGCCAATGAGCAAACACATTGTACCATTAGAACACTGGAGTGATAGTTGCTGGAAATGGGCCTCTATACACCTATGTAGATATTGCACCAAAAACTAGACATTTGCAGTTAGAATAGTCATTTACCACATTAGCAATGTATAGAGTATATTTGTTTAAAGTTAGGACTAGTTTAAAGTTAGCTTCATTTAAAAGTACAGTGCTTTTCCTTCAAAAATAAGGACATTTCAATGTGACCCCAAACTTTTGAACGGTAGTGTATATATATAGTATAAATACAAATATACAGTATATTTTATTTTTAGTGTTGAACACATATCACTAATTTATTAACAGATATCAGTCTGGATGTCACACCACTTCCTCAAACTCAATCTATCCAAAGATCTAATCCTCCTCTCTGTCAATCGCTCCACTGGCTTCCGCTCACCCAACAAATTAAATTCAAAATACTAACAACAACATACAAGCCATACACAACTTAGCCCCCAGCTACATCACTAGCCTAGTCCCAAAATACCAGCCTAATCGTTTTCTTTGTTCCTCTCAAGACCTCCTACTCTCTAGCTGCCTTGTCACCTCCTCCCACGCTCGCCTCCAGGACTTTTCCAGAGCCTCTCCAATACCATGGAACTCCTTACCCCAACCTGTCTGATTATCTCCTGCTCTATTAGCTTTTAGACGATCCCTGAAAACCCTCCTCTTCAGAGAACCATATCTTACCCACGCCTAACAACTGTATTTTCATTTTCTCCATCAGTTCATCCCCCACAGTTATCACCTTTTGTTTCACTTGACCCTCCCTTCTAGATTGTAAGCTCTAACGAGCAGGGCCCTCTGATTCCTCCTGTATTGAATTGCATTGTTTGCCCCGTACACACGGTCGGATTTTCCAAAGGAAAATGCTCGATGGGAGCTTTTTTGTCGGAAATTTTGACCGGACATTTTCCATAGGAATTTCCGACACACAAAATTTGAGATCTGGATCTCAAATTTTCCGACAACCAAATCCGTTCTCGTAAATTCCGATTGTGTGTACACAATTCTGATGCACAAAGTTCCACGCATGCTCAGAATCAAGTACGAGACAGAAACTCTCGGTCTGGTAAAACTAGCGTTCGTAATGGAGAATTTTTGGTTATAGTGTTGTTGTTTTTTTTATTTTACTTTTCTTTATCCAGGTCTCCTATTTTTTTTATAGTGATCTCCATAATTTTTTCTTTCGTTTTGTGTCAAGTTACCACAACACCATTATTATCTTCTATTTTTTTAACCTGAAGGAGGTTGGTTTGTGTTGGTGTCCCTAGTTAATTTGACATTCTATTTTTGAAATGTACCTGCCTACTCACAAACAAACTGTCCTTTTTGAAGTAAAATACATAGGCAAGTATTTGTGAAAAAGAAATTTATTCCATGTCATAACAAAATGAAGAGGAAGGCAACGCTGGAGAAACTGGTGAAATTAGCAAAGCTTTTGTACCCCAGGGCACACATCAATTATTTTACAGTCAAAATTGGTGGCCTGAGGAGTCCTTATAATAGTGAGCACAATCCAGTCCAGGACTACAAGAAATCATGAACAGCAGCAGATGACATATATGTCCCCAGGCTGCGGTCTTACAACAGCCTGCATCTTTTGTCAGACCAGACTGAACCCAGGCCATCACTCTCTTGTCTTCCTTCCACACTTCCTTCCAGGCTTGCTTCCAGGCTGTGGCTGTGTTGTAGTTGTGGCAGGAGGTGGAGGAGGAGGACCAGGGTTCAACTCACAAACGTGGCTTTGTCTTGTGAGTTCTCCCCTCAACCCCTTATTTACGGCTTGTAACATAACTTCCTCACAGAAGAGGTGTTGGCCCTCCTCCATTTCCAGCATTTTGCAGGCAGCCATGTAGGCATAGTCCCCTTGAATACTGGGGGGGTTTCTGAGGGCCGCAGTAGCCTTCAGAAATAGGTCAAGTGCTGCCTCCTCCAGGTTACTCCTCTTCCTGGCACTTTTTTATGGAAGGCGGAGGGGAGGGACCTGGGATTCTGGCAGGCTACTGGGCCCGGCCACCTCCTGGCTGCCACTTTCCATGGCCTGGCTGAGGCTTTCCTGTGTATGAAAAAGGGACATAGTTTTAGTTTTGGGTTCATCAATCACACACAGTTTTCAACTCATGAGTTTTGCAAATTGAATGTTAATAAATAGAAAAGACTATCATTCTGACCCCAGCATTTTTCATTCTTGTCCCAATCATTTGTGGCCACTACTATCGATTGATATGTAAAACCCTTTGGAAAATCAGAAATTACTGATAAATAATAATATCTAGTTAACATCATTAAGGATTTGACTAGAAAAATGTTGAACAATGTTATACCTGGCTCAAGCTGGGCTCCTCCACATTTTCCTGGCTGGAAGATCCAGGTTAGACATTGGAAGGCCCAGCTGAGGTGGAAGGAAGCCTTAAAGAAAGACTGGAGAGTGTTGGCCTGAGTTCAGTCTGGCCTGCCAGAAAATGCAGTCTGTCATAGTACCACAGCCTGGGTACATAAATGTCATCTGCTGCAGCTCCTGATCTCTGGGAATCCTGGACATTCTTGCGGTCCCTATTATATGTGCTCCTCATGCCACCAATTAGGGCCTTCAAATAGGGGATGTCTGCCGTGGGGATCACCGGCTTCACATATTCCAACAATTGATCCAGCGCTGCCTTCCTCTTTGTTTTATTGTTATGAAAGGGGTGGTTTACCTGCCACAGACAGGGCAGCTCCCTGTACATATCAATGAATATGGGGATAAAGTCCTGATCATTCAATAGATCCATTTTATCTGCAAGACACAACACAAGACAAACCCTAATGTCGGGCTAAACTCTCCTAATCTTGTCCCAATATAGGCCTCAATCTAAAAGCAGTATAGGCCACTGATGCACCAAGTTAAAATTGTACCTTAGTTCAAACGATCAGCGCTTCCAAAACACCTTCCTCCTCTCACAGACCGTACGTACGACGCACGCGTATTATGCTTTATATACACTGCGCATGCCTGAAACTCCGCCTGCCCCAGACGTTCTTTCTAGACTATTCCCCACCCCTTGTCCTTTGGCGCAGTGGGAGAGCACATGGCGGAGATAGAGCAGGTGCCTGAGAGTAGCAGCAACGTCGAGTAAAGTCCAAAGCCACAAACGTCCTGATACCGGAGGATATTAAAGGCTTCAAAAAATATGGCCTTTATTGAGATGGTGAAGACAGTGGACATCTTGAAGAGGGCCGACTATGATGGGAAGCATGGACCTTACCCAAACCCAAATATGAGAAAGGCCAAGATCATGACTAAAGTTGTGAAAAGTCTGCATAAGAATTTTGGGGTACTGCGATCCAAGGATCAACTGAGGAAACAATGGTCAGACCTCAAATTGAGGGAGCAGGATCAGTGCAGAAGAAACAAGAGAGTGATGCAAAAAAGTAAGTATTTTGTTGTGTGTTCCTATTCTTCTTATTACATTCGTGCTGCTCCACGTGCTTTTCTTTACTGTTGTACAGTATAAAATGACAAGTTTCAGGGTCGTGGGCACAGTAATCGTTCGTAGTAAACATCGCTCTTTCGCCCACTAATACAATGTTTTTGGAAGATGCAGGTTAACTACATTTGGTCATGCCTATTTGTCTTAAAAGAAGTTTAGTACATTGTTGTCTAGATGGGTTTGTAACTAGAATGAAATGTAAACTTGATTCAGTGTAAGGAGAGGACACTCAGCAGCTGTTTACACTGGACGCAGGAGCACTAGTGTGGGACACCAGAACAAACTTTTTAGGGTGTCCCACACAGGTGCTCCAGTGGGTACTAGGGGTGTCTCTATGTGTGAACCCTTTCCCAAAAAGGTAAGTATTCCAGCTTGAAGAAAGTGAAAAAATCATGTGTTCAGCTTTGAACTCTGCCAAAAAAGACAATTGTATGACACTTCCAAGCAATGTTTCATATTCCTACTTCTTGCATCAAATATCTGTGTGCTAAGTATACCTTTATTTTATTAACATAGGGGAGAAAAGACTCAGGACGTCTGAGGTCACCAGGGACCCCCCACCTACTAAAGAAGGGAAAATCCAAAAACAACAACCAGAGGATGTGGAGGAAGGAGAGGTTTATGGAGTGGGTGAAATACTGACCACAACAGGTGAGTGTCTGAGACCACAGCTTCAGGTAATAGATGGATGCCTGCATATTTATAATACATGGTGTGATTTTTTTTTAACTTTAGGTGATGTGGATGTTGTGGAAGTAGATTCTCATTTCACAAGTGCAAGTGCACACATCTTCATCAGGGAGATCATGGTGTGCAATTGTGATTTACAGAAGATCAAGGAAGACATCAATGATGTGGAAAAAAGAATCAAAAACATCAATAATGTTTTAGGCAGAATCAAAAACACACCAACATTTCTAAAATTGTTTCTCTTTTTCTAACTTTTCTCCAAAATTTTGAAAGCCAAATTTTGAAGATGCACACAGTGTGTCAACATGTGCTATCTGCCATCACGGTACGCGTTTTGGGGGTGCAACCCCTTCCTCGCAACTATGGTAGCTGAGAGGAAGGGGTTGTACCCCCGAAACATGTCCATTGATCCCCCATGATGGGAGCTAGCACATGTTGACATTAGGCATGGTATCAGGAGGGAAATCCCCATTTTGACTGTCAATTTGTGTGCATCTTCAAAATTTAGCTTTCACAGGGGTGACATCGCCCCATCTGATGAAGGAAATATCAACACAGTTTGGACATGCTAATGTCTGATATTGCCTTCACTTTGTCAAAGTTGAACTTTGGAAGTTCCTGAGTTGTGTATTGTTTTATGGTTTTAAACATGCCTGTTTTAACACAAAAAAGACTATTTGTACTGTCCAAAAAAAAAAAATGTTCTTACTAAAATATGTTGGTTGTTTCAAAAACCCTTTTCTAATGCACAGGTGAATGTGCACAGAATAAAAATTTTGTACTCAACAATGTGTGGCTTCTTCTTTCACTGCTCAATATAATTTTTTGGACTAAGTTGGTGTTTATACAGAAATGGGGGTTATATAATAAAGGGAAATCCATTTTGCACTACAAATGCACTTACAGTGCAGTTTCATGTGCAGTTTCATATGCACTTTTTCAGTGCACTTGGAGTGCAAAGTGGATTTTCCTTCAGTAAATAAATCCCACCGTGCTTTAAAAATTGCCACAATCACGCCATTTTCGTGACGCAAAATTCATTCATGGTGCTGAAAATGATGAATATTTTTCTCAGTAATGCATTACATACATTAACAACAAAAACAAGGTGTGTGTGTAGCAGACCCACAACATAATAATAGTTCACTGAAGAACAGATTGTCACCTCATGTATCGAATAAATTACGTTTGCACTATTGAAGAAAATGGCCAAAAAGAAAAGCCCATTGGAGAACCTAGGAGACAGCTAAAAGAAACCCATGAAGTAAATCAAAGAAAATCTTCTTTCAGTTTAAGTGAATTTTATTTTTATAAAATGTTTCGTAAACAGTTTCTGGCATATCAATGGCCCCCCTACCCGCAAAGTACTCAACATACCTCTATCTTACTTCGCGGGCGCTTTGGGGGGGCAAGCCAGGACGGCCAGCTTCAAGCACAGTCAGGGTTTCTTGTTGAAGTCCGGCCTCAGGCTAAAACTGAGGCCACATAGTTCATTGAATTTCTCCTTAAATAGTTGTGGAGAATGCAGCATGCAAGCATTATATGGTTAAGTTTATATACTGCCATGTTGATTACCGTGAGGAATAGGCAGAACCGACTGCCCATTATCCCAAAAGCGTTCTCCACCACTCTTCTGGCTCTGGCCAGATGGTAGTTATAAACTCTCTGGTCCGGCGTGAGGGTCCTCATGGCTTCAAAATGGTCAGCTGGTTAGAATGAACTAACAGAAAGCACTGAAAAACAGAACGGCTGGAGCTGCAAATTAGAAACGAGCTGACATGAACACACTGAAAATCAAATACATAATATAAATACGAACCCACAAGCACAAACTGAAGAGTAGTAACGATCGGAAAAGCACGAGTCTGAAAAGCGCGAATCGTCTCTCACCAAACTTCTACTAACATGAGATTAGCAGAAGGAGCCCAAAGGGTGGCGCACTGGCTATTGTTGTACATCACCACGTTCTTGACGTTCGGAATTTCCGACAACATTGTGTGACCGTGTGTATGCAAGACAAGTTTGAGCCAACATCCGTCAGAAAAAATCCCATGGATTTTGTTGTCGGAATGTGCGATCGTGTGTACGCGGCAGTACTCTACTGTCTGCCCTCATGTTGTAAAGCGCTGTTGTAAATCCTGTATAATATGAAAATAAAATTTTAAGAAAACTATATCACTATCCCTATGTCCCTATTCTAAATCTAGTCCTACCGGGCAGTAGCCAGCCTGAGCTGCCTGGGCTGCCTGAGCTGCATTGATAGTTCTGCTTTCTGTTGGTTTTTCCTTAAGTTGAATTTATTGATTGCTTCTGCATGCTACTGGGAAAGTCCCTTACAATAGTGGAAGATGAGCCAATAACCTGAGTAATGAGTATTTGCCTTCCTGGCCAGCCACTAGGAGGTTTATTGCCAATGGTGCATGTAGGGAAAGACATAAAAATTCAGTGGAACCCCTGGAAGCTCTCTTGCCTCCTGGGCTCTGTCTGGAGAGGACATGTGGGCTGTTCTCACAGGCCTGCTGCCTGAGGAGGACAAATAACCGGGAGAGATAAGTCCAAGACTGGGGCCTGAAGCCTGCACTACCTGACTGGAGGATTTGCCAGGGAGAAGTGAGACTGAGTCCTGGATAGGAGCATCAGAGAAGTATTTCAGCTATAGGAAGGATGTCCAGTATAGATGGGTTAACTACTTTCTACCCGTGCTATAGCCGAAAGACGGCTATAGCATGGGCTTACTTTGCCGGGAGGGCGTACATGAATGTCCTCCCATGATTGCACCTTCGGACTCAGCTTATCACAGATCGGGGTAAAGGGACAATCACAGTGGCACTTTACAACATGATCAGCTGTCCTATGACAGCTGATCACAGATGTAAACACAAGCCGGTTATCGGCTTTTGTTTCCTAACGCTGACAGAGTGAGAAGAGGAGAAGAGAGCTCATAACCGGGTTAGTAGTATAGTCCCAACAGTGCCCACCAGTGCTGCCAATCAGTGTCCACCAGTGTTGTCAATCAGTGCCTATCAGTGCTGCAAATCAGTTCCTCCCCATCAGTGCCACCTATCAGTGCCCATCAGTTACGTCTATCGGTGATCATCAGTGCCATCTATCAGTGTTGCCTATCAGTGCCCTTCAGTGCCGCCTATCAGAGCCCATTAGTGCCCACCAGTGCCACCTATCAGTGCCCATAAGTGCCACCTGTCAGTATCCATCAGTGCCACCTATCAAAACATGTTTTGTTTTTCAAAATTTTCTATCTTTTTTCTTTATTTAGCAAAAAATAAAAACCCAGTGTTGATCAAATACAACCAAAAGCAAGCTCTATTTGTGTGAAAAAAAGTTGATAAAAATTTCATATGGGTACAGTGTTGCATGGCCGCGCAATTGTCATTCAAATTGCAACTGCGCTGAAAATAGGCCTGGGCAGGAAGGGGGTATAAGTGCTCAGTAGGCAAGTGGTTGAAGCAGTAATAAACCCCAAACCAAAAATGTAATATATATTACAGCTTATCAATCAATAGATGTGGTGGCTGCATTAGTCTTCTTTTTTAGGCTTTTTGTTCTCTGTTTTCACTTGCTAATCTGGCCAGAAACACCCCTCCTGTATTAGAGTGCCCCCACTCTGGATAAATGAGCACAGGGGCACCATTGGACAACAGCATTGTCAGCCTGCGGGGAGGGGAGTGTTAGATGTACTAGCAGACTTTCTAAATCTTTTTAATGTGGAGGAAACCTTGCAATAACTCTCTAGTCTCAGGGAATCCTTGCTAGAAATTACTATATATAGCTCATGAGATATTAATATGATTGTTAAAGAGAAGAATACACCTTACATTTGTGGCCCATGGGAAAAACTCCACACTTACAGAGAGCTAAAAAAAGTTAATCGGTGCCAGTGGTAGTTTATCTGAGAGCCAGAAATGGCTCAATGCTTAAAGGAGTCATAAAGTCTCATGGTTTTTCACCTTAATGCATTTTATACATTAAGGTGAAAAACCTTCTGTGGTGCAGCTGCCCCCCAGAGCCCCCCTTTTTCAAGTCCTTGTTAAGTTAAGGACCTGACAAAGCACGCAAACGTGTGAAACTGGTAGTCACTGCAACAAAGACGCCCTGCTCCACGTTGGCCGCAACTGGTTCCTTCTCCAACACCTCAGTTCCGGCTTGTCTTCGGTAAAGGCTCTCTTCCTTCGACACTCACCACAGAGCTTTTGCCCTGGACACAGTCAGCTGCTTGGCTCTATTCCCATCGCCAGAGTCAGTGACACCATCTTCCCTTGCCGGCAGGTCCGGCTCTACACACCACACACTGCAGCTGGCGTGTCCTTGTGGCTTTCCATGGTCGGTGTCCCTTGGTTGGTTGTCCCGGTCGGTCCTAGTGATCCATTAGTGCTTGAGCCAGCCTTACAGCCTTGTGGTAACGCTGTCATTCAAATTAGTACTGTTTTAATCTTTGGAATAAATGGGCAGCAACCTTTTTGAGTATACATGTGGTTCATTGCAGCCATTATCCATCAATTCCAGCTCAGTTCCTGAGCGCTGTCCATAGGTGTGCGCAGTCTAATGCATTAGGGTGTGCACCCTTAAGCTCAAACACACATGCATGTGTATGTATCTACATATATATGACCCCAGCACATTGATTTCCCTGCTGACACAGTGAAAGAGAAAAGGATAAACACCTCTCTTATGGCAGAGCCGGTAAGAGGGAGATCTTTCCCATGATCCTGTTGCTACACAGAACGAGAACACTAATGTGCATGGGGGGATTAGGGTGTGCCTGGGCACACCCGGCACACCCTGTGCGCACGCCTATGGTACTGTCAACCCTTTTTGTCTTTAGTTTGTCAGCCATTTAACTACTTTCTGCACGATTCACTACTTTTGGAGGTGAAAAAAAAAACAGCTCCCCAAAACCTCTTTAAACTTCCTCTCTATGTGTGACTTAAAAGGAAGGAAAGATGGGAAGCTCATGTCCATAAGCTTTAACACTTAAGCATATCTATGGTCAAAATGTAAGGTCACACATTCCTTTCTACAATGAATTTCAATTATTTCTAACCCACTTCTATCGATCTAAATGATATTGAGGTTTGTAAACCTACTTTGCTTTTTCGCTTGTTGATATGTTGAAAAATGGAGGCTTTAACTTTATTTATTTATTTATAATACACTTTCCTATAGCTTTTAGATCTGTTGTGGCTCCTAAAATAGCATGTAATTTAAAGGACTGGTGTTTTTTTTTAATTGGATACTTTCTCTGCTGAACAATGTTTTTGTAATTTGTTTAAATGGTAAATGTATCCCATGGCAGTCTCCTGCTCCATGTGCCTTTTTTGAAATCCCTTGCCTATTTGCCTTGAAAATGGTCAGTATTGACTAGCAATATTCACCCTGCATAGAATTAGGGTTCGGTTTACAATTTTTGGACTTCATGCTGGGTTCAACAATTTCCCTACGAATCAGATCCAGGCACATTCGTTCATCAATCATGAAATTGACTTCTTTGTCTGTCCTGATATGTTAAAATCATTTTCCACTAAATTTCAAACTGAAGCATCATGAAGCGAGCATACAAAATATACATCACACATGATGAAAGCCTCAAATTTGCAGGGCAGTACTACCTGCCTCCTCCCAGATAGCAAGCAATTGTGCTGTAAGTTTGAAAATGACTTGCTAAACTGTTGCTAGACTTGCCAGGATTCACAAGTTTGTTGCACAATTGCAGCAAGTCCGCATTGCATGACTCCAGATCAACTTTCTTTGCAAACATTCTGCAAGTCTGCTGCAAGTTCTGGTTCAGTTATGTTGTGCAATAGTCATCCCACCACAGGGGTCACTGTGGCTGAATTGTCATGTTGTAGACGTGCCGAGCTCTTGCTGTAGACTCACCACTGCAACTTTGCTATTGCTAGAGACTCGCCATGCAAATGTCCTACAAACTGAAAAAGTGTCAACTAGAACTTGTGCTTCAAGTGCTCTGCAAGTGTACAACTTGCCAGTGAAAATGTGCAGCAAGTTAACAGTCTTACAATTCAACACTGCCACAAATTTGTGGCAAGTTATCCTTGCTATCTGGGCTTAAAGTGGAAGCAAGGTAACATCCCCCCACATACTCATTTGCAATAGGTACTTTGGGGGTGGGAGTGGGCACCTGGTTTTGACAGGTACCCCCTCCCACTTCCAATCGGATTGCCGCAGCGATTCGAGCAGAAGTTAAGACCCTTCTTCCCCCGCAGCCTTCCGGGACACATCACATGTCCCACAAGACTGCGGGACCATTCCCAAAGCGCAGCAGGAAGCTGAATGTGAATCCATAAGGCTCCACTGCCGGTTTCCTTTAGTTAGGATACTGGCGCCTGAACCTGAAGCCGATTGAAGAATCAGCTCTGGTGAAGACAACACTGGATCCCTGGACAGGTAAGTGTCCTTATATTAAAAGTCAGCAGCTACAGTATTTGTAGCTGACTTTACATTTTTTGGGGGGAGACTGGAGTTCCTCTTTAATATAAATGTAATCTTTATTGCTGCCTAAAAATGTGTGGTGGCCATAAAACACTAATTTAATTTGTAATATTCAAATGTAATTATTGCCTTGGAGAGCTCACCTAGTATCCTTAAGAGTTAAGTAAAAGATAAACTTTTTTCATTACTCACAGTTACATCCTCTTTCATTTCATAGGAGAACCCTTGTGGGACTAACAATTTAACTGTATATAATGCAACATAACTAGAAATAAATACAAATTAAGGTGAAAAGTATACTCTGATCAGTTATAATTAAGTCAGTCTAGTATGGTTCGATGATTAACAAGTAATGGAGGCAAAGCTGAGCACATTCAATCAATGCTAACTCAGTATGCGGGAAGTAATACAGTACTTGGGCGATTTCACATGCAAGGTCAAATATATATTAAAACCACCTAGCTAATTTCTAAGTAATGCCTAACTTCTCAACCCCCTTTATTCCTTGAAATTGCAAGTAAAGAGGAACTTCACTTAATACTGCAACTACTGACTTTTAAAAAGTCCAGAGTTCAGAGTTGTCTTCCCAAAGCTGGCTCTTCTTACTTCTGTGCCTCCACGCAGGGCTTCTTTTAGAAATCACGGGGCCCTATACAGTCGACCCGACAGGCCCTCCGCCCCCCTTCCCGAAAATATCAAAACAATATTTTCGATAACAATACACTAAAATCATTACTGTATTAGTGGACTCAAACACCACAACATAACTAATGCCGCGTACACACGGTCGGACTTTCCGGCATACTTGGTCCGGTGGACCAGAGTGTGCCGGACAATCCGCCCGTGTGTGGGCGGCGGCGGACTTTTCCGGCGGACTTCTTCCCAAAAGCCCGCCGGACCTAGATTTGAAGAAAGTTTCAAATCTTTCCGTCGGACTCAGTTTCGGGCGGAAAGTCCGCTCGTGTGTGTGCTGGTCCGACGGAAGGCCCGCTCGTGTGTAGGCTGGTCCGACAGACCAAATACGACACGAGGGCAGGGTATTGCATCTCGCGCTCGCTGCAATAGGAAAAACAAATCTTCCTATTGCGGCGAGCGCGGGGCATACCAGGCCCTTAGGTCTGGTATGGATTATAAAGGGAACCCCGCTACGCCGAAAAAACGGCGTGGGGTCCCCCTAAAATCCATACCAGACCCCGATCCGAGCACGCAGCCTGGCCGGTCAGGAAAGGGGGTGGGGACGAGCGAGCGCCCCCCCCCTCCTGAACCTTACCAGGCCGCATGCCCTCAACATGGGGGGTGGGTGCTTTGGGGGAGGGGGGCACCTTACGGTGCCCCCCCACCACAAAGCACCTTGTCCCCATGTTGATGAGGACAAGGGCCTCTTCCCGACAACCCTGGCCGTTGGTTGTCGGGGTCTGCGGGCAGGGGCTTATCGGAATCTGGGAGCCCCCTTTAATAAGGGGGCCCCCAGATCCCGGCCCCCCACCCTATGTAAATGAGTATGGGGTACATGGTATCCCTACCCATTTACCTAGGAAAAAAGTGTAAGTAATAAAACACACTACACAGGTTTTTAAAATATTTTATTAAACAGCTCCGGGGGGGGGATCTTCCTCCGGCTTCGGGGGTCTTCTTCCGGCTTCGGGGGTCCCTCCGCTTCATCTTCTCCCGGCGTCCAGTTGGTTCTTCTCCGCTCTCTTCTCCCGGTGTTCCAGTTCTTCGGCCGGCTCCTCTGCTGTGTTCAGGTAGCTCTCTTGCCAGCAGAGGTCCGGACTTCTGAGCTGCTGGGCTTCTTCTCTTCTCTTCTCTTCCCCCAGATGTTGACACGACGCTCTCTCCGGCTGGACTGGTCTCTGAGGGCTGCGTTGTGACTTATATAGGCGGAGACCCCGCCCCCTTTTGATGTCACAGTCCCTGGGCATGCTGGGACTGTGACGTTTTAGGGGGCGTGGTCGACCCCGCCCCCTAAAACGTCACAGTCCCAGCATGCCCAGCCGGAGAGAGCGTCGTGTCAACATCTGGGGGAAGAGAAGAGAAGAGAAGAGAAGAAGCCCAGCAGCTCAGAAGTCCGGACCTCTGCTGGCAAGAGAGCTACCTGAACACAGCAGAGGAGCCGGCCGAAGAACTGGAACACCGGGAGAAGAGAGCGGAGAAGAACCAACCGGACGCCGGGAGAAGATGAAGCGGAGGGACCCCTGAAGCCGGAAGAAGACCCCCGAAGCCGGAGGAAGATCCCCACCCCCGGAGCTGTTTAATAAAGTATTTTAAAAACCTGTGTAGTGTGTTTTATTACTTACAATTTTTCCCTAGGTGAAGGGGTAGGGGGACCATGTACCCCATACTCATTCACATAGGGTGGGGTGCCGGGATCTGGGGGCCCCCTTATTAAAGGGGGTTCCCAGATTCCGATAAGCCCCCCGCCCGCAGACCCCGACAACCAACGGCCAGGGTTGTCGGGAAGAGGCCCTTGTCCTCATCAACATGGGGACAAGGTGCTTTGAGGTGGGGGGGGCCCGCAGGGCGCCCCCCTCCCCCAAAGCACCCACCCCCCATGTTGAGGGCATGCGGCCTGGTACGGTTCAGGAGGGGGGGGCGCTCGCTCGTCCCCACCCCCTTTCCTGACCGGCCAGGCTGCGTGCTCGGATCGGGGTCTGGTATGGATTTTAGGGGGGACCCCACGCCGTTTTTTCGGCGTAGGGGCTTCCCTTTATAATCCATACCAGACCTAAGTGCCTGGTATGCCCCGCGACGGGGCTCGCAAGGTGTCAATCTCGCCGATAAAAGCGGCAAGATTGACATCCTTTGCTAGTCCCGTCGCACCTGAGTCACGTTCAAAATGAACGGACTTGTCCGTGTGTGGGCAAGTCCGTTCATTCTGAAAGTCCGCCGGAACTCCGGCGAAAGTCCGTCGGAAAGACGGGCGGACTTAGCCCGCCGGAAAGTCCCGGCGTGTGTGGGCAAGTCCGTCCGTTTTAAAGTCCGGCGCACCTGGCGGACAAAGTCCGTCGGAAAGTGTGCCGGACCAAGTAGGATAGAAAGTCCGACCGTGTGTACGCGGCATTACAATATTCCTGATAAACCTAAAATATAAAACTGTATTACCGGTAATTGATTAAATTTAGCTTTGTGTGTGAATGAGGTTTTGGGGCTTATTCGCATGGGCACTTTGGCTTGTACAGTGTGAATCAGCATTTTTTTTTTTTTGTTATGTGGCTTAAGCTGTGTGCATGCAGCCTATGTTACGCTATGGGGATGCAGATGTTGTATGAACATGGTCGCAGGTACTAAATTTGACAGGCATGTTGGTGCAGGTCTATGTCCCCAAACACAGTGTCACAGTGCACATGTGTCAAATTAGGACTTGCAGCTGTATTCGTACAGCCACTGCATCGCCATAGAGCAGGGGTCTCCAAACTTTCTAAACAAAGGGTTGGTTTATTATCCTTTAGACCCCTTTGACACTGAAGGTGCTTTTCAGGCATTTTAGAGCTAAAAATACAGCTTGAAAAGCGCCTCTCAAGCCTCTCCAATATGAAAGCCCGCATGCTTTCATACTGGGGCGGTGTGCTTGCAGGACTGAAAAAAAAGTCCTGCAAGCAGCATCTCTGGGACGGTGTGGGAGTGTTGTATACACCTCTCCTAAACCTCCCCTGTCATTGAAATCAATGGGCAGCACTGCCGAAGTTCCTGCAAAGTGCCTAATGTCAAACAGTGCATGTTTGACATTAGGGGGAGAAATATTGCCCCATCTTTTGTGTCAGAGGGAGGAATAGTGCCCCATCATTGGTATCAGTGGGAGGATTAGCGCTTCATTATTGGTGTCAGTGGGAGGAATAGTGCCCCATCGTTGGTGTCAGCAGAGGACTAGTGCCTCATTGTTGGTGTCAGTGGGAGGAAAAGTGTCCCATCATTGGTGTCAGCGGGAGAAAAAGTGCCTCATTGTTGGTGTCCTTGTGAGAAATAGTGCCCTGTTTGGAATTATACCCCATTGTTGGTCCTTGAGAGGAATAGTGTTTTGCATCAGTGGGAGGAAAAGTTCCCCAAGCACTGGATAAAGGCAAGCAAAGGATTGCATCCGACCCCTAGGCCATAGTTTGGAGATCACTGCCATAGAGTAACAGGAGGCTCCAGCTGCACAAACAAACCACTCATTCACACTGTATGGGCCAGAGAGCGCATGTGAATGAGTCATTTTTAAATATTTTTTTAATTATTTTTGACAATTTTTTTTTTCATACCGGGGGAGGCTTGACGAGCTATCAGGGGTCTAAAGAGAACCCTGATAGCTCAATTTTGGGAAAGAATTGAGGACATACAGTAGATCCCCAATACATTCTCTGCAGCCTAAGGAAAAACAAGGAGGGGGAGGCGCCGACCTGAGTGTAGAACTAAAATAATGACTTTAATAGTGTCACGTACCTGTTGGTTGTGCCTGACGTGTAGATGAAGGCCTCCCATACAGCTCCGGCTCAAGGGCCTAAGATCAATCCCTTAAGTCTGTGTAGGTAGTTGCCAGGAACACACAGGTGGGAAGTCGGACTTGGCTGGTAGCAGGCAGGAGCGTAGTCGGTTCACAGGCAGGTCTTTGGCAACAGACAGGCAGATCAGGTATAAACAGCAGGCAGGAGCGTAGTCGGGTCACAGGCAGGTTTAAGCAGCAGATAGGCAGATCAGGTACAACAGCAGGCAGGAACATAGTCGGGTCACAGGCAGGTTTGGCAACAGATAGGCAGATAAGGCACAGCAGGCAGGAGCATAGTCAGGGAGTAAGCCGGAACGGTATCAGGAATCAACACAGGCATCAGGATTTCAGGTAAATGCTGTAAACCAAGCAGCAATTAGCCAGTACTATAGCTGCGTTTAAATAGGCCATCTGGCACCAGTTAAAATTGTACCTTCGTTATAACAATCGTTGCTTCCGTTACTCCGTCCTCCGCTCACAGATCGTACGTACGACGCACTCGTGTTCCGCTTTATATACACTGCGCATGCGTTAAACTCCGCCCACCCCTGACGTTCTTTCTAGTATATTCCCCGCTCCTTCTCTTTCAACGCAGTGGGAGAGCACCTGGCGGAGAGACAACAGGTGCATGCAGAGGAGAGCAGCAACGACGAAAGGCCGGAGCCACGAACGTCCTGATCCCAGAGGAGATTTAAGGCCTCAAATATGTCCTTTATAGAGAAGAGTCTGCACAGGAATTTTGGGGTACGGCGATCCAAGGAGCAATTGAGGAAACGATGGTCAGACCTCAAATTGAGGGAGCACGATCAGTACAGAAAGATCAGGAAAATGCTTCTAAAAAGTAAGTACTTGTCGTGTGTTCCTATATTATTATTATTATTACTTGCATGCTGCTCCATGTGCTTTTTTTTTACTGTTGTACAGTTTAAAATGGCAACTTTCATGTTCATGGGTACAGTAATCGGTCGTAGGAAACATCGTTTGTTTGCCCATTTATAAGATGTTTTTGGCAGATACAGGTAAACTACATTTGTTCAGGCCTATTTGTATTAAAATAAGTTTGTTGTCTAGATGGGTTTGTAACTAGAATGAAATGCAAACTTGATTCAGTGTAAGGAGAGGAAACTCAGCAGCTGTTTACACATCTGGATGCAGGAGCACTAGTGTGGGACACCAAAACAAACTTTTTAGGGTGTCCCACACAGGTGTTCTAGTGGATACTTGGGGTGTCTCCATGTGTGATACTTTAACAAAAAAGGAAAGTATTCCAGCTTTAGAAAGAAAATAAAATGTTCTTCAGCTTGGAACTCTGCAAAAATAGACAATTGTACGACACTTCCAAGCAATGTTTCATATTCCTATTTCTGCCCTCAAATATCTATGTGCTAAGTATACCGATTTTCTATTCTAATAGGGGAGAAAAGACTCGGGACATCTGAGGATACCAGGGACCCCCCACCTCCTAAAGAAGGGGAAATCCCAAAACCACAACCTGAGCATGTGGAGGGAGACGTTTATGAAGTGGGTGAAATTGTCACCACAACAGATGAGTGTCTGAGACCACAGCTTCCGGTAATAAATGGGCCTGCATATTTATAATACATGGTGTGTTTTTTTTCTTTTAGGTGATGTGGATGTTGTGGAAGAAGAATCTCATTTCACAAGTGAAAGTGCCCAGATCCTTACTGGGGAGAGAATGGGTGCAATCGTGATTTAGAAAATATAAAGGAAAACCTCAATGATGTTCAACAAAAAATGAAGAACATTGTTGATGTTTTAGGCAGAATAAAAAACACACAAAAATTGTACCGTTTTCTCATGTATTTTTGCTTTAAAAAAAAAGATTTACATTTTTTTAAAAGCCAAATTTTGAAGATGCACTCAGTGGGGGTTATTTACAAAAGGCAAATCCACTTTGCACTATAAGTGCAAACTACAAGTGCAAAGTGCACTTGAAATTGCACTGAAAGTGCACTTGAAAGTGCAGTCACTGTACATCCAAGGGGGACATGCAAGGAAAATAAAAAACAGAATTTTAGCTTGCACATGATTGGATGATAAAATCAGCAGCGCTTCCCCTCATTTCAGGTCTACCCATCAGATTTACAGCGACTGCACTTCCAAGTGCACTTTCAGTGCAATTTCAAGTGCACCTTGCACTTGTAGTTTGCACTTGTAGTGCAAAGTGGATTTGCCTTTCGTAAATAACCCCCAGTGTGTCAACATGTGCTATCTGCCATCACAGGATATCAATGTATGCGTTTTGTGGGTGCAACCCCCTCCTCGCAACTCAATTAGGTGAGAGGAAGGGGTTGCACCCCCAAAACACGTCCACTGATCCCCCATGTTGACATTAGGCATGGGATCAGGAGGGAAATCCCCAGTTTGAATCCCAATTTATGTGCATCTTCAAAATTTGGCTTTTACAGGGGTGACATTACCCCATCTGATGAAGGCAATATCAACACAGTTTGGACATACTAATGTCTGATATTGCCTTCACTTTATCAAAGTTGAACTTTGTAAGTTCCTGAGTTGTGTATGTTATGCTTTGAAACATGTCTGTTTAACCAAAAAAAGGATCTTTACAATGTGAAAAAAAATATACACCAAAGATGTTGATTTGTTCAAAAACCCTTTTCTAATGCACATGTGAATGTACTTTGAGTAAAATGTTTTCTATTCAACAATGTGTGGCTTCTTCTTTCAATGCTCAATAGCAATTTTTGTAGTAAGTTGGTTTTTACAGTGACAATGGGATTATTTACTAAAGGCAAATACACTTTGCACTACAAGTGCAGTTTCAAGTGTACTTTTCCAGTGCACTTGGAGTGCAAAGTGGATTTTCCTTTAGTAAATAACTCCCACAATCACGCCATTTTCATGACTCCACAAAATTCATTCATGGTGCTGAAAATGATAAATATTTTTGTCAGTAATGCATTACATACATTAACAACAAAAACAAGGTGTGTGTAGCAGACCCACAACATAATAATAGTTTGTTGAAGAAGAGATTGTCACCTCATGTATCAAATAAATTACATTTGCACTATTGAAGAAAATATCCAAAAAGAAAAGCCCATTGGAGAACCTAGGAGACAGCTAAAAGAAACCCAGGCAGTAAATCAAAGGAATCTTCTTTCAGAATAAGTTCAAAAATTGTTGATAAAATGTTTCTTAAACAGTTTCTGGCATATCAATGGCCCCCCTACCCGCAAAGTACTCAACATACCTTTGTCTTACTTTGCGGGTACTTTGGGGGGGCAAGCCAGGAAGGCCAGCTTCAAGCGCCGTCAGGGTTTCTTGTTGAAGTCCGGCCTCAGGCCCAACTTAGGCAACATAGTTAATTGAATTTCTCCTTAAATAGTTGTGTAGAATGCAGCATGCAAGGATTTTATGGTTAAGTTAATATTCCGCCATGTTGATTGGTGTAAGGAATAGGCAGAACCGGCTGGCCATTATCCCAAAAGTGTTCTCCACCACTCTTCTGGCTCTGGCCAGACGGTAGTTATAAACCCTCTGGTCTGGGGTGAGGGTCCTTATGGCTTCAAAACGGTCGGCTGGTCAGAACGGACTAACAGAAAGCACTGAAAAACAGAAAGGCCGGAGCTGAAAATTTAGAAACGAGCGGACAAGAACGCAATGAGAATAAAATACATAATAGAAATACGAACCCACAAG
Organism: Lithobates septentrionalis; assembly: GCA_037952835.1. Taxonomy (NCBI): domain Eukaryota; kingdom Metazoa; phylum Chordata; class Amphibia; order Anura; family Ranidae; genus Lithobates; species Lithobates septentrionalis. The sequence goes on along the minus strand of JBBDGP010000639.1, from coordinate 3,184,797 downwards.
CACAAACTGAAGAGCAGTAACAATCGGAAAAGCGTGAGGCTGAAAAGCGCGAATTGTCTGTCACCAAACTTCAAATAACACAAGATTAGCGGAAGGAGCCCAAAGGGTGGGGCACTTACTATTGAACGTCCTCTTCCTAGTGCCGTTGTACGTGTTGTACATCACCAAGTTCTTGACGTTCGCAAATTCCAACCAACATTGTGTGACCGTGTGTATGCAAGACAAGTTTGAGCCAACATCTGTCGGAAAAAAAGCATGGATTTTGTTGTCAGAATGTGCGATCGTGTGTACGCGACATAGGCTGCACTGCAGATGAAAGAACAGGACCGCTATATACATATGCTTTCTGTTCATTCACAAACTGAATGGGCTTGTTCTTACATGTGGCAGCCCTTGGTACGGCTGTGAAAAGTGATTCGTGATGGATTGCTTTTCAGAGAGCGTTTGTCAGGTGGTACGGAAGTGATATTTTGCCTCCTCACTTCCTGTTTTGACCCTGAAAATGCTGACCCACTGTACCGCAACCTCAAGCATTGCACATGGTTGCAAGGTGGCCTCATTCTCTTGAATGGGTTGCATTCAGTAGTGCAGTGGTGAACTAAGTGGGGGGTGGGCCACCCCGGGTGCCACACACTGGGGGGGTGTCAGGCTGGCGCCCCCCCTTCTGCGACTGAAGCAGACTTAGCGGAGACAGTGGGCGGGTTTAAGCAGCAGCACGGCACAGCGACAGGCAGCGGCAGGTAACACACACACGGAGAGCCTGGCTTTGCAGGGGGGGTGCGAGCCACACCCGAGTGACACCTGTCAGCACACCCGGGACCTGGTGGCAAGCATCCCCTTCTCTCGTGGCCGCGCCGCGGCTCTGATCAGTCTTGGCTGTCTCACACAGCTGAGCAGAGTGAAGCTGCCTCCCCATACTCCGTTATGTCTACACATGCTGTGTGTGCATGTCCCGGGCTGATCATCTGAGCCAAGGTACATTATGGGTCTGAAGGGGTGGGTGTTTGCACTGTAGGGGAGTCTGTATTGTAAGGGGTGTCTGCACTGTAGGTGGGTCTGTATTGTAGGGGGGTCTGCACTGTAGGGGGGTCTGTACTGTAGGAGGGGGTCTTTATTGTAGGGGGGCTCTGCACTGTAGGGGGGTCTGTATTGTAGGGGGGTCTGCACTGTAGGGGGGTCTGTACTGTAGGAGTGGGGTCTGCACGGTAGGGTGGTCTGTATTTTAGGGGTGGATCTGTACTGTAGGGGGGTCTGCACTGTAGGGGGGTCTCCACTGTATGGGGGTCTGTACTGTAGGGGGGTCTGCACTTAGAGGGCCTGCACTGTAGGGGGTCTGTACTGTAGGGGGGTCTGCACTGTAGGGGGGTCTGTACTTAATGGGGGGGTCTGCATTGTAGGGGGGTCTGTGTAACATGCAGTGGGTCCAAAACTGTTAGGGGGTGTCTGTGTAACATACAGGCGTCTAGAGCTGTGGGGGGGCTGTGTAATGTAAAGGGGTCCACAGGTGCAGGGTCCCGTGTAATGTAAAGGGGTCCAGAGGTGCAGTGTGCTGTGTAATGTAAAGGGGTCCAGAGGTGCAGGGTGCAGTGTAATGTAAAGGGGTGCAGGGTGCAGTGTAATGTAAAGGGGTCCAGAGGTGCAGGGTGAAGTGTAATGTAAAGGGGTCCAGAGGTACAAGGGCTGTGAAATATAAAGGGGTCCAGAGGTTGTAGGGTGCTGTGTAATGTAAAGGGGTCCAGAGGTGCAGGGTGCTGTGTAATATAAAGGGGTTCAGAGGTTGTAGGGTGCTGTGTAATGTAAGGGGGTCCAGAGGTGCAGGGTGCAGTGTAATGTAAAGGGGTCCAGAGGTGCAGGGTGCTATGTACTTAACATACCATCCGAAATGTTTATCTTATTTGCAGATTAATATATTTATAATAAATGGACATACATCCGTTGTATACACCTATTGAGTCAACTCACTTGTGCACACGCAAAGTTTGCGCTTACTGCATGGGGCAGAACGCAACCAAGATGCAGGGTGAGAGACCGCCAGCTGTTAAGCTTAAAAACTATTTTGTGCCACAAAAATGAACGTTTCAGCTGGTTTGGTTTTTGAGGTATTGGAATTCAAATTCAGATTATGTAACACCAATCCCCGCCACTTTGCACCCAATGTTATTAAAATTTAAAAACAAAGATAGCATTCATTTGCACTGCATCTGTGCTGATTTGTGCTGCAAAAATGAATGTATGTGCTGGTTTGGTTTCAGAGATATTGCTGTTACGCTTTGTTCTTTTCTTATCTAATACCTTACCAGTTTTCTATATACTGACTATTGTAATATTAGTGACTTGTTTGTTGTATAGTTATATTGACAGAAATGGCTGTCTTAGTCCCGTAGATAACTCACTGTGACTCCCATTTGATCCTCGAGTACCCGACATTGTTGATCGGATACTCTTTGGACCTACGGTATCCATTGGCTGGTGATTCCTCACCACCCCCTGAATACTCGTTCCACATCGGAGCCACCTTTCTTCTTTTTACCAGAGCTTCTCATACCCTCTTCTGCTATCAGATATCATTTGCACTCCCCAGTTCCTAACTGATACGATCCACAGTCCTCTTTCCCACCCTTGTCCAACCTCCCTTACCCCCCAGCCTCTCCAGTTACTAACATTAAAATGATTAGCCACAAGACTTCCTGATCCTATATACACTACATAGTGATGACTTTAAATATTTTAACACTCTTCAATGTACAGGGACTCAATTCCCCTCCAAAAAGAACCAAGACTTTCCACTCCTTTTCCACACTCAAAGCACATGTGGTATGCCTACAGGAAACACATTTCTCCTCACAATCCTCCCCAAAATTTTCGAGCCGACAATATCCCCAGGTTTATACAGCCTCGGCCTCCACCAAACAGAGAGGCGTTTTTTTTTTTTGCAAATATAAATTTTATTTTTTTAGTGTACAGGTAAGGCAACACTTAAATACATCCATACATTAAAGCAATCATAGTTACCATTATACTTTTCATTATCCCATTTGTACAGATACTGAAACCTTGAAATGGTATATCCCAAACATACCCCACAGTTTCTATGGGTAATCGACTGACAGAGAGGCGTTTTAATTGCTTTCCACCACACCACACCGTTCATTCTCCATAAAGAGATCAAATATCCTGAGGGAAGATACCTATAACTTGTCTCTTACTAGACAATGAAGTTACTATTGTTTCATACTATGCCCCCAATAAAAACCCATTGTCATTCTTCTCCCACTTGTTCTCAATAGTGGATACACATAAAAATGGTACACTCATGATATGTGGCGACTTTAATGAAATAATATATCCGATTTTAGATAAATCCCCAATTCCCACAAATGTCCAGCGCCTCTCCTACCAACAACTCCGCAACCAACACTTCCTCCGAGTCCTCGATACATGGCGTGAACAAAACCCTACAAGGAGACAGTACACACATTATTCTCATCCTCACAATGTTCTTGTATAGACCACCTTCTTGTCAGCATTAGTACCTCACCCATAGGCGTGCGCACAGGGTGTGCCGGGTGTGCCTGGGCACACCCTAATGCTCAGGCACATTCCGGCAGACCACAGGGCTATTTTTCTGGCAGTATGTGCGGGATCTCCATTTTGGCATCTCTGCTATATGACAATGGCAGTGCTGCGAATGGGACTATTTTTCATTTGGCTATGTAACTCTTGTGTGTGCAAGCCATGGGCCACGGAGTAAGCCGACAGGAGGCCGAATTTTCCGATGTTACCTCTATAGTTCCGGCTCCCTGACAGCTGGATATCACTCCACCTGCTTACACCACGGCCAGTAGCTTGCACTCACAGGAGCAAGCCGGTTTTACAGCATTGTTTTAATCATCTGAACACGTCCTGCCCTCTGCCACCGCGGGGGGCTGCTGCAGCCCATCGCTGCCCTGTGTACACCGCTGAGAAAATGATTGGTAGCCAGGACCGCTCCAGGCAGAGGAGAAGAGTGTAACTTTCTCCTCCCTGCTCCGCCTCCGAGTGCCCCGCCCCCGGCTTCCGCCCTGCAGACAATGGAACCAGCTGTGGTGAGGAGGACCTGCTGGGGACTTGGGAGATGTCACATGGACTCTGAGAGAGTGAGAGTGGGAGAGTGTGTAGTGCAGTCTTTCCCAGTCACATTGTGTGTTCGGCACTGGAGAGCAGCTGAGAAATAGGAGCCCAGCCAGCTATGCTGGGATTTGTAGTCCCATGGAGGGGAGGACGATGCTCACACATACTGGGTGGGGGGGGGGAGTTGGTGATATAAAGTAAAAGGCTTTGTGCTGTGGGGAGGCTGCTATGGCTGACCTGACCCCCTTCTAGAAACACTTATTGGCTGGTATACTGGTTTAAAGGGGAACTCTGCAGACTCTGGGGTAAAGGGGAACCCTGATGTAAGTGGGATCTCTGTGGTATCCAAAGAGCCCCTCACATCAGAAGTGTTGTGTCAGAGTCCCCCCTTACAGTGTATATAAAGGAGAACTCTGATGTAAGGGGTCTCTGATCACCTGAGTCCCCCCTTACAATAGAGTCCCCCCTTACATTGTACATAAAGGGGGACTCTGATGTAAGTGGGGACTCTGGGTACCCTTATATAAGAGGGGATGCTGGGAACTCTGATGTAAGGGGGGGACTCTGGTGGCCAGAGACCCTCTTATATCAAAGTCCCCCTTTACACTAGAGTCTGCAGCATTCTTCACATCAGATTTCCCAACGTGAAGAGGAACTCTGGGGACTCTGATGTAAGGGGGCTCTCTGAGAACCCTAATTTAAGGGGAGAACTGTGATATAAGATGTAACGCTATTGATTCTGGTGTAAGGTTAAATGCTGTGGACTCTGATGTAAAGGAGGACTCAGATGAGGGGGGGGGGTGCTGTGGAATATTTAGGGGCTCATTCACAAATGCTTTGATTTCTGAAGAGCGATCTGCAAACAGATCGCTCTTCAGAGAGCATTTGAGAAGCGGTGAGGGGGAGTTGTATCACCTCCACACCACCTGCTTTAACCCTTTGAACTCCACACTGCACATGGTTGTGGGCCGCTTGCAGAGTAACGCCTCTCCCTCGAATGGGACATGGTCAGTGGGTGCTACACCTGATGAAAGCAACAGGGTATAATTGCAGGTGCGGCGCGTGAACATGCCCAGTCGCTGCCTCTACAGCTAAAAAGGTGGTAGCGGTTGAGGGGTGGTAAAAGCATGGCTCAACCGCAGAATTTTACTGCCCCTAACCACTAGTGTTAAAAATTAAATGTTAAAATTTAAAAATGAAGTGTTAAAAAATGTTTTAATACATTTTAAAATGTTTGTTCACATTTATTTATAAGAGTGTGTGTGTGTGTGTATGTGTATATATATATATATATACTCACACACACACACGTGTGTGTTTGAGCTTAGGGGTGCACACCCTAATGCAATAGGCTGCGCACACCAGTGACCTCACCCCTCATTATCAATTCTCTAATCATACCATGTTCCTGGTCAGACCATAATGCTGTCATGACGACCTTCTCCTCACTGGTCCCACGACTTAATTTCCGAACTCGGTATATAAATGATAGTTTACTAACCAATCCCAAATATGGACATAAGACATAGAAAACGCTATACAAGACTATCTTACAAACAATAATCCCACTATTACAGATCCTCTAACACTATGGGAAGCCCTTAAACCACCCATCAGAGGGATTTGTATCAGCCAAGCATCATACCATTGTAAATTAAAGAAACAACTTCATAAGCAAATAGATGAAGCTTTCTATAAAGCTTCGGAGAATTTTCAAAATTTACCCTCTCCGCTAAATAAACAAATTTACGATAAAGCTTGATTGGAACTTGATCTATTCCTAATGGACTAGGCTGAAAAGATTCTCCGAAAATCCACACACACTTTCTATGTGAAAGCCAATAAGCCGACTAGATTCTTGGCCTTAGCCCTACGTAAAGCAAACTATACCCCCAAACCAATTCGACTTCAACTTTCTAAAGACACTTATTCCAGTAACCCTCAAAAAATCCTCCATGAATTCCGCAGAAGGCTCGCTAACCTGTACCGGGATACTCATAAATTTGACCAAACAAAATTTGATACCCTTCTCTCCTCCATTCAACTCCCCTCAAAAGTTGCTCAAAAAGAAACCCTCGATAGACCTATCTCAGACTTTGAAGTCCGCACAGCAATAAAGACATTAAAAACACACAAACGCTTTTCAGCAACATACTATAAAAACTTTGCAGCTATACTATCCCCTCTTATGGTAGAAGCCTTTAAATCCCTCCTCTCAAACCATTCCTTCCGTACTGAATCCCTCTTAGCATCCATCGCCATGATTTCTAAACCAAATACTGATGACACTTCCTGGTCCAATTACAGACCAATTTCCATTCTTAATTTAGACATCAAGATATTGGCAAAAATTCTTTCTAACAGACTTAACCCAATTATAGGCTCCCTGATTCACAAAGACTGTGTTTATTCCTTCTAGACAAACAGGTGACAACATCCGCCGCGCTACCCTTTTAGTCCATACAACACGAACCCGCCGCATACCTGCCTGCTTCCTCTGCATTGACATACAAAAGGCATTTGACTCTCTTTCTTGGCCTTATCTTAACTCCATCCTATGCCGGTGGGGATTTGGAATACAATTTCTGCGTTGGATCTCTTCTATGTATCAACACCCAAAAGCATATGTCTCATACTCTGGATACCGTTCGGACCCCTTCATAATTGAAAGAGGAACCAGGCAGGGATGCCCCCTTTCCCCTGTCCTGTTTGCTTTGGCAATTGAACCCCTTGCACAGCTCATACGCTCCAACACGAATATTAAAGGCCTTGAATTTGGAGGTCATCAACACAAATGATGTATGTTTGTAGACTTCTAATATTCCTCACCTCTCCCCTAATTTCAGCTCCAAACCTCACTGACACCCTAACCAAATTTGTATCAATATCTGGACTCAAAATAAACCCTCATAAGTCCAATGCCTTAAGCATTTCTATACCTGAATTACAGACACAATTACAAGAATCCCTCCCATTCACATGTTCGACATCGATGACACAAGTTACATATCTTGGAATCACATTTACAGTGAATCCAACAAATCTATATGTGGAAAATTACCCATCCATGCTAAATCATCTCACAACCCTAATGAAAACCTGGTCTTCCCTCCCATTAGCATGGATGGGTACAATTGCTGCAATCAAGATGTCAATACTACCTAAGATTTTATATCTTTTTAGAGTACTCCCGATACAGGTTCCAGTTATGGGGGTCTGGGTACTGTCCTGGGGGACATGTGTCAATGAAAAAAAAGTTTGTAAAAAGCGTAATTTCTAAATGAGCAGTGATCTATTGATGCTTAAAATGAAAGCATAAACATGAAAAATGTATTTCAATATAGTGCCTCGGGGCTTCCGTTAGTCTGCCTGTAAAGTGGCACATCTGTACTGTGTATAGAAGCTGTTGCAGCAATAATTGCATTTATAAGGTCAAAAAGATTACATTTTCCCTGCAAGCTTTCTTTATTTTGTAAGCAACAGCTTGGGGTGCCAGTCTGTATGATAAGGCCACAATGTAGTGCACTGGGAACAAGATTAGAGTTTTTTGGGATAAATTCTGGTGTCTCTTCCACAGACTTTGGATAGAAGTAACAGATGCGGAAAAATGGGTCTTTGGGTGTCGGTGGCGCTTTCACACCGTAACCCTATAGAGATACTTTTGATGAAAGCAAGAAGTGGCCTTGTTGTCAAAAATTGCAATGATATGCCCCTGTTAAACAGTTGTTGAAAAATTGGTCTTTGGGTGGCTGTGGTGCCTTCACACCGTAACTCTATAGAGATACCCTTGATGAAATCAAGAATTGTCAAAAATTTTATGCACCTCTCAAACAGGTGCGTAAAATTTGGTCTTTGGGTATTAATTGTGCCCATGAAACCTATACCAAAAAAAAAACTTCCAGATGAAATCAATACCCACAAAGCTAGGCAGCCTAGAAAAACTCTCTCCACTATTTCACCTTAATTTTTATACTTTCAGTTATAATAATATCCTGAAATTTTGTAACTTAGTATTATTAAAACTGTTTTATCTAAACCAACATGTTACTTGTGTTTAATGGACCTTTAATGAAGATGGTTCATGGTTTTATTTTATGCTGTACTTCTTAGGAGGTTAAGGCAGTAATAATAGCTCTTTATTAATGGGTTGGCTAATTTTTTCTATGTGTCCTTCTGCATCTGGAATCAGCATGGCACTCTGGGAAAACAGATCAGTTGGCCATGCTTCACTGCTACTGCTGGCACTGAATGGGTTGAATGAACATAAGTAACACTTTTATAGTATTAGACTCCTTTGTCTCCTATGAAATTAACAGATTGTGTGACATAAATCTGATATAGCCGTGCACACAATGACTACCTGCGTTAGAGGGCAGTCCAAAATCATTGCTAATTTACATTAATGTTGTAAGATCCACTTTCTGCTGCCTGTCAGTCTGTAACTCTAGATAGTTAACATATTTCAAATGTAATTACGCGGCCTTTATTTACTATGAATAGCTTTTTCCGGGACAATGCATATAAAGAGCATTCTGGCATAGAGTAGTTTTAATGAGTTCTAGGCCACAAAAAATTCTGATTAGTGTTTTATAAGTGTTATGTGGAATATTAGATGCCTCACAAAGCATTATGTACATGAGAAATGGCTATTAGTCTTACATAATGTACAGTATGTATGTCTATATCTCATTGACTTTGTGGATGAATATTTAGGGTCGAAGTACCTTGGCATCGTTTGCCCTTGCTGAAGGTACTTTAATATTCCATTGTTCTGAGAGTGAAATCTGGATATCACATGCAAGTCTTCTATTTTAAAGTGTATGTAAACTCTAACAATTAGCTTCACTTATTTGCTCTGTTTAGCTTTGTTAAATATAAAGCTGGATTGTTTCTTATATGTGCTTGATGAATGCAAAAACATACCTGTTAACATCTTTGCGCTGGTGCCTCCTGGCCCTTTAAGAGGTTTCAGATGTTGGGAGGCGGGGCGGGGTTTATGACCATGTGACCGCCGTGATTGGCTGTCATGGCGATCACATGATCGGAAAGCTTCCTGCGATCGGGAGCTTTTCGCTAGCTGCTGGTAACCATATCGGGAGTGTGCAGGGCTTGTTTAAATTGATACGCAAATATGCAGTGTGTGCATATCCCTGTGTCAAGGCCCACCCGTCAAGAAGACGCATATTTGTGCACATCGGTGCCTAGGGGTTAATCTTTCCAATCTTGTGAAACGTTCTATACTCTCTGACTGTGTCATTATTTATTTATTAGAAATATATACAGTTGTGCTCAAAAGTTTGCATACCCTTAGGGAATTGGTAATATACAGTATGTACCATGTTTAAAGAAAACATTAATGAGCAGGCAAAACTATTTTTTTAAATTTCTTATGGGATTCATTTTCAACTGTAGGTCATAACAAAATGGCACAATCATAAAACAATACATGGCAACAAGTAAACAAATTAAATGACCCCTGTTCAAAAGTCTGCATCCCCTTAGTTCCTAATACTGTGTATTGCCCCCTTTAGCATCAACAACAGCGTGCAGTTTTTTTGTAATAGTTGTCTGAGGCCCTGAATTCTTGCAGGTGGTATAGCTGCCCAATTGTCTTGGCAAATGCCTCTAGGTCATGCAAAGTCTTTGGTCGTCTTGAATGAACGGCATGTTTGAGACCTCTCCAGAGTGCCTTGATGATATTAAGGTCAGGAGACTGTGATTGCCACTCCAGAACCTTCACCTTTTTCTGTTGTAACCACTGGAAGATCAACTTGGTGTTGTGTTCATGGTCATTGTTGTGCTGGAAAGTCCAAGAGCGTCATGCACAGCTTTCGTGCAGAAGAATGTAAATTGTCTGCCGGTATTTTCTGATAACATGCTGCATTCAGTTTGCCATGAATTTTCATAAGATTACCCATGCCTTTAGAGCTCACACACCCCATAACATCAGTGAACCACCACCATACTTCACAATAGGGATGGTATTCTTGTTGCTTTAGACCTTGTTGACCCCTCTCCAAACATAGCGCTTATGGTTGTGACCATAAAGCTCTATTTTGATCTTATCACTCCAGATTACAGTGTGCCAAAAGACGTAAGGCGTGTCTGTCAAGGTGTTATCGGCATATTGTGACGGGCTTCACATTGGTGCAGTAAAGGCTTCTTTCTGAAATAGGAGAAAAAAGTAGATATGGCGCCGTTCCAAACCTGGTTGGATTCAGGTGTATACTGCTCCCTTAGAGGGGAGGAAGGTATTAAGGTGGGGGGAAGAGAAATGATGTAGGTGATTCCTATTGAATGGGTGTCTTCTAACCAAAAACATTAATGTGAAACCAAATTATAAACTCCTGAGTGTGAATGAATATCAAGCTGTAAACCTGACCTGATATGAAGTGCAATGTGTAAGACACCCCAACTTATTGTATGTATATGACAAATAAATAAAATAAAGTGCAATAATCCCTGATCATTACTATGCATGTGCAATAACTATATATACAAAGTTGAGTCAATAATACAAATATAAAGTGCGGTGCAAATAAACAGGTGAACATATAACTGGTATATACAATTGGAATTATAAGGTGCTATGGTGCCAGTGAAGGGATCCGTTTAGCCTCTGTTGGGCTTTTCAATGAATAACCACTCGGTGCGTGCCTTATTCATGCTCCTATAGTGACTGCACTCACCAGATCCTTCACCCCCTCTTGGGGTCTCACACATCCACAGTATATGCCACTGTGTAGCAATGCAGGATAACTCCGTCTTTAATGTTGACTATGAGGAGATTCCAACACCCAAGCAGACACTTGCAGAGACACACTGGCAGAATTTGAATAACTTACTGTGCAGGTTGTGACCTCCTGACTGTGGAGTTCTGTAGTGCTGCAATAGTATACTATCAAAAAGTGTTTCCCAGTGCTAAACCATTCATCCAATTTATAATTGATGCTTTTGTAAGTTCCAAAAGCCAGTATAAGGGAATAGTAGTGGTAAAAAAAAAAGACTATTTGGCATTTTCAATATCAATGCCAAAATTTCACGGTTTCTGTCAGGGTATGCAAACTTTTGCTATATATAAATGTAGCACCCTCTACCTGAAGGTAGGTGCTAGACTAGTATTTTTCTATAGCTCAGGGTTCAAGTACAGGTACATTTAGCCAGGCCTGTGCTTTAGGCTGGGCCTAGTTGTTTTGATTTGGAACTGGGAGTGTTTGGTGTAGTGGTGGGTGTGGCCACCTGTGCTCTGACTCAGACGTGCCTTCCCTGCTTTCAGAAGGATTGTTCTGGAAGAGAGGTTGGATCTGAGGTTTGAGTGGCAGGCAGCTCATGTGAGGAGCTCTGACCAATTACCCTTTGGTGTTGGCAGGGGGGCAGGCCTCCCATATAAGCTGAGGTCACATGCTGCCAGGGGGGAGTTCTGTAAAGCAGGAACAGACAGAATGGAGTATTGAGTTGCTGTTCCAGGCGTCCCCACGTGGGGATGCGCAGAGAGCAGAGGGGGGATGGAGGAACCGCTAGGAGGGAGTCCTAGATAAAGATCTTTGTCTCTGAAAAGGTATCGAGTTGCTGTGACCGGGGAACACAGGACTTGTATGCTGGACAAGATCGGTATGGAGGAAGTAGCAGTAAAGTGGCGGAGAGTAGAGCAGCGTTCTGTGACCGAGGACACAGAACTATCCTTTTAAAGAAAGGTCAGTGCGAGAGAAACAAAAGAAGAGAAACTATCCATGAGTAGTGCAGAATGCTGTGGCCGGTGAAGGCAGCATTGATAGTCATGGACTGGCTGAGAGCAGTAGTCCGCCCATTACTATGTGTCAGGCCGTCGTGGAGAGGTACCGTGTATCTCTGGTCTGGTTAAGCATAATGCCTTCCAAAAGACTGTGTGGCTGTCTGATTCTCTGGGCCATCGGGGAGAGGCTGTGTAGGCTTCTAGCTCTTTGATTCACATAGGCAATACCATCATGGTCTGCAAGGAGGAATTATTCAGAGGGATTCTTTCTTGTCCCAATGGAAGTGAGGAAATAGAAAGTTAGTAGTTTTGCATTGAAGGATTTGTACAAGAAAAGAAGGAGCAACAGTCTGCAGAGAAGTTATTCAAAGGAAGGAGACTGGGGGTGCAAGGTGTGCATTCAAGTTTGCAAGGCCAAGGCCACTGAATAACTTTTGATAATGTGCTAAATACTATGGGCATCTCATATTGTTCTTTCTCCCAGCCAAATTGTATCCTGAAATAAACGTAACAAAGCTGTGCAAATGACTGTTCATTGTCTTAACTGATAGATGGGGGTCTGGCAGCAGGGTGATTGGCGGATTGCTAGTAACCAAGTGGTGAACATACCGCTACATACACCAACAATATACACAGTGCTTTACATATACAGTATATGGTACATTCACATCAGTCCCTGCCCTCAAGGAGCTTACTTATTTAAGGTCCCTAACTCACATTGCATATTTTACACATAATGGGGCCAATTTAGACAGGGCCAATTACCTACCAGCATCTGTTTGGTGTGTGGGTGGAATCTAGAATACCTGAAGGATATTCACACAGGCACATGGTATACAGTACATGCAAACACCATGTAGGTAGTGTCATGTTTGGGATTCAAACCAACAACACTGGTGCTGCTAGGTGGAAGTGCTAACTACTGTGCTGCCCATATCAATCAGCATTGTTCCCAGTTTTCTCTGTGGATTACAGGACCCCCCCCCCCCCATGTAATGGAGAAGAGGAGAGGTGTTCTGTAAACTTGCCCTCGAGTGAAAACACAGCTCCCTCATAGATACAGTACATTGAATGAGGCCTGCAACCCTAGGTCAGTATGTCTATCACCGGCAGGGTCATCAGGTGAAAATAAAAGAATGGGAGTCGCTGGAATGCTAGGTGTTCCAAGCAGGGGCGTGTGGTGAGATCAGTGGCTGGTGAGGTACTGGCTAGTATCAGAGCCAGATAAACACAGGTTACATACGCCGCATACGTTACAGCGAGAAAAATAATTCTTGCACTAAAACTCCTCTGTAACTCTAAACATGTAACCTGTAGAGAATTTTAAAGTGTCGCCTATGGAGATTTTTAAGTTAAGTTTGGCGCCATTCCACGTGTGCGCAGTTTTAAAGCATGACATGTTAGGTATCTATTTACTCAGCGTAACATCATCTTTCAGATTATAGGAAAAAATCGGGCTGCGCAAATACAGTGTTGCATAAAAAGTTTCAATGACCGCCATTTTATTCCCTAGGGTGTCTGCTAAAACAATATATATAATGAGTTCTGAGTAGTTCTCTAGCAAAAAAATTATAATTTTTTACATGTAGGAGAGAAGTGTCAGAATTGGCCTGGGTGGCAAGGGGTTAATTACCATAAGTAAGTAATATACAAATAATTATTATATATTGTTTTTCAGCTAATTTACTATATTTTCAAAATCTGTACTCAAGCAGGTGGCTTAATGGACACATTACTGAAGTCTGAAGTTATAACTTCAAACCAGTAATTTCACAGTAAATAAATAATAAATTATTATCTTATAACATATAGCATAAAAATATATGATTTCGCATGTACCTTTTCAGCAGCAGCAGATTATCATTCTCCCTCTTAACTGTGTGAGAAAAACATGGGTTTATGGGTAAATCTTATACACATAAATCCATGCATTTTCCTTGTAGTTAAAGAGGAGTTCCACCCAGGGGGGCCATTAAAAAAAAAAAAATTAAAAGTCAGCAGCTACAAATACTGTAGCTGCTGACTTTTAATTGGACACTTACCTGTCCTGGAGTCCAGCGAAGCGGGGGATCGAAGCCCCGCTCGTCTCCCCCTCCATTCAGCGGCGCCGGCATTGCAACTGTGGGCGCCGGGCTGTGGCTTCACAGCCTGGCACCCACTGCACATGCGCGAGCAGCGCCGCTCGCCGTGATTGGCCGCTCAGTCACCTGGGACCTGTAATGGGTCCCAGATGATTGAGAGGAGGGAGGGAGCAGAGCTGAGCCCTTCCTGTGCCGAGGGGGAAGTGATGTCACCAAAGGAAGGGGCAGACTATGAGGGACCACCTAGCAACAGGCATTTAGAGGTAAGTTAAAAAAAATATATCCAAATGTTTTTTTGGGGTTTTTTTTAGGATTTTTTATGTATTTTTGTTTTTTTTGGGTGGAACCCCACTTTAAGAGGGCTGGGCTGGAAGGGAGCATGTGTCTTTTAGACACATGCCTCCTTCTATGACACTGCAGTGAAAGGCGTGCCTCCACTGCAGCATGTTTATTGGACAGCCTGGGCCAATGGTACTTTACCATTTGTCCAAGACTCCAAGCTGTCCATTGAACTCAGTGCCTCTGACAAGACGTGAGAAGAGGCACTGTGAGCTCATCCTCTCAGTCTGGAAACAGAGTGTGCCAGCTTGTATTTAAACTGGCTGTTCTGTATGTAGCTTCTGACAGGCTGTGCAAGGAGCCCCTTATCTCCGGAACCATAGATGATAGGAGCCCCAAAAAGACCAGTGGTGGGGTAGGACTTTAGCTACCTACCCCCCGAATTTGGGGTCTCTGTGACCCCAGGTCGCCGAGCTATGACCCTCGAAGTCGATCGTTTTGGGTTTTTTTTATGTTCATGGCAGGTGAGGCTCTGCCTCACCTGAAGGGAGATGTCACATCAGTCTTTAGTACTGAAGATTGAATTTACAAGGTCACCTCATTTTTTGTTTGGGTTGCACTTCTTCTGGAGTTCACTAAACATTATCTAAAACTCATTATCTGCCAAAACAATGTGTCTGGTTTCACCAGCCCTGTTATGCAAGGCCCTAGTTGCTACATTTATATATTTTATATTGACATTCATGAGAGACTAGACTCATGCCAAGTTAACAGAGTGACTCCATGTAACAAAGACACTGATATCATTGCAACAATTGGTGCCATGTTACAAAAAAGTGGGGTTCCCACCTTTGGACCCTCTTATTCTCCTCTTTGTATAAAGCAAAAGTTGATCCTCCTCCCTGGGAGTTTGATGTGTGGTAGGAAAAATATGAGGTGCATTTTCCCTTTCTGTGATTTAAAGTACAACTTTCAGGATTGGTGTTTACTTTCCACTGTTGACACCCGATTGACCATTGCCAGTTGGAACATTACACATCATATCTTGTGTGTAAACAGCAAAGGCCACTACTGTAATACTAAACCTGATGCTGGCCTTGTCATAACAGAATGCTGCCCTGAATGGTAATATTGGCCACTTGGATCTGAACCTCCAACAACATAGTCCAATTCTTAAACTGTGGAACTATTCTGGAGCTGCAAACATGGTGTTATTCTGAATCAGGCAAAATGCAAAAGAGCTGGCTAAGGTATCAGGCCACCATTCCAAATAAAAAAAATAAATGATTCTGGCTTTGCAGACATGGTGCTGAATGAGTACTGATGCAGAAAGCACATAATAGCCCATCCCCTTTCCATTCACCAATTGGAATGCCAATCATTTATAGGGAGAAAAGTATTATCTGCTGTACAACACAGAGAAGGTAATAAACGAACATGGGCCCCAACATGGGGGGAAGTGATGTCACCAAAGGAAGGGGCAGACTATGAGGGACCACCTAGCAACAGGCATTTAGAGGTAAGTTAAAAAAAATATATCCAAATGTTTTTTTGGGGTTTTTTTTAGGATTTTTTATGTATTTTTGTTTTTTTTGGGTGGAACCCCACTTTAAGAGGGCTGGGCTGGAAGGGAGCATGTGTCTTTTAGACACATGCCTCCTTCTATGACACTGCAGTGAAAGGCGTGCCTCCACTGCAAACATGGTGTTATTCTGAATCAGGCAAAATGCAAAAGAGCTGGCTAAGGTATCAGGCCACCATTCCAAATAAAAAAAATAAATGATTCTGGCTTTGCAGACATGGTGCTGAATGAGTACTGATGCAGAAAGCACATGCTTTGATAATAGCCCATCCCCTTTCCATTCACCAATTGGAATGCCAATCATTTATAGGGAGAAAAGTATTATCTGCTGTACAACACAGAGAAGGTAATAAACGAACATGGGCCCCAACATGTCTATTGCCCTGGTTATGTTAGATATTGTCAAAAGGATTATTTAATTATCCCATAGCATGCACCCTTCTTATTGTCTAGTACAGCCTTTCTCGATCTTTTTAGCATTGAGGAACCCTTGAAATTATTTTCTGGTCTCAAGGATCTCATGATAATACTTACTAAGGCTACAAAGCGCATTACATTAGCATGATGGTTAATGAGAAAAATGTTCTTTACATATGTGGTCAGTAGGGATGAGCTTCGTGTTCGAGTCGAACCCATGTTCGACTCGAACATCGGCTGTTCGACCGTTCGTCGAATTGCGAACGATATGGGCCGTTCGCGCCAAATTCGTGTGGCGCGTCACGGCCCATAATTCACTGCGGCATCGCAGTGCATTGCTGGCTGATGATTGGCCAAGCATGCACTATGACCCGCATGCTTGGCCAATCACAGCGCCGCCTGAACAGAGAGCCGTAATTGGCCAAAGCCAAGGAGGCTTTGGCCAATTATGGCTCAGGGGATTTAGTACACGCCCCACACTATATAAGGCCGCCTGCACGGCGGCCCTGTGTAGTGTGTGTTCCGGTGTGCTGAGAGATAGAGAGAGAGAGACAGTGTCATTTGATTTGAGTTAGATAGATTAGGCAGAACAGTCAGTCAGTTAGCTGCACTTACAGTGTATTGTGTATATATATGCATCCCAGGTGTTGCATATATATATATATATACACTGTATTCAGTTTAGCTAGATCCGTTCCTGTTATCTTCTAGACTATTTACATTTAGTGCAGTGCGTCCTGCTCACAGTGTTCAGCTAGATCCGTTCCTGTTATCTTCTAGACTATTTACATTTAGTGCAGTGCATCCTGCTCAGTGTTCAGCTAGATCCGTTCCTGTTATCTTCTAGACTATTTACATTTAGTGCAGTGCGTCCTGCTCACAGTGTTCAGCTAGATCCGTTCCTGTTATCTTCTAGACTATTTACATTTAGTGCAGTGCGTCCTGCTCACAGTGTTCAGCTAGATCCGTTCCTGTTATCTTCTAGACTATTTACATTTAGTGCAGTGCGTCCTGCTCACAGTGTTCAGCTAGATCCGTTCCTGTTATCTTCCTACTGACAGGCAGGCTTGTCTGGTTACAGTATATAAAGCTACCTGAAGAAAATTACTGGTGTTCTATTTGATCCTATTAGTACCACGGTCAGGCAGCTAGACTATTTACATTTAGTACAGTGCGTCCTGCTCACAGTGTTCAGCTAGATCCGTTCCTGTAATCTTCCTACTGACAGGCAGGCTTGTCTGGTTACAGTATATAAAGCTACCTGAAGAAAATTACTGGTGTTCTATTTGATCCTATTAGTACCACGGTCAGGCAGCTAGACTATTTACATTTAGTACAGTGCGTCCTGCTCACAGTGTTCAGCTAGATCCGTTCCTGTTATCTTCCTACTGACAGGCAGGCTTGTCTGGTTACAGTATATAAAGCTACCTGAAGAAAATTACTGGTGTTCTATTTGATCCTATTAGTACCACGGTCAGGCAGCTAGACTATTTACATTTAGTACAGTGTGTCCTGCTCACAGTGTTCAGCTAGATCCGTTCCTGTTATCTTCCTACTGACAGGCAGGCTTGTCTGGTTACAGTATATAAAGCTACCTGAAGAAAATTACTGGTGTTCTATTTGATCCTATTAGTACCACGGTCAGGCAGCTAGACTATTTACATTTAGTACAGTGCGTCCTGCTCACAGTGTTCAGCTAGATCCGTTCCTGTTATCTTCCTACTGACAGGCAGGCTTGTCTGGTTACAGTATATAAAGCTACCTGAAGAAAATTACTGGTGTTCTATTTGATCCTATTAGTACCACGGTCAGGCAGCTAGACTATTTACATTTAGTACAGTGCGTCCTGCTCACAGTGTTCAGCTAGATCCGTTCCTGTTATCTTCCTACTGACAGGCAGGCTTGTCTGGTTACAGTATATAAAGCTACCTGAAGAAAATTACTGGTGTTCTATCCCAGCTTAGTGCAGCTACAGGCCATTAGTATGTCTGGAAGGCCAAGAAGGAGAGGCAGACAGTCACAAGCCAATAAGAGGGGGCAAGCAGGCTCTGTGTCTAGTGCTGGTCGTGGAGACGGTGCATCCTCATCAGCACGTGGCCATGGGACACGCTTGGCCTTTTTTTCGGCAGCTGGCCGTGTTGAGCCGCAACATGCGGAAGACTTGGTCGAGTGGATGACCAAGCCGTCCTCATCCTCCTCATCCTCTCTCAACCATGCCCAGGGTGCTTTGTCTGGCAAAGCAGCGGCCTCTTCCCTCAGTTCAATGTCATCAGTGACTCCTTCCCTAGCTCCACCATGTCCTCCTGAGGAGTCCCTCGAACTGTTTGACCACAGTGTTGGGTACATGCTCCAGGAGGATGCCCAGCGTTTGGAAGGCTCTGATGATGATACTGAGCTCGATGAAGGCAGTAACATGACCACGGACAGAGGGGGTGCCCAAGAAGGACAGCAATCTGGCAGTCATGCTCCCCCTGCTGCAGCATACTGCCAGGTTTGCTCCAGTGATGAGGAGGGAGGGGATGATGAGGTCACTGACTCAACGTGGGTGCCTGATAGGAGAGGGGAGGAGGAGGAGGAGGAGGAGGCGGCACATCACCAACGAGGCAGGATGCCCTCCAGGGGCCAGCCTAAGGGCAGCACATTGACTGCATCACACCCCAAAGCTCCACATGTGCAGGGCGCTGCAGTCTCTGCGCGTTATTCAAAAAGTTCTTTGGTGTGGGCCTTTTTTGAGACGAGTGCATCAGATCGCACCGCTGCTATTTGCAACATATGTCTCAAGCGTATCTCACGTGGCCAAAACATCTCCCGCTTGGGTACCACATGCTTGACCAGACATATGTTGACCTGCCATGCAGTTCGTTGGCAAGCGTATCTAAAAGACCCACACCAAAGAACAAAGAGGATCTCTCCTTGCTCCTCATCAGCTGAGATTTCCAACCCCACTAGACCTCCAGTCCTCTCTGAGACCTGCAGTGAGAGGAATGAAGGTGTAGAATTAGGTGTGTCACAGCCAAGTACTTGTGGGCAATCTGCTTTTGGTACACCGACGTCAGATTGTACCAGGCAAATTTCCCTGCCCCAGCTGCTGCACCGCCGAAAGAAGTTTGCTCCCAGCCATCCACATGCCCAGCGGTTGAATGCTAGCTTGGCAAAATTGCTAGCACTTCAACTGCTGCCTTTTCAGTTGGTAGACTCTTCCCCCTTCCGTGAGTTTGTGGAATGTGCGGTTCCTCAGTGGCAGGTACCCAAACGCCACTTTTTCTCACGGAAGGCGATTCCGGCTCTCTACCGGCATGTGGAAGGCAATGTCCATGCCTCGCTGGACAGGGCGGTCAGCGGTAAGGTGCATATTACCGCTGACTCATGGTCCAGCAGGCATGGACAGGGACGTTACCTAAGTTTCACGGCGCATTGGGTGACTCTGCTGGCAGCTGGGAAGGATGCAGGACAAGGTGCAGTAGTGTTGGAGGTTGTTCCGCCACCACGCCTCCAAAATGCTGATTGTGACACACCTCTCTCCTCCACCCCCTCCTCTTCTTCTTCCTCCATGGCCTCTTCCTCGGAACCAGCGGTGCTCCGTAGTCGTTCAAGGGGCTACGCAAGTACGCAGGCCAAAAGATGCCATGCGGTGCTTGAGCTGGTGTGCTTGGGGGACAGGAGCCACACTGGGGCAGAGGTTCTGTCAGCTCTGCAGAGGCAGGTTCAGAGGTGGTTGACGCCACGCCAACTTAAGGCAGGAATGGTGGTTTGCGACAATGGCACCAACCTCCTCTCTGCCCTCCGACAGGGACAAATGACCCATGTGCCCTGTTTGGCTCACGTCCTTAACTTGGTGGTGCAGCGGTTCTTGGGCAGGTACCCGGGCTTACAGGATGTCCTGAGGCAGGCCAGGAAAGTCTGTGTGCATTTCCGCCGGTCATATAATGCCAGTGCTCGGCTGACGGACCTCCAAAAGGAGTTTAACCTGCCCAAGAACCGCCTAATCTGTGACATGCCCACCAGGTGGAACTCAACGTTGGCCATGCTGCAGCGGCTGCACACGCAGCAGAGGGCCATCAATGAGTACCTGTGCGACTATGGCACCAAGACAGGGTCAGGGGAGCTTGGTTTTTTTTCCCCACGCCAGTGGGCCATGATCAGGGATGCATGCACTGTCCTATCACCATTCGAGGAGGCCACGAGGATGGTGAGCAGTGACAGTGCATGCATCAGTGACACTGTCCCCCTTGTCCACCTTTTGGAGCACACGCTGCGTGGAATAATGGACAGGGCACTTGAGGCAGAACAGAGGCAGGAAGAGGAGGACTTCCTTAGCTCTCAAGGCCCCCTTTATCCAGACAGTGTTCCTGCGTGCCCGCCGATCACACAGGAAGAGGACGAGGAGGAGGAGGAGGAGGAAGATTGTGTCAGTATGGAGGTGGAGCCTGGCACTCAGCATCAGCAGCAGTCTTTAAGGGATCAGTCCCAAGAAACACATGGACTTGTACGTGGCTGGGAGGAGGTGGCTGCGGACGTTGTCGTCCTTAGTGACCCAGAGGACTCCGGACCGAATGCCTCAGCAAACCTACGCTGCATGGCCTCCCTGATCCTGCAAAGCCTGCGTAAGGATCCTCGTATTCGTGGTATCAAGGAGAAGGACCAATACTGGCTGGCAACCCTCCTTGATCCACGTTACAAGGGTAAGGTTGCGGACCTTATCTTGCCATCGCAGAGGGAGCAGAGGATGAAACATCTTCGGGAGGCCTTGCAGAAAGGTCTGTGCAACACGTTCCCAGAGACTGGGAGGTTACAAACTCCTGTTTCTGGACAACGTGTTGCTGAGGCTTCGGTTAGTCAAAGAAGGAGCGGTGGAGAAGGTGGCCGTCTGACCGATGCGTTCAGACAATTTTTTGGTCCGCAGCCCCAAGGTATGATCGGTTCCAGCAACCATCGCCAGCGTCTGTTTTACATGGTGCAGGAATACCTAGGGGCAAGATCAGACTTGGACACCTTTCCCACCGAAAATCCTCTGGGTTACTGGGTCTTGAGGATGGATCACTGGCCAGAGCTTGCACAGTATGCAATTGAGCTACTGGCCTGTCCTGCATCCAGCGTTCTTTCGGAACGCACATTCAGTGCTGCTGGAGGCGTGGTAACCGATCACAGGGTGCGTCTGTCCACCGACTCGGTCGATCGGCTGACCTTCATAAAAATGAATCAGTCTTGGATC
This sequence comes from Lithobates septentrionalis, assembly GCA_037952835.1. Taxonomy (NCBI): domain Eukaryota; kingdom Metazoa; phylum Chordata; class Amphibia; order Anura; family Ranidae; genus Lithobates; species Lithobates septentrionalis. Next base: position 3,163,384 of record JBBDGP010000639.1, on the reverse strand, counting down.
ACCACCAGCTACCAAGCACCTGATGCTGATGTAACCGAATAATTTTTTTTGAAATCTCAGATCCCTTCAAAGACTGCCTATGCTGATGCTGAGTGACTATCCCTGAGTAATTATCCTCTTCCTCCTCAATCATCACGCTGATAGCTTGTAAGAACATTTTTGGTTCTGGGCGCCACCACCAGTGCCTAAGGCACAATTTTTCAGCCCCTGTTTAACAGGGGCGTGTAATTACAATTTTTGATGTAATACTTTGCAGCAGGGCTCATTCCTGCATTCCAACTAGAGTGTCTGTGAGGGGTTGCAGTGTTGTGGCACCAGCACCAGTGCCTAAGGCCCAATTTTTCTGCCCCTGTCTAACAGGGGCGTGTAATTACAATTTTTGATGCAATACTTTGCAGCAGGGCTCGTTCCTGCATTCCAACTAGAGTGTCTGTGAGGGGTTGCAGTGTTGTGGCACCACCACCAGTGCCTAAGGCACAATTTTTCAGCCCCTGTTTAACAGGGGCGTGTAATTACAATTTTTGATGCAATACTTTGCAGCAGGGCTCGTTCCTGCGTTCCAACTAGAGTGTCTGTGAGGGGTTGCAGTGTTGTGGCACCAGCACCAGTGCCTAAGGCCTAATTTTTCAGCTCCTGTTCAACAGGGGCATGTAATTACAATTCTTGATCTAATATTTCACAGCAGGGCCCTGTGAGGGCTTACAGTGTTGTGGTCACAGCAACACCTAAGGCCCAAATTTCTGCTGAGTATATAGGGCAGGACCCTACTTTCAAACATCTAACTTACAAACGACTCCTACTTGCAAACGGAAGGAGACAACAGGAAGTGAGATGAAATCTACCCCTAGGAAGGGAAATTCTCTCCTGTAAGAGTTAATATGGGAAAACAATTTCTCCTTTCCACTGATGCTTTCCAATCCTTGTTCCACAAAAAAACCCAAATTTTCAAAAAACATTTTTCATTGGGACAAAAAGTGAGGTGAAATCTTCTGAAGAGGAGGAAAGACAGCAAAACAAATGTCACAGGGGTGATAACCCTTCCCTATGTTTTCCAAAAAGCTTAAAAAAGATTTTTTGGCTGGAGCTAAACACGTTAAAAATGTACCCGTTCAAAATTACAAAGAGATTCTACTTAACAACAAACCTACAGCCCCTGTCTTGTTTGCACCGCCTGTATACTGCTGTTCAGAGTATATAGGGCCTTTCCTTATTTTAATTTGGGTGCGGGGTTCCCCTTAATATCCATACAAGACCCAAAGGGCCTGGTAATGGACTGGGGGGTACCCATGCCGTTTGTCTCACTGATTTTCATCCATATTGCCATGACCCGACATGACATTAAACCCACAAGCAGTTTTAAATGAGATTTTTTCCTTTAAAAATGACATTTGGTGCAGGGACTGTTCTAAACACGGGAAACATGCGTCACTTTACAGGCATACTATAGACACCCCCCAGGTACGATATTTAAAGGAATATTTCACTTTTTTTTTTTTTTACTTTAAGCATCATTAAAATCACTGCTCCCGAAAAAACGGCAGTTTTTAAAAGTTTTTTTTGCATTGATACATGTCCCCTGGGGTAGGACCCGGGTCCCCAAACCCTTTTTAGGACAATACCATGCAAATTAGCCTTTAAAATGAGCACTTTTGATTTAGAACGTTCGAGTCCCATAGACGTCAATGGGGCTCTAACGTTCGTGCGAACTTTCGGTCCGTTCGCAGGTTCTGGTGCGAACCGAACCGGGGGGTGTTCGGCTCATCCCTAGTGGTCAGTGGAAAGAATCCTCCCCTCAAAGATAGCTATAAAGCACTTAAAAGATGCAGTATGTGGGATGTACTATCCGCAATCTGCGTGTTACAGTGCCAGAACTAGGGATAAGCTTCGAGTTTAACGTAAGTTTGACATCGAACATTGGGTGTTCGCCTTTTCGCCGAACAGCAAATTTGATATATATATATATATATATATATATATATATATATATATATACATATACAGTCAGACTAGGAGATATATATATATATATAGGAAGGCCTGTTTACTGGCCTGAAGTTATGGGAGGAGCCTGGAGGGTATTTAACCAGACCATCCACGATGGTCTGTGTCGGTTCCAGTGCGCGGTACTACGTCACCAGGCCGACTTTTCGAGAAAATCACCGCATGTTTGCAAGTTCCTACTCGAGTTCCAGCGTCGCTGTTCCCCGTTCGCAGTCCCTGATTTTCAATCGTTGCACCGTCGCAGGTAGGAGGTATTGTTACCGTTTATAGAACGTATTGTTACCTTATCCATACGGAGCCATGCACGGGACAAGTCGCCCACTAGTCCCGAAACCTTGTTCCACACATCACTCCCTCCCACCCCCCCACTACTAAACCGTACACCTTTTTACTAAATCCCCACTATCATCTAAAAACAAGCATTCACCTACAATATGCTTTTTTTTATTCGACCGATCCGAGTCCAGTCGCAACAGCGGCTTAATGATTCGGATCTTCAGCGTACACAAGCACTCACCAACAGTGTGCTTCTTTCATCTGACCAGTCCGAGTCCAGTCGCAACAGCGGCTCAATGATTCGGATCTTCAGCATACAAAAGCACTCACCAACAGTGTGCTACTTTCATCTGACCGGTCCGAGTCCAGTCGCAACAGCGGCTCAATGATTCGGATCTTCAGAATATACAAGCACTCACCAACAGTGTGCTTCTTTCATCCCACCGACCTGAGTCCAATCGCAACAGCGACTCAATGATTCGGATCTTCAGCATACAAGCACTCACCTACAAATATGCTTCTTTATCCGACCGATCTGAGTCCAGTCGCAAAAGCGGCTCAATGATTCAGATCTTTAGCATACACAAGCACTCACCAACAGTGTGCTTCTTTCATCCCACCGATCCGAGTCCAGTCGCAACAGCGGCCCAATAATTTGGATCTTCAGCATACACAAGCACTCACCAACAGTGTGCTTCTTTCATCCCACCGATCCGAGTCCAGTCGCAACAGCGGCCCAATGATTCGGATCTTCAGCATACACAAGCACTCACCAACAGTGTGCTTCTTTCATCCGACCAATCCAAGTCCAGTCGCAACAGCGGCCCAATGATTCGGATCCTCAGCATACACAAGCACTCACCAACACTGTGCTTCTTTCATCCAACCGATCCCAGTCCAGTCGCATACCGGCTCAAATGATTCAAGATCCTCGGCACAACAAAAACCCCACCGTCCAATCCGAGTCCAGTCGTAGCACCGGCTCAACCATTCGAATCTCTCACAACAAATACCATAAACACACAACTCACATCATCTAATTTTACCAATGCTGCGTACGGTTTTTCCTACATAATCAAATTTCTGCAAAAAAAAGAAAAAAACTCTTTCACCTTGTAATCACTGCAAACACTTACGAAATGGCTTCATACAGCCACTCATCTCCAGTAGCAACACGGCTACTCATCGACTTCTCTATCCCTTCCCCCTTTTCAGGTCAGTAGAGTTCTCCAGTTGATCCATCCTGCACCAGGTGTGGACAGTATCTTCCTCAGCTTCCCGGTCGACCCAAGTCTCGACCCCAAACTAAAACTCCACTACTAGGGCTTCAAGGCAGGTGCGTAATTCAAAGGGTTCCCCCCCCTTTTTTTGCTTTCATCTACCCAAAAATCTATCCCCTCCTACCTTTTAAACTTGTCTAAAACATACACATTTCCCCCCTATCTTAGCGGACGCCATGTCGCAGGCCGACAGCGAAGACTTTGCCTCCACCCCGTCGTCACCTGGGGCAGGCTCAGCAAACGACGACTTACAGTCTCTCAGAACTTGGACCATCCCCAAACTTACAGCTGAACTACGGCGCAGGGGTATACCCTACCCTGCGACTGCTAGGAAAGCTGAGCTTTTCAGGTTGCTGTTTTCTCCGCCAGCGGCAGCCCAATCAGGCACCCAGGCGTCACTACAGTCAATCTCATCAGCAATCACTCAGCTGCACTCCTTGGTGACCACACTATCGGCAGCAGTCACCGATGTCCAGACAAGAGTGGGAACCCTGGAGGTACATCAAGCTGCACCCTCACCATCTACAGTAACCACCGCCACCCCCATGCCTCTCCTTACAGGTACGCCCGACATCTGTACCTACGTCCTCCCCGCACATCTCGTCCCAGCAGGCGTCAGGAAGGACATCATGGATGGGAAGGACATTAACTTAGCATCCCTCCTCATCGCAGTACACGACCCGGCTGAAAACAAGTCTTATTCGTGGGGAGACGTTTCCGTCGTCCTAAAGGCCAAAGGCTATAGGCTTACCCGCAAACTCAATGTTGCGGAGTTCGTGCTAGCATTTGGCATGTTCAGAGACGTGCTATGCATGATCAACCCCAACAGGAGAGAGGAGCTGGACCTATACTTACACACAATAGTAGATCTAGGTTATAAATATGGGGGGTGCTCGTTTTATGACTATCACAGGTCATTTTCAGCAAAAGCAGCAGCCAGACTTTCCCAGTTTCAGGCAACTACCAACTGGAGTACCATCGATACAGAGCTGTTCTGTCGCCATTTCGCTGGCCTACGTTCCCCACTCTGTACTAACTGCCAGTCGTCCACCCATATGGCTAACTGGTGCTTCGAGTCAGGTGGCAGACGCCCCCCCAACCTTCCCTCCTTTTCCAGTGTCACTCGTAACTCAACGGCATTTACTCAGCCGGCTCAGGCAGACAGATTAGGACGACCCGTCCATGCTCTAGGGGGAGCAGCCATATGCAATAACTTCAACTTCGGGGGTTGTAACTTCCCCCACTGCAAACTACTTCATGTCTGTCTCACATGCCACAAAGCTCACCCCAGCTACGCCTGCACTGTGAAACAGCATAAACCCGAATGACTAAGCCGAGTGCACGTCGGATGGCTCGCGTTTTACCTCACCTCACACCCAACACCTTCACTGGCAGCCTTTCTCATCCGGGGATTCACGACTTGAAAAAGGAATGCGGCTATTCCATCCACCTATAGCCAGCAATTTCAGAAACGCGTCGCATGTTGATGACGTCACGGCTCGGCGCCGGCCTGTGTCTGCTCTCCAAGCCTCGCTTCCATCTCATACACACGGCCGTGTCTCTCCCCTCACCATACAGGGACAGTACGATCGCTGTGGAGATACAGCGCAGCCCAGCCATCCAGCCAGACGTCTTTTCTCCTCCTTTTCACAGATATTAATGCCATTATTGGACTGATCCCTCCCTCCTCCACTGGACTATTGACACCATCCTCCAGGGACATTGCATTACACCAGTGTGTGTATGTGCTCAGTGCTCAGTCATCTGCACCCCTGCTTGCCTGGATTGGATTGTGCTCCAGCTACATTGATACAGCTTCTACTCACAGCTCTGGGTTTTTCAGCTCTCCAGCCTTCACCACGCTCCTGTATATGCCTTCTCCTACTTTCATGTGAGTGGATATTTTGTTTTAAATAAAGTGTTTATTATAATTTCTCAGAGGCGCCCCTATTCCTTGTCTTTTCTCAGCTATTGGAACTAGCTTTTGGTTTCTTGGTGGCCGCCCTGACTGAGTCTGTGGTTTATATTACCAGTGTACACATCTGTACATCCACATTCCTGGACTATTAGGTACTATATTGTAAGATATCTGCATATTGCGCCTTGTTACTTGTTTAGGGGATTCACGACAGGCTTTCACACCGGACTTATCACACTCCCAAACACAACTCACGAGTGCAAAAACCTGCTTTCAGCCGCTACCGACGAGGAAGCCATCACCACCCTGCTGCAAACAGAACTAGACCGGGGATATATAATCGGCCCCTTTACACAATCACCTTTTTCTGTATGGAGAGTCAGCCCTATCGGCCTTGTGAAGGGCAAGTTTTCAAATAAACTCCGTTTAGTTTATGATTTGTCCGCGCCTCATTGTTCCCACATACCCAGTTTAAATTCCCTAATACCTTCAGAAGAGTTTTCACTTAAATATTTATCGGTAGACTCAGCTATTCAATCTATCATTTTCGCAGGAGCAGGCGCCTGGTTGTCTAAAGCAGACATCTCGGACGCATTCAAATTGTTGCCAATTGATCCGTGCCTATGGCGATGGCACGGAATCAAATGGAAAGGCCTATACTATTTCGCCACCAAATTAACGTTCGGCTCCAAAAGCAGCCCGTGGCTATTTGACACTTTTGCTCAGTCCCTTTCCTGGATTCTTTCACAACATGCGTCCTGTCAGAAAGTGATTCACTACTTAGACGACTTCCTACTCATAGAGAAACCTAACGAGTCCCCAGTTGATCTAAACAGCCTAAGAATAATCTTCCACAATCTTAACGTGCCTTTAGCGGATAAGAAGGTGGAAGGCCCGGCACAGATCGTCACTTTCTTGGGTATCATACTCAACACTCACACCATGCAAGCTAGCCTGCCTCCCGACAAATTGACCCGCATCAGGACAGTCATCAACACGTTTACTATTACGCAAGGCTGCACAAAAAAGCAACTACAATCCCTCCTTGGCATGCTGAACTTTGCCATAAGGATCATCCCTCAAGGGCGATCCTTTGTCTCACGTCTCCTGGTGTTCCTTTCCCAGGTACAAGACCCTGACCAAATATTTAAACTAGACAAGGCAGCCGTAGCTGACCTAGCCATGTGGGACGATTTTCTAACAAATTGGAATGGCATTTCGATGTTTATTCCATCAGCGTCTCCCACTTCACCTCAAATAATCACGGACGCCGCAGCCTCCACAGGCTTTGCAGCTATTTTTGGCCACCACTGGTTTGCAGCACCATGGCCGCCAGAAATACTCTCGATCCCCGGGTTCAGTCAATCCTCCTCCATGTTTGAGATCTACCCCTTTGTTGCAGCAGCCCACGTCTGGGGCAACAACTGGGTAGGACAAACAGTGACATTTTCCACAGATAATCAAGCCACAGCCTCTATTATAAACAAAGGTCGCTCCAAGTCCTTGGCCATCATGTCCTTCCTACGCAGGCTGGTGCAACTCTCACTACAGCACCAATTTAATGTCCTCTGTGTCCATATCCCCGGTAAATGTAACACTTCGGCCGACGCGCTCTCTCGTTTTAACTTCACAACCTTCTTTTCGCAGGAACCTGGAGCCGACCCGACCATGTCTGCTATCCCACATTGGTCACAGCTAACCCTGGATTGAAGCGACATCTTCATGACGCCACTAGTCTGATTAACCAGTCACTATCTCACAATACCCTGAAAGGCTACCATGCTGCCTGGAAAATCTATCACAGGTTTCTAGCTGCTAACCCCAGGGCAATACCAGGAGATCTCCATCATATCCTGGCCTTCATATCATACTGCCACACTCAGCTGACGTTATCCTACAATACTATTAGACTCTACCTAGCTGGCATCCAGCATTTCACCTCTCTACTAGATCCTACCAAACCATCTTTGTTCGCTACCCATGCGGTCAAGGCCATCCTCCGAGGCATCCACTAGCAAAAGCCCCAAGTTAGCGGTAAACGCTTACCGGTCACCAGTGCCATGTTTCGAGACATGTCCACTATCCTTTCACGCTCACCTTTCGGCTTTTGCCCAGCTTGGTCATCCAAGCAGCCATCTACCTGGCATTTTACGGCTTTCTACGACCCAGCGAATTCACAGTCAGCAGCCCCAGTCATAGGGCCTTACGCAGACGTCACCTCACGCGTCACCACAGTAATTTCACAATACACCTCGAGGTGTCCAAAACACAACAGTCCGGTCCAGGGGTTGACATCAAGCTCTTCAGAACGCACAACGCCTGGTGCCCCGTAGCCATCCTAGATCATCTATTAGCCCATCTATCCGATCCCTCGCAGGACAGCCCATTGCTGCCGTTCCCGATCAGCCCGCTTAGTACCAACCAGTTCACTACTCACGTCAGGATCCTTCTGCGCAACTTAGGCCTTGACCCCAACCGTTATTCTGGACATTCTTTCCGCATTGGAGCAGCATCAGCAGCCTCACGAAACGGAGTCCCGGACCACGTGATCAGGAAAATGGGAAGGTGGAAATCCACCTGCTTTGCCCGCTACATTCCCAATCCACAAGTAGAAATGTCACGAGCCTTTGGCAAGCTTGCCCTGTAGTATGTCCATAAACTTAAATAAAGCATTACCTCCCTAAACCAAGTCTTTTTGCGCCCTTCTCTGGCATACCGCCCAGCAGATCTGGGTTTACCATACAGCAGGCCAGGGCACACTTCAGGTCTATTTATGTTGTTAGTCTTGTGACGTGTTTATGTGCTTCATATCTGTCAGGACGGAGGGCTCTGACCATAAATAGGAAGGCCTGTTTACTGGCCTGAAGTTATGGGAGGAGCCTGGAGGGTATTTAACCAGACCAACCACGATGGTCTGCGCGGTACCCACCCACCCATTCCCCTTCTCAAAGTACTTCTCTTCAAGCAATTTCTCTACAGAAACATCCATTACTTTCTTAAGGTATGCGCCCTTCTCTGGCATACCGCCCAGCAGATCTGGGTTTACCATAAAGCAGGCCAGGGCACACTTCAGGTCTATTTATGTTGTTAGTCTTGTGACGTGTTTATGTGCTTCATATCTGTCAGGACGGAGGGCTCCGACCATAAATATATATATATATGTGTGTAGCACTGACCCCCGAAGGACCTGCTGATATTTTGATTTGGGCTTACCGTTACCATCTTCACAGTGTTCGTCATAGGGGTCCCAGAGTAGATACTCAATTGAAAACACTGGCTCCAACACTTATGCCGCGTACACACGGTCGGACTTTTTGACCGGACATGTCTGACGGACGCTGACGGACCAAATCCAGTGGACAATCCGATCGTGTGTGGGCTTCACCGGACCTTCAGCGGACTTTTCCAGTCGCAAATCTGACGGACTTTAGATTTGGAACATGCTTCAAATCTTTACGTCGTAACTCCGCCGGACCCAGAAATCCGCTCGTCTGTATGCTAGTCCGACGGACAAAAACTGACGCTAGGGTAGCTATTGGCTACTGGCTATCAACTTCCTTATTTTAGTCCGGTGTACGTCATCACGTACAAATCCGTCGGACTTTGGTGTGATCATGTATAGGCAAGTCCGTTCGTTAGAAAGTCCGTTGAAAGTCCGCCAAAAGTCCGTCAGAGTCTGTTGAAAGTCTGTCGGACAGGCTGTCGGACTTTTGTAGCTATAAAGTCCGACCGTGTGTAAACGGCATTAGACCTTTTTCCAAGTTTTATTAAAGAAACAAAAATATGCAATAGCAAGGTAGAGGGTGAAAGGGATTCAGGTACCTTGAATCTTGCGGTTAGGGATATTTTCTATATCCAGCGAGCAGCACTTCCACAGCTGGATTTAGCAACCACCGGATAGGTCTCTCTCACCAACATAGCAGCCAATGTGATGCTCGGATACGGTCTCTGCCACAGACCTGACAATCTTGAATAAACTGATTGCTGTGATTGATCCCAGATGCGTCTCCGACTGAGTTCCCAGGCTCTTCTCAAGATACCAGCCTTATGCTCGGTCCTCTCCTGAAGAGTCCTCCCCTGGTCACTACAATGCCTTGCTTCTTCCCGCAGGCCAGACAGCAAAGAGACCATCCTCTGGACCAAGAGGCCACTAAAACTTTGGGCCTTCTCCTAGTAGCTGGGCCTTGAGTCCGCTGACCCCAAGGCAGAATCTTAAGCAACAGCAATTCCCCAGGCCAGGAGGGCCATGAGGTCAGGAAGCGCCAACCCAATAATAATGGTGTCTGTTCCTTAAATATCCCTACCTAGAATGCAAGGTGGATGGACGACTCCCACCGAACTGTCTCTGAGCAAAGAGTATTCAATATGTCCAACCAGACTGTATTTACTACATCCACCAATGGTAACAGCACCACCCATGGTCGGATGGAAACTTGCACAGTCCAGCCAAACTGGTACAGAAACCAGTACATTTAGATAATAATAAGCTGAGCCAAACTGTAGCTTCAACTAACTTAAATTTGAAAAGAATAGCGTCTGCTCTTATATATATATATGTATATATATTGTACAGGATGCCGTGACTGGGTCCTGGAAGGACGCTATATTTCCCCTCTGTTTGGACCGTGGTCCCTTTAAGGGAACAAAATGGGTTAACTCACCTGTCAGAGGAAGTGGGTTTAAAACAAGACAGGAAGTTATAGGTGGGTGTGGAGGAGTGTAGAGGAGACTGTGGATGGTGGATGGTGGTTTTGTGTACAGTGATAAAAGTGAATGGCAATGTCCTGCCTGGAAGCCTCCTGGCAGGGGAAATTACCTGCGACAAAAACCAAGGACTGTTTAACTCCGATAGCAGTTCTGGACTCTGCAAGTTGGTGAGACTGAAATCTTTCTTTTGTTTTTGCTGCTGTGAAGTTATTTAAAGCGGAGGTTCACACAATATTGAACCTCCGTAAACCTTCGGCCCAGTCTGAGGTCCTGAGCACTCTGGAGAAGGTTTTCATCCAGGATATCCCTGTACTTGTCCGCATTCATCTTTCTCCCGATTGCAACCAATCGTCCTGTCCCTGCAGCTGAAAAACACCCCCACAGCATGATGCTGCCACCACCATGCTTCACTGTTGGGACTGTATTGGACAGGTGATGAGCAGTGCCTGGTTTTCTCCACACATACCGCTTAGAATTAAGGCCAAAAAGTTCTATCTTGTTCTCATCAGACCAGAGAATCTTATTTCTCACCTACTTGGAGTCCTTCAGGTGTTTTTAAGCAAACTCCATGCGGGCTTTCATGTGTCCTGCACTGAGGAGAGGCTTCTCTGCCATAAAGCCCTGACGGAGGGCTGCAGTGATGGTTGACTTTCTACAACTCTCTCCTATCTCCCGACTGCATCTCTGGAGCTCAGCCACAGTGATCTTTGGGTTCTTCTTTACCTCTCTCACCAAGGCTCTTCTCCCCCGATAGCTCAGTTTGGCCAGATGGCCAGCTCTAGGAAGGGTTCTGGTCGTCCCAAACGTCTTCCGTTTAAGGATTATGGAGGCCACTGTGCCTTTAGGAACCTTAAGTGCAGCAGAATTTTTTTTGTAATCTTGACCAGATCTGTGCCTTGCCACAATTCTGTCTCTGAGCTCTTCAGGCAGTTCCTTTGACCTCATGATTCTCATTTGCTCTGACATGCACTGTGAGCTGTAAGGTCTTATATAGACAGGTGTGTGACTTTACTAATCAAGTCCAATCAGTATAATCAAACACAGCTGGACTCAAATAAAGGTGTAGAACCATCTCAAGGATGATCAGAAGAATAGGACAGCACGTGTGTTAAATATATGAGTGTCACAGCAAAGGGTCTGAATACTTAGGACCATGTGATATTTTAGTTTTTCTTTTTTAATAAATCTGCAAAAATGTCAACAATTCTGTGTTTTTCTGTCAATATGGGGTGCTGTGTGTACATTAATGAGGAAAAAAATGAACTTAAATGATTTTAGCAAATGGCTGCAATATAACAAAGAGTGAAAATTTTAAGGGGGTCTGAATACTTTGTGTCCCCACTGTATATATACAGTGTAAACTCTATATACTCTGCATTTAGCGTAGCCTATGTATACAGTGTAAACTCTATATTCAGTCAGTACACAGTGTATTTGATATATATATACAGTCAGACTAGTGTGTGTATATATATATATATATATATATATATATATATATATATATATATATATATATATATATAGCTCTAAATCTATATATAGATCTATATCTATATATATAGATATATATAGATATATACTCTGCATTCAGAGTAGCCTATATATACAGTGCATTCGGTGGTGTACAGTTTCTAATACAGTTCAAGCGGTATACACAGTATATAATACAGTGTAGTGCAGTGTTAAAAAAAAGAACCCATCACCCATCATGTCCACAAGGCCTCCAAAGAGAGGCAGATGCTCACAGGCCACTAAAAGAGGGCAAGCAGCCTCTGAAATAATATTTAATATATTTATTTGTTAGGGGTTACAGTGTTCAGGCACCACCAACACCTAAGGCCCAATGTTTCTGCCCCTGTTTAACAGGGGCATGTAATTACAATTTTTGAAATAATATTTAACAGCAGGGACCGTTCCTGCACACAACAAGAGTAACTGTGAGGGGTTACCGTGTTCTGCCACTGCCAACTAGGGATGAGCCGAACACCCCCCTGTTCGGTTCGCACCAGAACATGCGAACAGGAAAAAAGTTCGCTCGAACACGCGAACACCGTTAAAGTCTATGGGACACGAACATGAATAATCAAAAGTGCTAATTTTAAAGGCTTATATGCAAGTTATTGTCATAAAAAGTGTTTGGGGACCTGGGTCCTGCCCCAGGGGACATGGATCAATGCAAAAAAAAGTTTTAAAAACGGCCGTTTTTTCAGGAGCAGTGATTTTAATAATGCTTAAAGTCAAACAATAAAAGTGTAATATCCCTTTAAATTTCGTACCTGGGGGGTGTCTATAGTATGCCTGTAAAGGGGCGCATGTTTCCCGTGTTTAGAACAGCCTGACAGCAAAATGACATTTGGAAGGAAAAAACTCATTTAAAACTACCCGCGGCTATTGAGAGATGCTGGACGAGAATGCCGGAGGAAGAACCAGAAGAGCCAGAAGAACCAGAAGAAGAAGAAGATGAAGGAAGAAAGAAGAAGCATTTAAATAAAGGAATTGTCAAAAACTGTCTCTTGTCATTTTTAACTATTTTGACACTTTTTTAGTGAAATGGTAGGGGTAAGTACCCCCTTACCATTTCACACAGGGGGGGGCTGGGATCTGGGGGCCCCCTTGTTAAAGGGGGCTTCCAGATTCCGATAAGCCCCCCGCCCGCAGACCCCCACAACCACCGGCCACGGTTGTGGGGATGAGGCCCTTGTCCTCATCAACATGGGGACAAGGTGTTTTGGGGGGCTACCCCAAAGCACCCTCCCAATGTTGAGGGCATGTGGCCTGGTACGGTTCAGGAGGGGGGGGCCGCACTCTCGTCCCCCCCTCTTTTCCTGCGGCCTGCCAGGTTGCGTGCTCGGATAAGGGTCTGGTATGGATTTTTGGGGGAACCCCACGCCGTTTTTTTTTTTTTTTTTGGCGCAGGGTTCCCCTTAAAATCCATACCAGACCTGAAGGGTCTGGTATGGAATTTAGGGGGAACCCCACGTCATTTTTTTTTTTACATTTTGGCCGGGGTTCCCCTTAATATCCATACCAGACCTGAAGGGCCTGGTATGGAATTTAGGGGGACTCCCACTTCATTTTTTTTTTTTTTAATTTTGGTTCGGGGTTTCCCTGTGGGGAATTCCCATGCCGTTTTTATCAATGAACTTCTATGTGTATTGACGGCAATGCAATAGCCGCGGGTAGTTTTAAATGAGTTTTTTCCTTCCAAATGTCATTTTGCTGTCAGGCTGTTCTAAACACGGGAAACATGCGCCCCTTTACAGGCATACTATAGACACCCCCCAGGTACGAAATTTAAAGGAATATTACACTTTTATTGTTTGATTTTAAGCATTATTAAAATCACTGCTCCTGAAAAAACGGCCGTTTTTAAAACTTTTTTTTGCATTGATCCATGTCCCCTGGGGCAGGACCCAGGTCCCCAAACACTTTTTATGACAATAACTTGCATAAAAGCCTTTAAAATTAGCACTTTTGATTTCTCCCTTAGACTTTTAAAGGGTGTTCCGCGGCATTCGAATTTGCCGCGAACACCCCAAATTGTTCGGTGTTCGGCGAACTTGCGAACAGCCAATGTTCGAGTCGAACATGAGTTCGAGTCGAACTCGAAGCTCATCCCTACTGCCAACACCTAAGGCCCAATTTTTCAGCATAGTATATAATTTTTAGTTTTTTAGTATATATTTTTTTGCATTGATACATGTCCCCTGGGGCAGGACCCAGGTCCCCAAACACTTTTTATGGCAATAACTTGCATATAAGCCTTTAAAATTAGCACTTTTGATTTCTCCCTTAGACTTTTAAAGGGTGTTCCGCGGCATTCGAATTTGCCGCGAACACCCCAAATTGTTCGGTGTTCGGCGAACTTGCGAACAGCCAATGTTCGAGTCGAACATGAGTTCGACTCGAACTCGAAGCTCATCCCTACTGCCAACACCTAAGGCCCAATTTTTCAGCATAGTATATAATTTTTAGTTTTTTAGTATATATTTTTTTGCATTGATACATGTCCCCTGGGGCAGGACCCAGGTCCCCAAACACTTTTTATGGCAATAACTTGCATATAAGCCTTTAAAATGAGCACTTTTGATTTTTTACGTTTGTGTCCCATAGGCTTTAACGGTGTTCGAATGTTCGCACAAATTTTTAGTCTGTTTGCATGTTCTGGTGCAAACCGAACCGGGGGGGGGGGGGGGGGGTGTTCGGCTCATCCCTAGTCAGAACATTATAATGACACTCTCAAAAGCAATGACAAAAGCATTTCAAACGTGTCCAAGAACTTTAGAATGGTTCATGGTGGCAACCTGGATATGTTCTCTTTTTGTGGTTTAGAACAGGTAAAAAGATCTATAAGAGGGGGTTACACACATCGTATCCTGCTTCAGAGGGAGTTATGGTGGATCCATAAATGAAATACCTGACATCCCAGTGGAATGAATAACCGAATGGATGTTAATTTATTTCTAAAATAATAGACACTGGAATTGGAATGGCTAATGTTTCTTTTATTCCATCACTTGTGTTTCTCTTTCTCCATCCCCCCTCTTCTTCTCCTCTGGTTCAACCAACCTCACATGTTTTTAATTGATTCTAGATTGATTTTAACCAGGATGCATTGCCCCCACTAGTTAGAGCAGTGGTCTCAAACTGGCGGCCTTCCAGTTGTTTGCGAAACTACAAGTCCCATCATGCTTTTGCCTGTGGGAGCCATGCTTGTAACTGTCAGCCTTGCAATGCTTTATGGGACTTGTAGTTTTGCAACAGCTGGAGGGCTGTCAGTTTGAGACCCCTGAGTTAGAGGCATGTTGTAATATCCTATATAAACTTGATTTTATTGTTATTCTGTACGCTATGAGGAAGGTTTCGGCCGAAAAGGCGACAATATTTCAGATGTAGCCCTGCTGTTTGTGCTCAATAAAGGAATATAAGAAGAAGCATTCCTGTTGCTGGCATTTTTGTTTATTTTATGTTTATGGGAAATTCCAGCCTGTGCACCGGTACTCAGCTCACTATCTCTTCCTTGTGCGGTAGAGCTTGGGTGAGTCTTTGTTTATCATATAGCTATAAAGATAATTGGTGTAAGTGGTTACTTATCTGAGAGGCAGAAAATGTTCATCGCTCAATGAACACCTAGCAATTTTTGGAGGAACCCAAGGGTTCCATGGAATCCTGGTTGAGAAAGGTTGGTCTAGTATATAGAGACAATTTTATTTCGTGTTGGAGTAAAAAGGGCATAAAACCCCTTTTATGTTTCCATTTCTGTCTGTATCTCTGCTGGGTTAATTCATCCTCCTTGTTTCTCCTGGACCTGGTGACCTTTGCCATTGAGACAAAAACTGATGGGAAAGCTACATTTTTGTGCTGAGAACAGGAGGTGAGGGTAAGTCTTACAAAGGGGACACCTGTTTAGGTGACATCTTTCTATAAGGGAAATTCCTCCAACTTTGCAGTGATTTTCTCTTGCATCTTGCATCGTTTTATTTCAGGGGCAAAAATTGTAGGGAAATCTCCCAAATGGGTCACAGACAGAAAATAATAAACTGACAGGGGTTTTAACCCTTCCCTAATCTATCTGAAACAAAAAAAAAGTATAAACTATACATACACTTTTAGGGCTCATTCACACAGATACAGAGACCCATATAGCATGCAATATCCATTTGGGTATGCGTCTGGAGCAGTGGGAAGCTGCAAGCAGGCAGCCTATGTTAGTCAATAGAGAACCAGCAGCTGTATAGACTCACCCGCACATCCGAGTTTGACAGGGGTGAAGGGATGACTACACACTGCTCCAGGTGCATAAACAAATGGCTCTTTCAGACTATACAGGCCTCAGTATCCCTGTGAATGAGCCATAAAAATCTAAGGTGAAGCTGTAAGTAGAGGTATTACAATACACTGAGACTGTGGGCCCTATTCCCTGAAAGGCCTCATGCACATTGGGTGTCAAAATGCCTTTTAAAGGCATGTGACATTTTTTTCCTGTCTCTTAACGCTCCGCGTATATGTCCATGCACACATAGGCATTTACAGGCTTTAACCCCTTCCGACCCACACTATAGCTGAAAGATGGCTACAGCATGGGCTTACTTTGCTGGGAGGGCATCCATAGATGTCCCCCTGTGATCGTGCTGCCCGTGCACCCCCTGCGGTGCGCGGGCAGCGCACTCTGTGACCGGGGTAAAGGGCCAATCATAGCGGACCTTTACCACATGATCAGCTGTGTCCAATGACAGCTGATCACAGATGTAAACACAAGCCGCTTTCCTTTCCTCCTGCTGACAGCGTGAGGAGGGGAGAAAACAGCAGATAACCGTCTTGTGTTAGGGGGACATCTACACTGATTATCAGTGCCCTAATTTTTAGTGCCGTCCAACAGTGCCCACCAGTGTTGCCAAACAGTGCCCCCCAGTGCTCTCAATCAGTGCTCATCAGTGCTTCCTCATAAGTGTCACCTATCAGTGCTGCCTATCAGTGGCCATCAGTGCCACCTATTCGTGCCCAGAAAGAAGGCCAATGCGTTTTGGGGGACTAAGGCC
Source organism: Lithobates septentrionalis (assembly GCA_037952835.1). Classification (NCBI taxonomy): domain Eukaryota; kingdom Metazoa; phylum Chordata; class Amphibia; order Anura; family Ranidae; genus Lithobates; species Lithobates septentrionalis. The sequence goes on along the minus strand of JBBDGP010000639.1, from coordinate 3,146,660 downwards.
TCTTTCTATTGCTGAAATTTCAAATAAAATACCTTTATACCTCACTTTACTGGATACCGGACACTCCTTTACTTTTACTTCTTTCCAAACACACATGGAGTCGACCATAAGGCTGTACCCCGAGGTAGCAGCCCAGGCCTGAACAGGGCTCACCACCACCTTTTCCTCCAAATGGGCATGAACCTCGGGAAACCAATTCTTTCCATCTGCCCATACCTTACATACCTTACAACAGTGACTGATCGAGTCAGTCCAGCGTGATGTACACCTCTTCTTCTAACCACCTATTAGTGCTCATCAGTGCCACCTATCAGTGCCGCTTATCAGTGCAGCCTCATCAGTGCCCATCAAAGCCACCTATCAGTGCCGCCTCATCAGTGTCCATCGGTGCAGCCTCATCAGTGCACATCAGTGAAGGAGAAAAATTACCTGTTTGGATAATTTTATAACAAACCATGAAAATTTTGTTTGATTAAATACAACTAAAAGAAAGCTCTATTTGTGTGAAAATAAATGATAAAAATGTCATATGGGTACAGTGTTGCATGACCTCGCAATAGTCATTCAAAATGTGACAGCCTTAAAAGCTGGAAATTAGCCTGGGCAGGAAGGGAATAAAAGAGCGCAGTAGGCAAATGGTTAATCCTTTTTGCTGCCTGAGCTGTTTTTGCATTTTTTGCACACATGCTTAAAAAATAATTTTAGGCCTGAAGATACATAAACCCCCCAATGCATTATATATTTTCTGAAAGCAGACACCCTAGAGCAGGAATATGCAATTAGTGGACCTCCAGCTGTTGCAAAACTACAAGTCCCATCATGCCTCTGCCTCTGGGTGTCATGCTTGTGGCTGTCAGAGTCTTGCTATGCCTCATGGGACTTGTAGTTCTGCAACAGCCTGAGGTCCGCTAATTGCATATCCCTGCCCTAGAGAATAAAATAGTGGTAGTTCCAATTTTTATTTCACACGACATTACCGCAAAGGTCTATGAAATGCAAAATATACACTAAAGTTAATTTAAGGGCACACAACTGCAATAAATTACCCAATATTTTGGTAAAAAATAAAAGATGTGATTGAGTAAATAGATACCCAACATGTCAAACTTTAAATTTGCTTGCACCCGTGAAATGGTGACAAACTTCAGTACCCTATATTATACAATGCTTTAAAAGTTCCCTATACAGTGGCGAAAATAATTATTTGATCTCCTATAGATTTTGTAAGTTTGCCCACTTACAGAGAAATTAAGGGTCTATAATTGTTATTATAGGTGTATTTTAAATGATAGAGACAGAATATCAACCAAAAATCCAGGAAAAACACATGATACAAATGTTATAAATTGAGTTGCAGTTCAGTGAGTAAAATAAGCGTTTGATCCCCTACCAACCAACAATAATTCTGACTCCCACAGACTGGCTACAGTATGTGCTCATGTGGTACAGATTAGTCCTGTCAATTTAGGAAGGTTCTCACATCGTTATGTGTATAAAAGACACCTGTTCACAGAATCTATTTCTTCCAATCAGACCTTACCATCATGAGCAAGACCAAAGAGCTGTCAAAGGACATCAGGGACAAGATTGTAGACCTGCACCAGGCTGGAATGGGCTACAAGACCATCTGCAAGAAGCTTGATGTAAGAAGTTGGTGAGAAGTAGACAAATGTTGGAGCGATCATTTGCAAATGGAAGAAATGCAAAATAACCATCAATTGCCCTCGGTCTGGAGCTCCATGCAAGATTTTGCCTCATGGGGTAAGGATGATCATGAGAAAAGTGAGGGATCAGCCCAGAACTACACGGGAGGAACTTGTGAATGATCTCAAGGCAGTTGGGACCATAGTCACCATACAAACTATTGGCAACACAATACGTCGCCATGGATTGAAATCCTGCAGATCCCTCCAAGGTCCCCCTCCTCAAGAAGGCACATGTACAGGCCAGTCTGAAGCTTGCCAATGAACAACTAAATGATTCAGAGAAGGATTGGGAGAAAGTGCTGTGGTCAGATGAGACCAAAATCTAGCTCTTTGGCATTAACGCAACTGGCCATGTTTGGAGGAAGAAAAGTGTTGACTATGACCCTAAGAATACCTACAGTCAATCACGGAGGTGTAAACATTATGCTTTGGGTCTGTTTTTCTACTAAAGTTACAGGCCGACTTTGCCACTATGAGGGGTCAATGGACAGGATCATGTATTGCAAAATCTTGGATGAGAACCTTCTTCCCTCAGCCAGAACACCGAAGATGGGTCGTGGATGGATCTTTCAGCATGACAATAACCAAAAACATACCGCCAAGGCAACAAAGGAGTGGCTCAAGAAAAAGCACATTGAGGTCATGGAGTGGCCTAGCCAGTCTCTAGACCTTAATCCTATAGCAAATTAATGGAGGGAGCTGAAACTGCGAGTAGCCAAGCGACAGCCAAGAAACCTTAAGGATTTGGAGAAGATCTGTAAAGAAGAGTGGACCAAAATCTGTGTGCAAACCTTGGTCACCAACTACAAGAAACTTCTTACCTCCTGTGCTTGCCAACAAGGGTTTCTCCACCAAGTACTAAGTCTTGTTTTGCTTGGGGATCAAATACTTATTTTACTCATTTGAACTGCAACTGAATTTATAACATTTGTATCATATTTTTTGGGGGGGTTTATGGTTGATATCCTGTCTATCATTTAAAATACACCTACGGTATGATAAAAAATTATAGACCCTCCATTTTCCTCACCAGTTTAGTGTTACAGAGGAGGTGTGGTGTAAGAAATATTGCTCTCAATCCGACGTGTGCAGCGATATGTAATATGTGTATTGCAATGAACGTTTTCAAATGTAGGAGCCCCTGAGTTGTGCTTTAACATTCATACATGCCTATATTGGGGGCGGGGATCTCAAATAATTTTGAGGGGGGATTTTTTTGCTTGGGTGTAACTCATTTTTTACAATTTAAAAAACAAGTTTTTTACTTATCTTTTTTTTTTTTTTCAGCACATAGGGGACAAAAAGTCCCCCATGTGATTATTTTTTGATGACAGGTTCTCTTTAATGAGACATCCAGGGTCTAAAAGACCCTGAATGTCTCCTCTGTGCTCCACTGAATGGAATGAAGTTCACTTTGCAATACATTATTTTCTGGGTATGCTGGCCAGTCCAACCTGGTCAGCAACAAGGAGGGGAGGAGAGGGGACATGAGTCCGGCACCAGCTATGTTAGTCCTGGGCCCTCATATGGGCAAGCGGGGCCTGAGATATATAGCGGGGGCGTGGGCAGCAGGGGGGTGCTGTTACTGGGGGACAGGGTGTGTGGAAGCAATCGGGCAGCACCACAGCCGCCCGATCGCTTCCATCTGGCAGGCAGGAGTCTACTTGTTAGACTTACACACAATATTTGTAAAACCCCCCGTCGGTAGGTCGTATGGACCTGGCAGCGAAAGAGTTAAAAGGCAGAATAAAAAAAGATCACTTGCGTGGTCAGGAGAGGAGCATTTTGGCAGAAAAACTGTCCAATACACCTAAATGTGTGTAAACACACCCAAATGCGCCTAAAACATTAGACGCGTTTACTGCTTGAGTGTTCATTCATTCCAATGACCAGAGTGAACACCAAAATGCTTGACGTGCCTAAACGCTCCTAAGTCCTCATGCACATGGACGTTTTAAAAAACGAGCTGTAAAGCTAGGTTCGACGCCTGGAAAAACCGGCGTTAAAAACGCGATTTTTACCGCGTTTTTCATTAGCGTTTTTGCGCGTTTTTGCGCGTTTTTCCGCGTTAGCGCTAAGTAGCGTTTTTCAATGAAAAACACATCTCTCAGCTATATACACTCCCAAATTTCCCACAATGCCACAGAAACCAAAGAAAATATGTTAATGAGCATGTGTCGGTGCCATTTTGGTAGGAGAGAGAGAGAGGAGAGAGTGTTTCAGAGTGTTTCAGAGTTTTCAGTATATTTCAGTATTTTTCAGTATTTTTCTGAGAAATATGGATCCTGTCATGCAAAAGATCGATGAGGCAATCCTTCTGATTGTGTTGCGGAGGCAGAGGAGAATGAGACAGGAGGAGGAGAGAAGCAGCAGACGTCGATTTTGGGTGCATCCAATGGTATCCAATCGGTTTTCTACGGGGTACTTTGGCAATATTTATTCCCAACTGCGCTCATATCCAACAAAGTTCTTCAACTTTACAAGGATGTCAGTGCCGCTCTTTGATGACCTGTTGGAGAGGCTCAGGCCAAGGCTCACAAGGATGGACACTGTGATGCGTAGCTCTGTGCCACCGGAGGAACGGATGCTAGTGACACTCAGGTAAGTGAATACACATATGGGAGGAGGGGCTAGGGTTACGGTTAGGGGTTAGGGGGTTAGGGGTTAGGGTTAGGGTTAGGGGTTAGGGTTAGGGGTTAGGGGTTAGGGTTAGGGGTTAGTGTTAGGAGTTAGGGGTTAGGGTTAGGGTTAGGAGTTAGGGTTAGGGTTAGGGTTAGGGGTTAGGGTTAGGAGTTAGGGGTTAGGGTTAGGGTTAGGAGTTAGGGTTAGGGTTAGGGGTTAGGGTTAGGGTTAGGGTTAGGGTTAGGAGTTAGGGTTAGGGTTAGGGTTAGGGTTAGGGGTTAGGGTTAGGAGTTAGGGGTTAGGGTTAGGGTTAGGAGCTAGGGTTAGGGTTAGGGGTTAGGGTTAGGAGTTAGGGGTTAGGGTTAGGGTTAGGAGTTAGGGTTAGGGGTTAGGGTTAGGAGTTAGGGGTTAGGGTTAGGGTTAGGGGTTAGGGTTAGGGTTAGGGGTTAGGGTTAGGGGTTAGGGTTAGGGGTTAGGGTTAGGGGTTAGGGTTAGGGTTAGGGTTAGGAGTTAGGGTTAGGGGTTAGGGTTAGGAGTTAGGGGTTAGGGTTAGGGTTAGGGTTAGGAGTTAGGGTTAGGGTTAGGGTTAGGGGTTAGGGTTAGGAGTTAGGGGTTAGGGTTAGGGTTAGGGTTAGGAGTTAGGGTTAGGGGTTAGGGTTAGGGGTTAGGGTTAGGGTTAGGAGTTAGGGTTAGGGTTAGGGGTTAGGGTTAGGAGTTAGGGGTTAGGGTTAGGGTTAGGGTTAGGGTTAGGGGTTAGGGGTTAGGGTTAGGGTTAGGGTTAGGAGTTAGGGTTAGGGTTAGGAGTTAGGGTTAGGAGTTAGGGTTAGGGTTAGGGGTTAGGGTTAGGAGATAGGGTTAGGTTTAAGGGTAGGGTTAGGACTTATGTTTATGCTTTACTCTTTCAATAACTAAATTTATTATGTTATCTTAGGTTCCTTGCCACGGGACAAAGTTATGCCTCCTTGCATCACTACTTCCTCCTTGGCCTCTCAACGGTCTCAAAAATAATAAAGGAAACATGTGTGGCAATATGGGAGGAATTGATGGGAAACACATCAGGGTGAAGAAGCCTCCCCACTCTGGATCTTCCTATTTTAATTACAAAAAATATTTTTCGGTGGTCCTCCTGGCATTGTCCGATGCACACCTCAAATTTCTGTTTGTAGATGTGGGAGCATATGGAAGCCAAGGTGATGCCCGCATATTCCGCGAGTCGGCCTTTGGACGTCGTCTACATGAGGGACGACTCAATATTTCTGAAAGCAGGCCTCTACCCTGCACTGAAGAACCCAGCTTGCCATTAGTCATGGTGGCAGATGAGGCCTTTGGACTGGCTGAAAATCTAATGAGGCCATACAGTGGCACTGGTCTCAGCCGACAACAAAAAATTTTCAATTATCGGCTCAGCCGTGCACGCCGTGTTGTTGAATGTGCATTCGGGGTGTGCACGGCCAAATGGCGAGTTTTGCTGACAAGTATGCAATTGGATGTTGACAACGCCATTCAAGTCGTCCTGGCATGCTGCGTTCTGCACAATTTTCTGCGGGACAGTGACAGAAATAATGTTGAACAGGAGCCCATTAGACAACTTCAGAGGGTTCAATTTATGGACTTGCGTTCAACTGCACGTGTCATGAGCATTCGAAACCAATTTGCAGAATTTTTTGAAACACCTGATGGAGAGGTATCATGGCAGAATGATTATGTCTAAAAAATATTTGCAATACATCTACCTTTGCTGTCTTGTCTTTTTTGAAATAAAGCATTTCTAAATTGAAGTTTGTTATTTTTTGGTCCATTTGTCAACGATTGTTCTACAAGTCAATTTGATTCTGCCTTTGGGGTAAGCCTAGGCTAAGCCCAAAAAAGAGCAAGCTTACGCTTGTCCGAAGGCAGAGTACAATAGAGTCCTTTGCACTCTGCCTTCAGGGCAAGCAGAGTGCAAAGGAGTGCTGTTGTGCATCATATAAAAGACTTTTAAAACAAAATAAAAAATTAAATAAAGGATTGGGATCACAACTGGTATTTCAAGAAAAAAAAGATTTTATTTTGTGATTACAACTGGTGATAGGTGGTGGTGGATGGTTGATTGCATTGGGGATGTGGGGATTGGGGACAGGGTAACGGTTGGGCCTGGCGATCACTCCCAAAATCTTGCTGGTAGCGGGGTAGAGGGTATGAGGGCTGAAAATGGGAGGTGGAAGGTGGACAATCAGCATACGCTTGCAGGCTATGATATGAGGTCTGGGACGGCATAGGTGGTGGTTGGCGTGGAGGAGGGGGCTGATAGTGAGAGTGGGGTGCTAGCACTGCTGAGGTCCCAGGGGCCATTGGGGGATCATGAGAAACATTATATGGATCGCATGGAGGTGGCCCGCCACTCAATTTTGCATGTCTGTATTGCATTGCAATACCGTACATGCGATCCATACAAAGTTTCTCTTGGTCTCCCCCAATGTCCTCCAGGATGTGGTAAAGGCTGCGGCAGAAGCAGGCGCGTGGGTTATTGGTGTCTAAAAAGACATCCATACTGCGCCTCTCCTGCCGCACTTCCTGCAGCAGTGCTAGCACCCTGTCATCAGCCTCGGGATTATAGCCGCCCCTCGCCTGACGTCCACGCCCATGGCCACGAACACCGCCACGACCGCGCTGCTCTCCACTTTGTAAACTGGCCGGAGACGGTGTTTCCACAGCCCTCGATTCCTGCAAAAGAACAAAAATGTTTACATTGACATGTACATGGACAGACAGACAATGAGATAGAAAGGCAGACCGAAGCAGTTACCTCATCTGTGCCCTCAACAACTCCCTCGCTGATTGGTCGTGGAGATCCAGAGGTGGTCATTGGACTGTTTGGTCTCTGAACCTCTGCATCTTCCTCATCCACCTCTCCAAGTCTAAAATTTGAAGTTGTCCTGCAAACAATACAAATTGTATAAACGTTTACTGCGATTACCCCTAACCCTAACTCCTAACCCTAACCCCTAACCCTAACTCCTAACCCTAACCCTAACCCCTAAGCCTAACCCTAACTCCTAACCCTAACCCCTAACCCTAACCCCTAAGCCTAACCCTAACCCCTAACCCTAACTCCTAACCCTAACTCCTAACCCTAACCCCTAACCCTAACCCCTAACCCTAACTCCTAACCCCTAACCCTAACCCTAACCCCTAACCCCTAACCCTAACTCCTAACCCCTAACCCTAACTCCTAACCCTAACCCCTAACCCTAACCCCTAAGTCTAACCCTAACCCCTAACCCTAACTCCTAACCCCTAACCCTAACTCCTAACCCTAACCCCTAACCCTAACTCCTAACCCTAACCCCTAACCCTAACCCCTAAGCCTAACCCTAACTCCTAACCCTAACCCCTAACCCTAACCCCTAAGCCTAACCCTAACCCCTAACCCTAACTCCTAACCCCTAACCCTAACTCCTAACCCTAACCCCTAACCCCTAACCCTAACCCCTAACCCTAACTCCTAACCCTAACCCTAACCCTAACCCCTAACTCCTAACCCTAACCCCTAACCCTAACCCTAACCCTAACTCCTAACCCTAACCCCTAACTCCTAACCCTAACCCTAACTCCTAACCCTAACCCTAACCCCTAACTCCTAACCCTAACCCCTAACCCTAACCCTAACTCCTAACCCTAACTCCTAACCCTAACCCCTAACCCCTAAGCCTAACCCTAACCCCTAACCCTAACTCCTAACCCCTAACCCTAACTCATAACCCTAACCCCTAACCCTAACCCCTAACCCCCTAACCCCTAACCCTAACCCTAACCCCTAACCCTAACCCCTAACCCTAACCCCTAACCCCTAACCCTAACTCCTAACCCCTAACCCTAACCCTAACCCCTAACCCTAACTCCTAACTCCTAACCCTAACCCCTAACCCTAACCCCTAACCCCTAACCCCTAACCCTAACTCATAACCCTAACCCCTAACCCTAACCCCTAACCCTAACTCCTAACCCTAACCCCTAACCCTAACCCCTAACCCCTAACTTACGGTCTGGTATGGCTCTGCATATTTTGCCTGAGGAATTCGAGATTGGTGTGGTAAACGTGCTTTTTTTTGGTTGGCGCTGGTGCTCCGCTACGTGCCGCCTTGTCTTCGTCCGTGAGGTCCCTCCTGACACGGTCACGTAGGGACTTCCAGCGCCGCTGCATAATTTTACCTAAAATAACATGGAAAACAAAGGGTTAAATATGCAATCTTCATTTACATTACACACAAACAGATCATGCATTCAAGGAAAATAGACTTACTTATCTCCTTTCTTTCAGAATTTCTGATTTGTTCCCAGCCAGGGGTAATCGCAGCACATATGTCCTCCCAGGCTTTCACCTTGCGGATGTGGTCTCCATGCAGTGGATGTGCCACATCCCACAATTCTGGATGGGCCTGTACCGCATTGATTAATGCAACCTGAGAGACTGCACTAGCACTAGCCATCTTGGTGCCAATATCACCACAGTCACACGGCTGTGCAAAGGACTCTTGGGTAATCTAATGTCCAGACAGGAAATTCCTGTTTTTACAGAGATTACAGTGTCCAATCATCTCTTTTTAACCAAAAAACGCCGGAGTTAAAAAACGCGAAAAAACGCCGCGGTCGCGTTTTTGCGCGTTTTTGCGCATTTTTGCGCGTTTTGCGTTTTTACAGCTCTAGCGCCGCTCCTCGGAACGCACTGGTCCTGGGTTTTTTTTACAGCTTAAAAACGCCTAGGCTATTTGCAGCTCAAAAACGTCTAGGTGGGCATGAATCCATAGACTAACATAGACAGGCGTTTTTAAGCTGTAAAAAACACTAAAAAACGCGGCTGTAAAAACGTCCATGTGCATGAGGACTAAATGTATTTACAAAACGCAGCTTCAGGCACGGTTATTACACTGCTTTTCTCCTGCCAAGAGAAAGGTTTTCAGAAGAGCTTGATAAACGCCCAGTGTGCATGAGGCCTAAAAAAATAGAGGCACCTTGGACAGGAAGGTCAGGAGGTGGTACAGATGATTGCTGTAGCTGTAGTGAGTGAACACTAGAAATGTCCCTTTGAGATGTACAGTAAAAGTTTGCTGGAGAAAGCCTCTGTGCCTGAAATGATGTCCTTTAAAAATCCATTCCTTGCAAATCCAAAATTTAACTTGGCAGGATGTTGTGAGAGGCTTTATCTGCTAATACAGTGCAGTGCATGGGGGTCTACAAAAATAGACCTTGTAAGTCTCCACCACGCTACTCCCTGATAACAAAGAAACATTGCTGATATGCAACCAGTAAAGCAAAGAAAGCTGAATCAAAAGTGGAATTGGTGTCTAAAGTATCCAGACGGGAATATCTTCTGAGTTAAACAAATGTTTTCTCTGAGCAACTGCTTCAGTTTTACTCTAGTTTATGAGTATTAGTCTTTGTTTGCACAGCCAGCCACGGGACAGATCGTTGAGCTGAGCTTTTTCTGCCCCACACTGACCACCGAATCAAAAATTAACATGACCAGACACCATGTAAGAACTCTAGAGGGAAAACCTACTCGCACTTTCATTATGGTCCTCATCATTTCATTCCATAAAGTATATTTAATACCTTAAGGGCACCTCTGGCATGCCAGAATGTGTTTTGTTATCCTTGTAGCATTTGGAAAAGAATATTTCTTCTCACAATATTTGCAAATTGCAGATTTGCTCTCAGCAGTGGAAATGTTTCCAAACTCTAGATGTTGGTCTCACCATTTACTGAGAGGAGGAAAAGAGAAAACAATTTACTGACCAGACTATAGGTAAACATTATGCTGTGATGGCTGAGAAGATTAATGGGAATCATTTAAAGGTTAAAAATATAAGCTAATTTGTTAGACAAATGTACCCTCTTACCTGTCAATTAAGGCCTGAGAGGACAGAAACTATCATCTGCTGTATCACAACAATCACCCAACTGTAGGGGGTACAAGATGGAGCCCACAAGCAAACTAAACTGGAGCCCCAGTGCCCCTAGTGGCAGATATGCATATTTCTCTTGTTTGAGAACTGCATTGAGAAGTACAGTATTACTTGAATTGTGTTCAAGGATTTGATTGCCTTCAGCTGAGAGAACTTGCAATAATTTAACACTTTACTTAAAATCTCAGAGATCTTTCATTAACCACTTGAGCCCCGGACCTTTATGCTGCCTAAGGACCAGAGGTCTTTTTCCAATTTGGCACTGCGTCGCTTTAACTGCTAATTGCGCGGTCATGCAATGCTGTACCCAAACGAAATTTGCGTCCTTTTCTTCCCACAAATAGAGCTTTCTTTTGATGGTATTTGATCACCTCTGCCGTTTTTATTTTTTGCGCTATAAACGGAAAAAGACCGAAAATTTTGAAAAAAAATGATATTTTCTACTTTTTGTTATAAAAAAAATCCAATAAACTCAATTTTAGTCATACATTTAGGCCAAAATGTATTCGGCCACATGTCTTTGGTAAAAAAAAAGTTAATAAGCGTATATTTATTGGTTTGCGCAAAAGTTATAGCGTCTACAAACTAGGGTACATTTTCTGGAATTTACACAGCTTTTAGTTTATGACTGCCTATGTCATTTCATGAGGTGCTAAAATGGCAGGGCAGTACAAAACCCCCCCAAATGACCCCATTTTGGAAAGTAGACACCCCAAGGAAATTGCTGAGAGGCATGTTGAACCCATTGAATATTTATTTTTTTGTCCCAAGTGATTGAATAATGACAAAAAAAAAAAAATATTTACAAAAAGTTGTCACTAAATGATATATTGCTCACACAGGCCATGGGCCTATGTGGAATTGCACCCCAAAATACATTCAGCTGCTTCTCCTGAGTATGGGGATACCACATGTGTGGGACTTTTTGGGAGCCTAGCCACGTACGGGGCCCCGAAAACCAATCACCGCCTTCAGGATTTCTAAGGGCATAAATTTTTGATTTCATTCCTCACTACCTATCACAGTTTTGAAGGCCATAAAATGCCCAGATGGCACAAAACCCCCCCAAATGACCCCATTTTGGAAAGTAGACACTTCAAGCTATTTGCTGAGAGGCATGTTGAGTCCATGGAATACTTTCTTTTTTGACACAAGTTGCGGGAAAGTGACAATTTTTTTTTTTTTTGCACAAAGTTGTCACTAAATGATATATTTCTCACACAGGCCATGGGCATATGTGGAATTGCACCCCAAAATACATTTAGCTGCTTCTCCTGAGTATGGGGATACCACATGTGTGGGACTTTTTGGGAGCCTAGCCGCATACGGGGCCCCAAAAACCAAGCACCGCCTTCAGGATTTCTAAGGGCATAATGTTGTGATTTGACTCCTCACTACCTATCACAGTTTTGAAGGCCATAAAATGCCAAGATGGCACAAAACCCCCCCCAAATGACCCCATTTTGGAAAGTAGACACCCCAAACTATTTGCTGAGAGGCATGTTGAGTCCATGGAATATTTTATATTTTGACACAAGTTGCGGGAAAGTAACACTTTTTTTTTTTTTTTTTTTTTTTTTTGCACAAAGTTGTCACTAAATGATATATTGCTCAAACATGCCATGGGCATATGTGGAATTACACCCCAAAATACATTCTGCTGCTTCTCCTGAGTATGGGGATACCACATGTTTAGGACTTTTTGGGAGCCTAGCCGCGTACGGGGCCCCGAAAACCAATCACCGCCTTCAGGATTTCTAAGGGCATAAATTTTTGATTTCATTCCTCACTACCTATCACAGTTTTGAAGGCCATAAAATGCCCAGATGGCACAAGACCCCCCCAAATGACCCCATTTTGGAAAGTAGACACTCCAAGCTATTTGCTGAGAGGCATGTTGAGTCCATGGAATACTTTCTTTTTTGACACAAGTTGCGGGAAAGTGACAATTTTTTTTTTTTTTGCACAAAGTTGTCACTAAATGATATATTTCTCACACAGGCCATGGGCATATGTGGAATTGCACCCCAAAATACATTTAGCTGCTTCTCCTGAGTATGGGGATACCACATGTGTGGGACTTTTTGGGAGCCTAGCCGCATACGGGGCCCCGAAAACCAAGCACCGCCTTCAGGATTTCTAATGCCGCGTACACACGGTCGGACTTTTCGTCTACAAAAGTCCAACGGATGCTGACGGACTAAAGCTGGCTGGTAATCCGATCGTGTGTGGGCTTCTCCGGACTTTCAACGTACTTTTTTAGCCTCAAATCCGACGTACTTTAGATTTGAAACATGCTTCAAATCTTTACGTCGTAACTACGACGGACCCCGAAATCCGCTCGTCTGTGTGCTAGTCCGACGGACAAAAAGCCACGCTAGGGCACCTATTGGCTACTGGCTATGAACTTCCTTATTTTAGTCCAGTGTACGTCATCACGTACGAATCCGTCGGACTTTTGTGTGGTCGTGTGTAGGCAAGTCCGTTCGTTAGAAAGTATGCCGCAAGTCCGCCGCAAGTCCGCCGAAAGTCTGCCGGAAGTCTGTCGGACAGGCTGTCTGACTTTTGTAGACGAAAAGTCCGACCGTGTGTACGCGGCATAAGGGCATAATGTTGTGATTTGACTCCTCACTACCTATCACAGTTTTGAAGGCCATAAAATGCCAAGATGGCACAAAACCCCCCCAAATGACCCCATTTTGGAAAGTAGACACCCCAAGGTAATTGCTGAGAGGCATGTTGAGTCCATGGAATATTTTATTTTTTGACACAAGTTGCGGGAAAGTGACAATTTTTTTTTTTTTTTTTTTGCACAAAGTTGTCACTAAATGATATATTGCTCAAACATGCCATGGGCATATGTGGAATTACACCCCAAAATATATTCTGCTGCTTCTTCTGAGTATGGGGATACCACATGTGTGGGACTTTTTGGGAGCCTAGCCGCATACGGGGCCCCGAAAACCAAGCACCGGCTTCAGGATTTCTAAGGGCGTTAAGTTGTGATTCCACTCCTCACTACCTATCACAGTTTTGAAGGCCATAAAATGCCAAGATGGCAAAACCCCCCCCCCAAATGACCCCATTTTGGAAAGTAGACACCCCAAGCTATTTGCTGAGAGGCATGGTGAGTATTTTGCAGCTCTCATTTGTTTTTGAAAATGAAGAAAGACAAGAAAAATGTATTTTTTTTTCTTTTTTCAATTTTCGAAAGTTTGTGACAAAAAGTGAGGTCTGCAAAATACTCACTATACCTCTCAGCAAATAGCTTGGGGTGTCTAATGGGGTCATTTGGGGGGGGGTTGTGCCATCTGGGCATTCCATGGCCTCCGAAACTGTGCTAGGCAGTGAAGAGTGAAATCAAAAATTTACGCCCTTAGAAAGCCTGAAGGCGGGGCTTGGTTTTCGGGGTCCCGTGCGCGGCTAGGCTCCCAAAAAGTCCCACACATGTGGTATCCCCATACTCAGGAGAAGCAACAGAATGTATTTTGGGGTATAATTTCACATATTCCCATGGCATGTTTGAGCAATATATCATTTAGTGACATCTTTGTGCAAAAAAAAAAAAAAAAAGATTTGTCTCTTTCCCGCAACTTGTGTCACAATATAAAATATTCCATGGACTCGACATGCCTCTCAGCAAATAGCTTGGGGTGTCTACTTTCCAAAATGGGGTCATTTGGGGGGGGTTTGAACTGTCCTGGCATTTTATGCACAACATTTAGAAGCTTATGTCACACATCACCCACTCTTCTAACCACTTGAAGACAAAGCCCTTTCTGACACTTTTTGATTACATGAAAAAAATAATTTTTTTTTGCAAGAAAATTACTTTGAACCCCCAAACATTATATATTTTTTTTAAAGCAAATGCCCTACAGATTAAAATGGTGGGTGTTTCATATTTTTTTTTCACACAGTATTTGCGCAGCGATTTTTCAAACGCATTTTTTGGGGAAAAAACACACTTTTTTAAATTTTAATGCACTAAAACACACTATATTGCCCAAATGTTTGATGAAATAAAAAAGATGATCTTAGGCCGAGTACATGGATACCAAACATGACATGCTTTAAAATTGCGCACAAACGCGCAGCGGCGACAAAATAAATACATTTTTAAAAGCCTTTAAAAGCCTTTACAGGTTACCACTTTAGATTTACAGAGGAGGTCTACTGCTAAAATTACTGCCCTCGTTCTGTCCTTCGCGGTGATACCTCACATGCATGGTGCAATTGCTGTTTACATTTGACGCCAGACCGACGCTTGCGTTCGCCTTTGCGCGAGAGCAGGGGGGACGGGGGTGCTTTTTTTTTTTTTTTCTTTATTTTTTTTTTGCTTTTTTATCTTATTTTTAAACTGTTCCTTTCATTTTTATTTTTTTTTAATTAATTTTATTGTTATCTCAGGGAATGTAAATATCCCCTATGATAGCAATAGGTAGTGACAGGTACTCTTTTTTTAAAAAATTGGGCTCTATTAGACCCTAGATCTCTCCTCTGCCCTCAAAGCATCTGACCACACCAAGATCGGTGTGATAAAATGCTTTCCCAATTTCCCAATGGCGCTGTTTACATTCGGCGAAATCTAAGTCATGAAATGCTCGTAGCTTCCGGTTTCTTAGGCCATAGAGATGTTTGGAGCCATTCTGGTCTCTGATCAGCTCTATGGTCAGCTGGCTGAATCACCGGCTGCATTTTCAGGTTCCCTGTTGGGACAGGAAAGCCAGAGAAAAACATGGAAGACGGTGGGGGAGGGGGGGGCATTCCCTCCCACTGCTTGCAAAAGCAGTCTAGAGGCTAATTAGCCGCTAGGATTGCTTTTACATGAAAGCCGACCGCTGGCTGAAAAGAATGATACCAAGATGATACCTAAACCTGCAGGCATCATTCTGGTATAACCACTCAAAGTCCAGCAACATACCAGTACGTTGCTGGTCCTTGTTAGGCATATATTGTAAACTTTTTTTTCATGCAGCCTGTGGGCTGAACGAAAAAAAGATATTGATCGGTGGGTATGCCCACCATTAGAATACCTCCCTTCATCCACCCACTTCTAATGATGGGCATACATGCACCATTTATATATGCCGAAGCATGGGGGCATCCTCCCGCAAAAGGCAGGAGCAAATTGCTCCTCCACCCACTGCTGCCCCCACGCTTCGGCATATATGCTGAAGTATGTAACTGTGGTGGTGAAATCACCTCCGACAGCGTTGGAGTCACGGCTTTATATATCGTGGGAGCAAACGCTGTTGCTGTCAAGATAAATAAATCCGCGCTGCAACTGAATGGCGTACCTGCTAAGCAAATGATGGTTAACAATAAAACAAAGCAACATTACAGTATAACAGTAAGACTTACCATACCTGCAAAGCAAATACAAAAAAAAAATAGTAAAAAATAAAACATTTAACGCAACCTGTGCCTAAAATATATATATGCCGAAGCATGGGGGCATCCTCCCGCAAAAGGCAGGAGCAAATCGCTCCTCCACCCACTTCTGCCCCCACGCTTCGGCATATATGCTGAAGTATGTAACTGTGGTGGTGAAATCACCTCCGACAGCGTTGGAGTCACGGCTTTATATATCGTGGGAGCAAACGCTGTTGCTGTCAAGATAAATAAATCCGCGCTGCAACTGAATGGCGTACCTGAAAACAATAAAATGGTTACCAACAAAACACAGTAAACGGTAAAGTATGAAAAATCTGAAAAGGAAACATGGTAAAACATAATAACAATAAAACATTGCAGAATAGAATAGAGTAAAAAAGAGAAGAACAATAGAGAGAGAATAGAGAGAGAGAGAACAATAAAACAACAACTATTTTTGTTTTTTTTATTTTATATTTTTTTTTGTGTTTTTATTTTTTTTAATTTTTTTTTATTTTATTTTTTTACACTTTTTTTTAGTAACTTTTAACTTTTGTAACTTTTGTTCCAGGTTTGGGTCTCTCAAAATGCAATGGCATCTTGGGAGACCCTGTGTTAGTGTGCCTAGTCTGTGCAGTGCTGAACCCTACGCTAATACTCAACTAATGTATGGTAGCGTTCAAAGCATTCACCCATGCAAAGACCAGGATTGCCAGGACAGAGGGGACAATAAGTCCGGGTGTCACGCCTAAATCCGCGCTTGCTGCAGACACGACATCTTTTTTGGGGGGCTCGTTGGGTAGGGGTACTCGGGATGGCATAAAGAAAATGCCGCTCATGCAGCCGGCTTACTGCATTTGGTTGGGGAAGGTGAGGTAGAGCACCGTCTGGAAACAGAAGGGCTCTGACGATCTCTTCCTGGAATTTAAGGAAGGATCCAGTCTGTCCTGAAGCTCTGTATAGCACATGAGCATTCAGCAAAGCCAATTGAAATAAGTATACAGACACTTTTTTGTACCAGCGTCTGGCCTTACGGGCAACTAAGTACGGCGCCAACAACTGGTCGTTGAGGTCCACCCCTCCCATATTAAGGTTGTATTCATGGACACAGAGGGGTTTCTCCACAACACCAGTCGCCGTAGAAATTTGGGTCGTCGTGTCTGCATGAAGGGAGGTGAGAACGAAAACATTCTTCTTATCCCTCCACTTCATAGCGAGCAAATTATTATACTTCAAGCAGGCTCTCTCCCCCAGCCTAAGACGGGAATCTACAAGCCGCTGGGGAAAGCCCCGGCGATTAGGTCGCACGGTGCCACATTCTCCAATCTGCTGATCAAACAAGTGACTAAAAAGTGGCACGCTCGTATAATAATTGTCCACGTACAAGTGGTACCCCTTTCCGAATAAGGGTGACACCAAGTCCCACACTATCTTGCCAGCGCTTCCTATGTAGTCAGGGCAGTTTGTCGGCTCTACGTGACTATCTCTTCCCTCGTAAACCATAAATCTACATGTATAGCCTGTGGCCCTGTCACAGAGCTTATACATCTTGACCCCGTATCTGGCACGCTTGCTGGGAAGGTACTGTTTGAATGACAAGCGGCCAGAAAACTTAATAAGGGACTCATCAACGCAGACAACTTGATGGGGGGTAAACAAGTCTGCAAAACGTTGGTTGAAGTGGTTTACGAGGGGCCGAATTTTGTAGAGCCGATCGTATGCAGGGTCTCCACGAGGACGACAGAGTTCATTGTCGTTGAAGTGCATGAACCGCAAAATCTGCTCGTATCGTGCCCTGGCCATGGAAGCAGAGAACAAGGGTGAATGGTAAATTGGGTCAGTGGACCAATATGACCGCAACTTACTCTTTTTATTCAACCCCATGAGGAGGGAAAGGCCCAGAAAGGTCTTAAATTCGGAGACCGTAATTGGTCTCCAATCTCTGGCAAGGGAGGACTGGGGATTAGCGGCGATGTGTTGACCAGCGTACAAATTGCTTTGGTCCACAATAGATCTATAGAGATCTTCGGTGAAAAACAGTGAATAAAAATCCAGTGGCATAAAGTCAACTGTTTCCACCTGAATTCCGGGTTGGCCAGTGAAAGGGGGAAGTACGGGTGCTGCAGAAGTGGAAGGTTCCCAATTCGGATTGGCCAATGCAGCAGGAAGGACACTATGGGCACGACGGGCCTGTCTTTGTCTTCTTGGTGGCAGCGGGACACTACTACTGCTTGCCACCTCGCCAGCTTGAACTGCACTTATGGGACTCGCCACGTCACCACGTGATACTGCAGTGCTGGATGTACGACCAGGGTGTACTAGGCCGCTGGTGCTTGCCAGTTCACCAGAAGGAATAGCGGCGCTAGTACTGCTCTGCTCCATACGAGAGTCCTGCGGTTCTTGCACTTCAAGGACAGCATAAGTTCGGGGTCTGGTACGCCTGACCCTAGCAGGGACCACAACTCTGTCGTCAGAGCTATCTGTCATGGAGCCGCTGTCCTCTACAGGTTCGTATTCTGAGCCTGAACTTGACAGATGAGTGACTTCCTCTTCACTATCTGTCATACTCAGAATCCTGTAGGCCTCTTCACTAGTGTACCTTCTATTTGCCATTTTGGGCTCTAAATTTAGGGGTACACTAGTGAGACTCACAGGCAAAAAAGCTCCTGACTGTTGGCGACTGTATCAAAACGCTACCAAAAAACTGTTAGCGATCGCAGGGATCAGGCCTGACTCTGCGACCGCTGCAGTTATGTGTGCTTAGTGTTTTGTAAGTGACAGTGATCGATCGATACTGCACTTGGGTGGGCTGGGCAGGGCTGGGCCGAGGAGCAAAACGCAGGTGCTAGCAGGTATCTGGGCTGATCCCGCTAACACTGCGTTTCAGGGAACCCTAAACTGCTGGGGGGTATAGATCTGATCGGATCAGATATCGATCCGCTCAGATACTATAGCACTAAGGGAGGTGTATGCTGCGTGCACGGGTTTTAGCTGTACTGGCGCTAACCTGACGCTGCCTGGGGCGACGCAGACCTTATCTGATCCTAAAAACTTAACTTCTATCACCGCCGGGCAATTAGGGGGTTAAACCTTTATAGGGTAATAAACGGCGGGTGCCCTAAAACTATAATAAACTGTAATAAACTGTAATAAACTACAAAAAACAAACTAGCTAACCAGCGTCACCCGTAACACTTATACGGTGATCGCTGGTGAAAGGGTTAACTAGGGGGCAATCAGGGGGTTAAAACCTTTAGCAGGTAGTATATGGGGGTCCCTGTCGCTATAAAACACTGACAGCGAACCTATATACTTACCTCCCTAACTAGCGTCACCTGTGTCACTAATACAGCGATCAGAAAAACGATCGCTTAGCGACACTGGTGACGGGGGGTAATCAAGGGGTTAACTTTTATTAGGGGGGGTTAGGGGGGTACCCTGGACCTAAGGGGGGGGTACCCTAGACCTAAAGGGGGCTAACCTAACTGCCCTAAAACTTTTAACTGACACAAACTGACACCAATGCAAAAAAAAAAAAAAATGCTATTGGTGTCAGAGTGACAGGGGGTACAGGGGGGTGATCAGGGGGTGATCGGGGGGTGATGGGGGGTGACAAGTGTGCCTGGCGTGTTCTACTGAATGTGTAGTGTTGTGCAGACTTACTTGATGTCTTCTCTCCTCGGCGCGGCGACGAAAAGACCGTCTCGAGGAGAGATGACATCACTTCCTTTCCCTCTGTTTACATTACAGAGGGAAAGGAAGCATTTTCATTCACCGGGAGCGATCGGGAGGGGGTGGCCAACAATGGATGGCCTCCCCCTGACCTTTCATCGCCCGGGAAGAAATGGCGACCGCCTCGGGCACCGGGGGGGGGGACCGATCGGACCCCCCACCCGCGGAAAGCAAATCACGTACACTGTACGTGATTTTGCCTGTCCGTGCCACCTTGCCGACGTACATCGGCGTGAGGCGGTCGTCAAGTGGTTAATCACTTGCCCACTGGGCACTTAAACCTCCTTCCTATCCAGACCAATTTTCAGCTTTCGGCGCTCTCACATTTTGAATGACAATTACTCAGTCACACTGCACCCATATGAAATTGTTGTCCTTTTTTTCACACAAATAGAGCTTTCTTTTGGTGGTATTTGATCACCATTGGGTTTTTAATTTTTTGCACTGTAAATGAAAAAAGACCAAAAATGTTGTAAAAAAAATGCATTTTCTTTATTTCTGTTATAAAATTCTGCAAATTAGTAATTTTTCTTCATACATTTTGGCCAAAATTTATACTGCTACATATCTTTGGTAAAAATAACCCAAACCAGTGTAAATTATTTGGTCTTTGTGAAAGTTATAGAGTCTATTATCTATGGTGCCAATCATTAATAATTCATCACACCTGAGCACACCTCATGTAATGACAGCCTAATTTCTTGAGACACTAACAAGCCAGGAAAGTACAAAAAACCCCAAATTACCCATTTTTAGAAAGTAGACAGTCCAGGGTATTTAGAAAGAGGCATGGTGAGTATTTTGCAGTTGTAAATTTTTCCCCACAATTCTTTGCAAAATTTAAGATTTAAAAAAAAAAAAAATTCACAAAATTGTCACTTTAACCACTTAAGGACTGGAAGGATTTGCCCCTTTAGGCTAGGTTCACACTGCTGAAGTGCGAATTTAGCACGATTTTGATCCGATTGCGTTGCAAATTTGCATTGCGAATTTTATATGTGTTCTTGCGATTCTACAGCAAATTTTGCAGTCTATAGAGCTGAATTCGCATCGCACACGGATCAAACTCGCACAGGACCTTTTTTTCACGCAGGTTATATTTGCAACGCGTCGATGTGAACGGCACTAATGTTAATCTATGTAATTTAAATGACTTGCGAATTTGAGCGATCGCAATGGCTCAAATTCGCAATAGAATTCGCAGCAGTGTGAACCTAGCCTAAAGACCAGGCCATTTGATTGCGATACTGCACTGCGTCGCTTTAACTAACAGTTGCATGGTCGTCCAATGTTGTACTCAAACAAAATTTACGTCCTTTTTTTCCTACAAATAGAGCTTTCTTCTGGTGGTATTTGATCACCTCTCTGGTTTTTATTTTTTTGCGCTATAAACAAAAAAAAGAGCGACAATTTTGAAAAAAAAAACAACAATATTTTTTACTTTTTGCTATAATAAATATCCAAAAAAAACCCCAAACAAATGTCTTCATCAGTTTAGGCCAATATGTATTATTCTACATATTTTTGGTAAAAAAAAATCGCAATAAGCGTATATTGGTTGGTTTGCGCAAAAGTTATAGCGTCAACAAAATAGGGGATAGATTTATGGCATTCTTATTATTTATTTACTTTTTCTAGTAATAGCAGCAATCTGCGATTTTTAGCAGGACTGCGACATTGCGGTGGACAGATCAGACACTTTTGGGACTAGTGACATTTATACAGCGATCAGAGCTAAAAATAGCCACTTATTACTGTATAAATGTCACTGGCAGGGAAGGGGTTAACACTAGGGGGTGACCAAGGGGTTAAGTGTTCCCTAGGGAGGTGTTTCTAACTGTGGGAGCAGTGTACTGACTAGAGGAGGAGAGAGATCGCTGTTCCTGATCACTAGGAACAGCAGATCTCTCTCTACTCCCCTGTCAGAATGGGGATCTGTCTGTTTACATTGACAGATTACTGTTCTGGCTCTCTGAGGAGCAATCACGGGAGGCCCGTGGACATTGCGGCTGCCGGCCACGAGCATCGGCTCCCGCATCGCATCGCTCTTAAAGTGACCAACGTACACTTATGCCCCGTACACACGGTCGGATTTTCCGAAGGAAAATGTCCGATCGGAGCGTGTTGTCAGAAATTCCGACCGTGTGTGGGCTCCATCGGACATTTTCCATCGGATTTTCCGACATACAAAGTTGGAGAGCAGGAGATAAAATTTTCCGACAACAAAATCCGTTGTCGGAAATTCCGATCGTGTGTACACAAATCCGACGGACAAAGTGCCACGCATGCTCAGAATAAATAAAGAGATGAAAGCTATTGGCCACTGCCCTGTTTATAGTCCCGACGTACGTGTTTTACGTCACCGCGTTTAGAACGATCGGATTTTCCGACAACTTTGTGCGACCGTGTGTAGACAAAACAAGTTTGAGCCAACATCCGTCTGAAAAAATCCTAGGATTTTGTTGTCGGAATGTCCGAACAAAGTCTGACCGTGTGTACGCCCTATTACAGTGATTCGTGCAGCCGTGCCAACCTGCTGCAGAGTAATGATGGCAGCTGGTCGGCAAGCAGTTGACAGGTTATTTCTCTCACACATCATATGCATACCACAAATTACACCCTAAAATACATTCTGCTACTCCACCTGAGTATGGCGATACCACATGTGTGAGACTTTTACACAGCCTAGCCACAGAGAAGCCCAACATGCAGAGAGCATCATCAGGTGTGCTAGGGACATACATTTCAAATCTAATTTGACTACCTATTACACTTTTGTGAGGGACTGATGGGCACTGTAGTGGCATGGATGTGGCATGAATGAACACTGATGTGACATGGATGTGGCACGGATGAGTACTGATGTAGCATGGATGTGGCATGGATGAGAACTGATGTGGCTTGAATTTGGCATGGATGAGCACTGATGTGGCATGGATGTGGCATGTATAAGAACGGATGGGTCGTTGGTGAGCACTGATATGGCACAGATGTGGCATGGATTTGGCATGGATGAGCACTGATGTGGCATTGATTTGGCACAGATGAGCACTGATGTGGCATGGATGAGCACTGATGTGGCATGGATGTGGCACAGATAATCACTGATGTGACACAGATGAGCACTGATGCGGCATAGATGTGGCACGGATGAGCACTGATGTGGCATGGATGAGCACTGATGTGGCATGGATGTGGCACAGATGAGCACTGATGTGGCATGGGTGAGCACTGATGTGGCATGGATGTGGCACGGATGATCACTGATGTGGCATAGATGCAGCACGGATGAGCACTGATGTGGCATGGATGTGGCACAGATGAGCACTGATGTGTCATGGATGTGGCACAGATGATCACTGATGTGGCAAGGATGTGGCAGGGATGATCACTGATGTGGTATAGATGTGGCACGGATGATCACTGATGTGGCATGGATGTGAACTGATGTGTCATGGATGAGCACTGATGTGGCATGGATGAGGCACAGATGAGCACTGATGTAGCATGGATGAGAACTGATGTGGCATGGATAAGGCACAGATGAGCACTGGTGTGGCATGGATGAGAACTGATGTGGCATGGATGTGGCACGGATAAGTACTGATGTGGCAGGGATGTGGCACAGATGATCACTGATGTGACACAGATGAGCACTGATGTGACATGGATGTGGCACAGATGATCACTGATGTGACACAGATGAGCACTGATGTGGCATAGATGTGGCACGGATGAGCACTGATGTGGCATGGATGAGCACTGGTGTGGCATGGATGTGGCACGGATGATCACTGATGTGGCATAGATGCAGCACGGATGATCACTGATGTGGCATGGATGTGGCACAGATGATCACTGATGTGGCATGGATGTGGCACAGATGATCACTGATGTAGTATAGATGGGGCATGGATGATCACTGATGCATAGTTGCCAACTGTCCCGGATTTCCCGGGACATTCCCGGGACTTACACTCTATTCCCGAATTTTTGGTGTCCCGGGAAATGTCCCGAGAAATCCGGTTTTCGATTTTCGCCGCCAGCCGCCGCTAGAGGTTGAAGAAGCTCAGGAAGACGGCTAGGGGGGGCTAGACGGAGCTCCTCCGTCGCCGCCCACCCTCCGCGCCGCCTCACCCCGCCTACCCCCGACCCGCTGCCAGTCTGTTATGGAAAGGGGCGGGGGTTTTGCCATGCGGTATTCGACAAGACACCGGCGGACACCTCTGAGGTAGGGGAGGGGGGGCGCACCGCTTTGTAAGGGGGGCTCCACTGGGGACACACCTGATGTAAGGGAAGCTCCACTGGGGACACCTGATGTGAGGGGGGGCTCTGCCAGGGACACCTGATGTGAGGGGGGGCTCTGCCAGGGACACCTGATGTGAGGGGGGGCTCCGCCAGGGACACCTGATGTGAGGGGGGGCTTTGTCGGGGACATCTGATGTGAGGGGGCGCTCTGCCGGGGACACCTGATGTGAGGGGGGCTCTGCCGGGGACACCTGATGTGAGGGGGGGCTCTGCCGGGGACACCTGATGTGAGGGGGGGCTCTGCCGGGGACACCTGATGTAAGGGGGGCTCTGCCGGGGACACCTGATGTGAGAGGGACTCCGCCGGGGACACCTGATGTGATGGGGGGCTCCGCTGGGGGCACCTGGTGTGATGGGGGGCTCCGCTGGGGGCACCTGAAGTAAGGGGGGCTCCGCTGGGGGCACCTGGTGTGAGGGGGGGCTCCGCTGGGGGCACCTGGTGTGAGGGGGCGCTCCACCAGGGACACCTGATGTGAGGGAGGGCTCTGCCGGGGACACCTGATGTGAGGGGGGGCTCTGCCGGGGACACCTGATGTGAGGGGGGGCTCTGTCGGGGACACCTGATGTGAGGGGGGGCTCTGTCGGGGACACCTGATGTGAGGGGGGGCTCTGCCAGGGACACCTGATGTGAGGGGGGCTCTGCCAGGGACACCTGATGTGAGGGGGGGCTCTGCCGGGGACACCTGATGTGAGGGGGGCTCTGCCGGGGACACCTGATGTGAGGGGGACTCCGCCAGGGACACCTGATGTGAGGAGGGGCTCCGCCGGGGACACCTGATGTGAGGGGGGCCCGCTGGGGACACCTGATGTGAGGGGGGGCTCCGCTGGGGGCACCTGGTGTGAGGGGGCGCTCCGCCGGGGACACCTGATGTGAGGGGGGCTCTGCTGGGGACACCTGATGTGAGGGGGGGCTCCGCCGGGGACACCTGATGTGAGGGGGGGCTCCGCTGGGGGCACCTGGTGTGAGGGTGGCTCCGCTGGGGACTCCTGGTGTGAGGGAGGGCTCCGCTGGGGACACCTGGTGTGAGGGGGGGCTCTGCTGGGGGCACCTGATGCAAGGACGGACGGCTGGTGGCAGGCGACGTGGCTAGTGACACACTCTGGGCTCCCACTGATACTGCATTATGGTGAGTTGAATGATTTCATTTTATATTACAATGTAATAATAGAAATAATGCACTTCAATCATCCTGACACCATAACAACCATGGTGCCGGAATGATTGAAGTGCTAACACCAGGTGTTTGGAGTATCTTTATCTGCTGATTGTTAAACTTTCTAGAATACACATATTTTTATTGTGTAGGATCTGGGGCTGCTGTCCCGTCATTTCCCTCTCCCCCTCTCCCCCTTTCCCTCTCCCCCTTTCCCTCTCCATCCCTCATTCATCTCAGACTCTGACCACACCCTCTTGAGCCACGCCTGTTTAAGCCACGCCCACTATGATGCGTAAACCACGCCCATTTTTCGCTGTGGCACGCTTCGCGCGCCGCACTTGTATATTTTTCCTAAGCCACGCCTACAAAGGAATGCCCCGCCCCCTAATTATTGTACGGCTCCGCCTACAGCCGCAAAAGTGTCCCACTTTTTTTTTTTACAATGTTGGCAACTATGCTGATGTGGCATGGATGTGGCACGGATGAGCACCAATGTGGCATGGATGATCCCTGATGTGGCATGGATGTGGCACGGATGATCACTGATGCCCCACTGCTTTTCTCCTTCCTCCACACCAGCGTTATTACTCGGTATTCCTGATAGGATATGGCTCCACATTCATGCAATAATAGAGAATACACAGTGCTCTCCGTTTGCAACATTTATTAAAGTGCCCCAATTAAAAAACACTTTCAAGATATTCTGTTAAAACCAGTTCTGTATAGTCCTGCTCACCACTGTGGCTGCGTGACCTCACAGGGTCGGCTCCTTCCCTCTACACGCATATCGCCCTCCGATTGGGCTTTCTCAATAGATCTGCATGATAGATTAATAGCGCTGCACTTATATTTTTCATTTTATTTTAACCACTTAACAACCGGCCCATAGCCAAATGACGGCTACAGGGCGGTTGTTTAACTCTGGGAGGGCGTCCAGGGACGTCCTCCCAGAATTCTGCTCTCGCGCGCCACCTAGGGCGCGCACTCGAGAGCATCCGTGACCGCCGGGTCCTGAGGACCCGGCGCATCACAGATCCCGGTAAATGACCGCTGATCGATCACATGTAAACAAACCTCTGATGACGCCGGTTCCTCTCCTCCCCCTCTCCTCCCCTCCTGTGTACCGATCGGTACACAGTGACCGGAGAGGCGGATGGATGGATGGCTGCAGCGTTGTGGGCTGCATCTGTAGTGCCCACAGCGCTGCACAGAGACATCCAGCCATCCATCCATCCATGCTCAGCCATCCCTCACTACTCTGCATGCCCTGCAATGCTGTGCAATACTCTGCAATTCCCTCTGCAATGTCCCACAATACTCTGCAATACCCCTGCAATACTCTGCCATACCCTGGAATACCCCACAATACTCTGCCATACCCTGCAATACTCTGCCATACCCTGCAATACCCCGCAATACTCTGCCATACCCTGCAATACTCTGCCATACCCTGCAATACCCCGCAATACTCTGCCATACCCTTGAATACCCCGCAATACTCTGCCATACCCTGGAATACCCCGCAATACCCTGGAATACCCCGCATTACTCAGCCATACCCCGCAATACTCTGCCATACCCCAAAATACCCCGCAATACTCTGCCATACCCTGCAATACCCCGCAATACTCTGCCATACCCTGCAATACCCCGCAATACTCTGCCATACCCCAAAATACCCCGCAATACTCTGCCATACCCCAAAATACCCCGCAATACTTTGCCATACCCTGAAATACCCCGCAATACTCTGCCATACCCTGCAATACCCCGCAATACTCTGCCATACCCTGGAATACCCCGCAATACTCTGCCATACCCTGGAATACCCCGCAATACTCTGCCATACCCTGCAATACCCCGCAATACTCTGCCATACCCTGCAATACCCCGCAATACTCTGCCATACCCTGCAATACCCCGCAATACTCTGCCATACCCTGCAATACCCCGCAATACTCTGCCATACCCTGGAATACCCTGAAATACCCTGAAATATCCCGCAATACCCAGCCATACTCTGCAATACTCAGTGATACCCAGCCATGCTCTGCAATACCCCGCAAAAATCTGCAATACTCTGCCATAACCCGCAATACTCTGCCATACCCAGCCATACTCTGCAATACCCCGCAATACCCAGCCATACTCTGCAATCCTCGGTGATACCCAGCCATACTCTGCAATACTCGGTGATACCCAGCCATACTCTGCCATACTCTGCCATACCCAGCCATACTCGGCGATACTCTGCAATACCCAGTAATGCTCAGCCATACCCAGCCATGCTCAGCCATACCCAGTCTCTGTATGTGGCCAGGCTGTGGAAGTCTCACACATGTGGTATTGCCGTACTCAGGAGGAGTAGGAGAATCTATTTTGGGGTGTCATTTTTGGTATGTACATGCTATGGGTTAGAAATACTGTATAAATGGACAACTTTGTGTTAAAAAAAAAAAGCATTTTAACCACTTCCCGCCTTCCGTCATACAACGTCCTTGACTTTGTGTGGGGATATCTGAATGATGGGTACAGCTACAGGCATCATTCAGATATCATCTTTTTCAGCCGGCGATTCCCTACACCCTAAGAATGATCATAGCGGCTGTTACACTGCTTGATCGTTCTTACGGGAGGCGAGAGGGGACGCCCCCCCTCCCGCCGCCCTCCGGTGCTTCTACCGACTCAACACTACGATCGAAGCCAGGATCTTTTTTTTTTTA
This sequence comes from Lithobates septentrionalis, assembly GCA_037952835.1. Taxonomy (NCBI): domain Eukaryota; kingdom Metazoa; phylum Chordata; class Amphibia; order Anura; family Ranidae; genus Lithobates; species Lithobates septentrionalis. The sequence continues at coordinate 3,119,091 of JBBDGP010000639.1, read as the reverse complement.
TTTCAGGAACAGCCTAGAGGTGAGATGTTGGGTCTTATTGACCCCATATCTCACTGTAAAGAGGACCTGTCATGCCATATTCCTATTACAAGGGATGTTTACATTCCTTGTAATAGGAATAAAAGTGATCCAAAAAATTTTTTTTTTGGAAAAAAGTGTGAAACTAAAATAAATAAAGTAAAATGAACAATAAAAAAAAATAAATTTTTTTTAAAGCGCCCCTGTCCGTGTGCTCACATGCAGAAGCGAACGCATACGTAAGTCCCACCCACATATGAAAACGGTGTTCAAACCACACATGTGAGGTATCGCTGCGATCGGTAGAGCAAGAGCAATAATTTTGGCCCTAGACCTCCTCTGTAACTCAAAATTTGTAACCAGTAAAAAATTTTAAAGCGTCGCCTATGGGGATTTTTAAGTGGCGAAGTTTGGCGCCATTCCACAAGCGTGTGCAATTTTGAAAGGTGACATGTTAGGTATCTATTAACTCGGCGTAACTTCATCTTTCATATTATGCAAAAACATTGGGCTAACCTTACTGTTTTGTTTTTTTTTAAAGCAAAAGACTGTTTTTTTTCCAAAAAAAAGCGTTCGAAAAATTGCTGCGCAAATATAGTGCGAGATAAACAGCTGCAATGACCGCTATTGTATTCTCTAGGGTCTTTGCTAAAAAAACATATATAATGTTTTGGGGTTCTATGTAATTTTCTAGCTAATAAATGATGATTTTTACATGTAGGAGAGAAATGTCAGAATTGGCCTGGGTGCTCCAGAACGCCTGAAGGTGCTCCCCTGCATGTTGGGCCTCTGTATGTGGCCATACTGTGTAAAAGTCTCACACATGTGGTATCGCCATACTCGGGACTAATAGCAGAATGTGTTTTGGGGTGTAATTTGTGGTATGCATATGCTGTGTGTGAGAAATAACCTGCTAATATGACAATTTTGTGAAAAAAAAGAAAAGAAAAAAAAAAACTTGATTTTGCAAAGAATTGTGGGAAAAAATGACAACTTCAAAAAACTCATCATGCATCTTTCTAAATACCTTGGAATGTCTTCTTTCCCAAAAGGGGTCATTTGGGGGGTATTTGTACTTTTCTGGCATGTTAGGGTCTCAAGAAATGAGATCTGCACAGAGCGTCCTTGGAGGAGCCAAGGACGCTCTGTGCAGATCAGCAGTTTCACACAGTGTACTGCACTGAATCTGCTCCTGTCTAAGGCGGCTGACTGCTATAGTAAAACCTGCATATGCCTTATCATTATAAGGCACACGTGAGTGGATTGAAGTTTGCCTGTGTACCTTGGTATCCTAACTATTGCACAATGATTGTTTTTTTCTCTTATTTGCCTGTTTATGATTCTCACATTGGTTGTGAATAGAAGCAAAAAACACTTTGGTACTATTAAGATCAATGAGCACCTTAATTAAGCAAGTGTTTTTAAACAGCTTTGCTAGTGATCAAAAGCTCTATACCAATCAGGATTCCACACCTGTATAATTGAACCTTCTGAATACATCCCTATATATTTATTTTTATGTGGATTTTTTATGTGAATTTTTTACACATTTGGTGTCACTAATTTTTTATAGTTTTACACTATTTTGATTGCTGGATTTTTTAGGAATTTTTACTCACCGCTGGATTTATTTGACTATTTATATTTACTTTTATATTCATTTTCATGCACATTGTGAAGCGCTTCAAATATCATTATTTATAAAGATACTTTGTATTTACTTTAAGTATAACTAAAGGAAAACTTTTTTTTGTTTTTGTTTTGGATAGGGTGGGGAGGTATTAGAATACCTATTAGGTTTTTATTGTTGTCTGTGCCCCCATTAGTAAGATTCGCTCTCTCTATTTGTCCTATTTACTATTATCATTGAAAATGAAATGAAAATCTCCCATTTTGGGTTGCCTTCAGAAAAGTAATAGAGGGGACATTTTCCAATGGGGACACTAGTTCTGATGACCTGGGGGACCCCCAAGTGATTCCCTTAATTTGCAGGGATTTCCTCACACTTCCTGTTTTAGCTATGGGACAGGAAGTGAAGGGAAATCTCCTCAATGAGACACAGATGGCAAATAAAAGCTGACTGACACTTTACCATCATTTTAGCGTCGTTTTTCAGCTGCTAGCAGGGTGCTTTTAACCCCCGCTAGTGGCCGAAGAAAGGGTTAATAGCACCTGAAAAGCGCTGCTGTCGAAAGAGCTTTGCAGGCGCTTCAGCAGTGCTGCCCACTCATTTCAATGGGCAGGGGCGTTTTAAGAGTGCTGTATAGAGCGTTCCTCCACCGCCCCAAAGATGCTGCTTGCAGGACTTTTTCTAACGTCCCACAAGCTCACCGCTCCTCGGGGCTCCCACACTGGCACTGCAGGGGAGGCATTTTTCAGGTGCTTTACAGGAGCTATTTTTAGCCCAAAAGTGCCTGAAAAACGCCTCCAGTGTAGAAGGGGTCTCACTCTATTCAGAATGGAAAAAAAAAGTTTTGATTATATTTCTATATTAACCCGTTGCCTACTGGGCACATTCACCCCCTTCCTGTCCAGGCCAACTTTCAATCTTTCAGCGCTGTCACACTTTGAATGACAATTGTGCGGTCACACAACACTGTTCCCAGATGCGTGTTTTGGTGCGTTTCTGTGAACACGCAGGGATGAATGGGGCCTAAGGGGGCACAGTTATGTGTTTGTATGTGTAAAGGAACCCTTAGGCCTTATGTACACAGACGGATGAATTTATCATGCCAGAAAAAATACCTCTAATCCTGCATGTATTCACATGCGTTTACATGCGTATGGCGTTTAGAAGTGTATGCCTGTAAACTCATTGGACAGACTAGAAGATTCCTGTATTCTAGACTTTTAGAGTAAAGTTCCGCACATAGGCGTGCGTTTAGGTGGCGGTTTTGTGCGTTTCTGTACATGAGGCTTCATAATAGGAGCAAATTTAGTATAATGTCTTTAATCCAAATAAAAGTCCTGAGGTACTCTAAGATCTCCGCCATAAATAGAAGAAGCAGGAAAAGTCAGGCTGACCTTTGGATGAACATAACAGTCCTCAGTACCCAGATCCAGGGCCGCCTTTAAGGCAGGGCAAAAGGGGCAGCTGCCCTGGGCCCTGTCATTGTTGTGGGGCCCAAAGCAGCTGCCTCATACTTGCCAACTATCCCAGTTTAAACTCCCTTGTCCCTTGAAGTTTTAGTCCCGTGCTGTGTCCTGATATCTCAGTGTGAAGTGCTGCTACTAATGCTGCCCAGCTCTGCCCTATTGTTGTGTACAGATGACTCACCTGCAGACCCTGTGTTTTCATGTAAATAACCGGCATTCATATATAAATAGCTTCATCCGGCGGCATAGATATGTAAATAAAGGCGGCCTTACAGTGAGGAGATGATGTGCTGTAACCTCTAGCAACCAATCAGTGAGCAGTATTACTGTACAGTAATCTCTAGCAACCAATCAACAAGCAGAAATCCTGTGCGGTAACATCTAGCAACTAATCAGTGAGATGCAATGTGTGCTGTAACCACTAGCAACCAGTCAGTAAGCGGTAATGATACACTGTAACCTCTGGCAACCAATAGCAATCGCTTCCTGATCTAATACAGTAAACTGATTTTAAGTGTAGCTGCTATTTATTGTATGTCTCAGAGCAGGTGGAGAGCGAAATTGCATGGAGGGGGGGGCCCAAGAAAACATTTGCCCAGGGTCCAATCAATATTAAAGACGGCCCTGCCCAGATCAACCAAACAGACTTCTTCTTTTACTTTCAACTCCACAAGAAATAAGCGAGAATCTGATTGGTTGTTATTGACAGGAGGAAAAGTTCTGACAAGTACACTTTTAATAAATAAGCTCCATTATATTACATAACAGGGCAGAGGAGATCTATGTATCACTATGTATGGTTCTTCCACAGAGCAAAGCACGCCGGTGACGTCACGAGATCCCGGCCAGAGATCGGTCCGGGGGACAAATGAATGGAGGTGGGCGGGGCCGCTCGTATAGGGGGGTGTTCTGTACTGGCCGGGTGGGCGTGTCTTTGGGACGCGCTCCGGAGATGTCCGGGGAGTCCCGAGCACGAGGTGTCACGGCCGGCGATAACATGGCACCGACCCGGCAACCGGATGAGGACGGCGAGAGGAGTCCGCACAGCACGGTGAGGGGGAGGGGAGCGAAGGAAGTGGGTTAGGGGGAGATATAGGGGAGAGGAAGTGCGGCAGAGCCCATCACTGTGTACCCCGATCACCCCCTGACACTGCCGGGCACCCACCCCGCACAGGGACAGCTCGGGCCCGGGACAATGGAAACTTTTCCTGTCCTCCATCTGCACTTTATTTATAAACTGCCTGTCTTCAGGAACCAGGGCCTGCTGTGATCTCCAGGGGCCCCACAGCCCGCTGTGATTTCCAGGGGCCCCCACTGTCATCTCTAGGGGCCCCGCTGTGATTTCCAGGGGCCCCCACTGTCATCTCTAGGGGCCCCCACTGTCATCTCTAGGGGCCCCCACTGTCATCTCTAGGGGCCCCGCTGTGATTTCCAGGGGCCCCCACTGTGATTTCCAGGGGCCCCCACTGTCATCTCTAGGGGCCACACTGTGATCTCCAGGGGCCCCACAGCCCGCTGTGATTTCCAGGGGCCCCCACTGTCATCTCTAGGGGCCACACTGTGATCTCCAGGGGCCCCACAGCCCGCTGTCATCTCCGGGGGCCCCCCACTGTCATCTCCGGGGGCCCCCCACTGTCATCTCCGGGGGCCCCCCACTGTCATCTCCGGGGGCCCCCCACTGTCATCTCCGGGGGCCCCCCACTGTCATCTCCGGGGGCCCCCCACTGTCATCTCCGGGGGCCCCCCACTGTCATCTCCGGGGGCCCCACAGCCCGCTGTGATCTCTAGGGGCCCCACTGTGATCTCCAGGGGCCCCACTGTGATCTCCAGGGGCCCCACAGCCCACTGTGATCTCCAGGGGCCCCACAGCCCGCTGTGATCTCCAGGGGCCCCACAGCCCGCTGTCATCTCCAGGGGCCCCACAGCCCGCTGTCATCTCCAGGGGCCCCACAGCCCACTGTCATCTCCAGGGGCCCCCACTGTCATCTCCAGGGGCCCCCACTGTCATCTCCAGGGGCCCCACAGCCCGCTGTGATCTCCAGGGGCCTCACAGTCTGCTGTGATTTCCAGGGGCCCCACAGCCCGCTGTGATCTCCAGGGGCCCACTGTCATCTCCAGGGGCCCCACAGTCTGCTGTGACCTCCAGGGGCCCCCGCTGTGATCTCCAGGGGCCCCACAGTCTGCTGTGATCTCCAGGGGCCCCCGCTGTGATCTCCAGGGGCCGCACAGTCTGCTGTGACCTCCAGGGGCCCCCGCTGTGATCTCCAGGGGCCCCACAGTCTGCTGTGATCTCCAGGGGCCCCCGCTGTGATCTCCAGGGGCCGCACAGTCTGCTGTGATCTCCAGGGGCCCCCGCTGTGATCTCCAGGGGCCGCACAGTCTGCTGTGATCTCCAGGGGCCCCCGCTGTGATCTCCAGGGGCCGCACAGTCTGCTGTGATCTCCAGGGGCCCCCGCTGTGATCTCCAGGGGCCGCACAGTCTGCTGTGATCTCCAGGGGCCCCCGCTGTGATCTCCAGGGGCCGCACAGTCTGCTGTGATCTCCAGGGGCCCCCGCTGTGATCTCCAGGGGCCGCACAGTCTGCTGTGATCTCCAGGGGCCCCCGCTGTGATCTCCAGGGGCCGCACAGTCTGCTGTGATCTCCAGGGGCCCCCGCTGTGATCTCCAGGGGCCGCACAGTCTGCTGTGATCTCCAGGGGCCCCCGCTGTGATCTCCAGGGGCCGCACAGTCTGCTGTGATCTCCAGGGGCCCCCGCTGTGATCTCCAGGGGCCGCACAGTCTGCTGTGATCTCCAGGGGCCCCCGCTGTGATCTCCAGGGGCCGCACAGTCTGCTGTGATCTCCAGGGGCCCCCGCTGTGATCTCCAGGGGCCGCACAGTCTGCTGTGATCTCCAGGGGCCCCCGCTGTGATCTCCAGGGGCCGCACAGTCTGCTGTGATCTCCAGGGGCCCCCGCTGTGATCTCCAGGGGCCGCACAGTCTGCTGTGATCTCCAGGGGCCCCCGCTGTGATCTCCAGGGGCCGCACAGTCTGCTGTGATCTCCAGGGGCCCCCGCTGTGATCTCCAGGGGCCGCACAGTCTGCTGTGATCTCCAGGGGCCCCCGCTGTGATCTCCAGGGGCCGCACAGTCTGCTGTGATCTCCAGGGGCCCCCGCTGTGATCTCCAGGGGCCGCACAGTCTGCTGTGATCTCCAGGGGCCCCCGCTGTGATCTCCAGGGGCCGCACAGTCTGCTGTGATCTCCAGGGGCCCCCGCTGTGATCTCCAGGGGCCGCACAGTCTGCTGTGATCTCCAGGGGCCCCCGCTGTGATCTCCAGGGGCCGCACAGTCTGCTGTGATCTCCAGGGGCCCCCGCTGTCATCTCCAGGTGCCTCACAGTCTGCTGTGATCTCCAGGGCCCTACACCCCAATGACTGTGATCTCCAGGACCCCTGACCACCAGCGTCTCCAGGATCCCAAGCCCCGACTGCAAATGTCTTCCTGTTAGGAAGATATTCTTCTCTAATTGTCCTGATCACTATTATCACCAATATTTAGTGTGGGTAAATTTGAATTTGCCACCAGAACATGAATATGAAATGTGATCTCCTGGCCCTACACCCCGGACCGCCAACATTTGCAGGACCGCCAATGACTCCAGGTTCCCACGCCTCGACTGCCAACGTCTTCCTGTTGGGAAGATATTCCTCTCTAATTGTGCTGATCATCATTGTCACCGATATTCAAAATGTGGGTAAATTTCAGAGATGAACCGTAGTCTCCTTCATCAGGGGCCCAAAATATGAGGAGGATCTAGATTTGTAAGATAGAAAATATACAGACCGATGGAAGAGGGGGAAGACTGTAGGGAGGTCTGTGAAGTCTTGTGCTGCAGGTAGACACAGCGCAGCAGGACTCTCAGTCACAGAGAGAACTCCCAAACAGTCTCCTATCCCTGGGCAGGACCCCTCGCCTCAGTTTATTCCTCACTTTTTAAAGTTTGTCTGGATGCGTCTATGTACTGTTTTGCTATTATACTATGTACTTCCTTGAAAAACCCTGATGAAGGAGACTACGGTTCATCTCTGAAACGTCGTTAGGTTTAGGATTTCTGTATCATGTCTATTCTGCCAAATGTTTGTACTTGTCTATTTCTTATTTATCATGTACCCTTTTGTCTTTTTATAATAACATTTATACACTTTTTTACCTTATTTGTGCTATGGTAGTGCCTTTAAAGTCCCACCCCTAGGGGGTTCCTCCATTTCCATGTTTACTTGGGATGTGGCACACCGTTTCTGGTAGCAGCCGTGTTTGGATATTCATGTTTCACACGGAAAGATATTCACTCACTTCCTGGCAATAAAACTGATATACTTTAATCTGCTGTTTTTACTAAGGGAAGTGATGGATGTTCACTTCAGTTCCATCACTTCCCCCATGTCACAGGACAGAGCTCTGCCTTGTTTACATAGGCAAAGTTCTGTCCAGCCTCTCTCCTCGCTGATCAGCGGGTGTTAGTGGACGTCCATTGGCCGGCACCTGCTGATCGGTATGTATTGTGTCTAATTACAGCCGCTGCGGTGCATGCACCCTACCCGGAGGTGGCGGGTCACATACTAGGTACCTGATCTGGCGTAGGAGAGCCGCCTCTGCTGCCATATAAGTATGCGAGAAAAAATAAGGCGTTGATATGGGACTTTACATGAGGCATGTTTCTGTTGATGATAATTTATGAAATACCTAGTTCTTGATTGAGTGTCACAATCCCCAAAGGGGAGTCCATAGATCCATAATGAATTCAATAATAATTTTGATAAATTAATAAATATGATATACAATGCATAGTCTACATAATATACAATGCATAGGGTAAAACTAAGAAACCATAATAATAAATATAATATTTATTATCAATGATAGATGGACATGATTGGTACAAGCAATAACAATGAATATAATAAACACAGCCCTCAAATTCTACTCACCATACCTCAAAATGTGACTACGTGAGTTTGGGCTGCCTGGGAGCAGGGGGGGGGGGGGGGGCGAGCACCGCCAGCAGCCTGGGTTCTATGGGAGCTGTTCTCCCAGCGACCGTAGGGGAAGAGAGAGGAGAGCCACCGCCTGGTTTATCAGAGCACCGGGGAACATAACAGCTTTCATTTCAATAGCTGTGTGTTCCCCGCCATGCGCCGTCCCCGCCATGCGCCGTCATTTACAGCTCCTCCTCTTTGCCTGATAGACTTATCACCCATCCCAGGATTAGACGGGTGATCTGTCTATCAAAGTGCCCGGATAAAGGGGAGGGGCTGTATATGGCGGCGGGGAACACACAGCTATTGAAATGAAAGCTGTTCTGTTCCCAGCGCTCCGATAAACTAGGCGGTGACTCTCCTCTCTCTTCCCCTGCACAGGTAGGCTGCACTGGCGGGGGCAGGCTGCATTGGTGGACCCGGGCAGGCTGCATTTTTGGGCACGGATAAAGTTGTTAATATTTATTTTTATAACTTAATTCTGTATAAAACAATTAAGTGTAATTTCATGAGATAATTTATGAGGGTGTGTTTAGGAGTGGAATTATGGGCGGGGCAACTGGTGGCGAGTAACCCTTGAAGCCTGGCTAGTAGCTCAGGACTTGACATTTTGAGCCCTGATAAACTCATGAATCAAATGCATATAATTAACATAAGTATACGCAATGCATGGTATAGGCAAACAAAATTCCGGATTATGGGCAAGCTTGACTTGGCACCCTTGAGTGAAGACTCAATGCGTTTCATTGCATTTACAGGCAATCATTAGGAGTAGGATGCATTAATCAAGCTACAGGGCTAAAAAAATGGATGAATAGAGTATCAAAAGGTTTCCTATGAAATGGCGAAATGCGGTATACTTCCAAGGAGATAGGTGAAGAATTCAGACAATATTTTACTGCCCTCTATTCGGTAGGACAGAGGGGACAGAATGGGGAAGAGTTGGAGGAGAAGGCGAGAGATTTTTTAGAAGGGGTAGGACTCCCTAAATTGTCAGAATACGATACTATGGAGTTAGACTGTTAACAGTGGAAGAGATAAACCTGGCCCTGAAATCGTCTCCCCCAGGCAAGAGTCTGGGGCCGAACGGTTTCACAGCCAGCTTTTATAAAAAATTTAAAGACTCCCTGCTCCCGAGGCTTTGCAAGGTCTGGAATGGCCTTGGGAAGCAAGGTGAAATGTGTAGGGATGTGTTAACAGCTGCAGTGACGCTTATCTCTAAAGAGGGGAAGGACCACACCCTGTGCTCAAGCTTTAGGCCGATTACACTGTTAAACGCAAATGTTAAACTATATGCGAAGGTACTGGCGCTTAGGCTCAAGGGAAAAATTCCCCAACTGGTCCATCCGGATCAGGTGGGATTTATCCCAGGGAGAGAGGGCAGAGACAACGGGCTGCGGTCTCTGCTCATAATGGAGGCCATGAAACTAAAGGGATCCCCTGGTCTACTTCTGTCGATAGATGCCGAGAAGGCTTTTGACAGAGTAGACTGGGGGTTCATGTTTAAAACGCTAGCAGTAATGGGTATAGGGCCTACAATGCTAAAATGGATTAAAATACTGTATAATCAACCAACAGCATATGTGAAAGTCAACACTTTAGCCTCTGCGCAGTTCACTATGAAAAACGGGACCAGACAAGGATGCCCACTGTCCCCGCTCCTCTTCGTCCTAACTTTAGAACCATTACTGACTACTATCCGAAAAAACCCAAGCATTAGCGGTTGCATAGTGGGTAAGGAGGAGCATAAATTGGCTGCTTTTGCCGATGTTCTGTTTTACATCACCAAACCCAGAATTACGATCCCCAATTTACTAGCTACAATAAAGAAATTCAGTGAGCTGTCAAATTATAAAATTAATATTGAAAAATCTGAAGCTTTAAAAATTAATATCGATAAGCAGGAAGTGGTTAGACTAAGCGAGATATTTTGTTTCCCCTGGAGGGATAAAATCAAGTATCTAGGAGTAAAGCTTGCCGGCTCCATCAGGAAGATATTTCAGCTTAACTTCATCCCTTTCCTAGATGAAATTAGAGCAGAAATAAAAAGAATCTCACATCGCCCGGTCTCATGGATAGGGCGAATTAACATAGTCAAAATGGTACTAGCCCCTAAGGTGCTCTACAAAATGCAGATGCTTCCGATTCCTCTATCCCAAACTTACTTTAGAACATTAATAGATTTAATAAATAGATATGTATGGAAGAGTAAGAGTCCCAGGATAGCGTACACAGTGATGAGTAGAGAAAAAGCACAGGGAGGGTTGGGAATCCGGGATTTTAGAAACTATCACAAAGCAATTGCATTAGCACGGGCACTAGATTGGGCAAAGGGAAGTGTTAATAAAAGATGGGTCAATTTAGAAACGAGTTTAAGTAATGTAATTTTAAATCACATAATTTGGAATCACCCGCAACATAGGAATTTAGGAGTAGATACACATGCTTTAACTCACCTCACGTTGAAAACATGGGATCAGATTCACCGGACTAGGAAGTGGGAGTATAATTTTCCCTTAATTTATTTAAAGAATAACACATATTTTCCCCCGGGGATAGAGGAAGTGGGAGGAAACTGGATTTTGAATAGAGAAGCACAATTAAAGGATATTATCAATAAGGGAAAAATCTATACATATCAGGAATTGGTAATAAAAAGGGATGTATTGAAAGTAAACAGGTGGTGTTACGGGCAGCTTGAACACTTTGTCAAAAGTTTACCGGGTTCCCTGAGGGATGAAGCAGACTATAGACCGATGGAGAAATTATTCTGCAGGGCCACAGCAAAGAGAAATATCTCGGCAGTATATAAAATATTGATAAATCGCAAGGGGGAGATAGCACCGCCTTTTATTAAAAAATGGGAAGAGGATTTGGGAATCAGATGTGAGAAAAGATGGGTAAGGAGCATCTTGGGGGCAACGCATAACACAGCAGTAGATATGAAAACGATTGAGACCAATTACAAATGCCTGGCCAGGTGGTACATGACTCCAATCAAAATAAGCAAATTTAATCCTGATAGATCGCCGGAATGCTGGAGAAGGGTATAAGGCCCCGGGAACAATGGCGCACTTATGGTGGGAATGCCCAAAAATCAAAATCTTTTGGCAGGAGGTAATCAAATTGACCGAAGAAATAACGGGTAAGGTTATCCAGATGGATCCGTGGGTCTGTTTGTTCCATAGGTCAGAGGGCAGTATTAGAAGATCTAAAACCTCGCTAATACCAGTGCTTCTAAACTCCGCAAAGAGCGTAATCCCAAGAAAATGGCAGGAAGCGGAGAGTCCGGGGATTAGGGATTGGATTTTAAGTGTTATAGAAATTTACACTATGGAAAATTCTGAGGCAATTCATTCATCAGATAGGAATCAGGTTGAAAGGGGAGGTAGATGGGCTAGATGGGAAGCCTTTAAAAGAACTGAGAGTTTTGCCGAAGCCTTTTTGTAGTGATATAAATATAGAGAATACTCTTCTTTATCAGGAATATTTAAATGAGATTAATATCTGTGGGGGGAGGTTGGTGGGCAGGGGTGGGATATTCTTTGGGGTTCAAATGGCTGTGTTCGATTTATATATTTGGTAGATTGTTGTATCCCCTTGAAAAATGTTTTTTCTATGTATTTATTATTTGAAAAATTAAATAAAGAATTAAAAAAAAAAAAAAAAAAAAAAAAAGTTTCCTATGCTCTCTTAAGGAAAGAGAGGGGAGCAAAATCTGGCAGTTTTATACATTACCTATAGGGTGACCCAGCAGCTCTCAAAATGGGATTTACTGGTGGCTTGGTGAGAACTATCTCCTTTAGGGATTATGACACTCAATCAATTTATACCTAGGTATTTCATACATTATCAACAGAAACGTCCCATATCCATTCCTCCTTTTTTCTCTTAAATATTCAGGGATGGAGGCATGTCTCTGCTATGTTTGTGTATGAGTGGGTCACTTTCTCTCTCTCCTTTTTTTTTTTTTTTTTTTTTTATATTTTTTTTTTTTAGCTTGCCCTATTATTATCAATAATAATAATAATATTCAGGATTTATATAGCACCAACAGTTTACGTAGCGCTTTACAACTTGAGGGTAGAGAGTACAAATACAATACACTTTAATACAGTAGGAATCAGAGGGCCCTGCTCCTTAGAGCTTACAATCCATATAAGTATGTTATGCAGTCGGCAATCGACTATATTGCTGAGCACACCAGATTGAGAGCAGTAGATCTAGGTCACTCATTTACAATTATATCTAAATTGATGGGTGGTAAATGTCCCCTATTAATAATCTTGAATATCATATTTTTTTTCTCATTTTGTGGCTTGCCATCTTCTTATTGAACACTACCGTATCTTTTATTTTGTACAAAAATTTGGGGAATAAATAGTGTTTTGTGTGAGAGAAAATTAATTTTTCGTTTTTTTTTTTTTTTTTGTTTTTTTTTACAGAAAATTATAGATTTGATAAAAAGGTGTGCAAATAGTGTGTCAAAAAAAATGTAACTACCACCTTTTTTTTTTTATTTTATATTGCTAAAAGTGGTTTAATGTTCTGTGGGTTTTAGCGCTGATGTCTAGATTTCATTTAACTCCATGCACACTTTTTCGCGTAGTGAGAACAAGCTTTCCCGCTCGAGATTTTGTTGAGCGATTTGCACACGATTTTGGGGCCAGCCCATTTACTGTGGCTGTGTCTGTTAGTGGTGCAATTTTGGTACTGAAACCAAAAATTCAGGATGCACTTGGCTGAAAAAAGAAATTGTATTCAACTTAAAACATAAATTTGAATATGAATTTATTGTCGGACAATATTGGCACTTTTTGAAGTTGTAGTAAAAATCCTGCTGGCTGCATTTATGGTGCATATTTGGTCATTTAAAAAAGCACACCAAAAAACTCACCTCCCCATTGAAATGCATTAAAAATAAGAAAGAACTCATCAAAAATGCACCTGTGTTGCATATTTTTTGAGTTGCATACCTATGAAAAACATTATAAGCAAGGCAAAATTGCAGGCGTTTATGGCAGCCTTTATCGACACTTTTTTTTTTTTCCTTTTCTTTAGGCACAACGCTAAAACCCCTATTTTCAGCTGATAATTTTCGGTGGCTGAAATTTCGGTGCATCGCTAGCACTAGTGTCCGTACAGCTGCTGCATCTCCATTCACTAGCATAGACTGTAGACATGTAAACAAACGCCTCATTCACGCTGTATGGACCTCAGTGTCCATGTGAATGAAGCCTTCCCCTGTGTCGGGATCCTCTTCTGTTTTCCTCACTCTAGGATCACTGTGTCCTATTTTTACAAACGTCAGAGCAAATTTCTCCTAGAGGGAAGTGAACACCAGAAGACCCCAACACACAGGAAGGCTTCATTCACATGGACACTGAGCTCCATACTGTGTGAATGAGGTATTTGTTTACACATACACGCGGTTCCAGTTAGCGAATTGAGTGTCAGCAGCTGTACGGAAACAGCCACACATTTCTAAATTTGACAAGCATGCAGGAGCGGGCTTACGGCCCCAAACGCGCCCACCAAACCTGGCACGCCTTTCAAAGTGTATGTGCGGTTGTGTCCATACAGCCGCTGTGTCTCCATTCACTAAGGCTACTTTCACACTAGGGCCGCCCGAGTGTTAGCACTAAAGCGCCGCTTGTTTTAGCGGCGCTGTTTAAGCACTGTTTTTTGGACGCTAGTGGGGCAGCGTTTAACCCCTCGCTAGTGGACGAAGCAGGGATTAAATGTGCCAGTGTTGCGGTGCTTCAAAAGCGCTGTACATTCATTTCAATGGGCAGGATGTTTTGAGAGCACTGCATACGGCGCTCCCAAACCACTGCAAGGATGCTGCTTGCAGGACTTTTTTCTAATGTCCCACAAGTGCACCACCCCAGTGTGAAAGCATTTGGGCTTTCACATTTGGGGCAGAAATTGGAGGCAGTTTTCAGGCGCTATTTTTCTAGCGCTAAAACGCCTGAAAACCGCCGCAGTGTGAAAGGGGTCTTGCATAGGCTGGCAGCATGCAGCTCCAGACATGTAAACAAAGGCCTCCATGACGCTGTACAGGCCTCAGTGCTCATGTGAATGAGGCTTCATTGGTGTTGGGATCAGGCCCGGACTGGCCATAGGGCAGACCGGGCATTTGCCCGGTGGGCTGCCCGCTCCTTGGCCTGTTGCTGCCCAGACCGCACAGCGGGAGGTAAGCGGTGGCCTGGACAGGGTTAACACAGGCCGCGGCCGCGGCTCCCCATCGCTATGCGGCCATACCTGCGCCTCTCCGGCCGGAACTACAAGTGAAGTTATCGGCTGCATTGGCTGAGCTGTCTCTCACACACAGCTCAGCCCCAGAGCCGCTGCTGACAGTTCCGCTCTGTGCTCTCAGCTCGGACGGACTGCTCCTCCTCCTCCCGCCCCTCTACTTCTGTGTCTGCCCCGCCCACACACTTGGGGAGAACATGTGAAGGAAGTTTTACCTCAGAAGATGCATGCTACAGACAGTCTGTGCCTGAGCCTCCATCCTGGGGTGAGTAAGATCACCCTCTCTCCTGCCTCCCACTGTGTAAAAAGAATTTTAAGGGGTGCTCTGTGGACTCTGATGCAAGAGGGGGGCTTTGATGACCAGAGAACCCCTTACATCAGAGTTCCCCTTTACATTAGAGTCCACAGAGCTCCCCCTTACAGTGAGACCCTTTTCACTAGGGCGGGGGCAGCATTGGTGGTAAAGCGCCACTATTTTTAGTGGCACTTTACCATAATTTTTTCGGAGATATTTGGCCGCTAGCGGGGTGCTTTTAACCCCCACTAGTGGATGAAAAAGGGTTAAAACCACACGCAAAGCACATCTGCAGCGGCGCTTAGCCAGTGGTTCGGCCGCGCTGCCCATTCATTTTAATGGGCAGGAGCGGTGGAGGAGCGGTATACACACCGTTCCAAAGATGCTGCTTGCAGGAGTTTTTTAAACGCCCCACCAGCGCACTGCTCCAGTGTGAAAGGGGTCTTAGTAGAAATTCTGCAGACTCTAAGGGGGGGTCTGTGTGGACTCTGATGTGAGGGGGGGGGGGTCTGTGCAGGCTCTGATGTAAGGGGGGGGGTCTGTGCGGACTCTGATGTAAGGGGGCTCTGATGTAAGGGGGGGGTCTGTGCGGACTCTGATGTAAGGGGGCTCTGATGTAAGGGGGGGGTCTGTGCGGACTCTGATGTAAGGGGGCTCTGATGTAAGGGGGCTCTGATGTAAGGGGGCTCTGATGTACGGGGCGAGGGGGTCTGTGCGGACTCTGATGTAAGGGTGCTCTGATGTATGCGGACTCTGATGTAAGGGTGCTCTGTGCGGGCTCTGATGTAAGAGGGGTCTGTGCGGACTCTGATGTAAGGGGGCTCTGTGCAGACTCTGATGTAAGGGGGCTCTGTGCAGACTCTAATGTAAGGGGGTCTGTGTGGACTCTGATGTAAGGGGGCTCTGTGCAGACTCTGATGTAAGGGGGCTCTGTGCGGACTCTGATGTACGGGGGCTCTGATGTAAGCGGACTCTGATGTAAGGGGGCTCTGTGCAGACTCTGATGTAAGGGGGCTCTGTGCAGACTCTGATGTAAGGGGGCTCTGATGTAAGCGGACTCTGATGTAAGGGGGGTCTGTGCGGACTCTGATGTAAGGGGGTCTGTGCGGACTGTGATGTAAGGGGGCTCTGTGCGGACTCTGATGTAAGGGGGCTCTGTGCGGACTCTGATGTAAGGGGGCTCTGTGCGGACTGTGATGTAAGGGGGCTCTGATGTAAGCAGACTGATGTAAGGGGGCTCTGTGCAGACTCTGATGTACGAGGCTCTGATGTAAGGGGGGGTCAGTGCTGACTCTGATGTACAGGGGCTCTGATGTAATCGGACTCCGATGTAAGGGGGCTTTGTGCAGACTCTGATGTATGGGGCTCTAATGTAAGGGGACTTTGACGTAAGGGGGGGGTCTGTGCAGGCTCTTATGTAAGGGGGCAGGAGGAGCTGGAGATCTGCACAGTGAGCAGAGAGTAAAAGGGGGCACTGTGATTACAGAGAAAAGGGGGGGGGGGGGGGTAAATGCAGGGGCCCTGTACATTACAATGTGGAGGACCGACACCAGCCAACCCGCAAATTCCTACCAAATCCCCCCCCCCCCGTTTCCTGGAAAAATTGGCTGCTCAGTCTTAAATGCCCGGGCCTATTTTTTGACCCAGTCCGGGCCTGGTTGGGATCCTCTGGTATTCTCTTCCTCCAGGATCGCTGTCTCCTCTAAGAGACTTTCTGACATTTGTATAAATAAAAGGTAAACTCAGAGCTGTGGAGATATATAAAGACATTTGGAAGTCTTGCGTAGATGTTGTACCTGGCGGGATTGGGTGGTTTCCTCGTTGGCAGTGATTACTGCAATAACAGTGATTTGGTGTTTTATTTAATTACATGATGAAATGAGTTGCCTGAGGTAATTGGATTATATATTGTGTGGTGTGTTAGAGCTGAGGCTGAGGTACATTTATTTTTTATTTTTTTTTTTATTATTTCAAAGGGTTATGGGGCTTATGTATGAACAGTGCGCGGACCAGAGCAACCAATCTGATTTCTGAATGGATGCTGTAAACAATGTTATCCCGCTTTTTATACAAAGTGTCTCAATGAGAACAGCCAATCGGCTTTTAAACTTTCTTTTTCCAAGCTGTGTGGAAAAAGTTAGGCCTCGTTCACATGGGCATACATAAGTGTACTTTCCGTGTCTCAGACACTTTTTTTTTTTTAATATTTTTAATGCTTTAGTCCTGGTTCAGATTGGTGCGATTTGACATGTCAAATCGGCGGCAATTGCCGGCAATGGCACCGTCCTAATCGGTGCATCGCCACACCGATTTCTAAAAGTAGTTTCTGTACTACTTTTTGCGATTTCGGGGTGCTCTTTCCAATGACATCTGTGCAGAAACCCGCACGGATGTTTGTGAAATCGCTGCCGAAATTGGGACTGACATACGGGAGTAAAATCGTGCGAGTTCAGCTGAACTCGCACAGCTTCATTCCCACAGCTCAGTGTGAACCAGGGCTAAATGCAGTTTACTTCAAGACATGAAAAAACCGTAGCCTTCAGTGCCACTCACCACAACACAGATGTCCCTGTTTGTGCTTTGTGGTATGCTACTGGGCGTTGTAGAAAGCTGGTTAGGTGTATTAGGGTGTCATTTAAAATTTATTGTGCCACGGTTCTCTGCGCAGAGTTGTGTGTTAACCACGTCAGCCACAGAAGATTTGGCTGCTCAATGACCAGGCCATTTTTTGTGATACAGCACTGCATCACTTTAACTGACAATTGCACAGTTGTGCGATGCTGCACCCAAGCAAAATTGACGTCCTTTTTTTTCCCCACAAATAGAGCCTTCTTTTGGTGGCATTTGATCACCTCTGCAGTTTTTATTTTTTGCGCTATAAACAAAAAAAATAGCGACAATTTTGAAAAAAACGCAATATTTTTTAATTTTTGCTATAATAAATATCCCCAAAAAATTATAAAAAAACTAATTTCTTCCTCAGTTTAGGCCAATAGGTATTCTTAGTATTTTTGGTAAAAAAAAAATCGCAATAATGCGGTTTTTATTTTTTGCGCTATAAACAAAAGAAGAGCAACAAGTTTAAAAAAAACGAAAAAAAAACACAACGGGGGTTATTTACGAAAGGCAAATCCTACTTTGCATTACAAGTGCATTGAAAGTGCAGTTGCTGTAAATCTAAGGGGTAGATCTGAAATGAGGGGAAGCTCTGCTGATTTTATCATCCAATCATATGCAAGCTAAAATGCAGTTTTTTTTTTTTGTTTTTTTTTCCCTTGCATGTCTCCCTCAGATCTACAGCGACTGCACTTCCAAGTGCACTTGTAGTGCAAAGTGGATTTGCCTTTCGTAAATAACCCCCCCAATATCTTTTTTACTTTTTGCTATAATAAATATCCCACATTTTTTATCAAAAAAAAGGAATTTTTTCCTCAGTTTAGGCCGATATGTATTCTTCTACATATTTTTGGTAAACAAAAATGCAGTAAACGTATATTGATTGGTTTGCACAAAAGTTATAGCGTCTACAAAATAGGGGATAGATTTATGGCATTATTATTATTATTATTATTATTAATAATAATAATAATATTATTTATTTTATTTTTTTACTAGTAATGGCGGCGATCTGCGTTTTTTTTTTTTTTTTTTTTTTTTAATCGGGACTGCGATATTGCAGTGGACACATCGGACACTTGATACATTTTTGGGACCATTGACAATTATACAGAGATCAATGCTATAAAAATGCACTGATTACTATATAAATGTCACTGGCAGTGAAGGGTTTAACTGTGTTCCCTAGGTGTGTTCTAACTGTAGGGGGGATAGGACTGTCTAGGAGGAGAGATTGGTGTTCATACTTGGTATGAACACACGATCTGTCTCCTCTCCCCTGAGAGAACTGGGATCTGTGTGTTTACACACACAGATCCCGCTTCTTTCTCGGTCACAGGTCATCACGGGAGGCCGGCAGTCATCGCGCCCGCTGGGTACTCGCATCAGGTCAGTGAACACGCTGCAGGCACGTGCCCCCCTAGTGGCCAAAAGGCGAAGCGACATAAGGTAACTTAGTTTCACCCAGCCGTGCCATTCTGCCGCAGTAAAACTGCGACGGCTGGTCGGCAAGCGGTTAAAAATATACAGTACGTGAAAGCATAATGCCAAAAGCACACTGAAATAAAATGAAATCTTCATATTTTAACATACACTATATTGGGACACCTGCCTTTACACGCACATGAACTTTAACAGTGTCTTAATCCGTAGGGATCAATATTGAGTTGGCGCACCCTTTGCACCTATAACAGCTTCAACTCTTCTGGGAAGGCTCTCCACAAAGATTAGGAGTGTGTCTATGGGAATATTTGACCATTCTTCCAGAAGGTCAGGCACTGATGTGGATGAGAAGGCCTGGCTCATGGTCTCCGCTCTAATTCATCCCAAAGTTGTTCTGTCCGGTTGAGGTCAGGACTCTCTACAGGCCAGTCAAGTTCCTCCACCCCAAAGTCGCTCATTCATGTCTTTATGGACAAGTCGAATATATTCTTCATACAGAATGGAGTGAATCAGGAAAGTACTGCATTATGGCCACTAGGGGGAGATGATGAGCATTAATTTCCTATGTTTATCAGTTCCATCTAGTGACCCCAGTGCAGTGTTTTCCTGATTCACTCTATTCTGTATGTACAATGTATTCATTTAGGGAAAAAAAGGTGTACTACTTGTAGTAATTTAGAGGAACTTTACCCCACCTAACTAAAACCTGTAAATAGCAGTGTTGCTGGTTGTGAGCTCCAAAAGCGTGCCTCTGTACTGCATTCCTGTAGACAAAAATACTGTGCATTATGTTGGAGATCTATGACTTAATCCTGGCATAGGTGTTTTTTATTACCGAGTAATGCGCATCTTCTGTGGATGTCACCTGGGGGGGAAAAAAACAATATCTCACCAATACACCTGTAAGGTTGGGAGAAGAACCCCTGGCTTCTCTGAGGAAGGGGGACGGTTTGATGGTGAGGGACCTGCAGATCATGCTTCACGTTTTAGGTGTGACATAAAACCTAGTCTGAAACAAGGAGATACCCTTCTAAGGAGTAGACATCATTTTTCCTCTTCCTGTTCTATTTCTTGTTTTCCTTTTGCTGTTTGAAAATTCACCTCCCCATCCACCTTGCTTGTGTGGATGGAGAATTTTAAATTTTTAAATTTTTTGCCTGGTTGCTTTATGCAAAAACTAACCATCTATGCCAATCCTTAAAGGGGTTGTAAACCCTCAAGGTTTTTCACCTTAATGCATTCTAAGCATTAAGGTGAAAAACCTTCTGTAGTGCAGCTCCCCCCAAAGCACCCCTTTTTACTTACCTGAACCCGATCGTTCCAGCGACAAGCACAGCAGCTCCAGCCGCTGTCTCGGGTCTTCATTGGATAGATTGATGGCAGCAGGAGCCATTGGCTCCCACTGCTGTCAATCAAATCCAGTGACACTGGGCGGGGCTGAGGCCTGCTGTGTCAATGGACGTAGCAGCAGGACTAGGAGTACCCCCGCACGAGTGCCCCTGTGGAATGCGGCTCTCCATGGGGGCACTCAAGAAGAGGAGGAGCCAGGAGCGCCACGGGGGACCCCAGGAGAGGAGGTAAGTGGGACATGTTTGATAGAGCTATCTATATTTATTTATTTTTTAAACCAACCTTTACAACCCCTTTTTAAGCTGTCCATACATGGATCGAAATGTGGGTGGTTCAGCAGGGACCGGTCAAGATTTGATCCATGATATGGGCAGGCTGATTGTACCAAAGTCTATCCATCAGTAAACTTGGGTACAACCAACCTGTTGGGTTTTTTTTTTTTTTTTTTACATGCAATTACTGTCGCCGGCTATAGCTGCTAGTAGTAATCATTGTGTTCTGCAGACAGGGACGGCTCCCTGCGCCCCCCTACCAGGAGAACACAATAGCGCTGTAGGAGGCATCTCCCCATCAACACTGACTCTGTTGATGGGGGAATTAAGCAAATTTTTTTCTTTCCTTCCACCAGCTTTAGATGAAATATGTACTGCTAGAAGGTCCCGTGTCCCGTCTCGGTATTGGAGTGAACATTTCAGACGATCCTAAATAAACTGACTATGTTGATCATATTGGTTTTTATTTTTTACTGTTTGTTGTTTTAATAAACATAATGATTGCTATAGTAGTGAGACTGGTGGAAGGACGGCTTTATATTGTTTGATGTAACTATGGAGCTTAGGAATGTAGATTTCCCTGACACTCGGATACAAATACAAGAATTGCCTTCACCTTTATCATAATAACAACATTTATTTGATCCAATGTATTTTTTTGTGAACAGTTGGGATATTCTAAAACATTAGATAACAATGTATCTTTGTGAAGTGGTGAGTGTGAGACTTGTATAGCTGTGTATCAGTGAAGTGTCTGGCCTCATGAGCCGACCTCTGAGTTAACTACTTAAGGACCAGGCCTTTTTCTGACATTTGTTTACAATTAAAAATCAGTATTCTTTGCTAGAAAATTACTTTGAACCCCCAAACATTTTATATATTATCACAGACCCTAGAAAATAAAATGGCGGTCGTTGCAATTTTTTTTTTGTCACATGGTTTTTGCACTGCGCTTTTTCAAATGCAGTTTTTTTTTTTTTTTTTAAATACACTTTAATAAAAAAACAAAACATAATAGATACCTCAATTGTATTATAAGAAACATGATGTTACGCCGAGTAAATAGATACCTGACATGTCATTAGGGGTGTTGAATATAATCGCAGCATCAGTGCATCGCGATTTAGACGTTCAAGATGCTGCAAGTCGGCCTAATCGATGGCTAGTGACGTCATCCGTCGCTCGGTGCGGTGCTCTGCCTCTCTGGGCGAAACAGAGGCAGAGCCTGCGTGGTGGATAAAGCCCCCTCCCCTTCACTGAAGCAAAAAGTCGGCTGATGAGCTGACAGCCTGTACAGTGCAGGGGGAGGAGCTCAAGGAGACCCGCCATTTAGAGGCTTCACTGGAGGTACTGGAAGGGAGTAGACACACTGAGCAGCATGGAGGAGGGGGAATCGACTGCCACTGAGAGCAGATGAGGGCTAGTGTCACTGATCCCATCCCTCCACTACCATTACTATAGACTTACCCACCTCTCTTTACCTGGCCCTTTAAGAAATTTGTGTGTGTGTGTATATATATATATATTATTTATTAGTCCTCAATCCCGGATCACTATACCGTGTATGCTTTTATACCCTGATCACAATCTTTTTATTACCACCAATCTTTTCTCACTTTTTTTTTTTCCTCAATTCAGCTTAGGCTGCACTCACAGCATGTCTCCAACAATACAACCCGACTACCATCAGTCATCCATCAACCAAGCCATTACTCCACCCCTTACTCCTCCCCCTCACCTCTCATTCATAAGTCCACTTGGCAAACATAGGCTTAGGCCTGACGAATGAGCCGCACATGCTTCAAAATACGTTACCGCCCTCAACTGATGCCAATCGGCCTCGTGTGTTCCAGAGTGAATCCGGAACCCAGGCCGCCTCTGTCTCCTCACTCCTGCACGTCATCGGAGTGTTCTGACATCTGCTGGAGAGCTCTCTCCGCGCTCTACTTGTAGACAGAGGAAGGACTAGGAACTCTCATGAGGACTCCACATTACATGCCTTATTGTTCAACCCTGTAAGTGTTTTTAACCCCTTGTGCTCTAAATTAAATCTTTTTAATACTGGACTTAGAGGCGCCTTTCTTTCTTCCAGAGCTGCTTCTCCTCTACTACGCACTGCCCAAAGTGCCATCCATTCACCACGACCCAGGCCATCCACCTTCACCAGTGCACCCTCATCTCTCTAAGTATGTGTTCACTACTGCGTTCGGGGATGGGGCACTTGACATAATATTTTTTTAATTTTATTTTTTTACACTTTCCCTTAAAAAAAAAAAAAAAAAAAATGTGATCACCTTTTATTGCTGTCGCAAGGAATGTAATCATCCCTTGCGATAACAATGTAGCATGACAGGTCCTTTTGGAGACAGCTACAGTCTAAAAGACCACAAATCTCTCCTTTACCCTTAAAAGCAAAAGAACAAAAAAGTAAAAAAAAAAATCTTTTGCTTTAAGAAAGAGAAAACCAAAAAAAATAAAGCTACATGGCCCGAGGACTGTAAGTGATGCCATGATGTCGCTCCGGTCCTCCAAGGGCATAAAGATGAGCAGTGGCCATCTTGCCATCAAAGTAATGACGTAAATTCCTAGATAGGCAGTCGGCCAGAGGCGGCTCTAGGCTTTGTGAGGCCTTAGGCAAAACTTAGGCATGAGGCCCCCTCACACCCATAATAGGAAAAATAATTAAAGCGATAAAAATTAGCTGTATAAGGAGGATACAGTACAGGTGGAGGGTACGTGGGCAAAGTACATGGGGCAGGAGTGTACATTAAAGGACAGAGCAGGAGGGCACAGCACAGGGGGAGGGTAAGTGGGCACATAGCATGGGGCAGGAGTGTACATTAAAGGAGAGAGGAGGGCACAGCACAGGGGGAGGGTAAGTGGGCACAGTACAGGGGGTAGGAGGGTACAGTACAGGGGGAGCAGGAGGGCACAGCACGGGGGAGGGTAAGTGGGCACAGTACAGGGGGCAGGAGTGTTTATTAAAGGAGAGATATGGGGAACAGTACTGGGGGTAGGAGAGTACAGTAAAGGAGGGAGCAGGAGGGCACAGTACAAGGTGGGGGGTAAGTGGGCACAGTACAGGGGGTAGGAGGGTACAGTACAGGGGGAGCAGGAGGGCACAGCATAGGGGGAGGGTAAGTGGGCACAGTACATGGGGCAGGAGGGTACAGCACAGGGGGAGGGTAAGTGGGCACAGAACAGGGGGCAGGAGGGTACAGTACAGGAGGAGCAGGAGGGCAAAGCACAGGGGGAGGGTAAGTGTGCACAGTACAGGGGGCAGGAGGGTAAGTAAAGGAGGGAGCAGGAGGGCACAGCACGGGGAGGGGTAAGTGGGCACAGTACAGGGGACAGGAGGGTATAGTAAAGGAGGGAGCAGGAGGGCACAGCACAGGGGAACGGTAAGTGGGCACAGCATAGGGAGGGAGCAGAAGGGTACAGTACAGGGGGGAGCAGGAGGACACGGGAAGTGGGCACAGAATAGGGGGCACGAGGGTACAGTACAGGGGGAGCAGGAGGACAAAGCACAGGGGGGAGGGTAAGTGGGCACAGTACAGGGGACAGCAGGGTACAGTAAAGCAGGGAGCAGGAGAGCACGGGGGGTAAGTGGGCACAGTACAGGGGGCATGAGGGTAAGTAAAGGAGGGAGGAGGGCACAGCATGGGGGGGTAAGTGGGCACCGTACAGGGGACAGGAGGGTACAGTAAAGGAGGGAGCAGAGGGGCACAGGGGAAGGGGAAGTGGGCACAGGGATGGAGCAGGAGGGTACAGTACAGGGGGGAATAGGAGGGCACAGCACAGGGGGGAGGGTAAGTGGGCACAGAACATGGGGCAGGAGGGTACAGTACATGGGGAGCAGGAGGGCAAAGCACAGGGGCAGGGTAAGTGGGCACAGTACAGGGGACAGGAGGGTACAGTAATGCAGGAGAGCACGGGGGTAAGTGGGCACAGTACAGGGGGCATAAGGGTAAGTAAAGGAGGGAGCAGGAGGTCATAGCATGGGGGGGAGGGGGTTAGTGGGCATCGTACAGGGGACAGGAGGGTACAGTATAGGAGAAGGGTAAGTGGACACAGTACCGGGGCAGGAGGGTACAGGAGGTGGGTAAGTGGGCACAGTACCGGGGCAGGGGGGTACAGTACGGGGGGAGGGTAAGTGGGCACAGGGCAAGAGAGTAAAGTAAAGGAGGGAGCAGGAGGGCACAGCACAGGGGGTGGATAAGTGGGCACAGTACAGGGGAAGCAGAAGAAAAGAAGGATGCCTCTTACATTAGAGTACCCCCCAGAGACCCCCATTAGCTCACAGTCTCCTAATATCAATTCCCCCCTTAGAGAACTCCAGAGATCAGAGACCGCCCATATAGCAGCGCCCCCTGCCCTCTTTAGGATCTCCATTTATGTTACCTTATCGACGGGAATTGGGTACTGCTGCAAGCAAGGTGTGAGAGCCGAAGTTGGGGGGCGGAGCTGAGAGGTTGAGCGTTCTACAGATTTTTCCTCCGTGTGTGTATACAGCGGCAATCCAGATGAAAAGGGGGTCATCGAGGCGGGCGGGGAGAGAGGCACTGGGCGGAGGAACTGGAGATCGATGACCACAGACTGGCACAGCTGAGAGGAATTCTTGTTGAGTGGAGCACAGTGCCGGAAGTTCGGGACTTGGTCCAGGACTGGCTTCATTCCCAGCACAGTTTCTCATGGGGGCCCCCCACTGGTCCCGATGGGTCAGCGGGGCAGACACGAGGAGGAACAACAGTGGAAGCAGCTCTCTCTCCTCTCCTGCTTGTGAGTGGAGGGAGAGGAAGGGGGATGTGTCAGCGCTGGCTCTGACTGAGATCCGGAGCTGTACATGAGCTCCGATCATCTGGGAAGCAACCCGCTACCTCTCCATGTAGCGGTGAGCAGACTCACCACTGTGCTGATGGCAGGGGCAGGGGGGATCCCTGTTGCCAGTAGAGGCAGCTCTTTAATTTGGTAAATTAGGTGGCCGTGAGGCCCCTGTGAGCGCGAGGCCTTAGGCGACCGCCTAATTTGCCTAATTAGAGAGCGGCCTCTGCAGTCGGCAAGTGGTTAATTGATCCCTGATATAGGGGTAGTTCTCGGTTTGTGATCCTCACCCTATGATTCAGCGCCGGATGGAATGACACACGTTGGGGCTTCCATGAACTAGGTGGAACAGTCTGTATGTTGGAGATCTCAAACTCATACAAGGCTTTTAAATAGTGAATTTTGTTATCCTTTAGGTAAATAGATAAATCATGTGCTGCACTATCCCCTTAATGATCTGCTGAACCTGCAGCAAAAACCTAAAAATCAAAATTGTTAACTAAAGTGATGTGCCTATAAAATCAAATCCAAGGATATAATAATATATAAACGACTGATGTCGTCATACAGCTTTCCACATCATATAGCGTGAATATACACACATTTCATAAAATATAAATATTGATACAAAAGTGATCCATAAAGTGCTCAAGTGCATATAAGTCCGTGATACTCTGACCACCCAGGATCAGTTTTTAGTGTCCTTAATACAGCAATAATAAACGTGACTTGATAGGTGACTGTGAATATAGTGATCTGCAGCACTGATTACACTCCGGTGCTCCCCACCCCAAGGTAATGGCCCCTCACCTCAGAGCGTGTGACCTTGCAATTAAGTTTGGTCAATGCACACTTTTTGAATCATCAAACGCATTCTAGGTCAGGTTGCAAGGTCCAAACACTGCTCAAAATTCTGGTTCTTCTTGCTCTGTCCGCTGTCTTCTGCCTCTGCAAGGTCTTCTCCGCTATCTTCTCGCTCTTTTTGCAGGGTCTTCTCCGCTGTCTTCTTCCTCTGTTCTTCCAATGTTGACTCAACGCTCTCTCCCGCTCTAATGCTGGGTGCGCGGTGTGCCACTACTTATATTGGAATGGGGAGGGGTCACTGGGTGATGTCATCTGGAGGCCCCGCCTCTTATGACGGCACTGCCCGAGGCATGCTAGGGTGGTGACGTCATAAGGGGTGGGGCCTCCGGATGACATCACCCGGTGACCCCGCCCCATGCCAATATAAGTAGTGGCACACCGCGCACCCTGCATTAGAGCGGGAGAGAGCATCGAGTCAACATCGGGAGAAGAACCGGCAGAGGCAGAATACATCAGCGGAGGAGGGAGAAGAGATCGGAAGAGACGCAGGAGCTGCTTTTAATAATTAACTTTAAAAACATGTATAATGTGTTTTTATTTTTGACACTTTTTTTTTTTTTTTTTTTTAGGTGAATGGGTAGGGGTGTAATGTACCCCATACTCATTCATATAGGGTGGGGGGCCGCAATCTTGGGGGCTTCCAGATTCCGATAAGCTCCCCACCCGCAGACCCCGAAACAAACGACCAGGGTTGTCGGGAAGAGGCCCTTGTCCTCAACATGGGAACAAGGTGCACCCACCCCCCCATGTTGATGGCATGCGGTCTGCTATATTTCAGGGACGGCGGGGGGGGGCGCGTCGCCTCCCTGAAATTAGTTTTTGCAGGTTCGGATGTCTGTATTTCACAAGTACTGCATAACAGTATATATATATATATATATATATATATATATATATATATATATATATATATATATATATATATATATATATATATATATATATATAAAATAATATGCAAAGTGGTTGGAAGGAAGCTTCAGAATGGCAAAGATGTTTTTATTACAAATTATGTGAGCTGACTGCAGTTTCTCTTTAAGTTTATTTAGTCTTTTCTTGACTCTGGCCTCTGTTGGCCACAAGGGTATGGCCTGTGATGTGTTACTAACAATACTGTCGTGGTCGGTATACCCCTCCTTTTTTCCTGTGTAAAAACTGAGGGGAAGAAAGCAATTAGTACAGTTGTCTTCTCTGTGCCATCTGTAACCATCCTCCCTTCATCTAAACAAACAAAAAGGTGCACTCAGCTGCAAATAGGTGAAATCAAAAAACTGCTGCAATCAAACACTCCTTGAATAGTGAGGAGGAAAAAAATTTTGTAAAATAAATAAGATGTGCTGTTTTTTACTGGGGTATTATCCTAAAAATAATTCGGTAACCGGTGCAACAAGCAAAATCAAACAATAGTGAATGTTCAAATGGCAAAGTGTCACTAGATAAGTGAAACTCTTGTTGCCTAGAATGGCGTATCAAGTGAATGACATCAAAAATAATTTTTTGGTTAAAAAGCCGCGATCTGTTCACAAAAAATGGCAAATCATAAATGGTGCAAAAAGTTGATAAATAGTCCAGTGTTCCACAATTCAGTGTGTTTAGTGAAAAGATGATACTCTAAATTTTCCCACATGCAAATTCAGCAAACTGTGGTGCAGCCAAAATAATCCACAATGGAAAGTGTGTCACCGCTGTGCTCTATAAATGAAAGATTGTCCACTTACTGAATCAAATGAATTGGAGCGACCTGAAATAAAGTTTTGCACGGCCGCCTGCAATGCGGTCCACGCTAGTTGACGTCTCTTTGCTAGCTGCAATCTCTTTTTGGATTGGAGCTAGCAAAGTGACGTCAACTAGCATGGACCGCACTGGTGGCCATGCAAGATTTTATTCCGTGTCTCTCCAATCATTGTCCTTGATGTAAGTGCAATTTTTATTACATAAACTAGCTTTGTACGCATTAATGAGCAACTTCCATTATCTTTTACAACCACATAATGTGATTAAGGAGCACCATAAGCCTGGATACATTCCCTGGAGCTGGCTGAACACTTGTCTTCAGAGGCGCTTCCATTCACACGCATATGATCTCTTGGTGGGATCATTAGATTCAGTAAGCGCACAATTTCTCACATATAGAGCACAGCGGTGACACACTTTCCATTGTGGATTATTTCAGCTGCATCACAGTTTTTTGAATTTGCATGTGAGAAAAGTTGGAGCATCATCTTTTCACTAAACACATTGAATTGTGAAGCACAGGACTGTTCATAAACTTTTTGCGTCATTTGTCATCCTCCCTTCATAGCCTTGTATGTGGACAATGTGCTCTAATTTCGCTTTTTTACTGTTATTATATCTAAAAAATTTCTTGGGAATTCTTTACTCTCCTCTGTGTCTCTTGTAGTCCCCCCCCTTTTTTTTTTTTTTTTTTTTTTTTTTTTTTTAAACCCCCCTGATTTCATTCTTGTACTAATTACATTCCTTGTAGTGTTGGAATGCTGACAATGACCCCTGTGCTTTATATTTTTCAAGGCCGTTTTTTTTCTCTTTAATGAGACTTTTTACATTACGATTTAGCCACTCAGATTTAACCTTTGCTCTTCTACATTTATTTGCCAATTGGAATGCACTGTGTGATACCTTTTTTGTTTAATAATAAATGCAAATTTTTTTATCTGCAAAAAAAATGTGCATTATTTTTTTCTAAAAGTGAACTTATCCTTTAATACATTCCGTGTATTACATTCAATAGACGCACATAGCCCGGTGCCAATAGAGTTTCTTGTTTGCAATCACGTGATTGCAAACACGTCATGCTTCCCATAGCTGTGTCCTGCGCCCTGCACACACTTTGAGGGCCTTTTTTTTTTTTTTCTTTTTTATGATGAGTAGCTTTGGGGGAGCGGCGCTCCTGTGCCCCCTATGGGAAGGCCATTACTGCAGCCCCCCCATACATGGATCAGATCTTGGAGGTCCCTGCTGAACTGGCCAAGATTTGATCCATCTATGTCTGGCTTCATGAATGATGTACATAAAAGTGGGAAATGTAAATGAAAGTTTTACTATTACAACAAAATGTGAAGCAACGTATTTGATTTAATTACACATTTTAAGGTTTGTTGAATAAAGCTGGCCATTCACTGATCAAAATTCATCCCTGTCCAGCAGGGAATGACTGAATTGCAATCAGTGTTTGGTCTCTCCCAATCAAGAGAAGTTGATTATTTAATTGGCTTCTGTTTAAGGTATGTGTTAGAAAATTTTCAGATGATCAGAGGCTGCAGCAGCCAATCAACTGCAGTCACTAATCGGTGTATTCTGACAGCAGCGGGTGCCACTGACGGAATACAATGCCTTGTACAATGTCCTAACAATGTATCACCAGCATAAATGCCACAAGTCAGGTTCTCACTGTTAGCTGGAAGTGGAAGTCCAATAAATTGTATTGTAACTGCACTGTTTGCCCTTATATTGTAAAGTGCTGCGTAAACTGTTGGTGCTCTAGAAATCCTGTATAATCACCAAGCAGTTCTGTGACATTCTGCCAGGAAGGGGAGATGAATCATTTCAAGGACATTCTGCTGCTTATCCGGATCTGGTGGAGAATGGCATTTGCTTGGGAAGTTTGAGTCTGGGGTTGAATGGATTGAGGTTTCCCAGAGCACAACACACTGCCGATATAAGGCGCAGTGGGGTTGTAGCTCTACATAGAAACCAATGAGCTTCCAGGCTTTTTGTTAGTTTAATTGAACAAGCTGAAGTTATAAGCTGATTGGCTACCATGTATAGCTGCAACAGATTTTGCACCCTCCAGTTGTAAGTGGATCAATACCAAGGACATAGACACAGGGACACTGTAGAACTGAGCTTGTGTTAGGGGGCATTTCCAGCAGTACTGACACGTTGGGAATGGAGAACATGTATATTTTCAGGTCCACCATCATCATTCTTATTCAGGATTTACATAGCATAAACAGTTTGCACAGCTCTTTATGATATAGAGGAAGACCGTACGGTTACAATATAATCCAAGGCAAGAGGGTTAGTAGAGCCCTGAAGATGAGAGCTTACAATGCAATAAGGAGGGGCAATTGGTCCAAAAGGTAATACCTGTGTGGGGATAAGTTGATGAAGAAATATGTTGAATCCAAATGAGTCCAGATTGCTGCACCTGGTGCTAGAGACATGAACCAGGATCCTCCCCGCCAAGGCTCTGTTCACATATATGCTGTGCGGAAAACACAACGAATCCTGTGCTGTATTGAAATCGCACAGCATTCATGTGAACCACAGAGGGTGTCAAGTTAATTTAATGACACTCCACAACGGTTCGAAAAAAGAGCTGTGCCATTGACAGAATCAGATCGCCTAGGTGTGAACACCCATGCGATCTGATTCCAGTACAGAAAAAAAAGGGTCCTGCACCTTTTTGTGTGGATATGGTGTGATTTGAGCCATACAAATGGTGCGATTTTTTTTTTTTTTTTTTTTTTTTTTTTTTTTTTTTTTTTTTTTTAATCCGAATCCCATGCGGTCTCCTTCACCACATATATGTGAACCCAGCCTAATGCATTTCATGTAATAAAAGCTTATTTCAAGAATCTATTGGTGTACTCAAACTAGGTGAATTTGCCTTGTACAATGCCTGAGTTATGGTCCCCACTCCTCTGCTGTTTCGCGTTTACAATGTTCCAGGTCTGAGCACGCTTACGTCATCGCCTCCCTGCTCTACCTTCTTCTGTAATTAGTAATCCATAAGAGTTCTTTGCTCGGGGACCATTAACGATCACACGTGTACTGTGCTGCTGTCCACCTGCACTGTGTACCTCTTTCAAGTGGGCCAGGGCATGGTACAGAGCAGTCGCACTAATCAAACAAGCTAGTCTTTGGGGGACCAACATGCAGGGTATGTACAGTACACTCTTTGTGAGTACACTCTAATAAGCTCTTATCAATTTTTCTAGCCCCAGGTGTGACAGTAACATATACAACGTCCAAAAGTTTGGAGTGTGGCACTTTTTGCTTTTGTTTATGCACATTCCTATAGTGGAGATGAGCCATGAAGAAGCCGGTACCAAGCATCAAGTTGAGCTGAGGATGTGTCTGTAGCAGACACTGTAGAGCTGAGTTTGGGTTAGGGGGCTTTGGTATTTCCAGCAGTACTAGAATATGCTAGAAAATGCAGATGAATGGGACACACACAGAAGAAGAAGAAAAATGTACATTTGTGGAAGACTAACACAAATCTAACAGAGATTCAAGTTCAAAGATCAAGCGCAGCATCCCTAACAATCAATGGAAAACAACAGATCCGACTTGAGTAAAGTGTATCTGGTGAACCAACAATGATCTTTGCACTGCACTGTTGACTAAGCCCATTGGTTTATGAAACGGAGTGCTGATGAATTGCTAATTTTGCATTTTCCAAAGAAAGCAGACAAGTATATTTGGAGATTTGAACAGCTCATTTCAAAGCTCTTTCCATTTTGGTTTAACATTGACATCCTGTGAAGAATATTCTATGCTGATGAATTGCATTCCTTTAACAGGTACCAAATTCTAGTAATACGCTTCCCATCATCAGTGTTCTAGTAGCCCAGGCTTTGCTGGTTCTCAGTGACGAGTGGCTGGCACATCATTGTAAAGGAGTGAATGACAAACTCAAATGGCATGTGTAACTGGCCTTAAAATAGCTCATCAAGCTCATTTACATTCCCTTGCCTCCTTATATGTCCCAGTGCATAGAACAGCTCAGGACTTTTCCAGTCTCTGACATCCACTGCCATCCTCGAAAGCCATTCTGTCTGCTCAGCCGTCCCCACTTGGCATCTGATAATTGTCTGGTAGGAATGAAGCGTTTCTGAATAGTCAACAAAGTGGAACTATTCATAAAAAAAATAATTTTGTAATGTGGAGTGGAAAGTAAGAAACTCTAAATATTTTTGGACACTATTAAAGGCCTCTTGTCATGTAATCGTACCAGAAAAAGTGACTTCTTATCTATGTAAAAGATGTCCTGCAGTTTCACTTCTTTGGTGTTTCTGCCCATCTATTCTTTTATATTCTGGATCTCCAAGGTTCTTATTCAAATGCTAGTTTCTTGAAAGTCGCTGCTTGGCCAAAGGTTTATCAGAGAGTAACCATTCCATTTTAGGTTGGGTGAGTTGCCATTCATGTTTGCCTAATGCTTGCAAGTTTAGGAGTTATGGAGGCTACTGCAGAGTATTAAGGCAGGCAGGCAACGTGACATGTTATGCCGCGTACACACAAGCGGACTTTGCGGCAGACTTTGCCCGGCGGACAATTTGATCGTGTGTGTGCTCCAGCGGACTTTGTTTTCTCAAAAGTTGGACGGACTTAGATTTGAAACATGTTTCAAATCTATCCGACGGACTCGAGTCCGGTCGAAAAGTCCGCTCGTCTGTATGCTAGTTCGACGGACAAAAAGCCACGCTAGGGCAGCTATTGGCTACTGGCTATGAACTTCCTTGTTTTAGTCTGGTCGTACGTCATCACGTACGAATTCGTCGGACTTTGGTGGATTGTGTGTAGGCAAGTCCGTTCATTCAGAAAGTCCGTCAAAGTCTGCCGTAAAGTCCGACCGTGTGTACGCGGCATTGGACATGACATTTGAAAGGGCTTGCTACGTAGCTGTGGGTTTTGTTGCTTTGTATACGCACATGACAGGATTACTTTATTTTTGGTACCCACAAAAATCTGTGTCATAAAAATACATTCAATTCAATGAGGCCGTTTGCATTTTGTGCTTTGTTGGTAAAAATTAGTTATATTTTTTTGTTTGTTTTTGTTTTGATTTTCATGCGCTGTGATTCCTTAGAAAACATGCATAGAACAAACATTGGCATAATGGCAGTTTTTTAAATGTCTTGGCTAGGGGGAGAAGGATTAGAACACCTGTCAGGTTTTATTGTCGTCTGTGCCCCCGTTAAGCCCTGTACACACGGCCGGTGGGAAAAAAAAAAACTGCTGCCGTTTGGCCTGTGTGTAGATCAGTCGGTCTGGACGTGCATGCTGGGAAAACCAGTAGCCGACCGACTCCTGATTAGCGCTCTAAGCCAATGGGGGGGGGGGGTTGCATGGTCAGTCCCCCTGTCTGAACACAACAGCTCAGCATGGGAGACCGCTGGACTGACCTCACATGGTAAATACAGTGGCTTCGACCAGAGCTGTCAGGATTCTTTTCATGCAACCCACTGAATTGCACGAAAAAAAAACAAAAAAACTGTAGTGTGTACCCGAACCTCAGGGAGATTCATCCTCTCTATTTGTCGTTCTCACCGAGTGCGAAAGTGATAAATCGCTAGAACAGGATTTGAGGGGGACTTTTCCAATGAGCACACTAGTTCTGGTGACCCGGATGATGACTAGATTTTCTCACTTTGGACAGATTTCTTCTCACTTCTTGTTTTGACTGTGGGGCAGAAAGTAAAGTGAAATTTCCCCCAATGGGACCCTGGACTCCCCAAAACTCCCTTACTCAATCCAAAATGGGAAAAAACTTTTGCCTTTTTGTTCTACATTTTTTTTCTAGATTTCAGGAGCCAACGTATAGAGCTTGGTAGATCCCATAGACATGATTATTGATGCTCAGCGTGGCCAGTCCTGGTGATTTATATCTGTGGATGGCAGAAATGAAGATTGCCAATACATTGTGCACTATTGATGGGTGATCTACCTAGCTATAGTATACCTTCTGAGCTAGAAGCTTCTTTTCTCCACTCTGAATGAAGATGCGGGATTGAACAGCGTGATGTTTAAAATTCTGGAAATAAATGAATTGTTATGCATACCCTGATTGGATTATACTCGTGTTTTTTAAAGCTGGTCTCCAGGGATGACTTATTTTGAACACTTAAATTAGGTCACCTTGGCCCAATTTAAATATGCATATGCAATGCCTGATTGGCCTCTGTGGGAAGCTGTAGATAGGGACCCCTCCTCTCCACCTCATCCAGTCAGAAAGCTTTGCATTCACTGAAAAAAATACGAGGTGTTCTCTAAATGCCGTCCGTGCCAAGCAAAGGACCTTCTGTGGTTGCTATGGAGAAGGCCAGCTGCTTGGCACAGCACCCAGGAGATGGTGTCTATCACTGTAGGATCTCCTGCTGCTACAGTGATTTATGACTTCCACAGAGACCAATCAGGTATCACATATGTATACTTGCATAGCTACATTGGGCTAAGCTAAGTATGCAAAATAGATCTTTAGTGAGGTTCAGCGTTAAACACAGTCGGCCTGTGGTTAAATCTTTAAGGAGATTGTTCCAAAAAAAATTGCAGCAGGTTCTAATAGCCTCTTGTTCCAGCAGAATCTCTGGTCGCATGATAGGCAGTTCTATACCACCTCCAGGTAGTGTTGGAGCTTGGGAAAGTGTATGGGGTCGGGGGGACGACTCCTCACACTTTCCTATTAGCCCATCACTGAGGTAGATTGGTTCACTGTCCTAAAGGAATATGTGGAGCCAGGAGAACCAGGTAAATGTCAATAAGGACACCATACTGTATGTCACCAGGCAAAATGTGTTTCCCGTGGAAAAGTCTAAAAAAAAAAAAAACCCCTTAAAGTATAACTAAAGGCAAAACCTTTTTTCGTACTTTTGGATAGAGTGGAGAGCAATTCGAATGCTCGTCAGTTTTTATTGCTGTCTGTGCCCCCATTAACCACATCCTACCCCGCTCATAGTCAAATGATGTCCACAGGAGGGATCTCCCATCCTGGGAGGGCATTATATGATGTCCTGGGCTTCCCGGTCTTCTAGAGGGCGCGAGCCGCCGCGTCACTCGGGAGCTGGTGCACGTGCCCGGCAGCCATGATGTTTGCTAGGCACCCGCAATTGCCGGTAACGGAGCCGGGACGTGGATCTGTGTATGCAAACATGTCCTGTCGGGAGAGGAAACCGATTGTGTGTTCCCAGTACAGAGGAACACCGATCGGTCTCCTCCCCTTGTGAGTCTCCTCCCCCTACAGTTAGAATCATTCCCTAGGTAACACATTTAACCCCTTCATCGCCCCCTAGTGTTAACCCCTTCCCTGTCAGTGGCATTTATACAGTAATCCAGGGCTTGACAAATTTGCTTGGAATCTAGGAGCCAGCTAAAAAAGTTAGGAGCCAGGTTTTTTTTTTTTAAACGACCGACCAAGCTTAATTTTCAATATAAAAATTAACCAATCTTAAATTTACACAGAGACGACTGGAACTAGGGACATAAGACCGCCATATTCCCGCTAAGGATCCAATCAGGTCCGCCTGAAAAACTGACAGGCGAACCTGATCAGACAGCCCGTGTGAAAGGGGCCAAGCAGGGAGATGACAAATAAATTCATTTTAATGAACCACTTCCTTCCCGCAGGATGACTATATACGTCCTGTCTTTGAAGAGAAATACCGTTGTTATGGTAGCAGCTAGCTACCATAACCCCGGTATTCTCTTCAAGAGCCGGCGGTTCTCTTTCAGATAAAAGTGGTCTCTGCAGCAGATTCGCAGCGAGATCACTTTTATCGGCGGCAGGAGAGGGCCCCCCCCTACCGCCGCGCTCCGGTGCCCTTCACCGCTTACCGTGGCCGTCGGTAACGGCGGAGGCGATCCGGATCTGTCCCT
This sequence comes from Lithobates septentrionalis, assembly GCA_037952835.1. NCBI lineage: Eukaryota > Metazoa > Chordata > Amphibia > Anura > Ranidae > Lithobates > Lithobates septentrionalis. The sequence continues at coordinate 3,083,427 of JBBDGP010000639.1, read as the reverse complement.
GGCCTGACATGGAGACGAGTGAGAGGAAGATGGCCCCCTCGCCCATCTCCAAGTCATTGCAGGGCGGAAGCGACGTCAAATCGCACTTCCACCCATAGCTCTTAAAAGGGACATTTTATTATTTTTTTTTTTTCAAATGACAATTTTTTTTTTTTTTTTTGCATTTTAGTGTAAATATGAGATCCGAGGTCTTTTTGACCCCAGATCTCATATTTAAGAGGTCCTGTCATGTTTTTTTTCTATTACAAGGGATTTTTACATTCCTTGTAATAGGAATAAAAGTGACTTTTTTTTATTTTTTTTTTTTTTTTTTTTTAAAGAACAGTGAAAAAAAAAGTTAAAATAAGAAAAAAAAAAAAATTAAAATGTGCCCCATCCCTTGTAATAGAAATAAAAGTGACAGCATTTTTTTTTTTTTTTTAAACAGTGTAAAAATAAAAAGTAAAATATATAAGAAAAAAAAAAATTTTTTAAACGCGCCCCGTCCTGCCGAGCTCGCTTGCAGAAGCAAAACGAATATGTGAGTAGCGCCCGCATATGAAAGCGGTGTTCAAACCACACGTGAGGTATCGCCACGATCGTTAAAGTGAGAGCAATAATCCTAGTCCTAGACCTCCTCTGTAACTTAAAACATGCAACCTGTAGAATTTTTTTAAACGTCGCCTATGGAGATTTTAAAGGGTAAAAGTTTGTCGCCATTCCACGAGCGGGCGCAATTTTGAAGCGTGACATGTTGGGAATCAATTTACTCGGCGTAACATCTTTCACAATATAAAAAAAATTGGGCTAACTTTACTGTTTTCTTATTTTTTTTTATTAAAAAAAGTATTTTTTCCCAAAAAAGTGCGCTTGTAAGTCCGCTGCGCAAATACGGTGTGACAGAAAGTATTGCAATGACCGCCATTTTATTCTCTAGGGTGTTAGAATAAAAAATATATATAATGTTTGGGGGTTCTAAGTAAAGGGAAGGACATGAGCAGGCAGTGAAAACAGGCAGGGGAAGCTCCATTAGCATTGGTGGATGTCTTGTCATACCAACGGCCACCACCAGAGGGCGCCCGATTGCAGAAGGAACCATAGGACTGCAGTAGGCCGCAAAGCCGGGGCCTCAATTACCGGCGTGGCCCAACGCGATCGCCGGGAGGGGGGGGGGTGTCGAACGGACACAGGACCCCCCAGCTGTGCCGCCCCAGGTCGCTAATTCTAGTCGCAAATGTGACCTGGCGCCCGGGGTTTGTCGAGCCCTGCAGTAATCAGTGCATTTTTATAGCACTGATTGCTGTATAAATGTGAATGATCCCAAAATAGTGTCAAAAGTGTCCGATGTGTCCGCCGCAATGTCACAGTCACGATAAAAATTGCAGATTGCCGCCATTACTAGTAAAAAAAATAAAAATTGAAAAATAATAAACACCATAAATCTATCCCCTATATTGTAGACGCTATAACTTTTGCGCACACCAATCAATTTACGCTTATTGCAATTTTTTTTTTTTTTTACTTTCTTTTTAACAAAAATATGTAGAATACATATCGACCTAAACAGAGTAAAACATATTGTTTTTTTTATTTTTTTTTTTTATTGGGATATATATTGGAGCGAAAAGTAAAAAATATGATATATATATATATATATATATATATATATATATATATATATATATATATATATATATATATATATATATATATATATATATATATATTATTATTTTTTTATTTTATTTTTTTCAAACTTGTCACTCTTCTTTTGTTCATTTTAGGTACAGTGTAGCATGACCGCGCAATTGTCATTCAAAATGCGACAGTGGTGAAAACTGAAAATTGGCCTGGGCAGGAAGGGGGTGAAAATGCCCTGTATTGAAGTAGTTGTCCCCAGAAAAGTAATAGAGGGGAAAAATGGGGACACTAGTTCTGGTGCTCTGGGGGATCCCCAAGTAATTCCCTTAATTTGCAGGGATTTCCTCTCACTTCCTGTTTGGCTATGGGACAGGAAGTGAAGGGAAATCTCCGAAATGGGACACAGATGGAGAAAAACAAATCCTGACGGGTTATAACCCTCCCTTACTCTATCCAAAATGAAAAAAAAAAAAAGTTTTAAGATGCAGCTGTAACATGCTACTAAACACACTCTGTTTCATTTACATTATCCCTTCTATTTCTGTATTTTACGAAAAAGGAAAAAAAAAAAAAAATGAAGTACCTTTACATGACCCAGCCTTAAATGTATACTGCAGACATCCCAACCTGCAATAACTCATTTCAGGGAGGTGGCGCTTGTAAATTCTAGAACCGTATGGACAGGAACAAATTGGGTGGTAAAACAGTGTGTGTGTGTATATAGATATAGATATAGATATCTAGATCTATAATATATATATATATATTAATATATATATATATTAATATAATCTATTATCTATCTATCTATCTATCTATCTATCTATCTATCTATCTATCTATCTATCTATCTATCTATCTATCTATCTATCTATCTATCTATCTATCTATCTATCTATCTATCTATCTCTATATATATATATATATATATATATATATATATATGCATGTGTGTATATATATAATCTATTATCTATCTATATATATAATCTATATCTGTGTATTTAGGTGTCTGTTCAGCTTTAAAGTTTTGAATGTGATTATTTGCTACAGGGCACCCGTCCAGCTCTTAAGTTGTGACCCTTTTAGAAATCCATGCACATTGTGTTCAGACAATGTTTTATAGTGTTGTTTGTACTTGCTTGGATATTTCTGGATGATCCAAATTTTTCTCTCAGAGAACAGGAACCAGGAATGCTTTTTACCAGATTAGCGAAGAATCCTGTATTCAGTAAATGCTGCATTTGGCATTTCATGTTGGTCTACAAGCTCTGGTCAAGGAGAGCGCTATGATGATCAGGTGTGACCCACGCTGTGAAGATTTGTTTGTATTCTGTATCTCCCTTTTGTTACCTAACCACTTGACCTCTGGAAGATTTACCCCCCCCCCCCCCTTCATGACCAGGCCATTTTGTGCGATACAGCACTGCGTTACTTTAACTGACAATTGCGTGGTGTACACAAATGCAATTTGTCACCCCCCCCGCCCCCCACAAATAGAGATTTCTTTGATCAACGCTGCATTTTTTATTATATGCGCTATAAACAAAACGACTGGCAAAAAACAATATTTTTTACATTCTGCTATAAAACATGTACAATAAAAAAATAAATTTAAGCCAAAATGTCTCCTTCTACACCTTTTTGGTAAAGAAAATCCCAATAAGCGCATGTTGATTGGTTTGCGCAAAACTTAGTGTTTACAAACTTTGGGATATATACTGGAATTTTTTTTTTTGTTTATTTATTTTTTTGTTTATTTTTTTTTTATACTAGTAATAGCAGCGATCATCGGTGTGGTGTGTTTGGTTTTTTTTTTTTTTTTTTTTGTCTTTTAACACTGATTTCTGTTTCATTTTCAGGACTCTCAAATGCTGGTTAATCAACTGAGAGAGATAACCGGGATCCAAGATCCAGCTATTCTGAATGAAGCACTTAAGGTCAGTGAGTTGGGCATTTCATGTATGGGAGAAAAATATATGTTTTTAGGCCCCTTTCACACTTGTGCGAATTGGGACTGAAAAGTCGCATGACAAGTCATACCCTATGATTTCCAATGAGTGCCATTCATATCTGTGTGACTTCAAAGTAGTCCCTGCACTACTTTGGTCTGACTGATGCGATTTGAGGTCCATAGACCTCAAGATTACACGGGCATTGCTTGTCACGTCTAAATCGCAAGTATGAAAAAGGCCTTAATAGAATGAATTGGGAATATTTTGGGATTATTTAAAAAAGACGCAGCATTGTACGAAAAGTCTGTGACCCATAATGGTCAGATGTGGTATATGTACATGGGACATCTGGGCTGCTTTCCTCCCCTTTAAGATGTGATTGCAAGAGCAACTAAGAAGCGGTTTCTTGCCATTTTAGATGCGACTGTGAGGCAAATAAAAGCAACTTAAAGCGGAACTACACCCCATCTGAGCACCACAAATCAAAACATTTATTTTTAATTAATTTTTAATATCAAAGCAAACTCCCCCATCCATCTATGTCTGCATGCTTTTTTTTTGCTGAGAAATCACTTTGCAAAAAAAACTGCACCTAGGATTTCTGCAAGTGGCCATCTTAAGTAAGGGCATATAATTTAATTTAGCACTTCCTGGAATCCATCTGCCCTTAGCTTAGGCTTGCAGGCAGGAAGCTGTGCTTGGCTATGAAAACCCCTAATCCTATAAAGGCTCCTGGGATGAATGACGTCATCATTTGCCTAAACATGGAATCCAGGAAGTTGCCTCGTCACCTCCTCCCATGCTCGCCTCCAGAACTTCTCCCGAACCGATCACATCCTTTTGAATTCCCTACCCGAATTTGTTCGACTATCTCATACTCTCTCCACTTTTAGGCGATCCCTGAAAACGTTTCTCTTAAAGTCCAAGTTCACCCTTTTTTTTATTCCAGCTCCACTATGTACCAATATAGCATTCATGTATTTTTTTTTGCAAAAATATCAAAGCTTTCCATAAAATCTACAGACGCGTACCTTACTGTCCTCCATCCATGATTACAAGCGTATCTATTGCTTCTGTCTTACGTCCTTACAGACTTTAGGTCATGGCACAGGAAGGAGTTGACCAGCTGACCTCATTAGCACACACCCTGCATCATCCACCCTCCCATTCTCAGCTGCACGTCTTTTAAATGAAATGCAATCAATCAGTGGTCACCCTTCACACTAAATATACAATCAGATTGGAAAGTGTATGGCCATCTTTATACAAGTACATAGGAGGGAGTGGACAGAAACACTCAGCTTTCAAGCCCCATTCACATCTCTGCATAGCGGGAACTCGACTTCCCACATGTGTTTTTTTGTGAGGTGGGGAGGTGTTTTGGAGCGTTTTCACTCATCACACATAGGGCAGCGCACTCACCACAATGGGCCCGCCCTACACGCAGCAATCTCCTTTAGATCTGCCATCAGTTATATAGTGCAAGGGCCTGCCTGATTGGATATAGAGTGATTGGCTAGTAATTTAAAAAAAAAATATATATTTTTTTTTTTAATTAAAAAAAAATAAAAACATTTTGAAAAAAAAAAGTACATGAATGCTATATTGGTATATAAGGGAGCTGGAATTTAGAAAAAAAAATAAAAAGTGAACTCGGCTTTTAAGAGAAGCCTATCCTTCCTCCACCTAACAACTGTACTTTTATTTTCTCCATCTGCTCATCCCCCACAGTTATTAACTTTTTCCATCACTCGACCCTCCCTTTTAGATTGTAAGCTCTAATGAGCAGGGCCCTCTGATTCCTGCTGTATTGAATTGTATTGTAATTGTACGGTTTACCCTACACTTGTAAAGTGATGTGCAATATAAATCCTGTATTGTTATAATAATGTAACTGAAGAAATGTAAAAAAAAAAGTTCAAGGCAAGTAAATATAATATACCTTCCAATCTATTTCCTTAGCAGCATAAGGATTATTAATGGTCAATGTTGACAGAGTGTGAAGATCCACTTTAAGGCCCACACACCGCACATACTATATGTGTTGCTGGGAAGGCAATGTTTATGTACCAGGAGCGCGCTCCTCGCACACTCCCAGTACAAAGACCGAGCTGCTGAAAATGGCTCTAGGCCCCGAGAAAACATCTGTAGCTGGTGGAACTTACTTCTGATCATGTGACCCCTGTGGCGGCCAATCACATGATTGCTGATCCTTCCCACCCACCTGGGCATTAAGAACTTTTAAAGAGGACACCAGGATGGGAAGGGGTTAAACTGCGTTTTCGGTTTGTGTGATAGGTTTCCACTTAAGTGATTAACTCTTTTACTCCTGAACTGGCAAGTGAGAAAATATGATCTTGGGTTTTGTTGGTGAAGAGGGATGTGAAATCATGAGTTCTTTACTCTATTTAGAGGGGCAAACCCATAGCTAAGGCAAATGGCAAGATTAAATGGATCCCTGGTTGGTTTCTTTAAAGAGGAGCTTCACTCCTCATTCTGCTAATAAATGGATAGGAAAGTATATAATATTGTTAAACTTTTTTTTTAATTTTTTTTATTTTACCTTTCTTCAGTTGCTTCCTGGTTTCTTGCCTAGGCAAATGATGTAATGTATCTTCAGGAGGGGTTTTCTAAGCTTGGCACACTCCTCCTGCATGCATGCTTGAGCTAAGGGCAGAAGGATTCCAGGAAGCATAGGCGTGCGCACGGGGTGTGCCTGGGCACACCCGGGCACACCCTAATCACCCCGTGCTGTGTCCAGAGATTTGCCCCAAAATGCTGCATCCAAGAGAGTGTGTGGCCCGCGCTGCCTGTGAAACAGTTTCACAGGCAGCAGATCGTGAGAATTGCCAGAGCTGTTCAGTGTATGAAACTGTCAGATAATGACACTGCATGCAGGGAGAGACACCAGCTGTCAAAATGTCGGGGTGATGTCGGGGGTGGGCGGGACAGAACGGCCATCAAACACCAGCCAATGGGATGGGGTCTGGGCGGGCCACTACATTTATGTGGCCCCGCCCCCTCTCTGAAGCAGCTCAAACATTGGCTGGTGTTTATAGCGCTTGGTCCCGCCCACTCCGACATCGCGGCTGAGTTGTAAGTCATCACAACTCAGCCGCGATGTCGGGGGTGGGCGGGTCAAGCGCCAACACCAGCCAATGATTGGGCTGCTTCAGAGAGGGGGCGGAGCCAGAGAAATGTAGTGGCCCGCCCAGACCCATCCTATTGGCTGGTGTTTGGTAACTGTTCAGTCCCGCCCACCACCAGCATCACCGCTGACTTTTAACAGCTGGTGTCTCTCCCTGCATGCAGTGTCATTATCTGACAGTTGTATACACTGAACAGCTCTGGCAATTCTCACGATCTCCTGAATGTGAAACTCCTCCTCTCCCCTATCTGTGCCACCCAATGCTGCCTATCTGTGCCACCCAATGCTGCCTATCTGTGCCACCCAATGCTGCCTATCTGTGCCACCCAATGCTGCCTATCTGTGCCACCCAATGCTGCCTATCTGTGCCACCCAATGCTGCCTATCTGTGCCACCCAATGCTGCCAATCAGTGCCAACCAATGCTGCCTATCAGTGCCAACCAGTACTGCCTATCTGTGCCAGTGCTGCTTATCAGTGCCAACCAATTCTGCCTATTAGTGCCAACCATTGTAAACCAGTGCCGCCTATCAGTGCAAACCAGTGCCGCCTATCAGTGCCAACCAATGCTGCCTATCGGTGCCAGTGCTGCTTATCAGTGCCAACCAATGCTGCCTATCAGTGCCAGTGCTGCTTATCAGTGCCAACCAATGTTGCCTATCAAAGCCAACCAGTACTGCCTCACTGTGCCAGTGCTGCCTATCAGTGCCAACCAATGCTGTAAATCAGTGCCAACCAATGCTGCCCATCAGTGCTGCCTATCAGTGCCCATCAGTGCTGCCAGTCAGTGCCAACCAATGCTGCCAATCAGTGCCAACCAATGCTGCCAATCAGTGCCAACCAATGCTGCCAATCAGTGCCAACCAATGCTGCCTATCAGTGCCAACCAGTACTGCCTATCCGTGCCAGTGCTGCTTATCAGTGCCAACCAATTCTGCCTATCAGTGCCAACCATTGCAAACCAGTGCTGCCTATCAGTGCCAACCAATGCTGTAAATCAGTGCCAACCAATGCTGCCTATCAGTGCTGCATATCAGTGCCCATCAGTGCTGCATATCAGTGCCCATCAGTGCTGCATATCAGTGCCCATCAGTGCAGCCTATCAGTGCCCATCAGTGCTGACAATTAGTGCCCATCAGTGCTGCCTATCAGTGCCACCTACCAGTGCCCATCAGTGCTGACAGTCAGTGTCCATCAGGGCTGCCTATCAATGCCCATCAGTGCTTCCAATCAGTGCTGCCAATCAGTGCTGCGAATCAGAGCCTATCAGTGCCCATAAGTGCTACCAATAAGAGCCCATCAGTGATGCATATCAGTGCCCATCAGTGCCACCTATCAGTGCCAATCAGTGCCCATTAGTGCCAATCAGTGCTGCCTATCAGTGCCACCTATCAGTGCACATCAGTGCTACCAATTAGTGCCCATCAACGCTGCCAATCAGTGCAGCCTATTAGTGTCCATCAGTGCTGCCTATCAGTGCCCATCAGTGCTGCCTTAGCAGGGATGGTGGAAACCCCTCTACAGATAATTGCAATACAAATTACCTTCGAGTGCAACAACGTTTTAGTTTGGAGGTTCACACCATTAAAGCACTTTGGATTTTTTATTTTTTAGAGTGTTACACTTAATTGTATATGTTTTAGTTACAGTTATAATGTAAATTATTGCACTTGAAGTTAATTTACCACCACCCCTGCTAAGTCCATGTCTTTATGGACCTTGCTTTGTGCACTGGTGCACAGTCATGTTGGAACAGGAAAGGGCCGTCCCCAAACTGTTCCCTCAAAGTTGAGAGCATGAAATTGTCCAAAATGTCTTGGTATGCTGACGCCTTAAGAGTTCCCTTTACTGGAGCTAAGGGGCCAAGCCCAACCCCTGAAAAACAACCCCACACCATAATCCGCCCTCCACCAAATGATTTGGACCAGTGCACAAAGCAAGGTCCATAAAGACATGGATGAGCGAGTTTGGGGTGGAGGAACTTGGCTGACCTGCAAAGAGTCCTGACCTCAACCCGATAGAACACCTTTGGGATGAATTAGAGTGGAGACTGTGAGCCAGGCCTTCTTGTCCAACATCAGCGCCTGACCTCACAAATGCCCTTCTGGAAGAATGGTCAAACATTCCCATAGACACTCCTAAACCTTGTGGACAACCTTCCTAGAAGAGTTGAAGCTTTTATAGCTGCAAAGAGTGGGCCAACTCAATATTGAACCCTATGGACTAAGACGGCATTAAAGTTCATGCGCGTGTAAAGGCAGGCGTCCCAATACTTTTGACAATATATATATATACATGTATGTGTGCTTGAGCTTTCGGGTGCACACCCTAATGCAATAGGCTGCGCACGCCTATGCCAGGAAGTAAATGCTACGTGAATAATTTGCCTTTACTCAAGATGGCTAAAGCCAGAAATGCTAGAGGGGTGTTTAGCAAAATGATTTCTCAACAAAATAAAGCATGGAGCTATGAATGGATGGGGGAGTTTGCTTTGCATAATAATAATGAATTAAATAGTATTTTAGGTGCTCAGATGTAGTGAAGTAGAATATTTTATTGATGATCTGAAGACTATCCAGCACGTTCCCGGGTCTGACTGATGTGTGTAAAGAGACAAGCAGGAGAAGGAAAAATACAGAGTTTTGACGGAGATCCAGCAGGCGTGTAACTGCTTTGGTTTTGTTAGAAAAAAAAAAAGTACACCCAATGAAAATTGCTGACACTTAACACATTTGAGTAGGCAAATGGTAAATCTTCTTTTAAACATTTACGTCTAGATAAAGGGGAACTATGTGAATAAAAACTTTGGGAAATTTTGCCTTTGCAATAATTTAACAAAAATCTCAATAGATGTAATGGTGTACCATGGAAAAGTAAGTACACTTTTTGCCTCATATGCTGCCTTTTGCCCACTTTAGCAGAAACAACTTCAACTCTTGAACGTTTTGACTCAGTGATTGCAAGCTGCCCAATCACTGAAGCAGCAAAAGCAACAACAAACCATAATGTTTTCAACCAACATGCTTCACAGTTGGTATGAGCTTTTTTTTTCTGAAATTCTGTATTGCTTTTGAGCCAAACATGTCTACTGTAACTTTGATTCATCAGTCCACTGCACATTATTCAAGAAGGCCTCGTCTTTGCCTGTATTTTTAATGACAGTCTGTAGTCTTGCTGTAATTTTTTTTTTTTTTGAACAGCAAAGGCTTTTTCCTAGCATACTTCCCATGCAGGTTATTTTGGTGCAATCTATTTCTGACTGTAGACGCATGCAGTTTGACACCAACTGTTTTGGATTCAAACACACCTGAGCTCATCCCTAGTCCATAGAAAAGAGAACGCCAGACTGTAGGTATGAAGGTTTGTGTTTTTTTTTTTATTCAAGAAAAGTTTTATTGCCAAAAGCAAAATGGCAAACCTGTAACATCACAGTACAGTCTAAGTTGATATGAAGCTTAAAGAAGACACTTTTTCACCTGTAAAATTCCTAGGAGGTTCTAATCATTGGTACCTAATCTGGAACACCTGGCTCCTATGGATTTAATCTGATGGTAATTGTAGGGGTGTGTTTAACCACTTAAGGACCGGAAGGATTTGCCCCCTTAATGACCAGGTCATTTTTTGCAATTCGGCACTGCATCGCTTTAACGGACAATTGCGCAGTCATGCAACACTGTACTCCAAACAAAACTGACGTCCATTTTTTCCCACAAATAGAGCTTTCTTTTGGTGGTATTTGATCACCTCTGCGTTTTTTATTTTTTGCGCTTTTACCACTTCAGATCCGGGCCATTGCCAAATGACGGCAACAGCGCGGATCTACATTGCCGGGACGACGTCTATTGACGTCGTCCCATGCACGAGCGGCCTGCGCACCCCCTGCAGGGCGCGCTCGGTGATCAGCGAGTCTATGAGACTCGCCTGATCACAGATCAGAGTAAGGGGTTGGTCCCGACCTCTTACCACATGATCAGCTGTCAGCCAATGACAGCTGATCATGTGATGTAAACAGAGCCGGTAATCGGCTATTTTTCCTCCTCGCGCTGACAGCGTGAGGAGGAAAAAAAACCCCAATCACGGCGATCTTCTGTGACACAGTAATAAGCAACAGTGCCCACCAGCGCCATCAATCAGTGCCACCCGTCGGTGCCCACATCAGTGCAACAGTGCTGCACATCAGTGTCACCTACCAGTGCCCATCCGTGCCACCCATCAGCGCCCATCAGTGGCCATCAGTGCCGCCTTATCTGTCCCCATCAGTGCCGCCTTAACTGTGCCTATCAGTGCCGCCTTAACTGTGCCTATCAGTGCCCATCAATGCAGCCTATCAGTGCCCACCAGTGCTGTCTCATCAGCGCATATCAATGAAGGAGAAAAATTACCTGTTTGCAAAATTTTATAACAACCTATTAAACATGATTTTTTTTTTTTTCAAAAATTTCCAGCTTTTTTTGTTTAGCAAAAAATAAAAACCCCAGCTGTGATTAAATTCCACCAAAAGAAAGCTCTATTTGTGGGAAAAAAATTTCATTTGGGTACAGTGTTGTATGACCGCGCAATTGTCATTCAAAGTGCGTCAGCGCTGAAAGCTGAAAATTGGTCTGGGCAGGAGGGGGGTTTAAGTGCCCAGTAAGCAAGTGGTTAAACAAAAAAGCGTCAATTTTGAAAAAAGCCCAATATTTTTATACCTTTTTCCTATAATAGCCCCAATTAAAAAAAAAAAAAAATTTAATTTATTCATCAGTTTAGGCCAATATATTCTTCTACATATTTTTGGTAAAAAAAATCACAATAAGCGTATATTGCTTGGTTTGCACAAAACTTATAGCGCCTACAAAATAGGGAATAGATTTATGGCATTTTTATGGCAATCGCCAGCCATGCGCATCGGGTCCTCCACCCGTGCATTGGGCTCCCGTCTGCTATGGCTGTTAAAGGGACTGACGTACAGCTACAGCAATTTGCGGGAATGAGCCAACCTCCTGCAGTATGACGGCGGCTGGTCGGCAAGTGGTTAAAGTGGTTGTAAAGTCCAAACTTTTTTTTTATTTTAGTTTTTTATCTTTAATACATTCCTTGCATTAAGGTAAAAAATGTTTAGGTAAAAGTATTGCCCCTTCACCCCCCTCCCCGTTATACTTACCTGAGCCCCAGCGCTGTGCCCATCTGTAGCAGCTCTCCCCCCTCCTCCCCGCTCTCACAGGCTGCCATTTGGCTCCCGCTGCTGTCAGTCAAATCCTGAGCCGGGCTGAGCCACATGGTGAATACACCATGTCCATTTTATTTGTCTTATTATTATTTTTTTAAGTAAATATCTTCTCCTTTATCGGTAGGCACTGTTTGAATAAAGATCTAATGTTTGCCTGTTCAAATCTGTTGAAAATGTCAGCAATTTCCTTGGGGTACTTACTTTTTCACATGACTATAAATGGCCTCCTTGTAGTGGCCACTCTTTTCAGTTTTGTTATGAGTGCTTGCTATAACCAATTGTTTTTAACGGTTAGAAGATAAAGACAGACTGATTTGTTAAAGTGGAATTCCAGGCCTAAACTTAAACCTGCACCAACCCCCTTCTAAATCCTATTCTACTATATATATATATATGTATACTTACCTATTCTGAGGGCACTCCGGTCTGGTCACATGATCAGCGCCCAGCAGCTTCAGGGGAGAGGAGGGAGAGCGACAAAAGATGCAAGCCAATGGGTGACGTCACCGGCCAGGCATTCCATTGTCGGCGTTCCCTCCTCTCCCCTGAAGCCGGTTGCTGGGAAGATCACGTGCCCGGACTGGAGCGCCCTCATCATAGCTAAGTATAAGCATCTTCCTTCTACAGGATAGTTGGAATAGGAGTTAGAAGTTGGGTGCAGGTTTAACCACTTGCCTACTGGGCGCTTTCACCCCCTGCTTGCCCAGGCCATTTTTTAGCCTATAGTGCTGTCATACTTTGACAATTGCGCAGTCATGCAGCACTGTACCCATATGACATTTTTATCATTTTTTTGAGACAAAGCTATTTTTTGTTGCTATTTAACCACCACTGGGGTTATTTCTTTTTAGCTAAACAAATGAAAAACAACTGGGAAAAAAAAAGAAACGTTTATTATGGTTCTGTTATAAAGTTTTGTAAAGAAGTCCTTTTTTTTTTTTTCTTCGTTGATGTGTGCTGTTGAGGCAGCACTGAAGGGCACTGACAGGATGGCCCTGATAATCGGGGCACTGACTAGGCAGCACTGGCGGGACGGCCCTGATGATCGGGGCACTGGCGGGACGGCCCTGATGATCGGGGGCACTGGCGGGACGGCCCTGATGATCGGGGGCACTGGCGGGACGGCCCTGATGATCGGGGGCACTGGCGGGACGGCCCTGATGATCGGGGGCACTGGCGGGACGGCCCTGATGATCGGGGGCACTGGCGGGACGGCCCTGATGATCGGGGGCACTGGCGGGACGGCCCTGATGATCGGGGGCACTGGCGGGACGGCCCTGATGATCGGGGGCACTGGCGGGACGGCCCTGATGATCGGGGGCACTGGCGGGACGGCCCTGATGATCGGGGGCACTGGCGGGACGGCCCTGATGATCGGGGGCACTGGCGGGACGGCCCTGATGATCGGGGGCACTGGCGATCAGGGACCTGATGATCGGGGGCACTGGCGATCAGGGACCTGATGATCGGGGGCACTGGCGATCAGGGACCTGATGATCGGGGGCACTGGCGATCAGGGACCTGATGATCGGGGGCACTGGCGATCAGGGACCTGATGATCGGGGGCACTGGCGATCAGGGACCTGATGATCGGGGGCACTGGCGATCAGGGACCTGATGATCGGGGGCACTGGCGATCAGGGACCTGATGATCGGGGGCACTGGCGATCAGGGACCTGATGATCGGGGGCACTGGCGATCAGGGACCTGATGATCGGGGGCACTGGCGATCAGGGACCTGATGATCGGGGGCACTGGCGATCAGGGACCTGATGATCGGGGGCACTGGCGATCAGGGACCTGATGATCGGGGGCACTGGCGATCAGGGACCTGATGATCGGGGGCACTGGCGATCAGGGACCTGATGATCGGGGGCACTGGCGATCAGGGACCTGATGATCGGGGGCACTGGCGATCAGGGACCTGATGATCGGGGGCACTGGCGATCAGGGACCTGATGATCGGGGGCACTGGCGATCAGGGACCTGATGATCGGGGGCACTGGCGATCAGGGACCTGATGATCGGGGGCACTGGCGATCAGGGACCTGATGATCGGGGGCACTGGCGATCAGGGACCTGATGATCGGGGGCACTGGCGATCAGGGACCTGATGAGCGGGGGCACTGGCGATCAGGGACCTGATGAGCGGGGGCACTGGCGATCAGGGACCTGATGAGCGGGGGCACTGGCGATCAGGGACCTGATGAGCGGGGGCACTGGCGATCAGGGACCTGATGAGCGGGGGCACTGGCGATCAGGGACCTGATGAGCGGGGGCACTGGCGATCAGGGACCTGATGAGCGGGGGCACTGGCGATCAGGGACCTGATGAGCGGGGGCACTGGCGATCAGGGACCTGATGAGCGGGGGCACTGGCGATCAGGGACCTGATGAGCGGGGGCACTGGCGATCAGGGACCTGATGAGCGGGGGCACTGGCGATCAGGGACCTGATGAGCGGGGGCACTGGCGATCAGGGACCTGATGAGCGGGGGCACTGGCGATCAGGGACCTGATGAGCGGGGGCACTGGCGATCAGGGACCTGATGAGCGGGGGCACTGGCGATCAGGGACCTGATGAGCGGGGGCACTGGCGATCAGGGACCTGATGAGCGGGGGCACTGGCGATCAGGGACCTGATGAGCGGGGGCACTGGCGATCAGGGACCTGATGAGCGGGGGCACTGGCGATCAGGGACCTGATGAGCGGGGGCACTGGCGATCAGGGACCTGATGAGCGGGGGCACTGGCGATCAGGGACCTGATGAGCGGGGGCACTGGCGATCAGGGACCTGATGAGCGGGGGCACTGGCGATCAGGGACCTGATGAGCGGGGGCACTGGCGATCAGGGACCTGATGAGCGGGGGCACTGGCGATCAGGGACCTGATGAGCGGGGGCACTGGCGATCAGGGACCTGATGAGCGGGGGCACTGGCGATCAGGGACCTGATGAGCGGGGGCACTGGCGATCAGGGACCTGATGAGCGGGGGCACTGGCGATCAGGGACCTGATGAGCGGGGGCACTGGCGATCAGGGACCTGATGAGCGGGGGCACTGGCGATCAGGGACCTGATGAGCGGGGGCACTGGCGATCAGGGACCTGATGAGCGGGGGCACTGGCGATCAGGGACCTGATGAGCGGGGGCACTGGCGATCAGGGACCTGATGAGCGGGGGCACTGGCGATCAGGGACCTGATGAGCGGGGGCACTGGCGATCAGGGACCTGATGAGCGGGGGCACTGGCGATCAGGGACCTGATGAGCGGGGGCACTGGCGATCAGGGACCTGATGAGCGGGGGCACTGGCGATCAGGGACCTGATGAGCGGGGGCACTGGCGATCAGGGACCTGATGAGCGGGGGCACTGGCGATCAGGGACCTGATGAGCGGGGGCACTGGCGATCAGGGACCTGATGAGCGGGGGCACTGGCGATCAGGGACCTGATGAGCGGGGGCACTGGCGATCAGGGACCTGATGAGCGGGGGCACTGGCGATCAGGGACCTGATGAGCGGGGGCACTGGCGATCAGGGACCTGATGAGCGGGGGCACTGGCGATCAGGGACCTGATGAGCGGGGGCACTGGCGATCAGGGACCTGATGAGCGGGGGCACTGGCGATCAGGGACCTGATGAGCGGGGGCACTGGCGATCAGGGACCTGATGAGCGGGGGCACTGGCGATCAGGGACCTGATGAGCGGGGGCACTGGCGATCAGGGACCTGATGAGCGGGGGCACTGGCGATCAGGGACCTGATGAGCGGGGGCACTGGCGATCAGGGACCTGATGAGCGGGGGCACTGGCGATCAGGGACCTGATGAGCGGGGGCACTGGCGATCAGGGACCTGATGAGCGGGGGCACTGGCGATCAGGGACCTGATGAGCGGGGGCACTGGCGATCAGGGACCTGATGAGCGGGGGCACTGGCGATCAGGGACCTGATGAGCGGGGGCACTGGCGATCAGGGACCTGATGAGCGGGGGCACTGGCGATCAGGGACCTGATGAGCGGGGGCACTGGCGATCAGGGACCTGATGATCGGGGGCACTGGCGATCAGGGACCTGATGATCGGGGGCACTGGCGATCAGGGACCTGATGAGCGGGGGCACTGGCGATCAGGGACCTGATGATCGGGGGCACTGGCGATCAGGGACCTGATGATCGGGGGCACTGGCGATCAGGGACCTGATGATCGGGGGCACTGGCGATCAGGGACCTGATGATCGGGGGCACTGGCGATCAGGGACCTGATGATCGGGGGCACTGGCGATCAGGGACCTGATGATCGGGGGCACTGGCGATCAGGGACCTGATGATCGGGGGCACTGGCGATCAGGGACCTGATGATCGGGGGCACTGGCGATCAGGGACCTGATGATCGGGGGCACTGGCGATCAGGGACCTGATGATCGGGGGCACTGGCGATCAGGGACCTGATGATCGGGGGCACTGGCGATCAGGGACCTGATGATCGGGGGCACTGGCGATCAGGGACCTGATGATCGGGGGCACTGGCGATCAGGGACCTGATGATCGGGGGCACTGGCGATCAGGGACCTGATGATCGGGGGCACTGGCGATCAGGGACCTGATGATCGGGGGCACTGGCGATCAGGGACCTGATGATCGGGGGCACTGGCGATCAGGGACCTGATGATCGGGGGCACTGGCGATCAGGGACCTGATGATCGGGGGCACTGGCGATCAGGGACCTGATGATCGGGGGCACTGGCGATCAGGGACCTGATGATCGGGGGCACTGGCGATCAGGGACCTGATGATCGGGGGCACTGGCGATCAGGGACCTGATGATCGGGGGCACTGGCGATCAGGGACCTGATTACCAGTGTATATGTGCCCTGTCACAGGAGAGCTGGTTATCAAAGGGCGTGCAGGGGGGCGGGGCTCTGGGAGGACATCAATAGACACCCTTCCAGAACTGGACAACCATGCTGTTGCCGTCTCCTGGCTATAGCATGTCCGGGAATTGGTAAGCATAGATGGGAATAGCCTGAAATTCCACTTCAAGTTCTGCTTTGTTTTTGTTGTATTTACCAAAACGTGTTCTAAAATGGAACAAAACATCTGTCCTGCTTTAGCATTGATGCTTCAGGTAGGTATCCATTCCCATAATATAATAGATAGTAAGTCACATAAGGCCTTAGCATTACACTTTCAACCTTAAAATGAGTTTTGTCTTACCCAGAGAATATAAATGTGACTTTTACTTTCTCTGCTCCTTTATTCAGGCTAGTAATAATGACATAACTCAGGCTGTAAGTTTTCTGACTGATGAATGTGCCAAAGAGCCAGAGGAAAACCCTGATGAACCATCTGAAGATGGTGCCATGGTCAACCAGACAAAATCTGGTAAGTGAAAAGCCTCCTTACCCTCGTTATTGGAACTTGAACTCTAGGCAAACAGCCAAATACAGATGCATCTCATGAAATTAGAATATCACCCAAAAGTTTACTTATTTCAGTAATTCAATTTGAAAAGGTGATTTCAAGCATTTCTTTCTTTTATTTTTAAAAGATTAGGGCTTACAGCTAGTGAAAACCCAAAATTCAGTATCTCAAAAAATCTGAATATTACATAAGACCAATAAAAATAAAATATTTTTAACAGAAAAATGTTGGCATAGTGAGAAGTATGTCCATGTACAGCATAGTATGCACCCAATACTTGGTCGGGGCTACTTTTGCATAAATTGCTGCATCAGTGCGCAATGGAGACAGGTTGCTTTGAAAGTGTCTTTCAGCTCGTCTGCATTGTTGGGTCTGGTCTCTAATAATGTTTTCATTACATGTTACATTCTTTCGAGTTCTGAGTAGAATTAGCCAGCCTGTGTTACGCCCCTTGTTAGCATTAAAAGTACAATTGTAATATTAATGTGATACCTACCTAATCATATGTGTAAAAAATAACTTTAATTGCAGCAAATAAAGAGAACTGTTATTTGGAAAGATTCTGATTGTGTCCGTTTCCTGTCGCAGTAGTTATTAACGATCTATAAAATTTCCAGAACACTCTGCACACTCTGCTCTGTCCTCCAATCAGTATGTTCCACATCAATAAATTTGCTTGCAACTCCCAGTCCTTCCCTCCCTCTCCTAGTCTGAGGGCTGCTATATAGGGGATTACAAGATGCAGATACCAGGTCAAGTATAGTCCAGGTACTTACATTAGGTTTTTAAAAGAAATATAAAGTAATGCTGCATTTAATGAGTAAAGATCTTCCAAAACATTAACTACTTAATGGCTCTGTAAACTTTTTCACAGAATTGTTTTTAATTGTGTTTTTCTACCTCCTTGTAATGTCCTCCATGAGCTCCAAAATCCTCCCCCCTCCCCTTGCTTTCTGTTTAGAATGAGTGTTGCGCATTAGTTGCTGTCATGTACACTGCTCTATGCACACTACAAATCCCATAGTCCATCTCGGGAGCAAGCAAGATAGAGTGCCTACGTTCCTACATACAGTGGGACCATGGAGAATGAACGTGGCCACCCTCGAACAGGAAATCGGGTCACAGCAAAACAAAAAAGAATTTGGAGCTTTGCATGATATTGAGAGCAGTAGATGGTACTTTTTTTGAGTTAAAGAAGAATTTCGGGCTAAAGCCCACTAATTTTAAAGCTTATCCCACCCCTTTCTAACACCTATACCAGTGATGGTGAACCTTGGCACCCCAGATGTTTTAGAACTACATTTTCCATGATGCCCATGCACTCTGCAGTGTAGTTGAGCATCATGGGAAATGTAGTGCCAAGTTTGGCCATCACTGACCTATACTAACCAACATGTGGAAGAAAGAGCAGTATAATTACCTATTCTCCGCCTGGTTCAGTCACGTGACCAGCTTCCAGCAGCAGCCTCAGGGGAAAGTAGGAAGCACCAACAATGGATGACCCACAGTGAGCCTATGGGTGACGTTGTAATAAACGTATGCACTGCTACTTTACCACCACGCAAATAATAAATTAACTAAACAAAATAAATGACCAGCTGCCAGCACCTCTTACGTGTACTCTGTCTTTTTATAATTCAAGATAATTAAACAGTGCGCTGTTCAAAATACGTGAACACACCCCTTTTGGGTGAAAAAAAAATGCACCAAAACAATATAAATCCACCAAAACAATATAAATCCTTTTTGGTGAAATCAAACCATACTAAAATACCATGAGGTTTGTTATTAGTGAAAAGTCCCAAAAATCAACTTCTAAACACTTAAAAATAATAAAAAATATTATAGTGATTATTCACAAATAATGTCCACATTAAAACATAAATAAACTGGTGCTGCAGTGACCATCCATGGTGGAAATTTTTCCTCTTTCCACCACCAATCGCCTGTGGGCGAAGTGCTTGCTCACCTCATGGAAACGCCTATTAAAGGTAGGTATGCACCTTTGTGATATTTAGACTCTGCAGGCTTGGCATCCATCCAATTGATTAAAGCTTCCACCTTTTTATAGGGCTTTCATAGATAAAACTCCACTCCGCTCAGTTGCTTATATATATATTGTGTGTGAGAGAGAATAGGCTCATAGCACAATATGTATTTTATAGAACTTTTTAAAGTGGATGTAAACCCTCACATATACCCAGTGAAGTGAACAGCCTCAGATGATATACAGGAATGAAACAAATCTCTCTACATAAGTTTTTTACATGTGTTTTACATGTATATCTGCTGTCTTCATCTTTATATACTATTTAGAATGTGCAAGTCCTGTTAGAATTTTCTTTTCCTGATTCACTTGTGGATGTGGATTCTTGCTATACACTGTGAGACAGCTGATTGGAGGAAAGGCACACACCCCCTCCTCACATGCAGAGCTTGCCTGTGAATGGTTCAGATTTATGCTAATCTATTTATTGCTTCTTCCCAGACACAAACTTCAAGCTCCCTCAGAGATCCCTATCTCAGAGAACATCTCAGAAGTTAACAGTAGAACGGAGCTAGAGACAGCTACGGGACATGTGCTTTGGAGAGGGATAACAAAACACTACAGATATGTGCCCAGCTTAAATATCACCAGGTTTACATCCACTTTAATGCACACTCCCATAAAATCTCTCTTGTACAGAGCATGAAAATTAAAACCTTGGCAGATCACCCCCTCGCCGTGTTCTGTGTACTGGAGACAGCGAAAGTGATGTCACTTGCTCCACCCAACGCGTTTGCATCACATGTCGCGTGGCTTTCTCTGAGGCGATCTGCTGAAGTTTTAACTTTCATACTTTGTATAAGAGTATTGCAGACCAAATCGCATTAGCTCAAAAGAAGCCATCTAACCCAAATGATTGAAGCCTCCCCCTTTCCCACTGAGAGTAGTAATACTAGACTGAAATTCCTCTAAATTTTACTGAAATATAACACATTTTTTCAATTGTCCTTTTTAAAGTGGAAGTATTACCACATTTTACAAATCTTAGTTGAATCGCCCCAGAGATGGAGTTCATGTAGCAGTCCTGTTTATGGTACATATAAGTCATACGGTTATAAAATGACTTAAAACCCTGCCTATGAGGTGTTACCATTTATTTTTATTTTTCAGCTATGGTCAGGTTCATGAATGATAAAGACGAGCTTCAGACAGCCATAGCCCTCAGCCTGCAGGAATCTACAATCCACCAGGTAGAGAGGAACGAGTCAATTGACAGGTATGTGTGTTGAGATTTTAGCAAGCAACACGTTTTAGTCCCAAAGATGCCACTAACGATGGAGCACAATTTCTAGCAATGACTCCAACAATGGGGCCCAATGTTTATCAATGATGAGGCACAATTCCTTCCCAGTGACAAACACAATGGGGCACAATTCTTCCCACTGAGACCAATTATGGGGCACAATTCTTCCCTCTGAAGACTTTTTCTACTACCAGTGTCCACTGTCTGGCCCCCTAAAGTCTAAAGGACAGGAGACTGGCCCTTTGTTTAGAAAGTTTGGAGACCCCCCCCCCTTCTGGACCGTATAATTTTGGTGTGGAGGGACATTGGGACAGCAGCAAGCAATCCAAACATTTACAATACAGTGGGAAAATTGTGGAATATCTGTAAAATATTTATTAGCGTTCGGCCTTTCACCTCTGTCTTCATTATGGCAGCTTCCAAGTGACATTGTGTTATAGAGGTGTGTGTGTGTATATATATATATATATGTGTGTGTGTGTGTATATATATATATATATATATATATATATATATATATATATATATATATATATATATATATATATATATATATATATATATATATATATATTATAAATAAAAGTACACCAAAGGGCCTGGGAATGTCCTGGAGTGATGGCACCTGCCATCATTTTGACAGCTGAGGCCCAGCTTTTTGTATTTCGGCTCTGGTAGCAGAAACAGCTGTTCTTCGATTCTTTCTTAGAATGTAAACAAATACTGTAATATGTACTGTAACAACTTGTGGCTATCGTCAAAGCTAAATGCAGCTAATCTGGTGTTTTTTTGTTTTTCTTTTTTGTATAGAATTGTTGCTGAAGAGACACTGATGTAGAAAACAAAGTTTTTAGTTTTGTTTTCAAACAATTATTTCCCATTTAACTCCACCTGGTACCCCTATCACCAATTAGGCCCCTTTCACACGATCGGACCGTTCAGATCCGCCTGTCAGTTTTGACGGCGGACCTGAACGGGTGCTCCATGTTAGTCTATGGAGCGTCGGATGTCAGCGGAGACATGTCCGCTGACATCCGACCCGGTCCGATCCGCTAAAAGCAGACGGATGGCCCTACGTCCAGGTCCATCGCTGGCGGATCGGGTGAGATCTGATGAAAACGGACATCCTGTCCGTTTTCGTCCGATACCTCCATAGGCGGCAGCGGCGCCTGACAAGCCCCTCCCCGCTCAGTGTGCAGGGAGGGACCTGTCATCCGCCGGCTCAGCGGAGATCAACGGACTGATCTCCTGCTGAGCCGGCGGACCGAGGCAGGCTCCGTGGAAACGGAGTCCGCCTCGTGTGAAAGGGGCCTTAAACTTTCCTGTCTCTGCTCTTCGCTTTTTTTTTGACATTTTTCAATTTTGTTATTTTACTGTTTCATACATAATAAATAAATTAAAAAAAAATATATACAGGGGGTCCCCTAGTTACAAACATCCGACTTACAAACGACTCCTACTTACAAACGGAGGGAGACAACAGGAAGTGAGAGGAAATCTACCCCTAGGAAGGGAAATTCACTCCTGTAAGAGCTATTATGGGGAAAAGGTACCTCCACTGATGCTTTATCACCAAGGCTTGTTGCCACAACAACCCAAAATTTTCAAAATCCAATTGTCATTGGGGCAGAAAGTGAGGTGAAATCTTCTGAACAGGGGCACAGACAGCAAAACAAATGTTACAGGGGTGATAACCCTTCCCTATGCTATCCAAAAAGCTTAAAAATAGTTTTTTTGGCTGGAGCTACACTTAAAAAAATGTACCTGTTCCGACTTACAAACAGATTCAACTTAAGAACAAACCTACAGTCCCTAACTTGTTTGTAACCCGGGGACCCCCTGTATATATAGATAGAGAGAGAGAATTTTTATTTTGTAATTTCTGTATTTTTTTTTTTTTCTTTTATTGAATTAAATAGACTTTTTAGGCCTCATGCAAACAGGGCGTTAGAAAAAACGAGCTGCAAAGCCACTACTAATGCCAGGAAAATGTGGCTGTACAAACATGCTTTTAGTAGCTTTTCACATTGGCGTTATTGCGCGCTTAGCCGGGTTAGCTTTTAGCTGCGTTTCTCTGCCTCTATTCAAAATCAGTGGTTCCCTATGGAACCAACCTTCAGCCCACTGATTTCAATAGAAGTGGCATCCAAGTCAGATCATGATGAGGTGCGACTTGTGCTCTGAGGATCTTGAAGATAAACCCCACGCCTAAATTAAAAAAAAAAAAATGGGAACCCCATGCCTAAATGGGGAAAAAAATGGCGTTGGCCGAAACCCCCCCCCCCCCCCCCCCAAGACCATACCGGACCCTTATCCGGCATGCAGCCTGGCAGGTTAGGAAAAGGGGGGGGAGGTTGAGCAAGCGCCCCCCTATCCTGGACCATACCAGGCCACACACCCTCAACATGGGGGGGTGCTTTGGGGCTAGTGGGGCCCCCCCACCCCAAAGCACCTTGTTCCTATGTTGATGGGGGACTAGGGCCTCTTACTCACAACCCTGGGAGGTGGTTGTGGGGGTCTGTGAGCAGAGGGCTTATTGGAATCTGAGCCCCATCCTATGAATAAGTATGGGGTACATTATACCCCTACTCGTTCACCCCAAAAAGTATCAAAAATAAATAACTGTACACATGTTTTTGACAAAGTCCTTTATTAAAGTAGCTCCGGTATCTTCTTCCTCCGGTTCTTCTCCCTCTGCTGTCTTTTTCCTCCGGTTCTTCTCCCTCTGCTGTCATCTTCCTCTGGTTCTCCTCCCTCCGGTTCTTCCTTGCGATGTCTTCTCCCAACGCTAGCTCTGATGTGTTGCCATTACTTAAAGCGGAGCGCCACCGAAATTTTTTTTTTTAAAAGTCAGCAGCTACAAATACTGCAGCTGCTGACTTTTAAAACATGGACACTTACCTGTCCAGGGCGCCCGCGATGTCTGCACCCGAGGCCGAAGCGTCTCTCCGTCCTCGGGTGCTGCCGCCTCCATCTTCGGTAAGGGAATCAGGAAGTGAAGCCGTGCGGCTTCACTTCCTGGTTCCCTACTGCGCATGCGCGAGTCGCGCAGCGCAATACGGATGGTCCCTGCTGCCTCTGGGACCCGTGTGTTTCCCAGCAGGCAGCGGGGAGGGAGCAGGAAGTGGCGTAAATACCCGCAGATTCTGCGGATATCTATGCCGGAAGTGGGTACAGATACCTGTAATATACAGGTATCTGTACCCCCCTCCCCCCTGAAAGGTGGCAACTGTGTCACCGGAGGGGGAGGAATCTAATGAGTGGAAGTTCCACCGCGTGGCCATCCGGTTATGTCTCCCGGAGACCCTGCCACCTTGTGACATCACCGCCCGTGGCATAATGGGGTGGTGACGTCACGCGGCGGAGTTTCCGGACAATGTCACTGGATGGCCATGCCCCATAGCTATATAAGTAATGGCAGACGCCGGAGCTAGCAGGGGGAGCTAGCATCGGGAGAAGACGTCTGGAAGAAGAAGGCAGAAGAACCACACTGGTTTTTTTTTTTGTTTTTTTTTTGTTTTTTTTTGGGGTGTGGGTCCCTTTTCAAGATCCATACCAGACTCAAAAGACCTGGTACGGATCTTGGAGGGGGGGGGGACCCTATGCTGTTGTGTGGTTTTTTTTCATTTTGGCACGGGGTTCCCCTTCAAGATCCTCAGAGCACAATTCGCACAAAAACGTCCTGTGTGCATGGGGACTTAAAAACAATACTGGAAGAGGGCACTGTTCGTCTCCAAAATAAAGAGATATATATATATATATATATATATATATATATATATATATATATATATATATATATATATATATATATATATATATATATATATATATATATAAAAAAATAAATTAAAAGGATTAAAGTAAAAAACATAGGAAATGAGATCAAAAGTATTCCATTATAGGTGTGTGTGTGTGTGTGTGTATATATATATATATATATATATATATATATATATAATGTGTCTATGTGTGTGTGTGTATATATATATATATATATAATGTGTCTATATGTGTGTGTGTGTGTGTATATATATATATATATATATATAAAAATATAAATATTTTTTTAATATGCTGAAAAGGGACACATTTCAAACTGACCATACCTTCAGTAAAAACTAAATGTTAAATGATCAGTCAGTCCAAAGATTTAGGCAGTTTAAATTAAGTGCGCTGTATTGTAGTGGAGTGCATTAGCTACAGTGGCTTGCGAAAGTATTCGGCCCCCTTGAACTTTTCAACCTTTTGCCACATTTAAGGCTTCAAACATAAAGATATAAAATTTTTATTTTTTGTGAAGAATCACCAACAAGTGGGACACAATTGTGAAGTGGAACAAAATCTTTTGGATTTTTGAAACTTTTTTAACTAACAAAAAAATGAAAAGTGGGGCGTGCAAAATTATTCGGCCCCCTTGTGTTAATACTTTGTAGAGCCACCTTTTGCTGCGATTACAGCTGCAAGTCGCTTGGGGTATGTCTCTATCAGTTTTGCACATCGAGAGACTGAAATTCTTGCCCATTCTTCCTTGCAAAACAGCTCGAGCTCAGTGAGGTTGGATGGAGAGCAATTGTGAACAGCAGTTTTCAGCTCTTTCCACAGATTCTCGATTGGATTCAGGTCTGGACTTTGACTTGGCCATTCTAACACCTGGATACGTTTATTTGTAAACCATTCCTTTGTAGATTTTGCTTTATGTTTGGTATCATTGTCTTGTTGGAAGATAAATCTCTGTCCCAGTTTCAGGTCTTTTGCAGACTCCAACAGGTTTTCATCCAGAATGGTTCTGTATTTGGCTGCATCCATCTTCCCCTCAATTTTAACCATCTTCCCTGTCCCTGCTGAAGAAAAGCAGGCCCAAACCATGATGCTGCCACCACCATGTTTGACAGTGGGGATGGTGTGTTGAATGTGATGAGCTGTGTTGCTTTTACGCCAAACATATCGTTTTGCATTGTGGCCAAAAAGTTCGATTTTGGTTTCATCGGACCAGAGCACCTTCTTCCACATGTTTGGTGTGTCTCCCAGGTGGCTTGTGGCAAACTTTAGACGAGACTTTTTATGGATATCTTTGAGAAATGGCTTTCTTCTTGCCACTCTTCCATAAAGGCCAGATTTGTGCAGTGTACGACTGATTGTTGTCCTATGGACAGACTCTCCCACCTCAGCTGTAGTTCTCTGCAGTTCATCCAGAGTGATCATGGGCCTCTTGGCTGCATCTCTGATCAGTCTTCTCCTTGTCTGAGCTGAAAGTTTAGAGGGACAGCCAGGTCTTGGTAGATTTGCAGTGGTCTGATACTCCTTCCATTTCAAAATGATCGCTTGCACAGTGCTCCTTGGGATGTTTAAAGCTTGGGAAATCTTTTTGTATCCAAATCCGGCTTTAAACTTCTCCACAACAGTATTACGGACCTGCCTGGTGTGTTCCTTGGTCTTCATGATGCTCTCTGCGCTTTCAACAGAACCCTAAGACCCCATTCACACAGGGACAACTTGTCAGGCGACCTAGTCGCCTGACAAGTCGTCTCCCGTTGTGTGCTATGGAACCGTTCTAAGGGGAGCGACGCAAGTCGCTCCGACTTAGAAAAAGGTTCCTGTACGACTTCGGGGGCGACTTGCATAGACTTCTATACAGAAGTCGTTTTGCAAGTCGCCCGGGCAGTCGTGTGCAGGTCGTGTTGCCCCTGTGTGAATGGGATCTTAGACTATCACAGAGCAGGTGCATTTATACAGAGACTTAATTACACACAGGTGGATTCTATTTATCACCATCAGTCATTTAGGACAACATTGGATCATTCAGAGATCCTCGCTGAACTTCTGGAGTGAGTTTTCTGCACTGAAAGTAAAGGGGCCGAATAATTTTGCACGCACCACTTTTCAGTTTTTTAATTGCTAAAAAAGTTTAAAATATCTAATAGATTTCGTTCCACTTCACAATTGTGTCCCACTTGTTGGTGATTCTTCACAAAAAATTAAAATTTTATATCTTTGTTTGAAGCCTGATATGTGGCAAAAGGTTGAAAAGTTCAAGGGGGCTGAATACTTTCGCAAGCCACTGTACATACAGTAAGTGGCGCTGTGTACCCCAGCAGTATGGGTGACTTCCAGTTTGCTGCCAGAACTAAAAGGTCAGCATGACTTTCTTCCCGCCATACAAGAATAGCCTTGCATTTTAAAAAAATGAGTACTAAACTTCCTCTGACCGTGTTGGAGAGGCGAGCGTATGGTTACACGATTTCCACCTCCTCCAATCAATAGGAGTCTTGTATTCATTGATAAAAATACAAGTTCTCCTGAATTATGGGGAAAACATCAGCCCGACTCTACTTACTACAGCAGATGGAAAGCACAGTGCCGCCTACTGTGTGTAGCTAATGGTGGTACAGTATATTGCAACACACACAGCAACCGCATCAGTGTGTAATGGAAATAGTTTTGGGCCAGCTTGGCTCAAATGAACTGTTAAAATTTTAAATTTCATTTCATTTTTAAGGTCTAATTCATAGGCTAATGAGATTGGAATGGATTAATTTACATACAACTTCAGCAGCCCATTTCCGAAACAGTTTTTTTTTTTGCGTATTTTTTTTTTCTTTTTGGATAGAGTGAGGAAGGAGTAGAATGTATGCCAGGTTTTGTTTGGTGTGAACCTATTAGGGTTTATATTGATGTTCTGTGAATAAAAGACATGGAGAAGGAAATCTCACTTGTTTCATGAACTGATGGCTATTATAATTTGTGTTCAGATGCCCTGACTGCCTTTGTGCTGAAAATAAGACCCGTGCCAAAAGAAAACGGTCCGACGTCTGGGTGAATTCACCTGACCCCAATGATCTGAGAAGGAATGGTGACTGGCCTGTTGGGTTAAAGAACATTGGAAACACCTGCTGGTTCAGTGCAGTAATTCAGGTACGCTCTAGAACATAGTACTAAAATACAAGTATAGCTTGGAGATGGCATGAATTGATTTTCTATGCAGGTCTTCATAACCTTAATATTTCTTGGCAGGTTACAGAAATGATTACAAATTGTATTCATTTTTTTTTTGTATATTCTGCACTTGTGTACTTTTATGTTGCTTTGGCACAGTCAAGAATCGTGCGAGTTCAGCTGAACTTGCACGATTTCATACCCACGTCAGTCCGACTTTGGGAGCGTTTTCAGAGACATCTGTGCGGGTTCATGCACAGATGTCTATACAAATCCGCCCTCCGAAGTCGCCACAAGTAGTACAGGAACTATTTTTGGGAATCTATGCGGCGCTGCAAAGTCAGCACTGCACCGATTCGGACGGTGCCATTGCCGTCAATAGCCGCAGATTTGGCATGCGATTTGACATGTCAAATCGCTCCAATGTGAACCTGGGCTAAAGCATAAATGAACTCATCTAAAAGCCAAGTGTTAGGTATATTAAAAGTAATATCAGAGCTTAATTAATGTATTTGTGTTTAAGGCTTGTTCTAACAAAATGTGTTAGATTTTGCTCTCTTAATGCAGGTGCTACTTCTCCGAGGGAGCTAGTTTATTTAAGTAAAGAAAAAAGAAATCTGAACAAAAATTGTTGTCAATAGGTAAAACTGAACTTTAGACAGTAATTGAACAAACACCCGTTAAAATAGAACTGAACTCTAAAAGTGAAGTTTTTGCTATATTTTAGGAAACATTTTAGAAATGGTAATTGCATGAGCAGTAACATGAAAAATGTACCTTTTTGTCTGGAATTCCTCCTGAGTAGTCAAAGCTTTAAATGATGGCATGCCTGCAAAAGTAGTCTATAAATGGCTGCCTTTTCTGCTGCCCCCACTACTGAACTCCCCTTTTAATGCTGAAAATTGTCACGCTGTCAATCTCTAACCTTTACAGGATGCAGAAGTGATGGGGGGGGGTCAGCAGAAGTAACCAGTGCGAGCGGTGGGCAACCAAGTAGATCAGCACTTTGGAAGTTTTTGTTAGAATATTTCATAACATCAGAGCGAAGTTCGACAGCGTGGGCAGCAGAAAAAATAGGTCTTGAATCGGAGGTGTAACTAGAACTTTTAGGGCCCCGGTGCAAGAAACTCACAAAGGGACCCCCCCCCCCGTAAATGACATGTTTACTGGCCCCCTAACCACTTTCCATCCTGACGGCATCCCCCGCAGCAGCTGTCTGGAGAGGGGAGGGGGGACCCCAGCAAAGCTGCGGGTGATGAAGGGGGGGGTGGGACGGGAGAGAGCCCAGGGACTTGGGGGCCGAATAAAGAAGCTAATAAGAAATAATAATAAAGATAGGTGGGGTGGCATATCGAGGAACCAATCCCCTCCATGTTCCTCCAGCAGCCGCTGAATGCCTGCGGGAGGGAGAGGAGGTGAAGTGGCTGCAGGAGAAAAATTAAGCGGATTGGTTCTTCTGTGCTGCCCCTGCCACCCCTCCTATCCAGGTGTACAGGAGAGCCGCATGGGGCGGGTCACAATTTGCAATCCCTGTACTTGGGCCCCTATCTTCAATATGGCGACGGGGTTGCCCAAAGTTGCACAGACTTTCTGCATAAATCGTGTCTACTCTTCTTTACACACATGCATGTGGCAGCCTAATTCATTCCTTTGGGGAGCATTATTTATGGTGGCCTCCAGTGGCGCTGCAGAGTATAGCTCCCCCCAAAGAAGTAAATGGGACATGAAGAAGAAGAGGGTATGGGCAGAGCAGCAGAATGACTGGAACAGGTGCCAAGGTAGGTGCTAGTCTGGGTCAGCAGCACTCCATAGATTGGAGGCAAGTATTTAAATGACAATGGTACTAAAGGTACAGTTGTCCTTCTAGGAAAAACTTTCAACCAGACCCCTCTGTTCTTTCTGGCATGCAGACAAATAGATATTTTAATATACAAATCGTTCTAGGTTATTTTTGAGCAGTATTTAAAATGATTTTAACATTTTTTTTGAATAAATAACATCACTGGACTAAATTGTGTTTTTTGTAATACTGGAAATATTTGAGATTTTGCTTTTAGAAATAAATCAGTTTTGTAATGGATATGGTGGTGTACTATCACATTACCATCTCTGCAGCTGCCTTCCGCTGTGTGATGGCTTTGATTGTTAAGAGATCAGCTCCTTGTCTACAGTTCTGAAACCATTACAGATCCCTTAAAAATGTATGACTCTGTTAATTGCTAATTATGTTACTTTGTTGGAGCAGGACATTAAGTGAAGAAAAGCAGCGAACATTTAAAGTTTAGGTTCAGCGCTATTTTTCTAATCCCTCTGAGATTGGATTTTTAACACACAAGGCCGGTTCTGACTGTTCAATTGTGTTTACACTACTTGATTGCAAAATGGAATACAGAGCGAGCGCCAGCGTGCGTGTGGGTGCTGAATGACT
This sequence comes from Lithobates septentrionalis, assembly GCA_037952835.1. Lineage (NCBI taxonomy): Eukaryota > Metazoa > Chordata > Amphibia > Anura > Ranidae > Lithobates > Lithobates septentrionalis. The sequence goes on along the minus strand of JBBDGP010000639.1, from coordinate 3,053,431 downwards.
CGGGATTGGCACTGAGCTTTCCAGTTTCCTTTTTAATTTGAGAGCCTGACTTCAGCTGGTTGGTTGGTGTTAGTGGCACTCAATTAAAATCAAGCATTTTACTAGGATTCCTGGGTGTGTGTGATGAGAATAAGCCATAGAGAGAAATACGGGCTGCTGTTTCTTGCTGTTTATTAGTATGACTCACAGATAGAAATAACCTCTTCCCTTTGATTGGTTCCCAGCTGAGTATTCCACAGAGCTCCTTTCAGAGCTGTGATAATGTGGAAACCTAAACTACCAATTAAAGCTAACACTTCTTTTCTTTATTTAAAATGGTGAGGTTTACTTAAAGCCTGATCAGCGAGTGAACTCTGATGCGTGCATCGCATGTTCTAGTTAAAGACCTAATAGTTAAAGCTGAACTCCAGGCAGATATAAAAGACACAAATGAATTCAAGTCTGGGCTCATTAGTAAATCAATAAATTTTATTTTTCACATCCATTGAGGGACACAAGAATTCAGGAACAGTTGGGTTATATTGCCTCCTATAGGAAGTTTGGGCATTGCCAAACAGAAAAATCGTAATGAGAGAAAGAGCTGGGAACACAACGCTCAAAGCCCTTTGTGAGGATCTGATGAGCTGCTGAAGAGATCCAGGTGGCTGCCTGGTCCGCAGACAGGGGAATCCAATGGAAACAAATAACAATGGCGGCACAACGGGAAGTAAAATCGAAAGAATTTATTGAAAGTCCATAAAATCAAGCGAACATGACAAACGACAATCCAAAAAAGATGCTCAGTGGGCGCGTTTCACACAGACGTGCCTACTCATCAGCCCCCATATAAAGGAAAAAAAAAATAAAAAAAAAATCATAAGCCAGTCCCCCATATAAAGGAAAAATAAGTTAAATAAATATATATATATGTCTGTCTCTCTCTCTCTATCTATCTATCTATCTATCTATCTATCTATCTATCTATCTATCTATCTATCTATATCTCTATCTATCTATATCTCTATCTATCTATCTATCTATCTATCTATCTATCTATCTATCTATCTATCTATCTATCTATCTATCTATATCTCTATCTATCTATCTATCTATATCTCTATCTATCTATCTATATCTCTATCTATCTATCTATATCTCTATCTATCTATATATATCTCTATCTATCTATATATATCTCTATCTAAGAGAGAGAGATATCTCGCAAACAGGAAGATAATTCAGCCCCAAGTAATCACAAGGGTGCTATACCAAAATAAACAATTTAGAAATCATCAGTAAAAAGTCCATGACAATAGATCAGTGCATTATATAGGAGGCTGCTCCACCAGGAGATAGGAAAGAAATCTCTGTAATGTAAGTAGAAAATGACAGGGAGTGCCAACTAAGTGCAGCTTTGTCAAACCATGGAGCAAGAATGTTCCAAAATGTGTTACCAACCCACCCCCCCTAGCTGCAGGTCCCCCCCCCCTCCACCACTCTATGCAACGTTACATTTGCTTCCGCATTCCAACCCAGATTTCCTATACTTCCTGGTGCGGCTCCGTACACAACTGATGGTCAAGGACGAAGGCACATCACTGCCCCCCCCCCGGGCATGAGAGTCCTGTTGGCATATATTTGTGATGAGCACACTTTACATATTTTAATGTGAGTTGCCAATTGCTTTTAACCATTAACGTTTACTAATGCTGCACTTAAAACCACAGTCAAACCTCTGCGCTCACTATGTTTCACATCCAATAGTGTGGCAATATTTCAAGCGATGCTGCTCTCCTCCAACGGGAAGACTCCAAAACACTACAAAGAAGAAAAAAGGAGGGCGCAAACACCTAGTGCATTACCTTCAACACCGTGTTCAATTTACTAAAAAGCCAAAAAACATGCTCGCAAACATGAGAAGATATAATAGCCCATCAAATCACAACGCCAGCATGGTGGATACCCAATATCTGCAGTTGAAAAGCTGATGCGTTTCAGGAGACAAGTCCCTTTCCTCGGCTCTAAATTGAACACGGTGTTGAAGGTAATGCACTTGGCGTTTGCGCCCTCCTTTTTTCTACTTTGTAATGATGTAATTTATTTATTTCAGGTACTTATATAGCGCCGTCAATTTACACAGCGCTTTACATATACATTGTGCATTCACATCAGTCCCTACCCTCAAGGAGCTTACAATCTAAGGTCCCTAACTCACATTCATACATACTAGGGACAATTTAGACAGGATCCGATTCACACTTAGTTAGCAGTCCCCATATAAACCCTCTTCTACCCAGCATGCCTCATTGTTTTGCTAGTGTTCAATATAGTTGAACACTTTTTCTTCATCTCTGTGAATTTGGACTACTTTTTTGCTAGCATTTCTGTTTTGTGTGTTTTTTTTTTTTTTCCCTCTGACTTCAGTCAAGATTTCTTGCTGCTGTACTGCTTGAGTTGGTCTCTATATAGCAGCAATCCAGCTTAGTGTTTTCTCAGCCTAGCTTTGGAGGCTGTACCTGGACTCCGCTGTACTTGTTGTGTACGGAATGTGACCTACAGCTGGAATGTGACCCGGGCTCTGTTGTAGCACTTTTCAGACCTGAGTGTAATGTGTATCTTGGCTACACAACACTTATCTCGTTCAGGGCTGTGGCTCAGCCCCAGGTCCGACTTATCTTTGTACACTTTGTGAGTAAGGCTGTTAAAGTAGAACTAAAGGCATTTTTTTCATTTAGGCTAGGGTAAGGGAGGTTTTCTTGTTTTTTTTTCTGTGTCCAAGTGGGGAGATTTCTCTTTACTTGTCCCATGGCTAAAACAAGAAGTGATAGGAAATCCCTCAAGTGTGAGAATCCTGGGAAATTGCCTCTCTTACTGTTCGGCGGGGAACCCAAAAAAATGTGGCATTGTCTTTCACTTTAGGTGATAAATCTCCCTAATGGGGACACAGAAAGCAATGAAAACCGTACATGAGTTCTAATCCCTCTCCACTTGCTTTTAGGGGCATTAGCTTTTTATTAATGTTTTCACTGTACATGAAGAAAAAGAAAAGCTGTTGGGAGCGTTTAGCGTTTTTTTTTCTGCTTGGAAACGCTCCCAAAAAAACTATACAAAACCAAACAATTTTTTTTCTGCTAAACGCCCAAGCTTGAAAATTAGGCTTCTGGCATAAAGTAGTGTGCATGGACACATAGGATAACACCATTGGCTTTTAGGAGCAGAAAAAATGTGTACATGGAGCTTTAAACGTTAAAGTGATTCTGATGTCTCCTCCTTGTTTGTTATTTTTATTGAAAAAAAAGTTATACTTACCTGCTCTGTGCTGTTGGATTTGCACAGGGCAGGATCCTCCTCTTCTTAGGTCCCTCTTCGGCTCCCCTAGCCGCTCCCTCCCTATGAGTCCCCCCACAGCAGGCAGCTTGCTATGCGGGCACCCGAGCCGAGGCACAGCTTTGTGTATCCATTCAGACACGGAGCTGTGGTTTGGCCCCGCTATCTGACTTTGACAGCAGCGGGAGCCAATGGCGCCAATGCTGTTTCTCAGCCAATAAAGAGGGGATCGTGGACATGGCTGGATCTAGAGGGGGCTCAAGTAAATATTAGGGGGTCTGAGGGAGGCTGCTGCACACGGAAAGTTTTTATCTTAATGCATAGAATAAAAAAAACCTTCTGACTTTACAACCGCTTTAAATGAATCACCAAACCACATTATAAAAACGGTCAAATGCTGTATTACATGCTGTTCATACTCAGTCACTATGAGTGTTTTTTTTTTTTTGTTTTTTTTATTATTTTTTTTTTGTATTCTGCAAAAAACCTGGTTGATCCTGCTTTTCTCTATCTCCCCCTCCTATCCATGCCCCAAATTCGTCTAGGGATTTTGCAGAGCAGTGTTGGCAGCTCTGCACATGCTCAGTTTTCAGTGAGTTTCTATGCTGAGTATTTCCTCACTATTACATCTGAGCAGCCCATGTGACTATAGAGTCACACATGTGGGCGTATACACAGTGGTCAATGACTGCCTACTTCCTCCCCCCTCCTCCATGACCACAAACCAGCTAAACACAATGGGGGTGGGATGTTACATGCAGATTGATGGAGGCTTCACTTCCCTCTTATCCTAAGACAGTCTGGGGGGGCGTCGCGCAGTCTGTGACTGGCAGAAATCTGCCCACATCATGTTATTGCCAAAAAAATATTAATAAAGATTTTATTTATATATATATATATATATATATATATATATATATATATATATATATATATATATATATATATATATACACACACGATTCAAAACTGTTTATATTATTTATTTTTACTCTGTATTCCAAATGCCTAGAAGCTCCTCCTGCTTATGTTTCCCATTGTAAAGATTGCCTGAGCCCTGATGTCATGCGCTGGGTGCAGCGTTGCATGCATTATAAGCCCTTTACTGCCATTCAGCTTAGAGACCCACCCTGCTGCTGCTCCTGCTTGTGAAGCACCATGTGGATCTGCAGTCTCTGGTCTGTTTTCACTTTCTGCCTACAGTGATCTGGTTAGTCCTTCCACCACAAATGAACCCAACTCACACTCCCCCAGTGTTGCTGTTGGGGGGGGGGGGGGGGGGTTACTGGGTATCAGAAAAAAATAATCGCTTTAATCTGTCAAATTGGTTTGATCCCCCTCAAAAAGGCTCTCTCCACTGCCGGGGTAGGCCCCTGGATCTGATGGAGCAAATGTCTGGAGCCTTGTGGTTTCTGTCCTGATGGCTTGTTGCAAGCATTTAAACTTGTCTTGTATGGTTTTGGTGCCTGTGTAGATGTGCAGAGCATTCTGATTAGTTGGGACGTTGATGCTCCCTCCAAGGAGTATCTGACTCAATGAACCTTCAATAACATTGTCTTTTTGGCCCTGCTTTTGACACTGGCAATGCTACGGGCAGCCAGAGTGTGCTCTTGCCTTAACATAGGAGGTCTGCAGAGGGACCATCTACTTTACAGGCCTTTTAGAGCCTGACTCACACTTAGCCTGCAGGCAGCAGCTAAACCCTAAAAGTGTGGGATTTTGCATTCTGAGGGGTCTTGGGTAGTTTGCCTCTCTGGCATTTGGGTGCAGATGATTCCCCTTTTAGCCCACAGACTAACCCCTTGTATTTACCACCTCCTTCAGTTTCTCCTCACTATCTCCCTTGTGCTATTGTACTAATGAATGCAACCTTGGACATCTTGCCCTGTGTGCCATTGGATCCTTTATCGACAGTCACGGAGTTCATCCCTTCCCCTCTGTTAGGAGTGTGTTGAGGAACCCCTTGTCTGGATATTCTTCCTCCTCGTTGACTGATGGTCTTTCTCGCACTCCTCGCTATTGCTATGGGCTTGGGCTGTGAGCGAAACGGCCATATTGTTTCTATAGACCAGGTAGTGCCTGGTGTAACCCATCTTTTTCTTCAGGTTGTCTTTCCCACACCTCAGGGGGACACCACTTTTTGGTGTTTCTGCATACCTGGGGCTTTACTCTGGCTATTTAAAACCGAATAATTTTCCCCTCCTCAGTGGACCTTACTTCAGATTCCTGGGTTGGGCAATCATCTAGGTGTTGCAGTGCCTTAGCTTTCAGGACAGGAAGGAATGGGAGTCTTGCTGTGACAAGTAGCCTGGTGCCTACACTGGAGGACACTGAGTACTACCTCCCAGCTTCGCTATTTCCTCAAAAGACAGTACATTGGAATCTAGCTTCAAGGTACATCATTTGCCTGGGTATACAGTAGGTCCTGCTTCTATGATGCATTTATTTTGCTCCATGCTTGGTTGGACCAGGGAGGGTCACTAGATTCTGGAAGACTCTTCTGTGAGGCTCCAGGAACACCTCCAGGTATTGGAGTAGATGGGTTTTTCTTTTTTTCGTCCTCCCATTTTTTTTTCTGGTTGGCCCTTTCACCAGTCTTGGGACTGAGGTGTCATCAGCATGGATGTGTTAAGTGGCTGGGCTGTATAAAATCTCAGGACTGAATGGGCGTAAATGCAAATAGCATTTCATGTAAAACTGTTTCCTTATACTGTATATCTGTGTATTTGGCTGTTTTGCATGGAGTTCAGCTTTAAATTTTCCATTCTCTTGCTGTATCATCTGCTGGCCACTCATTTGCTGAGTTGTTAATTTTCATCCCTGCTTATGTTTCTTTCCTTTGCTGAATCTGAAGAAAATAGATCTGAAATGAAAACGGAGATATTTCAATTTTAAAGTTGAGATCCTTGGTGATTCTTCTTCCCCTTTCCTTTTTTTTTTTTTTTTCTTTAAAAAATCATTACCTTTTTTTCCCATTCCTTTCAGTCTCTCTTCCACCTGCCAGAGTTTCGAAGATTGGTCCATAGTTACAGTATTTCCCAAAGCATGCTGGAGAGATGTCAGAGCAGAAGTGTAAGTACTTGATTTGTGCGGCATTATAAACCACAAAAAGAGACAGTTTTGTCTTTAGGGAGAAGTTCACTATTGCTGCTCCATTAGTAGGGTGCAAAACACTGCATCTGAATGGTTAAAGCTGACCATCAGAAATGTGACAAAAGCAGCCCTTGCAGTGGGGCCACTTCGCATTGTGAAAGCATAAATGCTCATTTAGTCTAGGGGTACACAGATGAGGATAAATAATCTACCCTACTCCAGGCAAATTAATAAAATGAGCAGTTGTTTAACCAAATCGCATAAAAAGGTCATTCAAAGCGCCATACGTTTATTGATCGATCTATTTTTCTACAATCTATTCAGGCCATTCAGAATCCTTTCAATGAAAATCAGTCTGCTTTTGTTCAAAATCAATTGATGACGCATTATGTGTCTCTTCAATAATCGATTCAGGATACATTCAGGCCCCGTTCAAATCCTGTGATTTGGAATCGTGAGCAGAATCACCACGATTTTCCCTGCTATTCCAAATTGCACTGCAATAGTGTAAAAATGCACCAAACGTGTTTGGGTGCCATTTAGTTTTTAATCGCGGCAAACCTTGTCCATCCAAAAAGGAGCAAGGAGCTTCTTTTGGGAGACGAAAAGTCACAGCAAAACCGCACCGCGTTTGAGGAACCATTAAAAATGAATGGCCCCTAAAGATTTATGATGCATTGTGCCTCTATTGTAGTGTGGTTCGGTGATCCCACGATGCATTTAATGTTGCCCACTGTCTAAAATCGCCAGATTTGAACGGGGGCCACACACCAGCTGCTGCATTACAACGCAGTGGCTAGTTAGCAGTCTATCGGGATCATCGCAGTGCATTTTTTTTTTTTTTTTTTTAATTAACTCTAGTGAAATGTCACACAGACAATTCGTAAAACTCAATTGGCCACAGTGTGGTGCGAGGCAGTGAATTACTACTGTACTTTTTTCACTGCACACTGCTCACAATGCAGTGGTGTGAACTGGGCACATAAGGAGGTCAGGCATTTTGCCTTGTCCGGAAGTGGGACTGCGCTGGAATAGCCATCCAATGCAGTCCCACCACATGATGCTATGATACTAATCACATTATCCTATTTTGTGAAGAATTGTTCGATTAGATTTTTACATGTATGGCTACCATTAGATTGTGCATGCAGACAATTAAAAAATATGTAGAATGGGGCTCCTGTTTATTTTTTTTTTTCTGTATTGAATATTTGTGGTCACAGCATTCGTTGTTGGTTATGTCTAAGCCTTATATTCAATGTTGCATGTTTTTCAGGAGAAGAGGAACATTGCTTTTATGCAAGAACTTCAGTGCTTGTTTGCTCTCATGGTTGGATCCAACAGAAAGTTTGTTGATCCTTCTGCTGCTGTTGAACTGTTGAAAGATGCTTTTCTGTCTGAAGAAGCACAACAGGTAAAGAATAGTCAGTTTTTGCTTTAGATGCTCTGATTGCAGTTTCTTTTCCAGTACGCATTGGGGTTGATTTACTAAAACTGGAGAGTACAAAATCGGTTACAGCTCTGCACATAAACCAATCGGTTTGCAGTTTGGTTTTTTTTTTGCTAAAGGTTAATTGAACAAGCTGACGTTAGAAGCTGATTGGCTACCATGGACAGCTGCACCAGATTTTGCACTCTCCATGTTATTAAGTAAATCCACTCAATTATGACAGTATGATACTGTGACCTATACAACCTGCCTTGGTATTTGCTCCTCCAGTGGTGCCCAAAGCACTGACCAGTGTTTCCATGTTCTGTCAGTGAAGAGTAAGCATTCCTTAATCCCACCATACAATGCACAGTATCTGAGCAACCTTTTTGCTAGCATTTGCAGTCATTGTGTGGAAGGAACTGGTGCAGGTGTGATGGAGAAACAGTCAAGCAGGAGGAATGTTCTAATTGCTGATAGGTTAGTTTAAACCATCAAAGATCTTTTCCTGTTATAATTAAAATGGACCTGAACTCAAAAAGATTTTGTTATAAAAACCATTAAAACTGCTCAATCAAAAGAAATCCTGAACTCTCTGCAACACTTCACCTTTATTGATTCTTAATTCAAAAGACATCACAGACCGTGTGGGGTACAGTAAAAAAAAATCTTTCTGAAAAATAGTGTACTTGTGTGAGGGCACCCAGACACTCCTGTGGTCTCGTAGCTGTACGTCTGTAGTGTGAGAGATAAGGCTCTGCTGTCTCCATCTGCTAGTCTTAGAAGATTTGGAGTGAGATTTGGTCTTGTCACTACAATGCATCTCACTGTTCTCCTGGCTGGAGGATCTGACATGAGGAAGCAAAAGCCTGCATTTAAAAATATGGTACATCCAGACACAGGCACAGCTGTAAGGAGACCACAGGTAATACTGGTGACTCACCCTCTGCCTGCCTTCTTTTTTGAGGGGCCCAGCTTATAGGGTTCAGTTTCTTGAGCCTCTGTCCTGTCTTTGCCTTGGCTGACATGATATTGACAGTCTGCTATGGACAGAAAGAAGCATGTCCACAACCACCACCCCTCTTGCCCAGTGATCAGACTGCAAGTCATAAGGTGAGAGGCTGCACAGTCACAAGGATTTACAACAGGGCTCTCCAAACTTTCTAAACAAAGGGCCAGTTTACTTTAGGTGGGGTGGATTGTGGCCAGTGGGGATAGAAAATGTCCCAGATTTAGTGGGCATAAACAATGCCTCCGGTTTGGTGGACAGTGGTAGTAAATTCATTACATAGCATCCTTGGTCAGTGAGAGGAGGATAGTACCCTACAATTGGTATCAGTGGAAGCAATAGTACTCCATCGTTGGTATCAATAGGAGGAATAGTGCTCCATCATTGGTATCAGTCGGGGGAATAGTGCCCCATTGTTAGTGTCAATAGGAGAAATCGTGCCCCATCCTTGGCATTAGGGGGAAGAATGGTGTCCCATTGTTGCTGTTAGTGGGAGGAATAGTGCCCCATTTTTGATGGCAGTGGCAGGAATAATGTCTCCTATTAGAGGAAGGAATAGTGCCCCATCATTGGCATTAGGGGGAAGAATAGTGTCCCATTGATGCCGTTAGTGGTAGGAGTAGTGCTTGGTGTCAGGAATAGTGTCTCCTATCAGTGGGAGGAATAGTGACCCATCATTGGTATTAGTGGAATACGTGGAAGGGAATAGTTACTCGTCGTTGGTATTAGTTGGAGGAATAGTTCCCCTATTATTGGTGTCAGTGGGAGGAATAGTGCCCCATAATTGGCATCATGGGGAAGAATTATGTCCCGTCGTTGGTGTTTGTAGGAGGAATTGTGCCCCATTGTTGATGTCAGTTGGAAGAATAGTTCTCCAAAGGCCAGATAAAGGTTAGCAAAGGGTTGCAGTTTGGAGAGATCTGATTTACAAATGGTGTCATCTGAGTGTCAGCTCTGTCTAGGAAAAAGATACGAACCAATAGAGAGAAAAGCAGATGAAAGCACTGCTATGGAAAGTGCTGTGACCTCTGCGAGAGATGATAAATACCTGAAAGTGTTAAGCTGGGTGTACACTGGTGGAATTTCATTTGACATTTTTTGTCGTCTGAACATTTGTTCGTTTTTCTAATCATTAGTGGGGTTAAATTGACCTTTGTTTTCGATTGCAATGATGGAAAATTTTGAAAGGAGCAGGATGGATATTTTTCTCAATTGTTTGAATTTCTTTTGAGGTTTGAACAGTGAATGTGGTTTTTATTCAGTAAAGTTCATTTATTCCAAAATCAAATGTTAAAAGCAAACAACATTTTTTGATCGACATTCGAATGGTAAGAGAATTTTTGTACGAATTTTCCTAAGAATAAGAAAGAGAATTCATTATTTCAAAGCTTTACTATCTTATACCCAGGTTTACTCATGCACATTACTTAGCATGCATGCCTTTTAATGTTGTCAAACATCTGATCATAGGTCTACCAGTTTTATGGTTCCCAGAGGTTCACTTTAATGACCTTGTTCATCCTCCCGCCTCTCCTTCACAACATTATCTTTAGTGGTAAAACTAAACTATGCAGAAAGTTGCCATTATTGGTCTCTGAGTGGTTCATGTGAAAACCCAGCTGTAGACTTTTGCGGTAGCTCTAGTCCTGATGATATGGACTGTTCATACCACACCAGAACTAAACACTGACATCTTATTGTATATTAGGTCTACTGACGGCACTTAGAAAGTACTTGGAATTTCCCTAGGTTCTTCCTTCTTCCTTTGGTAATGCAATGTTACTCAAACTGCTTTCACAGTAGCATTGTGTACTCTTGCTCAGGCATGTGAGTTTAATGGTGTTATTCCAGGCTGCCTGGGGACATCTGTTCTCTCCTAACGTCCTATGAGAACTCTGAGTCAGCAGTTGTTGGGAGATCTGTGTCACATGACAATAATACTTTTGACTTCACAGTTGTTCTTGATGGAAAAATAAATGAATGCATTTAGTTGAGTGTTCTAATGCCACAGCTTTTAATGTTCTTGACACTAATTCTGCGTTTCTGCTTGCTAGCAAGATGTCTGCGAGTTTACACACAAGCTGCTGGATTGGCTAGAGGATGCTTTCCAACTAGCTGTCTGCAGAGAGTAAGTTCTTTATATGTCATAATTGAAATTGTTTTATGATTCACATCACCTGTTACGAGAGGATGACCACAGAATTGGGTTATTAAAATCTTTTTGTGCTTCTCTTGGGTTTGCAGTGGGGTATAGGGTTGCCACATCATCCCTTTAATCCAGGACACACATTAATTACACAGGTTCTGTGGCTGATTAAGGTGATAATGAACACACTTGATGCCTTATCTGCATTAAATCAGCCTCAGAACCTGTGTAATTAATGTGTCCTGGATTTAAGGGATGATGTGGCAACCCTAGTGGGGTATGAAAGACTCAGGGCTGGGTCAGGGAATCAATGACTTAGGACATGCATACACCTGGACTTAAAGTGGTTGTAAACTCTTCACCCCAACTTCAGCACATTGCAATCCTCATAATAAAGCTATTGACCGCTGCCTGTTAAAGTCTCTCTACTTCTTGTAATCTGTCCCGCAATGTTCGATTAGGTCATCGGCACATGCGCTTCCCGCCCTTTGTTTCATGACAGGCTCTGTGTGTCATCTTCCCATCAACAGCATGCCGTGTACGAGAGTTCAACTGTCTGCGGCACAACCTAGAAGACTTGCGAGTCTGGGCATTCATTCCCAGCTTCCTTTTCTCCCCTTGTGAATGTGTGACATCACACAGGGAGTATACCAGGGCATCCCAGAGACTCCTATAGCAGCAATCATCTGCAGATTACAACATTACTGACAGCCAGGAAAGAGGCTTGGATAACACATTATCGCGCATGCGTGAGATTTCAGCAGGGGAAACCAGGAAGGGTGGAAATGATGTCCACAAGGGAGACAGAAAACAATATTCAATATTCTGGAGAACAAATTTAATGCAAACTATTTAAAATATAGTAAGTAAGAAGCGTTTTTGCATACATTAGACTGTGCAATGATTGTAAATACTTTTTCATATCACAGTACATGAAAAGCGCAATACGGAATTCAAAGTTCACTTCCTCTTTAACCACTTCCATACCAGGCACTTTCCCCCTTTCCTGCCCAGGACAAGTTTTAGCTTTCAGCGCTGTCGCACTTTGAATGACAATTGCGCAGTCATGCAACACTGTACCCAAACTAAATTTTTATTATTTTCTTCCCCCAAATAGAGCTTTCTTCTGGTGGTATTTGATCACCTCTGTGGTTTTTTATTTTTTGCGCTATAAACGAAAAAAGCCAGACGATTAAAAAAAACAAAAAAAAACTGATGGGCAGCACTTTGGGGCACTGACGGGCTGCACTGAGTGGGACTTTGGGGCACTGACGCGCATTACTGATGGGGTACTTTGGGGCACTGACAGGCGGCAATGAGGGGCATTACTGATGGGGCACTGTTGTGGGCACTGACAGGTGTTTTTTTTTATAGGGACAGGCTGGGAGGTGTTGGGCACTGATTGGCAGCTGATGGGCACCTTTTCATGGGGGCTGTGCTGATAATAAATGTATTGATTATCAGCCCATACCCCCCCCCCCCCCCCTCTAAAAGGGAGAGCCGCTGATTGGCTCTCCCTGTCAGCATGAACCGAGGAGAGACGTTTTACGGGCTCTCCTGATTGGTCACAGCTGATCACGTGGTAAGATGATTCTGTCAGAGGCTCCATACCACGATCAGAGTTGCTGTGTGTCAGACTGACACACAGCACCTCCGATCGCCGTGCTGTGCGCCGGCTGTGTTATCCTGATCGCGTCATATGACGTCTGGTCAGGATATCCCAACCACTTTGCCACCATCATTCTGCTATATGGCGGGCAGCAAGTGGTTAACCGCTTCAGCCCAGGACCACTTTTTGCGATTCGGCACTGCGCTGCTTTAACTGACAATTGCGCGGTCGTGCAACGTGGCTCCCAAACAAAATTGATGCCTTTTTTCTTTTGGTGGTATTTGATCACCTCTGCGGTTTTTATTTTTTGCACCATAAACAAAAAAAGAGAGACAAATTTGAAAAAAATGCATTATTTTTTTTACTTTTTGCTATAATAAATATCCCAAAAAATATATAAAAACATTTTTTTTCCCCTCAGTTTAGGCCGATACATATTCTTCTACATATTTTTGGTAAAAAAAACGCAATAAGCTTATATTTATTTGTTTGCGCAAAAGTTATAGCGTCTACAAAATAGGGGATAGTTTTATGATATTTTTTTTACTAGTAATGGTGACGATAAGCGACTTTTATCGTGGCTGCGACATTATGGCGGACACGTCGGACAATTTTGACACATTTTTGGGACCATTGGCATTAATACAGCGATCGGTGTGATTAAAAATGCATTGACTACTGTAAAAATGTCACTGGCAGTGAAGGGGTTAACACTAGGGGGCGGTGAAAAGGTTAATGTGTGTACTGAAGGGGGATGTGGACTGTGCAGGGAAACTAATCGCTGTTCATACTCTGTATGAACAGAGGATCTGTCAGTTCTCCCCTCAGAGAACCAGAAACTATGTTTGTACACACACAGATCCCGGGTTCTCCGTGTGCCCCGAGCGTTTGTGGGAGCCCAGCGGTGATAGAGACCGCCGGGCACTCGCATCGGCTCCGTGGGCGTGCACGTGCCCCCTAGTGGCCGTCTATGGTACCAACGTACCATGACGGTGATTCACCACCTGCCTGTGCCATTCTGCCGCAGTGTAACTGCGGCGGACGGTTGGCAAGTGGTTAAAGTGGTTGTAATCCTTGTATATATACACAGTGAAATGACTGGCCTCAGGTGATACAGATGAAGCAAATCATCATACATACTGTAAGTTGTACCGGTTTATCTAAGCCATCTTTTTCCTGTGTCCATTCAAAGTCCAGTATTTACACAGGCTCTCTCAGCTCTGAAAAGCAGGGGACAGGGAAACTGAAGTTACATCAGAGCTGATTGGAGGGAAGAGACACACCCCCCTTCACACAGCACACAGGAATAGAGCTGAGGGGGCTGTCAATCAGCTAGAGGTCCCGCCTCTGTCACCATTTTCCTCTTGGTGTCAGAAAAACTGGACAGTAGTGATTCATGCTGATAGCAAAGGAAGAAGGCAGCAGACAGAAATAACACGTGCACACAAGTACATGGTTTTAGAGGCATATGCTTTGTTCTTATTTCATGTCTGAGGTTTAAAACCACTTTAAAGCTGAACTCCAGGAACTGTCTATTCCAGCTTTGAACAATAAGTATGAATATGTCATATTTGATGGGCCACTTGAGAATCATTTTAGTAGTTGGTGCTACTGCAGTGATAGCTGTGATCTTCTGGCTCCCCCTCTGCACACCGACCATAGAGAGTCGCCATCTTGTCTCTAAAAAAAGAGGGGGAGTGCTAATGCGCAAACCAACAGGAAAATATAATCTAAACCTAATAAAAGTAGCTGCCAACATAAAATAGTAATCACACTAAAACATATATAATAAATAGATAGGTAGAGGTAATGTGGCGCTTACTAATAACTAAAATCCACACAAATATCTAACAGAGGTGATGACTGACTGATCAGTTAACGTCAATAAGAGCAATTTAATAATAACTTAGGCCTTAATAATTGCTCTTATTGATGTTAACTGATCAGTCAGTCGCCATCTTTGCACTGCTGCCATTCATACCCTGTTTCCCCGAAAGTAAGACCTGGCGTGATTGTCAGTAATGGCTACAATATAAGTCCCAAACCCCCCCCCCCCAAATAAGCCCTAGTTAAAGTCCTTGTAGGTCTTATTTTCAGGGTAGGGCTTATTTTCGGGGAAACAGGGTAGGGCTTATTTGGGGGGTTGGGCTTATATTGCAGCCATTACCGACAATCACGCTAGGTCTCATTTTCGGGGAAACAGGGTAGTACACTTTTGCATTTTTTTTTTTTTGTAATGAGTGAGAGGCATTCTCAGATTGGAAGAAGGGGAGAGTATGGACAGTGATAATATGCTTTCTACCTTGTCCAATCAGTGAAAGCTTTGTATTCATTGAAAACAATACAAGGCTGTTCTGATATGGACTGCAAACATGCCTGTATCCCTTCATCTCCATTACATGGGGAGCAGGGCATTTGTTTACAGATGATAGCCAGGAAGGAAGTTATCCTTTGGTGCAGATCATGGGAAGTGACAAGGACACTTCATTTCAGGCAAGACCAACAAGAATTTTCAGTATTTGGTGAAAATGTTCTTGGCCCGACAAAAAAAAACAAATGCAGCCACCACATCCATGGACTATAAACTCTAATATATTATATCTTTGTCCTTTGGTTTAGTTCTCTTTTTAGGGCCCGTTCACACCAGAACGCAGTACAGGAAACCCATGTTTCCTGCACTGTATCCAAAACACTGTGTTCAATCTGTTACGGGTGTCCATGTAATCTTATTGATATCCTAAACACCAGGTCACAAATGCTGTGCGTTTGCCTGTACTGGATCGCATGGTACCCCAGTACCATGTGATCTGGTTGCAGTGTGCTTTTGGTGCAATTTTACCCCATTCAAATAAATGGTGTGAAAATTGCATCGCATGGAATCGCACAGCAATGCGATCCACATTCCTGTGTGATTCCTGTGCGTTTCCAGTGTGAACCGGCACTTACTGAGCAACCAACATTGGGCACAGCATGGCACTTGTGATTGGTGCAACAATCTGATTATTGATCCTAGTACTATATATGACGATCTTTGGAGTTCAGCCAGACACACAAAGCAAATGAAGGGGCAATTACTCTCTTTGTTATTAGAGAAAGAAACAGACTTGGCAAAATGCAAAGGCCAGATTCAGAGTCTGTTTATCCACATACATTTTTAGGTAAATGAACACATTGAACGTTATAGGAGAAGTCATATTTGTTTAAAGTGGGCCTTAAAGTGTTACTAAACCCAGGACCCTGCATTCACTATATCTGGTCTCCCACAGTACACAGAACATGGAAACATGAAAATTTCATTATTTTAGTTAATATGAACTGCTAAATACTTGTTCTCATTAGCAGTTAGAGCAGTCTTGTGACTTCTATCAGCGTCTGGTTAAAGCTTGCAAGAGGCTTTTTCATTCTCCCATGATTGTCCTATGAGACTACAGGACCCCTGACCCTCTGTCTGGACAGTGCTGATTGGCCCTGTGCTGATCACATGCAGCCTCCCCAAGAAAAAAAAAATCCTCCTCTAGCAATACACACCAAACTGAGCATGTGCAGAGTGACTCCATTAGACTCTGTTATCAGGACATTATTAGGGGACGGTGGAAGGAGGAGATGATCAGAGAAGACAGGATCAAACAGCCTTTTTACACAATGTAGAGGATTAACCCCTTAGGTTACACAGTGAGTATAACAAGCGTGCTTTACTGCATATACAGACTGATTTTAACTGTTGTGGATTTAGTATCACTTTAAACCCAAGTAAACTCTGCCCAAAAGCAAATATCACAACATGCCCACGTGTACTATTTATTAGTCAGAAAAGCCTATTCTGCGCCCTTTTCTGATTTTAGTTTCAATTTTATTACTGGGACCTTACTTCTTTTTTTTTTTTCTTCTTCCACTTATCACAAAGTAATTGGAAATGTGACACTGAGAAATGAAAAGAACTTTTATAAATCAGTTTTTTAATATATTTGATTTTGTACCTTAGGTGTTCAAGAGATAAGACTGAAAACCCAATGGTGCAGCTGTTCTATGGTACATTTCTTAATGAGGGATATCTGGAAGGTATGTTCTCCATATTGCTCGCAGTAATTGGGCAGTGTGAGAATGAATACAGTGGACATTCTTATTACAGAGCAGTGAGCTACATTTTTACCATACGTGTGCTATATTCATACATTGCCTGACACAAGATGAAAAAGATGTTAAAAAAAAAAATAAAATCTGATTGGGGGGTTATAACTAGGAAAGAGCCAAACTCCTTCTAGTTCGGTTCGCAGCAGAACATGTGAACAGAACACACGAACACCGTTAAAGTCTATGGGACACGAACATGAATAATCAAGTGTTAATTTTAAAGGCTTATATTAGGGATGCACTGATACCATTTTTTTTACAATGAGTACTGATACTTTTTTTTTTTCAGTACTCGCCGATGCCAATTTCCGATACCTACCGCAACTGTTTTGTTTTAAATTCAGCTGTCAGCAGTGGTACAAAGCATTGAAGAGTTATTTACAAATGAAATTTTTTTCTATTTTAGCACTTTTTCAATGTGAAATGTGTAAATATATGTGTAAAAATATGCACTAACAACGCAAACATAAAAGTTTTAATTTATCGTTTATAAAATAGACGTGAACAAAAGCAAAAAAGCAGGAAAATAATAATTAAATGGAGGAGCATAGAGAGTTAATTAAGGCTGATTAGAGTAAATTAAGGGTTATTAAGGGGTTAAACCAGGGATCCTCAAACTACGGCCCTCCAGCTGTTGCAGAACTACACATCCCATGAGGCATTGTAAAACTCTGACATTCACAGACATGACTAGGCATGATGGGAATTGTAGTTCCTGAACACCTGGAGGGCCGCAGTTTGAAGACCCCTGCGTTAAACAGAGGAACATTTGTTTATCCCTTTGATCTGCAGATGAAGAATCAGAAATATACAAAAAGAAACAATGTTTCTTTTTTATTTTGGTGTTTCAGGGCTGAGCAATGTTGGTAGTAAACATGGCTGCTTTTTTTTTTGTTTTTCTTTTTTGACAGCTCCAATTATCTGACTTCTTTAACACAGGGGAGACCCACTGATAGCTCAAAGAACCGAGCCTGAAAGTATCGGTTTCAGGTATTGGTGCATTTGCACGAGTACCAATACTTGTGCAAATACTCGGAATCGGCAGTGATATTGATACTAGTATCGGTGCAACCCTAGCTTATATGCAAGTTATTGTCATAAAAAGTGTTTGGGGACCTGGGTCCTGCCCCAGGGGACATGTATCAATGCAATTTATTTTTTAAACTGCCCTTTTTTCGGGAGCAGTGATTTAATTTTTTTTTTTTTTAATGCTTAAAGTGAAACAATAAAAATGAAATATTCCTTTAAATATTGTGCCTGGGAGGTGTCTATAGTATGCCTGTAAAATGGCGCATTTTTGCCGTGCTTAGAACAGTCCCACAGCAAAATTACATTTCTAAAGGAAAAATTTAAAACTGATCGTGACTAATGAATTGTCAGGTCTCGACAATATACATAAAACTCATTGAAAAAAGAGCATGGGATCACCCCCAGTCCATTACCAGGCCCTTTGGGTCTGGTATGAATATTAAGGGGAACCCCGAACCAAAATTATAAAAAAATAAAAAATTTGCATAGGGGTCCCCCTAAAATCCATACCATACCCTTATCCAAGCACGCAACCTGGCAGGCCGCAGGAAAAGAGGGGGGGGGCCAGAGAGCGCCCCCCCTGAACCATACCAGGTCACATGCCCTCAACATGGGGAGGGTGCTTTGGGGTCTGAACCCAAAGCACCATGTCCCCATGTTGATAGGGACAAGGGCCTCATCCTCACAACTCTTGCCCGGTGGATGCGGGGTATGCAGGCGGGGGGTTTATCAGAATCTGGAAGCCCCCATTAACAAGGGGACACCCAAATCAGGCCCCCCCCCGTGTGAATTGGTAATGGAGTACAAAAAAGTGTCAAAAATGGTAAAAAAGACAAGGGACAGCTTGGGACAAATCCTTTATTAAAAAATAAAAATGTCCATTCATCTTCTTCTATCACGCTGCCGACGGACCGAAAAAAGAGAAAAAAAAGCCGCAACTGATCCGCCTCCATGGGAGGCTCCTGCCGACTGATGCGTCTTCTCTGTGACAGTTCTTATATAACTGAGGGCGGTGCCACCCGGTGATGTAAACGGGTGACCCCGCCCCGTCTGACGCCCCGTGTGTTAAACAAATGTCAAGTTTTGGCTTTACGTTTGAATGAAAATATTTTGTGAATGCAGTTTCATTTGGATGGTCAAACATTAGAACATGGGGCAACTGTATATATGTGAAAAGCTGCAAATTTGTTAGATCAACAAAATGTTTTTCATTTTTATTTTTTTTAACAGATAAAGCATTCTCCAATATTGAGACCTTTGGGCAATACCCCTTGCAGGTAAACGGCTTCAACAACCTAAACGAGTGCCTGGAGGCAGCAATGTTGGAGAAAGATCTGGAGCTCTCACGGACTGGGCAAGCAGTGCAATACAGGCAAGAGGTTAGTATTGTCTTGCTCTATCAGCCATACACGATTAATTTTTTTTCCTCTCTTCAAGATCATTGGGTGACATGCTGCATTGTTTGTTAGTGAGCAATGTTAAGTTTTTATTTTCTCTGTATATTTTTCTTTTTTTTTTTTGAGTTTCTATTTATTTTTATTTTTTCTCTTTTCAGCGCTGGTTTACAAAACTTCCCCCGGTGCTAACCTTTGAACTTTCTCGGTTTGAATATAATCAGTCTTTGGGTCAACCAGAAAAGATCCATAATAAACTTGAATTCCCCGAGATTATTTATATGGACAGGTAAGGCATATCTAATATTTGACGTGGGCCACTTTCTTAATATAGAATTCTTATGACTGTGACTGCCACAGAGTTTGTCTAAAATAGTGTATTACTATATACTACAAATGGAAAAACAATTCTGTCCTTTTTCGTGTGTGTATGACTGCATTGTATATTCTGTATAACCACATACTTGGAGAGATGCTTGTAATTCAACCTAGTGTAGTGAATAATAATGTCACTTGACTACTATTTAGCATTTTTTGGAGTAGCTGTCTTACCATCCAAAGCAGCCTACGTGATTTTTTTTTTTTTTTTTGCTCTTTGGTTCAGAATAGAAAAATGGAAATTGGAATCAGATTTTTGGATGAATTCCTTCTTCAAAAGCTGTTGGTTGGAATTTGTTACATAAATTGACGCTTTAACCACTTCAATACCGGGCACTTTCACCCCCTTCCTGCCCAAACCAATTTTCAGCACTGTTGCACTTTGAATGACAATTGTGTGGTCATGCAATACTGTACCCAAACTAAATTTTTATCATTTTTTAGAGACCAATAGAGCTTTCTTTTAGTGGTATTTAATCACAGAGTTTATTTTTGCTAAAAAAGACCAAAAATTTATATTAAAAAAAAAAGTTTTTCTTTGTTTCTGTTACAAAATTTTGTAAATGAGTAATTTTTCTCATTTAATGATGTGCGCTGATGAGGCTGCACTGAAGAGGTGGCACTAATATGCAGCACTGATGGGCACTGATAGGTGGCACTGCTGGGCAGCCTTTATGGGCACTTATAGGTTGCACTGCTGGGCAGCCTTTATGGGCACTTATAGGTGGCACTTCCTATTTACACTGTGATCAGCTGTGATTGGACACAGCTGATCACATGGTAAAAAGTCTGTCATAGGCTCTTTACCGTGATCGGAGATGCGGTGCGTCTGAGCGACACACCACCGATCACCGTGTGCACGAGCGGCTTGTTCTAAAGGACATCATATGACTATAGGCTGAGTGGGAAGCTGTTAAAGGAGAAGTCCAGCCAAAGCTCGTTTGGCTGGGCTTCTCCTTTTAATCACAGGAGTGCAATTCGTTTTGCACTCCTGTGACCTAAAGTCCGCTTTCTGCTGATGTCACAGAAATCAGTCCAGGCATCTCGTCATCCTGGACTGACCCCCATCTCAGCGAGCCCCTGAGACGGCTGCTCCCCGCCCCTCCACAGCTCAGCTCTCCAGTGAGCAAGGAGGGAGCAGAGCGGAGAGCTGCTGATTGACAGTCTACAACTCTCTGCTCACGGAGCTGTGAGACCCGAGCCATCGGCAGTGTTCGATCGCTCGTTTCTTAGTGTTAGAGGCGCCGGGGCACAGATGCAGCATCGGACTGAACCTGCATCCACCTAGCTAAGTATGATCCTGGAAAAAAAAAAATCCCTTCTCTTTTAATCATTCTATCCTATCCAGGATCTACATTGTCATTAGGAATGTAGACCATGCAAGTGATACAGTTTGAAAAATTATAATGTGAACTAGATTATACACTGTGCTACAGAGGGTTGGGAGGATTGGTATCATTTTTTGGTTTATTTCAGCTCTGAGCGCTCCCTATATAATATTGTAGTCCTGATGAACGGGTTCCCTTAGAAACCAATGAAACATCTTGACTTTTAAACAAATCCTAAGAACAATAAATTGTTTCTGGACTTAAATACTTGTCTGGTGTTTGTTTTCCTGAATTTTTGATAAGCAATACAATTACCCGGGTTTTCTAGCTCTTCCCTACCCTATTCAAATTGTGTGCCCGCATCTTGTGATTATCTGTTACTATAACATTTCTAATAAGGTTGGGTTTCCAGAAATTTTGTTACCACTTTATTAATGTTCTAAGATGAATAAAGGAAACACTTCCTGAGAAATATGAAGACTGCAATTGCTTACTTTTCATAAGACAAAAGCTAGTCGTTTGGCTGTCATGCAAGCTTCATAGCTCCAGCTGGAGTCAGTGGCCCAGAACAAGTATGTGGTAATAGTCGTGTCTATCAAATATCACTCGCCCATCCCTTCTTCTATTATGGCTGTCAGGGGGGTAGAGAACAACCCAGAGGTGAGGGAATGGGCTGCTGCTGACACAGCACTAAAACTCAACGGCTCCAAAATATATTAAAGCTGCGTGCCTACCCCTTATGTGCAGAATCAAATCCTTTTTTACTCTAAGGGGATATAATAGTAGGAATTACAGACCCTAATCCATGGTCCAGCAAGCTTTCCTACTGTCGGTTCTGATAATAAAAACCAGTCCCTACTCTTCTTCTCTGGTCAGGTCATTGTCACTTTTGCCAACATCACATACACTGCTGGGTCCTGTCTTGTATGCGATGTTGAGAGCCTGCCCACATTGCAGGGCAGTAGCAAGAAAAGCACTGGCTGCTGTGAAATTGAGGAATAAGGTAGGTCGTTCTCTGACTTTCCCCTAGGCCAGTGGTCTTCAAACTGCAGGCCGGATGTGGCCCTTTGCCTTTATCTGGCCCTTGGGGCACCATGCCATTAACTACCTAGATGATGGGGCACCATTCCTCCCATAGACACCTATGAAGGGGCACCGTTCCTCCCATAGACGCCGTTAACAGGGCAACGTTCCTCTCACTGATCTTGTTGACGGGGCACCGTTTACGCTCGATAACGCCAGGCATTTTCTAAACCTACTGGCCACAGTTTGCCCCTCCCTAAAGCCTCAAGGACTGTAAACTGGCCTTTTGTTGAGAGAGATTGGAGACCCCTGCAGTAGATTCTAAAAAGGAAACCTCAGCACCGACGGAGATAAATAACGTGTCTACCTCTTCTACTGTAGTGTGTTTACTTACAGGTTTACTTATTTCTTATATTGAGTTGAAATGTAATATTCCTTCAATATGTCATTTTTTCTGTTACTATATGGGTAAGATAGTAGTTCTTTCCATTGAGTTAACACTGAGTGTCTGGGGATGTGAAGTAATTGAGCCTTTTATTTACAGGTACCTGTACAGAAACAAAGAGCTCATTAGGAAGAAGCGGAGGGATGTCAGGAAACTGAACAGGCACATCGACTGCCTCCATCAGAAACTGGAAAGGTAAAGCAAGGTTAATAACCATTTCCTGCGCTAAACGCGGTTAAAGAGCCCACTAAAAGGTTTTGTCCTTTAAAGATCTCATGGGTAATGCAGAAGTGTTTAAAAGAACATTACTGCACCCTATCTATGTTCTGCACTGAAAGAAAAAAAAAAAATGTGTAGTAGAAATCTGTGATGCGTCTGCTCAGGGCTGGTGAAGTATTTACTATTTCTGGGGCTTGTAATCCTTCGGTAGAGCAGGTCGTCTGCACTGAGTCAAAGATGGGGGAGGTGGAGTATCCACTACACACAGGTAGTAGAGTCTGTTTAATTCTCTGTGGTGTACAGTTCCCGAGGGTGTGATGGGGATTTCTAACCTAACCTAAAAGTGAACTTTTAAAAGTTAACCTCAAACCTTTTTTTTTAAAATATATATATATATTTGTAAATACCTTTTAATCCTTACAGCTGAATTCCAGGAATGTTGCCACTTTGTTAAAGTGATACTAAACACACATTGTTTCATTTACATTGTCCCTTTTTTTCTGTATGTGGATGATGGCACTGTAATTATTTTAATACAAAAAAAAACAAAAAACATCTAAGTACATTTTTCCTATGTGATATACAGCTGTCACATAATCCAGATCTTTCCCAACCTGTCTGCTGGGAAACATAAGCAGGAGGAGCTTCTAGTCCTCTGCTACTGTTCACACGTTCAAAATAAAAATATATATATAAAAATAAACAGCCTTTTGAAATACGGATTAAAAATAAATATCAATAAACGGTTTTAAATTGGCATAGAAATATATATTTGAAATCAAATTTTTATTATTTTTGGAAATAACCTGGTGTGGGCAGATTTCTGCCACTCATAGGCTGTGTCATGCTCCTCCAGCCTGTGTCTTGGAGTAAGAGGGAGGTGAAGCCACCATTAATCTACATGTAATATCCCAGGGAGGAGGCTGTCATTTGCTACTGTGTATACGCCCACATGTATGACTATTGTCACATGGGCTGCTCAGATATGATAAGGAGGAAATGCTCACCATAGAAACACTCTGAAAACTGAGCATGTGCAGAGTTGCCACCACAGCTGCAAAAGCCCTAGCTGAATTGGGGAGATGAGCAAAAGGTGGAGATATAGAGCAGCAGGATCAATCAGTTTTTTTTTGCAGAATATAGAAAAGGAATCTCATTAAGACAGAGTAAGTATGAAATACAACATTTATTCATATTTTTTATGATGTGGATTTAGGGACACTTTAAAGCTGGGTTCCAGGAATTCAGCCACTTTGTAAAAAGTGAAGACACTGTGTATGAGTTAAGTCTAAGGTGGTGCATGACATCTCCTGGGCTTCTCTCTCTTATTTATATCAGGTTTATTGCTCTGCTGGGAAGTATACTGGAGACACTCAGGTCTATGAGAGAGGGAAAAGGCTCACTGAGCTGCTATACCCGCCTCTCCCCCCTGCTGTGAACAGGAACTGATTCTGGACAGCCATACTCTTGAAAAATAGCCTTGTTTATTGGGAAAATTCACATCAAAGATGAAGATCACAGCAGACAAAAGAGCTGACGTTTCGCACTAACTAGCAATTGCCAGCACCTACGGCTTCCGAACCGAGACAGAGGTTTACTTTCTGTCTATCCTCCTGGAGCGGTGATATCTCTCTTCCCCCCTGCTGCCTAGGGAAGCCCTCTTATTTTGTCCACGTGTTCACATACTACAAAGGCTTCTATGAATGGGCAGGAGGCCAGGTGCACTGCCATGTACAGAACAGAGCACAGCCAGGTGCAGGGGAGAGCCATGTACACGGGGAGAGGAGAGCCAGGTACAGAGGTGAGGAGAGCCGTGCACACAGGCCTATACCTACCTATATACACAGGAGGGCACAGCCATTTAAGCAGTGCCCTCCTCTGTACCTGGCTCTCCTCTCCTCTGTACCTGGCTCTCCTCTGTACCTGGCTGTGCCCCCCATGTAGGTAGGTATAGGCCAGCATACACGGCTGGGCCCCCCCTGTGTAGGGTAGGTAAAGGCCTGTAGACACACACAGAGAAAGGTGACTCACCTCCTTGCAGTACAAGCCGCACCGCGCCACCACAAGCCGCACCGCGCCATCACAAGCCGAACAGCGCCATGGTAACAAATGATTAGCAGCGCTGTGTCCTCTCTGTCGCCCCATTTCCCTCTGTCAAGCGGCTCTCACTCCACCTCCATCTCCTCACTGGTAGCCAACTGTAGGTGGCCTGTTGAATAATGCCTCCCATCAGATAAGGCATCCGATGAACCGTGCATGTGCAGTGATGGTGCTGTACGGCTTGTGATCCTATAATACTCTATTTACAATGAAGGAAACATTATTACTATAGGGGTACTAGGTAATACACCAATTATGGGGGAGCAAAGCTCTGTCCATGTCTGAGGAGCTCTGTGCTTCAGTATGAAAATACAAGTAGATGTGACTGGAAGGTTTCATTGTCTCATATAAAAATCCAGATAGTCAATAAAAGGATTAATTCACAATGTTAG
Source organism: Lithobates septentrionalis (assembly GCA_037952835.1). Lineage (NCBI taxonomy): Eukaryota > Metazoa > Chordata > Amphibia > Anura > Ranidae > Lithobates > Lithobates septentrionalis. The sequence continues at coordinate 3,028,400 of JBBDGP010000639.1, read as the reverse complement.
CTCTTCTTCTTTCTTTCATTTTACTATACTAGTAATGCATGGAATGCCTGTGTGATGTCACATCCATATTCTGCTTTAAAAATATATTGTTTTCACTCTGGTAGATAGTGCTGTTTATGTAAATGTCCTCTACAGATTACTATCAGTGACTTCTCCTACCTTAGTCACCGAAGTGCTGATATCTCTGCCTATTTTTCTGACCATTGGAACAGGCTGCAGAGAAGTGGGGAGGGGGAGCAGCTACACTCTGAAGTCTCGGGAACGAGCAGAGAGCCGACATCAATCAAGTAAAATGACAGGAAAGTGGGTGGATCCAGACTCCAGAGCCAGACAATTGTCGGTATGAAAGTCTGTAGACCCTCCCACAGAAATGTAGCTTTATTTTAACAGAATTGGGGCACTTCTGAGAGGGCTGGAAAGATTTTTAGATATCAGCAGCTCACATAGAATATAGATGTAAGCAAAAAAAAAAGGAAACCCATACTTCTCTTTTAAGGGAGAAAAATATTCAGGGGGGGTCATTGTTCGTAGATCTTTGTGCCTCCGTCTTGTTCCAGAGGGGGGTCAATGGACTTGCGGGTGGTGATCTGTTGGTGGATCTTGAATTGAAGGAGGGCGTTTCCATATCCGATTCTTGGGAGATTATTTTCAGGCTCAGTAGGAGTTTTCCTCCTGTTGGGAAGTTGGAGAAGGTCTGGTTTTGGCCTTTGTAGGAGAACTTCACTGCAAAAGGGAAAGACTATTTGTATTTGATGTTCTTCTGGGCTAGAGCAGACAGTAATGGTTTCAGGGTTCGCCTGCGTTGGATGTTGGAAGGTGATAGATCCGCAAAAAATCTGCACTGGTTGGCCTTGGCATGTAACCTGGGGCATGGCGCGGGCTTGCTTCATGACCGCCTCTTTTACGGCATAATAGTGGGGTTTGGCTATGATGTCTCTGGGGGAGCCATCCTTCCTGGGGGGTCCCAGGGCTCTGTCCAGCTCCAGACGGTGTTCCGGGATGTTCGGTATCAGGGTTTTTATTAGATCTTGGGTTGCCGCCTTGACATCTGTGATTGTCTCTGGTAGGCCCCTGATCCTGAAATTGTACCTTCTGGATCTGTTTTCTAGGTCATCTATGCGCAATAAGGCAGTGTCTAGTTGTTCATGGAGGGTTTGGATCAGGTCAGAGTTTTGGTTAGATACCGCTGCGGTCTGATCCAGTTTGTTTTCAATTGCTTCCATCTGGGAGCCTATGTTTTGTAGATCAGATTTTTATCTCCCCTGTGATTGGCAGCTGTAGTCGCCAATACCCTTTCCAGGAGGGCTGATAATTTGTGGTACAGATCAGCTGCATTAAAGCTATGATCCTTGGCTGGAAGGCCTGGGGTGGGAAAGTCGGTGAAGTAAGGTGCAGTAGGCCCCGCAGGGGAGGAAGCATGGTCACTGAGTGAACGGCCAATGAGGGATTCAATAGAAGTGGGTGAGGGTGTCGGGGTCTGCCGGCTGCTCCCATGGATGACTGGGGTGTAGTTCAACATGCTGGGGTGAGTACCTGCCTGTGTTCTGGGGCTCCTTCCATGCTGGGATCATGAGACTGTGTTGCTGCAGCGGCAATCTGTGGAGGCGGCCCGGGTGGAGGCTGCAAAATGCAGCCCCAGATCTCAACGGCCGGTTTAATCATTCGGGGGTGTTCTCCGACCTTTTGGGGGAAAGATCCCCTCGCTGTGTGCGGTCCTGGGTGGTGCTGGAGGGCACTGTAGGACGCCATTGGTCTGGGGAGGTGCGGAGCTCCAGGCTCAGATGGCCATCTTTAATCTCTTGCACATGCGCACCTGCCCTCCAACTTTAGAGGTTCTTCTTGCAGACTAATCCCCGATTTTCTTTTTTTTTACTTTAACAAGAGCCACAAAGTGGCAGGTTCAAGCTCACCACCTGACCCACCACAATTCCACCCACCCCCCCCGCCTGCCCCAACGTCATATGCCAATATACTTTGCCATGGCTGCAGCAGAAAAAGTAGGCGATCGCCGCTTTAAAGTGTCACTAAACACACATAAAAAAACTATCAATAAATGCTGTGTTACTTGCTGTTCACACGCACTCAGTGTCTATGAGATTCATTTTCAGTGAGGTTCTATGCTGAGCATTTCCTCCCTATTACATCTGAGCAGCCCATGTGCCTATAGAGTCACACATGTGGGTGTATACACAGTGGTAAATGACTGCCCACTTCCTCCCCCCTCCTCCATGCCCACTAACCAGCTAAACACAATGGGGATATCCACAGTCCACAACGCAAAGCATGCAGCGCTCAGGCCAATGAGGTGCAATATCCCTCGAGGTGCTCATCCCGGCTCACCACCGTAACTGGATTGTGTAAAAGAATTAAAGTAGCTGCACACTAGAACGAGAAGTTTTCTTGACAGGAATCTTTCTTGTCGCATGGCAGACAGATGATACAGGACCAAAGTTAACATTTCACACAGATATACCTTGCTTGTTCACAACCCAACAAGCATGGTATATCTGTGTGAAATGTTAACTTTGGTCCTGTATAATCTGTCTGCCATGCGACAATAAAAATTCCTGTCAAACAAACTTCTCGTTCCAGTGTGCTGTCACTTTATTTCTTCTCTACTAACCAAAATGGGGGTGGAATATTACATGTAGATTAATAGTGGCTTTACCTCCCTCCTTATTCTAAGACACAAGCTGGAGGGGTGTGGCAGCCTGTGAGTGGCAGAAATCCGCCCACACCATGTTTTTTCCACAAAATAATGATTTGATATATATATTTGGATGCCAATTTAAAACCGTTTAATGGGAATTTTTTTTTCTCCGTCCTTCAAAGGCTGTTTTTTAATTTATTTATGTATTTATTTTTAAAGGAATTTTTTTGCCATATGCACAACATGTGCAATTTACAGATCTCGAAAACTTATTCCAGAACACATATACGTCAATGCATGACAGCCCTTCTGTTCAGATATTCTCAAAAACCACCACATGTACATGAAGCATTTGATTTTTTCTTTTTTTTCTTTTTTCGGAAACAAGGAAGAGAAATAAAACTATAGACTTTTTTTTTTTTAACATGTGACCATCAGCAGAGGACTAGAAGCTCCTCCTGCTTGTACACATAGGAAAAAGGTACCAAGCAATTTTTTTTTTAAATAATTACAGTGCTGTCTTCCACATACAGAAATAAAAAAAGCAATGTATAGTATCACTTTAAAGTAATACTAAATTCTTGTGTGTTTTTTTTTTTTTTTAGTTAAAAATAAACATGTTCTACTTAACTGCTCTGTGAACTGGTTTTGCACAGAGCAGCCAAGATCTTCCTCTTCTTGGGTCTTGGGTTTCTCTTCGGGGCTCCTGGCCCCTCCCTCCTGTTGAGTGACCCCACAGCAAGCAGCTTGCTTTGGGGGCACCTGGGCTGAGCTGCAGCTCCAGGTGTTCATTTAGAGACAGAGCCATGGCCTGGCTCCACCCCCTTTATCTCCTCATTGGCTTACTGACTTTGATTGACAGCAGTGGGAGCCAATGGTGCTGCGCTGCTGTCTCAGCCAATGAGGAGGGGAGTCCTGGACAGCGGAGTCTTTTCTGCAACATTGATGGATATAGATGGAGGATGAGGGGGGCTGCTGCACACAGAAGGCTTTTGATCTTAATGCATGGAATGCATTAAGATTAAAAACCCTCTACCTTCACAACCACTTTAAGTGAATTTAGGTGGGGAGAACACAGCAGTAAAAGTAAGACTCCTTTGCTATGATGTGCTCTATCTATAGTGATTGCAGGTCTTCTGCCTGAGCAACCTCTTCACTGGACTCCCTGAGAGACATAAGAACACAAGGGGGTTAATTACCATTATTTACCCTACCACCATCCACCCAGAAATGAAAATCAGATTTGTGCAGATTTACATTTACTGCAGAATAGTTACACAATGTCTCCCATATTGCATGTCAGTTAGGTTCTACCTGTTAGCAACTTGACTATGTAAAAGAATAACCTAGTTATTTATAGAATTTAACATTTGTCTCCTAATGGACAGATACCTGAAGTATGGCTCTGGCACCAACCGTTGTCCTCTGCCTGATATGCTTCGATATGTGCTGGAGTTTGCTCACGCTAAATCTGCTGCAAGAAGCCATGCTGTGGATTTGACACGGAGTGCCGAGACTCCAGCAGATGACACTACTTCTCCTGATTCTCAACCACAAGAAAATGGGTAATTTCATTTATTGTAAGATGCAAACCTATAAAATAGATGTTCTAGCTAACCTTGTAAATGAGTGCTGCACAGCCAAAAGCCATTTACTTGATGCTATTTGCAGCGGATTACAAAACCTTATCTTCATTTGTTTTCTAGTTTGTTTTATGTTTTTATTTTACTGTGCTCTTTAATAGGCCAAGATTAAAGTTAGAGTGTTAAAAATGCAGTAATTTTTTTTTACTAAGCCGTTAAGCATGCTGCACAATTGTATGCTAGAACAATGTCATACAAGGTAACTTCTGTTTTTTACAAAGTCTTTTAAGGTTACTAACAGGTCCTTTTCTTGGAAAACATTTTTCTTATACGTTCATTGACCTACAGCCTACCGAGCACTCGTGGCTAGCCTGGTCTGGTCCCCACCACCCCCCCCCCCCCCCCCCCGCGGACCTGTGTACTCGCGGCGGGCAGCTGAAAATTTAGGCCATGGCTTTTGCAGCCTACTAGTCCGCACAGCCACGCCGGACGCCTTCTTCCAGAGGGACGGCATGTGGGGGCCCTGAGGGAGACCCCCTTTTAAAGGGGGTTGTTTAAGTGGGCCCTCCGTAGGCTCCCCCTGTGAGGAGCCTTGGTGGATGCCCCCCCGTGAGGGACCTCAGCCAGTGCCCACTATGAAGGGCCCAGTGGTGTCCCCTGTACGGGGCATCCGTAGGTGCCCCCTGTGCGGGGTCTCTGCCAGTGCTCCCTGTAAGGGGTTTCCATAGGTGCCCCTTGTGTGGGGTCTCAGCCAGTGCCCCCTGTGAGGGGTCCAGTGCTGCCCCTGTGTGGGATATCCATAGGTGCCCCCTGTGTGGGGTCTCAGCCAGAGCCCCTGTAAGGGGTCCAATGGTGCCCCTTGTGCGGGGTATCAGTAGGCACCCCAGTGCGGGCTCTCAGTCAGTGTTCCCTGTGCGGAGCCTGGGTCACCGCCCCCGGTGCAGGGCCTTGGTTGATGTCCCCCCGTGTGGGACCTGGGTGATGCCCCTCTGCGGGGCCTAAGGTGGCGGAGGTCTCAGTCGGCGGCCCCTCTGCAGGGCCTAAGGTGGCGGAGGTCTCAGTCGGCGGCCCCCCTGTGTTCTTGGCATTATCACAGGTGGCGCTTGGGCATATAGGCTAGTAAATGGCACCCTCCCCTGCCTCATCGGTCTCGACTGATCCTATGTCTGGCTCTGCCGTCGTAGATGTGGCCCACCTTGCAGGGTTGGTGGCCACACTCCCTGTCCTGTCAGTCAGTGAGGTTGTTCCTCCACAGCTAAAGTGGCACACAAGAAGGTGCCTGGTTATCTCCCTTATTACATCTATGCAGGAAACTTTAAAGATGGAGGATGCAGCTGTAGCTGCGGTGGAGGTGCCGGTCCTCTTGGCACCCATAAACTGTCTCGCACGGCAAAAGTCTCCCTCCTATTTTGGAATATTTGTTTGTAAAGACTGGGAGTGTCCAAAGCGTCCCTTCGTGGTTCCAAAGACACTTTGCTGTGAGGTATCCCTTTGTGGGGTCCTTCCTTAAAGAGTGGACTGTTCCACCAGTAGTGGATCCCCCTGTCTCTAGGTTGCGCAAGGCGACCGTGATTCTGGTATAGGAGTCTCTGGCTTTTAAGGATCCAGCTGACATACCTGGAGGGGGAGCAGATTCCCTCTGCTTTGGCTGAGTCGGTGGACCAGCTGGTCTGGGGGCTACAGTTTGTATGCGATGCCTCTTGGATGCAGTTGCCTTGGTTGCTAAGCTCTCTGTTTCTGCAGTGGAGCTTAGACATGTATTGGGGCTCAAGTGTTTGGTCTGCAGGCTGGGCTTCTAAAAGAGCTCTGACTGGGTTACCAGTAGGGTTGTCCCGATACCACTTTTTTAGGACCGAGTACAAGTACCGATACTTTTTTTCAAGTACTCGCCGATACCGATTACCGATACTTTTTTTTAATGTCACGTGACAGGTTTTTTTTTGCTATTTTTTTTTTTGGGGGGGGGGGGTGAACGTTGTATGTGTGTGTGTTTTTATTTTTTTGTTTTGTTTTTTTTTTATTTTTTTGTTTTTTTTTACCATTTTTATTTTTTACAATAATATTTTTTTATTCTTTGTTTGTTTTTTTTTTTTTGTTTTTTTTTAATCAACCCTTTTGGGGGGCTTTGGTGAGATATCAGGGGTCTTAACAGACCTCTGATATCTCCCCCTTGAGACAGAGAAAGAGACAGAGGATAGAGATTCCCCAGTCCCTTTCTCTGCAGCGTCAGCTGCACTGAGAATGAATGGAGAGAAGACCGCAGCTTCTCTCCATTCATAAACTGACACATCGTAATCACAGGAGATTACAATGTTTCAGTTATGTGAATGGACAGTCAGCTGACTCTCTCCATACACAAAGGAGGAGGGGGACTGATTAACGGAGGGGACAGATAAGGAGAGCAGAACGGAGGGGACAGATAAGGAGAGCAGAACGGAGGGGACAGATAAGGAGAGCAGAACGGAGGGGACAGATAAGGAGAGCAGAACGGAGGGGACAGATAAGGAGAGCAGAACGGAGGGGACAGATAAGGAGAGCAGAACGGAGGGGACAGCGGAGAGGCACAGAGGAACGGAGGGGGCATGGAGGAGGATGCAGTGACAGTCAGCTGTGAGCGATCACCGCTGTATGTCACTAAAGCTGGTGAAAGCCACTGGGGGAGAATCTTGTAACTCCCCCACGCGCCGATCACAGCTGTCCTCTAGGTATCGGGGGAAGCATCGGGAGCATTTGCCCGAGTACAAGTACTTGGGCAAATGCTCGGTATCGGTACCGATACTAGTATCGGTATCGGGACAACCCTAGTTACCAGTGTTAATTTTGGCAGCAAATTTCAATTTAGTTTTAGTCTTAGGACTAAAATGGCATTTTAGTTTTAGTCCCATTTTAGTCTTCTGCAGTTGTTTTAGTTTTAGTCGTATTAAGTCGACTAAATCTCCAGTACATTTTAGTCGACTAAAATGTCCTACGTTTTAGTCGACTAAAATGTACTGGAGATTTAGTCGACTAAAACTCATTTTAGTCATCTAAAACCTAATGGGTGTAATTAAATTGTAATGCATTAGTTAACATTTCTCTCTACTGCTGGAGTGAAAAATCTAATATGCTATTTATTATGGTATTGAGGTATGAACATGCACTACAGACCAATGTTAATTTTGAAGTCAAATTTCTATTTAGTTTTAGTCTTGGTCTTTTGACTAAAATGCCGTTTTAGTTTTAGTCGTATTTTAGTCATCTCAGTTGTTTTAGTCGTATTTTAGTAGACTAAAATAATATTCATTTAGTAGAGTAAAATGTTTTAGTCGGCAAAATTAACACCGTGGGTTACCATATCAAGGTCTGTTTAGGGCTACCCTGGATGACATCGTTACGAGTCTCACAGGTGGGAAGTATAAATGTCTTCCACAGTCTGAAATGGGGAAAAGAGCCTCGTAGCGGATGCGGTCCTTCTTCTCGGCATACAATGGACCTGGTCTGGCGAGCCGAGAGCAGGGCTCCCTAGACCCACGGACAAGGCCCCTTCAGCATGAAGGCGTGCCCTCACCCATGTCCTAGTGTTCCGGTCTTGAACCCCGAAAAGGGTTTTTTCCTTCCAATTGGCGTCTGTCATCGGACTGCTGGCAGTTCTCCTTGGGGCTGTGCAAGCTCTGTTGCTTCAGGGTGTGCTTGTCCTAGTTCCAGTGGGTACAGAATGGAGTCAATCCGCACAGTGGTGGCGTCCCTTCATCATGGGGACTTTCGGGCTTCTGTCGACATCACGGATGCTTATTTACACACTCCAATATGTGCCCAACACTTCCTCCATTTTACTGTGGGAAAAGAGCATTTTCAGCTCGCGGTGTTGACTTTTGGTCTTGCCTCCACACCTCCTGTACTCGCAAAGGTGTTGGCCCCAGTTCTGGCACGGTTACGTAAGTGGGGGATTGCGGTCCTGGGCTGCTTGGACGATCTTCTGCGAGCAGAGTCCTCGGCTACCCTGAGGGGCGACATAGCTCGCTATACAGACCTCAGTTTTCAGTTGGCTTCTATACTACCTGAAGTCTGCTCCGGCTCCTTCCAGAAAATTGGATTATCTGGGCCTGACTCTGGTTTCAACCCTGGCCAGAGTGTTTCTTCTTCTGGACAAACTCCAGAAGTTGCATCCTGCGTTTCAACTGCTGTTGTCTCACAGGTGGGCCCTCCCTGCGGTCCTGCAGGTGGGTGTTGGGCCTGATGGTATCTACCTTCGAGGCGGTTCCATTTTCGCAGTTCCATAAAAACTCCTTTTAAATGAGATCCTGGCGTAAAGTACCCGAGGTCTCTGGGCTATCGGATTCGGCTGGGCCAGAAAACCGGGGTCCCTGGTCTGGTGGCTTCGCTCTCTGGGATTTCGGCAAGTACATACTTTCTCCCCTTGTATTGGACAGTGGTCACCACCAATGCCAGTCTGTCTGGGTGGAGAGGTGGCCTGGGACTGGGTTCTACACAGGGTCATTGGACACTGGAGGAATCCGGACTGCCGATCGATATCCTGGGACTTCGAGCGATCAGACTATGTATGGATCATGGACTTTAAAGAAGTTTCACCTTTTTTTTTTTTTTTTTTTTTTTTTTTTTTACAAAAGAAAAAATCACATTTCTTTCTCGAACATCACGGGACACAGAACCTCAGTAATAACTGATGGGTTATATAGGTATCACTAGGTGATTGGACACTGGTCACACCCTAAACAGGAAGTTCAACCCCCTATATAATCCCTCCCCTTGCAGGGATACCTCAGTTTTTACGCCAGTGTCTTAGGTGATGGACGTGTAAAGATATCCTGTGCTGAGCTCCAAAGGGATTATCCTATACTGGGGCAAGCCAGGCGAACCGGATCCATTTAAAAGTGTCTTTTCTAGGCCGAATTGGATGGTACCCGGGCCTCGTGTCCGAAGAAACTAGGTTTTACCTGTAACGTTTCCTCTTTTTAGAGAGCTGGACCCCGCATATATATCAGAAAATGGTTTTCTATCCTTATTTCTGGCCGGGTGCTTTACAGGCCCTATTCATAGGGGCCTCAGTCTCTGAAGGTTTTTTCAAATGGAGCCCACCGTGAGAGGTGAAGATTGGGTCTGTATAACAGAACCCTGCGCCTGGATAAGATAAGGGAGGTTCCACAGAATTTTTTAATTCTAGTAGGTTTTCTCCTTTAAGGTAAATGCATGCTATGCCTATTGTCGCCACCGGGGGCTGCCAAGAGCACATACCTTCTCATGTCTGTCTGTGTTTCCACGCTGTACAAGCTCCTCCGGCCGGCTGAGGTAGGATGGGATGGGGGGCTCTCCTTAGGGATATCTCCTCCCAGACTAGGGGGAGGCCGCAGGTGGTCTGTGAGGCGGTTGTACACTGCACTTTCACCGCCGCCATTGCCATGTGCAGGCCCCATCACTACCGGGCTCTCTTTCCTCCCCCTCCCCCGGCCTTTCCTCCATGCTGTCCCGGAGGGTCGGCTCGCGCGGGAAGCGCACGGTTTTTTGAAAAAGGAAGGGGGGGGCGGTAGAGGGGGGGGGCGTTAGCACAGCGAGGCGAGTAGCTCAGAGGAAAGGGTGATTCTGTGAATGCACTGTAGACTCCAAGGGTGAGTGTAAAGAAGCACAGTAGACTGCTCTCAAATCCCTGAGTGAAAGGTCTGGCAGTGTGCTCAAACGCCCACATTGCCAGCTGCAGGCTATTAAAGGCACAGATTACAGGTGCACTAGGCCTTTGGAGGGACACAGAGCTGACGGTCGCATGTAAGGTGGGAAACAGGCATTCTCCTAGGCAGCATTTACTAAGGTAACACCAGACTGGGCATTTGGTAGCAATTCTTTTGCCAGACTACATCGCTCAGCAGTCAGTTTTCTGTTTGTGATACCTCCACCTTGTTGCTTTGCACTATGGGTAGAAGAGGTTCAAATCCCCCAAGAACCAGAGACTCTAGGGGATCTCGTTCAGGTTCTGAGGATCCCCTTTCTGCACTATCCTCCCCCCCCTTGAGGGGCCAGGGACGGCTAGCTAGGGAGAGCCGTTGGGGTCAGGGGCTACACCTGCTTTTGGCACTTCAGCCCCTGTATACATTACACAGGAGGTTTTTTCCTCAAACATTAATGGATTAGAGGAAAGATTAATGGCCGTGATTACATCTTCACTCAGTGAAGAAAGCGCACTAGGCCTTCCTCTGTTCCCCATGACCCTCAGGCAGAGGAGCTCTGGGATAAAGGAGAGGAATCCCTTTCAGAGGATCGGGATGGGACGGATGATTCCTTCTCTGAGGAATCAAGTGGAGAAGGGCCCTCTTCGCTTCTCAGGAGGGTTGCCAAGTCAGGATCCAGTCCGACAATGCCACAGCAGTGGCTTATATCAAATTTGTGGCAGGGACAAAAGATCCTCTTGCATACGGGACTGATGCGGTGGTGATTCCATGGCATCGGTTCTCACTGGTTTATGCATTCCCGCATATTCTGCGACTGCCACGATTCCTTCGCAGGATCAGGCAGGAAGGTCGATACTTCTGGTTGCCCCCGCTTGGCCCAGGAGGACTTGGTATGCAGAAATAGCAAGGATGACGGTGGGTTCCCCGTGGACCCTACCGTCACGCCCAGACCTGTTATCTCAGGGTCCAGCGTTCCAGCCTGCCTTACAAACGTTAAAATTGAAGGTTTGGCTATTGAAACCCAGGTTCTGAAGAGTCGTTGGGTTTCAGGTCCTGTGATATCTACCTTGATTAATGCAAGGAAGCCAGCTTCCAGAGTAATTTATCATAGAGTCTGGAAAGCTTATGTATCCTGGTGTGAATCCAGGGGTTGGCATCTCAGAAAATATGTGATTGGTAGAATTCTTGATTTTCTACAATTGGGATTAGAGCTGAAGCTGGCCTTGAGTACCATCAGGGGCCAGGTCTCGGCCTTATCAGTAGTATTGTCAACGGCCACTTGCTTCGCATTCTTTGGTCCGAAACTTTATGCAGGGGGTGACGCATCTTAATCCTCCGGTTAAGGCGCCCCTAAACCCCCTGGGACTTGAACTTGGTTCTGTCTGTTTTACAGAAACAGCCCTTTGAACCAATACGTCAGATTCCTTTGGTCTTGCTGACAAGGAAGTTAATTTTTCTGGTAGCCATCTCTTCTGCTAGAAGAGTATCAGAATTTGCAGCTCTTTCCTGTAAAGAGCCCTATTTGATTATGCACAAGGATAGAGTGGTATTGCGCCCTCATCCTAGTTTTTTGCCGAAGGTGGTTTCAGATTTTCATCTAAACCAAGAAATGGTTCTGCCTTCCTTTTTTCCAGATCCCTGTTCTTCGAAAGAGAGGTCACTACATTCTTTGGATGTAGTAAGAGCAGTCAAGACCTATCTGCAAGCAACTGCTCAAATTCGCAAAACGTATGTTTTGTTCGTGCTGCCAGAGGGTCCCATTAGAGGACAGGCAGCGTCAAAATCTACCATTTCTAAATGGATTTGACAGTTGATTATTCAAGCTTACGTGTTGAAACAGAAGATTCCTCCGTTTCAGATCAGGGCACATTCCACAAGAGCTATTGGTGCTTCTTGGGCAGTGCATCACCAGGCCTCTATGGCTCAAATCTGCAAGACCACAACCTGGTCTTCAGTTCATACATTCTCCAGATTTTATCAGGTGGATGTGAGAAGGCATGAGGATATCGCCTTTGGGCATAGTGTGCTGCAGGCAGTGGTACAAGGTCCTCAGGTCTGATTGCACCCTACTTGGTTGTGGTTCGACTCCCCTCAGGTAGCATTGCTCTGGGACATCCCATCAGTAATTACTGTGGCTCTGTGTCCCGTGATGTCCGAGAAAGAAAATAGGATTTTTTATAACAGCTTACCTGTAAAATCCTTTTCTTTCGATGCACATCACGGGACACAGAGGTCCCGCCCCTCTTCTAATACACTTATATTGCTTGGCTACAAAACTGAGGTATCCCTGCAAGGGGAGGGATTATATAGGGGGTTTAACTTCCTGTTTAGGGTGGGACCAGTGTCCAATCACCTAGTGATACCTATATAACCCATCAGTAATTACTGAGGCTCTGTGTCCCGTGATGTGCATCGAAAGTGCAATCGTTTTGCACAGAGCAGCCCTGATCCTCCTCTTCTGGGGTGCCCCGTCGGCACTCCAGACCCTTCCTGTTCATCAGGTGCCCCCACGGAAAGCCGCTTTCCCTGGGAGCATCTGTGCAGGCTCACTCCCGAGTCCCACTGCTGCATCCATTGACACAGAGTGTGCCCCCCCCCCTCTCCTGTGTCACTGGATTTGAATGACACAGCAGTGGGAGCCAATGGCTCCTGCTGCTATCAGTTTGTCCAATGAGGAGAGAGACAGCAGCTGGAGCCGCTGCACTCGTGCACATCACTGGATCGGATCGGGCTGAGGTAAGAAAAAGAGGGTTTCTGGGGGGAGCTGCAGCACAGAAAGTTTTTCACCTTAATGCATGGAATGCATTGAGGTGAAAAACGTTGAGGCTGTACAACCACTTTAAAACATTGCACCTGCAATCCGCAGAACCTAGCCTAAACCATTAATCTGAAGTCCTTAATTCGGGTTATAATCAAAAAAGGAAAGTGTCTTTAGAGGATTTCCAATATAACTGTTGAATCTTTTGAGAAATCTTGATCATTTTCTCTGTTTTAGTCTTTTACCAAATGGACACAGTGAGCACCTGGGCAGTGATGAAGCACACCTTCCTATCCTGGAGATTGAATCATCTTCTGTACAATCTTTCGATGAAAGTTGCCTGGGATCTATTGAAGGCCCAGCTCCCCATTCAGCCACCAAGGAAGAACTACACTCTGTGGAATTGTGCTTGCAGAGGTGGAGAGCTGAAGTGGAGCAAGACATTGAAGGTCAGATGGGACACGATTTGTTAGATTGGGTCAAAGAGGGAAAAATAAAGGAACATTATAGAAATGTTGAATAGATACATACAGTCTGAAAGAATAGGACACTTGTAAAACTCTGAAGTCTGGGGTAAGTTTAATGATTGATCCATTGGATTATCATTGGAATTCCACCATGCTATAACTTAAATTTGTGGTAGCAAGGTTAAAAAAAAAAATCTCCTTTTACAGAGAAAATATCAACTATGTTGTTGGATTTTGCGTTTTCTCTTGTTCAATTTATTTAGGTAAGAACAAAGTACAAAAAAAATGGTAATATTGTATCGTTAGGGGACCAATTACAATATACTACAAAAACGGCCATCGGGGTACATAGAAATGACATTCGTAGAACAAAGTTCACAAGTATAAGGCGCGTAAATATAAAAATAAAAACTGCTGGGAATTCTATAATGCGTTGCATAAGGTTAGTATGCATATAAAAATTAGGGGGGAGGAGAAAAACGACCAGCATAAGTGCTGATGATGGAAAATTGAAATGTTACAGTAGCATATCTATATATAAAAAGGTTCATTGAACAACAAGATGAGGACTAAGAATAGCAAGTAAACGGAAATAAAATAAAAGGAAATAAGAGGAGGCTAAAGAGGTGGGGGTAAGAAGGGCAAAGGTTTAGGATAATGGGGTAAAAGAGGAAAGCGAGAGGGGGGTGGATTTTGCGGTTTCTATAAATTAAAGCAGTATTAAACCCGAAAACAAAAATGCTGTATATTACAATTTACCTATCTTTTACTGTGGTGGCTGCATTCGTTTCTTTTTTTTTTTTAGGCTTTTTTTTTTTTTTGTCCTTTTTTCAACTGATTCAGCCAGTAACCCTTTGTCTTATGGTGTCTCCACACTGTCTTGTGGAGCTACGGGGACACATTTGGACAGTAGCACTGTCAATCTGGGGAGAGAGAAGTATTCGGTGCATTAGCACATTTAACTGGATTGGATCTTTTGATGGCTTGACAGTTGAGAGCTCAAGCCACTGTGACAGTTATTATTCATGGCATGTTTTTGGGAAGCCATTAAATCAACTGTTTAAGCTTTGCTTTCATCTGGTCATGCACCTTATAAACTGATTGTTCAGTATAAAATTGTCTCTCAGAAATCAATTGTGCACTTTGGTCACTGAACAACTTTTATAGTGAAAGACCGGTAGGCCTCGGTAAAATTTCAGTGAAATTTGACTAAATCAATCTTTTCCCTTGTTGAGCCCATCAATAGTATTTAGGCAAATGATCCTTTGAAACCAAGGATTAATGATTAATCAACATGTATGGTCAGTGTTAAACTCGATGGGTATGTTAAACTATCTGATATAAAGGTCTTTTGAATGGCTGGTCGTGTCATTTTTAGCACATCTAACCAATAAAATGTGCCAGACGTGTCTCAGATTCCTTCTAGGTAAATATAGAAGTATAGACACTTCCTCAGTGAAAATAGAAAAACATTCTTCTCTGTTAAGTGCTTAATTTGGCTCAAAATAATAGCCCATAAAATAATGGAAGCTAAGCACATGGGCAGCTCTGCAGTTTAGTGGGTCCTTTTGTTAAAATCCCAGCCAGAGCACTATCTGCATGGAGTTTGCATGTTCTCCCTGTGCATGTGTGGGTTTCCTTTGGATACTCCAGTTTCTTCCCACACTCTAAAAACGTGCTGTTAGGTTAATTGGCTCTTGTTTAAAAAATTGGCCCTAGTATGTGCGTGTATATGTGCATGTGTGATGGGGACCTTAGATTGCAAGCTCCTTGAGGGAAGGGACTGGTGTGATTGTACAGTACATAAAATGCTGTGTAAATTGTCTGGGCTGTCTAAATATCTTTAATTAAATAAATACGTGTCCACCTTAGAATAGACATTAAATTGTCATCTGCCTATTTCCTCAGACTTGAAGGTTTCTATTGCCAACTTAACAGCAATGATTGATGACATCTACATTGAGCCAGACCTAATGCAGGTAAAGATCGCGTTTGTCCTTGCTTGTTGTTTTTTTTTTTTTGTTTTTTTTTTATACTGTCAATTCATTTTTCCTTTTTTAAGATGTGAGTTTTGCCTTCTTTTGTATCACCACATATTTAAACATCCTGAAATACAATGTATATTTGTTCTTTGGGATATATTCAGTCCTATATTTGTGTAGTACACCCCCTAAGGAGCTGCAATTAAACTGGGGTCCCCCACCCTGCACAGCCAGGCACACTGAACCTTCACAGGCATTCAGGAGACAGAGAACAGTCCATGACTTTGTTTTTGTGGTTTGAGGGTTAATAACTTGGGTAGGGATGGGAGGTTATGGGATGCCCACTTAACTTTAACTTAACTAAAGTTCAGTGTCCAGCTTACATTCCTCCTGTGGCTACTGATCCCAGCACCACCTCTTCGGGCATCGCCATCTTACCTTACCTGACTGCAGCTGCCCCTTTACTAGCCTTTCAGGCTAACTTCTCCACCACAGTCCTCCAGACTGACACTCATCCGCCCACCCCGGTGACTCTCGGGAGATCTTCCCAGATGTGCTGGCCTGCTCCTGCTGTTCCCTCTTCTTGCTCCCGTGCCTCCATGAAGGGCTTTCTCCATATGTTTTGGCAGGATCTTTCCATCACCTGAGCCCCGGCCCGAGGTCACGCTCCCAGACTAGGGGGCACCCTTGAGGGCCACTGACAGCCTCCTCAGCACTCCATCTCCATCTTCCACCCGACTCGCTGCTGGCATGACTCATGTCTATTTATGAGGTGGCCTGCCACCCCTGTACTGGGGATTGGCTGAGGTCCTCCTAAATATTCCAAACAGCTCCTCCCTGACCTCCACCCACTAGGTCTAGAACATTCTCCAATGTCCCACAAAACAGGGGGAGGCACCAGATAGCCTGCTAGGATGAGTCACCCAGCCCTGAATCACTGAACGCTTACCCAGATTTACAGCTCAGGCCTAGCCCTGAGCTGAACTAAATTTCCCTACACTAACAATCTTAGCACACACTAGAGGGTGCTACATTTATATGTACCAGGAACATAAGTAACAATGCATATGGTAGATGTTTTTTCCTTCCAAAGGATTTTCATGGCTGTTCTTTCTTTCCTGAGATCTATACACAGCCCTGCCACACGGCATAGCCTGAAAACCTGATTGTTTTCTCTGCTACAGTTAGGTAAGGCCTCATTTACACCAGTGTTGCCCTCTGAAGATTGATCTACATTTGACAGGTGGTGAGGAGGCGTTATTGCCTCCGCACTGTCTGCTTTAACCCCTTGAACCCCCCACTAGCATGCCACAACCGTGTGAATCGCACAGTTGAGGGATGCCCCCATGCAGTTGAATGGGTCATGTTCAGCGGGCAGTAGCGCCAGCTGAACACAAAAATGGGGGTATTTTTTGCTGCGCCGTGATGTGTAAACAAGGCCTTAAACAGTCAGTTCTTGTCCTCCCCTCAACCTGAGACTAGTGGGTAAAGGAGAAGCAACAGACTGATGAGCTCATCTCTTTTGCCACCTCATACCGGCATGTTCCATGGTAGCGCCTGAGCGCTGATGCACAATTGATTGGTTCCTTGTGCTGCTGATTCCTCTCAAAGTCTAAGCTCAGCTGTAGAGAAGATTGCAAAAGGCTGATGCCACATTTAACACCTTTTCAAGCATTTTTCATATGCATTTTACATTCATTTTACATCTCCTATGGATTACAAGAATGCAGTTGGCTTTGCACCAATTTTATCCATTTCCAGCCGACAGCGGGCCAAAGTCACTCAGCCGGTAGAGGCGCTGGATCGATCTCCACTTTACGTTTGGAATCCACCCAGTTGCCTGGACCAGCAGCTTGCTCAGGCCCTCAGTGACCCGCTGAGAGCCTGAGCTAGCCGCTCCCACCCCCCTCTACAGCCCAGTGCACCAGTGAACGCTGGAAGGCCAAAACATAGAGCCAGTGACCAAGTCACCGACTCTCTGTTCAGAGCAGAGGGGAGAACTGAACGATTAGTGGTGTTTGATTGTTCAGTTCTCAGTGCAGAGGCGGCGGGGGAGAGATGCAGTATCGGATCAATGCTGCATCCACCTAGATGAGTCTAATTTTTTTTTTTTTGTTTTAAACCCCATACTTGAATTTTAAAGCTGATGTCCAGGATTACACTCACTCACTAAATTGTTTGGGCCAAGCCAAACTATTTCCTGCTCTAATATGTGCACCCACTGGCGAGCTGTATAAACTGTATGTAGCTGAGTTTACATACAATATACGGAACTGTGTTTTCCTAGTGTGAGACAAGACCTTTTCCTGTGCTAGGCCACTTATAGGCAGCTTTGTATTCTCTCAATGAATACGAAGCTTCCTCTGATTGGCTGAGTTGGAGGGGTGGGCTGATGACGTCATATTTACTGTTGTCGTCCATTTGAAATTGCCATTGTCTGAAATTATCCACTCTTTATCTATTGTAGCATTCATAATCATTGACTCTTTAGCCATTTGTCACCAACATTGCTGCTTATCCTAATTGGGTCACCAGCAAAAGGTCCGCTCTGATTTTCCTTTGACTGTCCACTTCTCTTAGGGATTCCCAGAAATTCATGGAAAATTTATGTTTAATCCTGCCTTACTTGCCCAGCGATTTCTGCACTGGAGCCTTCTCTGAAATAGTAGACATCACTATCTAGATGCATACTATTAATAGTTTGGGGCACTTTTGTACCTGTTTTATTGTAGATCACCAGGCAGCGCACACAGTTGGTATTCTGTGTGATCTAGTGTTCCATGTGCTTCATCTTCCAAAAATAGCAAGCTGTGAGTGTGCAATCTGACATCCGCTTTAAAATCTGGTGTCCGGGAGCTTAAATATCCCGTGTCATGCTCCAGCTGATTCACCAAGGAGCTCAAGAGGTGGGGTGGCTTCAGGGTAATGTGTGAATGAAGTCCAGCTTTGTGTCAACAGCTGAGAATTTTCCCTGCATAACAACAGAGTTTGTGTTGATGTACTAAGGCTAAATCTGAGTTAGTGGAGTCATCTGCTAATATGTTTGTGTGCTTGTGCGCCCTGAAATAAAACATTCCAAAGGTTCAATTTAACATTCCTTTTCATTGGCTTCTTAGACGCCCCTCATATTTTTTTGACTGCTGCTGACTCACTAGTAACATGGCAGAGCCACTCCCATATCTGCGTTCTTGTACGCCTATTGTGTCTCCCTGGATAAAAGACCACTGTTGCAAAAGATGTTGTATAACTGTGAATAATTAATACCTGCATTGATATTGTTAAGGCTAGGGTTGCACTGATACCAGGTACCGATACCTTTGTGGTGTGAATGGAGCCCATACAAAATGCAATTCCTTGCAGTGCAATTTGAACCCATTAATTTTGTATGGGCTCAAATTGCACCGCAAAGGTGTCTGTTTCGGGTATCTGAACATTTTCACGAGTGCTCATAAAAAAAATAAATTAAAAAAACCTGTATCTGCATCGATACCAGTGTATGTGCAACCATATTTCAGGATATAAACTTTAAAGATGGATTCCAGGTATGGATATTGTATACTCTATATAATTACATTGTTCCAACTTGGACAAATGTAACTATGCATGTACCATACCTGGCCGATCTCCGTGGAAGCTGCTACTCCAGTGACCTCCATTAGCTGCCGTGTCCCATGCTCCTTGTCTGTACATCTGCTAACTCAACTCAGGAGGTCAGCTGCTCGGCTTGGGCACCATTTAGAGAATGCTTTGCATCCTCTGAATGCAGGCAAAGCGTTCTCTGATTAGTAGGGTTGTCCCGATACCGATACTAGTATCGGTATCGGCACCGATACCAAGCATTTGCCCAAGTACTTGTACTCGGGCAAATGCTCCCGATGCTTCCGCCGATACCTTGACTGTCAGCGGTGTTCGGCGTGTGGGGGAGTTACAAGCTTCTCCCGCCGCGGCTTTCAGCTGCTTTAGTGACATACAGCGGTGATCGGTGCTTGTAACTCCCCCACACACGATCACCGCTGACTGTCACCTCATCCCCCTTAGTCCCCCTCCGTTCCTCTGTCCCCCTCCGCTGTCCTGCTCCATTGCATTGTCCCCCCCGCTGTCCTTCTTTGCTCTGTCCCCCCCGCTGTCCTTCTTTGCTCTGTCCCCCTCCGCTGTCCTGCTCCGTTGCATTGTCCCCCCCCGCTGTCCCCATCCGTTGCATTGTCGTCCCCCCCGCTGTCCCCATCCGTTCCTCTGTCCCCCCCCCCCCGCTGTCCCCATCCGTTCCTCTGTCCCCCTCCGCTGTCCCCATGCGTTCCTCTGTCCCCCTCCGCTGTCTCCATGCGTTCCTCTGTCCCCCTCCGCTGTCCCCATGCGTTCCTCTGTCCCCCTCCGCTGTCCCCATGCGTTCCTCTGTCCCCCTCCGCTGTCCCCATGCGTTCCTCTGTCCCCCTCCGCTGTCCCCATGCGTTCCTCTGTCCCCCTCCGCTGTCCCCATGCGTTCCTCTGTCCCCCTCCGCTGTCCCCATGCGTTCCTCTGTCCCCCTCCGCTGTCCCCATGCGTTCCTCTGTCCCCCTCCGCTGTCCCCATGCGTTCCTCTGTCCCCCTCCGCTGTCCCCATGCGTTCCTCTGTCCCCCTCCGCTGTCCCCATGCGTTCCTCTGTCCCCCTCCGCTGTCCCCATGCGTTCCTCTGTCCCCCTCCGCTGTCCCCATGCGTTCCTCTGTCCCCCTCCGCTGTCCCCATGCGTTCCGCTGTCCCCATGCGTTCCTCTGTCCCCCTCCGCTGTCCCCATGCGTTCCTCTGTCCCCCTCCGCTGTCCCCATGCGTTCCTCTGTCCCCCTCCGCTGTCCCCATGCGTTCCGGCTTTCCGTTGTCCCCCTCTCTCTTCCTCTGTCCCCTCCGTTCTGCTGTCTCTCTCCGCTGTGTGAATGGACAGAGTCAGCTGACTCTGTCCATTCACATAACTGAAACATTGTAATCTCCTGTGATTACGATGTGTCAGTTTATGAATGGAGAGGAGCCGCTGTCTTCTCTCCATTCATTCTCAGTGCAGCTGAGGCTGCAGAGAAAGGGACTGGGGAATCTCTATCCTCAGTCTATTTCTCTGTCTCAAGGGGGAGATATCAGAGGTCTGTTAAGACCCCTGATATCTCACCAAAGCCCCCCAACAGGGCTGATTAAAAAAAAACACACACAGTGCAATAAAGAATAAAAAAAAAAAAAATTGTAAAAAATAATAAATGTAAATGAAAAAAAAAAACAAAAACACACACACAGACACCGTTCACTCCACCCCCCCCCCCCCCCCTCGAAAAAAAAAAAAAAAAACTGTCACGTGACATTAAAAAAAAATATCGGTAATCGGTATCGGCGAGTACTTGAAAAAAAGTATCGGTACTTGTACTCGGTCCTAAAAAAGTGGTATCGGGACAACCCTACTGATTAGACGAGGTGCGGTGGTGACCTTGCACTCTTCACCTTTCTAATGAGAATGTTTGCACTCATACATAAAAATTAATTTTCCCCTCAATGATGGCAAGTGGTCCAGGCCCTGAGGTAGCGAAGCAAGCCCAAATCATGATGTTCCCTCCAACATATGTCACCGTTGGGTTGATGTTTTGATGTTGGTAAGCTGTGTCCTTTTTGCGGCACACATGATGCTTAGAATTCTTCCTGAACAATTCAACTTGTTTCATCAGTAGCACTGCAGTTTGGCAAAGTGCTCTTTGGCAAACTTCAGGTGCACAGCAGTGTTTTTTTTTGGGGGGGGGGGGTTTGTAGAACCGTGCGTGGCTTTTCCCTGTGATATTGCCATGGACACCCTGCCTGTTCAATAGACTTACACGTGGTAAAGGGTGAATGAGAGGAGTCGGATGGTTTTGAAATAAACCGTACGCCATAGATTTATTTTTACAAAAACAGAGGTCAAGACATGCCGAGTTACTTATTCAGTTATGAAAAATGTCATTAAATGATGACCATCCTCTTGAATGCAGCTTTCAAACCTTCGCTTGAAATTGTCTATCACTCGTGCCAACAGCTGTTCAATCATGAGCACTTCTTGTTGGATTGCATCATTCAATTCATTCAAATTACGGGGTTTGTGAGTGTACACATGGCTCTTCAGGTACCCCCATAGGAAGAAATCACATGACAAGTCAGGGGACCTTGGGGGGCCATGGCACATCGCAGAAATATGAAATGAAGCGCCCAGGGAACATTTTTCAAAGAACTTCCATTGGTGCATTGGCAGTATACGATGTGGCACCATCCTGCTGAAAATAACCATTTCTTGCGTTTACTCGTCATCTTCACAGTTCTGGTCGTAAGAAGTTGTTCAGCATGTGAATGTAACGTTCCGAGTTAACAGTCACTGTTACGCCATTTTCCTGTTACCGCACACCACACTGTAAGACGCGCAGAGTGGAGAGGTCTTTCTTGAGTGTTCCTAGGATTTTCGGGAGCCCAGTAACGAAGGTTCTGATTATTTACTGTCCTATTCAAATGAAAATGAGCTTCATGTTGACCAACATTAAAGAGGAGGTCCAGCCCCCCCCATGAAGAAATTAAAAGTCGGCGGCTACAAATACTGCAGCTGCTGACTTTTAATATATGGACATTTACCTGTCCAGGGAGCCCACAATGTCACCACCTTAGCCAATGTTCGGATTGGCTGTCGGGTGTAGCCGCCGCCATTCCTGGTAAGGGAACCCGGCAGTGAAGCCTTTCAGCTGGTTCCCTACTGCACATACACAAAGCGCACTGCGCCTTCTAATTGGTCTGGCAGTGGAGGAAGGAGGAGGGGGTCAAAAACAGGTACCTGTCCGTCCCCCCCCCCCCCCCCCCCCACCGAAAGGTGCCAAATGTGGCACCGTAGGGGGGAGGAGACGGATAAGCGGAAGTTCCACTTTTGAGTGGAACTCCACTTTAAATTCTCGACAAAATAGCCGCTGCATTACTGTGATAAACTCACCACTTCGAACAAAGCTGTCGTAAGCAAACAAATGATGATGTAACGTCCACTGATTCATTGTGACTGAATTGGCATTCCAATTGGGGGGGGGGGGGGGACGACAAATCACTCACTAAATTAGCAGGTGAGTCAGCGCTCCACTGGCAGACAAATAGTCGTTTAAAATCCATAGAAGACCTATGCAGGAGGGTGGTAAGCTTGATAGGAGAAAAGACATGTGCAGTCACCGGCAGCTCCTCGATGGGCATGGGGTCCCCTCAAGACATGTAAACAATAAAGGAGGGCGCCAGATCAGTGTATGTCCAGCATAAACCGCAATTTATTCTGAAAACACTTGCATCTAAAAACGCTGTATATCGCACACATGGCTGGTAGAATGGTGCAGCAGTCTCGATGGACTGGAGAGTAGCCGCAATAGCACACGCCAGGAGCTGCACGATTCTGGATAAAATGAGAATCACAATTGTTTTGCTTGAAATAAAGATCACGATTCTCAAATCATCTTTCACATTATACAAAAAAATTGGGTTAACTTTACTGTTTCGTTTTTTTAATCCATTGAAGTTTATTTTTTTTTCCCAAAAAATTGCATTTCAAAGACCGCTGCGTGAATACAGTGTGACATAAAATATTTTATTGACTGTCATTTTATTCTCTAGGGTCTCTGCTAATATATATATATGTATGTTTGGAGGTTCGAAGTAATTTTCCAGCAAAAAATACTGATTTTAACTTGCAAGCAACAAGTGTCAGATAAAGGCTTAGTCTTTTAAGTGATTAAAGCGTTTATTACTCAAAAAAATGGATCCTGTCCCCCCATCCATGCGTCCGTCCCCCTAATCTACATACAGGGCGCCGGACACATGGATTCCAATGGCGGTGGTGTGTGGTTTTTTTTTTTTTTTTTTTTTTTTTTTTTGAAGCACATGATTAGAGCCTGAGGCTCTAATAGGCTTAAAAAAAAGAGTGGGCTGCGCCCACTTGCGTGACACTAGTGAATGAATATTCGCTATAATCCTCCCGGCCAATCAGGAAGCCCCTATTGGCCAGGGAGTCTTAGGACGAGTGTTGTGTGACAGGTCTGCTCAGAGGCTTTATCCTATACAGTAGCGCTCTTCAAGAGACAGATTCGTTTATAGCTTGCATTAAGAGCCTTAGGGACAAGATTAACAATTTTCAAAATAAGGGTATAATAATGAAAAAATCTAAATTGGTGCAAATAAAATATCTACAGAAAAATGTTTCGAAGAGATAAAGAGAATATACAGCCACAAAGAAATAAGGTAAAACTGAGAAGGAAGAATACTTGCAATTAATGTCCGAGGGTTAATCAGACTTTGATTGATGAGCTGGGTACTCGGTTCTCAAACTTGGCAGATGTTCCTGCTTTGATGATAAAGGAGAACTGACCACTATCTTGGCATCTCCTCTTTTCTCTGGGATCAAGGGGGTTGGGACATATGCCCCTGACCAATAAAACGGATAAGGAGGGTCCATGGGCTGTCCTGGGTTGATGACAGTATAATGACCCTCCCTTACACACAGTTTTTTACCATTATTCATATCTTCCAATATGCACTGATTGCATTTTTGAAACTGATAGATTGTTTATCATTGAATTTCGTGTACAGTGATGCCAAACTCAGCATAGTTCAGATGACCGTGTCACCCAGGAGGCATCTGACCACTATCTTCCCTCTTGTATGTCTTAGCAGGGTCAAGCCTAGACTTAATTTGTTCAGTATGAAATTCCGCATTCAAATATATACTTTTGATTAATGTGTCGTGTTCCTGTCTGAGTTTATAAATCATGTGTGAATTTTTTAAGTTTTGAATTGGCAGAGGTCTCTGAAAGGTCACTCCTGCACTGTGTGCCCTTTTTCGGCCCTCATTTAAGTCTGAGCCTCCTTTGATGGCAGGCTATGTATTCTTAAAGTGGATGTAAGCCCACTCTCATCCTTTCTAAAGTACTGCCATGGTGGTTATCTATAAGGATATACATTCCTCCTGCATGTATCCTTACCTGTCAAACGTCTCCCCTCTGTCTGTTATGAGACCCGAAAAACTGCAGATTCTGTGGGCGGGTCTGTTGTCTGGAGCTCAGTGGGTGGAGTCGTGATGTCAGTAGACTCCCCGCCCACGTCTACACGCCCCCTTGTCAACATGCATTTTCTCCTGTGTATTTCTTACACTGAAATTCTGCTATGATCACTAACATCCAGTCAAAACCCAGAAAAAGTCACCACATGACTTTAGCATGCCCAATCATGCTGAGGTGTGGAGCAGCCAATCCTGGGAGAGCTGGAGAAGAAAGAACGGGATCTGAAGTACACAGAATGTCTCTCTCAGGCTTGTGCATGAAAAATGTAAATCACCTGTCACTCACAGAAGAACTGACTCCTATTTCTCTGTGTGTCAGTTTTTATCTTACTGAAAAAAGATAAGAGGATTGCTCAGAGCTGGATTAACTCTTCGTGGCAAGACTGGGCATAGATGACATGAAATCCTATACTGTACAAGGTGCAAGCCTTCATTAAAAAAAACATTTTTGGATTTACATCCACTTAAAGTTTTTGGTTATGGTTTTACGATAGGCCTGGACATCCTGCCAGGCCTACATTGCTGTTTTCGGGTTTTGCTTCCTCTATGTTGAGATAACAACTCCTTTGAAGTGTTCTGCGTTAAGCCTATGAATTCCTGGAAATAATGGAGAAGGGAGGGGGTTCAGATTTCTACTGCAATGTGTAACTGTTACCTCTATAGAGCGTCGGATGTCAGCTGACATCTGACCCGCTCCGATCCGATAAAGTGTAACGGAGGAAAAACCTACTTTTCCATCCGTTATCGGATCGGGTGACGACGGACTCTATGGTCCGTCATCATCCGATCCCCCATAGGGGAGAGCGGCGCTCTGACAGGTCCATTGCTGCACAGTGTGCAGAGACAGACCTGTCAACTGCCTGCTCAGCAGGGATCGGCGGAGCGATCTCCGCTGAGCAAGCGGATGTTCACGGGGCGGATCATCATGGATCCGTCCCGTGTGAAAGAGGCCTTAGACAGCTGTGAGCAGGGGTACTGCTCTGCACTGTTTACATGTATTGTGGAAACTGACAGATTAAGATCATGAGGGGGGTTGAATCGAGATTATTTTTTTTTTTTTAAATGATTTTATTCGTGCAGCTCTACTGCTACTACAGTGATTGGCACTATCTTGCAGGTCCCGTAATATGTGGCTGCCATGCTGCTAAGTGAACACAGCAGGTCGCTTGCTCCACATGGATGTCATTCTGAGAACACTTCACATTTTCTAAGTGAATGCAGATTTTTTTTGAGTGGACGAGGTTGAGATCCTGATGTCACCGCCCACCTCTTACAATTGGAGAATGCTTTGCAATCATTGAGGAAATGCTAAGTGTTTTTTGATAGGTGCCCATGCCAATCGATTTGACTTCTTCTGTTCATTATACTTTAGGGCAGCTGCTTGGCATGGAATCCAGTGGCTAATGGTGATCACTGCCGTTCATACTACAGTGATTTCAAGCTTCCTCTGGGATCGGCCTCATATGACACATACATACTTGCATTAGTCCAAGCTGGAACCAAGTAACTATGCAAAATAGTCCATGCCTAAACGTCAACTTACAAGAAAACTGGAGTGGCAATTTAATTTTAAATGAGAAATGATGATTTCTTCCTTGTGTGAAGCTAAAATGGATAAGTGGATGGCAAGCGCGAGGGTTGGTGGTATACTGTGCCTAACTGAAAACCTCTTCTTTTTTTTTTTCTTTTTTTTATTGGTATGAGAAATGTGGCAAGGTCTTGAGGGATTTTCTTTTATCTCGGTTTCAGGTTCCATACAAACTCCATGCGGTGCTAGTTCACGAAGGCCAGGCCAATGCAGGCCACTACTGGGCTTATATATACAGCAATACCAGAAAATGCTGGCTCAAGTACAATGATATCTCTGTGACTGAGGCCACCTGGGAAGAGCTGCAGAGGGACTCTTTTGGCGGCATGAAAAATGCTAGCGCTTACTGTCTCATGTACATCAATAATAAGCTGCCATACTTGATTGCAGGTAAGAAACTCTGGAAAAAATACAGATCGTGAGGTCCTTAATAGTTTGCAAGTATAGCAATTCATGACAGCCAGTCCGCTTTCTCTTTACTATAGACCCTAGAATATGTAATTATTTTTGACTGGCTGCTATATAATACTAAGCTTTGCACATCGTCAGCAACTAGGTAAATCCTGAAAACTGCAACTGTAAATACTACTAAAGTGCAAGATATTTAGGTCTTTTTTCACTTAACTGTGATCATCCTCAAAGTTCCTACATTCCAAGCTCAGCCTGTATACAGCACCTTGACGTCTGTCCAAGACAGATGATGGGGCTGGGACTTGAGTAGATTTAAAGAATAGTTCCAAGCATGGCTATATTATACATAGTTACAAAGATCCAGCTTGGACTCATGTACCTATGTATATACCTTACTGGCTAAATCCCCTGGAATCTAGAAATCATTGAAGCAGACACTGCTACTCCTGTGATCTCTATTTGCTTCCGGGCTCCATGCCGAGCGGCTGGCCTGATGCATTGTGAGGAGAATGGCTGCTCAGCAGGGGCACCATTCAGAGAATGCCTTGCATTTTCTAAATGAATGCAAAGGATTCTCTGATTGGACAAAGTGAAGAGTGTGACACAGGGCCGCTGATGGGGGGGACCACCGGTCCTCCTGTAGGGGGCCCGGGCACTCAGTGGGTGGGGGGGGGGTAGGGCGGACAGTAGGAGGATCGGTGAAGCAGAGATGACAGAACAATGCCCTTTCACCCAGCAACTGAAAGCTGATTTATCCCGCCGGCTTTGGATGAGAGACACAAATGGCCGGATTTAGGGGGTGCTAGCTAGGGTGGGTTGTGTCCACCCAGATTTCAGTTCTGCCCCCCAGGCCAGCCAGCAGATGTACCTGGCCAGTGGTTGCTGAGCTCCTTCCCCCATCCCCACCCACACACAAGACCGGGCAAGGAGATAGCAGCCTAGAAACTGGAGCAGTGAGAGAAGAAGAGGCAAAGAGGAAATATCCAGGAGGAGGTGCGCTGTGTTGTGCTCTCCCCTCCTGTCAGAAGAGCATTTATCTATACAGCATATGAGACAGGATCACTCTCACTGTAGATTGCATTGGACTGTACACACATATTTTGATTACGGGGTGGGGGTCAAAGATTTGTGCTGGGAGGCGGGGTGGGGGGGTGGTGGGGTGGGGGGTAGGAGTTAGTGGAATATGGGCATAATTGTTTGGAGAGAATTTGGTTTGACGATGGAATTAGTTTTTTTATGTATGACGGAATGTTTGGGACCACTAATAATGATTTTCATGTATGATGAAATCATTTTCATGCGCAGGGGAAGGGGGGTCCATGATTTCTAACAGCAGCCCCCCGATGTGACATCACCATCTCGCCTTTCTTCCTCATCCAATCGGAGAATGCTTTGCATTAATTCAGTTCTCTGATTGGCACCTGTGCCGAGTCGCCAATTTCTTGTGTTCAGCAAGCAGCAGGGCAGCAGCTGGGTGTGGGACTTGGAAGAAAGTGGAGATCACCGAAGTAGTAGAGTTTACTTCAGTGTTTTCCAGCTTCCAGGTATGGTATATACATAGTTACATTGGTCCAAGCTGTACCAAAATAACATCAACTTCTACTGCTGTTCAAGGTAAGCCGGCAATTACCATCCACTTTCTAAACACAGAAGGGGTGCTAGGCCAGCGCGCCGTGGTATATGCACAAATGAAAAATATGGTCTGGTAGAAGCACAGCATGTGTTAAACGTGTGTTACCTGTCTCTCTCTCTCTCTCCCCAGTGTGTACTTTTGTACCATTGAGCTGCTTTTATGGTCTGATTTTGAATTAATAAAGTGTTTCTCTGTAGAACAAGGATGTGTAGCCATCCAGATTTTTCGTTGCTGCCTGTACCAATATACCTATGTATAATATAGCCATGCCTGGAATTATTTGTTGAGCCTGTGACTTTTTTAACTTTTGAATTTGCATATCGTAAAGAATTCA
Organism: Lithobates septentrionalis; assembly: GCA_037952835.1. Classification (NCBI taxonomy): domain Eukaryota; kingdom Metazoa; phylum Chordata; class Amphibia; order Anura; family Ranidae; genus Lithobates; species Lithobates septentrionalis. The sequence continues at coordinate 3,000,282 of JBBDGP010000639.1, read as the reverse complement.
CTTTTTTAAATACAATAATTGTTTTTAATTTTTTTATCATTCTTTGTTGTGCTGTTATGTCATGTCAGTGCTGTTAATCTCATGAGGTGACAGCAGTGGACCCATGTCTGCATAGTGTATGTTGAAGTGGCCACCTGTAGCCTCCATTGGAAGTTTGTGACAGGGTGACAATGGAGAAGGTACAGTTACAGGACAGTGTGGTCTCCCTATGACAGGAAGTGTCAGAGCTTCATGGCAGGATCACCAGGTGGTGTTGTAATGAAAGCTGCAGTTTTAAAAATATTGAAAATGACCTTTGACATTTAATCATTTTTAAAGCTTTGGGTATACATACATTTTGAACAGAAAATGAGCTGCTCAGTTAAATTGAAAGAAGAATACAGCCTGCATAAAATCCAGAGGCTCCACAGGAATACAGTGATTGCCCGTGCTTTTTTACCTGTAGTTTTTTTTATGGCATTCAAATAGTAGTCTGTCATGTACTGTAATTAAAACCATTTTATTTAGCAAACCTCAAGATCATAATTATCTATGAATTTTTCATGATGGTATCGCTAGTTGGTATTGTATTGTATGCAAGTGAAATAAAATAGACAATATGCCACAAAAAGGTCGAAAGTAAAGTCCTCTCTTCCTTGGTGCTGTCTATACCCCATTATGGGTGCCATTTGCCTTCTACAAGTTTCACTATAGAAAATGTGCCCCAGCTATGGTGGTGGTGCCAAGGTTGTGGAAGAGCATGCCAACAGAGGTTGGGTGGGAAAGCTGGAGTTGTCCTTTAAAGTGGTTCTAAAGCCTAAAATTTGTATACCTTAATACCTTGCATTAAGGTAAAGTTTTAGGCATCAGCATCCCCCTCACCACACCCCCCCCCCCCTTCTTTTACTTACCTAATCCCTCATTCAATCCAGCGCTGTGCACGTCTGCAGCTCTTCTCCCCCCTCACTTTGAGTCCCGCTGTATGTGTCAATGGACGTAGCAACAGGGGTCGGGTGCAAGCATGCACGCGTGGCACCATTGGGAAGCGGCTTCCCTTGAGGGCACTTGACAGAGAGGAGGGACCAGGAGCAGCGGCTAATGAAAAATGCACCCCCCCCCCCCCCCCAATCTTTTTCTTTTTTTTTTTTTTCTTTTTTTTTTTCCCTCTGTAGTTCTGGCCAACACAGTACCCCTAATATTGTACTCCGAGGATTCTTTTTCCGTAGGTGCATTAGTTTGCATTTAGAAACATTGGTCAAAGCTGGAAAGTGCAGTTCAATCTTCCAACAATGCCAAATCACGTTCCATGCTACAAAACAACTCCAGGAATGTCAGCCCTGCTCTTCGCTTGCTGCTTTTACAGGGTGACACTAAACTGAAAAGCAACTTGCCATATTTAGCTGCAATATAAAGTGTGACTTTTAGGAGTAATTTTATAATTGATTGTTGCACAGACTCTGAAACTGGACAGCTGGAGGATAGAATCGGCACTCTCCCACTTCACTTTGTGCAATACGTCAGAGAGGACAACCGAGGGTTTGAACATGAAGTGGAAGAATGGGAAGAAGCTCACTCCTGCAAAATGCCCCAGATGGAACCTGTTGTAACCTCAGAAGACGAGGCCTCTTCCCCTTGCAATGGTAATTTAAAAGTTAAGGTTAATTGTGCTTTAGCAGCATCCTATGCATTTTATTTTAAAAAAATGTAGACCTCAGACTTAAAGACAGTGTTTTTTGTTTTTTTTTTCTTAAATAAATTTGTTATATATGCTCTGTGCAGTGGTTTTGCACAGAGCAGCCCCGATCCTCCTCTTCTCAGGTCCCCTGCCGGTGCTCCTGGCCCCTCCCTCCTGCCGAGTGCCCCCATAATAAGCAGCTTGCTATAGCTGCACCCGAGCAGGCTTGCTCTCGAGCCACTGCTCTATGTCTATTCACACATGGAGCATGGCTCAGCCTCGCCAAGCTCCCTCCTCATTGGCTCACTGGCTATGATTGACAGTAGCAGAAGCCTATGGCTCCTACTTGCCATCTCAGCCAATGAGGAGGAAGAGACCTGGGAGAGCTGCTGCTCTCATGCTCATCCATGGATCGAAATGGCGCTCAGGTAAGCATTTGGGGGGGCTGCTGCACACAGAAGGTTTTTTACCTTCATGCATGAATTCATGAAGGTAAAAAACCTTCAGCCTTTACAACAACTTTAAAGCACTCCCCTCCCTTCTTCAAAACTCTGGCCTGCTCACAGCTAGACAGTATTTAGTGTGTGGTACCAGGACGTGGCATATGTTTAGCCCTGCTTATTTGCCTCCCTGCAAGTCTTTCAGTATAACAATTTTAATGGAGATTGCTGGATATTTAAGCCTACGCAGCGAGCGGTATCAGTAAGTGTCTTGCTGTGTCCAGAATATTCTTAATCTGAATGTCAGCTGGGAAATGTATTTAGAGCAATGCCTGTTATCTTGCTGAAGATTCAGAGTAATAGGTGTTTACAGGAACATATGGTTTACAGAAAGTTGTACATTTTTTTTGGGCTCCATTTACACCTATGACAATTGGTGTGCTGCATATCTTAGGGGGATATTGTCCACATTACCATTCATCCCATAGTAATGCACATTTTGCTGGAAATCGTGCCAAAAATGTAGCAGTTTGGATATTTTCCTACACGTTGATGTATCTAAAATGAATAGATGTGAATAAAGGATCTTTATTTAGGAAAGTGTTCATAAAGGTTTTTGGTGAAAAAATATTTTGGTAATTTTAAACATGATAGATAGAGATGGATAGATAGATATAATATATTAGAGCAGCTCCAAGCAAGAAGTGAAATTTAGTCTGTGAATTTCTGGTGCTATTTAGGAAATATGTTAACTGTGTTCCCTCAAAGTGGAAAAAAAAGTGCCTATATTGTTTTAATGCTCAGTTACTCTTCATTTTTGGCATTGTGCCAAAAATCAGAGCCACCTGCTCACAGCCTAAAGATTTACTGCTGCTCAGGGGCTATAGGCTTCAGAAAAATGGCAGAATCCAGCAAGAAGAAACGCGAGCAATGCTGGAGGCAATTTACAGCACACCATAATTTTGATAGCATAATTCTTATTGTTGAATGTATGTTCCTTGCTAAAGAACGTTATTTCTTTTAAGTTATGAGTAAAGTTCTGCTTTAACCTCCCTGGCGGTATGATTATTTCGGATTTTAGGTGCTGAAAGCGGTACAATTATTTTGCATGGAAATTTGGCATTTTATATTATAGGCCTGTAATTCTTAACAATAACACACTTAAATCTGTCCAAACAAGAGTCTAGTAGATATCCCGGGTATGATAAAGTTTGAAACACAAAAACATAAATTATAATATAATAAATAAAAATAAATAAAAAAAATAAAAATAAATAGTAATAAAATAAATTTCCCCACGATTCACTATCGCTCAATTCTGCAAGTGTTCTAATTTACTATCGCTGTTTTCTAACTGGTATAAAGCCACTTTTGACGTAAAGGGACACTTTTTGGTTGCTATGGACAATCTCCAGTTTCCAGGCAGAAAGAACAGAATATATCACATAAAACTGCATGCAGGGCATGGGCCAAAGCACTGGGGACAAAAGGGATGTGAAATAATTTCATACAGTACTGTAATCTGTAAGATTACAGTACTGTATGTGTTATGATTTTTACTTTTTTTTTAATTTGCCGCCAGGCTCCGCCCCCGTGCGTCGCGACGCTCGCAGGGAACGGAGACTGGCAAGGAGAGGATTCGGGCAGAAGTCGGAGCCCACAGACACTGCGGGGGACATCGCAGGATCCCGGGGACAAGGTAAGTAAAGCCACACCAGGATCCTGCGATGTAATCCTGAGTGTGGCTCGGGGTTACCGCTAATGGTCCTGAATTTTAACCCCGAGCCGCACTCGGGAAAACCGCCAGGGAGGCTACGAAACAAAATTGTCAACTGTGCTGTTTTAGAAGGGGCATCCTTTCACCTCTGGGATTCTGCTAAGAAAAGACTATGGGGTATTTCTTTTTCTTTATTGCAGCAGCAGTTCCTAGGCTTGCCTCTTATGAAGACTCTTTACCAGTCTGGCTCCACATTTCTTGTTATCATCCCCACTCCCGCATGCAAGTCTCCAATCTTCTATACTGTAGGTAGGCAACCCCCTGGACTGGTGCCGCAAGCGGCGCACACAGCTTTTTTTGCCGGCACTCGACTCCCTCCCTATCAGCAGAGCAGCGCATGAAAATGTCAGTGAGACACTAATGCATTCCAATTTCAGAGTTCCCCACGCCGCACTCTGTCCCCACACATTTTAAAAGATGGGAAACATTGTTTGGTTCCCTAACTTTGCTGTGATCGTCAGCTTTTGTGATGGGGAAGATATATTGGGTGCAGTTCTGCTAGGGGGGTGGTCCCTGTTTCCAGTGGTGGGACAGATGAGAAGGTGATTCAGTAGTGAGACAGAAGAGCATGGGGGATGCAGTGGTGGAGCAAATGTGCAGGGAGGTACAGTGGTGGGGCAAATGAGAAAAGTGTGTACATTGATGGGGCAGATGAGCAGGGGGGTTACAGTGGTGGGACAGAAGAGCAGCTGGGGAACAATGGTAGGGAGGATGAGAAGGGGGTTCAGCGGTGGGACAGAAAAGCAGCTGGGTACAGTGATGGGGCAGATGAGCAGGGGGGGTTTCATTGTTGGGCCAGATGAGAAGGGGGTTTCAGTGGTGGGAAAGATGAGCGGGGGGGGTTCAGTGTTGGGGCAAAGGAGAAAGGAGGTACATTGGTGGGACAGATGAGCAGGGGGTTACAGCAGTGGGGCAGATGTGCAGAGGAGAAAGGAGGTACATCAGTGGAACACATGAGCAGGGGGTACAGTTGTGGGACAGATGTGCAGGATGTACAGGGGTGGGGCAGAAGAGAAGGGGGTACAGTGATGGGGCAGATGAGAAAAGGGTTACAGTGGTGGGGCAGATGAGCAGATAAGTTCAGTGTTAGGACACATGAGAAGATTCAGCGGTAAGACAGAAGAGCATGGGGATACGGCGGTGGAGCAGATGTGCAGAAAGGGGGTACATTGGTGGGGCAGAAGAGCAGGGTGGTACAGTGGTGGGGTAGATGAGCAGGGTGGTACAGTGGTGGGACAGATGAGCAGAAGGGAAAGTGATCTGAGGTGTAAAGGTGCATGAATTGAGGCTGCTCTGAGGCGTGAGAGTGCAGGATGTTAATTTCTCACTACTAAAGTAGTTTACAGCATTTACTTTATAAAAAATCCTTTTCATGATTGAGTGTGAAGTTGACTTTTTTTTCTTGTTTATAAAATCGGCATGCTCAATTTCTTTGAAAACCTTTTTCAGCACGCTGTGCTCAAAAGGTTGCCTACCCCTGTTCTAAACAAACTGCTTTGTGATGTCTTGTGTAGCCTTGCAGGAAGTCTACTTCAGATGGTACTGGTGTAACCTAATATGCAGAAATCATTACATTGTATCGGTGAAACTTGAGCCCAAATGGTAGAGTGTCTTCCGATGAGACCAAAGGGGCAGGGAGCTGCTTCAGGAAGCAAAACATAAAATACTAAAGCTGGCCATGTACAGAGCAAATTTCAATCGTTCTGATGAACTATTTATTTAACCTTCTGTGCTGCAGCCCCCCCCCCCCCCCTTTACCCGAGTCCCATCCAAACCAGTGATGTGCAAGAGCACATCAGCTCCAGCCGCTGTCTCTCTCCTCATTGGACGGGTTGATAGCAGCGGGAGCTATTGGCTCCCGCTTCTGTCAATCAAATCCAGTGACAACAGGAGTGGGGGGCAGGGCTGAGTCCCGCTGTCTGTGTCAATGGATTGCACAGAGTAGATAAGTATAGGCATGTTTGTTGTTTTTATTTAAAAAGGAAAAAAAAGAGGGTTTACAGCCCCTTAAACCTACTTTTTGAACATCCCCACACATTATATTTCTTGAATTCTGTGACATGTATTCACTATGGCCTGTGAGTAGGCACTGCTATGTCACACAGTTCAGAGCCTGCCTTCTGAACTACAGAGGTGCTGAGAGGACTTTCAGGAGGCAGAGGCAGTACGGAAAATCCCTGCCTGGAGGCAGCAAGGTACTATGGGATATGTAGTCCTTAGAAATTGAAAGAAAAGCACAAAGTATCCCCTATTAGAGACGGGACTTTGGAGGCGACATGAACACCAAATTAAATTTAAAAAGATACATTTTATTACAAAAGAAATAAAATGTATCTTTTTAAATTCTATTTGGTGTTCATGTCACCTACAATGTTCCGTCTCTAATGGGGGGGATACTTTGTGCTATTTCCATATCCTAGGGATGTTAGCGACAGAGCAATAGGTCTTGTTTATGGTGGAAACCTTTTCTAGGAATTGAAAGAAAACCGCAGACAAGAAGCTGCAAAATGTACAGGGAATCCAGGAGGTTGTGGAAAAAGATGACCAGCAGACAGGCAGAACTAACAAACATGAAAGGAGATTTTTCATGTAAGCTGATATTGGATTGTGAAATAAACAATTGTTTTATATTGATATTATAATGCTGATGTTATAAAAAGAATGTGACCATAGATTTCATGTAAAACCATTGGTTCCTTTTTATTTATTTATATTTTTTTTGTTTATATGAGAGTGCAATAACCATACAAAATTAGTTACAATCCTCCACATTACAAGGGTCTGCTTGATACAGCTATGTACACTCAGGAGTTTTTATATTCGTAAATTGGAAGAAATGCAGAAAGGATGCAGTTCTGCATTATTTGTAGGAGAGGTATTGAATTTTCCACTTATTTCCAGTATGCAAAGTCTTCCACCAAAATAATAATAAGGGTTAAAGATATAAAGAGAAATACTTGCATGTTTTTTTTTATGTGATGTGGGTCTTCCATTTTGCAGGCTCCCCTTTGGCTAGTGAGGATTCTACAAGGTCTTTATCCTCCGAACATGCAATGATTGCCAAAGAACAGACTGCTCTTGCTATTACTAAAACAGCTGAGGCATATGAAAGAAATGGTGTGGAGGCTGCACTGATGGAGGTGACACATTTTATTATATATTTATGATTTCTCTCATTTATTGTTGCTGTGGTCTTTTATCAGTTTAGAGAATTAACTTTTCAGAGAACCCGATGCTGATAATAATTCTGCTTTCATTGGAAGGTAAGGAAGAGTACTCTGTTCTCCTACCTAATTTCATGATTCAAAGCCCTGCGACTCTTAATACACTGCTAGTCCATTGGAGACAATGACCTTGTCTGCCTACATCACTTCCAGGAAACATAGGAGCCAGACCCAGAATGCTTTTATAGTATTGGATCCTAAAGTAGAACTATAAGCAAAACTTTTTGTTTTTCATTTTGAATAGAGCAAGGGAGGGTTATTATAATGCCTTTCAGGTTTTTTTTTTTTCGCCATCTGTGTCCCTCTGTGGAGATTTTCCTTCACTTCCGGTCTCATAGCCAAACAGGAAGTGAGAGGAAGAAGTTCCTGCAAATTAGGAGATGTATGGGAATTTTTTCTTTTTGTTGAATTGTGATTACCTAGGTGGATGCAGCATCGGTCCCCCACCGGCTCGAACACAAAGAACCAAGCAATCTAACACTGCCGATCAGTTCTCGCAGCTCGCTGAACAGAGAGCCGTGACTGTTAGTCACCGGCTCTCTGCTCTGCCCCCTCTCTCGCTCACTGGAGTGCTGGGCTGTGAAGGAGGCGGGAGTGGGCTGCTCGCTGAGGGGCTGAGCCGGGTGCTGGTCCAGGCATATGGGAGGATCCTGACCATATGGTCGCAATCCTTCCCGAGCCTGGACAGGCTCTGTGATGTCATTCGACAGAGGGCTTCAGCCCGTTGTCTGCTGAATACAGGTCACAGGAGTGCAGAATGACCTACCCCTCTGTGATCCACAGGGGGAGTACAGCCAAACGAGCTTTGACTATACCTCTCTAAGGCTATTTCTTGGGAACCCCCAGGTCACCAGAAATGGTAACCACATTGGAACATTTCCCCTCTAAAATTTGGGGGTTTTTTTTTTACTTTTAGTGATAATGGTAAACCGAACAAAATGGGGTGAATCTCCATAACGGGGACAAAGAAAGCAAAGAAACTGACAGGTGTTCTAACCCCGCTCCACTCTATCCAAAACGGAAAAAAAAAAAAAAAGTTTTGACTTTTAGTTACACTTAAATAGACAACAGTATTAATGTCACCATAAGTGGGTGAGCATAGTAAGGCAGAAATGTCTTTCATTGCACTGTAGGGAATACCTAGAGGACGGTGCCATCATCATGATGCAAGGAACCATGGGAAGAAAGTGTATGTATACACTAATAGTGGCTCAATATATCACAAAGTGAATTGAATTCCTGATGTGGCAGATTATTAGAATTTGCACTGTTATTTATTACATGTCTAGAGTTCAGCTTTAAGCTATTGTTCAACATGTGCATTCTGTGCTTAGTGACTATGCAAAATTAATTACTAATTCCCTAGTAGATATTTTTGACATCTATTCCAGTACATTGTTTAACATAAAATGGTGCAACTCCAACCAGTGGATAGGGTGGGAAAAGGTTAGAACTTCCCACTAAGATGACACCTGTCACCTAGACAGGAGGCAAGAAGAAATCTCTCCAGTGGGAACACAAATGAGAATTTGTTTTTAATGCCATCTGTGTCCCGTTGGGGAATTTTTCTTTCACTTTATTGTTCTGGCATCTATAAAATTGACTGAAAGTAAAGGGAAATGTCCATTATTATGAAGACAAGTTTTATTTCTCCCTTTTGGTCCTTTCTTCTTCTTCCTGTGCGTCCTGGTATAATCCTTTGCCACACCCACATTTATTTAATGTTTGGTACTGTTGGCAAGCCCTTGCATGGTTACATTGAGCTGTAGCTCAGCAGTCTGGGCATATAATACTTTGTGTACATTTTTTTGAGTTACTTCACCGTCTTTCCTACCTGTCCTTTTCTTGCTTTCCTTTGCTGAAGCCACAGCCATTTCAACCAGAGCCAGAGGAGGCCAGTCAGTCTGAACCCAGCCCCCCTGATAAGTCAGTGGAGAAGGAACAGCAGCCCAGCTCCCAACTGTCCGAGGTGGAGATTCCCAGTGTGGGGAAGATACTCGTTAGATCTGATGCTGATGGATATAATGAGGAGGTACAGAGCTTGTCTGCCCCAACCCCACTAATGCTTGAGTTGTTGTGGTTCCAGGCTACACCTTTAAATTGGCTGGGGTATGAAATGTTTGTTAAAGAAGGGTAGTCGTGGGGCCAGGGCACACCAAGGTTATTACAAAAAAACAAAAGAGGGTGCACCAGCCTAGTGCATTACCACACCGCATTTATTTATGATCAACAAGAATACTACTCACAAACGTGAATTCTAAACGCTCATCTAGCTACTCATCTATAGCCCAATAAGACTTAACACACTCCAGAGTTCAGGATCCCATTGAGGTCCTCTGCACTCTGGAGTGTTGAAAGTCTAGGACCACTGGGCTATAGATGAGTGATTTAAATTCACATGTTTGTGAGTATTGTTCTTTTTGATCTTAAAAACTATGCAGTGGGATAATGCACTAGGCTGGTGCGCCCTCTTTTGTTTGTTTTTTTTTTTTTTTTTTTGTCGTGGCTTCAAGACATTCCCAGTCCTAGAAGGCAGCAAGGCTTTAAGCATTATCCAGCGACGTGGTTTCATCTTTTACACCTGTTCCAGGTTATCAGACTTAGGCATAGGAGACATTGTGTCCTTACCACCAAGGTCATATATTTTCATGTGTGGAGGCCATTTTTTCATGCATGCAGGCAGCAGCTTATTGTAGCATATCATGCAGTCTATCATATCTGTAAAGCCTCTGCCTATGCGATACTAGGGTACTATGTAAAGGCAATTGTAGCAGCCCAGGGACAAATTTCAGCAGGGACTAAGGCTTAATCTTTGATCTCAAGGTGGTCACTCGGTAAAATTGCAGCAGAAGAGAAGAGTAAATCAGTTTGTTGAAATGTTTAGACTTCTGCGGAAGTCCCAAATCTCAGGATGCTTTTATGCAAATACCGACTTCACCCCAGAATGCTTCCTCCTTCTTGCTATTGAGCCCTGTTTTTGAAGGACAGCCCTAATGACCAATTGTGAGGCCTGGGAGATGATGGGCGCAAGGCTTGACCTAATGGGATGAAAGTTAGGGCTCCTGTATGATGTTATACATATAAAATTTGTATTTATTTTGTAGTATCTTTAAAAAAAAAAAAAGCCTATTGTGAGAGCCTGTCTACTCAGTAGCTTAAAGTCTTGGTCTGCTTTATTTTATATCTTCTGATTGGTGTGTTTTGTTCTCATTCATTCGTGTTAGACGATGCTGTGTCCTGCCATGCAAGGTGTTATCCTGGCAATACTCAAAGCCCGCCAGATCTTTGATCGTGATGGGCCAGAAGCAGGGCTTGTTAAGGTATTTTTAAATTGTCCTAACACTCAGAAGACTAATCCCTTTCCAGATTTTGCTGTGCATTCTAACGTGTGTGCTGTTGTTAAAGAAAGTGAACCTAACATCTGTTAAGCCCATGTTTGAAGAATGCATAGTTTTTAACTAATAATTTGAAGGGACATCTTGTGGTTGAATTGGTGTATCTAACCAAGTGGTTGGCGGTCTGTATATGCATAAGGGTCTTAGGATGGCCCGTGATGCTTCAAAGCCTGGAAGATACTATATTCAATTTTTCTTACAAAATGATAAATACTTAGAATTCAAATGCTACTGATGTAGAATCGTAGTATTATTAATCACAAATGTGCCATCTATAGCATTTGTTCTTTAATGATCTAGGGTAGTGGTTCCCATTTTTAGTCCTCAAGTGCCTACAAGTCATGGCTTCAAAATTACCCTTAGATGAAATAGTTGTCTTAAAGCGGACCTTCAGACATCTTTTCAACTTTCCATCTATTAAATCTTCTGCCCTTGTTTTAACTTTGGATAGTAAAACATTTTTTTTCTGCCAGTAAATACCTTTTACAGCCCACTTCCTGTTTCTTGTCTGGTCATTAGCCTAGGCTTATGACATCATGCACAGCTCTCTCTCTCTCTCCTGAGAGTTTGCCAGGAAGGGTTGTGGGATGAGTCTTAAGAGGGCCAATGAGAGCTGCAGAGCTGGAGGTGTGCCTCTGTGTAAATCCAGTAAGTGAACAGGCAGTAGCTTCAGCTGCCCACAGTTAAAATGGATGCAGCCAGACTTGGTGGAGGGAGATTTCTGCAGAATCACAGTATATATATATAAAATATGCAAAGTGGTTGGAGTGAAGCTTGGAATGGCAGAATGGCAAAGATGTTTTACTACAAATTATGTGAGCAGAGTGCAGTTCCTCTTTAAATACCATACCATTGACATTAATTTAGAACACCTGTGCAAGGTGAAGAAAACATACATGACCTGTTGGGGGATATTTGAGGACTGAGGTTGGAAAACACTGATATAGGGGTACAATTAAGGCGAACATGGCATGGCTTAAAATATTTTTGGTTCTGAATTACTGGCAGCTTGTGTTGCCCGCAAGCCCTTGTGTTGGTTGTCAGATCTATCCCTATGGAGCCTGTTGGATCTTACACTATGTGGTCTTAACTTCTGCCCACATCTTCCAAGCTGCACCTGTTACTTAGCGAACAATTGCCAGGGCTTCTACTGCCCACCGAGGTCCTGCCATTTAATATTTCAGTGATGGGGGATGTGCATAGCATCAAAAAAGTATAAGGTTCAGTCTCAACATAGGATCAGTTAAGGGCCTAATATGGAGGACTGGATGGCTTTTTAGGAGGCGCAACTTTTAGACTAATACAGGTACTTGCAGGTACCAAAAAGATGGTATTACCTTAGAATTTTTTTTTGGAAAGTTGAGTTCAATTTGTTGTCCAGTGTATAGATGTGAAGGGGATAGCAGGTTATAATTAGTGTCACTAAACCCACATCATAGAAAACTTTAAATGGTGTATTACATGCTGTTCATACTCACTCAGTCAATATGAGATACGTTTTCTGTCTCTTCTGTTTATGGCCCTAATTCGGCTAGAGATTTTGCAGCTGTGGTGGCAGCTCTGCACATTCTCAGTTTTCAGTGAGTTTCTATGCTGAGTATTTTCTCCCTATCACATCTGAACAGCCCATGTGACTATAGAGTCACATATGTAGGTGTAATACACAGTGGTAAATGACAGCTCACTTTTTCTCTCCTCCTCCATGCCCACGAACAAGCTAAACACAATGGGGGTGGGATATTACATGTAGATTAATGGAGGCTTCACCTCCCTCTTATTCTAAGACACAGGCTGGAGGGGCATGACACAGCCTGTGACTAGGAGGAATCCGCCCACACCTTGTTGCCATAAAATAATAAAGATTTTATTTTGAATATAAAGTATGTTTGTATGCCAATTTAGAACGGCTTATTGATCTTTAATTTTTTTTTTCTCTGTATTTCAAAGGCTTTTTATTTTGAACATGTGATCAGCAGCAGAGGACTAGAAGCTCCTCCTGCTTATATTTGCCTGCAGACAGGTTGGGAAAGATCTGGGTCATGTGATAGCCCTATATATATATATTCGGGAACAGGTACTTTTTTAATTAAAATAATTACAGTGCCCTGGTCCACATACAGAAATAGAAGGGACAATGTAAATTAAACAATATGTGTTTAGTATCACTTTAAATGCATGTTTCACTTTAGTCTATTCACTGTCATTGAAATAATTAGCAATGGAGGGAAGAAAAAATTGGTGTTAAAATTAATTTTTAGTTGAGAACCTTTTATTTTAAAATATTAAAACTGCTATTACATTTTAATGTTTGGGACTCCAGTGGTAATTTGGTTGCTGGTGCCTCCTATGTAGTAACATTTTCATGGGTCCTATACTCTTCCTTAGCATCACCACTGCCATTTTGCATTTTCGCAATGAATGCAAAGAGTTCTCTGATTTGGATGTGGAAGAGAGGCGGGCAGTGACAACAACGATCACTGCCGTGTCCAAACAGAATGCTTTGCATTTGTTGAGAAAATGCAAAGTATTCTCAGAAGGGTGCCGATATACCGGCATGAAACCCAGAAGCTAGCGGCAGATACTGTAGAAGGAGTGCTTAGTACAGGGTTTGCCAGCTTTCCCAGGGATCGGAAAGGTATTGCACATGCATGCTTTCATTGGTCAAAGCTAGACCACTGTAATTATGCAAAAAAAAAAAAATCCATACCTGAACTTCTGCTTTAACAGCAACAAGGAATTTTATAGTGAAGTTGCTACTAAAATCAAGATGTAGTACCTTTTCTAGTGCCCTTAAAGCATGCAACCGAAGGAGTTAATCCTCTGCATTGTGTAAAAAGGCTGTTTGATCCTGTCTTCTCTGATCCTGCCCTTCTTCCAGAGTCCCCTAATCTATCTCCTGATGGTACAGATGCTTGAGGAAAAACTTCACGTGCTCAGTTTGTGTGTTGCTAGAACCTTTTTTTTTTTTTTTTTTTTTTTTGGGGGGGGGGGGGGGGAGTGCATGTGATCAGCACTGTCCAGATAGATGGTCAGGGATCCTGCAGCCTCATGGGACAATCATGGGAGAATAAAAACTTCTCCGAGAAGCTTTATCCAGACACTGATAGAAGTCACAAGACTACTCTGATGCATTTATCAGTTTATATTTACTAAAATAATTGCATTTCCATGTTCTGTGGGGAAACTAGATATAGTGAATGCAGGGTCCTGGAAATCAGAGACTATCTTGAAATTATTAGCAGGAGGTTGAAGAACACTTGAATTATATTTTGCAAGTTCTGTATCTCTTAACCAGTAAGTAGATTTTTTTTTTTTTTAATTTCAATTGACAATTTTTTATTTTTTTTTTTTAAATGAAAATGTATAAAAATATATTGCCATTTAAAGCAAAGTTACACAAAGGCTCCTTGGCATAATATGTTAACAGATGCAAAGCCACCTTGAAAAGCCTATCTCTGACAGCAGAAGCCGGGCCTTGCTCAGGCATTCAGAGGGGGCCAGTTTGTAAGCCGTTCAGCATACATGGGGTGGTAGAAAAAAAAGCTTGGTTTTGTGCGCTGGCACATGTGTGGGCTTTCTGCCACCTTTAAGCGTTTACATTTGCTTGGAATTTTTAGCTGCTCTTGTTCTGTGAAAAGCACTGTCAGCGCCACTATTGTTCCATCTGCAAAAACATGCAAATTTGTTTTGGAGCTTGTGGAACATCTATTTTTGTCACCACATGCATATGCAGAGAGCTGCTTGGGTTCCAACAAGATAATTTTAGGCTGTGCCATGCAGAATCATCCCGCGCTTGACGTAAATTGGTTTTCAGCCCTGAAAAAGGTAGCAGATGATGTCTATAGCTTTTTTCAAAGAAGCTTTCACTTTGAGGCTCAAAATCCGTTTTCAAACAGACATATTCATTCCCCTGTCTTGGTAATTAAGTAGCTACACCTTGAAGCTAGAGAGACTGCAGTCCTTGGATCCGGTTTTTGCTCACTTTACACCTTCCGTCAGTAGCAGCGAGCAGCATTTTATTGAGATAACTTGGAAATACTGATTTACAAAAGTAATTGTTTAACTGTGTGACTCCCATTTAAATGTAAGTTTTTATTGTGTGTGCGTTTTTGTTTCGGCTCCCGTTCTCTGTATATTTTCTGGAAACCTGCTTACCGTTTTATTTGGATAAAGACGGATGAGTGAGTTTGGGGTGGAGGAACTTGACTGGCCTGCACAGAGTCCTGACCTCAACCCGATAGAACACCTTTGGGATGAATTAGTGGGGAGACTGTGAGCCAGGCCTTCTCGTCCAACATCAGTGCCTGACCTCACAAATGTGCTTCTGGATGAATGGTCAAACATTCCCATAGACACTCCTAAACCTTGTGGACAGCCTTCCCAGAAGAGCTGAAGCTGTTATAGCTGCAAAGTGAGTGGACCAACTCAATATTGAACCCTATGGATTAAGACTGGGATGCCATCAAAGTTCATTTGTGTGTAAAGGCGTGTGTGTGTATATATGTATATATATATATATATATAATTATATAATATATGAGCGAGATTAGATAGATAGATACAGATATATATATATATATATTAGATTAGATTAAAATGCATTAAAAAAAACCTCCTAAATTGATTTGGATTTTAATGCGTGAAATAAGTATTTGATCCCCTATTAATCACCAAGATTTCTGGCTCCCCTGTGTCTTTTATACAGGTAATGAGCTGAGATTAGGAGCACTCTCTTAAGGGGAGTGCTCCTAATCTCAGCTTGTTACCTGTATAAAAGACACCTGTCCACAGAGGCAATCAATCAGATTCCAATCTCTCCACCATGGCCAAGATCAAAGAGCTGTCCAAGGATGTCAGGGACAAGATTGTAGACCTACGCAAGGCTGGAATGGGCTACAAGACCATCGCCAAGCAGCCTGGTGAGAGGGTGACAACAAACAGTTGGTGTGATTATTGACAAATGGAAGAAACACAAAACTGTCATCCTCGGAATGGGGTCCATGCAAGATCTCCCTTCGTGGAGTTTCAATGATCATGAGAACGGTGAGGAATCCGCCAAGGACTACAAAGGAGAATCTTGTCAATGATCTCAAGGCAGCTGGGACCATAGTCACCAAGAAAACAATTGGTAATACACTACACTGTGACAGTCTGAAATCCCGCAGCGCCCGCAAGGTCCCCCTGCTCAAGAAAGCATGTGTAAAGGCCCGTCTGAAGTTTGTTTATGAATATCTGAATGTTTCAGAAGAGAACTGGGTGAAAGTGTTGTGGTCAGATGAGACCAAAGCTGAGCTCTTTGGCATCAACTCAACTCGCTGTGTTTGGAGGAGGAGGAATGCTGCCTATGACCCCAAGAACACCATCCCCATCGTCAAACACGGAGGTGGAAACATTATTCTTTGGGGGGGGGGGTGTTTTTCTGCCAAGGGGACAGGACAACTTCACCTCATTAAAGGGACAATGGATGGGGCCAAAATCGCTTTCAGGTACGTGACTTCGTGCATGAAGTCTTGTCGCAAACGCACACCACCGGCGACCCGCTCCTGCTGTGATTGGACATGGTGGGAGCCAATCAGCGGGTCCAGCGGACGCGATGTCCACCAGTTCTGCCAGAGGGCAAGATCAATATCTTGGGTTTCTGCTAACATTGATCTCTGTCTTCCCCTAATCAAATCACCTCCTCACACAGGAAGCACCCCCTAGGGACACATTTGATTGTCCCTGATGTTGACCCCTTCCTTGCTAGTGTCATTAGTACAGTGACTGTATTGGTGTCGCTGGTCCCCAAAACGTGTCAGGTGTCTGATTTTGATAGCCGCTATGTCGCAGTCCCGCTAAAAATCGCTGAATGCCTCCATTACTAGTAAAAAAAAAAATTTTTAAAAATCCTTAAATATATCCCATAGTTTGCAGACGCTATAACTGTTGTGCAAACCAATTGATTTACGCTAGTTGGGATATTTTTTTTACCAAAAATATGTAGCAGAATACTTATTTGCCTAAATTGATGAAGAAAATTGATTTTATTTTTTTTTTACATTTTTTTTTTATTGGGTATTTTTTATAGCATAAAGTAAAAAAATTATTTTTTTTCAAAATTCTTTTTTTTTTTTTTTTAGCTGGTCTGGCTGAATGACTGGTCCGATCTTCCCTGGGATCTTGCTTTTATTGTTTCATCTTTTTACTACTTTGCCTTTTTTTGTTTTTACATTTTTATTCTCCATCCGCCTACACAGTAGCATTTTCATTCTGGTATCATACTATTTCTTCATCTTAGTCACCGAGTTTAAAGTGGTTGTATACCCACTTTTTTCAATTTTTACCTACAGGTAAGTCTATAATAAGACTTACCTGTAGGTAAACTTAATATCTCCTAAACCTGTATGCTTTAGGAGATATTCACTTTCTATGCAGCTGCTAGCGTCCGCGGCGCATGCGCTGTGAATGCCCAGCTGAAGAAGACTCCTGTGCGCGGGAGTGACGTCATCGCGGCTCCAGCCACTCACATAGCCAGAGCCGCGAACCTGGAAGACGCGCCGAGGGCAAAATGTCAGCTCCCTCGGCGTGGACCGGGGACCTCGTTCTAAGGTAAGTATTTCATAATGAGCTAGTATGCGGTGCATACTAGCTCATTATGCCTTTGCCTTATCTAATCTTATAGAATAGTATACAATTAAAGTGGAAAGACATTACATCTGAGCACCACAAGCCAAAACCACTATTTTAATTTGCTTTTTATTTTCAAGGTAAACTTCCCCATCCATCCATGTCTTCATGCGTTATTTTGCTGAGAAAGACACCCCCTCCCCCTTAGATTTCTGGACATGGCCATCTTGAATAAGGGCAGATGATTCATGTGTTTTCAAACAAATACAAGGCGATTTCCAAGCTCAAACTTACCAACCAGCCAGAGACCAACCAAATGCGCTAAGAACAGGGGTTAAGCCTGCGCACATTTGCAAATACATGTGTAAGCTACAGGCCCAGTCAAGGCACCCTGTTTTCTGTAGTCCCTGACTTCTGGATCTCCACGATTGGAGCACATGCATTATTATACATGTGAGGACAGGTGGCCTGGAAGGAGCCCACCTCTCCTTAAGAGCCCATTCACACCTGAGCGTTTTGTAGCTTAAAGCCTGAAGCTACAAAACGCTTGAGGGGGAAAAAATTCCATTATTCTCTATGGAGATGGTTCACATCTCCACTCCAAGTCGCCTGAAGCCCAAACAAGTTCTGGACCCGAATCGGGCAGATTCGGGTGTTTTTGGAGCAGGAAGCAGATAAAATCTAACAACATAGCAACAAATGATTAAACAGATGATCATTTTTCCTATTGGCTAATAAAAAAAAATGCCAAAGCTCAAAAACGCCGAACAACGCTGCATGGAAACGCGCAAATATGCCCGGAAAAACGTGCGACAAAACGCCGGAAGAAACGCTCAAAAACGCTACGCTCAGGTGTGAATGCAGCCTAAAGGTACAGGGGCACACTGAACACCCAGCACATAGCACTATGGCAGCACAGATGTCAGTGCGTTGCTTGACCAATATAATAATAATACAAACAAGCGTCCACTTCCCCCACCTATGACTGGTCTATTGTAGCAAGGAGCACTGGCAGGGCAATTACAAGGCGATTTCCAAGCTCAAACTTGCCAACCAGCCAGCGACCAACCAAATTGACCTAACAATATGCGTTAAGAACAGGGGATTCTTACTTCCTGAGGTTTTACTTCCTGGAATCCCTCTGCCCCTAACTTAGGAAGGCAGGTAGGAGGGCGTGCTTAGCTGCAGAAACGCATGGAAGGGTGAGTTTGCTTTGAATGTTAAAAATAAATTAAATGGTAATTTTGGTGCTCCAGTTGCAGTGTAGCTCCGCTTTAAGGAAAGCAAACCGATACCAATATTAACCAAATAATTCTAAAGTAAAATGAAAGTTTAGCAAAGCAAAAGATTTAATCAGAAGACATACTTGTATACTAATGAGTTCTTTGCACTGAAAGCCCCCGTTCTAATTACAAATATATTGTATATGCTCCAGTTTCTTTTTAATCTTCTGTTTAGTACAAAACACCTTTAATGTAAATGGAGAGCATCCAGTTTAATATTTCATCAACAGGAACTAAACTGAGAGCTTTCAAACTATGACTTGATTTTTCAGTGCCGGCATTCAACTTAAAATTACTTTTTAATAAACCCAATCTCTAAAATCTCATTTGAGCTTTAAGGTGGTAATTGCATTTCTACAGTGGTTTTTAAGATTGAGAAATCTGCTGCTTTCATTAAAAGTACTAAATGATGTGCCTATCATAAATGTCCTTGTTCGGACACTTGAGGAGGGGGGGGTTATTTACTAAAACTCCATGGTGCAAAATCTGCTGCAGCTCTTCAAAGGAACCAATCAGCTTCCAGGTTTCTTTTTACCATTTTATTTACTATTTGACAACCCTCTGTTCCTGTCTCCCAGTTGTGCTCCTGCATTGTCACCCTGTGATATGGTCTTCTGATGAAGGCATGTGGCCATTCCAACACATTATACAGGCATGGTCCACTGTTGTCACCATTGGAAAACCCGTTCATGGAGCGATCACTGAAATACATGCATGTAGACAGGAAGTGGATGCACTGGGATGCAACAAAGTTGAAGACAAGTATTTTATAAAAAAAAAAAAAAAATGCCAGTCCTTTTAAAGAGAAGTATGGTCAGAGTTTTTTTGGCCAAACTACTTTTTTGGGGGTCACAGGAGTGCACTTATTTCTGAACTCCTGTGACCCAGATTCAGCTGACAATGGGCTAAATCTTGCTGTCAGCTGACATTAGGGCCAGTCCAGGCTCTGTAGGGATCCCGGCAATAATGTCAGGATCCATCCAGAAGCCTGACAGGCAGCTGGCTCAGCCTCTCAGTGCACTGCTGAGAGCCTGAATCAGCCGCTCCTGCGTCCTCTTTAACTCAGTACTCCAGTGAGCACTGGAGGGTCAGAGCAGAGGGCTGGTGACTAACAGTCTCTCTTCTCAGTGAGGACCGAGTGATCCCATTCCTGCTGATCACTCAGTTCTTAGTTTTCACTGAGCAGAGAGCAGGGACAGCTGCAGCATCAGACTGATGCTGCAGCC
This sequence comes from Lithobates septentrionalis, assembly GCA_037952835.1. NCBI lineage: Eukaryota > Metazoa > Chordata > Amphibia > Anura > Ranidae > Lithobates > Lithobates septentrionalis. The sequence continues at coordinate 2,980,677 of JBBDGP010000639.1, read as the reverse complement.
ATATACACTACCTTGAAAAAGTATTCATACCCTTTGACATTTTCCATGTTTTGTCATGTTACAACCAAAAACGTAAATGTATTTTATTGGGATTTTATGTGATGGACCAACACAAAGTGGCACATAATTGTGAAGTGGAAGGAAAATGATAAATGGTTTTCAAAATGTTTTTTACAAATATCTGAAAAGTGTGGTGTGCATTTGTATTCATCCCCCTTTACTCTGATACCCCTAACTAAAATCTACTGGAACCAATTGCCTTCAGATGTCACCTAACTAGTAGATAGAGTCCACCTGTGTGTAATATATTCTCCGTATAAATACAGCTGTTCTGTGAAGCCCTCAGAGGTTTGTTAGAGAACCTTAAGCTGGCCATACATTATACAATTTTCTTATTAAATTTTCCTTAAGATTTACCAAAACCATATAACATGAGGTCAAACCTAAACACTTTCAATGTGTATGAAGTCAGGCAGGCCCTTGCACTACAAAGTTGAAGGTAAATTAAAGAAAATTGAACAAGAAAATTGTATAGTGTATGGCCAGCCTTAGTGAACAAACGGCATCATGAAGGCCAGGGAATACATCAGACAGGTCAGGGATAAAGTTGTGGATAAGTTTAAAGTAGGGTTAGGTTATTAAGAAAAAATATCCCAAAGTTTTGAACATCTCACAGAGCACTGTTCAATCCACCATCTGGAAATGGAAAGAGTATGGCACAACTGCAAACCTACCAAGACATGTCCGTCCACCTAAACTGACAGGCCAGGCAAGGAGAGCATTAATCAGAGAAGCAGCCAAGAGGCCCATGGTAACTGTGGAGGAGCTGCAGAGATCCACAGCTCAGGTGGGAGAATCTGTCCAAAGGACAACTATAAGGCTGGGTTTGCACAGTAGGAGATTGTGACCGGCTCTCATCTCTCCGCGGCAGCTCTGGTGTGATTTGCACAGGAGCCCTGTGCGTCCTTGTCCGAATCCAGCCAAAAATTCGGGCTGATTGGTCCTGAAACGGTGAACGAGGATGCACCGGACTCCTGCTGTGAGCCGCTGCATGCTCATATGTGAACCCAGCCTTAGTCGTGTACTCCACAAATCTGGCCTTTATGGAAGAGTGGCAAGAAGAAAGCCATTGTTCAAAAAAAGGCAATGTGGGGGAAACGGCAAACGTGGTAGAAGGTTCTCTGGTTGGATGGGACCAAAATTTTACTTGTTGGCCTAAAAGCAAAACGCATTGTGTGGCGGAAAACTAACACTGCACATCACCCTGAACACACCGTGAAACATGGTGGTGGCAGCATCATGTTGTGGGGATGCTTTCCTTCAGCAGGGACAGGGAAGCTGGTTAAAGTTGATGGGAAGATGGATGGAGCCAAACACAGGGCAATCTTAGAAGAAAACCTGTTAGTCTGCAAAAGACTTGAGACTGGGTTGGAGGTTCACTTTCCAGCAGAACAACAACCCTAAACATATAGCCAGAGCTACAATGGAATGGTTTAGACCAGTGATGGCGAACCTTGGCACCGCAGATGTTTTGGAACTACATTTCCCATGATGCTCCACTACACTGCAGAGTGCATGAGCATCATGGGAAATGTAGTTCCAAAACATCTGGGGTGCCAAGGTTCGCCATCACTGGTTTAGACACAAAGCATGTTCATGTGTTGGAATGGCCCAGTCAAAGTCCAGACCTAAATCCAATTGAGAATCCGTGGCAAGACTTGAAAATTGCTATTCACAGACACTCTCCATCCAATCTAAAAGAGCTTGAGCTATTTTGCAAAGAATTGGCAAAGATGTCACTCTCTAGATGTGCAAAGCTGGCAAATACATACCCAAAAAGACTTGCAGCTGTAATTGCAGTGAAAGGAGGTTCTACAAAGTATTGACTCTGTCAATACTTGAATACAAATACAAATGCACGCCACACTTTTCACATATTTGTAAAAAAATTTGGAAAACCATTTATCATTTTCCTTCCACTTCACAATTATGTGCCACATTGTGTTGGCCTATCACCTAAAATCCCAATAAAATACATTTATGTTTTTAGTTGTAATATGACAAAATGTGGAAAATGTCAAGGGGTATGAATACTTTTTCAAGGCACTGTAGATGTAGGCGAGATATAAATGTTTTTTTTTTTGCTATCCCACACTTCATTAAAGTGGTTGTAAGTCCTTGCATATACCCAGTGATGTGACTGGCCTCACGTGATAACAGATATTAAACAAATCCTTCTACCCAAGTTGTACCTGTTTATCTGCTGTCTTCTCTTCTCTACATCTTTCATTGTTCAGAATTCATAAAATTTGTCTGAGCTGTCAGAAAATGGGGTGGAGAGCTGAAATTACACACTGCTCAGTGAGGGGAGCTCTGAGAGCTGATTGAAGGGAAGGTCTGGGTCTGGGTTGAGACAAGTGCACACTATAGAGGGATATGCTTTGTTCGTTTTTCACGTCTGAGGTTTACAACCACTTTAATACCTGGGGTTCTGGCAAACTAAATGTCATGTATTTAGGGATCACATTTACTTTCAGATTGGTTATTGTGCATATAATGAGTGCTGTGTGCTACTTGGAGATCTAACCTTCTATAATCTCAGGCTATGAAGCATGATCTTATTTGTAAAGCTATTCTTGGTACACACGCTGCTCGCTAGATTACATCTCCTTCTCCTGTTGTGATCTATAAATCACATAACACAGATGTGTGTGCCTGGTTTTTATGTTTGAGATGTTGCAATTTAATATATAGATTTTATTCTTTTTATGCAGTTTTGGTGCCATTTGATTTTGTAGAATTTTATTAGATGTTAAAATATGCAAACTCAGCTACCGCACTGTGACCCAATAGCAGCTTCCATACACTTAAAGCTAGATATCCAGTGACTAAAATGCATTTATATTTGAATGGTATTAAGAAGCTCTTTTAACAGCTGGAGTTCTTTGCAGGCATTCCATGAAGAATATTCCCGACTCTGCAAACTTGCCGAGGAGCGGCCCTCTCCATCCAGTGACCCTCGCTTGCAGCATGTGCTGGTCTACTTCTTTCAGAATAAGGCCCCACAACGTGTGATTGAGCGCACATTGCTGGAACAGTTTGCAGATAAGAATCTCAGCTATGACGAGCGGTGAGTAGAACGGGTCGACTTTTTTTTTTATGCTTCCGTTGTTGAAGTGCTAATATGTCTTACTTTACAATCGTTCCTTTCCGGTTTATAGATGCTTTCCAGTGACAATCTACAAATGGCCCCCCTCACATAAATGCACATAGTTTGGGCTGCCTTCAACCATTGCCCAACCATTATACATTTATCTTTTTTGTTTGGATGACTCCTCGCTTATGTCTGTCTTCATTTAGACATTACTCTATGGCAAGCCATAGATGATGCAGATTTCTTTCCTGCAACCATGCGTTGCATTGAAGAAAATAGTTTCTCCTATCAACGCAGTCAGTGTTGATGAGGGAATTCCTCCCGCGGAGCTATTGTGTTCTCCTGGTGGGGGAACACGGGGAGCCTTCACTCCTGGGAGAACACAATAATTATTACTAGCGACTATAGCCGGCTGGGAATCACATGGTGGAAATCCAACATGCTGGCTGTACATAAGCTGATCGATGGATTGACTTGGGTACAATTGGCCTGCCCATAGATGGTTGGACTCCCGGGTGGTCCCTGCATCTATGGTCGGTTGGTCGGCTTTAGATTTTCATAGATTCAGCATTCCACCATGCCTGTTAGTCTGTGCTACAAAGTTAAATGGGGTCTGGTCTGTTTTTTAAATAAAGGATTGGAAAAAATTCTCCGAGGTAAGGGTTCTGTCAACGGTACCAATATGTTTTCTCTTTACAGCCCTCGTTATGACTTTGATGGCCTCTGTAGTATTTGGGTCCGTGTGCAGTAGCACAGGCAGTGTTTTGCTCCTGGAGCAATCTAATGTGACCTTGTAAGTGGAATTTTTTTTTATCCAAATGCCTGACATATCCACTTCCAGACCAGCTAGCCTTCGAGTGGTTAAACCGGGATAATGCCTGCGAACAAAGCCCGGATTGGCTTTGATCAGCTCTCTGCGGTGGTAACCCCGAAGTGATGACCTGAGATCACTTTCAGATGATACAATACAAGACCTATATGCACTTTGCATATAGGTCCTGTAACATAAAGGCCTTTCTGTGTCAAAAAGCCACACCAATAAGTAATAAATTATTTCAATTCATTGTTTGTTAATCTCTTGATTTCCTTTTTCAGATCCATAAGCATTATGAAGGTAGCTCAAGCGAAGCTAAAAGAGATTGGTCCAAGTGACATGGATATGAAACTGTACCAGGTTAAGTTTTTATGCATATTGTCTTTATTGCTTTCTTCTTTTGTTGATTTGTTTTTGCCATTTATACCTATTGCAGTTGATTTGTGAAACCCTGAGCAGATATTAAACACACAAATGAATGCACCTCTATAATGATTAATACATTACATTTATTTTTTTATTGAAAGCAGTGCAAGTACCTGAATTTGGCTTATTAGCCTCTGGTAGACTTCTGTACTGCAGAGCTCACACTGGGAGGGAGAAGCAGCACAAGGAGCCAATTGGGTATACTGTAGTGCAAGTGGCATACTAATGGGACACAGCAGAGTGACAGATGAGCTTATCATTGTGCTGCTTCCGCTTTCACTTTGCTGGAGACGGGAAAAGTAAAGTAAAACTGTAGCTAAGAAAGATCAGGCCCCTTCCATGCCAGGCAGGGCTTCTTATGGAGACTACAAGTGTTTTTTTAACTCCTTCATAGAGGTGGGATCCACTGTTGTCATCAAGAATTCATCTGTGAAAAATGCCATGCAGCCATCACTGAAGTCAATGTATGTAGACAGAAAGTGGCTGCAGGAACTGAGCAGCACAGAGATACAAAGGGTAATAAAAAGGGTGAAACTGTGCTTTTATAAAAAAAAAAAAAGAAAAAAATGCAGGCAGCAATTATTTATAATACACAGTGCTTTAGCAACTAAATGTCAGCGAGTTAGGGTTCTTATGTACTTGAACTCAGTGGTCTTTGCGTACAAAGCTTCAGCTCTCAATATGTGAAGTCTCGTGTGAAATTTAATAGTCTGTCTTCCTTTTGTACAGAAGTGGCACGAAGATTACAGCCAGTTTCGTAAAGTGTCCGTCTATCTTCTTACAGGACTAGAGCTGTACCAGAAGGGGAAGTAAGCAGCTGTTTTTAAATTATTATTTTTTTTATTTCTTTTTTTCAGGTACTTATGTAGCACCTTTTTAATGTGTTGCGCTGTCCCAGCATGTAGGGTAATGGATCATTCAGCAATATGCAGATTGATCCCAGACAAGAGTAAGGAGAGGAGGTGACCTCATAGTGTAGTATATTAAGACCACTTTAATAAAATATATGTCATATTCTTACAGGAGTAGAAGTAATAACAGAAAACAGCTTTGCCGGACCATGCCAAAGAAAGTTCTGTGGAACAAAACGCGTCAGCGCAGTACCTAGTAATGACGTCATTACACTGGCGTGATCCAGCGAAGCTGTTTGTGATTTATGTTGTTACTACTTCTACTCCTGTGAGTAGGGTTGTCCCGATACCACTTTTTTAGGACCGAGTACAAGTACCGATACTTTTTTTTCAAGTACTCGCCGATACCGATTACCGATACTTTTTTTTTAATGTCACGTGACAGTTTTTTTTTAATTTTCAACAGTGCTTGCTTTTTTTTGGGGGGGGGGGGGGGGTGAACGTTGTATGTGTGTGTTGTTTTTTTTTTTTTTTTACAATTTTTATTTTTTACAATAATATTTTTTTATTCTTTGTTTTTTTTTGTTGTTTTTTTTATCAGCCCTTTTGGGGGGCTTTGGTGAGATATCAGGGGTCTTAACAGACCTCTGATATCTCCCCCTTGAGACAGAGAAAGAGACAGAGGATAGAGATTCCCCAGTCCCTTTCTCTGCAGCCTCAGCTGCACTGAGAATGAATGGAGAGAAGACAGCAGCATCTCTCCATTCATAAACTGACACATTGTAATCACAGGAGATTACAATGTTTCAGTTATGTGAATGGACAGAGTCAGCTGACTCTCTCCATACACAAAGGAAGGAGGAGGAGGACGGCGGAACGGAGGGGGACAGAGAAGGAGAGGGGAACGGAGGGGACAGCTGAGAGGGACAGATAAGGAGAGAGGAACGGAGGGGACAGCGGAGGGGCACAGAAAAGGAGAGAGGAACGGAGGGGACAGCGGAGGGGCACAGAAAAGGAGAGAGGAACGGAGGGGGAGAACGGAGAGGCACAGATAAGGAGAGAGGAACGGAGGGGACAGCGGAGGAGCACAGAAAAGGAGAGAGGAACGGAGAGGCACAGATGAGGAGAGAGGAACGGAGGGGACAGCGGAGGGGCACAGAAAAGGAGAGAGGAACGGAGGGGGAGAACGGAGAGGCACAGATAAGGAGAGAGGAACGGAGGGGACAGCGGAGAGACACAGATAAGGAGAGAGGAACGGAGGGGGAGAACGGAGAGGCACAGATAAGGAGAGAGGAACGGAGGGGACAGCGGAGGGGCACAGAAAAGGAGAGAGGAACGGAGGGGGAGAACGGAGAGGCACAGATAAGGAGAGAGGAACGGAGGGGGACAGCGGAGAGGCACAGAGGAACGGAGGGGGCATGGAGGAGGATGCAGTGACAGTCAGCGGTGAGCGATCACCGCTGTATGTCACTAAAGCTGGTGAAAGCCGCTGGGGGAGAATCTTGTAACTCCCCCCACGCGCCGATCACAGCTGTCTTCTAGGTATCGGGGGAAGCATCGGGAACATTTGCCCGAGTACAAGTACTTGGGCAAATGCTCGGTATCGGTACAACCCTACCTGTGAGAATATAATATACTACACCATTAGGTCTCCTCTTCTTCTTCCTCTTGTCTGAGATCCATCTGCATACTGCTGGATGATTGTTTTGAGAATCCATGAGAATTGATGATTTTATTGAGCCATGAGATTTGATGATTATATTGCAAGCAGTTGGACTTCTGTAATGGGGGGTCTTGGGCTCTGGTAAGCAAGCTTTATTACAAGAAAAAGAACCGCTGCTCCAGGTGTATAAAGATAAGGCTGATTGGCGTATCTTGCAGAGTGCTAGCCCCGGCCCACCTCCGTGGGAAACTTGGAAAGAAGAAAGAAATGGCTACACATCCAGAACTTCCGATTGCCTTTTATTTTGTTTCACAAAGATAACACCAAAGACACCAAACTGTGGTCACGTACTTGTGCTTAATCATTACCAGCAAGCTTTATTGGTGATGGTATTAGAGTGGTTGGTGAAGGAGACTTTTTAACATCAGATGTCACAAGTGGTTGTATTCACAAGTTTTACTACTTAATATTTGAGGACTATTTGTATAATTTTGTATGGTTTACATGTTTATATTGGTTTGATATCTGAGTATTTGGGGTATCCTGTGAGTGCTGCTCTTTTCCTTTTTGCTCTGAGTTGCACATTTATTGTTTTACACATATTTTCCAGTGCAAAGCTCAGTTTTTGGTTTTCTAGAACTCAATTAGCACCAACAACTTTCACAGCGCTTTACATATATATTATACATTCACATCAGTCCCTGCCCTCAAGGAGTTTACAATCGAAGGTCCCTAACTCAGTTAAATGTACATATATTGGGGCCGATTTAGACAGAAGCCAATTAACCTAACAGCATGTCTTCGGAGTATGGGAGTAAACCGGAGCACCTGAAGAAAACCCACGCAGGCACAGGAAGAACAGCCAAACTCCAGGTAGGTAGTGCCATGGTTGGGAATCAAACTTGCAACCCTAGTGCTGGCTTGTGGAAGTGCTAACCACTTAACAACTGTGCTGCCCCAAATAAATCACCAAATACCCCTTTTGTTAACACACATGCATTTTTGTCCTGTAACTGATACAAAATAATACATATTATTATTCTCTGTGAATCTCTTCTTTTGTTAGATGCCAGGAGGCCCTCACCTACCTTGTGCATGCTTATCAAAGTAACAGTGCTTTGTCGAGTATTGGAGCAAACCGTGGAGTAGATGGGAAGCTCATTGAGCTGTACAGGAGGAAATGTCTTCTGGTATGTATTCTTTCTGGATATCTGTGTATCTGTATATATACAGTGCCTTGCGAAAGTATTAGGCCCCCTTGAACTTTTCAACCTTTTGCCACATTTCAGGCTTCAAACATAAAGATATAAAATTTTTATTTTTTGTGAAGAATCACCAACAAGTGGGACACAATTGTGAAGTGGAACAAAATCTTTTGGATTTTTGAAACTTTTTTAACTAATAAAAAAATGAAAAGTGGGGCGTGCAAAATTATTCGGCCCCCTTGCGTTAATACTTTGTAGAGCCACCTTTTGCTGCGATTACAGCTGCAAGTCGCTTGGGGTATGTCTCTATCAGTTTTGCACATCGAGAGACTGAAATTCTTGCCCATTTTTCCTTGCAAAACAGCTCGAGCTCAGTGAGGTTGGATGGAGAGCGTTTGTGAACAGCAGTTTTCAGCTCTTTCCACAGATTCTCGATTGGATTCAGGTCTGGACTTTGACTTGGCCATTCTAACACCTGGATACGTTTATTTGTGAACCATTCCTTTGTAGATTTTGCTGTATGTTTGGGATCATTGTCTTGTTGGAAGATAAATCTCCGTCCCAGTTTCAGGTCTTTTGCAGACTCCAACAGGTTTTCATCCAGAATGGTCCTGTATTTGGCTGCATCCATCTTCCCCTCAATTTTAACCATCTTCCCTGTCCCTGCTGAAGAAAAGCAGGCCCAAACCATGATGCTGCCACCACCATGTTTGACAGTGGGGATGGTGTGTTGAGTGTGATGAGCTGTGTTGCTTTTACGCCAAACATATCGTTTTGCATTGTGGCCAAAAAGTTGGATTTTGGTTTCATCGGACCAGAGCACCTTCTTCCACATGTTTGGTGTGTCTCCCAGGTGGCTTGTGGCAAACTTTAGACGAGACTTTTTATGGATATCTTTGAGAAATGGCTTTCTTCTTGCCACTCTTCCATAAAGGCCAGATTTGTGCAGTGTAAGACTGATTGTTGTCCTATGGACAGACTCTCCCACCTCAGCTGTAGTTCTCTGCAGTTCATCCAGAGTGATCATGGGCCTCTTGGCTGCATCTCTGATCAGTCTTCTCCTTGTCTGAGCTGAAAGTTTAGAGGGACAGCCAGGTCTTGGTAGATTTGCAGTGGTCTGATACTCCTTCCATTTCAAAATGATCGCTTGCACAGTGCTCCTTGGAATGTTTAAAGCTTGGGAAATCTTTTTGTATCCAAATCCGGCTTTAAACTTCTCCACAACAGTATTACGGACCTGCCTGGTGTGTTCCTTGGTCTTCATGATGCTCTCTGCGCTTTCAACAGAACCCTGAGACTATCACAGAGCAGGTGCATTTATACAGAGACTTGATTACACACAGGTGGATTCTATTTATCACCATCAGTCATTTAGGACAACATTGGATCATTCAGAGATCCTCGCTGAACTTCTGGAGTGAGTTTTCTGCACTGAAAGTAAAGGGGCCGAATAATTTTGCTCGCACCACTTTCCAGTTTTTTATTTGCTAAAAAAGTTTAAAATATCCAATAGATTTCGTTCCACTTCACAATTGTGTCCCACTTGTTGGTGATTCTTCACAAAAAATAAAAATGTTATATCTTTATGTTTGAAGCCTGAAATGTGGCAAAAGGTTGAAAAGTTCAAGGGGGCTGAATACTTTTGCAAGGCACTGTATATATATTCTGTGTATTGGTAGCTTAAGGGCTTAGCTGTACAGGAGGTTTACAAATAAATCACCAGCTTTCTTTGCAGAAACATTGTTGGACGAAGTACTGAAACATATGAGCCCAAGTACATGGTAGCTTAAATTTAATAGTGATTCCAAACAGCAAGCACAGTCCTTCTGCATACTGCTAATGTTTTCCAGTAAAATTGCAGAGTTCAGAAAATTCAGTTTATTTATGCATACATACATATCATAAGTAATAGCAAAGTTGTTGATGAATTCATAAGCCTATAGCTGAAATGTGAAATGGAGCCGAGTGGTTATTCACTATTACAAATTCATATATTGTGGTCTTGCTTATGCCAATCCATGTTTTCCCTTTTTCACAGGAACTAAACGATATGGCTGCCAAAATGTTTGAAACTCAGGTAGAGGAGCAGGTGTCTGAAGGGATCAGCATAATGAACGATCTGATTATCCCATGTATGCACCTCATCGCTGACAACAAGATCTCAGAGGAAGATCTGGAGGCCATTGAAGACATGAGGAGTCGTTGGTGCTCTTACCTTGGTCAGGATATAAATGGTGAGTCAGGCAGCTTTTTACAGCGATCGTGCCCTAATGACACTGGCAGAGTTCCAAGCTTAAAAGTGTAAAATACACCAACAGCCTTATTGTGGTAAGCAGCTCAAGATGAACGTGTTTTTGGAGAATCACGTGGAGACATGTCTAGTTTAAGGAACCGTTTTATTTTAGCTTTCCCTTTAGTTCAACAATAGGAATAAGCTCATCCCAACTGATCAGATTTTATTGTAATGAGACTGATCAACATCTCTGATTGATTTGTGCATGTTGTTGCTTTACTAATCTATCACCATTTGTCTATTGTAGTAAAAAGGTTTCCCACAGTGTATTGTCTGAAAAAGCAAAAGTAAGGCCAGCCATAGACTGAGTGGCTGCTGGAAAGAAATTCACTCAATTCCCCCATCAGCACAAACAGTGTTGACAGGGGAATCCCTCCCACCGAGCCGTTGTGTTCGGCCGGCAGGGGTACTGGGGAAGCTGTCCCTGCTAGGATAAGACTGTGATTATTGCTAGCGGCTATAACAGCCTCTTCTAATAATCTCATGTAAAATTTGTCAGGCTGGTTGTACCCTAGTTGATCGATTGACTTGGGTACATTCAGCCTGCCCATACATGGTTTGAATCACGGCCAGTTTGTTTGAACCAGCCAAGCTTTGAACCATCTATAGCCAGCTTTAGTCTGAAAGTGCCAACAGCAACCTGTCAGTCATGGTATTTTATTCTTTAATCCATGATAAAAAATGGAATCTGGTTTTTATGGGAACCAGTTCCATATTCCCTTTCGCCAGTCTTTAGTCATTAACCCCCTAAAATCTATTAGCAGTAGATTTACCGTATATACTCGAGTATAAGTCGAATTTTTCAGCACATTTTTTTGTGCTGAAAGTGCCCCCCTCGACTTATACTCGAGTCAAGCACTTTTCTGCAGCAAAAAATTTCATTTTCCGAACCGATTTTGGGGCCCCATATCTCAGGGCCACTTAGTGCTAGGAACCCCAAATTTGGTGTGCAAACCCAGTGGAACTGGTACCACAACATATCCAAAGATGAAGTTCCTAGCACCAAGTGGCCCTGAGATACGGGGCCCCAAACCCGGTTCGGAAAATGTCATTCTCTGCTGCAGAAAAGAGCTTGACATTTTCTGAACCGACTTTGGGGCCCCATATCTCAGGGCCACTTGGTGCTAGGAACCCTAAATTTGGTGTGCAAACCCAGTGGAACTGGTTCCATAACATATCCAAATATGAAGTTCCTAGCACTAAGTGGCCATGAGATATGGGGCCCCAAAACCGGTTCGGAAAATGTCATTCTCTGCTGCAAAAAAGTGCTTGACATTTTCTGAACTGATTTTTGGGGCCCTGTATCTGGAAGCCACTTGGTGCTAGAAACCCCAGCTTTGGAAATGTTATGGTGCTAGTTCCACTGGGTTTGCATAACAAATTTGGGGTTCTTAGCACTAAGTGGTCCCGAGATATGGGGCCACACATTCAGTCAACTGTGTCCATCTGCAGCAATGTCATTTCGGGACCCTTTGGGTTCAGAGACCCCAAATTTTGGCTGCAGCTAGGGGGCACCTAGGAACCCTTAACTACCGAGTTTGAAGTTCAGGGGACCTATGACTGCAAATGGGCACAGTGAGGCATGCAAATGGGAACAGTGATGCTGCAAATTGGCATTGTTGACCCTCTTTTCCACTTACAGTAGCTGTGCATTTCTCACCCTCGTCTTATACTCGGGTCAATAAGTTTTTCCCATTTTTTTGTGGTAAATTAGGGCCTCGACTTATACTCGGAACGACTTATACTCGAGTATATACGGTACATCTTGGATTAAGTGCAGTAAGTGCCGTTACTATGCATGTACCTAGCTATAACCTCGTGGGTATATAAAGTCATGGAAGCAGGCACTGCTGTATTGGCACGCAAGGGGATGTGTTTTGTACATTTCCTCTGACCAGGGTGTTTGCAACTACCATGGTCACAGCAATGTGGCTCTAAACTGAATACAATAATTACTATCTGATGATCACAGACAATTTTCAGTGATTACCCGATAAAGTAGTAATGCCTTAACACTGCTTTATCATACCAATCCAAGCACTTTGTAGTAGGAAAAAAAAATGCAGACTGGTTTAAACCTTCTAACCAGGATCTGTCTGGTCACAAAACAAACCCAGTGACAGAAGGATTAAAATGAAACATTTCCTATCTCAACCCCTATGTAACCAGTAGTCTTATTGATTAAAGTGACACTTTCACTATACAAAAAAAGAAAAGAAAAAAAATCTGTTGAGTATAAAGGACTGCCATCCAAAGATACCAACACATAGTGGAAGCAGACTCCAAATCTTGCTGTTATGACCAGTGCCTGGCCATTTTGGCAGATAAAGCTTTGTCACTTTTTGGTAGCAAAGATTGTTTTTTTTCCTACCCTCTGAAATTTGTATGGGCCATTGAGACTCTCCATCTTAATAATAGGCCAGTAGGAATGCATAGGAGGTGGGAGGAAGCATGCAATCTCCAACACCATCATGATGTCATAATTTTCCAATGCGGGTTGCTTGGTTTAGTTTAGTTGGCTCCAATTTTCATGATCCAGGATGTCCGTGAAGCAAAACTAAATTCCATGGGAAAGCAGACTCTCATAATGTTCAAGTAGGCAACGCTACTTGCACAATGTAGCACACTTAGCTCTTATGCACAATCGGACATTGATCGGACATTTCGACAACAAAATCCATGGATTTTTTCCGATGGATGTTGGCTCAAACTTGTCTTCCATACACATGGTCACACAAAGTTGGTCAGAAATTGCGTACGTCAAGAACGCGGTGACATACAGCACGTACGACGAGCCGACAAAAATGAAGTTCAATAGCCAGTGCGGCTCTTCTGCTTGATTCCGAGCATGCGTGGAACTTTGTGTGTCGGAATTGTGCACACACGATCGGAATTTCCGACAACGGATTTTGTCGGAGAACCAGATCTCAAATTTTGTGCGACAGAAATTCCGATGGAAAATGTCCGATTGAGCCTACGCACAGTCGGAATTTCCGACAAGAAGCTCTCATTGAACATTTTCCGTCGGAAAATCCGACCGTGTGTACGAGGCATTAGTTTGCCCACTCCCCAGGATCCTATTGCTTATCCATCCGATGGCACCAATGAATCCACTGCTTTTTACGAGTCCCGCTTTGCTCCTCTTCTGCCGTTGGACAGCCAACGATGATGTATATTCTCGCATTACAGCTGCAGCTTCCCCATCACCTAGCTCTATTATCTGCATGCTAAGATGTACACTGTGCAGCGCATGTGCCACAAAAAGCAAAACTGCTAGGTGTTCAGGAAAAGTTTTTTTTTTTTTTTTTTCTTAAATCTTTCTCCGCATGTCTCTTGGGCTAATAAAAAAATCTCTAGCTCTTTGTAGTTTTAAAAGTGAGAATTTAGTTCTGCCTTTACATATTAGTCTGCTACCCAGGCATGGATAACTTTTTGTCCCACATCTTAAAGAATGTATACCTCTTCCACATTCCTAGTGCTTCTAGTTCTATACTCATGTGCAACTCAGTCCGCATGGAAATTAAAATTGGCCATCCACTGATAGAATTTCAGCCAGTTCCAGTGGATTTATTTTTTATTTATTTATTACAGGTACTTGTATAGCGCCATCAATTTATGCAGTGTTTTACCTATGTATATTGCACGTTCATATCTTTTTAGATTGTAAGCTCTAACAACTACTGTCTGCCCTCATGTTTTGAAGTGCTGCACAAATTGTTGGCGCTATATAAGTCCTGTATAATTATATAATAATCAGTCCCTGCCCTCAGGGAGCTTACAATCTAAGGTCCCTAACTTGCTTTCATGCATACACATAATAACGCCAATTTAGACGGAATCCAATTAACCTACCAGCATGTCTTTGGAATGTGGGAGGGAACAGGAGAACCTGGAGGAAACTCACGCAGGAACAGGGAGAACATACAGACTCCAAGCAGGTAGTGCTGTGGTTGGGATTCGAACTGACAACCTAACCACTTAGCCACTGTGCTGTTGGACGTAATTTTACCAGTGGGTTGCCCTGCTATAACTGCTCAGCTCAGCAAATGTCGATTGAAGAATTGAGGGAATATTGGTGGCCGAACAACAAGTACATCCAATCAGCTGAAGTCACTGTCTGAAGTGCTGGCTTTCAGAATACAATAGCTGGCAGGGGAGTTCCTCCATGCTGTTTGGCTTGTATGGGGTGGGGGGGAGAAGAATCAAATGATTTCTCTCATTCAGCCCACCAAGCGAAACCTAGGTGGGTATGGCCAGCTTAACTGTCTGCATTGGTGAAAGACTTGGGTCTTATGAAATGTGCATGCACCACCAAGTCAATTTTATCTTTTTGTGCTGTCCAAAACAAGCAGTGTCAGTTTAACACAATTTATGTAAAATCCATGACATTGAAGTTGTATGGACTGTATGAGTTGCTAGGTAATGTGCAAAGGATCCACCTATAGTTCAGATACAGTTGCTAAAAGGAACTGCATAACTAATCCCATTGGCAGCTATTGAAAGAGCACTGTGAAAATGACATTATAGACACCATTCACATTTCTGTGTATGCCCAGACAGGTTATGGTGAGATGGACTAAAAGGAACCATAGAGTCCTCAATTAAATCGGTGCAAACCACAGCATAGCTTTTTTGTTAACAGATGGCGTCTTACTTCCATTACTTATCCAAAAAAATAGAAAAAAGAGGGAAGCAGAAAAGGGTATATACGGACTGTATTGACACACCACAAGATACTCAATTAAAATTTAACAAGTTTATTATGATTCACATAAAACCACACAAACAGCACTAAAACACATAAAATACTGGGAATAGAAATAGAGTCCCCAAAAATTAAAACAATATATGCACTGGTGCGCAGTCATGTTGGAACACGAAGGGGCCATCCCCAAACTGTTCCCACAAAGTTGAGAGCATGAAATTGTCCAAAATGTCTTGGTATGCTGACGCCTTAAGAATTCCCTTCACTGGAGCGAAGGACTAAGCCCAACCCCTGAAAAACAACCCCACACCATAATCTCCCCTCCACCAAATGATTTGGACCAGTGCACAAAGCAAGGTCCATAAAGACATGGATGAGGGAGTTTGTGGTGGAGGAACTCGACTGGCCTGCACAGAGTCCTGACCTCAACCTGATAGAAAAACTTTGAGATGAATTAGAGTGGAGACTGCGAGCCAGGCCTTCTTGTCCAACATCAGTGCCTGACCTCACAAATGCACTTCTGGAAGAATGGTCAAACATTCCCATAGACACACTCCTAAACCTTGTGGACAGCCTTCCTAGAAGAGCTGAAGCTGTTATAGCTGCAAAGGGGGGGCCAACTCAATATTGAAGCCTACAGACTAAGAATGGGAAACCATTGAGGTTCATGTGCGTGTAAAGACAGGTGTCACAATACTTTTGGTTTTATAATGTATGTACCACTTATAAGTAGATGATGTCTCTGTTTAGGCAGTGCACTGTGCACGGCCATAACGCGATGTAAGCATAAGTATTATTCACAACTAAGAGGAATAGATTTAAATTTTGTAACATTTAATAATTGTTTATGATGGCTTGTTTATTTACCCGACTACTACAGTATCTTCATACCCATTGGTCTTGGTGAAGCAATTCCGTCATGAAATGCATTGACATCTGGATTTGGACGATTTTGTTATGACACGGTCCACTTATAATTAATGCTACATGTGTATAAGAGAATTGTTTTAATTTTTGGGGATTCTGTTTCGGTTCCTGGTATTTTAGGTGGTTTATGTATGGGTTTTATTTGAATCGTGATAAACCTGTTCAATTTTAATTGAGTATCTCGTGATGTGCAAATAAAGTCCAATGTGTGGTGGCAGAAGGGGTATATACCCTTTTCCGACTTCCCCTTTTTCCTTTTCTATTTAAATGTGGCATGTTGGAAGTCCTTACTATAACCCCAATGCAAAAAATGAGATTGGTCCATATTTTGGGATGGTGGGTGGAGTCTTGTAGATAATCTCTTTTGTGTCCTTGGGCCAACTTTGCATCCAGATCTGCTGATCTACTGGCACAGACTCACACTAACACCTAACCTAGCACCTAACAATATAGCATGTTCATTCCAAACAGTGGCGGCTGGTGGTTTATTTTTTTTTGTTCACTCAGCATTTACCCCGACTAGGTTCCGGGTGGGCAGCGCTGTGATGGGCAGCGGGCAGGTGTCTCCTCCTCCTCTGGAT
Organism: Lithobates septentrionalis; assembly: GCA_037952835.1. Lineage (NCBI taxonomy): Eukaryota > Metazoa > Chordata > Amphibia > Anura > Ranidae > Lithobates > Lithobates septentrionalis. Next base: position 2,964,058 of record JBBDGP010000639.1, on the reverse strand, counting down.
CACAGCGGCTTCCGCCGTGTGTCTCCTTCCTCCTCCTCCTCCTCGGCGTCCAATAGGATTGTCTGTCCTTTCAGCCAATCGGGTGACGGGTCTCACGACCTGCTTCCTGATTGGCCTGGAGGAGGATCAGTGTGAGAATAACGAATATTCATTCACTATTCTCACACAACTGGGTGGGCTCGGAGCGCAGTTCTCTGCCTCCCGAGCCCACCCTATTCTGAAGCCTATTAAAGCCTCTGGCTCTAATCACGTGCTCTAAAACCCCCCACCCCAATTGGAATCCATGCAGCCAGCTCCCTGAATGTAGATTAGGGGGCCGTATGCATGAATGGGGGGTGGTGCCTGTGCGCCTCTAATGGATGGGCCACCACTGATTCCAAACTCCATTTAGCTGTTTTAGCCTTGTTGGCTTTTTTGAGGTTCCTTTTAGACTGTTCTATTCCTATGTCTATAAAAGTAACTACATTTCTAGAAAAATTAAGATCCGTGGCACTGATATATTGGTTCGCAGTAAAGCCTAAACCGTTATCAGCCTCCATCAGAAACGATAGTGACATCTTATGGTTTCCTAATAAGGGATTACTGGACAGGAAGTGAGCAGCATTTTCCTTGACTCCCTCCCTGGTCTCTGTTATTAACACTTGTACATCAGCCAGTTTCTGAGCATTATGTAATGTTGTGTATGGCGGCCCTTTAAAAGCGTAATAGCAGGGATGTTTCCAGCATTGCACTGTACTGTATTTCTGTACAGCTTTGAGTTGTGATTTCTGTCACACAGCACAGGGAATAACAAAGCTGCAGAGTCCCAACTTTGACCTTTTGCTTATTTGACTTTCACGCAGCTTCATCCCCCTCCGCCATCCCCCCCCCCCCCCCTTTTTTTTTTTTTTTTTTGGAGCTGCACGAGCAGTTGACGCAGTAATAACCCGTGTCACTTTTAACATCCCTGCATATTTATTGACTGACGGCCCCCACTCCTCTTTTCCTAAGGAAGATTAAAGCATAACGATTTCAGTTTATGGCACATTAGAATACACATTGTCCCTCCAAGCTCGTGCGAAGCGAGATTAATGGGCTGTCAGAAATCTGTCTCTGCCGGCAATGAATTCCAGACATAAGAGTCTCAGGCACGCTGGGTAGGATACAAATTAGCACTGAGCAGTACTTATTAGACAGTGAAGAATTCATATGTATTTTATTGTGGTACGATGCCAGGCACATTCACAGCATCCCTACATGAGACACACAGGTAGAACAGCATGATTATTGCTTAACAATGAATTTTCTTCACTTCTCATCTTTTAATAGTGATTTGTAAAGCTTTTGTAAGAGCGAACAGCAAGAGCAAAATTACTTATTTGGAAAAATGAAAATGGCTATGAAATGAGAGGTAGTAAATACATTCAGTAACTGCCAGAAACTGGCTATGGATACTATTAAAGCCCAAAGCACTTCTTTTTTCTTTTTTTTCTTTTCTGATTTAGGATAGAGTGGAGAAAGGGTAGTTCGCCAACAGGTTTATATTTTTCTCTGTGATTTCTGTATGGAGATTTCCAATGCTTTATGTTAAGTCCATATCACAAGAAATGATGGTAGCTTTCAAACCAGGTCACAGACGGCAAAGAAAAGAGCACCCTATGACCTGAAGTTTGTGAGCACCTGACCATCGCACCTTGGTTAACTTTTTTGATATCCCATTTCAACTACATTGGCATTCTTAAAGAGTAGTCCTCCCCTGCAACTGTGATATCCTCTACTCTTCTGGGAAGGTTTTCCAAGTCCTGATGGTGGCTTGCAGCCAGCATTCCATTTAATCCCAAAAGGTGTCCAATAGGGTCGAGGACAGGGTTTTGTTAAAGTGGTTGTAAACCTCAGACATGCAATATGAACAAAGCATATTCCTGTATAGTGTGTACAAAGAGAACCAGAGGTGGATATGGACTTTAAATTGGAGGCCATCAGTAGACCCAAATGAAAGAGAGCACTCAATGGAATATTCAAATTTATTATATAATCATATTAAAACCATTATGTAAAAACAAACCTAGAAAACAAGTATTCCAATGTAATATACATGGTATTGTCCCAAATTAATGTGTCCTATATAACACAAGAGAAGCTGGGGGTATACCCATAGATATGGACTCTGTGGTGGGTCTAAAGAGAAGGTCCTATGTATCTGGGCCCCGCAGGAAATCGGGGTACCCAGAGATCGCTTTGCAGCTTCCTCAGGAGATCCTATTGGTACTAAGAAATACAATGTACATTACAATATGCCAATACATGTATACATATTCAAAGGTCATTCATACACCAACATCAAAAATGAAGTATATTGTATCTGTTACTCATGGGACAATATATATTCTGTCCCATGAGTAACCGATACTATATGCTTCATTTTTGATGTTGGTGTATGAATTACCTTTGAATATGTATTGGCATATTGTAATGTATATTGTATTTCTTATTACCAATAGGAGCTCCTGAGGAAGCTGCAAAATTAAACACGTAGTGATCCCTTGGTACCCTGATTTCCTGCGGGGCCCTGATTTGTAGGACCTTCTCTATAGACCCATCACAGAGTCCATCATATATATGGGTGTACCCACAGGTTCTCTCGTGTTTTTATATAGGACACATTAATTTGGGATAATACCATGTATATACATTGGAATACTTGTTTGCACATATTGGTTTTAATATGATTATATAATAAATTTAAATGTTTATGCTATTGAGTGCTGTCTTTCATTTGGGTCTACTGGTGGCTTCCAAGATAAAGTCCATATACACCTCTGGTTCTTTCTCTCTGTATTCATATTTGGATGTGGTGCCACATTCTGAGTCATGTTTCAACAATTTTCTATTCTGTATAGTGTGTACTTGTCTCAATCAAGGGCATTAACTGTAATTTCTGTCCCCTGCCTCGTTCCTCTGCTATCTGTATGAGTCTCTTCTGATGAGTTTTCCCGACGCCAAGAAAAAAATGGGGACTGGAGGGCACAGCCTGTAATTGACAGCCTCAGCTCTGTTCCTGTGTGCTGGAGAGCAGGCTGAGTTCCCAGAACAGCTACAGTACTGACCACGGTGTGTTCTCCTGCTTAGTGTGGTCAGTTTTTAATAGGAAAACAGAGAGGCTGGCAGAAACACCAGAGATTTCACACAAAGGAAGCAATACAAACAGAACAGAATACTTTTTCGTACATGGTAGAGCAGCCACATACTAGGTATTTTAAATGTTGAGTTTACATACTCTCTTTAAGCACTTAGCATTTTCTGCTTTTTCACTGAGGCTTTAGTTGGGATTTATGGACCTGTTACCATGCTTTTCAAATAAAACAAACTGTATGCACAAGAAAAGCTACATAGTTCAATAGGAGCCTTGACTCTGCTGTGTTATTGATTTAGAAAACTGGCCAAGTATATTGGAAAAAAGATCTATAAAATAAATTGCTGGGATTAATGATGTGTTTAATAATAGCTTAAATAATAATAACTTTCCATCTATAAATTTGTAAATGCATTCCCTCTCTGTTTTACAGAAAATTTACAGCTGAAACTCGGCCAGTTTCTCCCAAGACTCTTGGACTGTTCTAGCGAAGACATTTCATTAAAGGAGCCCCCCAAAATCCGGCCTCACTCGCCATATGATCTGTGCAATCGTTTCACAGCCATAATGGAGTCCATCCATGGAACTTCAACAGTTAGGGTGAAATAGAATCAATGAGGTTTTCTTTCTAGATCACCAAATATGAACCACTACAGACTGATAGAGGAGGTCACCTCCTCCGAGTCCAACACAGCAGAGTTTTAAGTATTTGTTTTTTTCAAAGCCATATGAACAAGAAGAAGCTACTGATTCCTCATGCAGATTAATTATTGGAGAGAAGGACCTAGGTTAAGAAGTTAACACTGGGCTGTTAGAGCTGTCTGGACTGCATTGTGGTTTGTGTAGATGAGTAACCACGATAAGTACACACTGGAGATGGAATTGTTGGTGTCCAGCTTTGAATGCTTCCCCTAGACCCAGAAGGACCTATGAAGTGACAATTCTGTGTATTGTTTTATGTGTATGCTACTTTTCTTTGTATGTGATTTTACTTTTTCATTGTGTTTGATTTGACTGCAATGAGTTTGCTATATTTATTTTTTTCTTATGCAATGTTATACATGCCATCATTTTATGTATTTTAAGGAGAACTCAAAGTATTTTTGGTGTATTGGAACTTTCATCATCACGCATTACCCACACTCTCCTTTCCCAAATCTCCATGCCTGTGCTGTGTATCATTTAGAAGATTGTCTGTTTGAAATGCATAGAGAAATATGGAAGCAGAAAGGGCAGGGATCACTGTTGGCATAAGAAAGCAGTGATATTTACAGCTGGTCTGTGGTGGAGATTCATTGAATGTAGGCAGTGTACATATGGCTATATTGGATAGAGGAAGCTTCCAGCACCTCAGGCATAGGGCTGTATTGAACATGAGCAGCTCCCTACGTCCCAACACCATCAGTATTATATGGGCAGCGTCCCTCTTTCCCCTTAAAATGGGCCATAAGACTGTATTGGGACTTGGACAGCTTTCAGCATCCCTGTATCATGTTAGGCAAACATGAGCCTCTATGTATTATTACTGTACTTATGTGAACTTCCTCTGAGCTGGATTCAGAGGATATATTTTCACACCTGGAATCTTGTAAAAGGTTTATGCCGTAGCATTTGGCTTTAGATCTCATCCCACTTCTCCTAAAATATCTTATACAGAGTTCTTCTTAAAATCAATAAAGCCATAATTTTACAAATGAAAAGATGGCTGTATAACAGATGCATTCAACTTTGACATGCAGACATATCATGGTGTTAACATTTTAAGGTAGAGCTTGACAGATTCATGCTCGGGGCCTAATAATGCGTTCTTGCCTAAAGTTCATACGTCACGGAGCAGCACTCCACGTTTTCAGGCAGAGGTCCATACCAGTTCAGTTTCAGTAGCTTTATTGTTCGCATATACCTCTACTTGAAGTCTGAGTGGTACTCGTAGGTGGTTTGTGCTGCGGGTGCATATTAGAAACCTTTTTTTAATCAAATTAAATCAACTCCACAGGGTCGTTATCCATAGATCAAGTGTTAAAAAAATCAATCACGTTTCCCTTGTAATATATATTAAATCCATACTGAAAATCTTGGTATGAACGTTTAGGGTCCATTCACACCACAACTTGTGCATTGAGCGCAGGTAAACATATGTGCATTGATGCAGCCATAAATTTTTTTTTATTATTAAATTAAACTTTCACTAACATTTTCAAAATTTTCTGTGAGGTCACATCCTGCTTGTAGGGGTTTTTCTTTGCCAAGTTGAATTCCTGTGCAGAAACTTGTGCATTTTTGAGCACTGTCTCCTCTTACTGGCTTAATCATCACAATGGTCATTGATGTTCTAGGAAGATGGGGTTGGCAGAGATGTGGATTTTGGGGTCAAGCTACTCTTGACCTAAAGAGAAAAGAAGGGTCAATTCTGGATTCTGTACCAGGAGGTCACTTGAAAGGCAAGGTGATTATTGTAATTGCTATTGTATTTAGGTGTAGCACATGTCATTCGATGTTTAGGGTTTGTGTGTGTGTGTTGTGTTTATTCTCTTCTATTTTTGCTTGCTTTTACCATCTCCTGGAAAACCTGAATCCTAACCTTCAAATGCAGGACATAAATTACAGGAAGACTGTGTCGTTCACGGAATGTTTGGTGGTTACACTTTGGTACGTTATACTGTACCTAAGTTTTTATAATGTGCACCTTCTGTTTTCTTTTTTTTTTTTTTTTTTTCTACCTAACCATGGTCATGGCTAGTGTTTCTTCGTCTCTCTGGTGGAATGACCTTGGGTTTTGTTTTACCAGCAAGATTGTGGACATATAGCTCCAACATATAATTGTAAGAATGTAATGAAAGAATGTATTGCTTGATCTTTTTAGAGATGAGGTGATAGTGGCCATGCAAGGTCCTGATAGAAACATACATGCTCAGTGACCAGGTGAACCATGTTCAGTGTTCCCTCTGGCAATACGCTTTCCAATATCTGCCACCCTTCCCAATATGGTCCCACCATATCATTGTTACTAAAGGACACTTGCATGTGCACCTTCACAACCACTGACACTGCGGGTCCACCTCTCGCCTAGAAACCAACTACACTATGCTATTGGACAGTGTCATTGTTTGCTAGGAGACAGCTGGACATCAAACCACCTGGCTGGTTTTGCTGAATGTCCAAGAGAACGGAACACAGGTGAGTATGCTCATTACTATTCACGTTCCATTTACACACGTTCAAACCAAACAGTGACAGTTCTATTCAAATTTAAAAAAATAAAATAAAGCTAAACCACAGATATTTATTAGGCCAGATGAACATTCTAATTGTTTACAAAGGTCTTAATAATAATCTGCTGTGTTTAACTTACACATTGGGATAAATTCAAGAGGGTTCACTTCAGGAGACTCTACTGCAGGCCACGGAGAGCTGCCGATTAGTGCCTAGAGGTGAGTGAGCCAGGGAGATCACTTCCAAAAGCTAGCTGTGAAGGGGTATTTTGCATATATGATCCACATCTATTGTTAAGTAAAAACATTTATCCCAACTTGTATTTTTGGTCTTATTTTTGCCATTTGGGTTAGTAGAATATAGGCAGCTGTTCCCTAAACCACAGTGCAACATCTACTCACCAGTGGCCGTTTTCTGTTTCTTATCCATGTTCTGCCAGCCTGAATACAGCTAGGCAGCTATTTCCTCCCAGATCTGGCCCTTTCTTTAGCTTTCCATGTAAAAGCAATTCTTGGTGTCCTACAGCTCTAGGCTGTCATGCACCAGAGTGCCACTGTCTGCCAACCATGGTTAATTCTCCTGTCCAGCACCCATTTCTAGCACCCCTTCTCTAGCAACTTCCAGAACACTTTCACCTTGTTTCCTGGTGCAAGGGTCAATGGCAGGCCAACCAAACTTGTGGTGGCCTGCTGTTTTGTATGTGTGTTTACTGCCATTGCGTTTCCATGCGTTGCTTTGCATTGGAAAAAAGTAGGCCTTTATTTAATTTCCACTGCAGATCAGCACATGCCAATGCAGCACACCTGGGTGAACTTCTCCAATACACATAGGTTAGTTTTCACAGGCTCTTGCGTTGTCACGTGTTGGGGAAAAAAGGGTGCCAATGCATCTGGTGTGAATGAACCCCTATACAAATAGCGAACACCTCTCATTTTGAACTGCCAAAACATTTCTTTGCTGTAAAGCTAAAAAGCAAAACATCTCAGCCTTCCACAGATAAAGAGAGCAATCAAGCCAATGCACCTTTTAGATTGCTCTGTTTTAAAAAATTCTAACATCCATATCTCTTGCCAAGCAAGTGACAGAAGCTAACTGGGTAATGGAGAATTTTTAGCCTGTGGGTGTGGGCTTTTCTCAACAATCACACAAGCAGCTGCATGATTCCATTTCAGCAGGAAAGAGCGCGTGAAGGGAAAGACCATTTTAAGAAGCCAAACACCATTGGGATTTGGCAAGTAATGGCTCTTGGCTCTCCTATTTTGGAAACTGAGAACAAGAGCATATCAGGGAAATTTTAGACTGGCATTTAAACAATGTTCATCCATTATTGGGAATGGAAAAAACTAGAACCCTTTTTTTTTTTTTTTCTTGTTTTTTAATTACTCCTTATTCCCTTGTAATTACTTCCATTTCTGTTTTTAGAGACGTGGGTTTATTTTACATGTAATCTCTAAACCACTATTGCTGTGCCTTAAAAATGCCCATGTATTTTTGCCAATGTTGATACCGGCTGTGCCAAAACCTATTGTCAACAGCTTAAAATGCACACGTGTCAGTTTTATCGAGCTCTTCCTTTCTAACACCAAATACGGGTGACAATTGAGCTGTGTGACATTGTTACAATTGATAATATGTTCAATCTTCTAAATGTGTTTTTTTTGTGCAATAAAATATTTATGTTTTTAGATGTCACTTTTTTTCTTTGTGTGCTGTGTTAAAAGACAGATTGACATGTGGTCTATATGATACGGGCTTTTACACTATATGACCAAAATGGAGTGGACACTCCTCTATTTTTGAGTTTAGGTGTTTCCAGTGAAGGGTACCATATAGATTTTAGACAATTGTGTGCTACCAACTTTGTGGCAAAAGTTTGGGGAAGGCTCATTTCTGTTTCATTATAACTGTGTCTCTGTGCACAAAGTCGGCTCCATAAAGACATGGTTTGAGGAGTTTAGTGTGGCTGAACTCAAGTGGCCTTCAAAAAGCCCTACTGGACACCTTTTGGGATGAACCAGAACGCCAACTGTGAGTAAGGTCTTCTTGTCCAACCAAAATCTGTACTTGTACTCTCACAAATGCCCATTTGGCTGACCTGGGCACAAGTTCCACAGACACCGTCAAATCTTGTAAAAATGTTTTTTTATGAGAGTGAAATTAGTTTGTGATACACCTCAGAAATTATTCAATCTGCAGTGTATAGAGCTAAGGCTAGATCTTTACAGGTGATTTTTAGTAGCTCTTTCATGCTACTGAAATGGCAAGTGATTAATCCCTAGGAGTAACTTTCAATCACTAAATCGGTGGAACACGTAATAGCTTTATATGTTGTAAGCTACACCACTACACCAAAATCAATCACTGCTACTTTTATTAAAAATATCCCTTTAAATGATTGAGTCAGAAGTACAAACCATTAAATACTCGACAATTCATAAATTAATAAAATGGCAACTAATTCCTTACAAAAATAAATTAAATTCTAATTAATTTCATTATATCATGCAAACAGTCCTGCAATAACCAAACATGTAAGTGGAAAAGTCCCAAAAGGTGAAAAACAACTTCCAAAACTCAAAAGGTAAAGCCCCTAAGCAATAGTTGGCTTCAGGGTGGCGATATGGAAAGAGAAGTATCAACAGATGAAATACGTGCCATAGGACCACTCCACCAGAAATAGTGATTAAGCCCCTTACCAGATCCCACACAGGGATCATTCAACACTTTGCTGCTCTGCAGCCACTGCTACTCTGGTCTTAGAAACGGATATCTCTCCACTCCAGGATATACAGTACATGCTGTGTAAAAAAGGGTTAAAATATAAAAGGAGCTTTCATGGTGTGTTTCGTGGTGGGTATGTATGGCAACTTTTTTTTTTTTTTTTTTACGTAAGCAAGCAAATACACAGATGAGCTCATCTCTGCAGTTAAGGTGAGCTTTATCCTGCCGGCGGCGTCCTGTGTTCATCTCCGGACGTTTGGCGGAGTGAGCATGCCTGAAAGGGCCCGGCGTGCACGCGACGTCATGACGTCACGCGTATTGCGGCGGAGATGACGACAGCGGTCGGGGCTGTTTGGCCTTCCGGGATGCCGAGGGAGCCACACGTGGGCCGCTCCACTAGCGGTCCCAGCGCTAATCCTTCCGGTTTTTGGGGGGCGGTGTGTGGGGGGGGTGGGGGGTTTGCACCTGCACATGATCATCCCATTTGCCTGAATTTGGATATACTGGGAGACTGGAGGCCTGAGAATCAGATCATGATCTCTTACAGGCCAGGATGGATGCTACTGCTGCCAGGTTCTTTCTACACTGGAGCCCCCATTTTTGCACGATCGCCACCAAGCTTATTACATTGAACTTACTTACAAATCCAATACCACCTCCAGCCTACACGATTTACACAATTGATAAGGTAAACTTCTTGTTATTTCACTTCTATTCCACACAGCACTTTCCACCATCCTACATACACATTTTCACATTTTTGATTGGCTTTCACCCATTTTTAGACTTTTTCACTTCTCAGTTTACCCTCATTTTTGTTTTTACACAGTAGGCACCAAGCAAGCACTATGTCATGTCACCACATCATGCACCATTTCATTCACATTATCCTCCAGCACACAATGCACTTCTCTCTATTTAGGCAATTGTTGTTTTTTACACACACATCTCTCCCCCCTTTTTTCACCCATTTTACCTATCTAATTTACCCATTCATTATAATAGACTTACCATACTACTGCATTGTTGGATCATACGATCATTAAATCTTGTTGATAACATTCATGGGACGGAATCAATATCTTAATATATTTACATAGTAAAAATCCAATCCAACGTCAGTCTCCACATAGACAAATTGGAAACACTCAGTACATTACTAATTTAATTATTAAACTTCCTCTAACTAATACATGGCTATTCTTGGGTTTCTGTTGCAGGTGTGGGCTCCTCCCCCTTATCCCCCCCCCCCGGGGGGCGCGCAAAGTGTGGCTCCTTGTAAGCCCCTTGAGGCTGGCTCTCCTGGGAGATTGAGGGTGGCCCCCTGAGCCCTCTGGTGTCTCCATTGGCCCTCAATACATATCCTGGATTATAGAACACCCACTTATGTATTTGAATTTGATTTATGTAATTCTTTTTTTAGATCCAACTGTCCCCCTGAAGAGACCATATACAGGTCGAAACGCGTCGGGGCTTGCTATCTATGTAACATTATGTAACCTAACAATGTGTATTAATATGTGTTTGTTACTGCACTGGGGAATAAGATGTGTGTTACTGTACCAGATGATTTTCTATATACTGTACTTCAAACCATGATATTGGATAAAACATTTTATACATCCATTAAGAACTTCCTTTTATTATGTACATTGCTGTTTTAAAGCCCCACGGGGAAAATAATTTTTCTTTAATCTAATTCCGGGGTGCGCAGCTTTTCTTGTCTCTTCCATAGGTGTCTTCCTTTTTTCGTACATCACACGTGCGGTCTTCAGGTGTTTGGCTTTAACTTGTGTAATCTGTCCACTAGAAAAGACAAAACTCACAATTTTTTAGCAGTCTGAAAAAGTGGCATTAATTTATCTTCTTAGGTTTCTTGAGGGATATTGATAAATATTTCTGTCCGAAGTGAAGGGGCTTCTCCAAGAGGGCCACCTTATTTCCTCTGACCATTAACCTGTACAAGATTAATATTACACCTTTCCATCCACTCCACAAAGGAAGCTTTATTGTATAATCCAAGCCTAGCTCTTGGCGTTCATCACGTTGTTGTGTATCATTAGAGAATGATCTGCTCTCTTCATGGGATCAATGACTGAAGTGAGCTCTTCACCATGCTCTGATTGTGAGAAGCAGACCAAATCCCAAGTTTCCTCCATGGGCCACAATCAGTGGGTAGAAGTCTAGCCCCTAGTCCCCTCCAAAAGCCTCTGTCACAGTGACAAACTCCCAAAAGCTATAGTGGTTAAAAAGGAATAAAACAACGCCTCAGAACAATCACTATATTGAGTACACAGAAACCAAAACAAAAAAAAATTCCCACAACTCCTACAAAAATAAAAAGTGTATGTGATTAATCACTCATATTGCTGCAGACACTCTGTTCCTACATGATCAACAAGTAGTAATATATTCAGCAGTGATGTGCTATAAGACAATAACTAAATGCAAAAATTAAAAGTTAATACAAAGCATATATCTTCAATATCAGTGCAAATCTCAATTTAAAAACCTTCTTCCAAAATTCATGTTTATATAGGGACATCGATCATGTACGTCCAAGAATATTTATATAAGACAAATAAAAATCCATCCAAATGTATATCAAATAATGTGTCTGTTAGTTTTCCAGCTGCTTATGATGAAAATTTACTGTATTCTTTCTGTGGATATATGTATGTGTCAATTTAATACTTATCATGTAAAACCTGTCGCCAATGGGCCCATGCTCTCACCTAGTTAGACCCAATGAAGATCAGGTCTAACGGGCTTTCACTTTAACCCAGGTCATGTATGCCAGGAATGCTGTACACCTCCACTCCTACATGTATACTTCAATACTTCAATCCATCTCCATCCTCTGGGATTCCCCAGTGTAAATGTATGGAAAGCTCAAAGAAGGATAATACGTATAGCGCTATTCCTATATATAAAATCATTTTTAATAAAACCCAAAAGGGTAAAAACTCAACTTTTTTGATGCACTATACTGTTGCATATCTGGATACAAGCAAGTGTATAGGAATTGGCTTACAGAAAATGGAAGCCGATAGACTTCCGCTATGTGGTGTGACATCATAGGCTCCTCCCAATGCATTGCGTCAAAGAGTGTCATGACTACCTCAGGGGATAATGGTGTTTAGCTGTGGGCAAGAGGCACAGGTCTGTGTTCCGGGAACATACTACCCTAAATGTAAGTATCTCAAGGTGCACTGTTCAGCATCTCGTAGAGTTTTTGTCGTCCGAAACATCGAAATCGGCTGTCAAAAGCACTATACTAAGGATCAGATAATCGGCTGATCATTCGCCATACCAAATTTTTCTTCCGATCTTATTATCGTGTGTACAGGCCTTTACACTCTATTTAAAATGGCTAAATGTTTCCTGATGCATTAAGACAAATGATGTTTAATTTGATGAATCCAAAAACATTTTCTCTTTCACCCTACAAAAATGAAACAATATTCAATACTAAATCAACAATACAATAATAAAGCTGCAGCATTAAAAAGTGTCCAACTTCCACAAAATGAAGCTAGTGTAAAGCATTGCTGCACTGCATCAGAAAATATACCAAATATATAAATCAATCATCAAGTCCACAAAATATATCACAAGTTATAGTGACTTTACAGCCACCCAAAAGTAAGATATGCTCAATGAAAGCTTCCTGTGATAAACCAAAAGAAATTAAAGTTCAATCATATGTGCATCAGTGTCTCGAACAGAGATCTTCAATCAATGTTTGGTGAATCCCACGGTTTGAAAGAAGAGAAATTCCACCACTAAAAGGCTGCAGATGTACACTCCCCTTCCAATAAGGACCTTAAAAAAAAAAAAAAAAAGTCACGTGCGCCTTTTCCCCTTTAACCACTTCAGCCTCGGAAGGTTTTACGCCCTTAATGACCAGGCCATTATTTGCGATATGGCACTGTGCTAGTTTAACTGACGATTGCTCGGTCATGCGACGCTGTACCCAAATAGAATTGATGTCCTCCTTTCTCTCACAAATAGAGCTTACTTTTGGTGGTATTTGATCACCTCTGTGGTTTTTAGTTTTTGCCCTATAAACAAAAAAAGACCGACACGTTTGAAAAAAAAAAAAGATTTTTTGCTATAATACATATCCAATAAAAATATGTACAAAATCAAATTTTGTGTGCTTTAGTGTGCTCCTAGGTAATGGTTTCTAACTGTGGGGGATGGACTGTCTGGAGGAAGAGAGACATCTGTGTTCCTGATTAGCAGGTATCGCAGATCTCTATCTTCCTCTTTGACAGAACGACAGTCTGTCTTGTTTACATTTGCAGACCGCTGTTCTGCCTCTCCTACGAATGTTTGCGGGTGGCCTACTGACCCGCTGATTGACAATGACAAAGTGTTAGGAAGGTGGAGAGTCCTAAAAAATGATTTCAGGGATTTAGAGAATAGACTGAGGAAAAGGACCTCCAAGGTGGTTTTCTCTGAAATACTACCTGTGCCTCGAGCCACACCAGAGAGGCAGCAGGAGATTAGGGTGATATCCTATCCATAACATTCCGGGGGTTAATGAGTTACTTAATCAAAAACGGAGCCTAAGAAATCATATGGGACAAAAATATGCACAATACTAAACTCAGGGGAATGTTCACAAATGCCAGGAGCCTAACCAGTATAATGGAGGAACTGGAGCTGCTATTACGCAAGGAAGATGTGGGCTTCATGGGGATAACAGAAACTTGGTTTGACAGCTCACATGACTGGCTGGCAAACATCCAGGGGTATTCCTTGTTTCGGAGGGATAGGGACGGTAGGAGAGGGTGGTGTGTGTGTATAAGGAATGACTTGGGGGTAGAAGAATGGAATGACATCAGTGATGGTTCAGGGGGGAGGTGGAGTCAGTATGGGTGGAACTCCAAAAGGTGGAAGGGAGCTGGAAATTACTAGTGGGGGTATGTTACAGGCCCCCTAAACTGAGTGAAGAGGTGGAAATGGATCTCCTTTTTACAGTTAGAAAATGGCAACTAGAAAGGGAATTTTCATCATAACGGGGGACTTCAACTATCCTGACATTGAGTGGGCGGAGGGGACTGCACACTCATTAAAGGCCCGCCGTTTCCTAAATGTTCTACAGGATGACTTCCTGTCCCAATTGATGGATTCCCCGACTAGAAGTAGCGCATTGCTAGATCTGTTAATTACAAATGATACAGATCTGATTACAGATGTGGGAATATGGGACAACTTGGGAACTAGCGACCACAAAATTATTACATTCTGCAGAAATCATAGGAAAGGGAGGCACGAGGAGAGTACAAGAACACTAAATTTTAAGAGCCAACTTTTCTAAACTGCGCTCAATGTTGCAGGATATTGAGTTGGACCAAATTCTCAAAACATTGAACATGGAGGAAAAATGGGAACGCTTTAGAAATATATTAAATAAATGTGTCACCAAGTGCATTCCAAGGGGTAATAAATATAGAACAAAGGTTAAACCTGGGTGGCTGAACAAAAATGTAAAATGTCATATTAAGGATAAAAAAAATGGCCTTTAAAACTTACAATGCTGAGGGGTCAGTGTTAGCATTCCAACAATACAAGGTATGCAATGTGAGGTGTAAGAACGCAATCAGGGTGGCTAAAAAAGACTATGAAAGACACATAGCGGAGGAGAGTAAAAATAATCCCAAGAAGTTTTTTAAATATATTAAAAGTAAAAAGGTGAGGTCGGAACATATAGGCCCCATAAAGGACGAGGAAGGGAAGATGGTTACAGATGACAAGAAGAAGGCAGCTGTACTAAATGCTTTCTTCTCCTCGGTCTTCACAAAGGAAAACGAGGGGTATACCGACCATGACCGTATTGTTAATGACATGTTACAGGATCTACCCCTGTGGCTAACAGAGGCCGGAGTCCAGAAAGATTAGAGAAACCTAACATAAATAAATCACCAGGACCAAATGGCTTACACCTGAGAGTCCTTAAAGAACTCAGTCAAGTTATAGCCAGGCCACTATTCCTGATCTACATGGACAGCGTACTGACAGGATTGGCAAAAGGCCCACGTGGTACCAATATTCAAAAAAGGACAGAGATCTATTCCAGGGAACTATAGGCCTGTCAGTCTTACATCGGTAGTTTGTAAACTTTTTGAGGGGATGATAAGGGACCATATCCAGGAAATTGCTGACGAAAACAGTGTCATTAGCAGTAATCAGCATGGGTTTACAAAAGGTTGCTCTTGCCAAACCAACCTATTAACATTCTACGAGGAAGTGAGCTGCCATCTGGACAAAGGTATGCTGGTGGATGTGGTGTACCTAGATTTTGCAAAAGCATTTGATGCAGTCCCCCAAAAATGCTTAATCTACAAGCTGAAGTTTATTTTTGGATTGATAACTGGCTACGGGGTCGTGTCCAAAGGTTTGTGATAAATACTGTGTACTCAGAATGGTCTAGAGTGGTTAGTGGGGTAACCCAGGGCTCTGTCCTGCGACCAATTCTGTTTAATTTACTTATAAATGATATAGAGGATGGAATAAATGGCTCAATCTCAGTGTTTGCTGACGACACAAAAATATGCAGGGCAATAACAACACAGCAGGATATAGAATATTTGCAAGAGGACCTGAATAAATTAATGGAGTGGGCTACAGTATGGCAAATGAAGTTTAACATTGAAAAATGTAAAGTAATGCATTTAGGGGTAAAAATATAAATGCTAGTTACTCTTTAGGGGGGAACCCCTAGGACAGTGATGGCGAACCTTGGCACCCCAGATGTTTGGGAACTACATTTCCCATTATGCTCAACTACACTGCAGAGTGCATGAGCATCATGGGAAAAGTAGTTCCAAAACATCTGGGGTGCCAAGGTTCGCCATCACTACCCTAGGAGCTTCCAGGATGGAGAAGGATCTAGGGGTCCTAGTAGATGACAGACTGAACAATAGCATGCAGTGTCAAGCTGCGGCTACCAAAGCCAAAAGAATTTTAGCATGCATTAAGAACGGAATTTATTCCAGAGATAAAATAATTATTCTGCCAAAAAATATGGTTCGGCCGCATCTGGAGTATTCCGTCCAGTTCTGGTCACCAGTCCTCTGAAGGGACAAGCTGGAGAGAGTCCAGAAAAGAGCAACTAAATTAATATGGGGGCTGGAGGACCTCAATTATGGAGAATGACTACAAGCGCTAAAATTATTCTCCCTGGAGAAGTGACGCTTGAGAGGGAGATATGATGGCGATATACAAATATCTCAACGGTGATCCCAACGTAAGTAGGAAACTTTTCAGTCCCAGGGATTGTAAGAGGACACGGGGCCACATGATGAGACTGGAAGAGAAGCGGTTTAACCTTAAGCTGCATAGGTGGTTTTTCACTGTCAGGGCGGTGAGGATGTGGAACTCTCTTCCACAATCGGTGGTGTCGGCAGGAAGTATGGATAGTTTTAAAAAACTCTTGGACGGGTATCTTAGCAAAAACAATATACAGGAATATGGGAAATTTTTTTTTCTTTTTCTACACACACACCTACAAAGGTTGAACTGGATGGATTGCTGTCCTTATTTAACCTTACCAACTATGTAATTATGTAACACAGAAATGTCGGTATACAGAGCGAGTTCGATTCCTGCGGCTCATCGCTCTTTGCTGTAGCCGGCTGACAACTCAGGTGCTCAGATGGATCAAAGCTGTGGCTAGGGGGAACCTCTCTCCTCTGCTCTGTCTTAATGCCTCAAAAGGAGCTTTGCCCTACATGTTATGTCTATGTTTGACTTAACCTTTAAGGGGGCCAGAATTTATAGACTCTTCTAGATTTTATATAGATTTAAAATGTGTCCAAGATCACTAGTGTGCTTTTGATCTCCAGCAGCCTAGCCTCTCTGTTCTATAGTAATCTACTGCACAGCCCATTTTTGTATAAATGCTGTCATAGAGACAGCAGCATGGATTGCAGTTTAATTTCTGAGGGCAGGCTGATGGGGAGTTTATTTAAATGATTAATTCATTGAGTTCTGGACCACTTTAAAGAAGTTGGAATATCAGTGTAATGCCCCGTACACGCGGTCGGACTTTGTTCGGACATTCCGACAACAAAATCCTAGGATTTTTTCCGACGAATGTTGGCTCAAACTTGTTTTGTCTACACACGGTCGCACAAAGTTGTCGGAAAATCCGATCATTCTGAACGCGGTGACGTAAAACACATACGTCGAGACTATAAACGGGGCAGTGGCCAATAGCTTTCATCTCTTTATTTATTCTGAGCATGCGTGGCACTTTGTCCGTCGGATTTGTGTACACACGATCGGAATTTCCGACAACGGATTTTGTTGTCGGAAAATTTTATCTCCTGCTCTCCAACTTTGTGTGTCGGAAAATCCGATGGAAAATGTCCGATGGAGCCCACACACGGTCGGAATTTCCGACAACAAGCTCCGATCGGACATTTTCCATCGGAAAATCCGACCGTGTGTACGGGGCATAACACGTAGGGCAGAGCTCCTTTTGAGGTGTCTTAACTACACTGTGAGTATGGTTTAGCAGAGAGCACTATTAGTTCTTTTGTTGCTGTTTACCATGATAGCTGATCCCAACTTATAAAGGGGAAAAGGCACATGTGGCCTTTTTTTAAAGATAAGTGCACCTTTTGCAACATGTTACATGTTCCACCCTTATTTAGGGTGGAACATGTGTAGCGCTACCCCAGAGGAGCCACTTAAGTATATTTGGTTCTGTACTCTGCCTCTCAACACCAAGAACAGTCTCAGCCCCTCTGGCACACCTGGCAATAATGTTAGTGCAAACACCACCAATAAAAGACACACGCTGTAGTAAAACACAGAAATAGTCTTTAACTGAGAGTTTTTTTAGAATGGGAACAAACAACATTTCTGAACAATTGGAAAATACAGTATATCTCAAGTAAACTCGCCATGTAATAAGGACTGAAATCAGGAGCAATGGAACTCAATGGTATTGTGTGGCTGCTTTCAGGGGGCTCCTCAAGACGAGTAACCCCCGAGAGCAGAGGCAAACACTTTAACAATTGACAGATTCCAAAATAGTAGACCCTATAACAGATTGGTCACCACTGCTTAAATTGGGCTCTATAATTCCAGGCAGGAGGAGAGCAGAGGTATGACCATTTCTTATGTCAGACCTCTCCCTTCTGTCCCCTGATACCACAGGCCCATAAACACTGTACTTAATTCAGCATTCAATAGTGTAACTCCCAAGTTCAGATTACCCTGCTCATACTCTACATACAGTTGTGCTGATAAGTTTACATACCCTGGCAGAATTTATGATTTCTTGGCCATTTTTCAGAGAATATGAATGATAACACAAAACTTTTCTTTCACTCATGGTTAGTGTTTGGCTGGAGCCATTTATTATCAATCAAATGTGTTTTCTCTTTTTGAATCATAATCACAACAGAAACTACCCAAATGACCCTGATCAAAAGTTTACATACCCCAATTCTTAATACCGTGTCCCCCCTTTAGCATCAATGACAGCTTGACGTCTTTTGTGGTATTTGTGGATGAGGCTCTTTATCTCTTCAGATGGTAAAGCTGTCCATTCCTCTTGGCAAAAAGCCTCCAGTTCCTGTAAATTCTTGGGCTGTCTTGCATGAACTGCGCATTTGAGATCTCCCCAGAGTGGTGGAAACCTTAACTTTTTTTCTGCTGTAGCCAATGACGGGTCGACTTGGCCATGTGTTTTGGATCATTGTCATGTTGGAATGTCCAAGTACGTCCCATGCGCAGCTTCCTGGCTGATGAATGCAAATGTTCCTCCAGTATTTTTTGATAACATACTGCATTCATCTTGCCATCAATTTTGACCAAATTTCCTGTGCCTTTGTAGCTCACACATCCCCAAAACCTCAGGGATCCACCTCCGTGTTTCACAGTAGGAACGGTGTACCTTTCATCATAGGCCTTGTTGACTCCTCTCCAAATTGAGCATTTATGGTTGTGGCCAAAAAGATCAATTTTGGTCTCATCACTCCAAATGACTTTGTGCCAGAAGGTTTAAGGCTTGTCTCTGTGCTGTTTGGCATATTGTAAGCGGGATACTTTGTGGCATTTGCGTAGTAATGGCTTACTTCTGGCAACCTGACCATGCAGCCCATCTTTCTTCAAATGCCTCCTTATTGTGCATCTTGAAACATCCACACCACATGTTTTCAGAGAGTCCTGTATTTCACCTGAAGTTATTTGTGGGTTTTTCTTTGCATTCCGAACAATTTTCCTGGCAGTTATGGATGAAATTTCAGTTGGTCTACCTGACCGTGGTTTGGTTTTAACAGAACCCCTCATTTTCCACTTCTTGATTAGAGTTTGAACACAGCTGATTGACATTCTCAATTCCTTGGATATCTATTTATATCCCTTTCCTGTTTTATACAGTTCAACTACCCTTTCCCGCAGATCCTTTGACAATTCTTTTGCTTTCCCCATGACTCAGAATCCAGAAACATGAGTGCAGCACTGGATGAAAGATGCAAGGGTCTGTCAGGAGTCCAGAAACTCATTGACCTTTTATATATACACACACACACTAATTGCAAGCAAACAGATTACAGGTGAGGATGGTTACCTTTAATAGCCATTCAAACGCCTTTGTGTCAACTTGTGTGCATGTTATCAGGCCAAAATCACCAGGGTATGTAAACTTTTGATCAGGGTAATTTGGGTAGTTTCTGTTGTGATTATTATTTTTTTTTGTATAATACATTTTTATTGAAAGATATGAAACCGTTTACAATGAAATACGGGTACGTTTCCCCAGTAGGCAAATTCCATAAACACAGATCTCTACATGGATTAGGAATAACGCGAGGGAGCAGTATGTGTATACTTGGCGACAATGGGAACTAATGGCCGGTCATTAAACATAGGTCAGTGCTACTCATTGGTTTGGTAGAGTACAAAATGCGAAAACAATTGCCATATAAGGGCATAATGTACCACATTATGAGGATAGCAATATAGAAAACTGTATATAACAAAAAGCGGAAGAGATATCAAGAAAAAGATAAGAAAAAGTGAGGTAGATAATAGGGGGAGGGATGGGGGAGAGGAGGGGGGGGAGGTTATCCTGCCTCAGTAAGACACCAACTTGTACAGTAATTAACTAGTTGTCAGCTTACACCGTTTGAGAAATGATTTCCGCATATGTGGCAGAAAATTTAAAGGCAAAACAACAGGACCATATCTTCTTGGATAGTTCGGATTTATTTCTAAGGGAGTAAATGATATCTTCCATATGGTATTTGTGATTTATCTCCATTAGCCATTGGTGTAATGTAGGGATGATCTGTTGTTTCCAAAATCTGTGAATAAGCACCTTGATCGCATTCAAGAGGTGGGGTGTTATGGATTTTTTATACAGTCCTACTGATTTGCCTGTACAATCAAACAGCATCACCCATGGGTCATTTGGGACTGCATAGCCCTGAATCTCTTTGATCCAATACAATATAGTAGACCAATAGGGCGGATGCGTGGGCAGAACCTCCAGATGTGAGCATGTGTCGCCTGTTCTCCACATCCTCGCCAACATAGCGCTGATATGGACGGAAAGACTTTGTGAAGCACCACAGGGTTATAGTGCCACCTTGTCAACATTTTGTAGTTCCCCTCTGCAGTTTTGGAGAATATTGAAGAAATGTGGGTTAATTGAAGGATCATTGAACTTTGCGTTTCTGAGAGAGGTCTTTGTAGGTCTTGTTCCCATTTAGACAGGAATGAGAGCTGCACTGATGAATTTAGGGCCAATAGTGCCTGGTAGAAGAAAAAAATGGGGGTATGGCTGGGAAATCCTCAACAGATACGGCACCTCATCCCAATTGGTAAAAAATGGTAGATAGAGGTAGGAGGGGACTATAACGGTGCCAATTTTATTTACATATATAGAAAAAAGACATACACGTAGAGTATACATACATACAAAAAAAATAACCGGGGGTCGCATAACTAGCATAGAGGAGTCTCGTTCGTTATCAGAATTAACCAGACAAATCGCTCCACCAACTAAGAACAGCCATGCACAGCCAAGAAGGGAAACCTCACCCGGCCCGGACACGGAAAGGATTGACAGATTGATAGCTCTTTCTCGATTCTGTGGGTGGTGGTGCATGACCGTAAATAAAATAAATTGTCATTTTTTAGTACCTATTGTTGACCTTTATCTATTGGCACCGTTATAGTGCCCTCCTTCCTCTATCTACCATTTAGTGCCTGGTAGAAGTAGGAGATGGGTTTCTCAGGTGGTTGATCATCAACAAGTAATCTCTCCACCGGAGTTAGATCCGAAAGGGAGCATAGTGGTTGGGGTAGAGATTTGGCAAACCTGGAAAGCAGATGGTATTTCCACTGGTCCATGAATGAGATTGTGGGAAATGGTAAAAGTGTGGATATGTGTAAGATACCATTGGTCGTCGTCACTGGGTGGAGTAGGACTGGGAACGTGGAGATTCAGTCGCTGAATTTAGGGTCAAGGTTTCCCGGAGGGAAATAGTCATGACCCGTTATTTGTTCTGTTGTGATCATGATTTAAAAAAAGTAAACACCGTTAATTGATAATAAATGGCTTCAGCCAAACACTAACCACGAGTGAAAGAAATGTTTTTGTGTTATCATTCATATTCTCTGAAGAATGGCCAAGAAATCATAAACTTATGAGCACAACTGTATACCGAGACCTGAGTATGTGAGTGCGTGCCTGTATGGCACCAATAACTTCAGTCCCTTGGAAGAAGAAGGCCTTGAATCTTCAGCTAGCCACTTTAGTTGGTGCACTTGAAAATCCTCTTTGGTAGAGTGAAAATGCAGTATGCTGGCAGCATCCGAGTAGCAAGGTGGACACTGTGACTGCTTAATAAGATGTAAGTGTGACTCAGACCCCACAAGTGTAGGTAAAATAGGCAACGTTGTCTGTAAGCAGTGTCTTTAAGGTGGACAAATGCCGGCTCACCAATCCTGCGACCAAGGCCCAAGCAAAGTAACCTGGAAAAGTAGGCTCTTGAGGTTCATTCTGTCTGTACAGGTGCGACTGGAGAATGCACCTTGGATCCCCAGGCAGGATGTCCCTGACCAGCCATGGATCTGTGGGAAGAACGGCATGCCAACCCGGGAGGCAGCACCTCTCCCCTGGGTCTGGGTCCAGTCTTCTCCCTTTCCTCGTGGTGTCTGCCCAGCTCCCTGGCAGCCCCTTGGTGTCCTTTACTTCTTTCCCCCTAGAGTGTACTGGGGTGTGTAGTTTTCCCCCATATAGACTGCTATGGGGTCGTTTAAATTAGGGACTATATGTCCCACAATCCTTTGTTCCTCTGTGATGAAATCCCATTGGCTTCCTCCATCTGCCAATGAGGAAGCAAGGGAGGGAGTAGATGGGGTGGCTGTGTCTCTCAGTGCCGCTCACTCACAGTGTAAATGTGAGGAGGAGGAAAGGGGGAGAATTCCCCCACAGGAGCTGACAGGCTTCTCTCCCTCTGAGAGTCTGTGTCACGGCAGCCAGTGGGAAGTGCGAGGCCAAGGGTTGGCTGAATGGCATCCGCTACACATGTAACATGTTCCAGCAGCTGCAGCCTCTCCCCCCTCCCCAGTGACAGCAGGCAAGCATCTTCTCCGGGCACCCGCTGTCACTGTTTGAAAATAACATGGCCATGCGGGGCTCTGCCCACCCAAAGGTCCTTATTGAAAGTTGAGCATACATCTGCAGCCTTTTGGTGGTGGAATTTTTCTTCTTTCACACCGTGGGATTCACCAAACCATGATTGAAGATCTCTATGTTTGAGAAACTGATGCACATATGAATTACCTTTAATGATATTTTGGTTTATCACAGACGGCATTAATGAAGCATATTTCACTTTTGGGTGGATTTGATGACTAATTTATATATTTGGTATTTTTTGATGCAGCGAGGCATTGCTTTATACTAGAAATTGTTTGATATCCTTCAGTTTGTTTCCTTTCTAAACCAATCAAAGCCTCGGTAGAAACGCCTGGCCCATGCCAGCAGCTGCATAGAAGGATCTTTGCTCTCTGTAGGGAAGCAGTGGTCTCTTGGTGAAGATTTGATTTCCACTAGTAGGTCAGACCTATAACTACTGCTCCCTGCTGATTGAAGAGCTTGACTGCTTTGATTTAACAGGGGGGCATGTAGGACCTCTGCAGAGAGATCACTGCTTTCATGCACAAAGTGTCCCATTCTGCATCATACTGACAGAACATATGTTTTCTACTCAGGCTGTGTCTGCTTTCTAAAGAAAATTAACTGTGATGCCCCGTACACACGATCGGACATTGATCGGACATTCCGACATCAAAATCCATGGATTTTTTCCGATGGATGCTGGCTCAAACTTGTTTTGCGTACACACGGTTGCACAAAGTTGTCGGAATTTCCGCTCGCTAAGAACACGGTGACGTACACCACGTACGACAAGACTAGAAAAGGCCATTTCAGAACCAAGCGCGGCACCCTTTGGGCTCCTTTTGCTAATCTCGTGTTAGTAAAAGTTTGGTGAGAGACGATTCGCGCTTTTTCAGACTCGTGGTTTTCAGATCGTTTTCTGCTGTTCAGTTTGTGCTTGTGGGTTTGTATCTGCTCTTCAGTGCGTGCAGACAGTTCGTATTGTACTATTCAGTGCGATCTTGTCCGCTCGTTACTGTTTTTCAGGTCGCTCTTCACAGGCCTTGCTGTTCTTCAGTTCATTCTGTTACTTTGTTCTGAGCAGCCGACCATTTTCTAGCCATGTTGCGTATACATACTCCTCGTAGAGTTCGTGCTGTGCGGGGGCTTGGTGTTGGGGTCCTTACCTTGACACAAGCCCAGTCCATGAACAGGGTGGGGAGGAGTTCATGGACCAAGAATTGGTTGCTTCAGCGTGACCAGTTTTGTCATATGCCTTTGCTCCGTGAGATCCGTGAGAATAATCCTGATGATTTCAGGAACTTTCTCTGGATGACGGACCCCGTATTTCACCGTTTGTTGGCTTTGCTGACCCCTTATATTAGCAGGCAGGATACCTGCATGAGGCAAGCCATCACTCCGGAGCAGAGGCTCGTCGCCACCCTGTGGTACTTGGTGACGGGGAGAAGCCTGCAGGACTTGAAGTTCTCGACAGGCATCTCCCCCCAGGCTCTGGGGATCATTATCCCAGAGACCTGTTCTGCCATCATCCAGGTCCTGCAGAAGGAGTATATTAAGGTAAGATTTTTATCCTTTAATATCACATTTTATTGTATTTAATGTTTGCTAATATATTGTATTTCTTTCCTCATTCCCTAATTACCATGATTGTAATATGCTGTGAATGTCCCCTTTGTCCCCATGCATGCTGGATTTTTATGTAATTATTTTTGTTGTCCTTCATACATATTTGCCTTCACTTACCTCCCCAGCATGGTCTCCTGGCCCTATATTCACCTCGTGTAGTCACTTAACAATGTATTTTATCAGCTCCATAGTAGTGCTTTACCCCAAACACCCCCTAAAATGTTTTGAAATGTGATTTGTGCTTTAAATTCAGGCAGAGTGCCAGAGGCTTTTTTTGGGGGGTCCCCAAATCATTTTGAACCCTCCCTCCCCCCAACTGCTAAGTCAACTGATACCAATTCTCTATCTATCCTCAATCATCTATCTGCTGACTTTGCCAAATCCATACACACTATACCCATCTCTTTTGTGCTCAGATTTATGGATGAATTCCCCAAAGCATGTAGTGCAAGGGCCTGCCTGTATACTTTCAAATGGTACTGTTTAAAGTTTTTGTATACTATTATTATCTTGATAGGTAATAGCAGAATGTCCAAATGTGTTCAAATGTGTACAATGTGTATTTAGATCTTTGTATTATGACACTTCTTACCTGTCCAGTGGGCTGCCAATAGTGTAACTAAGGAGGGGCTGTTCAAAGTAATACCCATTATTTAGGCATTCATCTCTCAATGAAGTGGAGAGGGTTACCTGTCCAAGAGTTCCCCCCCCTATAATGTTAGAAATGGCCCATGAGAGGGGGGGGGGGGGGAATCTGATAGTTGTACCTTATACTTTGGTTTTTAAAAATTCCCTCAAATAAATGTTATCTTGATATTGGCCAAGAATGTTTGTGTCTAATCTGCTTTCCCTGTTTATGTGCAAAATGACTAATTTTTTTTTTGTTTGACTCCACAGTTTCCTTCCACGTCACAGGAATTTGCAGACTGTGGCCTCCCACTTTGCCCAGCAGTGGGACTTTCCTAACTGCAGAGGGGCAATTGATGGGAAACACGTCCACATCGTCCCACCACCCAACTCGGGGTCATACTATTATAATTACAAGGGGTTCAATAGTATTGTGATGTTGGCGGTGGTGTCGGCTACTTACAAGTTCCTGTATGTGGACGTGGGGAAGTATGGCCGGATGTCCGATGGTGGAGTCATCGCCCAGACGGAGTTCTACAGGCGTCTCCAGAATGGCAGCTTGGACTTGCCACTCCAGAAGACAATGTGGAAGGACTCCCATTCGTCTTCGTTGCGGATGAAGCGTTTGCGCTGGGGGACCATTTTATGCGGCCATTCCCGATGAGGACCCATACCCCAGACCAGAGGGTTTTTAATTACCGGCTGGCCAGAGCCAAAAAAGTGGTGGAGAACACGTTTGGAATCATGGCCAGCCGGTTCCGCCTATTTCTTACACCCATACATATGGCAGAGTATAAACTGAATCATATAATCCTGGCGTGCTGTGTTCTACACAACTTTATACGGCAACTTTCTGCCAACTATGCTGGCTCAGTTGGGCCTGAGGCTGGAATTCAAAATGAACCAACCCTGACGGCGCTTGAAAGTGGCCGGCCTGGCTTGCCCCCCCTGAGTGCCCGTGATGTCCGGCTAAGATACCTTGAATTCTTTGCGGGTAGGGGGGCTATTAATATGCCATACAATGTCTGAAACCTTTTTCTAATAAAAAAAATAACTACTCAAATCTTTGGTGAAATTTACTGCTTGTGTTTCTTTTAGCTGACCCTGACAGAAATGTGATGAGTCCTGAAAATGGCGTGATTGTGTAACCTTACAAAGCACTCTTGGGTGTTATTTACTAAAGGGAAAGACACTTTGCACTACAAGTGCACTTGAAACTGCACTTGTAGTCCAAAGTGGATTTGCCCTTAGGAAATAACACCCATTGTCACAGAAAACACCCATTAGAGCACAACAAAAGTGTTGGAGCGTTGAAACAATAATCCACACATTCTTGATTATCAATCTTTTTAATACCTGCACAATCACATGTGCATTTGTAAAAGGTTTTTAAAACAAACCAACATGTTTGTTGTATAACAATTTTTGGGGTCACATTAGAAAAAGTAGAAATGTCCATTTAAGATAAAACAGGCATGTTTAAAACCAACAAGAAAGACACAAAGTTCACATTTGGTAGAACTTGAAGGCAATATCAGACATAAGTATTTACAAACTGTGTTTGATATTGCGTTCAGATGGGGTGAAGTCACCCCAGAAAATTTTGAAGATGCACACAAATTTCCGAATGTCAACATGTGCTACCTGCCATCACGGGGGATCAAGGGACGTGTTTTGGGGGTGCAACCCCTTCCTCACAGCTACTTTATTATTGAGGAAGGGGTTGCACCCCCAAAACGCCTACATTGATCTCCCGTGATGGCAGATAGCACATGTTGACACACTGTGTGCATCTTCAAAATTTGGCTTTTCGGCAATTTGTCCAAAAATGTCAATAATTTTTAGCACACACAAAACCAAAGTAATTTGGAGGGGTTTTAAACTCTCCCGAAAACATCAATGATGTTCTTAATTTTTTGTTGAACAACATTGATGTTTTTCAGGATGTTTTCCAAGTCCCTATTACACCCCATGATCTCCCCGATCAGGATCTGTGCACTTTCCGAGGTGAAATGCCCTGGATCCACAACATCACGATCACCTAAAAAGATAGAAACAAAAACACACCATGTATTATAAATATGCCGGCATCCATCTCTTACCTGAGCCTGTGGTCGCAGACACTCACCTGATGTGGTGACAATTTCCACAATGTCTTCCTCCTCCTGCTCTGCTTGGCTTGGGTGGATTTCCCCTTCTTCCAGAGGTGGGGGGTCTGTGGTCTCCTCGGATGAGAGGTGTCCTCCGAGTCTTTGATCCCCTATGATAAAAAAAATAGGTATACTTAGCACACAGATATTTGATGGCAGAAATAGGAATATGAAACATTGTTTGGAAGTGGGGTACAATTGGCTATTTTTCCAGAGTTCCAAGATGTAGAATTTTTATTGTCCTTTGCAAAGCTTCAATACTTTACCTGTTTTGTACAAGCTTCACAGATGGAGACACCCCTATAGTATCCACTGGAGCACCTGTGTGGGACCCCCTAATAAAAAGGGTGTTTTTGTGTCCCAAACAAGTTCTCCAGCGTCCAGATGTGAAAACTGCTGAGTGTCCTCTCCTTACACAGAATCTAGTTTGCATTTCATTCTACTTACAAACCCATCTAGACAACCAAATTATTTTCGGACAAGTAGGCCATAAAAAATGTTGGCAAATGCATATGGCCAAAACAATGGTGTTTTCTAGGCCGAACGAACAATGTTTTATACGAATGAATAATGTGCCCGTGAACATGAAAGTTGCCTTTTGAAACTGGATAACAGTTAAGAAAAGCACATGGAGCAGCACGAACTTAATAAACATAAAGAATAGGAACACAGCACAACTACTTACTTTTTTGCAGCACTCTCCGGGTCTTTCGGTACTGCTTGTGCTCTCTTAATTTCAGGTCCGACCACCGCTTCCTGAGCTGATCTTTCGATCGTCGTACCCCGAAATTCCGGTGCAGACTCTTGACCACTTTCGCCATGATCTTGGCCTTTCTGACATTGGGGTTGGGGTAAGGTCCATACTTCCTGTCACAGTCGGCCCTCTTCAGGATGTCCACCATCTCCAACATCTCCCCAAAGGACATATTCGATGCCTTAAGTCTTCTCCTTCTGGATCGGGACGTTTCAGGCTCTGGGCTTTCCTCCCCCTCCTCCTCGTTGCTGTAATTAGCACGCACCTGTTGTGTCTCCGCCATGTGCTCTTCCCCCACTGTACCGAACGAGAAGGGGCGGGGAATAGACTAGAAAGAACGTCAGGGGCGGGCGGAGTTACACGCATGCGCAGTGTCTATAAAGCGTAACACGCGTGCGTAGTACGTACGATCTGTGAGCGGAGGAAGGAGTATCGGAGGCGCCGATCGTGATAACGAAGGTAAGATCTACACTTGGGCCTATACTGCTTCTAGATTGAGGCCTATATTGTAACAAGATTAGGAGAGTTTTGCCTGACATTAGGGTTTGTCTTGTGTTGTGTCTTGCAGATAAATAGATTGAGGCCTATATTGTAACAAGATTAGGAGAGTTTTGTCTGACATTAGGCTTTGTCTTGTGCTGTGTCTTGCAGATAAAATGGATGGCTTCAATGACCACAACTTCCTCCCCCTGTTCATAGACAAGTATAGGGAGCTGCCCTGTCTGTGGCAGGTGAAACATCCACATTATAATCATAAACAAAAGAGGCAGGTAGCGCTGGAGAAACTGCTGGAGTTGGTGACACCAGTGGTCCCCATGGCAACCATCCCCTATTTAAAAGCCAAAATTGGTGGCCTGAGGAGCACTTATCTTAGGGAGTGCAAGAAGGTCACGGATTCCCAGAGATCCAGAGCTGCAGCATATGACGTTTATGTCCCCAGGCTGTGGTATTATGAGAGACTGTGATTTCTGTCAGACCAGACTGGAGTCAGGGAATCCCTCTCAACCCTTCCTTCCACCCTATCTTCCACCCCAGCTGAGGCTTCCGATGTCCAACCTGGGACTTCCAGCCAGGAAGAAGTGGAGGAGCCCAGCTGGAGCCAGGTATAGAATTCTTCTACAGATTTCTGGTCAATAAATAAATGATGTTTACTAGATGTTATTATTGATCACTAATTGCTGATTTAATACAGTTTTTTACATATCAATAGACAGTAGTGGGCAAAAATAATTGGGACAAGAATGAAAAATGCTGTGCTCAGAAGGATAGTCTGTTATATTTGTTAACATTCAATTTGCAACAGTCATGAGATGAAAATTGTGTGTGATTGATGACTAAAAAACTAAAACTATGTCCCTTTTTCATACACAGGAAGACCTCAGCCAGGACAAGGCTGTGGAATGTGGCACACAGGAGGAGGCTGTGGAATGTGGCAGCCAGGAGGAGGGGGGGCTAAGTGGCAGCCAGGAGAAGCCTGGGCCCAGTAGGAGCCTGACCGAATCGCAGGTCCCTCCCCTCCGCCTTCCAACCAAAAGACCCAGGAAGGGGAATCACGTGCAGGATTCAGCACTCAGGCTCATTCAGGAGGCTTCTGCATCCCTCAGAGCCACCCCCACTCCTGAAGAGGCCTTTGCTGCCACCAAACTGCAGGCCATGCAGCAGGGTCAACGCCAGCTGTGTGAGGACCTTCTTTATAAAGTCCTAACTAAGGGGGTAAGTGGCGAAATCACACCCAATACCCACCTGAGTGAGTTGGACCATCCTCCTCCTCCTGCCACAACTACACCACCACAGCCACAGCGGGGAAGGAAGCGTGGAAGGAAGACCAGAGAGTGATGACCTGGGTTCAGTCTGGTCTGACAAAAGATGCAGTCTCTTGTATGACCACAGCCTGGGGACACAGATGTCATCTGCTGCTTTCAGGATCTCTGGGACTTCTGGACCAGACTGCACTCCCTTAGATATGGACTCCTCAGGCCACCAATTTTGCAGTAAAATAATTGATGTGTGCCCTGGGGGCCAAAGGATTCACCAATTTCTGCTGTTTCTCCAGCGTTGCCTCCCTCTTTGTTTGGTTTTGAGCCCTTAATAAAGGATTTTTTGTTTCAATTATACTCGCCTATGTGTGTTTTCCTTCAAAAAGGACAGTTTGTTTGTGAGGAGGCAGGTACATTTCAAAAATACAATGTGAAGTTAACAAGGGACACCAACATCAAACAATCTCATTGAGATTAAATAATACAAGATATCAATGGTGTGGTAACTTGACACACAAAACACACACAAAAATATTCTGGAGTAAAACCCAAAAAAACAAAAAAAAATCAGCCTTGAAAAAAAAATACAAAACAAAACTAAAAAAAAATCAGCCGTGAAAAAAATACAAAACAAAAATAAAACAACAAAAAAGAAATTTGGTCAGATGTGACAAATCAAAATATATTGAGGGAATCACGATAAATATTAACCACTTCAGCCCCGGAAGGATTTACCCCCTTCCTGACCAGGGCGTTTTTTGCGATTCGGCACTGCGTCGCTTTAACTGATTATAATTGCGCGGTCGTGCGACGTGGCTCCCAAACAAAATCGACGTCCTTTTTTTCCCACAAATAGAGCTTTCTTTTGGTGGTATTTGATCGCCTCTGCGATTTTTATTTTTTGCGGTATAAACAAAATAAGAGCGACAATTTTGAAAAAAACGCATTATTTTTTACATTTTGCTATAATAAATATCCCCCAAAAATATATAAAAAAACATTTTTTTTCTTCAGTTTAGGCCGATCGTATTCTTCTACATATTTTTGGTAAAAAAAATCGCAATAAGCGTTTATTAATTGGTTTGCGCAAACGTTATAGTGTTTACTAAATAGGGGATAGTTTTATGGCATTTTTATTAATAATTTTTTTTTTACTAGTAATGGCGGCGATCAGCGATTTTTATTGTGACTGCGATGTTATGGCGGACATGTCGGACATTTTTGACACATTTTTGGGACCATTGTCATTTATACAGCGATCAGTGCGATTAAAAATGCACGGATTACTGTGTAAATGGCACTGGTAGTGAAGGGGTTAACCACTAGGGGGCGGGGAGGGGTTAAGTGTGTCCTAGGGAGTGATTACTAACTGTAGGGGGATGGGCTGTGTGGGTGACGTCACTGATCTCTGCTCCGATGACAGGGAGCAGAGATCGAGTGACACTTGTTACTAGGCAGAACGGGGAGATGCTGTTTACAACGGCATCTCCCCGTTCATCCGCTCCGTGAGGCGATCGCGGGTATACCCGCGGCGATCGAGTCCGCGGGACCCGCGACCCGACTCACGGAGCTCCCGGCCGGCGCGCGCGCCGCCGGCGGCGCGCACGCAATGGCACGGCGGGAAATTCAAATGGACGTACAGGTACGCCCATTTGCCCAGCCATGCCGCTCTGCCGACGTACATCGGCGTGCGCCGGTCGGGAAGCGGTTAAAGAAAGAAGTTTGTGAGAAGTCTGTGTGAACATGAGCAGCAAAACGAATTCATTCTTCTCACATTATAAAGAAGAAGAGAGTGGTCTGTATTAAACAATTTAAAACATTGCAGCATGACGAAAGTGCTCTATCCGTTCCGAACGCTAATTTTACCAGACCGAGCTGTTTCGTCTCTGAATTTCTTCTGAGCATGCGTGGCACTTTGTGCGTCGGAATTGGCCACACACGGTCGGAATTGACGCAATCAGATTTTGTTGTCGGAAAATTTTATAGCCTGCTCTCAAACTTTGTGTGTCGGAAAATCCGATGGAAAATGTTCGATGGCGCCCACACACGGTTGGAATTTCCGACAACACGCTCCGATCGCACATTTTCCGTCGGAAAATCCGACCGTGTGTACGGGGCATGAGACATTGAACACCTTTTGTTCTGATGCACGTAGAAATTATTTAATCTATTTAACCACTTCAGCCCCGGAAGGATTTACCCCCTTCCCGACCAGAGCACTTGTTGCGATAAGGCCCTGCGTCCCTTTAACTGACAATTGGGCGGTCGTGCGACGTTGCACCCAAACAAAATTGATGCCCTTTTTTTCCCACAAATAGAGCTTTCTTTTGGTGGTATTTGATCACCTCTGTGGTTTTTATTTTTTGCGCTATAAACAAAAAAAGAGTGACAAAAAAGCTTTTGTCATTCTGAAAAAATAGCAATAAATATCCCCCCAAAAAAATAAAAATAAATATATATATATATATATATATATATATATATATATATATATATATAATGTCTTCCTCAGTTTAGGCCGATATGCATTCTACATATTTTTGGTTAAAAAAAAATCACAATAAGCGTATATTGATTGGTTTGTGCAAAAGTTATAGCGTCTACAAAATAGGGGATAGATTTATGGCACTTTTATTATTAATTTTTTTTTATTCGTAATGGCTGTGATTTTTATCGTGACTGCGACATTGCGATGGACACATCGGACACTTTTGACACTATTTTCGGACCAGTGACATTTATATAGCGATCAGTTCTATAAAAATGCACTGATTACTGTGTAAATGACACTGGAAGGGAAGGTGTTAAACACTAGGGGGCGATCAAGGTGTTCCCTCACTGTGTTCTAACTGTAGGGAGGATGGGCTCACTAGAACATGACAGAGATCACTGCTCCCGATCACTGGGAGCAGTAGATCTCTGTCATGTTGCTGGGAAGAACAGGGAAATGCCTTGTTTACATAGGCATCTCCCCGTTCTGCCTCCCCGTGTCACGATCGCGGGCCACCGACAGACATTGAGTCCATGGGACCCGTGGGCACGCTCACGTGAAGGGCGCATGCCTACTAGCCCACGATTTAAAGGGGACGTACAGGTACGCCCATTTGTGCAGCCGTGCCATTGTGCCGACGTACATCGTTGTGCGCTGGTTGACAAGCTGTTAAACTGAAAGTTCAATTGGGCTTTAAAAGGCTGGGGTAGAGGTCACATTGATTAACATATGTGACTGTCATACAGCAGCTTCAAATGTCTCACCCACGATAGAAATACTCAGCATCCACACTGAACCAATATATTGCACCAGGATGAATAGAGTTAAAGTGGATGTAAACCCTCACATATACCCAGTGAAGTGAACAGCCCCAGATGATACACAGGGATGAAACAAATCTCCCTACATAAGTTTTACATGTATATCTGCTGTCTTTCCCTTTCTAGAATCTTTCTTCCTCATTCAGTAGTGGCTGTGGAGTCTGGGCTTACATTGTGTGAGAGCTGATTGGAGGAAAGGCACACCCCCCCTCCACATAGACAGAGGAACGGAGGAACATGCAGAGCTGCAGTCTGAATAGACAAGCTCTCTACTAATCTCCCTCTAAGCTCCCTCCCCAACACAAATTTTCAGCTGCTGTTCTCTCCTGTGTCAGAGAATTTGTCAGAAGTTATCATGCTGATAACAGAGGAAAGGACCAGCAAAAAGACACAGTACTTAGAGCTTTGGAGAGAGATAAGTAAACACTAAGGGGGGGGGTATGCCTGTATATAAAAAATGATGTACAAGTGAATGTGAGAGATGACATCACTAAGGGAGGAGGGGGAATCCTTATGGGTAGTGCTGCAAAGGGATGAAACTAAGGGCAAAGTAATACTGGGAGTATGCTATAGGCCCCCTAACCAGAGTGAGGAGGCGGAGATGGATCTCCTATCACAATTTGGACTAGTGGCAAGGATGGGAAGTGTCATAGTGGGGTATTTTTAATTATCCAGACATAGACTGGGTAGAAGGAACCGCGCAGTCATCTAAGGCGCGCCAGTTCCAAAATGTCTTGCATGACAATTTCATGGGTCAGATGGTAAACGCACCAACTATAAACAATGCATTGCTAGACCTACCGATTACCAACAATACAGACCTGATCACGGATGTGGAAATACAGGGCAATTTAGGAAACAGCAATCACAGGTCAATTAGTTTCAGTTTTTGCTAGAAGATACAAATTATAAATAAAATCTTAGGAACAAAGAACACAGAGAAGAAATGGGTATGCTTTAAGAGCATATTAAATAAGGGCATAATAAAAGTCCTGGGTGGCTTAACTCCAATGTAAAAATGCATATAAAAGCAAAGGAGAAGGCCTTCAAAAATACAACGATCATCATCAGCATTCCAACGTTACAAAGAATGCAACAAGAAATGTAAGGGTGCAATCAGGGCTGCTAAAATAGAACACAAAAGGCACATAGCGAAGGAGAGTAAGAAAAATCCCAAGAAATTCTTTAAGTACATAAATAGTAAGAAAGGGAGGTCAGATCATATTGGTCCCATAAAGAATGATGAAGGTAATCTTGTTACTAAGGATGGGGAGATGGCCAAGGTATTGAATTTATTCTTCTCCTCAGTATTCACAAGGGAATCGGGGGGCTTCAGTAACCAAAATTGCAATGTTTATCCTCATGACACGTCACAGGAAGCACCCTCATGGCTAACAGAGGACTGAATTAGAAATAGACTCGAAAAACTTAACATTAATAAGTCACCAGGACCAAATGGCTTGCACCCGAGGGTCCTTAAGGAACTCAGTCAAGTAATTGCCAGACCATTGTTCCTAATTTTTCCGGTCTACTGACTGGAATGGTACCAGCTGATTGGAGAAAAGCCAATGTAGCACCAATATTTAAAAAAGGGGCGAGATACATCCCTGGGAATTTCAGACCAGTTAACCTAACATCAATTGGATGCAAGCTCTTGGAGGGGATGATAAGGGATTATATACAAGATTTTAGTAATGACAACGGTATCATTAGCAGTAATCAGCATGGATTCATGAAGAATCTTTCTTGCCAAACCAATCTTTTAATCTGCTATGAGGAGGTGAGTTGCCATCTAGATAAAGGAAGGCCCGTAGACGTGGTGTATCTGGATTTTGCAAAAGCATTTGATACAGTTCCCCATAAACGTTTACTGTACAAAGTAAGGTCAGTTGGCATGGACTATAGGGTGAGTACATGGATTGAAAACTGGCTACAGGGGTGAGTTCAGAGGGTAGTGATAAATGGGGAGTACTCAGAATGGGCAGGGGTGGAAAGTGGGTTCTCCCAGGGTTCTGTCCTGGGACCAATCTTATTTAATTTATTCATAAATGACCTGGAGGATGGGATAAACAGTTCAATCTCTGTATTTGCGGACGATACTAAGCCAAGCAGGGCAATAATTTCTCTGCAGGATGTAGAAACCTTGCAAGAAGATCTGAACAAATTAATGGGGTGGGCAACTACATGGCACATGAGGTTTAATGTGTAAAAATGTAAAATAATACATTTGGGTGGCAAAAATTTGAATGCAATCTACTCAGTGGGGGGAGAATCTCTGTGGGAATCTAGGATGGAAAAGGACCTGGGGGTCCTAGTAGACAGGCTAAGAAATGGCATGCAATGTCAAGCTGCTGCAAGCAAACTAAACTGAATATTGGTAAGCATTAAAAAGGGGATTAACTCCAGAGATAAAATGATAATTCTCCCACTCTACAAGACTCTGGTCAGGCCTCACCTGGAGTATGCTGTCCATTTCTGGGCACCAGTCCTCAGGAAGGATGTGCTGGAACTGGAGAGAGTCCAGAAAAGGGCAACAAAGCTAATAAAGGGTCTGGAGGAAATTACTTATGAAGAAAGGTTACAAGCACTGAACTTGTTCTCTGGAAGACAAAGACAATTTCATAGCTCAACTCACCAACCAGTCTGCTGACCAACCAAATTAGCCTGTCTAACCGTCTGTTAAAAGCAGGGGTTTAGTTAGCACACATTTGCAAACGCATGTGAAAGCTGCAAGGCCTCGTCAAGGCACCCTGTATTACTTGCAGTCCTAACACTACTAAATTTATAAGTGTCTCCACAGTGGAAGCACATGCATTGAATGGATAGGTGTGAGACAGGTGAGCCTGGAGGCGGCCCTAGCCCCCTTAAAGGGACAGGAGCACACTGGACACCCAGCAAGAGCACAATGGCAGCAAAGGTGTCCAGTGTGTCCCTGACCCACATTTACGAACAGTAACAAAACACTGGCCACCGCCCACACCCATAACTGGCCTTTTGGTTGGTCAGCAGACTGGTTGGTGAGTTGAGCTATGGAATTGTCTTTGTCTTACATGTATATGCCCTCCATGTGCTCCTTACTGTGAAGGCCAGTTATGGGTGTGGGCGGTGGCCAGTGTTTTCATGCTGACTAAATGCATGATGCTGCAGGCACCACACTAAGCACTTTTGCTGCCAGTCCATTGTGCCTGTAAAGAGAGGTTGTCATAGGAATTACCTCTGTGAACAGACCAACAGGGGCAGAAATATCAGGAATAATGTCAATTAGCATCACAGTTCAGGGAACAAAGTTATTTTATTTGTGTTGTACAGGACACAGGCAAAGTATTCAGAGACCCTGGGTTATAGGATCGTACCTTCAGGTGATTGGACACTGGCATGCTTTTGAGGACAAGCCCATTGGGTGCCTCCCCTATGAACCTACCACACTCCGTGAGTCCTCAGTTATGCTTGATTCCTAAGGTGATGTACTTCTTCTCCTTCATGGAGAAATCACTCTTAGCTCAACTATTTTTTTTTCTTTATTTTATCCTTGGGGTCTTCAAACAACTTCTCACTGCCTTCTAATGCAACATATAGAAGCAGTGCATCTGGATCACGCAACCTTGGTAAGCCTTAGGAGCCAGACTCCACACTGTGGGGACGGCTTGTAATGTTGCTTTGGGCACTGGATGCTGCATGGTTGCTCACCTTGGCACTTGGTGCAACATGTGTAGTCAGCAGCAGGGTACTATACAGGTCCAGGGCCGTGGTCCATCCCTATGGAACCCGTTCCCTGAACACCCCTTTGGGGGTATTCCTACCAAGAGGGATGAAGCCTGGACTTTATATACAATCCAGAGTTGTGGACAGGAAAGACATAGTCACCCTGTGCCTATGCTTCTTACTGTGACTATAAATGACCAGGTAATATTTCAATTCATTATAGTGTAAACTATAAATTTGGAGCTAAAATTCAACCATTTAGAGCTCAGTCTCAGGTGGATGAACAGTTGTGGCATCACACCAATAGTCTCACTTGTTTTACTGCCACTTCTTCCTCTAACCCTTATATGGTACTTAGGCTCTTCTTCTCACCTTTTCACCAGTGGCGGCTGGTGCTCAAAATTTTTGGGGGGTGCATACAAACTGAAAAAAAAACATCAATTACAGCTACTGTGCCATCAAACGCAGCCACTGTGCTTATCAAACGCAGCCACTGTGCCCATCAAGCACAGCCACTGTGCCATCAAACGCAGCTACTGTACCCATCAATTGCTGCCAGTGTGCCCATCAATTGCCGCTACTGTGCCCTATCAAATGCTGCCAGTGTGTCCATCAATTACCACTACTGTGCCCCATCAAATGCTGAAAGTGTGCATCGCCCGGCACTTACCTGTCTCGCAGCGGGTCAGCAGCTGTGTCCTGTACGCTCCTTGATGTCTTCTTTTGTCCTCTCTATCAGGCATCCAATCACAGTGGCTGAAACGTCAGGCGACAGGTAACAGACCCGAGCACCTGATTGGCCGAGAGGCAGTTCAGTGTTAGCAAAGCGAATTCCTTCGCTTTGTTAACACACAGCTGAGTAAACAGCGAACGCACAGCATTGCGCCCACTGTTCACGCCTATTAGAGCCTATGGCACCCCGCTGCTGTAATTCAGGTGCCCGACACCCAAAAAGGGGCTGGACACCTGAATAGGGGGTGTCAGCGGCCATGCAATGCATGAATCTATCTATGGTGATAGAGCGGTGCCAGGAGAGAGTGGGCGGCGCTCCTGTGCCCTTTATGGACGCACCACCACTGCTTTTCACTATGAGGATTCACTACAGCAGGGATATGCAATTAGCGGACCTGTTGCAGAACTACAAGTCCCATGAGGCATAGCAAGACTCTGACAGCCACAAGCATGACACCCAAGGGCAGAGGCATGATGGGACTTGTAGTTTTGCAACAGCTGGAGGTCCACTAATTGCATATCCCTGCACTACAGGATGGTTTATACCCGGATTGCTGCATTCTCCTTCTGGAGACCCTTATCCTATACTCTGTACCCTACTCTTTGAGTATCCGACAAGGGAACACCCTCATATGTAGCCATTGTGGAGACCAGGCGAAAGAGAGCCATTGTGAAACTGCAGGCGAACATTCACTGCCAAAGGTCCGCACAACAACCAATCTCAGAGTGAGCCCTGGTTTTAGATGCCTTGATAATTCCCTGGTCTCTGTTCAGGCTAATCTATGCCTCCCCCTCCAGTGCGAATGCAAGGGAGGAAAATAGTGATTCTCATTGCACAGAACTGCTCCAGAAGAACCTGGTACAAAGACATACTCAGAATTCTAATAGACAACTGCTAGCCTCTATTTGCCATTTCATCCTGCTGCTCAGTCTCTGCCTTTAATGGCATGGCTAACCCATGGTGTGTATGTGAACTGCTCAGGCTGCAAAGAAGTGTAGTCCTGTGCCTGCTGCTGTGAGTGCTGTCTGGGAAGGAGCCCACCCATGCTCCAGACAATAATAGATAAGAGCTGAAGGTACCGGGAACAGCACATCCGAACAAGACTTGCTGTGTGTGAACAAGTGGCAGTAAGCCCATGAGTAGACTCCAGTGGGGGAAGTGAAACGTGTTGGGGGCATGGCCTGGCGGGGGTCCAGGCTGTGACTGCCACTTGTTCACACACAACAGGTCTTGTTCTGATGTGCTACTTCCAGGACCTTCACCTCTTATCTATCTTTAATGGCATAGCTGCTAAAGCCCAGGTCTTAAAAGACAGAGGGGTCTCTGTGGTTGTTATTCCTATCTTGCTAAAAGCAAAAAAGCCACTTCCGGGAAGATGTACTATCATGCCTAGAAATCCATCTTTGCTTGACAGGTCTAAACACAGGCACTTCAATCTCAGAGATCGAAGGCCTTCCTACAATCAGGTCTTGACCAGAACTTGGCCTTAAGCACTTTGCAAGGACAGGTTCCGGCCTTGTCGGTTCTCTTTCACATGGATCACAGGACTAGCAATAAAGGGGTAAAACCTTTCCGAGTTGAAGTGGTTAATTGAGCCAGCAACAGGCAGAACCAATCAAATACTCTGAGTTTAGGGAAGACCTGCAGAGGGCAGAAAATAAAAAACAGCTCAGGCTGGTTACAGCCTAGCAACAACACACACAAAATGTAGCTAGGGTTACAACAGCATAGGACAGGGTCTCTATGGATGGTGGATGGTGTATTTGCCGATACCAGGGTGAAGGGGTTGCCAGGATGGCAGGAACTGCCAGCAGAGTGGAATTTTAATTAGTCACTCATCTCTGCTCACGAACCATGTGTGGCTCTTACACTTTGTCTGAACACCTGCTGGGTGGTACATTTCATCGAACCACAAAGACAACCAAAGTCTAATCAAAATTAGTTCATTGATCTGTTTATCACAACATTTTTGTCCATGGACAAGTCCAAGTTAAAAATAATATCAGCAATTACTGTTAAGTATTGATTAAAAGAAAGCGTAACGTAGCAGCATGGATAATGTGTCAAAACACAGCAAGTGCACTTTTAAAATGATGTCCAGACCATAATCACACCGTGATAAAAGAATATGTTTACTATATTCATGATAAAATCAGTATTTACCCTTTTTCTGTTAATATACAGTAAGTGTAATGTCTTTCACAATAGCAAAATCACAAAATATGACATCTGTCACTGTTTTTTCTGGGGCATTGGCTGTTGAAAGAATACAAAAGCTAGCAAAACATTGATCCTACCATGCTATGTGTCATGGACATTTTATATTTTATTGTGATGTGTCATAACTTGAAAAAGTTTAGGAAGCACTGTCTTGCAGCCATAAATGTATGATATGGTATTGCTGACTTACTTTGAAGAAGCATGTTGTTTGTCTTTGGGCTACAGTTCTTTCTGAGTTACCACCCTGAAACAAGTATGCAGCAAATGAAGTTAGAGAGAAATGTAGAGGCTGCCATATATTCCAATTAGAAAACTGGTTGTCTCTGGTTACATCCATTTTTTGATAAAGTAAAAAATACTGAGCTATATACGCTGATCCGCCATAACTTTATGACCACCCACCTAATATTGAGCAGGTCCCTCTTCTGCTGCCAAAATAGCCCTGACCCATCGGGGCATGGACACCATTAGACCTCTGAAGGTATGCTGTGGTATCTGGCACCAAGCTGTCATTAGCAGATCCTTTAAAACCACTTAACTGCTTGCCGACCAGACGCTGCAGTTTCACTGCGGCAACATGGCACGATTGCGCGAATCGCCGTTATGTTATGTCGCTTCCCATTTTGGCCACTAGGGCCACGCGCGTGCCCGCTGCTCGACCCCGGAGCCAATGCGAGTGCCCGGCGGTCGCGACAAATCGCAAAAAATGGCCTGGTCAATCAGCAGCCAAATCTTCAGGGGCTGAAGTGGTTAAGGACACTCTTTCTGAGATTTGGTGTTCACAAGTTAAAAACAGTTTTTTTTTTGCTAGAAAATTACTTAGAGCCCCCAAACATTGTACATTTTTATTCTAACACCCTAGAGAATAAAATGGCGGTCGTTGCAATACTTTCTGTCAC
The DNA here is from genome assembly GCA_037952835.1 of Lithobates septentrionalis. Classification (NCBI taxonomy): domain Eukaryota; kingdom Metazoa; phylum Chordata; class Amphibia; order Anura; family Ranidae; genus Lithobates; species Lithobates septentrionalis. The sequence goes on along the minus strand of JBBDGP010000639.1, from coordinate 2,923,575 downwards.
ACCGTATTTGCGCAGCGGTCTTACGAGCTCACTTTTTTTGAAAGAAATACATTTTTTGAATTATAAAAATAAGACAACAGTAAAGTTAGCCCATTTTTTTTATATTGTGAAAGATAATGTTACGCTGAGTAAATAGATACCTCACATGTCATGCTTCAAAATTGTGCACGCTCGTGGAATGGCAACAAACATTTACCCTTAATCTCCATAGGGGAAATGTAAAAAATTCTACAGGTTGCCTGTTTTGAGTTACAGAGGAGGTCTAGGGCTAGAATTATTGCTCTCACTCTAACGATCGCAGTGATACCTCACATGTGTGGTTTGAACACCGTTTTCATATGTGGGTGCTACTCAGGTATGCGTTCGCTTCTGCACACGAGCTTGGTGGAACGGGGCGCATTTAAATTTTTTTTTTATTATTTATTTTACCTTTTATGTTTTATTTTTACACTGTTCTTTTAAATAAAAAAAAAATGTGTCACTTTTATTCCTATTACAAGGAATATAAACATCCCTTATAATAGAAAAAAAGCATGACCTCTTAAATATCTATTTTTTCAAAATTTTGAGCGTTTTTTGAATCAAGCACAAAAAATAAAAAACCCATTGGTGATCAAATACCACCAAAAACAAAGCTCTATTCAGTGTACAGCATTTCATTACTACGCACCTTGAAGATTCTGAGGCCACATGGAAAAAGGTGTTATGGTCAGATGAGACTTACATGAATTATTTGGCCTCAACACCAAGCGATATGTCTGGAGGAAATCCAATACAGCTGACCATCCAAATAACACCCTTCCTACAGTAAAGCATGGAGGTGGTAATATGCTGTTATGGGGGTGTTTCTCTGCAGCAGGAACTGGAGCACTTGTAAGGGAAGAAGAAAAATTGGATTGGGCAAAATACCATCAAATTCTTGAGGAAAATCTGCTGCCCTCTGACAGAAAGTTGTCAATGGGAAGAAGGTTTACCTTCCAACATGACAATGACCCAAAGCACACAGCAAAAATGTCTTTGCATGGCCTAGTCAGAGCCCAAACCTAAACCCCATTGAAAATCTGTGGAATGACTTGAAGCCTGCAGTCCACAAACGGTCACCATCAAATTTAACTGAACTTGAGCAGTTCTGCAAAGAAGAGTGGGCAATTATTGCAAAGTCTAGATGTGCAAAGTTAGTAGAGACATATCCCAACAGACTAAAGGGTGTAATTAAAGCAAGATGTGGTTCAACAAAATACTGACACAAGGGGGTGATCCTTTTTCCATCTTCACTTGGATGTTATAGGTTGCACTAGTAAATACAGCTGGATAAAACAAGAACTGTGCCAGTTTAATTCCAGGCTGCTTAGCAAAAACAATTTGATTCTTTTAAAGGGGGGGGGGGGGGTGATTCTTTTCTATACCCACTGTATATGTATATTTACAAGTACTGGGCAGCACAGTACCTAAATGGTTAGCACTTCCACCTGACAGCAATGGGGTCTTTGGTTTGAATCCCAACCATGGCACTACCTGCATGGAGTTTGCATGTTCTCCCTGTGCTTGTATTGCCGCGTACACACGGTCGTACTTTTCGTCTACAAAAGTCGGACAGCCTGTCCGACAGACTTCCGGCAGACTTTCGGTGGACTTGCGGCGGACTTGCGGCCTACTTTCTAACGAACGGACTTGCCTACACACGACCACACAAAAGTCTAACGGATTCGTACGTGATGACGTACACCGGACTAAAATAAGGAAGTTCATAGCCAGTAGCCAATAGGTGCCCTAGCGTGGCTTTTTGTCCGTCGGACTAGCACACAGACGAGCGGATTTCGGGGTCCGTCGTAGTTACGAAGTAAAGTTTTAAAACATGTTTCAAATCTAAAGTACGTCGGATTTGAGGCTAAAAAAGTCAGTTGAAAGTCCGGAGAAGCCCACACACGATCGGATTACCAGCCAGCTTTAGTCCATCAGCGTCTGTTGGACTTTTGTAGACGAAAAGTAGGACCGTGTGTACGCGGCATAAGAGTTTCCAAAGACATGCTGGTAGGTAAATTGGCCCTAGTGTGTGTGTATATGTTTAGAGACCTTAGATTGTAAGCTCCTTGACGGCAGGGACTGATGTGAATGTAAAGCACTGTGTAAATTGTCAGCCTATATAAGTACCTGAAATAAATAAACTAGCCAATGTTAAATGTAAATACTTGTGCAACAGTCAGTACAGGTCTGGTAACTGTATAAGAATGTTTATGGTGATCTTTTTCTGCCACCTAGTGGAAGACACATGAGTATACACAAAGAGCGTTTGGCAAAATGTTTTCAAATCTAATGTCCTATATGAACAGATAAAAGGACCCAAGATTACATTTAGCATCAATGGTCTCAATTAAAATCCTATTGGATTTTTTTTTTAGAGCCCATCTCTGGGCAAGTGTATTTTTTTAAGGTCCCCCACTCCCATGCAGCCCCTGTTTTATTTTTTAGTCTTTTAGTCTTTTAGTTTTTAGTCTGTAAAAGTCATCTCCTAGAGCCCTGCTCATTGGCCTCAATCACGCATCCTGCATTTATCAAAAACAATTGTTTTCTGTGTGCTCTGTTCACACCATACATGTCCCGTGTGTGCACTATGCATGTATGCATTTTAATGCAAGCAACTCGCCACACTGCATGTCGCTGCAATGCACTGTGGTGCATAGAGTTGAGTAAAGTGTAATTTTACTACACATCAGTAAAGTAAAAAAAAAAAAAGAGACCTTTATAGCCATTAGTAGTTACTAACTATAATAGTGTTTTGACCAGCAGTAATCCAATGCATGCTGTCCCTGATTGCTTCTAGGTAAGCCTGCCCATATACTGTCTTAATTATTATTAACTGTATATTGAAATTTAAAGGAAACCAGTATCAGTACTACTATTATGTGCAGGTTGCCTTTGATGGAATTTCCTTCTGAAAATGCTACTTACCCAGCTGTCACGTTGATCCAATGTCTTCAATAAGATCTTTAGTTTTGACCTCAATCTGCATGCTTGTTTCAGGTCAACCAGTCAGGCAACGGTTATGCCGTGTACACACGACTGGACTTTTCAGCATCAAAGGTCCGACAATCTTTCCGACGGATTTTCGATGGAGTTACGACGGAGTTCCATCGAATGGGACTTGTCTACACATGATCACAACAAAGTCTGATGGATTCGACCGTGATGACGGAAGATCGGACTAGAATAAGGAAGTTCATAGCCAATAGCTGCCCTTGCGTCGTTGTTCGTCCGTCGGACTAGCATACAGATGAACGTATTTTTCGACCGGACTCGAGTCCGTCGGAAAGATTTGAAACATGTTCTATTTCTAAAGTCCGTCTGATTTTTCGACAGCAAAGGTCCGATTAAGCCCACACACGATCAAATTGTCCGGCGGATTCGTTCCGTCGGACCTTTGCTGTCGAAAAGTCCGGTCATGGGTACATGACATTATTCTTAGGATGTCAGCAATGCAACCTCTTGTAATTCTCAGTACAGGTCTCCTTTAAACCAAAACTGTTCTTTATTAATGAAGAGTAACACAACAGGTTTGCATTATGATCTTATTTGCATACCCATATTGATCTTGCCTGGACCAATGTAAGTATGCATATCTCATACCCGAGGGACCACTGTGGAAACTGACAGTCACTGTAGTAGTCCTCGCTACTATAGTGATCGCTGCAGTCTTCTGGGTGCTGGGCCAAGTGGCTACCCCATTGCATACTGACCACAGGAATTTGCTCACTGCCATTCACAGAATACCTTGTATTTTTTTCAGTGGAACTTTAGGCAAAGTAAATAAAATGGGCGGACAGGCAGGATTTTTAATGCAGAAGAGACATGCGACATGTTTTGTCTTTGTCTCTTCTGCATTAAAACTACTTACCTGCCTGTCCGCCCTTTGTACAGTAAGCTGCACACACGCAGCTTACTGTACAAATTCGGCAATCTAAACTCCTGCAAATGCGTTATCCCAGCTGGAAGGGAGCCCGAGGGCGCCACAACACTGGATCTAAGGTGAATATTGTTCCTCTTTAAAACAAGGTGTCCTCTAATTAGACAAGGTGCAGATTGTGATGTCACCACCACCCTTCTCCTGACCTCTTCCAATCAGAAGATTATGGCTAGCACTGTAGTATCACTGATGACTATCGTGATTGTCAACTTCCACAGCAGTCCCTAAGGTATGAGATATACACTTACCTGGAATTTAGCTTTATTGCTTCCCTCTCCACAAGTATACACCCAACTTTACATCACTCCCCTGCTTCTGCATTCAGTGCTGGGAGTAGGAAGAAGCTCCAGGTTTGGGTTGAACATGAGTTTGCCCTGAACACAGCCTGTTCAAAGTTTGGTGAATGGGCGGGCAGTGTGCCTACTTCCCCAAACTTTCATATAATTTAGCGGGTCGCACACCAGTGACGTCACCCAACAGCACATGTCGCAGTTCCCTGCTCCAGAGACGGTCCCTCTAATAAAAGAAGTGATGTCATTCATTTGCAGCTTGCTGATCTACACATTGGTTCTCAGCAGGGCATAGACAGGATTGTTCAGCCGGCACCTGGCATGTCCTACAGAGGAAGGAGCATTTGGAGTAGTGAAATCTATATGGATTTCCACCCGAACCAGTGATTGATGTAGTTGACCATTTGTCATTTAGCAGGGGTTTTACTACTGCTTCTAAATTACAGACTCCTTCTGGCTTTGAAATTGTAAATTAGCCATTGGGGACCCTAGGTGACATTGTTTACCAAATATGTTTTGGTTTAGCAGATTTTTTTCCTGGGTTCTCCAAACTTCTTGCAATCTGAACCTTGCTTGATTTGCTTACCTCTAAATAAGGAGCTGAAAAAAAAGCTTGGTATTCCTGAGCACGAGGGGGACACATGGCTCACTCTATGTATCAGGGCTGATGCTAGGTAATTGATCAATGCCGTCGCATGGGGTGTGGAAAGAATTCTCAGCCCTGACTAGCTAGAGCAACATGGGTCTTCGGTCATACTTGGGCTACCCCATGGGCGCTCTTAGCAACACTATGGTCCTGGGAACTAACTGTGTAAAAAGGCACATGGCCACGTTACTACGTTTTTTTGACACAGTGCCTCTATGGGCTAGGCCTTTTGACTAAGTCCTGGGCATTTTTTGCTACCAGGCCTCAGGGCCTAGCCAGTGAACCTGCACGCGCACTAATTATTTATTTTTCTCCTCATGTTTTGTCACTTTGCACTTTTGTCTGTGTGTCTTTTCTCACTAAGATGGAGGGTGTGTGTCTTTGGGCCTATCTTGAAGTCTAGGGGAAGGATGTGTGGCCATCAGGTTCTTTTCTCCCTTGAACTGTGGGGGGGGGTCTCTCTTCGGGAAAAATTGGAGGGTTATTAGATCTCATCACAGGATGGACTGTGGAGGTCTCATATGTAGAGCAGTGCCAACGTCCTATTTTAAATCTTAGAAAAAAGGGGGAAAGCCCCCTCACCTAGTACTCCTTGGTTGTCTGACCATAAGCACACTTTTTTGTTTGTGTTATTCGCGTACGCTTTTTTTGTACACTTAGATGTTTTGTTTTTGCGCACCACCACGGATTAGAAAAAAAACCTGGATCCCCTTCTTACTCTCAACTGCTGAAAAGAGCTGTAGTGGAGTAAAAGGAGAGGCAAGTATGGGCTGATGGGGAGGGGGGCATTAAAGCAAACCTTTTGCTTTGCCCTGCAATTTAAGCTACAGGGGTGGAATTATACTCTAAAAAAATATTACAATAACAGTATCTTGCTTTGAAGTCACTTTGAGGTCTTATCAACTCTAAACAGTACTTTGCGCACTAATTTATACAAATATGTATGTAAAACTGCTGACATTGAGAGCTTATCCATTCATACAGCCAGAGACTCGGCAATCAGAATATAGTTGTAGTATCTCTGTACCCCTAACAGTTCACAGCCAGAAGGAATTAACCAATCCAACTTGTCAGAGAATAACATGTTTAATGGGAATGTTTATGTCTCCCCGCATAGTTAAATCACTTGTGGCAGCAGTATATTATAAAAATAATAATAGCTTTTTAGTTATCAAGCACCTTATGAGTAAAGGAGCCCGAGGGAATAAAAGAAAGCCAAATTCAGCAATAAAGAAAAAAGCAAAATGTGCTATTAAAGCTTACCCTGTTAACATATGCAAATTGAAACAATGCTGGGAGATTTATTTTGTTGCTATTTCAAATGAGATTGTGTGTATGCGTGAGAAGGGAATGACTGCTTGTTTTCAGGCGCCTAGTTTATTAAGCACGTTGGCGCTAATACACATTATTTTTGTTTGGTAGCCTGGCGAGAATACTATTAAAAAAAATATATCAGTGTCTGAAAGTCTAGAAAGTTCAGAATGTCAGAGTCTAAAGTCCTACAGGCCCTGGTTGGATGTGCTGGGCCACCGATTAATGTGTGAACTTAGATTGGGCGTGATGGCTTCTATTTTGTCTCTTCTTCTTTGAGCATCAGAGCCTGTGGAATAATACACCAGCCTCACTCAAACAGTGAAAAGAGCAAAGCCCTAAGTGAAGTAGCCCATAGTAACTATTCAGAATCATTCTATCAAAGCCAGACCAGCACCAGACGCAGAGAAGAGCAATGAAGAGAAGAAGCTTAAGGCTCCGTTCACACCTGAGCAATTTTCTGCTTCTAGGTTGACGATCCAAGATACTCAACAAGCAAAATCCCATTCATTTCAATTGTCCATGTTCACATCTGAGCATTTTGTTGCCTGTAGCAAAACACCTTTCGCTCAAAAAAGGACATCAGCTTCTTTTTAGGCAGATTATAGGCAGATTGGAGTGTTTTTGGCCCCATAGACTTCAATGGGAACGCCTGAAAAATGTGCAGCATGAGCATTTTATGATCTTTTTGTTGCTCGTTTTCCAGCCAAACATTCCTTGCATTAAGGTAAAAAATGTCCCAGCAGTTGTATTGACCCCCTCACCCCTCTTATACTTGCCTGAGTCCCATTTCAATCCAGTGCTGTGCCACTCTGCAGCAGCACTCTCTTCTCTCTCCTCCCAGGACATGCAGGCAGCAACAGGAGCCATTGGCTCCTACTGCTATCAATTGAATACTGCGAGGAGGGAATGGGGGAGGTGGGGCCAAACCATGCTATGTGTGGCTATGGATGCACACAGCCTGGCTCAGGAGCAAGCCCACAGGTGCGCCAGCATAGGAAAAGGTTTCCTATGCTGGCGCACAGGGAAGGGGAGGAGAGGTTAGGGGCCACTCTGTGCAATACAATTGTACAGAGCAGGTAAGTATAACATGTTTTTATTTTTCAAAAATGTATACAGTAGTTTACAACTGTTTAAATACAATTACATGTAAATATATTTTTAATAACTACAGCATAATTTTCTGTTGTTTATTATCTGCCTGGAATTCAGCTTTAAAAGAAAAACTTGAAAAGAAAAAACACAGAGGCTGCCATCACTGGCTTCTTATTCTTTAAGTACAAACAAATTGTAATCTGTGCCAGATTTCCACATTAAATAATATAAGTTGCTGCGCTAAAAGATCAAAATAATACAAATGATAAAGAAAGTGTCCATATATAAACAACTCCTGGTATTCTCCAAACCAAGGAATCAGTGATGATGGATAAAAAATCTTTTGATAAGTGTCCAATATAAGTGAGCAGATATTCAATAACAACCTTATCCATGTGTACCACCACCGTGAATCATATATGGAAATCTAGACTCCAAAATATAAGAGTCTGGATAAACGTGAGTGGTATACAGAAGATCTGGACGATTCCCTCTATTTAAGCTGAAGGGGATGGTGCCATGGCAGATTTCCACATAGCCAGCATAGGCCCTGGTCTAGGGCAGCAGGGGTGCCAGAGCCCCCCCCCCCCCCCCTATACATCATAAGGCTTTTTCCTCTTGTATAATAAACTTCCAGACTGCCGCCCTTCCTGCAAACAATCCTGCTGGAGTCGGAGCATTATTTCTGTTCCTGTACGGTTTGTACATTTTTGTTAGTCAAATAGCAACTGTGTGCTTACGTGTGACCCACTCTGGGTTCTGTACACCTAGAACAGACCTACTAGCAGACTAGGGTAAGGGTGTGCCATGCTCTACTACTGGGCAGGTCAAGGTGTATTGACACAGAGGGCAAACTGTTCAGCTTACATACTCAGCATGGCTTTTTGGTTGATATTGATAATATGTTAAAAAAACCTCAGCTGAATCCCTTCTGCTCTGCCTTCAGTGCTGGGTGAAGGGGATATACAGAACCGTGTTCCAACACATGGGATTTGTATAAGAGGTGTTGCGTGAGATGTCATCAATGTGCAATGGTTTGCTTTTTCCTTTCCATGGAGTAAGATGAGGGCAACAAGATACAGTTGGCCTATAAGGGCAGAAAGTAGAAATCTAACCCTTGTTTATAATCAGGCTATTGTGCTTCTTTTTTTTATCTTGTAGAGTTGCATGGGTTATTCCCTTGAATATTGTGCTGTGTGTTTTAAAACATTATCATGTGATTCAGAAAGCTTGCAACTATTACGAACTATCTCAACTTGTAACTATTGGTTACTATTGCAACATGTAACTATTGGTTACTGTTGCATTAAATGAATTTCAAGAATGTGCTCATCAACATTCTTTCTAGAGCAGTACAGCTCATAATATTTAATGAATGTAATACTACAGAAAACTGTGAGACACATTATATAAGAATAATACAGATTACTGCTATTACAGCTCCTTCACAAATAATTTCTTCCACATCTATACTCCCTAATGCCCACTTAAAAATATTGATACCACATCAAGATATGAGATAAGAAGAAAAAATAACATAAAAAAGAGAAATAATTGGATAGTGAGATAGTGTGAAGGAAAAATAAACAAAACCACGTAACTACGAAAAATATTTTCTTTCACTTGCCTGAGTAAGAATATAGGTAAGGGGAATACTCTGTGCCGATGCTACTCTGTGGCAGGACCCTGAGGCTGCATAATGAGCAAAAAAGGACTTAATGTGTCCCTGGGCTGCAGGTTGAGACCATGGATTAAGAACTTTATTTTTATTTTTTTTGTCTGATTTTGAGTTTCATTTTAGTTGGGATGTGTCAGGATCACTTAAGTGCTCCTGCTCCCCAATCCAGCGTCTGGGTGTTAGCTGTTGCATTCTCCCTGTCTGTGTTCACCTGTTAGATGATTGATCTGATCAGTCACCTGATATAAGCAAACCCGAAAAATCTATCCCCTGCTTGTGATAGAGACAGAGTTACCTGCATTGTTCCTGATCAAGCCTCCCGTTTGTCTGTCTTGCTTTACTGTTGGATTTCCCTGTGTATGACCTGGATCGGATATTGGACTATTCCCTGAAATCAGCCTGCTTTTTACTTAGACTGTCATTGGATCGGATATTGGACTATTCCTTAAACTCAGCCTGCCTTTTTCTGGTCTGTCTTAGAACCACGCTATCTGTCTGCTATACTGCAAGTAGTCTGTTGTTTGCTCTGTTCGTGTCTGCCCAGGTGTGGTGGCCAGGCACTATAGCATTGTGTATAAGTCCTGGGGTCAACCAAGTACCGGTAGGCCTGCTTGCCTTAAGGGAAAGGGGGCTGCTATAGGTGAAGCACACAGTAGCCAGCTATAGTGTCCGATCTCCTGCATTGAGGTAGACGTGACATTCGTGACATTATCACAAGCCTTTAACAAAAAATTTCTGTCAAGATGGGCTCAGCACAGGCTTGCTTATTTGCTGAGGAAATTTGCAAACTGACACGCCAAGTCCAGGAACTGTCTGTGCGTGTAAACGCACCTCCAGCAGTAACGCAGGAGCCAGAGCCTGATCATTTTCCTGGTAACCCCCATGTGTTTTCTAACTTGAAAAATAAATTGTATGCTATACTTTAAGCTCAGGCCACACTCCTCTGATTCTGAAGCACAGAGTGCCAGCCTGATTATTACATGGTTGCAGGAGGATCCCCAGTCTTGGGTGTTTAGTCTCCCCGCAGATGACCCAGTCAGAGGGTCAGTTGAAGCCTTTTTTTAAAGCCTTAGATTTAGTGTATGATGATCCTGACCGTGCCCATTCAGCTGAAGCTAACCTTAGGTCACTTTGTCAGGATAAGTGCACCGCTGAACAATACTGTCCTGATTTCCGCTGCTGGGCACCTGACTCACGGTGGAATGACCCAACTCTAAGAAGCCAGTTCAGGTTAGGCCTATCAGACTCCATCAAAGACTTCTTAGTTCACTACCCTGAACCGAAGTCATTGAATGAAGCCATGCAAGTAGCCATCCGTATTGACAGGCATTTACGGGAAAGGCGTACAGAGATGTTTCGTTATTTGCCCCCTAGTACACTGCCCACCTTTTCTTAATTTCCTGAACCCTCTCAGCCTCTCCAGGAGGATGAGCCCATGCAAATTGGCACTACCCATTTATTCTCTGGGGAAAAGGCTAGAAGGAGATCTCAGGGTCTCTGCATATATTGTGGCCACTTTGTCGCTAGTTGTCCTAATAAGCCGAGAAATGCCAAGTGTGGGTGGGGTTTGCTTCTATAGACCATACTGTGTCTGTTTCCCTCAGAGATGGCTTTTTTATTCCTGCACAACTTAATTCTGCCAAGTTTTCTCACTACCTCTCCACTTTCATTGATTCTGGTGTTACTAGCAATTTCATTGATAATTAATTTCACCTACCACACAGTCTACAGATTCCGGTGACTAAGGTGCACAGACCCATCTCAGTCTTAGCTGTTGATAATTCTCCCTTGTCCATGGGTCTGGTGACCTTGTGTACGGTACCTATTTCCCATTGGGGAATTTCACAGGGAGACAATCAGCTTCTACCTGATCTCTTCTCCTGCTTATCCCCTTATCTTGGGGTATCCCTGGCTTAAACTTCCCAACCCGCACATAGACTGGGCTGCAGAGGAAATTGGGTCCTGGTCCCAAACCTGCATCCAGAAGTGCATTAAAACCGCTGATCAGTTGCCCATGTATAACGCTTGTGTGGCCCATACCAGTCACGTGCTTTTATTACAGTCCTATTCAGATCCTGATCATGACAACGTTCCCAAATGTGACTACAGTTTACATAACCATGTGCCTTTATATGACTCTGTTAAAACAAAAGACGCTGACAAGCCTATCAGTGGTATCACTAGGATTGGTGTCACCCGGTGCGGTAAAACATGGTGTCACCCCCCCTCCACCAACTATAGTTGCCCCTCAATACAGACCCCCCTCCTTCAGTACAGACCCCCTCCAAGTATAGTCCCCCCCTCAGTACAGACCTTCCCTCCACAAAGTATAGTCCACCCTCAGCATAGACCCCCCACTTAGTACAGACCCCCTCCCTCAGTATAGACCCCCCCCACTAAGTATAAACCCCCTCCATCAGTACAGACCCCCCAGGACAAACTACCCCCTTTATCAGTACAGCCCCCCAGGACAAACCACCCCCTCCATCAGTACAGCCCCCCCAGGATAAACCACCCCCTCCATCAGTACAGCCCCCCTAGCACAAGCTACCCCCCTCCATCATTAGAGCCCCTTCCAGGACAAACTACCCCTTCATCAGTACAGCCCCCAGGACAACCTACCCCCCTTTATCAGTGGTACAGCCCCCCACCTGTCTCAACACCGTGGAGGACATCCCCCCCCATCGCAAGCCGCACCAGCTCAGGCAGCTCAGATACATGGAACACCCGGGCGGCAGCTGGAGAGGAGAGAACAGTGTGCAGCCACGCCGCCCGGGTGGAGATGGATCTTGACAGGCAGCAGTGCCATAGAGACAGAGGAGGAGGAGAACACCTGCGGCGCTGGAGGTGGGTTTCCAGCTGAAAGAAAAAAACTTCCAAAGCCAGCAAGGGCTTTCCTCACTCTCGGGATGGTGTCACCCCTGTAGCGCACTGCACCCCCCCCGCACCCCCTAGCAACGCCACTGAAGCCTATTCAATTCTCTACAGGTCACCTCTCCAGCCAATTGCCACAGCCCAAACCCTCTCCTCCTAGAAACCAAGCTTATCCATTGTCTCGTAGCCTTGAGCCCTGTTTGGAAACTTCCTCTAAGTCCTCAGAGGTCAAGCCCCCTGGATTATCCCCCAGGACAATGACCCTAAACATACAGGTGGTGTGGCCTGGTCGGAGTCCAGGCTGGGGTTGCCACTCTACTTATCCCTGTAGGAAATTTTAGATGTGTGGTACTCCCTTCTTTCCTCAAGCTATTACAGGAGCCAGGATGGGCTCCATCCCCTGCCAGCACTCTAGCCGCCGTTACGGACACATTATCTGCACATCCCCCCTCCATCAAGCCTGACGGCACACACACACTAAACATACAGACAGAGCTACAATGGAATGGTTTAGATCAAAGCATATTCATGTGATAAGACCCATACACACCATAGGACTTGTTGACAACAAATGCTAATGCAAATTAGCTGTTTTAAGGCAACATCCTACCGTGTGTACGCTCCATCGGACAAACTTTTTCGTTTGGTTTTCATCGGACAAATGTTGGCTGTGCAAACAGACAAACTTCTGGCAACAAAAGTCCTATGGTGCAAAATCCTATCGTGTGTACACAAGTCCATAGGACTTTAATCCAAAGTACAAACACGCATGCTCAGAACCAATGCAAAAGATCAGACAACAATACAGAAGTTGACCAAAGGGTGGCGGTAAAGAGCTGAAAAACCACATGATTTGGTGAAAGTTGGCTGAAAAAGTCCTGCCATGTGTATGCTTAGTTTATGGCCAACGCCCTTTGTACAAAAATCCACGGGAAAGTTTGTACAAAGTCCAATCGTGTGTATGGGCCTTTAGAGTGGCCCAGTCAAAGTCCAGACCTAAATCCAATTGAGAATCTGTGGTAAGACATGGAAATTGCTGTTCACAGGCGCTCTCTATCCAATCTGAAGGAGCATGAGCTATTTTGCAAAGAAGAATGAGCAAAAAGGTCACTCTCTAGATGTGCAAAGCTGGCAGAGACATCCCCAAAAAGACTTGCAGCTGTAATTGCAGCAAAAGGTATTTCTACAAAATATTGACACACTTTTCACATATTTATTTGTAAAAAAATGTAAAAACCATTTATCATTTTCCTTCTACTTCACAATTATGGGCCACTTTGTGTTGGCCTATCACATAAAATCCCCAAAAAATACATTTATGTGTTTGGTTGTAACATGACAAATTGTGGAAAATTTCAAGGGGTATAAATACTTTTTCAAGGTACTGTAAGCAAGTGCCAAGTGATGATAGCATCTGTAATAAAAACTGTAATAAACCTGTGACTTTGCACCTACATTTTTGTAGCCTCCCTTTCAGGTTGAGATGTACAGTGTGTATGTAAGCCTTTCTGAGCACTTCTCTCGGCAACGTTTGAGATCAAACAGGATGTTGCTCATGGACCACCAACATTTCATTCTGAATATACATGTGTGGCCCCTCGCCTGATACACAAAGCACACGTTCTGCTGGAGACAGCATGTTCTGTGTGGAAGACATGCCATCTGTCCGTTTACAGATAGTAAAGCGGCATAAGCAGGAACTCTCGGAAACTCATCTTTATTGGGGGATTATTGCTATAAGCTCTTGCGTATTCAGCCTCATTGTTACCCGAGAGGTTATGAAACATGCAGCTACAGGAAACAGAAGTACATTTATTTACAGTTTATAGCTATCAAAAGTGAGTAAAACACATAGAGATGTAAAAAACACAATACACAAATACAAAATAATGTACATACTGTAGCTTTGTTTAATAAAACACATAGTAAAGTTCAGTAATCCTTATTAACTAGACTTTTTTTTTATAGTGACCTGATTTCAATGAGCAGACCTCTCGTCTTTAACCACTTGCTTACTGGGCACTTAAACCCCCCTCCTATCCAGACCAATTTTCAGCTTTCAGCACTGACACACTTTGAATGACAATTGGGCGTTCATACAAAACTGTACCCAAATGAAATTTTTATCATTTTTTTCCCACCAATAGAGCTTTCTTTTGGTGGTATTTGATCACCTCTGAGGTTTTTATTTTTTGTTAAAAAAATGTAAAAAGACCGAATTTAAAAACATTTTTTTTTTTTTAATATTTTGTTATAAAATTTTAAAAAAGGGTAATTTTTCTCCTTCATTGATGTACGCTGATGAGGCGGCACTGATGGGCACTGATGGGTGGCAGTGATGGGCACTGATGGGTGGCAATAATGGGCACTGATCGGTTACACTGATAGGCAGCACTGCTAGGTGGCAGTGATTGGCACCACTGGAGGGCATTGATAGGGCATTGATAGGTGGCACTCATGGGCATTGATAGGTGGCACTGGTGGGCACTGTGGGCACTGTCATGTGGCAATGGCAGGTGGCACTGGCAGGGGGTACTTGTGGCACATATGAGGCAGAATTGCCTCTTCCTCTTCGGGACCGATGTCCCTAGCTGATAAGCTGGTGATCGTCTTTTTTTTCTCCTCACGCTGTCAGCGTGAGGAGAAAAAAAAACAATTACAGAGCTTTTGTTTTGATCATGTGATCAGCTGTCATTGGCTGACAGCTGATCACATGGTAAGGGGCCGGGACTGGCCCCTTACTCGGATCAGTGATCACCCGAGTCTCAGTGACTCGGTGATCACAGCGCGCTCCGCACACGCCCTGCAGGGCGCGTGCACAGGGGAGGCCGTCATATGACAGCCTCCCAGAAATTCAGGTCATTCGGCTATAGCGCGGATGTCAAGTGGTTAATATGCAGGCATGTGCACTTTTCAGAGTTTCTGTTTGCTTTTATGCTCTTTATGCATGCTATATGTCTGTCAACTATTAATAGGTACACCACAGTAGACATGTGCTTGACAAAAAAAATGTGTTTCGTTATATTCACTATAGCGCTGGTAAAAAAATACTCCCAAAATCCAATTTACTATAGCTCCCTGAAAACAAATAGCACCCAAACCTTTACTCTGCTAAAACCTGGAATAGTGCACATGGAAATAATGTTTAGAGCATGATATAATTGCCTAAATAGTACTGAAATATGCGGTATATTATTTAAAGATAATCTGCTTTTAAACTGTGTGAAAAAGTGATTTCTACACTGAAATATCTTTAAAAGTCTGAGAAGAGATAAATTCCCCGTTTTTGTACAACAAGAAGATGCCAACACAACTGAGCATGCTCAGATCTGCAAATAGCTCTCATTTTAGCTCCAATTTCTTTTTTACAGGGTGCTATAGTAAATATAAAAGTAACACTGTGTTAAAGAGCTTTTTTTGGGAGTGAAAATCTGCGCTATTATAGTCCAACGCAAGTTTTAGCCATTGATTCTAATGGTACAATTGTAACTCAAATAAATCCTTTTAATGTTGAGATGAAATGTATCTTTCTCTGAAATAAATTTTCCTTTGCAACATTGTTGCTTCTACTTCAACTATTTTGTTTTTAAGAATGCTAGAATGTGGAAGCTGTGTGAACAAAAAGAGAACTAAGGCCAAAAAATGGTTGGGCCATAGTTCTCTTTTAACCACTTCAGCCCCGGAAGGATTTACCCCCTTCCTGACCAGAGCACTTTTTACAATTTGGCACTGCATCGCTTTAACTGCTAATTGCGCGGTCATGCAATGCTGTACCCAAACGAAATTTGCGTCCTTTTCTTCCCACAAATAGAGCTTTCTTTTGATGGTATTTGATCACCTCTGCCGTTTTTATTTTTTGCGCTATACACGGAAAAAGACCGAAAATTTTGAAAAAAAATGATATTTTCTACTTTTTGTTCTAAAAAAAATCCAATAAACTCAATTTTAGTCATACATTTAGGCCAAAATGTATTCGGCCACATGTCTTTGGTAAAAAAAATGTCAATAAGTGTATATTTATTGGTTTGCGCAAAATTTATAGCGCCTACAAACTAGGGTACATTTTCTGGAATTTACACAGCCTTTAATTTATGACTGCCTATGTCGTTTCTTGAGGTGCTAAAATGGCAGGGCAGTACAAAACCCCCACAAATGACCCCATTTTGGAAAGTGGACACCCCAAGGAAATTGCTGAGAGGCATGTTGAGCCCATTGAATATTCATTTTTTTTGTCCCAAGTGATTGAATAATGACTAAAAAAAAAAAAAAAAAAAAAAAATTACAAAAAGTTGTCACTAAATGATATATTGCTCACACAGGCCATGGGCATATGTGGAATTGCACCCCAAAATACATTTAGCTGCTTCTCCTGAGTATGGGGATACCACATGTGTGGGACTTTTTGGGAGCCTAGCCGCGTACGGGGCCACGAAAACCAATCACTGCCTTCTGGATTTCTAAGGGCGTACATTTTTGATTTTACTCCTCACTACCTATCACAGTTTTGAAGGCCATAAAATGCCCAGATGGCATAAAACCCCCCCCAAATGACCCCATTTTGGAAAGTAGACACCCCAAGCTATTTGCTGAGAGGCATGGTGAGTATTTTGCAGCTCTCATTTGTTTTTGAAAATAAAGAAAGACGAGAAAAAAAAATTTTTTTTTTCTTTTTTCCATTTTCAAAACTTTGTGACAAAAAGTGAGGTCTGCAAAATACTCACTATACCTCTCAGCAAATAGCTTGGGGTGTTTACTTTCCAAAATGGGGTCATTTGGGGGGGGGGGGGGTTTGCCACCTGGGAATTCCATGGCCTCCGAAACTGTGATAGGCAGTGAAGAGTGAAATCAAAAATTTACGGCCTTAGAAAGCCTGAAGGCGGTGCTTGGTTTTCGGGGTCCCGTACGCGGCTAGGCTCCCAAAAAGTCCCACACATGTGGTATCCCCGTACTCAGGAGAAGCAACAGAATGTATTTTGGGGTGTAATTTCACATATTCCCATGGCATGTTGGAGCAATATATCATTTAGTGACAACTTTGCGCAAAAAAAAATAAAAAAAATAAAAAATTGTCTCTTTCCCGCAACTTGTGTCACAATATAAAATATTCCATGGACTCGACATGCCTCTCAGCAAATAGCTTGGGGTGTCTACTTTCCAAAATGGGGTCATTTGGAGGGGTTTTGAACTGTCCTGGCATTTTATGCACAACATTTAGAAGCTTATGTCACACATCACCCACTCTTCTAACCACTTGAAGACAAAGCCCTTTCTGACACTTTTTGATTACATAAAAAAATAATTTTTTTTTGCAAGAAAATTACTTTGAACCCCCAAACATTATATATTTTTTTAAAGCAAATGCCCTACAGATTAAAATGGTGGGTGTTTCATTTTTTTTTTTCACACAGTATTTGTGCAGCGATTTTTCAAACGCATTTTTTGGGGAAAAAACACACTTTTTTAAAATTTTAATGCACTAAAACACACTATATTGCCCAAATGTTTGATGAAATAAAAAAGATGATCTTAGGCCGAGTACATGGATACCAAACATGACATGCTTTAAAATTGCGCACAAACGTGCAGTGGCAACAAACTAAATACATACAAGCCTTTAAAAGCCTTTACAGGTTACCACTTTAGATTTACAGAGGAGGTCTACTGCTAAAATTACTGCCCTCGATCTGACGTTCGCGGTGATACCTCACATGCATGGTGCAATTGCTGTTTACATTTGACGCCAGACCGACGCTTGCGTTCGCCTTAGCGCGAGAGCAGGGGGGACAGGGGTGCTTTTTTTTTTTTTTTTTTTTTTTTTTCTTTATTATTATTATTTTTTTTAATCTTATTTTTAAACTGTTCCTTTCATTTTTTTTTTAAAATCATTTTTATTGTTATCTCAGGGAATGTAAATATCCCCTATCATAGCAATAGGTAGTGACAGGTACTCTTTTTTGAAAAAATTGGGGTCTATTAGACCCTAGATTTCTCCTCTGCCCTCAAAGCATCAGACCACACCAAGATCGGTGTGATAAAATGCTTTCCCAATGGCGCTGTTTACATCCGGCGAAATCTAAGTCATAAAATGCTCGTAGCTTCCGGTTTCTTAGGCCATAGAGATGTTTGGAGCCACTCTGGTCTCTGATCAGCTCTATGGTCAGCTGGCTGAATCACCGGCTGCATTTTCAGGTTCCCTGTTGAGACAGGAGAGCCAGAGAAAAACACGGAAGACGTGGGGGGGGGGGCATTCCCTCCCACGGCTTGTAAAAGCAGTCTAGAGGCTAATTAGCCACTAGGATTGCTTTTACATGAAAGCCGACCGCTGGCTGAAAAGAATGATACCAAGATGATACCTAAACCTGCAGGCATCATTCTGGTATAACCACTCAAAGTCGTGAATGGCGTACCTGAAGACAAAAAAATGGTTAACAATAAAGCACAGTAAACGGTAAAGTATAAAAAATTGCATACCTGAAAAGCAAACATGATAAAACATAATAACAATAAAACATTGCAGAATAGAATACAGTAAAAAAGAGCAGAACAATAGAGAGAGAATAGAGATAGAGAGAACAATAAAACGACAACTATTTTATTTTATTTTATATTTTTGTATGTTTTTTTTTTTTTTTTTTTACACTTTTTTTTGTAACTGTAACTTTTATAACTGTAACCGGTTCCAGGTTCGGGTCTCTCAAAATGCGATGGCATCTTGGGAGACCCTGTGAAAGTGTGTCCTAGTCTGTGCAATGCTGTACCCTACGCTAATACTCAACTAGCGAATGGTAGCGTTCAAAACATTCACCAATGCAAAGACCAGGATTGTCAGGACAGGAGGGACAATAATAGCGGGTGTCACGCCTATATCCGCACTTGCTGCAGACACAACATCTTTTTTGGGGGGGTTCGTTGGGTAGGGGTACTCGGGAGGACATAAAGAAAATGCCTCTCATGCAGCCGACTGCATTTGGTTGGGGATGTGAATGGGGGAAGTACGGGCGCTGCAGAAGCGGTGGGTTCCCAATTAGGATTGGCGAATGCAGCAGGAAGGGCACTATGGGCACGACGGGCCTGTGTTTGTCTTTTTGGTGGCAGCGGGACACTACTTGTGCTTGCCACCTCACCAGCTTGAACTGCACTTATGGGACTCGCCACGTCACCAAGTGTTACTGCAGTGCTGGTTTGACTACGAATGGGGTGTACTAGGCCGCTGGTGCTTGCCAGTTCACCAAAACGCTACCAAAAAAACTGTTGGCGATTGCAGGGATCAGGCCTGACTCTGCGAACGCTGCAGTTATGCGTTTAGTGTTTTGTAAGTGTCAGTGATCGATCGATACTGCACTTGGGTGGGCTGGGCCGGGCGGAGGGGCAAAACGCAGGTGCTAGCAGGTATCTGGGCTGATCCCGCTAACACTGCGTTTTTGGGAACCCTAAACTGCTGGGGACGCTAGTATAGATCTGATCGGATCAGATATTGATCCGATCAGATACTATACCACTAAGGGAGGTGTACGGTGCGTGCGTGGGTGTTAGCGGTACTGGCGCTGACCTGACACTGCCTGGGGCTGGTGCTTGCCAGTTCACCAAAACGCTACCAAGAAAACTGTTAGCGATCGCAGGGATCAGGCCTGACTCTGAACGCTTCAGTTATGCGTTTAGTGTTTTGTAAGTGACAGTGATCGATCGATACTGCACTTGGGTGGGCTGGGCGGAGGGGAAAAACGCAGGTGCTAGCAGGTATCTGGGCTGATCCCGCTAACACAGCGTTTTTGGGAACCCTAAACTGCGGGGGACGCTAGTATAGATCTGATCGGATCAGATATTGATCCGTACAGATACTATACCACTAAGGGAGGCGTATGCTGCGTGCGTGGGTGTTAGCGGTACTGGCGCTAATCTGACGCTGCCTGGGGCGACGCATATCATCGCCGGGCGATCAGGGGGCTAAACCTTTATTCGGTAATAAACGGCGGGTGCCCTGACACTATAAAAAATAAACGAACTAACCAGCGTCACCCATAATGGTTATACGGTGATCAGTGGTGAAAGGGTTAACTAGGGGGCAATCAAGGGGTTAAAACATTTATTAGATAGTATATATGGGTCCCTGTCGCTATAAAACGCTGACGGCGAACCTAAATATTTACGTCCCTAACTAGCGTCACCAGCGACACTAATACAGCGATCAGAAAAATGATCGCTTAGTGATACTGGTGACAGGGGGTGATCAAGGGGTTAAAACTTTATTAGGGGGGGTTAGGGGGGTACCCTAGACCTAAAGGGGGGTAATACTCACTGTGCTAACACTGTAACTGTCACAAACTGACACTATGCAGGGGGGGGTGATTGGGGGGGGATCGGGGGGTGATCGGGGGGGGGGATCGGGGTGTTTTGTATGCCTGGCATGTTCTACTGTGTTGTGTTGTGTTTGTGCACTTACATTCCAGTCTTCTCTCCTCGGCCCGGAACGGAAAATACCGAGCTGAGGAGAGATGACATCATTTCCTCTGCCTCTGTGTACAATACAGAGGCAGGGAAATGATCCCATTGGCTGGGAGCGATCGCGAGGGGGGGGCCACGAATGGATGGCCTCCCCCTCACCACCGATCGCCGGGGAAGATTTGCCGACCGCCGCAGGCACCGGGGGGGGTCCGATCGGACCCCCCACCCGCGGGCAGGCAGGGACGTACAGGTAAGCCCTTTTGCCTGCCCGTGCCGCTCTGTCGACGTACATCTGTGTGCGGCGGTCGGCAACTGGTTAACAAAAGTTTAAACCAGGTGTTAACTAAGTAAAACAGCACTCCAGCAAATTCTCTTATATGTCACTTCTTTTTTTAATTGCTTTTTTTGAAAAACGTCTATGTCAGTAAACATTCTTTTCCTGACAGACTCCATGGCAGACTACGTGTGGGTTAACCCCGCCTCCTCTCCAATGCTATAGGACCCCACTCCCATAAATTTGGGCTCACCACTAGAGACTGCATTCCTTTTTTGTCCTCCTCATTGAACCTACAAGTCAATGCACTTATGTTTATGGATGTCCAAAATTGATCGTGGAAGTTGCTGCTGGGCAGATTCAAGATAGCCCAGGGCTCAGCCTATGCAGGTGTGTGGCTCCAGGCCCCTGTGTCGGGGATGGCCTTCGTATGCCCAGGCTCAGTGGAACGGCTGGCAGGTCTGAAGATTCTCCATGGCAGCAGTTTTTGTATGTAAAAGCTCCCTATTTGTTTTTCCCTCATGTGTCTTGCTGTCTTCTTTTTGCTTCTATGACGCCTGGAACACAAGTGCGGTCCAGGGTTCGGCTCCCTCTTCCGGGTCGCGGCTCTGGCTCACTACTGCGCATGTGCGTTTCTTGGATGAAGCCGAGGCTTAGTTTCGCGCATGCGCAGTGTGGCAGGGGACCCAGCGGCCGTGCAGGCGCTCTACGCCAGGTCGCCACTGCGCAGGCGCAGCCTGGGCATGGCGGTGATGTCATTCCAGCAGGGATGTTTGAATCCCTGAGAGTCCTGTCATTCTAAGGATTACTACAGGCAGCTTGCGTCAGCTCCTCAGGCCCCAGGTTCCCAGATCATGGTTAGCTTCAGCTTGGGACTATGGTAAAAGAGGGAAGGGGGGCTAAGATGCCTCTTAAAGGGGAAGCTGCACTGCTGTTTGCACTCCTTTGTTCCAGGACGTGTGAGTGTTCATACAAGGCTGCAGGATCGCCTCCTATTCGTCCGCCAGGGTGCCATGGACAGAGCACCACCTCCGTGCGGCCAGCCCTCACGCTCTAGGTATGTGGGGCATGAGAAGGGGAGGGCCAGGTCCACGTGCAGATGGACTGATTCCTTAAACATCATTTTCTCCCTTCTGCCTTTTTTAGCCCTTCCAGGAAGACCCATTCCTCCTCCCAACAGAGGAGATGTTCCCATTCCTCCTCCCAACAAAGGAGATGTTACCACGCATGTGAAGTAAAACATCACGTACAATTTCCACCAAATCTGCACAAACCGCAAACAAATAAATCTCATTGTATGTAAGATTTAATAACGAGGTGTAAAGTCAGTGTGGTTTGACCACATATACCACTCAATATCTCCGAAACCAAATCGGCACAAACGCGGCACAAACAAATGGTGTGTTTGTTTTTAAAATTCAGAAACATGGGGTGCAAAGTGGGCGGGGTTTCAGCAACTATAACGCACAATATCTCCGCAACCAAAGCGGCACAAACGTTTATTTTTGCGGTACAAACCAGCACAAATGTGGCACAAACGAATGGCGCATCTGTTTTTTTAAATTCTGCAACATGGGGTGCAAAGTGGGCGAGGTTTCAGCAAATAAAACGCACAATATCTCCGAAACCAAAGTGGCACAAATTTTTTTTTTGCAGCACAAACCAGCACAAACACGGCACAAACGAATGGCGAGTTTGCTTTTAAAATTCAGCAACATGATGTGCAAAATGGGCAGGGTTTCAGCAAATATAACACACAATATCTCCGAAACCAAAGCGGCACAAACGTTTATTTTTGCAGCACAAACGCGGCACAAATGAATGGCGTGTTTGTTTTTAAAATTCAGCAACATGGGGTGCAAAGTGGGTGGGGTTTCAGTAAATATAATGCACAATCTCTCTGAAACCAAAGCAGCACAAACGTTCATTTTTGCAGCACAAACGCGGTACAAACGAATGGCGCGTTTGTTTTTAAAACTCAGCAACATGGGGTGCAAAGTAGGCGGGGCTTGCATTTATTTGAATGTTTAATATCTCAGAAACTGAACCGGCACAAACGCTCATTTTTGCAGCACAAACGCGGCACAAACAAATGGTATATTTTTATTCAGGCTTTACAAACATGGGGTGCCAACTTCACACAGCTGATTGTGCAATGTTTTGATGTTTGGTAAAATATATTTTTCTCTGTCACTTTCACTTGTTACTCTCCATCTCACAACAATCTCTACCCAAACTCACACAGGTGTCTTTACAAACCACAAACAATACCATTGCTGATGCAAATTTAAAATGAGTCACAATTTTTTGTGCTTTTTATTATTTCCAAATAATCATAATTTGAGCCCAAAAAATGTGATATGTGTACCAACATCAGAAATCAAAATGTAATTCCCAAAAATTTGAGGGTAACATCACTATTCTACACTGACCCACAAAAAAAACACCAAATATCACAGAATAAATCAAGAAGAATAACTCTTGAGTAATGTAATTCCATCACCTGTATGTCACATGTGGCAGCTCTGTGGCTTAGAGGTTAGAACTTCTGCTTAGAGAAGTTGTCTCGTCTCCCAGGTCCTAAAACTCTGTTGTCTAAATGTAGTATTTATGTGTAGGAAGTAGGGATGAGCTTCGAGTTCGAGTCGAACTCATGTTCGACTCGAACATTGGCTGTTCGCAAGTTCGCCGAACAGCGAACAATTTGGGGTGTTCGCGGCAAATTCGAATGCTGCGGAACACCCTTTAAAAGTCTATGGGAGAAATCAAAAGTGCTAATTTTAAAGGCTTATATGCAAGTTATTGTCATAAAAAGTGTTTGGGGACCTGGGTCCTGCCCCAGGGGACATGGATCAATGCAAAAAAAAATTTTAAAAACGGCCGTTTTTTCAGGAGCAGTGATTTTAATAATGCTTAAAGTCAAACAATAAAAGTGTAATATCCCTTTAAATTTCGTAGCTGGGGGGTGTCTATAGTATGCCTGTAAAGGGGCGCATGTTTCCTGTGTTTAGAACAGTCTGACAGCAAAATGACATTTCGAAGGAAAAAACACATTTAAAACTACCCGCGGCTATTGCATTGCCGACAATACACATAGAAGTTCATTGATAAAAACGGCATGAGAATTCCCCACAGGGCAACCCCGAACCAAAATTTAAAAAAAAAATGACGTGGGAGTCCCCCTAAATTCCATACAAGGCCCTTCAGGTCTGGTATGGATATTAAGGGGAACCCCGGC
This sequence comes from Lithobates septentrionalis, assembly GCA_037952835.1. NCBI lineage: Eukaryota > Metazoa > Chordata > Amphibia > Anura > Ranidae > Lithobates > Lithobates septentrionalis. Next base: position 2,899,766 of record JBBDGP010000639.1, on the reverse strand, counting down.
CAAAATTTAAAAAAAAATGACGTGGGGTTCCCCCTAAATTCCATACCAGACCCTTCAGGTCTGGTATGGATTTTAAGGGGAACCCCGTGCCAAACAAAAAAAAAAAAGGCGTGGGGTTCCCCCAAAAATCCATACCAGACCCTTATCCGAGCACGCAACCTGGCAGGCCGCAGGAAAAGAGGGGGGGACGAGAGTGCAGCCCCCCCCCTCCTGAACCGTACCAGGCCACATGCCCTCAACATTGGGAGGGTGCTTTGGGGTAGCCCCCCAAAACACCTTGTCCCTATGTTGATGAGGACAAGGGCCTCATCCCCACAACCCTGGCCGGTGGTTGTGGGAGTCTGTGGGCGGGGGGCTTATCGGAATCTGGTAGCCCCCTTTAACAAGAGGACCCCCAGATCCCGCCCCCCCCTGTGTGAAATGGTAAGGGGGTACTTACCCCTACCATTTCACTAAAAAACTGTCAAAAATGTTAAAAATGACAAGAGACAGTTATTGACAATTCCTTTATTTAAATGCTTCTTCTTTCTTCCTTCATCTTCTGGTTCTTCTGGTTCTTCCTCCGGCGTTCTCGTCCAGCATCTCTTCCGCAGCGTCTTCTATCTTCTTCTCCTCGGGCCGCTCCGCACCCATGGCATGGGGGGGAGGCTCCCGCTCTTCTCTTCATCTTCTTCTTCTTCTCTTCTTCCTTCTTCTCTTCTTCATTTTCTTCTTCGGGCCGCTCCGCACTCATGCTGGCATGGAGGGAGGCTCCCGCTGTGTGACGGCCTCTCCTCGTCTGACGGTTCTTAAATAATGGGGGCGGGGCCACCCGGTGACCCCGCCCCCCTCTGACGCACGGGACATGGCGGGACTTCCCTGTGGCATTCCCCGTGACGTCACAGGGAAGTCCCGTCAAGTCACTGTGCGTCAGACCCGGTGACCCCGCCCCCCGTTATTTAAGAACCGTCAGACGAGGAGACGCCGTCACACAGCGGGAGCCTCCCTCCATGCCAGCATGGATGCGGAGCGGCCCGGAGAAGAAAATGAAGAAGAGAAGAAGAGAAGAAGGAAGAAGAGATGAAGAAGAAGATGAAGAGAAGAGCGGGAGCCTCCCCCCCATGCCATGGGTGCGGAGCGGCCCGAGGAGAAGAAGATAGAAGACGCCGCAGAGGAGATGCTGGACGAGAACGCCGGAGGAAGAACCAGAAGAGCCAGAAGAACCAGAAGAAGATGAAGGAAGATAGAAGAAGCATTTAAATAAAGGAATTGTCAAAAACTGTCTCTTGTCATTTTTAACATTTTTGACAGTTTTTTAGTGAAATGGTAGGGGTAAGTACCCCCTTACCATTTCACACAGGGGGGGGGCGGGATCTGGGGGTCCCCTTGTTAAAGGGGGCTTCCAGATTCCAATAAGCCCCCCGCCCGCAGACCCCCACAACCATCGGCCAGGGTTGTGGGGATGAGGCCCTTGTCCTCATCAACATGGGGACAAGGTGTTTTGGGGGGCTACCCCAAAGCACCCTCCCAATGTTGAGGGCATGTGGCCTGGTACGGTTCAGGAGGGGGGGGAGCCGCACTCTCGTCCCCCCTCTTTTTCTGTGGCCTGCCCGGTTGCGTGCTCGGACAAGGGTCTGGTATGGATTGTGGGGGGACCCCACGCCGTTTTTTTTTCTTTGGCGCGGGGTTCCCCTTAAAATCCATACCAGACCTGAAGGGTCTGGTATGGAATTTAGGGGGAACCCCACGTCATTTTTTTTTTACATTTTGGCTGGGGTTCCCCTTAATATCCATACCAGACCTGAAGGGCCTTGTATGGAATTTAGGGGGACTCCCACGTCATTTTTTTTTTTTAATTTTGGTTCGGGGTTGCCCTGTGGGGAATTCCCATGCCGTTTTTATCAATGAACGTCTATGTGTATTGTCGGCAATGCAATAGCCGCGGGTAGTTTTAAATGTGTTTTTTCCTTCGAAATGTCATTTTGCTGTCAGACTGTTCTAAACACGGGAAACATGCGCCCCTTTACAGGCATACTATAGACACCCCCCAGCTATGAAATTTAAAGGGATATTACACTTTTATTGTTTGACTTTAAGCATTATTAAAATCACTGCTCCTGAAAAAACATCAGTTTTTAAAACTTTTTTTTGCATTGATCCATGTCCCCTGGGGCAGGACCCAGGTCCCCAAACACATTTTATGACAATAACTTGCATATAAGCCTTTAAAATTAGCACTTTTGATTATTCATGTCCGTGTCCCATAGACTTTAACGGTGTTCGCGTGTTCGAACGAACTTTTTTCCTGTTCGCATGTTCTGGTGCGAACCGAACAGGGGGGTGTTCGGCTCATCCCTAGTAGGAAGGTTCCACCACCATTGTAAATCTTGCAAGATACACTATCTAGCCAAAAGTATTGGGACGTCTGCCTTTACACACATTAAAAATTGATTTGGCCCACCCTTTGCAGCTAGAACAGCTTCTGGGAAGGCTGTCCACAAGATTTAGTGTGTCTATGGGAATAATTGACCATTCTTCCAGAAGTGCATTTGTGAGGCCAGGCACTGATGTTGGATGAGAAGGCCTGGCTCGCAGTCTCTGCTCTAATTCAGCCAAAAGGTGTTCTATCGGGTTGGGGTCAGGACTCTGTGCAGGCCAGTCAAGTTCCTCCACCCCAAACTCGCTCATCCATGTCTTTATGGACCTTGCTTTGTGCACTGGTGTGCAGTCATGTTGGAACAGGAAGGGGCCATCCCCAAACTGTTCCCACAAAGTTGGGAGCATGAAATTGTCCAAAATGTCTTGGTATGCTGATGCCTTAAGAGTTCCCTTCACTGGAACTAAGAGGCCAAGCCCTACCCCTGAAAAACAACCCCACATCATAATCCCCCTCTACCAAATGATTTGGACCAGTGCACAAAGTAAGGTCCATAAAGACATAGATGAGTGAGTTTGGGGTGGAGGAACTTGACTGGCCTGTACAGAGTCCTGACCTTAACATAACAGAACACATTGGGGATGAATTAGAGCAGAGACTGTAAGACAGGCCTTCTCGTCCAACATCAGTGCCTGACCTCACATATGCACTTATGGAAGAATGGTCAAACATTCTCATAGACACACTCCTAAACCTTGTGGACAGCATTCCCAGAAGAGTTGAAGCTGTTATAGCTGCAAAGGGTGGTCCAAATGAATTTTGAACCCTACGGACTAAGACTGGGATGCCATTAAAGTTCACGTGTGTATAAAGGCAGACGTCCCAATACTTCAGACAATATATTGTATATTGCTTGTGACTCTGAGCATAGCTATGGTCTTAGGACTGGTTCACACCACAGAGATGCAGACAACATGTGTGAAGCTGCCCACTGGCTAAATGGGTAGCAATTCCATCTAGCAGCACTGGGGTTGCTGGGTCAATTCCCAACATTCTAATGCTTGTGTTGAAGTTTATATGTTCTCCCTGTGTAGGTTTCTCACCACAATCCAAAGACATAGTGGTATTTTATTTGTCTCCTGTCGAAATAGTCTCTAATGTAAGAAAGTTTGTTTTGGACTTTAGATTGGAAGCTCATTGCAGCCAGGGACTGATGCTAATGTTTGTTAGCACTAATCATGCCCAGGGACTTGGACATTTAAAATTGTATGGTTTGCACAGGTACATATGCTTAGAAAACTGTTGCTTTGTTTATGTGCATGCAAATGGACTTCGATCTTTGGCCTGTAGTTGGAGATTTGATGCACCTAGCCAAGGGCTAACACAGCTGCAAATAGTATTATGTGTTCCTGCTCATCAGGTGCAATCACTTTAACATACATGAAGAGACAGATTGAAAGATACTGGTGGGCGTGTACTTCTATTGGGCATGTGTCAGTGTGCTAACAATACAACCTATCTTATATAAAGGTGTGCAGTGTGGGGGTGTAGTTTGGCCTGAGAAGGCCAGGTTTTTTGCTGTGATTTGTGGGGGAGAAGGAATGATATTGTACATATTGACAAATGCCCAACTAGAGCTGAAATTCTTGTGCATTTTTTCCATCAAAAGTGGATTTATGTGTCCATGCTGTCAATGTTGTGTGTGTATTGTTCATGTCTGACTATGCAAACATGGTTTGGGAGCATGTGCTGACCTTCTACTCTTTGATCTCATTGCTTAATCATGTACACAGAAATGCAGCTTCCAGCAGAACATGGTCACTATGTATGTGTGTGGATTGTGAGCTGGTGGTGGGTGTTATATTTTGAATCTATGCCTTTTTTAATATTATGTTGCAATGCTTTATAAGAATAATGACTGATGTTTCTATAATCTTGCAGATAAAAATGATGTGGGCTGATGGGTGAGTTGTAGTATGAAATGTTACCCGTTATACACCGAAAGTAAAGCTGTGTCCACTCTAAGGTTTAGATAAATTTTAGATTGTAAGCACTCAAGAGCTGGGCCCTTAACCAGTTGCCGACCGCCGCACGACTATATACGTCCTCAGAGCGGCACGGGCAGGCAAAAGGGCTTACAGGTACGTCCTTGCCTGCCCACGGGTGAGGGGTCCGATCGGACCCCCCCCGGTGCCTGCGGCGGTCGGCAAATCCTCCCCGGCGATCGGTGGTTACGGGGAGGCCATCCATTCGTGCCCCCCCCCTCGCGATCGCTCCTGGCCAATCAAATCATTTCCCTGCCTCTGTATTGTACACAGAGGCAGAGGAAATGATGTCATCTCTCCTCGGCTCGGCATTTTCCGTTCCGGCGCCAAGGAGAGAAGACTGTAATGTGAGTGCACAACACACACACACACAGTAGAACATGCCAGGCACACATTACACCCCCGATCCCCCCCCAATCACCCCTCCCTGTCACACTGACACCAAGCAGGTTTTTTTTTTGTTTTTGTTTTTTTTCTGATTACTGCATGGTGTCAGTTTGTGACAGTTACTGTGGTAGGACAGTTACTGTTAGCCCCCTTTAGGTCTAGGGTACCCCCCTAACCCCCCCTAATAAAGTTTTAACCCCTTGATCACCCCCTGTCGCCAGTGTCACTAAGCGATCATTTTTCTGATCTCTGTATTAGTGTCGCTGGTGACGCTAGTTAGGGACGTAAATATTTAGGTTCGCCGTCAGCGTTTTATAGCGACAGGGACCCCCATATACTACCTAATAAATGTTTTAACCCCTTGATTGCCCCCTAGTTAACCCTTTCACCACTGATCACCGTATAACTGTTACGGGTAATGCTGGTTAGTACGTTTATTTTTTATAGTGTCAGGGCACCTGCCGTTTATTACCGAATAAAGGTTTAGCCCCCTGATTGCCCGGCGGTGATATGTGTCACCCCAGGCAGCGTCAGATTAGCGCCAGTACCGCTAACACCCACGCACGCAGCATACGCCTCCCTTAGTGGTATAGTATCTGAACGGATCAATATCTGATCCGATCAGATCTATACTAGCGTCCCCAGCAGTTTAGGGTTCCCAAAAACGCAGTGTTAGCGGGATCAGCCCAGATACCTGCTAGCACCTGCGTTTTGCCCCTCCGCCCGGCCCAGCCCACCCAAGTGCAGTATCGATCGATCACTGTCACTTACAAAACACTAAACTCATAACTGCAGTGTTCGCAGAGTCAGGCCTGATCCCTGCGATCGCTAACAGTTTTTTTGGTAGCATTTTGGTGAACTGGCAAGCACCAGCCCCAAGCAGCGGCAGGTTAGCGCCAGTACCGCTAACACCCACGCACGCAGCATATGCCTCCCTTAGTGGTATAGTATCTGAACGGATCAATATCTCATCCGATCAGATCTATACTAGCGTCCCCAGCAGTTTAGGGTTCCCAAAAACACAGTGTTAGCGGGATCAGCCCAGATACCTGCTAGCACCTACGTTTTGCCCCTCCGCCCAGCCCAGCCCACCCAAGTGCAGTATCGATCGATCACTGTCACTTACAAAACACTAAACACATAACTGCAGCGTTCGCAGAGTCAGGCCTGATCCCTGTGATCGCTAACAGTTTTTTTGGTAGCTTTTTATTGAACTGGCAAGCACCAGCGGCCTAGTACACCCCGGTCGTAGTCAAACCAGCACTGCAGTAACACTTGGTGACGTGGCGAGTCCCATAAGTGCAGTTCAAGCTGGTGAGGTGGCAAGCACAAGTAGTGTCCCGCTGCCACCAAGAAGACAAACACAGGCCCGTCGTGCCCATAATGCCCTTCCTGCTGCATTCGCCAATCCTAATTGGGAACCCACCGCTTCTGCAGCGCCCGTACTTCCCCCATTCACATCCCCAACCAAATGCAGTCGGCTGCATGAGAGGCATTTTCTTTATGTCCTCCCGAGTACCCCTACCCAACGAACCCCCCCAAAAAAGATGTTGTGTCTGCAGCAAGCGCGGATATAGACGTGACACCCGCTATTATTGTCCCTCCTGTCCTGACAATCCTGGTCTTTGCATTGGTGAATGTTTTGAACGCTACCATGCACTAGTTGAGTATTAGCGTAGGGTACAGCATTGCACAGACTAGGCACACTTTCACAGGGTCTCCCAAGATGCCATCGCATTTTGAGAGACCCGAACCTGGAACCAGTTAGTTATAAAAGTTACAGTTACAAAAAAAGTGTAAAAAAAAAAAAAACACAAACAAAAATATAAAATAAAAAAAAATAGTTGTCGTTTTATTGTTCTCTCTCTCTCTATTCTCTCTCTATTGTTCTGCTCTTTTTTACTGTATTCTATTCTGCAATGTTTTATTGTTATTATGTTTTATCATGTTTGCTTTTCAGGTATGCAATTTTTTATACTTTACCGTTTACTGTGCTTTATTGTTAACCATTTTTTTGTCTTCAGGTACGCCATTCACGACTTTGAGTGGTTATACCAGAATGATGCCTGCAGGTTTAGGTATCATCTTGGTATCATTCTTTTCAGCCAGCGGTCAGCTTTCATGTAAAAGCAATCCTAGTGGCTAATTAGCCTCTAGACTGCTTTTACAAGCAGTGGGAGGGAATGCCCCCCCCCACCGTCTTCCGTGTTTTTCTCTGGATCTCCTGTCTCAACAGGGAACCTGAGAATGCAGCCGGTGTTTCAGCGAGCTGACCATAGAGCTGATCAGAGACCAGAGTGGCTCCAAACATCTCTATGGCCTAAGAAACCGGAAGCTACAAGCATTTTATGACTTAGATTTCGCCGGATGTAAATAGCGCCATTGGGAAATTGGAGAAGCATTTTATCACCCCAATTTTTTCAAAAAAGAGTACCTGTCACTACCTATTGCTATCATAGGGGATATTTACATTCCCTGAGATAACAATAAAAATGATTTAAAAAAAAAAAAATGAAAGGAACAGTTTAAAAATAAGATAAAAAAAAAAAAAAATAATAAAGAAAAAAAAAAAAAAAAAAAAAAAAAAAGCACCCCTGTCCCCACTGCTCTCGCGCTAATGCGAACGCAAGAGTCGGTCTGGCGTCAAATGTAAACAGCAATTGCACCATGCATGTGAGGTATCACCGCGAAGGTCAGATCGAGGGCAGTAATTTTAGCAGTAGACCTCCTCTGTAAATCTAAAGTGGTAACCTGTAAAGGCTTTTAAAGGCTTTTAAAAATGTATTTATTTTGTTGCCACTGCACGTTTGTGCGCAATTTTAAAGCATGTCGTGTTTGGTATCCATGTACTCGGCCTAAGATCATCTTTTTTATTTCATCAAACATTTGGGCAATATAGTGTGTTTTAGTGCAATAAATTTTAAAAAAGTGTGTTTTTTCCCAAAAAAAATGCGTTTGAAAAATCGCTGCGCAAATACTGTGTGAAAAAAAAATGAAACACCCACCATTTTAATCTGTAGGACATTTGCTTTAAAAAAATATATAATGTTTGGGGGTTCAAAGTAATTTTCTTGCAAAAAAAAGTATTTTTTCATGTAATCAAAAAGTGTCAGAAAGGGCTTTGTCTTCAAGTGGTTAGAAGAGTGGGTGATGTGTGACATAAGCTTCTAAATGTTGTGCATAAAATGCCAGGACAGTTCAAACCCCCCCCCAAATGACCCCATTTTGGAAAGTAGACACCCCAAGCTATTTGCTGAGAGGCATGTCGAGTCCATGGAATATTTTATATTGTGACACAAGTTGCGGGAAAGAGACAATTTTTTTTTTTTTTTTTTGCACAAAGTTGCCACTAAATGATATATTGCTCAAACATGCCATGGGAATATGTGAAATTACACCCCAAAATACATTCTGTTGCTTCTCCTGAGTATGGGGATACCACATGTGTGGGACTTTTTGGGAGCCTAGCCGCGCACGGGACCCCGAAAACCAAGCACCGCCTTCAGGCTTTCTAAGGGCGTAAATTTTTGATTTTACTCTTCACTGCCTATCACAGTTTCGGAGGCCATGGAATGCCCAGGTGGCACAAAACCCCCCCAAATGACCCCATTTTGGAAAGTAGACACCCCAAGCTATTTGCTGAGCGGTATAGTGAGTATTTTGCAGACCTCACTTTTTGTCACAAAGTTTTGATAATTGAAAAAAGAAAAAAAAACATTTTTTTCTTGTCTTTCTTCACTTTCAAAAACAAATGAGAGCTGCAAAATACTCACCATGCCTCTCAGCAAATAGCTTGGGGTGTCTACTTTCCAAAATGGGGTCATTTGGGGGGGGGGGGTTGTGCCACCTGGGCATTCCATGGCCTCCAAAACTGTGATAGGCAGTGAAGAGTGAAATCAAAAATTTACACCCTTAGAAATCCTGAAGGAGGTGATTGGTTTTCGGGGCCCCGTACGCGGCTAGGCTCCTAAAAAGTCTCACACATGTGGTATCCCCATACTCAGGAGAAGCAGCTAAATGTATTTTGGGGTGCAATTCCACATATGCCCATGGCCTGTGTGAGTAATATATCATTTAGTGACAACTTTTTCCAAAAAAAAAAAAATTGTCACTTTCCCGCAACTTGTGTCAAAATATAAAATATTCCATGGACTTAACATGCCTCTCAGCAAATAGCTTGGGGTGTCTACTTTCCAAAATGGGGTCATTTGGGGGGGTTTTATGCCATCTGGGCATTTTATGGCCTTCAAAACTGTGATAGGTAGTGAGGAGTAAAATCAAAAATTTACGCCCTTAGAAATCCTGAAGGCAGTGATTGGTTTTCGGGGCCCCATACGCAGCTAGGCTCCCAAAGCAGCTAAATGTATTTTGGGGTGCAATTCCACATATGCCCATGGCCTGTGTGAGCAATATATCATTTAGTGACAACTTTTTGTAATTTTTTTTTTTTGTCATTATTCAATCACTTGGGGCAAAAAAAATGAATGTTCAATGGGCTCAACATGCCTCTCAGCAATTTCCTTGGGGTGTCTACTTTCCAAAATGAGGTCATTTGTGGAGGTTTTGTACTGCCCTGCCATTTTAGCACCTCAAGAAACGACATAGGCAGTCATAAATTAAAGGCTGTGTAAATTCCAGAAAATGTACCCTAGTTTGTAGGCGCTATAACTTTTGCGCAAACCAATAAATATATACTTATTGACATTTTTTTTACCAAAGACATGTGGCTGAATACATTTTGGCCTAAATGTATGACTAAAATAGAGTTTATTGGATTTTTTTTAGAACAAAAAGTAGAAAATATATATTTTTTTCAAAATTTTCGGTCTTTTTCCGTGTATAGCGCAAAAAATAAAAACGGCAGAGGTGATCAAATACCATCAAAAGAAAGCTCTATTTGTGGGAAGAAAAGGACGCAAATTTCGTTTGGGTACAGCATTGCATGACCGCGCAATTAGCAGTTAAAGCGACGCAATGCCAAATTGTAAAAAGTGCTCTGGTCAGGAAGGGGGTAAATCCTTCCGGGGCTGAAGTGGTTAAAACCCAATTGCTAACTGTTTTGCTAAATGTAGCACCATGTATCCTGTAGATTTTTTTTTAAGCTAGTAAATGAATGTACATAGGTTTGTTTCTGCTGACAAAATAAAAGTACATTATTGAGCTTGTTTGTTGTGTTTTTTTTTTCTCTTTTCTTTCTTCTTTTTAATTAGTTTTTTGGTTGGTGGTTTTGGGGAAGTGCAATATCTTTCTTTTATATCTTATAATTTCTATATGTACATTTCACTGCTTTTTTAGATGAATGGGTAGGGGTACAATGTACCCCATACCAATTCACATGGTGGGGGGCGGGATCTAGGGGCCCCCTTGTTAAAGGGGGCTTCCAGATTCCGATACGCCCCCTGCCCACAGACCCCCACAACCACCAGGCAAGGGTTGTGGGGATGAGGCCCTTGTCCCCATCAACATGGTGACAAGGTGTTTTGGGGGGGACCCCAAAGCACCCTCCCCATGTTGAGGGCATGTGGCCTGGTATGGTTCAGGAGGTGGGGCGCTCGCTCATCCCCCCCTTTCCTGACCTGCCACGTTGAATGCTCGGATAAGGGTCTGGTATGGATTTTGGGGGGACCCCACGCCATGTATTTTTTACATTTTGGCATGGAGTTCCCCTTAATATCCATACCAGACTCAAAGGACCTGGTATGGACTGGTGGGAGGAACCTACACCTTTTTTTTTTCTTGATTTTTACTCTATATTGCTGGGAACCGGCAATTCATTACAGGCACAAGCAATTTTAAATGACATTTTTTCCTTTAGAAATGTAATTTTGCTGCGGGAGTAATAAACACGGGAAAGATGTGCTACTTTACAGGCATACTAAGGACACCCCCCAGGCACGATATTTAAAGGAGATTTTCATTTTTATTGTTTCACTTTAAGCATTATTAAAATCACTGCTCCTGAAAAAACGGCCATTTTAAAAACATTTTTTCCAATTGATACATGTCCCCTAGGGCAGGACCCAGGTCCCCATAAACATTTTATGGCAAAGTACTTGCATATAAGCCTTCAGTGAGAACTATTTTTATTCTTGCAGGTTTTGCAGGTTTGAGTCCCATTGACTTCCACTATTCCCGCATATGTGATCTGACAGTCATGTTTGCCGGCAATAGCGCTGCTTTCCACTTGCATTAGTGCCCAGTTTCTCAGAGTTGAAGTCTTAATTGCCCTTATTCGGGTGCTATTTTCCGGGACTGCAGGATAATTTTTCGGCGCTATAGTAAATGACCCCCAATGACTCTTTAACCTGTTGCCGCCCGCCCACTGTCATATGACGGCGGAGCGGTGCGGCTCTTGTTCTGGACCGCCGTCATATGATGGCGGCACAGTCACACAGGGCATGTGCGCGATCGCGGGCATGCAGCCCTGCACTGTAGGTGGCGGCATGTCCCCGAGACACAGTGCTTCACCGACAGGGGTGAACAGCCATTGGGCATGGCTGTTCATGTGATCGGCCGTGATTACGTCACAGCCGATCACAAATGGGTATTCCCCACTTTAGACCGCACATGCACGCGATCGGGAGTGCGCAGCGCGGTCATGTTGGTGGCGGCATGTGCCCAGGAACACTGTTCATCACCGACAAGGATAAACAGCCAATGGCTGGCGGCTGTTTACCACATGATCGGCTGTGATCCATTCACAGCCGATCACTAAATGTAAACATAAACCGGTTACTAGCTGTTACTGGCTCTTATTTCCTCACGCACCGTTTCCAATGTGAGGAGAGAACAGCCAGGAGCAGTGAGTTACCGATCTATGTATTGTAGTGTACTGCACCAACACCACACTAAACAGAACCTGTCACATCGCCCCCCCCCTTACAGCTATCACCCAACAGTCACCACATCAGTGCTTTTAAAAGTGCACCTGTCACCCATCAGTGCCCACAAAGTGCACCTGTCACCCATCAGTGCCCACAAAGTCATCCTACCTGTGCCCAACTGTCATTGTCAGAGACTGCCATGAGCGGTGCACCTGTCACCCATCAGTGACCGTCTTCAGTGACCGTCATCAGTGACTGCCATCAGTGACCGTCATCAGTAACCCATCCGTGACCCTCATCTGTCACCTATCAGTCCCATAAAGTGCACCAGTCACCAACAGAGACTGCCATCATTGACTGTCACCCACCAGTGACCGTCACACGTCACCTGTCACCCACCAGTGACTGTCACACGTCACTTGTCACCCACTAGTGACCGCTTCCCCGTCACCTGTCACCCATCAGTGACTGTCACCTGTCAGCCATCACCTGTTGCCCATCAGTGACCGTCATTTGTCACCCGTCGCACAGCCCATCAGAAGAAATGTCCAAAAGATTCTATACAATTGAGGAGGCGTTCCAGATCCTCTCCATGACTGATGAGAGCAGCGGAGAGTTCTCATCAGTTTCAAATGCAAATTCCGATTGTGAATCAAATTCGAACCAATCGATAGTAGTGGATCGGCAAATGAATCAGAGGAAGAATGGATCCCTCCTAAAAGAGCATGGTGCTCTGGAAACCAGGCAGCCACCAGCAATATACCCCAGGATCAAATTCTCAGGCCCAGTACCAGCGCTGCCGCCAGCGATAGATGCCAAAACCAAAGGCCCACTAACAGTGCTGCCACCAGCGAAAGGCCACAAGAAATGCCCAGGCCCAGTACCAGCACTGCCGCAGCATCACGCCTAAATGCCAGCAGAGGAACCTCAAATCCCCCAACTACCAGCACTGGAGTGCCACGTCCCCCAAGAGCCAGGGCCACTACATATCTTCCAGCTGGTCTTGCAAATCCAATATGGGTGCCTTCTGACTCAGGATCAGCAAGAATTCCCCCTTTCACCGCACAGCCAGGTGTGCAGGCCAATACCCAAAATTTTTCTGAAATTGATTGTTTTTATTTATTTTTGCCCGACACTTTGCTGCAACTCATCGTGGACCAGACCAATGCTGAAGAAAGGTTGCCACATATACCTGGATAACTTCTACACCAGCCTGCCCCTTTTCAAACACCTATACCTCGCAGAAATCCTGGCCTGTGGAACCTCCAGACAGAATAGGAAGGGCTTCCCACAAGCCATAAGTATGGCTATAAGAATAAGAAATTGCGAAGGGGAGAAAGAGCAACTTTGAGATGCAACGAAGTGCTAGCCTTAAGGTGGGCCATACCAGAAATGTGTACATGATGTCCACCATCCATGATGACACATGGCGGGGTGGATTTCAACGACCAAATGCTTCAGCCCTATTTATCAATAAACAATAAGGAGGTCCCGTTTCTGGTACAAGAAAGTAGCACTCTATTTAATTCATTTGGCCATTTGTAATGCCTACATAATTCACACCAAATCCACAGAAAGCCCTGCCCACTTCCTAAAATTCATAAAAGAAGTTGTCACGTCCCTCATCTACCATCAAAGACCCCCCCCCCCCCCAGAAAACCTTCGCTCTGATGCTGTTAGCCGACTTCATGAACGCCACTTCCCGGACCGCATTCCACCATCTAAAGCAGGCCAAAAAAGCCAAAAAAGATGTTGAGTATGCAGCAACAAAGGATTTCGAAGAGATACCAGCTACCATTGTCCCCAGTGTCCCTCCGAACCCGGCCTTTGCAGTGGTGAATGCTTCAGACTATATCACACATCCCTAAAATATTAGCCCATATTCTTAACCATTTCCCCATTTTTATCATCTGTGCTGACCATTTCCCATGCTTCCTCAAATAACCATGCCACTGCCTTCCACGTGAACTGACCCTGGCATGTTTTTTGACTATGCCTCTGCCAACCGTTTGGACTGCTTCCACGTGAACTGACCCTGGCCTGTTTTATCAACTATGCTTCTGCCTACTGCTTGGACTGCTTCCATGTGAACTGACCCTGGCCTGTTTTATCAACTACGCTTCTGCCCACCGCTTGGACTGCTTGCACGTGAACTGACCCTGGCCTGTTTTATGGACTATGCTTTTGCCTACCACTTGGACTGATCTGTTGCCCTGCTACTGTAGTACACAGGGGTCTCACATGTGAGGGGCTCCAGAAATGTTTTTCCGGATGGAGAAAACAATTTGTTTTGTTGTCTCCATGTTTCGTAAGGGTCTGGAGTCCGGAGGCTTCATAGAGATTTGGGTGGGTCAAAGCCTCTACCCCTGTGCCCCTGTGCACAGATCTTACCTGATTGTGCCCCTCAGCCTGCTGCTGACTTACTGCCGCCATCCCCCTGCCTGCAGCATAAACTGACCACACCTCTGCCTGCTACCTGGACTATGGAAATAATGCCTGCTGTCTGCTGCCTGCTGCCTGGACCAATTCTCTCCTCTGGGGACACTACTAAAACCACAGGTAATACTTTTTTTTACCCTTTCCTCAATAGAATTTATTTTGGAGTGTAATTTTTCGGTATGTAAATGCTATGTGTTAGAAATATAAGGGCCATCAAAAATAATAGGTTGTCAGGAAATTAGATGTGTAATTTATGCTTGTAGAACGCCTGAAGGTGCTACTAAAATTGTGGGCCTCTGTATGTGGTCAGGCTGTGTAAAAGTCTCATACATGTGGTATCGTCATAGTCAGGAGGAGTAGTAGAATGTTTTTTGGGGTGTCATTTTTGCTATGTACATGCTATGTGTTGGAAATATCTTAAAAATGGACAACTTTTGGGGAAAAAATGCGTTTTCATTTTTTTTACACATTTTCCAAAAACTTCTGGAAAAAAATGAACCATTCAAAAGACTCATTATGCCTCATAGATTATACGTTGGGGTGTCTGCTTTCCAAAATGGGGTCATTTTGTGGGCGTTTCCATTGTCCTGGTGCTCCAGGGCCTTCAAAATTGTAGTAGGTGGTTGAGAAATGAGATGTGTAATTTATGCTTGTAGAACACCTGAAGGTGCTACTTCACTGTTGGGCCTCTGCATGTGGCCAGGCTGTGTAAAAGTCTCACACATGTGGTATCGCCATAATCAGGAGGAGTAGCAGAATGTATTTTGGGGTGTCATTTTTACTATGTACATGCTATGTGTTGGAAATATCTTAAAAATGGACAACATTGTGGGAAAAAAATGCGTTTTCATTTTTTTTTACACATTTTCCAAAAACTTCTGGAAAAAAATGAACCGTGCAAAAGACTCATTATGCCTCATAGATTATATGTTGGGGTGTCTGCTTTCCAAAATGGGGTCATTTTGTGGGCGTTTCCATTGTCCTGTGCTCCAGGGCCCTCAAAAGTGTAATAGGTGGTTGAGAAATGAGATGTTTAATTTGGGGTCATTGTAAAATGGGGTCATTTTGTGGGTATTTGTACTTTCCTGGCTTGTTAGTGTCTCAAGAAATGAGATAGGTCTTCAGTACATCAGGTGTGATCAGGTGTGATCAATTCTCAATGATTGGCATTAGCTTGTAGACTCTTTCACTTTCATAAAGACCAAATAATATACACTAATTAGGGTTATTTTTTACTAAAGATATGTAGCCGTATAAATTTGGGCCAACATTTATGAAGAAATATTACTAATTTGCAAATTTTATGACAGAAACAAAGAAAAAGGCATTTTTTCACCAAATTTTCAGTCTTTTTTTTTATAGCACAAAAAATAAAAAAACCCACTAGTGATTAAATACCACCAAAAGAAAGCTCTATTTGTTTGAAAAAAAGGACGGAAATTTAATTTGGGTACAGTGTTGCATGACTGAGTAATTGTCATTCAAAGTGTCATTCAAAGTGTGAGAGCGCTGAAAGCTGAAAATTGGTCTGGGCGGGAAGGGGGTGAAAGTGCCCCTGTAAGTGGTTAAATCACCTTTGGCTTAACTAAAACAGCATTATTCTGAAATGGTACTCTAATAACACACACAGTCTTTGATTTCAGAAACATGTTTACAGTTCGAATTCAACTGGAATTCTATGTAAAATTCGATTGGAATATCAATTAGAATTTTGGAATTTCAGAGCATTGGGTATACATACATATACATATACATACATACATTGTTTATACTGTAATTCAAGTATTCAGATATATCCAAATCTCAGAATAATGAAAAATTTGTCCGAATATTTATTCGGACTGAAACAAACCGCACATGTCTACACCACGGTGCCATATTTCCCAACTTTCGGAAATGATAAAGAAGGACACCTTTAAAGTGGTTGTAAACCCATCCAAAAAACAAAAAAAACCTGCAAGACAAAGGCATAATGAGCTAGTATGCATCGCATACTAGCTCATTATGAAATACTTACCTTAGATCGAAGCTGGTGCAGCGGTCCCCGTACACTGCTGTGACCGGTGACATGTCTCCGGATTGTTACTTCGGGTTCGCGGGCTCCGGCGCTGTGATTGTCCAGAGCCGCAATGACATCACTACCGCACATGCCCGCGGGAGCCGCCAGTCACGGCACATCAGCTGAGGCAACGGCATGAATGTGCTGTTGCTTCAGTGAGCATGTGCTGATGACGTTGGTGGTGGGATATGAACCAGAAAGAACATTGGGCACCAGTCACTTTTATGCTTAAACAAAAGAGAAGTTTATTTCTCAGAACAGGAAAAAATATGAGAGGGGAATAGGGCACAGGACACCCTTAGTAACGATCAGCAACCGGCAGATTGGCAGACTCCTTAGACAAAAATAGGTGAAGTAAGGCAGACAGCAGTACAGGAATAAGAGCCTTTAAGCTGAACAAGCACATCTGTACTTTGTAGGACAAGCTGTCTCCTCTAGTAACTAAACTTTACTCACTGATTCATGCACTGATTCCCTTGGATGAGTTCTCTCTGAAGTTGTCCCAGCCACTTCATAGCCTACTGCTCATGAAGGGTCCTCTTTGGTGCTTCCTTAGAACTCCATCCCTCTAGAATTGTTACCGGATCTTTGGCAGGCTTTTCTCTGCATAAACTTGAACATCCGGATAGGCTGCGGTTAGGCCTAGCAGCTGGCAGCCACCTGAATAGGCCCCAGGCTTTGGGCCCAGCAGCCAGGAACTCTATATACACCATACACC
Organism: Lithobates septentrionalis; assembly: GCA_037952835.1. Classification (NCBI taxonomy): domain Eukaryota; kingdom Metazoa; phylum Chordata; class Amphibia; order Anura; family Ranidae; genus Lithobates; species Lithobates septentrionalis. Next base: position 2,882,938 of record JBBDGP010000639.1, on the reverse strand, counting down.
CAGGCCATGCCCTCAGGCGGGAACACACTCCCTGATCACCTGACTTCATTCCATTAAATAACCTCTCCCAGCATGCTTAGCCACAAATATGATTGGCTGAGAAAGGTATGTTTATCATAACCTGAACTTCACTGTAACTCATTACTCTAATGTCAAAGGTAACAGCACCACCTATTGACAGAAGGGAGAAGCCACAACTTAGAATGGAATTAACAGAAGTCATGTAATCACAGAATACTACAAATTGGCCAGACTGATTACCACCCGGCACAACTAAATTTACCTGTAGCCATGTTCTAGGGACAAGGGTGCTACACCCTAAACCTCAATCTCTCCGAATCTACGGTTACGTTACCTAAACGTAATTTTGAATTCAAATGGGCCACTCATTCTCTTTCTTATTGCTTACTATCAAGCAGCTCAGATAGCCCAACTGGCAGTAACCACAATTCCTGGTCCAACTCCACACTGAGTTGACATGGAGGCCCTTGCATGCTCTAAAGCAGGGGTAGTGAATTAAAATTCACAGGCGTACGGTCAGAAAAATTTTCATTCTAGCGGAAGTCTGAGTGTCATATTGGTGCTATGACTGCACATGATATCCTCCACATCACAGCCTCCTGTGCACGTCACGGGCCCCTCATCCCAGACCCCCATCCCAGACTGACCCATCACAGACTGGTCCCCCATCACAGACTTACCCCTCATCACAGACTGACCCCCCGTCACAGACCGGCCCCCCATCACAGACTGGCCCCCCATCACAGACTGGCCAGCCATCACAGATTGGCCCCCATCACAGGCTGGCCCCTATCACAGACTGACCCCCCATCACAGGCCCCCCTTGATAGTAGACTCATAACAGCACAGCACTCCCCCCTCCCCACAGAGCCCTACCTTATTCACACAAGATGGAAAGCATGGCAGCCCTGGACAATGGGCGGGACTTTTCACGTTAAAGGTGAGCTATTGATTGCTGGGACCGCCCCGCCGCGTAGCAACCAATCACCCGCTTCTTAACGTAAAAAGTCCCGCCCTTTGTCCAGAGCGACCGTGCTTCTCATCTTGTGTGAATAAGACAGACAGGGGGGCAGTGCAGCGATCTTATCGAAGGGAGAGACCCGTGCGTAGCACGCCTGCCAGTCTGTGAACATAGCTGCAGGCAGGCAGGCAGGGGAGCCAGCAGTGTGGAGAGGACATATAGGCAATTATTTGGCGGGGCTGCGGTCCGGGTAGTATGGCTACTGGGGCAGGAACCGGACCGCGGTCCGCTATTTAGTGATGCCTGCCCTAAAGGTTCGATTGCAGCTTTAATGTGGATTCCTAGCAAATTAAGGCCCCCGATGTTATGTCCTAATCTTTCTTTCTCGTTATTACTTTGGGATAGATTTCGAATAAGGAAAAATCTTTGTTCACCTCATACACCTTTATCTCCTTTATTTATTAATCCTGAATTTATACCTGGGTTAGCCTCTGATCTTTTTCAGTGGTTGGAAAATAAAGGTTTGCCACGTATTATGAACTTTTTATCTGGGAATAAATTATATTCACTAGAATATTATCAATCCGTATTACAATTGCCATCCTCAGAACTGCCTTGATACAACTTGATTGATTTCTTCTTAGAAAATTGATTTGGTAGAATTGAGCACCCATTCAAGTTATCCCTATTTGAACAATCTTGTACTAATAGAAATCCCATAACAGGCTGTATATCTATTATATATAATATTTTAATTGAACCTGAACATAAGCTTCCATATATGGCACAATGGGAAAACGATCTTAATTTTTCTTGGGAAACCTCAGAATGGTATAAAACAAAAAATAATCTCTCTAAAATTTTGATAAATACATCTTTAGTGGAATCTTATTACAAAACTCCATTGCGCTGGTACATTGGTTCCATTGAGAATAGCTAAAATAAATCGACAAGTCTCTTCTGAATGTTTTAGGAATTCTTGTCAAGAAGGTTCTATGGTACACATCTAGTGGAGATGTTCCCAAATACGTAAATTTTGGATAAAAATATTTGACTTTATACATGGAATTACCAAAAGAAATATTATTAAATTCCCCTGAAATTGCTCTTTTTGAAAAATTTGATACGAGTTTACCTAAACACACCAAACGCTTAATTTCTTAAATAATCCTAGCCACTAGAATAACGATTGTGCATTGTTGGAATCAATCTGGAATAACATTTGAGTATGTTATACAAAACTTAAACTGGGTTATGATCAACAATAAATCGACTTGCATTTTAAATAAACGCCTAACTATTTTTGAAAATATGTGGCGACCTTGGTTACATTATTCATTAGACATGTGCACACTGAAATATTTTGTTTCGGAATTTCGTTTTCGTCCGAAAAATACATTTATTTAGTTACTCCCGAAATTCGTTTTTATTTATTTTGTTTTTCGTTAAAAATTGCATTCGTCCGAAAATCCAAATTTAGGTCGAATCTGTCATTGAAGGCTTATGGTGTCTGTCGAATGTTCAAAGATTCGACGGAGCAGCTAAACTGTACGACGCCGTATAGTTTACCTGCTCCGTCGAATCTTCTTAGAACTTTCGACAGACACCATAAGCCAAAGTACGTGTGTACTTAGTTCTAGCTATTTTACTGCTCCTCCTCTTTGGTTACAATCAGCCATTAACATTCATCATCATCATTATTTTTATTTATCTTTTCTCCCCTACGTCGAATCTTTCTCCCCTACGTCGAATCTTTCTCCCCTACGTCGAATCTTTCTCCCCTACGTCGAATCTTTCTCCCCTACGTCGAATCTTTCTCCCCTACGTCGAATCTTTCTCCCCTACGTCAAATCTTTTCTCTCTATGTAGAATAATCTTGGACTAATAGAGTTAAGGTTAGGCACATTCGACCACAGGTTTGATGGACACAGATTGTTATTGTCAGCATCAAGTTGAATCTCCTATCTATATCGAACTGTTGTAGCAACGAAAACTAAAATAAAGCATTTGTTTATGTCGGATCTTTCGTTTTTCGGATTCTGCTCTTTTGTTATCGTTTGTTAAAACGATAACGAAAATACCTGAAATTCGGACGAAAATGCATTCGGACGAAAACGAATGCACATGTCTATTATTCATCTTTGAATACTAGCGATTCGACATATAAACCTTAACTGTCCTTATCTTGCCCACATTATTGTTCCATTTATTTTTTTTATTTTTTATTATATATATATATTTTTTTAAATATCTAATTGATTAGTGATTAATTACAATAATACTTATTATACTACCAGAATACTACTTTATATACTAATTCTTTTAATATCATATTTAAACAATATTAATTTAAATTAGTTTGTCATAGAGACGAGAGGCCACTCGTCTTTATGACACTGCTGGGCGGAAGCGACGTCAAAACGTCACTTCCGCCCATACGTCTTAAAGGCACATTCTTTTCAATGTCATTTTTTTAAATTACTTTTTTTTTTTTTTTTTTTTTTTTTTTATTGCATTTTAGTGTAAATATGAGATCTGAGGTCTTTTTGACCCCAGATCTCAGACTTAAGAGGTCCTGTCATGCTTTTTTCTATTACAAGGGATGTTTACATTCCTTGTAATAGGAATAAAAGTGACACAATTTTTTTTAAAAACAGTGTAAAAATAAATAAAATAATGTAAAATAAATAATAAAACAAAAATTTTTTTTTCAAAAAACCCCTGTCCCGACGAGCTCGCGCAGAAGCGAACACATACGTGAGTAGCGCCCGCATATGAAAACGGTGGGCAAACCACACATGTGAGGTATCACCGCAATTGTTAGAGTGAGAGCAATAATTCTAGCTATAGATCTCCTCTGTAACGCAAAACATGCAACCTGTAGAATTTTTTAAACATCGCCTATGAAGATTTTTGAGGGTATAAGTTTGACGCCATTCCACGAGCGGGCGCAATTTTGAAGCATGACATGTTGGGTATCAATTTACTCAGCGTAACATTATCTTTCACGATATAAAAAAATTGGGCTAACTTTACTGTTGTCTTATTTTTTTATTCAAAAAAGTGATTTTTTTCCAAAAAAAGCGCACTTGTAAGACGGCTGCGCAAATACAGTGTGAAAAAAAGTATTGCAATGACCGCCATTTTATTCTCTAGGGTGTTAGAAAAAAAACAATATATAATGTTTGGGGGTTATAAGTAATTTTCTAGCAAAACAACCTGTTTTAAACATGTAAACACCTAAATTCCAAAACGGGGTCCTTAAGTGGTTAATACATGGCAAATGATGTTCACCCTTTGTATATTGATAAAACTGAATAAAAAACATTGAATAAAAAAAAATAAGTGAAAAACTTGATGAGCAAGCAAACAGAAAAGTGAATACAGTGCAATGAACTTGAAAAGTCCGATGTGCCACCTTAGGCACAGATAGCAACCAAAAAGTGATAGTATGTAGGACAATCAAAAGATGGATGAGTGATGATACCCTGTACCATAACCAGCGAATAAGTCCAATATGGTGACACCTCAGTATGCACTAGCCTTACACCTTACTGCTGTAAGGTAACAGCATAGAACTAGGTCAAATGCTTCAGACGGCCTCCGGGGGTTCTCTGGAGGTCCCTCTCCAGTGGGTCTGGCTGGTATCGCCTTACGATGGATAAAAGCCTCCTGTATGGTTTAATTTTTCCTAATCGATATATACAGCTGTCACATTACCCAGCTCTTTCCCAGGAGCTTCTAGTACTCTGCATAGAATACTTTTACAGTGAGGAATTTTCACACTCCCACCTGCTTCCAGGTGTTTAAAGTGGTATGAAGAACACTGACCACCTATGCCGGAAAGGCAACTGAATACAGCCACATTCTCAGCACCTTTCGCTCCTGAAGAAGTGGCATGCGCGAAACATGTCAAGCTTTATATAAAGGGATGGTGGAACCCTCTACTCAATGCTACTGTGTTTTTAAATGTAGTTGTTTTTTTTTTTGTAAATTTTGTATTTAACTTATTTGTTGAAGTCGTGCCCATATAGTCCATGAACTATGGTTCAAATTTTTTTGGTGATTTAAACATAAGCTATAATATGTTTAATTTTCAAATATGTGTACACACACAGCATAATATTATGTGCTTGGGGTGTATTTTTAATTATCTGTTTGTTAAATTCGTCCAATGAAAAAAAAATGGATAAATGAGCCCAACTATGACTTAACAGGATTTTCCAAGAATTTCCTAGCAGAATATGTCCTTTGTATTATATGACATTTCCTGGGCAAATCTTAGTTCAAATCTCACCAAGATAAATTAATCATCAAGAATTGTTTGGGACCCCCATTTCGATTTTTTTTTTTTTTTTTTGGCTGAACCCCCTCAAGGCACCCTCCAATGCCGAAAGGGCATGTGGGTTGGCATGAGAATTACTTTGAGTCCCCATTCACAGCTGAGTGTAGCGTTTCCAGGCAGAAAGTAGTGCGATTTTACCGTGATTTTGCCACGTTTGTGCCGCAATTTTGTACAGGTCACCAAAGTAAAAAGAAGAAAAACACCCAAATCTGCCTAAAAAAAAAAGTTCCAGAACTTGTATGAGCTTCAGGCATTTTGGAGCTTCTGGCTTCAGGCATTTTGGAGTGGAGATGTGAACCATCTCTATAGAGAATAATTGATTTTTTCCCCTCCAGCATTTTGTAGCTTCAGGCTTCAAGCTACAAAACGCTCAGGTGTGAATGGGGCCTTAAAGTTGAGTTCCACCCAAAAGTGGAACTTCCACTTATTGGATTCCTCCCCCCCTCCGGTGTCACAGTTGGCACCTTTCAGGGGGGAGGGGGGTGCAGATACCTGTATATTACAGGTATCTGTACCCACTTCCGGCATAGATAGCCGCAGAATCTGCGGTTATTTACGCCACTTCCTGCTCCCTCCCCGCTGTCTGCTGGGAAACCAGCGGGTCCCAGAGACAGCAGGGACCATCCTTATTGCGCTGCGCGACTTCCTGATACCCTTACCGAAGATGGAGGCGGCAGCGCCCTGGACAGGTAAGTGTCCATGTGTTAAAAGTCAGCAGCTGCAGTATTTGTAGCTGCTGACTTTTAAAAAAAAAAAAATTTCGGCAGAGCTCCGCTTTAAGGTACAGCATTAAATGCTGTATTGTGTATTTTAAACGGCTTTTTTGCTTTGGGGCTGTGGATTTTTAGTTTATGAATGCTGAGCATTCATAAACTAAAAATCCACACCCCCAAAGTAAAGAAGCCATTTAAAATACACAATACAGCTCCAACCTAGGGAATATTTTAATATTGTACAAGATGAAAAAGTGAACGTAATGCCGCGTACACACGAGCGGACTTTACGGCGGACTTTGCCCGGCGGACTTTTCGTCGGACTTTGTTGGCTCCTTGCGCCGGACTTAAAAACGGACGGACTTGGCCACACACGCTCACTGCAAAAGTCCGCTGGTTTTGAACGCGGTGACGTATAGCACGTACGACGGGACTAGAAAAAGGAAGTCCAAGCCCCACTCCGGCACCCTTTGGGCTCCTTCTGCTAATCTCGTGTTTATCTCGTGTTAGTAGAAGTTTGGTTAGAGACGATTCGCGCTTTTCACACTTCAGCTTATTTCGTTCGTTTTCTGCGGTTCAGTTTGTGCTTGTGAGGTTTGTATCTGCTTTTCAGTGCGTGTTGGTCAGTTCGTAAACTGCCTTGCAGGCCATTCTGCTCTGCTCGTTCCTGATTTTCAGGTCGTTCTTCATAGGCCTTGCTGTTCTTCAGTGCGTTTGTTATAAGTTTGTTTGTTTGAGCAGCCGACCGTTTTGAAGCCATGTCGAGTGGACGTTCTCGTTCTCGAGTTCGTGCTGTGTGGGGACTTGGTGTTGGGGTTAATACTTTGACCCGAGTCCAGTCCATGAACAGGGTGAGGAGGAGTTCATGGACCAAGAATTGGTTGCGCCAGCGTGACCAGTTCTGTCATATGCCTTTGCTCCGTGAGCTCCATGAGAATAATCCTGAGGATTTCAGGAATTTTCTCAGGATGACGGACCCCGTCTTTGAGCGTCTGCTGGCTATGCTGACCCACTATATCAGCAGGCAGGATACCTGCATGAGGCAAGCCATCAGTGCGGAGCAGAGGCTAGTTGCCACGTTACGTTACTTGGCGACAGGGAGAAGTCTTCAGGACTTAAAGTTCTCGACAGGCATCTCCCCCCAGGCTCTGGGGATCATAATCCCAGAGACCTGTTCTGCTATTATTCAGGTCCTGCAGAAGGAATATATGAAGGTAAGTTTTATCCTTTAACATTACATGATATGTATTAACTGTTTTTTTGATGTATTGTAGAACTGTCCTCTTTACCTAATTGCCATGCTTTCAATCTGCTGTGAATGTCCCCTTTATCTTCGTGCATGCCTATTTTAATCATTTATTGCCCTACATGCATAATTTCTTTCATTAACCTCCCCACCATGCAATGCTGGGTCCATTTTTATCTCTAGCCTATAGTCCATTGAACAATGTATATTGTCTGCTCCATTGTCTTGTTTGTCCCTCCCCCACCCCACAAATGTTTGAGCCAGTCAGGTGTGTTTGTTAACCTAATTAGAACCCCTCCCCCACCCCACAAATGTTTGAGCCAGTCAGGTGTGTTTGTTAACCTAATTAGAACCCCTCCCCCAACCCACAAATGTTTCAGCCAGTCAGGTGTGTTTGTTAACCTAATTAGAACCCCTCCCCCACCCCACAAATGTTTGAGCCAGTCAGGTGTGTTTGTTAACCTAATTAGAACCCCTCCCCCACCCCACAAATGTTTCAGCCAGTCAGGTGTGTTTGTTAACCTAATTAGAACCCCTCCCCCACCTCACAAATGTTTCAGCCAGTCAGGTGTGTTTGTTAACCTAATTAGAACCCCTCCCCCACCCCACAAATGTTTCAGCCAGTCAGGTGTGTTTGTTAACCTAATTAGAACCCCTCCCCCACCCCACAAATGTTTCAGCCAGTCAGGTGTGTTTGTTAACCTAATTAGAACCCCTCCCCCACCCCACAAATGTTTCAGCCAGTCAGGTGTGTTTGTTAACCTAATTAGAACCCCTCCCCCCACATTCAAATGTATCAATGGGCCATCATAGGGGGTGAGTAATCTTATAAGTGTGCCTTATGTTTTTCAACATTTCAATTACAAACACACATATTCATAATATTTGACTGCTGTTGTTTACTAATGTTTTGGTGTAATCTTATATACAATTTTTTTATTAAAGTCCTTATCTTATTTTTTTGCCCTCCACAGTTTCCTTCAAGTCCACAGGAATGGCAGACTGTGGCCTCCCAGTTCGCTGACCGTTGGGACTTTCCCAACTGTGTAGGGGCGATTGACGGGAAGCACGTCCGGATTGTGCCACCACCGCATTCGGGGTCTTATTTCTTTAACTACAAGGGGTTCCATAGTGTAGTTTTGATGGCGGTGGTCTCGGCACATTTGGAGTTTATGTTTGTGGATGTGGGTAAGAACGGCCGGATGTCTGATGGAGGAGTCTTTGCACAGACCGAGCTGTGCCATCGTCTCCAGACCGGTGGCCTGGAATTGCCACCTGATGACGATAATGTGGATGGACTCCCCTCAGTTTTTATTGCTGATGAAGCATTTGCTCTCTGTGAGAACTTGATGAGGCCGTTCCCCCAAAGGACACTCACCCCTGAGAGGAGGGTATTTAATTATCGGCTGGCCAGAGCAAGAAGGGTTGTGGAGAATGCCTTTGGGATTCTGGCCAGCCGGTTCCGTATCTTCCTTACGTCTATTAATTTGGCGGACTATAAAATCAACCACGTCATCCTTGCTTGCGGCATCTTACATAACTTTTTAAGGAGACATTCAGCTACATATCTATCCTCTGTTGGGCCTGAGGCCAGACTGGAAGAGGCTAGCACTTTCACAGGCCTAGAAATTGGCCGTATTGGCTTGGCCCCCCGAACCGCACGTCAAGTGCGTGACCGTTATGTGAATTATTTTAATGGTCGGGGGGCCATTGCTATTCAGCAACAGCTGTAAGTTTGTTACAAAAATAAAAAAGAAAATTGGTTTATCTAAATATCTTGTTTTTATTGTTGTTTACCTTTAAGTTATGTCTGTCTCCTAGTGCACTTGTAGTAGTGTCAAGTGCATTTAGCTTTAGTTAATCAGGCCCACAAAAACAAACCCCAAATTTTGACTTCAAGAAACAGCCACACACATTGTATAGGGTAAAAAATTTTACTTGGTGCACATTGAAAGGTGCATTTTTTATCATATTTTTTATTATTTTTTGTTCTTTTTTTTTTTTTCGAAAATATTTTACGTTGTGTAAAAAAATTATCTTTTACTAAATTATTCAAGCCATTTTTTCACAAATATATAGACCTTTATCTAAAAAGATTTACATACACAACAGTGTTTTTATAAACAAAACTTACAATAAATTAACTTACAAAGTTCAATATTTCGAGAACGGTGCATGTAATGTCACCCTTGCAGAAATTGGTCATTTATAAGATGCTCAAAATTGAGCTTTACTAAAGGGTCAAGTCAACATGTGCTATCTCCTATCGGTGGGAGAGCAATGTACGTGTTTTGTGTGTGCAATCCCATTTTTGGTTCCTCTCACCACCCAAGATTTTTCAGGATGAAGGGGTTGCAAACACAAAACAAGTACATTGCTAACCCATGATGGAAGATAGCACATGATGACACACCGTGTGCATCACACAATGTAAATTTGGGTATACCCCAAAAATTTAAAAAACAATCTTTAAAACAAAATAACTTCCCAAGGAAATGAAGAACATGATTGATGTTTTTAGGCCAAACGTGATTATATTCTGCCCAAAACATCAATCATGTTCTTCATTTCCTGTTGCATGGAGTCCAGGCGAAGTTTCATGCTGTGAATTTGGTCACGCATTTTATCTATGTGGCCATTCCACAGCATTATCTGGCCAATTAGTCTTTGCGCACTGTCTGTGGTGAAGTGCTCTGCCGCTTGGCCTTCCACAACCAGAAACTCACCTAAAACGAGTGAATAAAAACAAGGTTTACAATATGCACGCCAAAATACAGTAACTCAAGCTGGGGTGTCAGTCACTCACTTGGTGGGCTTGAAACCTCGCACACTTCCTCCACCTCTCCTTCCTCAAGGTCGTCGGGTGGGCGTGGTCTTGGGCTGGGGCTTGGGGTATCTTCGGCCTCAGGCTGGTGACTTGGGGGGGTCCTGAGATCCTTGGACTGTTGTCTGAGTCTTTTCTCCCCTATGAGATTTGAAAAAAAGGTATAGTTAAAACACACTGATCTTTTAGGTTTTAATAAATAAAGTAAAACGTTGGTTATGATTTTTTGCCAATTTTGCATCATAATAAATGTTGAAGACAGGATGAACATTACCTCTGAACAACAATTATAAAGAATGCTTATTTTCGGGCAAGTTTCACAGATGCTGACACCTCAATGATCTCCTATGTGTATTACCCCTCAAAAATTTATTTATGGTCACATAGTACACTAGAAAATGCATTTCCTGCGCAAAATGCGTGGGAATGCTGAATAGCTAAATTGCTAAAATGACTGCCATCAAAACTGCCCCATCATATTCCTCTATTATAAATCAGTACATGGTGTGTCTGTCCCCTCCCCCCGGGCTCTGTAATCAGAGCTGAGATGCTCCAGCCACCTCCCCCCCTGTGTATAACAGAAGCTTTGGTAACCATGGCAACAAAACAAACACAGTACACTCTGATTAATGGCTAAAATTTCCCGAAATGACCTCTAAACAAAAAGCTTTTTCTCAAAAAATGAAAAAAATATCAAACTGAAAGGATATAGCCAGATAGCTGAATATTTAGTGAACATTGTAAAGTTTGTTTGGTGTCTCTAGGTGAAAGTATGAAGGAGCTGAAACGTTTGGGAGCGGAAGAAGAATTTAAGAATTTCAAGCATGCTCCCATTGAATTCAATGTTTAAAAAAGTGAAAAAAACCTTAATATTTAAAAAAGTATAAATGGTAGTAAAAAAGTTGAAAAAGACCACACATCAGCTAAAAGAGACGAACATTTTAATAGTTGAATGGTTTTAATAGCTGAAAGTATGCAGAAGTTACGCAGAGCCAAAAAACGTACGGAATAAAATTAAAAGTAAATTTAAAAATAAATAAAATCGAAGAACAATAGTGGGACTGCTAAATCATTCCCACTAACTATAGTGCTCGTGAGTCCAGATGTGGAAACAGCTGCTGTGTCCTGTCCCTACATTACACTGAATCATTTTTGATGAAGCATTATATTTTCAAACACATCTACACCACATCAACTCATTGTGGGAATTCGACAAATTATCAAGCCATAAATGTATGTCCAACCCTGTCCCATCCCATCCCATAAAGTATCATATCTATTCCAAAGAACGGTATTTACGAACGGTGCAGAAAAACCGCCAAAAATAAGGATCAGCATGCAAGTTCTGTATCTCAATAGTAAAACACAAGTACTTACTTTTTTTCAGCAGCTTCTTTATTCGCCAATATTGTTCTGGCTCCCGACTTTTGATGTCAGACCACCGCTTCCGCAATTGTTCTTTCGAACGTTTTGTACCAAATTTCTCTTCAAGAGCGGTGACAACTGAGGACATTATTTTGTCCTTCCTCATATTGGGTCGTGTGTACGGTCCTTTTTTGCCATCGTAGTCCTCCCTTCTCAATATGGACACCATCTCCACCATCTCTCCAAAAGCCATGTTGGTGGCCTTATATCTCCTCCGGGATGTGGATGTTTGGGGCTTCGGGCTTTCCTCCGCGCTACTTCCACTTAATCGCTCCGCCATCTTTTGCTATCTACTCCCACTGCGCAACGAAGAGTGAAGGGGCGGGGCCAAATCGTACTTACGAACGTCAGGGGCGGGCGACGCAGGTGGAGCATGACACATGCGCAGTGTATATAAAGCTAGTACGATGGCCTACGTATGTCCGTGCGGAAGTAGCGAGCGGCACAAACGAAGGTAAGATTAAAGAGTGTGTGTGTGTGTGTGTGTGTTTGTGTGTGTCCCCGTGTGTGTCCCCTAGATTACAACACAAACTAATCCTGAGATTTGGGACTGACATTTAAGTTTTGATCTTGTGTCTTGTCTTGCAGAAAAAATGAATCCCTTTAAAGAGGAAGATTTTTTGTCACATTTCATTGATCTCTATGAGGAGAAGAAAAACCTCTGGGAGGTCAAACACCCCCTATATTATAATCGTGATGTTAGGAAGGCAACACTGGGCACACTTTTAGAGTTTGTGAAGACTCGACTCCCCCAGGCAGACCTCAAGTTTGTGGACAGGAAAATAGGTATCTTGCGTAACATGTATAAGCGGGAACACAGAAAAATCCAGGAGTCGCTCAGATCCGGGGCAGCAGCTGACCAAGTTTATGTACCCAAGTTGTGGTATTACCACAAACTGCGATTCCTGGATGAGCAGACCGAAGCCAGGCAATCACTTTCCACCCTTCCCCCCACCCTTCCCCCCACCCTTCCCTCCAGCCTTCCCTCCAGCCTTCCCTCCAGCCTTCCATCCACCTCCACCCCAGCTGAGGAGTCCCAGGATGAACTGGGCCTTTTCACCATTGATGAAGTGGATGCGCCCAGCTTCAGCCAGGTATACTTTTTTTTTAGATTTGGGGATTGTGTAAATGTTATTAATGATGTTAAGGTGTTAATTTTGAAAGTGCTTCATAAAAAATCACTTCTGCACAAAGAGTAATATGTAGACATATCACTAGACAGTAGTGGCCAAATATATACGTAACTTCAGATCTTGTTGTTCATCTGAAATAATGGTGTGGTCAAATAGATAGCCTTTACTATTTTGTGTAATTATATTTGAAAGTTAGGAGCTGAAAATTGTGTGTGATTGCATAACAGAAAATTACAACTATGTCCCTTTTTTTTACACAGGATGACCTCAGCCAGGAGGAGGCCTTGCCCAGTGGGAGAGAGGAGGAGGCCTTGCCCAGTGGGAGAGAGGAGGAGGCTGTGGCTGGGCCAAGTAGAAGCCGCACGGAGTGCCAGGTGCCTCCCCTCCGCATTCTCCACAAAAGGCCCAGGGCAGTTGCCCTCTGCAAGTGCAATTGCTCCAGAGCATCAGAAATTATTTAAAAGCTTGACTTTGCAAAGAGTACCCAATCCTGTGCAAGTAAAAGAAAAAAAAAAACATTTTTGCTTGCACATGATTGGATGATGGAAGTCAGCAGAGCTGCTTCACATTTAATAAAGCTTGGGAGCAACTGCTCTTGCAGAGGGCAAATGCAATTTCCAAAATGCACAGGCTTTTTACCTTTAGGAAATCAACCCCTATGTGTGTTTTTGTCAAATAAAAACAATTAATTTTTATTTGACATGATTTTCGGAATAAATCAGCAGAGCTTCCCCGAATTTAAGCTCTTCCCCTCAGTTTTTCAGCGACTGCACTTCCAACAAGTGCACTTGGTGTGCAATTTCTCAAGTGAACGTTTCACTTGATATTCTTAAATGATTTAAGCCTTTTGTCAAAAACAAGCTCGGGGGAAGCTCTGCTGATTTATTCCGAAAATCATGTCAAATAAAAATTAATTGTTTTTGTTTGGGCTTCCTTGCATGTGCCCCTCGGATCCACAGCGAACGCACTTCAAAATGCTCTTTATGTGGAATTATATGTATAATTAGCACTTGGAGTGAAAAATGATTTTGCCTTTGTTAAATACACCCCCCTATGTCTAATGAACAAGGGACAACAACCTCATTAAGGTTCTTTAAAACAACACAAAATATGAATGTTAATTGTGGTAACTTGAAAATACACACAAAAAATGTGGTTAGCATTTAACACACATTGTAAAATAGCTAAAGTGTTGAAATAAAAAAAAAAAACAAAAAACAAAATCTATTTTAAAATTTTAAAGTTATGGAGATCTGGCTGTTACAAAATATTATATTAGTCATGGCAGGAGGATAAATCATGAAGAAAGAAGTTTGTGAGAACTCTGTGTGAATATAAAGCAGAAAAACAACTTCATTCCTCTCGCATTATCAATCCTAAAAAAAGGCTGTATTAAAAGACGACAGAAGAGGAATGTGCTAGCTTCAAGACGAAGGCTAGTTTTACCAGACCGAGCGCTTCCGTCTTGTAATTGCTTCAGAGCATGCGTCAGTTTGAGTTCGTCGGACTAGCACACAGACGATCGGTTTGTCCGCTAGAAAGAAGAGTCCGTCGGATAAATTTTAAACAAGTTTCAAATCTAATTCCGTCCAACTTTTGAGAAAACAAAGTACGCTGGAGCCCACACACATCGAATTGTCCGACGAAATCCAGTCCGCCGGGCAAAGTCCGCCGTAAAGTCCGCTCGTGTGTACGCGGCATAAGTTGAATTTTTAGAACAGTTAAACAAACCAATACAAAAAACAGATAGTGGGCAAGTGTTGATTATTTTCTCACATGAGCGAATCTGGTTTGATGCTTATTTGACTGGTGAATTAAATTTGATAATTGTTGAAAACAACTATTATAAATTGAATGCATGTGTAAAATTAAATCTTGGTTGAAAAATTGGAAAAAATTTGGGCTAATGTTGGGTGAATTTTGGGTCAATTCAATAATAACCCCCCTACCATTTCTGATGATGTAATTGACAGCATTTTAAGTATAAGTAATAATTTTTATATTTATTTAAATTAAAAGAGAACTTTCTTTGAAAATAAATACTGTATTTTTTTGTAAAGAATGTCAGTTTTCAAAATTGGTTACAAAACTTCTAATATTGTGTACTGGTGGCTTTAAGATAGATATATATAGAATCTTCATATGAATGATAGTGGCTATTAGTTCCCAACATGTTTCTGCTGTCATACTATGATATCTGATCATGTTTATATGATAATACTTGCACCTTTCACCTCGACAACACAAAGGGTTGAACACAAAGCCAAAAGTGAGATTAACCCTGCGGTGCCCATGTGCTTCTGGTTGCTGGTCCACTGATTAAATCATCTGGTGGTAATTCTGGTTGACATTGAGACAGATTAGTGAGTGACCTCCTTCCGTAGAGGATTGGAGCCTCAGTGACACTGGTACACATTTACCCTCCGGCACGTCTGTCAACCATGCATGGGGTCTCGGACCCTTGCTGATTCTAAATGATTCTCTCTGCTGCCGCTCCAACAAGAACCCTTTCAGGACTGTCAGTTCGTTAAGATCCTCAGAGACGCCAGGATGAGGTAGGAATTTGATCTTACCCAGCCAGTTTTCTAACTCCCTATGTGCTCTGTTCAAAATATGAATGATGATGTTCACAGCTATAGAATAAAGTGTTCCACCATACAGTTCACAGTGAAGGATTCCTTGTCCTTTACATCATGCAATAAATTACATCTAGAGTCACATATATATATATATATATATATATATATATATATATATATATATATATAAAAAGCTATTTGATATAAAAAAAACAGTGAAGCACAATATATCATAAACACATAATACATTTTTTTTAATTGTTTTTATTTTATATATATAAAGCTGTTAATATGACATTTACAAAACATTTACTGCAGGTAAATCAACCATTAAAATTTAAAACACATTATCAAAGACTCACCTGGAATGAACGCTAGGTGAATGTCATATTCACTGCTTTAAAAGTAAGTGAAAAACAGCCTTTTCTCTATAAAAAGTATAACCCTTTATTTAATTTCACCTGTTTATAAATATATTTATTTATATATAATATATTATATATATAATTTTGAAAAGATTTTTAAAATTGAAAAGTTGAAAATATAGAAAAATTGGATATGCAAGGACTTTAGCTTCTGTTAAAAAATGCATATATCAAGAGAAGCTTTCATTTACATCACAATTATTATTTCTTAAAATTAATACGCCACTTGTCGGTTTTATTTATTATTTTGATTGGGAACCGTGCTTGTTTGAGGCTTTGAATTGCCATTTTTTCTCCCCAGTGGCAACCATTATGTACTGTAGTACAAAAATACAAATACACCCACATGACCACATGTGGACAAAGCAATCTACTGATCCTTCATCCTTTCTGCAAATATACAAAAACTCATTTTAAAGGATTAGTCTTTTCAAAAATCTGCATTAAAGACCTAATTTTCATTTTTTTTTCCCTGCACCGTAATATAGATTTCCTGGCAGTTGTGAATAGCAAAAAAATAATATTGATATGTTTTAGTAAATGCGACCTTGTTTTGAAAATCAGTACAAAAAAAACAATGAGCACAACTATTTCTCACTGAATGCTTTGATGAAATTGGTCTCAAAGGCATTATGTAAGCACAATATATAGAGGAGGTAGGGCACACATGGCCATGGGTTTTCCACATTTTGATTTCAAATGTGAATTGACTTCTATTATGGTGAGCGGGTACATATTATTTCTAATGTTACACCCAATTCAAATATAAGCTTTTTTTTTATTTTTTATTGGAAGTACTATTCCCTTCCATGAAACATAAAGATATATTATACCTAGAGCGTGTATGACTTATGAGTCAGATGAAAATACAACAGCACAGCCTGGACCCTGGACTGGATTGTATCAAACTTCACTAAACCATTTTATACAAAAATAAATATGCAGAGGGGTAAAACTTCATAGAAATTCATATTTTTTAACTATGTTAAGTATATAAATTAAAACATCTTTGAGAAATGTATTCCATCACAAAACAGATAATAGACAGGTGAAAATATATATACAACAAAAAATCTAATATTCAGTATGTAAACAAATACATAAAATATGTAATTAAACCATTAACCCTAAGGCTAGAAAGGAAAACATAATGTAGATTTAAACATCAATCATCATAGTTTATCGTTGTAGGCCTTTTCATCTCTGTTATCATGTATATACAGTAAATGGTTTCATATTATAAGCTACATTTTGACCTCTGCTCTTGTTTGTTAGATTTGTTGAGCTAGCCATGCACTGTCCAAATTTCAGCCAGTTCCTGATGGACCAGACAAAATTTGCTCCATGGGTGGCCCTGTTTGCACCCTTCTGCCTGACATCCTTGGGCTGAAAACTTGAAGAATCTGGGTAGAAAAATGTTGCCTGAATAGCACCTGCATTCAATCAAATGCAGCCGCTGTTCAGATAGTCTGACTGTCAGAATACAAAAGCCGGTGCTGCAGATTCATCCACCTGCACTGGTTAGCATAGATGGAGGGATCTGTTAGATTTTTTTAATTCAGCCTGCAGGCTGAACAAATAATACATATGCCTTTTGGTCAGTCTATAGCCTAGTACACAAGGGCCAAATGTTGGGTGGCATCAGCCGGTTCACTAGAAGCCAGCCGACATTCGGCCCTTGTGTAGGGAAGGGGAGATATCACCACTCCAGGAAGGTCAAACGATAGTAAACCTTTTCACCAGTTTAGAAGCCACAGGTGCTGGCAATGCATATAGCAATAGATAGGAAGTAGTTCTGGACAGCCGCACTCCGAAAAAATGGACTTTTATTCAAAAAACAAAATCAAAAGTACATGCCACAGCAGAACAGAAGAGTTGACGCGTTTCATACTACAAACAGTGCTTAATCATAGTCTCAGCAATGATTAAGCAGTGTTTGTAGTGTGAAACACGTCAGCTCTTCTGTTCTGCTGTGGCATGTACTTTTGATTTTGTTTTTTGAATAAAAGGCAATTTTTTGGAGTGTGGCTGTCCAGAACTACTTCCTATCTATTTGGCCCTTGTGTGCTGTAGCCAGGTGGACAGAAACCAGTCGATAGGGCATGACCAAAAACGACTTCTGATAAGCACTTTCAGCCAATGGCTGAGAGCGCTGACCAGAGTGTTCTGGCGGAGGCCGTCCCCCTGTCAGAACACAATAGCAAAGCAGGGGAGATTGCTGTACTAACATTGCATGGTTAGTACAGGGGCTCCTCCAGAGCCGTCAGTTTTTTTAGTTCAACCCTGCTGGTTGAACAAAAAAAGAAAAAACTACTAGTGTGTACGAGGCTTTATACTTCTGGAGAACAATCATGAAACAATGATGCTGAACACAGAAGATGTCTTATAGTGCATATGTCTTTAGTTACAGTATACTATAACAGCGATTATCATTTAGCTGTACTTTTATACAAGTGCTTCCTTTTAATCAGTCTCAGCATAAAATAAGCAGTATAGTAAAACATATAAACTCATTACACCCAATCTAAGGTGCATTTTGTAAGCACAATGGGTTATGTAATGGAACACTGGCAAGATTGTTTTAATCCTATTCTGAACCAGGACTTGTGAAGCCATAGCTGCTATGCTGACAGCGTGCGCACTGCGTGTTCCCAGAACAGAGACCAATGATTAGAACCGGCTTCCAATCCTGTGACCACTGTGGCAGCCAATGGCAGTGGTCACATCATCCGCCAATCTTTCCTGCTCCCCTGCGTTGAGAACATTGTAATGGGATGCTGTGATGGGCAGGAAAGGGTTAAACCTGTAATAACAGAAACATGTTAGCTGGCATTCCTATCCCAAAAAACCTCCTGAAAAGCCTGGTTGTACCTGGCTCAGTGCTTTGAGTCACTGAAGAGAAGCATACAGCAAAGTGAGGTCTGAAGACAGATCTATGAGCACCAAATTCAAGCCATCAACATGATAGCCCCGTAACTAGTGTATTGGCATTCAGCAGCCAAAGGAAAAGTTCTACTTTTTGATGAACATTTGATCTAGTCAATATATTTGCTACACCAATTCATGTTATTAAAATTGACCTCCTCATACTAATCTGCAGACAGAGATGGTTTTATAAAATTGACAAAAAGTTGGCAACCATGGTATTGGTTTATGTGCAGATGACCCCCCAGAAATCTCACGGTTGTGTGATTGGTTCAGTTTTTTCCTAGAGACCTAAAAAAAAAACCTTAAGGTTAAATTTCAGACAACCCCAGCATGGTTTTCAGGCTTGTGGTATTTCATTATTGATGTGGATGCTTCACATCTGGAAGGATGCCAAGATGTAGATGTTTTCTTCTACAACACATTGACTGATCAGGAGGGAGACAGTAAAGTGTGCTAAAATCTTTGTAATGTATGTAATTGGCCTAGAGAAAACTGTGGTATTCCATTTTATATTGGTTTAAATTGAAAAAGTTCACACCTGGCTGTAGTTAAAAATCAACATTTATCAAAGTATAAACCTGGCTGATGAACAAAACCTTGTAGAAATGGCACGGTACAGCAGTTGTTCTGGGGCAACAAAAATAATACTATGCACTAAATGAAAATCAGAGACTGACAGTAATGTAAACTTTGCTGGATAGGAAGCAGCTTTATTTCCTCACCACATTGAAGAACATTTTGACAATCTTATCAAGATGTACATGATGTGTATAAACATTGGTCTAGTTTTATTGATGTGCTGAGGGACCAAGGTAGCTTCACTTGTAGCAAAGCAATTTCTGTTCAACCACAGTGGCCATACATGAATCAAAACTCAGCCGGCCCAATTTCAATCCATGTATGGGAAGGCTAGTCATACCCAAGGCAATCTATTGATTACTTTGTGTACGATCAGTTTGTTGGGTTTTTGCCGAACGATCAGTGCCACCGTCTATAGCTGACAACGCTGATCATTGTGTTCTGATAAATCAGTGGTGCTCCAGATGAGCAGAGACAAGGAGTCAGAGGAAAAAAAAAAAGGCAAGAGAGATCCTTTTAAGGGTAGTATTTAGTTGAATGTATGGGAAAAGTACATCATAAAGTGTAGTAAGCATATACTCACATTCATAAGGTTGCTGGATACCTGTCCTAGCGTCAGGCAACCTATTTTAGCACATGTGGAGAATATGATTGTCTCCATGCAGAGTGTGGGTGGTCGTACTTGATGCTCGTCACGGTTCTCTGGAAATTCTTGCACCACACTAGGTTGAGATCAGATCAGTTGAACAATGGTAGGTAGAATAAGGCCCCAAAATGGAATTAGTCTATGCAGAGGTACCCATTCAATAAAAAGATGCTTCCAAGTGGATTTTTTAGGAAGGTTGGTATTTATTGATCATGAAAACAAGTTAAAACACCATCAACATATTTCCTGGCTCTTTAGTGGCCACTTCATCAGGAAAAGATGTACAATACACTTTAGTGCGTGGGATCTGTGTGCATTCCTTCAGCCCAGAGCATACTGTTTTATTGATGGTGTTGACATGTTGATGGTATTTTAACTTTTTTCATGATCAATAAATAACAACCTTTCTGAAGAATCCACTTGGAAGCAGCTTTTTATTGAATGGGAGCGCCTCACACTGGTTCAATTTTAAAGCCGTATTCTATCTACCATTGTATTCTGAGGGCACGGAAGCCTCCCCACTGTCAGAATACAATAGCTCATCAAGAAGGATTCCCCAATCCACATCGAATATGTGGATCGGGGAATCAGCTAATTTTATTTTTGTAAACCGGTGGTTGAATGAAAAAAAAAGAATCATGTATGGCCGGCTTGAGTGCAATAGTGTTTTCAGATCTTCATCCCTTATCAAAGTGTTGTAACAAATGTCTGTGTTGTCTTTGATAAATAAGGTTCAATGGTATATAGAAATGCTTGTGGCCACATAAAGACAAATGCATTGCTTTATTAAAGTGATATTAATCCTCAAAACAAGAATTTAATATATTGCTGCTTACCAATCTGTAAATGTGTCGACTGCGATCACTTTTTAGGCTTTTATTTATTTATTTGTATCTATTGATCTGGTCATTATTAAACTCCCTGTCTTAGGGTAACTCCATCCTGAATGGCGGAGTAACAGAGATACCTTTGGACAGCAGCATTTTCAGCCCTCGGACAGGGTACTGTTAGATGCACTAGACGATTTAGGGTTGAAAATGTTTTTATTGGTAGTATAAACAGTGTAATGCCCCGTACACACGGTCAGACTTTGTTCGGACATTCCGACAACAAAATCCTAGGATTTTTTTCCGACGGATGTTGGCTCAAACTTGTCTTGCATACACACGGTCACAGGCCCGGATTGGCCATAGGGCAAACCGGGCAAATGCCCGGTGGGCTGGGGCGTCCGGGCCGCATGTTTTTGCTTGCAGGGCCAAGGCAGGCTGCTCTTTAAGCCTGCGACAGTCCCCGACCTTTCCGCGGCCGCCCGGCTGCCAGTTCAGCTCAGGCTCAGCCGCTCAGCCATCGGCAACAGGGGGATGGAAACATGAAGGGGGGAGGAGCTAGAGGAGACACCTCTCCACGGCCGCCAGTATAGTTCAGCCGTTGGTGCGGGGGGCGTGGCCACGAAGAGGAGAGGAGTCTGCTGCAGCCGGATCAGAGAGAACGTAGGTAAGTGTGGCGCCCCGTAACCTGAATAGGAGGAGCAGTGGGGCGGCTGCATATAGAAGAATTATTCTCTCCATCTCCCTCCCGCAGTCTCTGAATGCCTGCTTCTGCTCCTCTCCCTCTCGCAGGCTGTCAGGTACTGCGGGAGGAAGATGGAGAGAATAATTCTTCTATATGCAGCCACCCCCACCGCTCCTCCTGTCCTGCTTATCTCTGCTGCCCCCACAGTGTTCTCTACCCCCCACAGTGCTCTCCACCTCCCCCATGCTCTCTGCTGCCCCTCTGTGCCCTCTGCCTCTCTCCATGTGCTCTTCACCTCCCACCCAGTGATATCTACCTCCCCCATGCTCTCTGCTGCCCCCTGTGCCCTCCACTTCTCCCATAGTGCTATCCAGGCCCCCCTGTGCTCTCCACCTCCCCCCATGCTCTACGCTGCCCCCCTGTGCCCTCCGCCTCTCCCCCTGTGCTCTTCACCTCCCCCAATGCTCTCCAGCCCCCCCAGTGCTCTCCACCTCCCCCCATGCTCTATGCTGCCCCCTGTGCCCTCCCTCTCTCCCCCTGTGCTCTCCACTGCCCCCTGTGCTCTCCACCTCCCTCCTGTGCTCTCCACCTCCCCCATGCTCTCCACTGCCCCGTGCCATCCATTTCTCCCCCAGTGCTCTCCAGCCCCCCCCCTGTGCTCTCCACCTCCACCCAGTGCTCTCTAGCCCCCTGTGCTATCCAGCCCCCGTGCTCTCCTCCTCCCTTCTGTGCTCTTAACATCCCCATACCCTATGCTGCCCCCCTGTTCCCTCCGCCTCTCCCCCTGTGCTTTTCACCTCCCCCTATGCTCTACGCTGCCCCCTGTGCCCTCTGCCTCTCCCCCTGTGCTCTCCACCTCCCCCTGTGCTCTTCACCTCCCCCCCATGCTCTCCAGCCCCCCAGTGCTCTCTAGCACCCCCCCAGGGCTCTCCAGCCCCCCTGTTCTCTCCACCTCCCCCATGCTCTCTGATGCCCCCCTGTGCCCTCCACTTCTCCCCCAGTGCTCTCCAGCCCACCCAGTGCCCTCTAGCTCCCCCGTGGTATCTAGCCCCCCTGTGCTCTCCTTCTCCCTTCTGTGCTCTCCACATCCCCCATGCTCTATGCTGCCCCCCTGTACCCTCCGCCTCTTCCCCTGTGCTTTTCACCTCCTCCCATGCTCTACGCTGCCCCCCTGTGCCCTCTGTCTCTCCCCCTGTGCTCTCCACCTCCCCCATGCTCTATGCTGCCCCCCTGTGCCCTCTGCCTCTCCCCCTCTGCTTTTCACCTCCTCCTGTGCTCTCCACCTCCTCTCATGCTCTATGCTGCCCCCCTGTGCCCTCTGTCTCTTCCCCTGTACTCTCCACCTCCCCCATGCTCTATGCTGCCCCCTGTGCCCTCTGCCTCTCCCCCTGTGCTTTTCACCTCCCCCTGTGCTCTCCACCCCCCCATGCTCTACACTGCCCCCTGTGCCCTCCTCCTCTCCCCCTGTTCTCTCCACCTCCCTCCTGTGCTCTCCACCTCCCCCCATGCTCTACGCTGCCCTCTGTGCCCTCTACCTCTCCCCCTGTGCCCTCTACCTCTCCCCCTGTGCTCTCCACCTCTCCCCCTGTGCTCTTCACCTCCCCCAATGCTCTCCAGCCCCCCCCCCCGTGGTTTCTAGCCCCCCAGTGCTCTCCAGCCCCCCTCTTCTCTCCACCTCCCTCCTGTGCTCTCAACCTCCCCCCATGCTCTACGCTGCCCCCTGTGCCCTCCGTCTCTCCCCCTGTGCTTGCCACCTCCCCCATGCTCTACGCTGCCCCCCTGTACCCTCTTCCTCTCCCCCAGTGCTCTATAGCCCCCCAGTGCTCTCTAGCTCCCCCAGTGCTCTCCAGTCCCCCCTGTGCTCTCCACCTCCCCCATGCTCTATGGTGCCCCCTGTGCCCTCTGCCTCTCCCCCAGTGCTCTCTAGCCCTCCCAGTGCTCTCCAGCCCCCCCCTGTGATCTCCACCTCCCCCATGCTCTAGGCTGCCCCCCTGTGCCCTACGCCTCTCCCCCAGTGCTCTCCAGCCCCCCCAGTGATCTCCAGCTCCCCCTGTGCTCTCCGCCCCATGCTCTCCTGCCCTCCCTGTGCTCTATGCCCCACCCTGTGTTTTTGCTTCCCTCTGTGCTCTCCAACCCCCCACCCTCTGTGCTTTCCAGCCCCCCATGCTCTCCGGCCCCCTTGTGCTCTCCTCTTCCTCCCTGTGTTCTCTGCCACTCCCCTGTGCTCTCTGCCCCCCCATGCTCTCCGCCTCCCCCCACAGTGCTCTCCAGCCCCCCTGTGATCTCGCCCCACCCCATGTTCTCAAAGTTCTTCCCTGTGCTCTCTGCCCCCCCTGCTCTTTCCCTGTCCCCCTCGCCCCCCGCACCTTTGCCGGGTTTCCCCCTCCCCTCTCCCGGGAGATCCGTCAGGATGGAGAGTGGGGAAGGGGCCGGTTAAGATGTCATGGGCTGCTCATTCCAAAATGCCCGGGCCTATTTTTTGTCCCAGTCCGGGCCTGCACGGTCACACAAAGTTGTCGGAAAATCCGATCGTTCTAAACGCGGTGATGTAAAACACGTGCGTCGGGACTATAAACGGGGCAGTGGCCAATAGCTTTCATCTCTTTATTTATTCTGAGCATGCGTGGCACTTTGTCCGTCGGATTTGTGTACACACGATCGGAATTTCCGACAACGGATTTTGTTGTCGGAAAATTTTATATCCTGCTCTCAAACTTTGTGTGTCGGAAAATCCGATGGAAAATGTCCGATGGAGCCCACACACGGTCGGAATTTCCGACAACACGCTCCAATCGGACATTTTCCATCGGAAAATCCGACCGTGTGTACGGGGCATTACAATGACATGACTGATATATCAAATAAAGTAGAGTGGCAGCGAGTGGGCCAAGTGGCTATCGCCTGCAGCGGTGCTCATTCCGTGAAACATCATAAACATAGATAAGTACAAATTATATCAAACAATAGATAATAAGGGAAAAAAAGAAAAAGAAGGATAGGGAAAGAAAGGAATGGGGAAGAAGGAAGAAAGGAGGGGGGAGAACAGAGGGAATCTGCTGGGAGAGCATGGAGTAGAAAAGACAGTACCTTGGCTAGTGAGGGCCATCATCACACATTAAAAATTCATGGCAAAGGTTGGACTGACCTCGGAGGGGTGGGGAGAATGTCAGCCAGAGTATCAGATGAGGCACTAGACGATTTAAATGGACCTGGCAGTTTTTTTCCCCCATCTGTGTCCCATTGGGGAGACTTCCCTTAACTTCTTGCCCCATAGCCAAAGCAGAAAGTGAAAAGAAATTCCAAAAATTAAGGGAATCCCTTGGGGCTCCTCAGGTCATCAGGACTAGTGTCCACATTGAAAGATTTCCCCTCTATTACTTTTTTGGGGACAACCCAAAATTTGATATTTTATTTAATTTTACGTTCAATGATAATGGTACACAGGACAAATAGAGAAGTGGGGATCTCCATAACGGGGGCACAGACAGCAATAAAAACCTAATAAATGATCTAATCCCTCTCCAATGCTTCACTTCCTGATTCCCTGACCGAGGATGGTGGTGGGGGCAGCCGAGAGACGAGCGATCGATCGGCTTTCGGCTGCCGACATCGCTGGACCCTGGGACAGGTAAGTGTCCATTTATTAAAAGTCAGCAGTTGCAGTATTTGTAGCTGCTGGCTTTTAATATTTTTTGTTTAAGGTGGACTCCCTCTTTAAAAGCTGAACTCCAGCTAACACTTTTTAAAGCAGTAAAAGCAGCAGTTTTTGGTTTTTGATGCAGTGCAGAGGGATTAGAACTCCTATCAGGTCTTTATTGCTGTCTGTGCCCCTGTTAGGGAAATTTACCCTCTCCTTTAGACCTGTTTACCATTATCAATGAAAGTGAAAGTAAAATAAACTCACAAGTTTTAGGTCGTCCCCAGAACAGAATTAGTGGGGATAGCTTCCAATGGGGACACTAGTTCTGGTTACCCTAGTGACATCCAGGAAGCCCTCACTTTAGAGGGATTTTCTCTCACTTCCTGTTTTGGCTATGGGAAAGGAAGTGAAGGGAAATCTCCCCAATGGGACACTGATGGCAAAAATAAGCCTTACAGGGGTTATAACCCTCCCTTACTCTATTCAAAATAAAAAAAAATGTTTTTCTTTAATTTCTAGAGGAAATTAATGCAGCCATCACATCTAGGGATTTGTGGCCTGCAATATATTACCACTTAAAAAGCCTAACTCAAGTTTATAGGGACCTTTAAATGTTTTTTTGGACTAACAAACAATTTCTTTCACTAACACATGTAGCAGCTACGTGCGCTGTATAAACGATATGTAGCATCGGCTATATACAATATACAGCACTGTGGTTCAGCATTGGGATGTGAACTTCTCTTCCCTTTCCTGGAACAAAGTTGAGTTGGGCTGAGCACTGGTCGGCCATTTATAGGAAGCTTTGTATTTATATGAATGAATGCAAGGTTTCTTCTGATTGGCTGAGGTGGAGAGGCGAGTGGATGACATCATGATCTCCACTGAAGCCAACTGATTCATAAAATACAAAGTTTTCTGTGAATCGCTGAGCAGCACTCAACCCGACTCGATTTTGTTCCAGAAGCAAAACAGGAAGTTCATGTCCCATTACCAGATGACAATGCTGTATACCAATGGTTCCCAAACTGTGGCCCGGGGGCCAGATATGGCCTTTTGCTTGTCTTTATCAGGCCCTGGACACTATTCCTCCCACTGATATAAAGCACTATTCCTTCTAAAATAACAATGGGGCATAATTCCTATCACTGATAGCAATAATAGGGCACTATTCCTACCACTGACCCAACAATGGGAACTATTCTTCACACTGACATAAACTGCAAAGCCCTATTCTTCCCACTGACAACAATTATGGGGCACTATTCCTTGCCCTCATACCAACAACGTGGCCCTATTCCTCCCACTGATACCAAGGATGGGGCAGTGTTCCTCCCACTGATACCAATGATGGGGCACTGTTCCTTCACCCAATACCAACAATGGGGTACTATTCCTCCCAATGACGCCAATGATGGGGCACTATTTCTTCTCCTGATACCAACAATGGGCCACTATTCCTTCCACCGATAACAATGATGGATTATTCTTTACTCACACTGATGTCAGGGCATTTTCTACTCACACTGGCCACAGTCCGGCCCCCTCAAACCTCTAAAGTATAGTAAACTGGCCCTCTGTTCAGAAAGTTTGGAGACCCCTACTGTATACTCTATGTAGCTGAAGCTACATACAGTTTATACAGCGGGCACTGTCACTGCATGTGTTGGTGAGGAAAATTGTTTTTTGGGCTTTAATTTAATAGAGATACAATATATTAAATCTTGGTTTTAAAGCAGTGAAATAGAACATTCTTGTGGTAGCCAGTATCTCAAAGTTAAACCAAGTGCTGCTGCTTTAAATTTTTTATTTCAAAATGAACAAATATTGGAATTTCATTGGCTAAACCAGTCATTCTAAAAAAAAAAAAAAAAAAAAAAAACCTTGGAATTCCAGTAGCGGGTCAATCATATTAATGGCAGGTTTTAATTACGCTTAGTGAAATCATGTGGATTCTTAACAAGGATCAGACTAAACACAATTTCCTGTTGCTACAGTAAGTTTGGGGAATTGCCAGTAGCTAGAGAGGGAAAAAAAGTATAATCTCAGTATGTGTTTCTATTTGTCATGTGCATTGTTAGGCTCTGCTTAGGCTGCATAATTTGGAGAAAGAAGGAAAGTGTATGAAACACGTGATGAAGACCATTATGAAGGTGTCACATGCTTGGGGAATGGAAAGGTCCCTTTAAAAAGTATTTTTTTGTGAACTCTTTGAGCAGCTTTGAAAAACATCTAAAAAATGAACCTGTATTTGGTCAGCCTTAAACCTCGTACACACGATCGGATTTTCCGACCGGAAATGTGTGATGACAGGCCGTTGGTGGAAAATCCGTCTGTTTGTACGCTCCATCGGACAATTGTTGTCGGATTTTCCGCGGACAAATGTTGGCTAGCAGGTTTTAAAATTTTCCGCTGACAAATGTCTGTTGTCGGATTTTCCGAGCGTGTGTACACAAGTCCGTCAGACAAAAGTCCAAAGTACAAACACGCATGCTCAGAAGCAAGGAGGAGCCAGAAGCGGTCGGTCTTGTAAACTAGCGATCGTAATGGAGAATTGACATTTGTGACGTGGCAAATTATGAAATCTCGAAATGCAGCCCACATTCTCTTCTTCTTTAATGATAAAGTTAAAATAGTAATAATTAAGTTGCTTTGCTGGTGATACTGATGGAGTTATTGCAAACAAATTTTCAAAGGCTTTTTTTTTCTAGTGATATCAAGAATAATATTATTATGCTTTTTTTTATCCCGTAGTTTTTAAGATCAAAGATACATCTATGTTGGTGTCCCTTTTGTGCATTAAAAAAAGAAAAACAAACAAATTAGACATGCTATCTGCCAATAGAACTTAACCAAAAAGTGCATTCTATGCATCCAAAAATATAGAGAATATACCAAATCAATTCATTATTATTCAACAAAAAAATAAAATAAAAGCCCCATGCATGTGTCCTGCTTCTTAATATAGGGGGTCAACAATGCCAAGAGTTGGTGAAAGTAGGGATCCGTCATCCAGAGATAATGCCGGAAATCATCTGGATTATTCTCCTGGAGCTAATGCAGCAAAGGCATATGACATAATTGGTCACGATTAATAAAGCAACCATATTTTGGGCCAATAATAAATAACACGTTATCTCCTCCGATTCTACAACATGTCTGGTTGAGGAACGACCGTTCAGAAACTAAATGAAAAGCGCAAAATGAAAAGCGCGAATCAACATTCACCAAACTTCTACTAACACGAAATTAGCAGAAGGAGCCCAAAGAGTGGCGCCAAAGAGCTGAAAAACCACGTAGTACGTCAGTACGTTCATTTTTGTTGGCCGACAATTCCTTGCCGTTTATATGCAAGACAAAATCCAGGCACACGTCTTCGGACAAAAGTCAGAGGTTTTGTCTGCGGAAAATGCGATTGTGTGTACGAGGCTTAAGCCTAGAAAGTTTTACCTAGGTAACAATAATGATGTAAAGTGGTTGGAAAACTATTGAAGGTCTGTTAGGCCTATTTAGGGGTCTCAGTAAGAGCCCATTCACATTAAACTGCAGCACACATATTTGAACTAAACAAATACTGTAAGAATGAATGGGATTTCTACAGCAAACGCTTTTTCATGCAGAAAAATTCTAATTTTTCGTCATGAAGGGGAGCATGCAGCCTCCAGACAATGTTTCAGTTCAAACATTTATACATTCTTAGCTTGCAGCAAACCTTCAATGTCCTCTGTAGTTGCAGGCACTATGAAGAAACTTGTCCTCAAAGCTTGCAGTAGAAAAACTGAAATAGTTCCCTCTGCAGTTCAGCTTATCCTGTTCCTCCAGCCTTCCAGCTTTCTAATTTCTAATGTAAAAAAGAGCATTTGGATGGGGCAAGGTAGCTACTGGGAGAAGGGTTTAAAAGACTTCTGTATCCCGTTCTCTTTGTATTGCTTCCCTTGTGTGAAATCCCTGGTGCTCCTGCCAGTCCCTCTGCTTTCCTATTAAAAACTGACCACACTAAGCAGGAGAACACACCGTGGTCAGTACTCGGTTCATGCTGGGAACTAAGCCTGCTCTCCTCCAATGATCAGACTTGTCCTGACATGCTCCAGCTGTGCAGCCATTCACCATGAAGCTCAGTGTGCTACTGCTTCTCCTCCCCCAGCTCTTATGCAGTTGAGAACAGAGGGAATGTTATCACTTATAAAAAGTGAAAAAAGGTATTTATAATGTTTTTTTTTATTATTTCTATACACAAATGTTTTGCCTCCCATTTATATTTTAAACGAAATGGGTTGTTTTACGAGGTGATAGTTTACAATTACCGTATTTATCGGTGTATAACACGCACTTTTTTCCCCTTAAAATGAGAGGAAAATCGCGGGTGCGTGTTATACGCCGATCCCCGCTGATTGTGAGTGGAGGGAGCGCCAGCCGCCGATATACATACATAGCCGAGTGTACTCAGCTAGGCTCGGCTAGTTCTGCTCACAGTCACACCCAGTCCTGCCCTATGATGAACATAACACAGGGACTGGGCGTGACTGTGAGCGGAGCTAGCCGAACCTAGCTGAGTACACTCGGCTATGTATGTATATCGGCGGCGCTCGGCTCCGCTCACAGTCACGCCCAGTCCCACCATTGGACCTGTGTTATGTCCATCATAGTGTGGGACTGGGCGGGACTACAAGAGGAGCTGAGAAATGCCGAGGACCGGCTCTGTGTATCTCGGCGCCGGCAGCGCCATTTTCAAACTGCAGTGACACTGACAAGTCACTGCAGTTTAACTGCAGCCTGGGCAAGGCTGCAAATGTCACTGACAAGGCTGCAGATGGACACTGACAAGGCTGCAAGGCTGCAGATGGACACTGAAAAGGCTGCAAATGACACTGGCAAGGCTGCAAAGGCTGCAAATGACACTGGCAAGGCTGCAAAGGCTGCAAATGACACTGGACAAGCATGCAGATGTACACTAAGGCTGCATTGATGGGCATTTAAATGTAAGTTTTTTTCCTTAAAAAGTTTTTTTCCTCAAAATTCCCTCCTAAACTTGGGGTGCGTGTTATACGCCGATAAATACGGCAGTTTAAGTTAAATTCTTGCCCTTTACCTAGAATATAATAATAATAATAAGTAATTATAGAAGCTCCTAATACACCAATTGCAGCTGTAAAGCATTTAAAAGTTCTTTAAACTTGAATTCATTTACTCAAAAACATTTCCACATTATTCATTCTTTTTTAAGTGAATTGCTATAACTATATTTTGGAAGGGAACAAAATATCCTCAGACCTTCTCAAGGCATTTGTAACAGTTACAGGTCTATGTCTTATAACTGTTATTAATAGTGTTATGCAAGTTAAACAGTAACTGTCCAAACCCCCTGCAGGTGATAAGGACGTTGTCTCGGCTTTTCTTTTTTTTTTTTTTATTAACAATCATGCCCATACTTTCCAAAATTAGAGCCAACCCCAGTCTGCAAGGCTTAAACTTAGGCTCCTATTAATATAAATTACCAGGTTTATACAGATGATCTACTCTAAGGGGACCCATACTAACAAAAAACATGGGTTTTAACCCTCCTCCATTGTGCCCAAAACTAAAAAACTGTGCTTGAGATACATAAACTGTAGTCTAGTTAGGGGCTGACTCAGGGGCAGATCCAGGGGGGCAATGGGGCAATTGCCCCCCCTCCGAGAAATTAGTTGCGTGTGAGTGAGTGGGCGGGCAGCTCGGCGAACGGGTGAGTGTGCGGGCGGCCCGGTGGGCGGGCAGCTTGGCAGATGGGTGAGTGTGCGGGCAGCTCAGCGAACGGGCAGCTCAGCGAACGGGTGAGTGTGCGAGCAGCTTGGTGGGCGGGCAACTTGGCGGACGGGTGAGTGTGCTGTCGGCTCGGCGGGTGGGTAGCTTGGCGGATGGGTGAGTATACGGGCGGCTCGGTGGGTGAGCGGGCGGCTGGCCAATCAGTGGACCGGCGGGCGGGGGAGCAGAGAGATGACATCATCTCTCACCGCCCAGTGCCCACCCTGCATCCTTGCAGTTCCGCTCTCAATGTTACATCATCTATCTGCTGCCTGACTTCACTCTGGGACACAGCAAGAGACAATCCCCACATTAGCAGGAAAGTGACACAGCAAGTGACAATTGTAGCAGGCAGGTGACAATCCGCAATGTGTGGCAGGTGACGTGGCGAGTGACAATCTGCATCTGGTGACAGGCGATGATGGCAAGTGACACGCCCAGGGCTCCCACTGATTCTACATTATGGTGAGTTGAGTTTCATTTTATATAACAATGTAATAATAGAAATAATGCTCTGCAACCATCCTGACACCATAACAACCATGGTGCCTGGATGATTGAAGCGCCAACACCAGCCATTTCCCCAATAAATTGCCTGCAAAAAAACACATTTTTTGGCAGTACGCCTCCGGAGACTAGACTCTGGGTCCGCCCCTGGGCTGACCACACTGTCTTACCTTGAGATACTACTACTAGAGGGAGCTTGTAACATTTCTATGTGGAATATTTATATGAAAATATGACATAGAGAAGAAAGGTGGCCACCGCACACTCTAACAAAGGTGACAGCCCAGGTGCAGTCCATATAAAAAAAAATGCACAAAAATAATCTATATGTAGGTGCAATCCACAGGACAATGAGTAAATACTGAAAGTGCACAATAGTTTTGATGCAGCTTGTGTCCTTTGCTTAACAAGTAAAAGCCTTATCCAGGCTAAAATGTAAACAAAACAAAAAAATGGACACTGTGGAAAAGGGTAGAACCTATGTTAGATTTTTATTTGTGATCTGTTCCCCCTTTGCAGAGCTTTTTCATCATGTCCTGGGTAATAGATATGATGGTAACCTCTCCAGTGGAGACACAGACTACTGCAAGGCACATTTTATTTCAGTAAAATGGAAGATGACTAAAACCTCTTTTAGGATACTGGAATTGGGGCGGTGGAGGTCTGGACTCAAAGCTTGGTGGACATTCTGATTAAATCTAATAATTTTTATAGTGTAGCTGCTCTCTATTGCCGGTGGAGCCCCATTATGGTTCCTGGAAGCAAGACTGGTGCAAGGGGTTGGCAGGAGGGGCAGCTGCCCTGGGCACTGTGGTATCATGTGAGGTGGGGGGCACAGGGAAATTGAGGGGGGGAAGGATTTGTGTTGGAAGGGGGAATTTGTGGGGCGGCAGGGGGAAAGTATTCTTCTAGGAGGAAAAATTTGGAAGGAGGGTGCTAAGTGTGGTGATTTAAGGGGATTTATGTTGGGAGGGGGGTGGGGGGGATTTGTGCTAGGAGGGGGGGATTTGGGGGGAATTTTTGCTGTGGGGGGATTTGAAGTGGGGAGAGAAGATGTGTGCTAGAAGGGGAAATTTTAGGCGTAGAGGATTTGTGCTAGGAGGGGGGAATTTTTGGGGGGTTGGCATTTGAGCTTGGGGGATTTGAAGGATGGGGGGCAAAGATTTGTGCTGAGAGGGGGGATTTCAGCAGGGGGGCAGATCTGTACTGGGAATAGGGGGAGCTTAGGGGGTAAGCATGCAGATTAGTGCTCAGTGTTTTTGTTGGGGGACTTATGCTGACACATAATGCTCAAAAATCTTGGAGGGGAGCAGTTTGAAATGTTTGCCCTGGGCTCTAAATGACCTTGTCCCAGCACTGCCTGGTATGGTTAGCTTGTATAGAGAAGAAGGATGAGAGTGCCAAACCTTAGGAAACAGTCCAGATAAGAATTTTATTTTTCACAATAACAGCAGAATTCATCAAGAAATACCAACAAACATGTTTGCTGTCAAATCTTGAAAGACCATTTTATTGTGAAAGAGAAAAATATGGACCAATTACTATGAGTTTGTTCTCTCGCCCTTTCTCTCCAAACAAGTCTATTATTATTGTCTGTGCTTTCATGTCTAAGTGGTCAGTCTTTTCTTGTCACCGGGCAGGAGGTGAGGTGTCATGGGTATTTACTTTTTCCAAGTCCATCAAATACTAAAGTGGCCAATAAGAAACCAAGGTTCACCAAGGATCACCAAGCATTATAATGATAAACTGGTGATTTTCTGTTCTTTGGTTTTAAAACTGGGTCTCAATGACTTTGGTAGTGGTGACTTTTGCCTGGAGGTAGGCTATATCACAAGCCTATTGTCCCATACTTTATTCTTTTCCCACTTAGTATCAATACAGTATGTTGCACTCCTTGTGTGCTTGGATGTAGTGCAGCTGGAAAACATTGCCAACCACCTAACTGTAAATATACATCATGATTTTGATGTTAAATACTGGGGTTATGGCTGCAGCTCGATGCCATAACCCCAGTATCGTCTTTTTCCCTTAGGTGGCCAGCTTTCCGATAAAAGTGACCCCATCAGTGGATTCTCGGTGAGATCACTTTTATAGATGGCGGGAGAGGTGCCCTCCTCCCTCGGCTTCCTAGTTATTTCCAAGCTTACCGGAAGCTGTCGGTTAGACCGGAACCATTCCGAAATGGCCGATCCCACCTCGCTCGTGCGCAGAAGCAAACGCACACGTAAGTTGCGCCTGCATTCGTACACAGTGTTGAAACCACACATGTGATGTATCGTTATGATTGTTAGAGTGAAAGCAATAATACTAGCACAAGACCTCCTCTGCAACCCTAAACAGGTAACCTGTAAACATTTTTAAGGAGTCACCTCTGGAGGTTTTTAGGTACCGTAGTTTGTTGCCATTCCACAAGTGTGCGCAATTTTAAACCGTGACATGTTAGGTATCTTGAGAGGTAGATTAGGTGACACTATGGTATCAGGCACCTCATCCCTGTTAAATTAGAATTAGCAGCAGCAGAATGTTTGGGATTATAACGGTGCTCAGAGTAAAGAAATATACATAGTTTATATAAAAATAGAAATGTTGTTACATAAAACAACAAAAACCCATCATTTGTTGTTGTTTTATCTAGTAAAATTTCTATTTCTATATAAACTATGTATATTTCTTTACTGTTAGCACCGTTATAATCCCAAACATCCTGCTGCTGTTAATTCTATGTTAGGTATCTATTTACTCGATGTAACATCATCTTTCACATTATACAAAAAAATTGGAGTAACTATTGTGTTTTGTTTTTTTTAATTAATTAAAGTGTATTTATTCCAAAACAACTGCGCAAATACAGTTTGACATAAAATATTTCAACGACCGCCATTTTATTCTCTAGGGTCTCTGTAAAAAAAAAATATATATATATTATATATATATATATATATATATATATATATATATATATATATATATATATATATATATATATATATATATATAATAATCTATATATAATGTTTTGGGGTAATTTTCTAGAAAAAATACTGTTTTTAACTTGTAATGCCCCGTACACACCAGCGGATTTTCCGTCGGAAAAAATTTGGATTCTGCTCAAGCTTGGCTTGCATACACACGGTCACACAAAAGTTCTCTAAACTTTCGACCATCAAGAACGCGGTGAGGTACAACACTACGACGAGCCGAGAAAATGAAGTTCAATGCTTCCGAGCATGCATCGAATTGTTTCCGAGCACGCGTAGGAATTTTGCACGTCTGAATTTGTACAGACGATCGGAATTTACGATCTGAACTTTTTCCAACCGAAAAATAGAGAACCTGCTCTCAATCTTTTGCTGGCGGGAATTCCACCAGCAAAAGTCTGATGGAGCATACACACGGTCGAAATTTCCGACCAAAAGCTGTCATCGGACTTTTGCTGGGGGAATTTCCGATCGGGTGTACGGAGCATACCTTTAAGCAACAAATGCCAGAAAAAGTCTGGGTCAACAAGGGATTGTTTACATCAGCCAGTCTTGTCTAAGGCGGTCCCAACCCAACAACGAGGCCATTTGCCTTTTGTCCTATGGTATTGTAACCTTGCATGCTGAAAAAAAAAAAAAGGACATGTTGCATTCCAACTCGCTGTAATGCATCACAACCCACTGCAAACATAGCAATACATAGACATTTTTAAAAATGAAATAAAGGAAAAAAAAATAAGCATTACAATGTGTTTTAGCAATGCATACCAGCACAAATTCATACTCCATACTCGTTATGTGCACGCTATGGTGTGAGCTGGCACTGATATATTTTTTATAGATTTTCTGTTATGTCTGTACACCCCAAAGACATGATGATAACTGTTTCTCTGAAAAACAGCAGAGAAATTATTTAAAAGGCTGTTTATGAGGACAGGCACGGTTTTGCCTTTTTGATGGCTGCTTCTGGTGGGTACAGATTAAAGGCAGATGGAAGAGAATTACTACACAGTAGCATGTGCTTGATCTGAAGATAAAAATAAATCAGAATTAGGCAGTAGGGTTTAGTAATTTTGTGCTGTGTTTAGCTTATTTGGGCTGCAAGCAGAGGAATCCTCTACTTCGTGCACCTCTCTGATCATACTAAAGATTGCTTTCCATTTATCCTCATTGGATATGTTTAGACGGATAACAAAATAAAAGCTTCTAAACTCATGCCAAATAATTATTCCTGTGATTTTTTTTTTTTTTTCTTTTCTTAAATCCGGCTAAATCCGGCAGAGCTCTTGGATGTTACAATTCTTCTCTCTGACTTCAAGCTTATAGGAACTGTGTAGTAATCTGCAGTTTAATTTTCCTTCTTCATTGGGAGTCTTACAGAAATGAGAACAGATTTAACTCTGTACAGGCAGTACAATCTAGCTTTACATGGATCAAATGTTATCATTGATCAAACTAATTGGCTTTCTGTGTAATAGGAATATAAAGATTCTTATAAAACGCATATTTTCAGTAGCCGATAAGAAACCAAGGACCATAATGCTAAATTAGTGAATTTCTGTTCTTTGGTTTTTAAATTTGGGTCTCAGTGACTTTGGTGGTAGAATAAATAAGGCGATATTACTTTCAAAAGGTAACGACTGCTTTCAAAGAAAAAATGCGCTCAAGTGTCAAATCACTGATTTTATCAATGATTCACCTGGCAATCATGTGGATAAGCTGACAGCTCAGGAGGAGCCGCTGTACTAACTATCCGACGTTAGTACAGCGATCTCCCCTGCTATTCTATTGTGTTCTAAAAGGGGAACGCCACCCCGCCAGAACATTCTGGTCAGCGCTCTCAGCTAGGGATGCACTGATACCATTTCTTTTACCACAAGTACCGATACTTTTTTTTTAGTACTCACCAATACCTACTGCAAATGTTTTGTTTCAACTTTAGCTGTCAAGAATGGTACAAAGCATTGAAACGTTTTTTTTCAAATGAAATACATTTTTCTTAAATTTTCCCCTTTTTTCAATGTGAAACGCGAAAATAATTACCGACCGGCCGCCATCGTTACACAGCGGCAGGTTGGTTCTCCTGAGTGAATCACCGTAGCTGTACGACAGTTTGCGCAGGTGCAGTTTGTGGGCGGGCGCGCCCACTGCATGCTGCGGGAGCATGCCCGTGGGTCGGGTGGACCTGCGATTGCCTAGTACAGAGGCAGAACGGGGATCTGCCTTTGTAAACAGACTGACAGGAGACATCTCAGAGATCTTCTGTTCCCAGTCATCGGGAACAGTGATCTCTGTCATGCCCCTGGCAGCCCATCCCTCCCTACAGTTAGAACACACCCAGGGAACACACTTAACCCCTTGATCGCCCCCTAGTGTTAACCCCTTCCCTGCCAGTGTCATTTTTACATTGATCAGTGCATTTTTAAGGCACTGATCAATGTAATAATGTCGCTGGTCCCCATAAAGTGTAATTTGGGATCAGATTTGTCCGCCTCAATGTCTCAGCCCCGTTAAAAATCACAGATCGCTGCCATTACTAGTAAAAACAAAACAAAAAAAAGTCCCTAAATCTATCCCATCGTTTGTAGACGCGATAACTTTTGCACAAATCAATCAATATACGCTTATTGCAATTTTTTTACCAAAAAATATGTAGAAGAATATATATCAGCCTAAAATGATTAAGAAATTCATTTTTTTATATATATATTTTTTGGATATGTTTTATAGCAAAAAGTAAAAAAGATTTTTTTTTTTTACAAAATTGTCGCTCTTTGTTTGTTTATAGCACAAAAAATAAAAACCACAGAGGTGATCAAATATCACCAAAAGAAAGTTCTATTTGTGGGAAAAAATGTCATTGATTTTGTTTGGGACAGCATTGCACGAATGCGCAATTGTCAGTTAAAGCGACGCAGTGCTGTATCGCAAAAAATGGCCTGGTCATTGATGGGGCAAATCCTTCCGGTCCTTAAGTGGTTAAAGGTGTTAAAATATTAATGAACAAAGCAAACAAAAAAGTTTTAATTATTATTATTTATAAAATAGAAGTGAATAAAAAAAAATCAGCAGGAAAATAATAATTAAACCGAAAAGGAGAATAAGGAGTTAATTAAGGCTGATTAGCGTAAATTAAGGGTTAATAAGGGGTTATAACAGAGAAACATTTAATTAAAAATTTTACTTGACAGGTTGCTTTAAACTGACTTTGTCTGCAGAGGGAAGTTCATCCCTTTGATCTGCAGATGAAGAAACAGAAAAATACATAAAGAAACCTTGTTTCTTTTTATCTTTCTGTTTCAGTGGCTGAGCAACATTGATCAGCCACTTTTTTTTCTTTTTTTACATCTCCAAACTTCGTTTACACTTCAGCTGTCAAGCCCCATTAACAGCATGTTAAGGACGCGGCCCATGTGTACTAGGCTTTAGGGTACCAGGACAGTGGGGGCAAAAATCCAAATCCCCAGTCACTTGCTGGGTATTCAGATTTTTTAAATACCTGTCTTCCATTCCCTAATGCTGCATCCTCTCTTTTCTACCAGGTGCAGCGTGGAAGTTTTAATTTGCCTCACCTGCCAGCTGCATGTAGCCAGTGAAAGGAAGCAGGGAATGCATAACCCTGCCCACTCATTACACAATACCCTTTAGTGGCAGTTTAGCACAGCTCAAATTTTCAATGCTGGGTTACGTTCCTTCATGCTGTGCCTCATCACATTAGGTGGGGGAGGATTGCACTGTGGAGGGGAGGGGGTGGTGGGATGACAGTGTGGGGTGGGGGTCAGTGAAATGCATCTTTGCCTCTGTAGACAAAAATCCTTGCACCGACCTTGAGTAGACGTGCCTAGATTTGACTATTTTATATTGAGCATGCACACTGTGCCTTTAGAAAAATAAGTGGGCCTCACTAGCCTTGTTGTAACAACTGGAAGAACTAGTAAGTAGCTTTAGGGTTTATTCACACCAGATGCAAGGACATGTTTTGATCAATGCATGCCAGTGTATATACACATTGAAAAAACTATGTATTTCAAAAGAAGAAGTTCACACAGTGTGGTGCACTGGTATGCGCTGCCCTACACTGAAACAAAGTAGAACATGCATACTTTTTTTTTCAGTGCAAGACGGTGTAAGCGTATTTAAGCAATAAAAGCACATTAACGCAAGAGTCAAAATAGCCAGTTAAAGTTTTCTTTACAAATAAAGCTTAGTGAAGTAAAATAGAAAAAAAGTATTGCAGCACATTTAAAATACAACACAGCATGCAAATGCTTGTCAATGCAGATGTGTTTTCACGTGCTTAACGCAAACTTTGTGGTGTGAGTAGAACCTTAGGGCTGGTACACACAGGAACACACAGTTGCTGGACCACTTTACCACTCCAGCAGCTGTTTGTTCCCAATTGCAGTAGGGGGCAGTGTGGTGCATCACACACACAGCTCTTTTTTTGTGTACAAACTTTATTTGAAGTATGCAAAAGTATACTTCATTCATGTCACTGCACAGCAGCGCAATGTACTGTGTTCCTGTTCAGTCATATGAGATTCTGTACAGTGTGCTGTAATAAAATGCAGCATGACTGCATTTTATCGCAGCACTCTGAAGTGCAGTTGTCAGTTTTCACTTACCTGGTGGAGACAGAGCTGGAGAGGGGGCCTCTCTTTCACCTCTTGTCCAACACCCCTGGTAATGGTGACAGGAGTTGGGAGGACACAGAGAGGCATGTGGGCCGGTGTAGCAGGCAGTGGCAGCTGGTGTTTACAGGAAGTAGATGACCGTAGATCACCAGGCAGGAACCTGGAACTGGAACACAGTGACACCTGATCGGCAAACAGAAGCGTAACCAGGGCACAAGCTAAAAAGGTCATCAAGAGCTAGGCAGGCACAGGAACATTGTCAAGGAATCTAATTGACCAGACTGTGTGGACTGCACAGAGATAACCCAAACGTATGTAAATGAATAAATAATATTTATTAAAAATAAGTGATAACTCAGAAAATACAAACAGTGCAAAACCAACACAACAAATCCACAGCAAACAATAGTATATACAGCAAGGGGCAATACCGGAATCACAGATGTCAGCCAGGCCAGGGTCATACACAGCAGGTAAGCAGGAACAAGGGATAAACCAGAAGCATAAACGTTAGTCAAGCCAGGGTCATACACAGGAGGTCAGCAGATGGGTAAGGACGGGAAACCAGCAGGAAGGGGAGAGGATGGATGGTAAAGCTGCAGGGTAGGGATCCAGGGGAATCAGGAGGGACAAGAACAGGATGGGCCTGGGATAGGGATCAGATCGGATCGGATCAGAGCAGAGCAGAGCAGGACAGAGCAGGTTCACAAACAGGATACAGGCAGCAAGGTCAAGGCACAGGGAGAAAGATACCAAGGCGAGCATGTGAGGGCTTGCCGGGTATTTATAGGGCTGACTCTAATTGGCTTCAAGTCACACCTGAGCGCAGGGAGTGTTGTCTGCTCCATACTGCCAGGATCCATCCGCTGGTGGACATCAGTACTGCGGCCAAAAGATGAAATGACACCAGCAGGGAAATATTCTCCTGACAGTTCAACACTGCCAGGAGACACCTGCTGGTGGACCCCAGTACTGCATGCCAAATGATATATCTTACCAGCGGATGGACCCTTTCCTGACAGTACCCCTCCCTAAAGGAGCGGCCTCCGGACGCTCCAACTGGTCTTAATTGTCCATGGTCTATGGCATCAGGCAGAATGGTGGAAGAAGGCATTTCAGGCTGGTCATCAGGCACATCCGGGCAGACGGCTGGCATGTCAGAGTCATTGAGCTGGGCAGCGGACAGGAACAACTTGAGCTGGGCAGTGGACAGGAACAACTTGAGCTGGGCAGTGGACAGGAACAACTTGAGCTGGGCAGCGGACAGGAACAACTTGAGCTGGGCAGCAGACAGGAACAGCTTGAGCTGGGCAGCAGACAGGAACAACTTGAGCTGGGCAGCAGACAGGAACAACTTGAGCTGGGCAGCAGACAGGAACAACTTGAGCTGGGCAGCAGACAGGAACAACTTGAGCTGGGCAGCAGACAGGAACAACTTGAGCTGGGCAGCAGACAGGAACAACTTGAGCTGGGCAGCAGACAGGAACAACTTGAGCTGGGCAGCAGACAGGAACAACTTGAGCTGGGCAGCAGACAGGAACAACTTGAGCTGGGCAGCAGACAGGAACAACTTGAGCTGGGCAGCAGACAGGAACAACTTGAGCTGGGCAGCAGACAGGAACAACTTGAGCTGGGCAGCAGACAGGAACAACTTGAGCTGGGCAGCAGACAGGAACAACTTGAGCTGGGCAGCAGACAGGAACAACTTGAGCTGGGCAGCAGACAGGAACAACTTGAGCTGGGCAGCAGACAGGAACAACTTGAGCTGGGCAGCAGACAGGAACAACTTGAGCTGGGCAGCAGACAGGAACAACTTGAGCTGGGCAGCAGACAGGAACAACTTGAGCTGGGCAGCAGACAGGAACAACTTGAGCTGGGCAGCAGACAGGAACAACTTGAGCTGGGCAGCAGACAGGAACAACTTGAGCTGGGCAGCAGACAGGAACAACTTGAGCAGGGCAGCAGACAGGAACAACTTGAGCAGGGCAGCAGACAGGAACAACTTGAGCAGGGCAGCAGACAGGAACAACTTGAGCTGGGCAGCAGACAGGAACAACTTGAGCTGGGCAGCAGACAGGAACAACTTGAGCTGGGCAGCAGACAGGAACAACTTGAGCTGGGCAGCAGACAGGAACAACTTGAGCTGGACAGCAGACAGGAACAACTTGAGCTGGGCAGCAGACAGGAACAAGCCGAGCTGGGCAGCAAACAGGAACAAGCCGAGCTGGGCAGCAGACAGGAACAAGCCAAACTGGACAGCAGACAGGAACAAGCCGAGCTGGGCAGCAGACAGGAACAAGCCAAACTGGACAGCAGACAAGAACAAGCCGAGCTGGGCAGCAGGCTCCGGGTCATCGAGCTGGGCAGCAGGCTCCGGGTCATCGAGCTGGGCAGCAGGCTCCGGGTCATCGAGCTGGGCAGCAGGCTCCGGGTCATCGAGCTGGGCAGCAGGCTCCGGGTCATCGAGCTGGGCAGCAGGCTCCGGGTCATCGAGCTGGGCAGCAGGCTCCGGGTCATCGAGCTGGGCAGCAGGCTCCGGGTCATCGAGCTGGGCAGCAGGCTCCGGGTCATTGAGCTGGGCAGCAGGCTCTGGAACATTGGGCCGAACAGCGAGCACCGTAAGGGCAGGCCGGATTACAGGCACCGGCTCAGCAAGCTGGGTAACGGACCCCGGCCCAGTGGGCTGGGTAACAGGCCCCGACTCAGCGAGCTGGACACCGGGCACTGATTCGGCAAGCCGGATAACGGATACTGGCTTGACAGGCAAAGTGACGGACTTCGGTTTAGCAGACTGGGTAACGGGCACCAGTTCAGCAGACCGGGTAACGGGCACCGATTCAACAGACTGGGTAACGGGCACCGATTCAGCAGGCTGAGACACGGGCACCGAAACTCCAGGCTGAAACACGGGCACCGAAACTTCAGGCTGAGACACGGGCACCGAAACCTCAGGCTGGGATACCAACATCACGACATCAGGCTGGAAGACAGGTACCAGGATATCAGGCTGGAGGATGGACACATCAAGCCGGAAAGCAGGCTCATCAGGCTGAACAGCAGGTACTGGCACAACAGGCTGAACAGGTACATCGGACTGGTCAATAGTCGCTGGAGCGTCAGACTGGAACATGGACACTGGGATTTCGGGCTGGAAGGCAAGCTTCAAGACATCCGGCTGGAAGGCAGGCATATCAGACTGGATAGCAGGTGCATTAGACTGGAGAGCGGGTGCATCAGACTGGAAGGTGGGCACATCAGACTGGAAGGTGGGCACATCAGACTGGAAGGTGGGCACACCAGACTGGAAGGTGGGCACACCAGACTGGAAGGTGGGCACACCAGACTGGAAGGTGGGCACACCAGACTGGAAGGCAGGGACATCAAGCTGGAAGGCAGGCATCGGGACATCAGGTACAAATGCAGGAACCAAGACATCAGGCTGAAAAGCAAGCTTCGGGACATCATGCTGGGAGGCAGGCATGAAGACATCAGACTGGGGAGCGGGCACTGGAACTTTAGACTGGGCAGCAGACACAGGCGCTGGTGCATCGGGCAGAACAGCAGGTGCTGGCATACCAGGCTGAACAATAGGTACATCGAACTGGACAGTAGTCACTGAAGCGTCAGACTGGAACATGGGCACTGAGATGTCAGGCTGAGCAGCAGGCACTGGGACCTCAAACTGGACAGCGGGCACAAGCATTGGCACAACAGGTTGAGTAAAAGACACTGGCGCATC
Source organism: Lithobates septentrionalis (assembly GCA_037952835.1). NCBI lineage: Eukaryota > Metazoa > Chordata > Amphibia > Anura > Ranidae > Lithobates > Lithobates septentrionalis. Next base: position 2,840,322 of record JBBDGP010000639.1, on the reverse strand, counting down.
AGGCTCGGTAGCAGGCACTGGACTGTCAGGCTGGGTAGCAGGCAGAGGTTTGACAGAATCAGCTGGGTTAGTTGGTGTGGAAGCAAGTTGGGTTACTGGCAGGATCGTGTGGGTAGGAAAGAATTTTTGTTTCTTTTTTGGTTTAGCCCGTGCAGTTTTGTATGTAGGTGCAGGGCTGAAAGAAAAGAAAGTAGCTGGATCGAAGGAAGACCAAGGAACTGTAGCTAGAGAGGGGTTTTGTGGGACTGTTACAGGTGGAGGAGAAGAGACAGGTGGATTGAAGGCGGGATAGGTGCTACACTTGGAGACTGGGTAGTAGTATTTGGTAGGGGGTTGAGTAAACTGGGCTGTAGCTGAGGTTGCCATAGGCGACGGGGAGATACATTTTTGGAAAGACAGATGATTAATGGCAGGGCTGGAATATTGTGGCTTAGCTAAAGACAGGAGATCTGACCATGCCTGCAGCACAGGTTGAACAAACGCTGATTCACACACAGCCTGACTAATCAAGGATTGCACCGACTGGATGCAATTAGACAACACTTGCTGTGAACAAGAGGAATAATGTTCCATAAAATAGGCTGGATCATCCTCTAACAACCAAACCAGGGATTCAACTTGGCCATAATTGAAGGGGGGCGAAAAATCATCACTTCCCTCGGGAATGCATGACAGGGCTGATTTTGCACATAACTGGATCAGGGGCTGAGCATCTTCAAAAGACATATACCCCTGATCCACTAGGGAATGAGCTGATCGGATAGTTTCCGTCAGCTGGTCACTAGTCCACCCTTTTAAAATCTGGCGACAATATTCACCATCCTCTTCTGCTAGCAGAGAATAATAAATGATTTCATTGAAATCCATATTAGCAGACCTCATAAACCAGGATGGTTTCCTCAATGCAGCCACGTCTGGTCAGGGATGGCCTTGGTATATTGTCAAGGAATCTAATTGACCAGACTGTGTGGACTGCACAGAGATAACCCAAACGTATGTAAATGAATAAATAATATTTATTAAAAATAAGTGATAACTCAGAAAATACAAACACTGCAAAACCAACACAACAAACCCACAGCAAACAATAGTATATACAGCAAGGGGCAATACCGGAATCACAGATGTCAGCCAGGCCAGGGTCATACACAGCAGGTAAGCAAGAACAAGGGATAAACCAGAAGCATAAACGTTAGCCAAGCCAGGGTCATACACAGGAGGTCAGCAGATGGGTAAGGACGGGAAACCAGCAGGAAGGGGAGAGGATGGATGGTAAAGCTGCAGGGTAGGGATCCAGGGGAATCAGGAGGGACAAGAACAGGATGGGCCTGGGATAGGGATCGGATCAGATCGGATCAGAGCAGAGCAGAGCAGAGCGGGACAGAGCAGGTTCACAAACAGGATACAGGCAGCAAGGTCAAGGCACAGGGAAAAAGATACCAAGGCGAGCATGTGAGGGCTTGCTGGGTATTTATAGGGCTGACTCTAATTGGCTTCAAGTCACACCTGAGCGCAGGGAGTGTTGTCTGCTCCATACTGCCAGGATCCATCCGCTGGTGGACATCAGTACTGCGGCCAAAAGATGAATTGACACCAGCAGGGAAATATTCTCCTGACAGTTCAACACTGCCAGGAGACACCTGCTGGTGGACCCCAGTACTGCATGCCAAATGATATATCTTACCAGTGGATGGACCCTTTCCTGACAAACATCAGGCAAAGGCAGAGTCAGGATACAAGTCTGGACCTGTACACAGTTGGACAGAGAGTTACAGGAATGCAAGACAACAACAGAGGCAGAATACAAGCCGAGGTCACAGCAGGCAGGCAGAAATCCAAAGACAGATTAGGAGCAAGCCAAATCGTACATGGGTAGGCAGGTATGACAGATCATGGCTCAGGTAAAGCAGGAACTAGCTGAAGATCACTCAGCAATCCATTTACGTCCTAGTCCAGCTTAAATAGGCCATTTGGTGCCAGTGCGTGTACATGCATTTATGTGTTGTGCGTACACTAATACATTTGCATGTGCATGCCAATGCTTGTTTTGCAGTGAGCCTTTGCCCATAATTATAAACTTGAGCATATAATAGCCTTCTGGTTCCAACACATACTGGGTTTCTCTTATAACAGCTCTGTACTGTGTTGCAGTGTGAATGGAACACAAAGAAAATTGCACTGTGTGAATTCCCCCCTAAAGGGGGACCTTCATTCAGTTGGCACGCCACTTACTTTTTTCCCAATCTGTCCTTATCTGGTCTGTTTACAGAACTCAACAGCTCAAGCTGAAATTTATACACAACTGAATGAATCAGGGAAGCTTTTTCTCCCCCTCCCAGAGAGTCTGTTAGGAAAGATCCTAAAGTAGATTCAACCAGAGAGATATAGTCTGAAACAAGCTTACAAAAGGATGTTCTCTGGGTATTTCTTGCAGTTGAAATGGAACTTCAGCCACAAGGGCTAGGAGTGAGTAACCTTGAGGCTGGTCCACGTGACAGGCAAGCACAGGGAAAAACAGGAATATACCAGAATTACAACATCAATAATAAACAAACAACTGGGGAAGCACATAATGCTCTGTAAATCCTTTGTGTATATATTAAAAAAAATAAACTCTATATACAGTATCTTACAAAAGTGAGTACACCCCTCACATTTTTGTAAATATTTTATATCTTTCAACACTGAGGAAATGACACTTTACTACGATGTAAAGTAGTGAGTGTACAGCTTGTATAACAGTGTATATTTGCTGTACCCTCAAAATAACTCAACAGACAGCCATTAATGTCTAAACTGCTGGCAACAAAAGTGAGTACACCCCTAAGTGAAAATGTCCAAATTGGGCCCAATTAGCCATTTTCCCTCCCCAGTGTCATGTGATTCGTTAGTGTTACAAGGTCTCAGGTGTGAATGGGAGCAGGTGTGTTAAATTTGGTGTTATCGCTCTCACTCTCTTATACTGGTCACTGGAAGTTCAACATGGCACCTCATGGCACGTGTGTGGTAGCAACCAGGTGAGGAATACAAAGACAAGTGTGTCTTGCCTACAGTCAAGCATGGTGGTGAGAGTGTCATGGTCTGGGGCTGCATGAGTGCTGCCGGCACTTGGGAGTTACATTTCATTGAGGGAACCATGAATGCCAACATGTACTGTGACATACTGAAGCAGAGCATGATCCCCTCCCTTTGGAGACTGGGCCGCAGGGCAGTATTCCAACATGATAACAACCCCAAACACACCTCCAAGATGACCACTGCCTTGCTAAAGAAGCTGAAGGTAAAGGTGATGGACTGGCCAAGCATGTCTCCAGACCTAAACCGTATTGAGCATCTGTAGGGCATCCTCAAATGGAAGGTCAAGGAGTTCAAGGTCTTTAACATCCACCAGCTTCATGATGTCATCATGAAGGAGTGGAAGAGGACTCCAGTGGCTACCTGTGAAGCTCTGGTGAACTCCATGTCGTAGAGGGTTAAGGCAGTGATGGAAAATAATGGTGGCCACACAAAATATTGACACTTTGCCCCCAATTTGAACATTTTTACTTAGGGGTGTACTCACTTTTGTTGCCAGTGGTTTAGAAAGTAATGGCTGTGTGTCGAGTTATTTTGAGGGGACAGCAAATTTACACTGTTATACAAGCTGTGCACTGTCTACTGTACATTGTAGCAAAGTATAATTTCTTCAGTGTTGTCACATTAAAAGATATATATATATAAATATAAATAACAAAAATGTGAGGGGTGTACTCACTATTGTGATATACTATATATATATATATATATATATATATATATATATATATATATATATATATATATATATATATATATATATTTATTTATATATATATATATTTGCAAATATACTAATTATTTTATATATATATATATATATATATATACTGTATATTTGAAGTAAAAAAAAAAAGTAACATGAAATTGATTTAAAAACCATCATAGTTTCTCTATTACATGATTCCCAGTTTACATTGAAAGCTTTTATAAACAGCTATATCTCTCTAATAGTACTTTGTACAGTCCTGCAAAGACTTTTAAGTTCAGCCAATCAGTTGTAATGAATCCAATAATCTGCAAATCCCATTAAATCAGTTCATGATACGATGGATTATAATTTCCATTTTGGATCACATTTTATTGCATATTTAACTCAATGTTTTTGTGATAGGATAATCAAGGATTTGTTGTTGTAGTAAACTAATGATACAATCCATCTTTATAAAGCCAGAAAAAGTCAATGCATAAGGCCTTGTTTACAGTGATGTAGGTGACAGGCATTTAGGGTGTGTTTTTGCTGTTCCCCAAATGCCTAGCAAAGAAGTCTATAATGGATAATATGGACATTGAACAGAGTTGTTCACATTTAAAAAAACATGTAGCGTTTGCATTACTTTGCGTCACTGTGCGGTGAATACAAAGCTACATGTCGAGTCTGGGGGGGGTTTGCATTGAAACTTGTCAACACCTTCCATTCAAGTCTATGATAACACACTGTAAACGTGCCTGTAGCATTCACAGCGTGTTTACGGTGCGCTTACAACACATTTGACAAGCATTTATCAAATATCAGTGAGGTGGAAAAAAACTAATAATAATCTGTTTGGAAAAAAAAAATCACTTGAAGGGTTTCTGTGATGCATTTTTTTAAACACACCTTAAATGTGCGTTAAACGTGTCAAAAACGATTTAGGCTCGTTCGCATTAGTGTCAACGTTAGAATTTTTTACAAGTGTGAACTTAGCTTTATGCCCTGCACACACAATCTTACATTCCAACAACAAAATCCATGGATTTTTTCCGACGGATGTTGGCTCAAACTTGTCTTGCATACACACGGTCACACAAAGTTGGTCGGAAATTCCGAACGTCAAGAACACGCTGACATACAGCACGTACGACGAGCCGAGAAAAATGAAGTTCAATAGCCAGTGCGGCTCTTCTGCTTGATTCTGAGCATGCGTGGCACTTTGGGCGTCGGAATTGTCTACACACGATCGTAATTTACGCGAACGGATTTTGTTGTCGGAAAATTTTAGAGCCAGCTCTCAAACTTTGTGTGTCAGAAATTGCGATGGAAAAAGTCTGATGGAGCCTACACATGGTCGGAATGTCCGACAACGAACTCCGATCGCACATTTTCCATCGGAAAGTTCGATCGTGTGTACAGGGCATTAGAGTTGGATCTTTCAGATGCTGTATAGTCAGGAAATTCTGTAGGTTAATTATAATACACTGCGGAAAATACAATTGGAAAAAATTGATTATTATTGGCTATAGCGACCAATCAGATTCCTTGTTTCATTTATGTAGGGAATAAAAGATGAAAAACAGTTACTCTGGAAAAGAGCTTAATTGTTTCCATTTTCTCTTTGTCCATTGTTTTTTTTGGAGAGTAGAGTGTGGACTATTCTCTCTCTCCTAAGCAGTATCTCAGCTAGACCTATGTTCAAATGTCTGCCAGGTAACAACATGAATCCTTAACATACGCAGATAATAGAAATTAATGCTGAACTCCAAGGAGATCTAAAAGACACACATGAATACAGCTTGTTATTTACAGTATTTGTACATCATGGAATGTTTTTTTCCAATATACAGTAGGGTTCAGACTGGGAGTGGGACAACCAGAACAAGGAACCAGGCGGGTGTGCTGCAATGCTCATGTACTAGCAAAGGACATTGTGCTTATCATTCTGCTGCTTCTATGTCTCCCCCCAGCCTGTGACTGGACAACGAAGAAAGAAGCAGCAGACTGATGAGCTCATAATGTCTCTCTGCATTCTGCATATAAAACAAAACAAAACAAAAAAACAGCATTAGCTAACCTGTTCATAATTTGGTACAGTACAGTTTGGTACAGTACAGCTTCCAATACAATGGACAGACTGTAGTGCACTATAGTATAATCCAGTCTGCCATGCTAGTTTTCAGCCTCAGTATATCTCTCACTTAGTCTGCATTGCTCTTTTTTTATATCTTTTCATTTATTTTGATGTGTGACGTGGGATTGTGGTGTGTGTTTAGCACTGCTGAGTAGACTCACAGGACTTGTTCTATCATTATTATGGATAACGCTTTGCGTGTGAACTTCAACACAGTTCAAGACTCTATAAGGCCCAGAAGTGAAGACACGGAAGGGTGTATAAGCAAGGAGATGCAAAAATAGATTTTTTTGCACAAATCTTGCAAATTCTCAAAGCGGAACTCTCTTAATCGACAGTAAACTATTTTTAATCTTTGTGTTGCTAGCCTTAGATAGGATAGATAAATTGATAGGAAAGTATATTATATTTACTTGTTTAAACTTTTAAAAACAAGATGCCCTTACTCAAGATGGCCATGGCTCTCAACACAATAAAGCATGGAGACATGGATAGATGTGTGAGTTTGCTTTGAATATTAAAAATAAATTCAATAGCGTTTTCAATTTGTGGTGCTCAGATACAGTTTAGTTACGCTTTAAAGATGAACTCTAAACTGGAGAAAAGGTAAAGGTGGTCATAGATGGATAGAAATCAGGCCGGTTCAGCAGGATCCAGCCGAATTGAAATCAGTGTGTGGCCATTCCTTTTTGACAGCTAGATCAACTTCTGTCGAATGACCAATTTGGAAATCATTTGTCGCTCAATGGATGCCTTACAATGTCCCTGTAGAGAACCTAGCTTGTGTGGATAGAAGAATCAGTTTTTTTCATTCAGCTCACAGGTTGAGCAAAAAAAAACTACCTGTCTATGGTCAGCTTAGGGCTTCATGCACACTAGCAGCTCCTAAACCTGAGTCTAGGAGCTTTTGGCATTTTTTTTGCCAAAGCTCCTGAACTCAACTCCATAAAAGCCATGTACACATACTGTTGGCTTTTAGCAGAGTTTTAAGAGCTGCTGTGGTTAGGGGAGCTTCAACCTCCCTCTCCTGAACACGGAAGAATCGCGTTCAGGATAGTAACGTTTTGACCGCCGGCCACAGGAAAACACAAAACGTTCTCCCACAGCCATGGTAATTGTAGGCAGGGTGTACATGAAGCCTTACACTTGCACTTGGGCCTCCTCCGCACTGCAGATTTTAAATGCTCATCTTCTCTGGGGGGATAGGAATACGGTGAAATATTTACCTTATTCCCTTCTACCACAGGCTTTCTCCTTTTTGTAAGACCAATCCCCTGAGGTCGCTCTTTTTCACAGCTCACCAACATCATCCAATACAATGCAGAACCAATGGTCCTGTTTTCTTATGTATGCAGAATGAAGGTCTGCTCACATCCTGGGAGTGTTAAAGCTCTAAAGTAGTACTCCAGACTTTTCATTTTTGGAAGGAATAAAAGCTATGTCATGTTTGTATTGATATTTGGGTCTTCAGAAAAATATTAACTTTCCAATCCTTGTAATGACAATTATTGATCTAGCAGATATTTGCAATGAGTTAATATGCAACAATGGGGAAGATTTAATTCCTTCATTGGGTTTTGCTCGCATCTCTGGACTTTTGGATGCTTTTCAATACTCACATGTAGGTTTACCAGCAGTTGTCTGTAGCGCTACCCCCCGCAGGGGCCGCTTATAATAGCTGGTTCCTCCCTACTAGTACAGATGCTGCCCACCACCACAAGCACCAGTCCATACACTCCGGCTCCAATAACTCAGTCTAGGGTATGTGTTTTTCAAACTTATTGTTTGCAGAACTTTAAACAAGAGCAGGGTTCAGGCATGGGGTACTCCAAAACACCGAACAGTAACCAGAGGACACTCTTCTCTAGGCTCACACTCCAGGATTCTGGAGGACAAGGGAATGTCCAGTACTCTGATACCCTGTAAGAGCTGTCTCTGTCCAAGCTCCCGCTGGCATTTATATTCCAAAAGCCCACACAATCACCAGAAACTGAATCAGAGTCATTACTCACAAGTTCCCAGGACAGCTGCACACCTTCCAGCTACCCCTGGAAACACAGTCCAGTGAGGGAGACAATCCTCCTCCAGACCCTTATGTCCCACAGCTCCTCAGACAATCACTCCATGCCCTCAGCCCTGACACCGCTGAGGCCTCAAAAACAGCTACACAGTCCACAGGCTACCTCAGAGGGGCAGCAGCCCCCCCCCCACCCCAAGGCTTGGAACTCTGGAACTTTCCAAGGGAGAGAGAACCATCTCTGCTGGGCATCAGACTGTTTATCACCTCCTCAGCCACCTTCTGAATACTCCTCACCAGGGTTTGGCAAGGCATTGTAGAAAATTCAGGCTGATCATTTGAATCTCCCTCCCTATGTTCTGGAAGCTTCTGCCAGAGGCAGTAGGAAGCAATCAAACTCCCAGCCTCTGAAACCCTGAACAGACCAGAAAAAACAATCACTGCTCCCTTGGCAACAGAAGGAGCCAAAAATGAAATTCGCCTAGCATCCCATGATATGTGAGGATGGGGGAATCAGGTCAATTCTTTCTGTTCAATCCGCTAGTTGAACAGAAAAAAAAATGGACTCATCTTTGGGCAGCCTTAGTCATTTAGGTACCCTTGGGGAATCCTTGTAGAAACATGCAAAAAAAAAAGAAAAGAAAAAAAGGTAAACGATGAAAGTGCCAGTCCCCTGGTATATGTTCTGAATAGGGATTGATGAATCTGCCTGGGTTTGGTTTGCAAACAGTTTTACAAATCTTTCTTGCAGTTCAAAGTTCGCAAGTTTTGCAGAGGACCCTATATGTTTATCTTGTAAAGTCTATCTTGTTATTCAATTCTGGCCATTTGTAGGGCTAATAAAACAACTTGGTCCAAACTAACTATTTGAAGTTCACTAAAACATAGTTAGGTTTTAAAGCTAAAGTTGTCGGTCTATAAGGGAAAAGTCAAGCTCGTAGTGCATTCATGGTAATTAGGATGTGAACATGCAGATTTTATTACTATTATTATTATACAGGATTTATATAGCGCCAACAGTGTGCGAAGCACTTTACAACATGAGGGTAGACAGTACAGTTACAATAAAATTCAATACAGGAGGAATCAGAGGGCCCTGATTGTTAGAGCTTACAATGTAAAAGGGAAATAAAAGGTAGTAGCAGTGGGGGATGAGCTGATGGAGAAAATTAAAGTACAGGACCAGTCCTCAGGAAGGATGAACTGGAAATGGAGCGAGTACAAAGAAGGGCAACAAAGCTAATAAAGGGTCTGGAGGATCTTAGTTATGAGGAAAGGTTGCGAGCACTGAACTTATTCTCTCTGGAGAAGAGACGCTTGAGAGGGGATATGATTTCAATTTACAAATACCGTACTGGTAACCCCACAATAGGGATAAAACTTTTTCGCAGAAGAGAGTTTAACAAGACTCGTGGCCACTCATTAAAATTAGAAGAAAAGAGGTTTAACCTTAAACTACGTAGAGGGTTCTTTACTGTAAGAGCGGCAAGGATGTGAAATTCCCTTACACAGGTGGTGGTCTTAGCGGGGAGCATTGATAGCTTCAAGAAACTATTAGATAAGCACCTGAATGACCGCAACATACAGGGATATATAATGTAATACTGACACATAATCACACACATAGGTTGGACTTGATGGACTTGTGTCTTTTTTCAACCTCACCTACTATGTAACTATGTATGTAAGGATAGGCTTTTCTGAAGAGAAAAGTTTTCAGGGATCGCCTAAAATTGGATAGAGTTGGAGATAGTCGGACAGAGAATTCCAAAGGATGAGAGAGGTTCAGGAGAAGTCCTGGAGGTGAGTATGAGACGCTAGAGAGCAGGAGGTCGTGGGAGGAACGAAGAGAACAATTTGGTTGGTATTTTGAAATTAGGTTAGTGATGTAGCTGGAGGCAGAGTTGTGGGTGGCTTTGTAAGTTATTGTTAGTATTTTAAATTAAATTTGTTGGGTGAGTAGCAGCCAATGGAGGGATTGGCAGAGAGGTGTAACAGATGCTGAGCAATTTGTAAGGTGTATGAGTCTGGCAGCAGCATTCATGATAGATTGTGTGTGGGGGTAGCCTATTTAAAGGTGAGCCAATGTGGGGGTAGTTGCAGTAGTCAAGGAGAGAGAAACCCAGGGAGTGACTTAGGAGCTTTGTGGTTTCATGGGTTAGGAAGAGGCGTATTTTGGAGATGTTGCCGAGATTGAGGCGGCAAACTTTGGAAAGTGATTGGATGTGGGGCCAAAAGGAGAGTTCAGAGTCCAGGATAACACCTAGCACCCTGGCATGTGGGGATGGGTTGATGGTTGTGTCATTGCCCTTGACAGAGAAGCTGGGGGAAAGGGGCACGTAGAGGAGGAAATATTATGAGCTCAGTTTTGAATAGATTGAGTTTGAGGAAGTGGTGTGACATCCAGACTGGTGATGTGTGAAGAGACTGAAGGAGTAAGCTGTGGGGTAGAGAGATAAAGTTGGGTGTCGTCAGCGTAGAAAATTATACTGAAAGCCATGGAAGGCTATCAACTGACCCTGGGAGGAGGTGTAGATTGAAAATAGGAGATGTCTAAGAACAGATTTCTACTTTATAAACAATATACAGCCACGTGAGTGTGACATGACTGGGATATCTGGTCGGGGCATTGCTCCATGTGACTGATGTTAGAAGGAGAGCTCCTGTAATAACTCTAATCAAGTGGAGTGTAGATTTATCCGATCACAAAACAAAGCATTTCATTTGACACAGCTGGCTGTGTGTGAGGAGAGTGACAGAGGGATAATGTTGGTCAGCAGAAAGGCCATGTCAGAGCTAAGTGGAAGCCCTGGACAGGAATAGAAAGGATTATGTCACTAACACATCACTTACACCACAGAAAACTTCACTCTGACCCCAAACATTTCCATTTCTTCTTGGCACATAGACACTTAGGGCTAATTCAAAGCAGCCAATGTGTTACAATGCAGCGGCTGGTGCGAAGTTGGTACGGCAGAATCACTGGAGTGCCGACATCGCACAGTTCACATTTTTTTAATCAAAGCGCCACACTCTGACAGTTCACTGGCCACCACTTTGCCTGCCGTAATTTTTTTACCGCATGCTATACAGTGGTGTAAGCCAAGCATACAGGAGACAAGGCATTTTCCCTTGTCTTGCAGTAGGACTGTGCTGGAAAAGCCACCCAATGCAGCCCCACCACACCTAGTGTGAATAGAACCTTAGGGCTAATTCAGACTGGCACTGAGACCTGTGCTCTTTTGGCTGGTTTATACAGTATACAATATAAGCATTGTGTTACCATGGTTTATCACTCAGGTGTCCATTTTTTTCATTCTCTGGGCCCATTCATACCTCACCACTTAACAAGTGCTACCACCAGCATTTCATGCACTGACACACATTGCACAAAATGTACTGTATTTATATATTCAAACAGTACAATCAATATTTTTGACAATCCATTATAAGATTACTTGAAAAACTCTCCTTTTATGTTGTGAGTGCTGCCTGTCTGTTGGTCTCCGCTTTCCACAACTTCCTGAATTCCCTGTATGCTTTGCAGCTTCTCCTCTGCTGTTTAGTTTCAATTTCTAAGGACTACATATCCTATGGTACCTTGTCACCTCCAGGTAGGGATTCCTGTACTGACTCCGCCTCCTGAAACTGCTCCTTTCAGCTCCTACCCAGGGATGCACTGCTGTCTGGAGAGTGTAGAGCTCTTGATCCTTCACAGCTATTGGTCTTATTCCAGCATCCTGATTTTGGTTGTGACCCATTCTCTTTGCCTTTACACCTGCAAGGTGATAGATGTGGTCAGTCTCTGAGTGGAGACCAAACCTGATTTAAGCCAGCCAAGCCTGCAGTCTCATGCTTGTGATATTGTATTTGTTACATGCTCTAAGCTCCCTGTTTGTCTGCCCTGCTCTGCTAGATTGATGACCTTGGATCAGATATCAGACTACTCTCTGCTTTTTTGACTATGGATTTGTCCCTACTATTCTGAAACTTGCCTGCCTTGTACCTGGATTATCATTGAACCACTCTGCCTGTCTGCCAACCACAAGTAACCTGTTTGCTTTGCTCAGTTTGGGCCTGCCCCGATGAGTAGCTAGGCACTATAGCATTGTGTATCACAAGTCCTCAGGGCAACCGAGTACCGGTAGGCCTGCTTGCCTTATGGGAAAGGGGGCTGCTAAAGGTGAAGAAGCCAGCTATAGTGCCTGACCACCTGCGTTAGGAGTAAGTGTGACAACTGCACTTTGTACCTATACTGAGAACTTACATATAGCCAAAACTTTTTCTTTCACTTTGAATAGGGTAGTGAGATGTTAGAAACCCTGACAGGTTATTTATCTTTGTTCCTTAGCTGAGACTTACCCCTACTTCTTGTCCCAGGCCGGTGATGAAAAGGGATGTGAAAGTAAATCTCTCCAAAGTAAAATGAATACTCTTATATGGTTTTGTGATGGTGCCACTCTCAGCCTCACCCTGCACAGAAATTTTCCAGTTCACGGGACAACAATTTAAGTGCCTGCAGACTGCAAGTGATCAACATTGGGGTGGGTTAACTCCACAGTTATGTGTCAAACAATAACTGCCACCACATTTTTTAAGGGAAACACACAACGCTCACAGTAAATGCAGCAGTTCTGACTTTAATAAACATGTAATACATGCTGTTAAGCCAGACAGGAATATGAAAGAGGTTAAAGTATAGTAAAATTCTTCAAAGAGTAAAAATTATTTTATTTCTTATTTTATTTCAGTTGACTCTGTTGTTAACAGTGGGAAGTTAACAGTGACCTGGATGACTAGAAATTCTGCCCCTGAAAGTATGTTGCAGGTAGTCCACTGCAGTTGCAAGCAAGGCAAATGTGAGACTGGAAGATGTCCCTGTATGTCTGCAAGACTGTTTGTACTGATTTATGTCAGTGCAAAAATTGTGCGAATGTTTCCCAAGAAAAGGGGAAAGAGCTGCATTGGACAATAGCTCTGATGACAGTGATAGAGATGAGACTAATGAGTGAAGACACTGTTTCATATTTTAGGATGATTTGTGAGCTGTAATGAATCTATTGTAGAATTGCCAATTTTTGGCATTATTTGGCATTAAAGCGGAGGTCCGCCAAACCGCTGCAAAAATTAAAAGCCAGCAGCTGCACATACTGCAGCTGCTCACTTTTAATAATCGGACACTTACCTGTCCTGGAGTCCAGCAACGTCGGCACTGCAGCTGATGTTTCCCTCAGCTGTCGGGTGCATGCCGCCTCCATTGCGAGTAAGAGAACCCGGCAGTAAAGCCTTATGGCGTGAGGCTCCGCTCCTCTCTCCTACTGGCCCAGCGGCCGGGGAAGGAGGAGGGAGGAGGAGGGGGCCCAGGCGGTGACGTCAATATCCACAGGCTGAAGCTCCCGGAAGTGGAAACAGGATACCTATGAAAGACAGGTATCCTGCCCCCCCCCCCCCCGAAAGGTGCCAAATGTGGCACTGGGGGGGGGGGGAGCACCACTAGCTGAAGTTCCACTTTTGGGTGGAACTCCCCTGTAAGGGGGGTGGGGTTGCATTTTGGTTAATTTCAGCCAAGTTGTGGCAAAGTGTGCTGCTTTTTTAACTTTCTTTGATTACACAGTGCCTACTGATAATTTTGATGAATACATCTCAGTTTTGATACATTGACAATGTGTATGTTTAATTTTGCTTGGTGCCAACCTGTGAAGTTGAAGCGTATTTTCTACAACTTTGCCATATTTCATGGTCTACATTCATTCTTGAGTATACGAATGCAACAGTACCTGTCTCAAATCTTACGCACATGTGTAAATGTCAGTTTGAGAGATATTTTGTGTTGCTATAATGAATAGAAATAAAGTTACAAGCAAAACCAGCACCATAAGATTTTCATTTTTTGTGGTTCACAATTGCATACATTTATGGATCGTGACAAAAAACTGCAGGATACAGTATTTTGTGGAGAACTTTTAACAATAAGTCCGTAGGGGTGTTGTCTATGAAAAAATGCATTTAAAAGATAGTGCCCAAGTGTGCGAACGAAAATCATTTTCCAGCCACTTTTTCCTTGTTCAACTTATGGCCTATTTAGAGCATTTAGCGATAAGGCTTATTGATTTTAAAAATATTGCTTGATGAAAAAAAAGGAAACCTAGTGCAAAACAAAAAGGTATTATAAAATAGATAATAAAAAAATAGCATAAAAAGGGGAATAAAAATGAAAAGTACTTAATAAAGTTTTCCTTAAATTTAGTTCTGCCTCAATCTCCAGTCTACCTCAATGTAACATAAGTCTTATCCGATGTATCAGAGTCCTTGGAATGACTCTCTATGTGTTATTTTGATGGAAAAGGATTCAACCCTCTTTTCAGGTACCTGGGGAGGGAGTTGAAAAATGATATGACCCATTAAAATGTCTTAGGATGGGCTGAGATGTGTAGAAGTGTTTCGTGGTAGCCTGCAGACCCTCCTTCAGATACAATTTTCTTTAAGATCACATGCTACAATATAACAATCAAAATGTTATCGCCCGGCATAAAATTACTTTTTGAACAAGACCACACCTGATATACTTCTATATATGCCTTACACAGAAGAAGAAATGTGACCCAATAGCCCTCTGCATCTTGAAATATAGGGTGTAACATGGGGGACCATTAGCTCTCATGGTAGATGCTTTTGTCAGTGATTCAAGCCAGTCAGGAACTATATTTTAGGGCATGGTAGCCCATTTTTATTAAAAAGGTAAATGAAAGTCTGTAACATAAAGATTTCCCACACAGGGGTTCTTCTCCAGCAAATACACACAGCGGAAAATGCTAGCCCATCTGGCTCTCTTTAGCAGTACTTCTGCTCTTTATCCTGGTCACATAGAACACAGGATTCTTCAATGTGGACGGCTTCACTTTAGCACCCACAGCTCCGCTCTGGCCTTAGTCCTCAGGCTGTTTCACTGCCTCTTGCAGTCTCACATGTTCTGGCTGCCTCATGGAGACCTCCTGTCTCTCTTGGGGTGGAGCAGTCTCCAACTGGGAGCCATGAGGTCTTCCCATACCCTCATTATAAGGGCTGTGCTCACCTGAACACACACACTGCTGGTCATCCACAAATTCTGGACACAGGGTTGGCAATCCCGTCCCACCTAACACACTATGGGATCTCCAAACTACAGAGCCCCATGACGGAATACCAAAACCTGGAGAAAGCTGTGAAAGCAGTTTTCTCTAGTCCACATCTATGCTCTGCAGTCTTGCACCAAGCAAATGTGCACACCCTGTGTCCCCCAACCTACCAATGTTACAGTGACAGCATCTCCTACTGTCACAAGGGGTATTTAGTCCAAAATCATTGTAATCTTTTACATTCGGGTGGATGATCGTTATTAAAGTAATGTAATCAAGCCAGGAGCCTCTGTTTGGGTTCGTTTGCACTTATGGCTGTCATTGCTGTCCCTCTAAAAAGTGATTTGCAGTGGATCATGAGATCAAATTCTTAAAGGGGTCCATGACTCAAAAAAGGGTAAAAACCACTGGGTTAAAGGATTTGTATTTTTGTCCATCCGTTTCTAAGATTCACACAAATCTGCCACACAGACAAGCCCTATAACCTTGGTTAGGTAAGGTAACCTTGAAAAAGTCACGTGTTGGGTGACGCAACGCGTAGGAGGAGTCAGTGACATGAAGTATTGAAGCTGATCAGCAGCTCGTTATGAGCGGTGTGAGGACTCACTGCGCCACAAGCGGCTGATTGTTTTTCTCCATCCAGGCACTGATTATCCAGGCTTATGTGAGTGTACTTAGTGAAGTGTTGCTATTCTAAAACAATTGTTTATTGCGCAATGATGTCTCTTCTTTTTATTTCATATATTTGCGATATCTGAGAACATCCCTCATAACATACAGAAATATTGGGGGATTTTGTGAACAGATCTATCTTTGGCACATATGGGATTCTGCTTAACAATATACATATATATATATATATATATATATATATATATATATATATATATATATAATGCATACTCTCTATAATTAAGAACGGCTATCAACACACAATTTCAAGTTGGGATTTTTAATCATATGAGAGAATTCTTTGTATTTCTATTAATATTGGATGATATGTATAGCAAATATATTTATATTTATCCGATATCACAGGCGGTTGCCTGTGATTTACCCAGTTTCCCCGAAAATAAGACCTAGCGTGATTGTCGGTGATGGCTGCAATATAAGCCCTACCCCCCAAATAAGCCCTACCCTGTTTCCCCGAAAATAAGCACTACCCTGAAAATAAGACCTACAAAGACTTTAACTAGGGCTTTTTCGGGGGGGTAGGGCTTATATTGCAGCCATCACCGACAATCACACTAGGTCTTATTTTTGGGAAAACAGGGTATTCACTCTATGGAGCTTAAGATTATAGCTTAGTGGTTATAGTGTTTCTGACCTGACCAGACCCATATTTATTTTAATTATTTAATTATCTTATTATCACTTGGAGGGATTGATTTATTTATAAACTGTGCACGGATTGACTGGAAGGTTAATATCAGCGCAACAAAATATTTTATTTGTTACTTTTTATAGGTGTCTGAGCACTTTTTAAGTTTGCAGCTTTTATTATTTGGTTTTCTCCCAGTCACAATGGGATATTTCTCACAGGGTTTTAGAAATAATTTAGTTTCACTTAAATCCATTTCAGCGCTTTAGTATATATATTTTTTGAAGCCTTTTTATAGGCTTACCTATAGGTAAAAATCATGCATGGGAGTTTACTCCCACTTTAACTACTTGCGGACCGCCCACCATACATAGACTGCGGCGGGGCGGCCGCTATGTGCCAGATCACATACCTAGTACATGCATAGCAGGAACATGATCAATGCCTTCCCATAGTAAAAGCACCTCCCCACAGTGAGAAAGCACAGGCTAGGCACACAGTTAACCCTTTGATTGCCCCTTCCCAGCTAGTGTCATTAGTATAGTGACAGTGCATATTTTTTTAACATTGATCACTGTAATAATATCACTGGTCCCCAAAAAGTGTCAGTTAGTGTCCGATTTGGTTGCCGCAATATCGCAGTCCCTCTATAAGTTACTGATCGCCGCCACTACTAGTAAAATAAATTAAAAAATGTATCCCATAGTTGGTAGATGCGATAACTTTTGCGCAAACCAATCAATATACAATATTTTTTTATCAAAAATACGTAGCAGAATACAGACAGGTCCATAAATAGTGGGACATCGACACAATTCTAATCTTTTTGGCTCTATACACCACCATAATGGATTTGAAATGAAACGAAAAAGATGTGCTTTAACTGCAGACTTTCAGCTTTTATTTGAGGGTATTTACATCCAAATCAGGTGAATGGTGTAGGAATTACAACAGTTTGTATATGTGCCACCCACTTTTTAAGGGACCAAAAGTAATGGGACAGATTAACAATCATCCATCAAACTTTCACTTTTTAATACTTGCTTGCAAATCCTTTGCAGTCAATTACAGCCTGAAGTCTGGAACGCATAGACATCACCAGACGCTGGCTTTCATCCCTGGTGATTCTCTGCCAGGCCTCTACTGCAACTGTCTTCAGTTCCTGCTTGTTCTTGGGGCATTTTCCCTTCAGTTTTGTCTTCAGCAAGTGAAATGCATGCTCAATCAGATTCAGGTCAGGTGATTGACTTGCATAACATTCCACTTCTTTCACTTAAAAAACTCTTTGGTTGCTTTTGCAGTATGCTTCGGGTCATTGTCCATCTGCACTGTGAAGCGCCGTTCAATGAGTTCTGAAGCATTTTGCTGAATATGAGCAGATAATATTGCCCGAAACACTTCAGAATTCATCCTGCTGTTTTTGTCAGCAGTCACATTATCAATAAATACAAGAGAACCAGTTCCATTGGCAGCCATACATGCCCACGCCATGACACTACCACCACCATGTTTCACTGATGAGGTGGTATGCTTTGGATCATGAGCAGTTCCTTTCCTTCTCCATACTCTTCTCTTCCCATCACTCTGGTACAAGTTGATCTTGGTCTCATCTGTCCATAGGATGTTGTTCCAGAACTGTGAAGGCTTTTTTAGATGTTGTTTGGCAAACTCTAATCTGGCCTTCCTGTTTTTGAGGCTCACCAATGGTTTACATCTTGTGGTGAACCCTCTGTATTCACTCTGGTGAAGTCTTCTCTTGATTGTTGACTTTGACACACAAACACCTACCTCCTGGACAGTGTTCTTGATCTGGTCAACTGTTGTGAAGGGTGTTTTCTTCACCAGGGAAAGAATTCTTCGGTCATCCACCACAGTTGTTTTCCGTGGTCTTCTGGGTCTTTTGGTGTTGCTGAGCTCACCGATGCGTTCTTTCTTTTTAAGGATGTTCCAAACCGTTGATTTGGCCACACCTAATGTTTTTGCTATCTCTCTGATGGGTTTGTTTTGTTTTTTCAGCCTAATGATGGCTTGCTTCATTGATAGTGACAGCTCTTTGGATCTCATATTGAGAGTGACAGCAACAGATTCCAAATGCAAATAGAACACTTGAAATTAACTCTGGACCTTTTATCTGCACCTTGTAAATGGGATAATGAGGGAATAACACACCCCTGGCCATGGAACAGCTGAGCAGCCAATTGTCCCATTACTTTTGGTCCCTTAAAAAGTGGGAGGCACATATACAAACTGTTGTAATTCCTACATCGTTCACCTGATTTGGATGTAAATACCCTCAAATTAAAGCTGAGAGTCTGCAGTTAAAGCACATCTTTTTTCGTTTCATTTCAAATCCATTGTGGTGGTGTATAGAGCCAAAAAGATTAGAATTGTGTCGATGTCCCAATATTTATGGACCTGACTGTACATATTGGCCTAACTATTTCGATTTTTTTTTTTACCTTTATTTATTGGATATGTTTTATAGCAAGTAAAAAATATAGTTTTTTTTTTCAAAATTATTTATAGCACAAAAAATAAAAACTGCAGAGGTAATCAAATACCACCAAAAGAAAACTCTATTTGTGGGAAAAAATAAATAAATATATATATATATAATATTATATACACCTACACACATACAGCTCTTGTCCCACAGCCTGTGACTGGACAGTGAAAAGAGGAGCAGTGCACTGATGAGTTCACTCTCTGTCATTCTGCTGTCTCCTCCTATCAGCATGCTCCATGTTATTACATGATCACTGCAAATAATAAAAACAACATAAAAGTCTTGCTATCAAACCATGAACTACGAAGGAAGGATATATGGATAATGGTAACTTGGCAGTGTTGTACGGGTCATGTGATCTGTGTGCACTGTGTAGAAGACACGTGAGTTGAGGATTGTGTTCTGAGCCTGGACATTACCAGTTACAAATTAGAAGCTATAAATAGCAAATGCACCTTTAGCTGTGAAACCCAGAGACTTAAATCCTTCTGAAGCCAAATGTACAGAAGAAAATTGTGCTTCCCGAACGGACGGTCATTGATAAGCAATGGTTTTCCTCTCTGATCTGCAAAGTAATCTTAGCATTTGATGAGCTTCAGGCCTCATTTGGTGGGGATTACAGGACTCCATAATCCAGGCCCTAAACCTGTCCTCTTTCTGCATAGATTATACATGTGTCATTTACAGAGTGCCGCTCTGTGTTAATGAAGACCCTCTCTCCAGTACAAGGCAGCTTAGACACCATAGCACAGATGTTGGGCATTTTTTTTTATGTTGGCTATTATTTTAACAGAAAGGCTTTTATCGATATTATGTGCATCCCAGTCTGCTTTGTCTTTATTAGTAGACATTTATATCAGTGTTTTGTGATTATACTCTATTTTCTATGTTGTGCTATATTTATAACAGTTTGTTTTTTTAACAGTAATGCCCCGTACACACGGTCTGATTTTGTGATGGAAAATGTTCGATGGGAGCTTGTTGTCGGAAATTCCGACTGTGTGTAGGCTCCATTGGACATTTTCCATCGGAATTTCCGTCACACAAAATTTGAGGTCTGGATCTCATATTTTCTAAAAACAAAATCCGTTGTCGTAAATTCCGACCGTGTATACACAATTCCGACGCACAAAGTTCCACGCATGCTCAGAATCAAGCAGAAGAGCCGCACTGGCTATTGAACTTCATTTTTCTCGGCTCGTCGTACATGTTGTACGTTTATATCAGTGTTTTGTGATTATACTCTATTTTCTATGTTGTGCTATGTTTATAACATTCCACTTTAAATTTTTTTACTTTTGAAGTTGGGGTTCCCCTTCAAGATCCATACCAGACTCAAAGGGCTGATTTGTTTTTATAAATTTGGTGTGAGGTTTCCTCAATACCAGAAGCAAAGGAATAGTTTCAATTGGTCAAAAGACAAGTCCCAATCAGCACAAAGTCGGATCCTGTTCATTGAAGTCCCATAGAAGTCGAACCAGAAGGGCAAAGTCGGATTGCAAGTCGTGCGACTTTCGCGTCGAAGCAGTGTGAACATAGCCTTAGCCCTAAAGAGGCTCAAAGATGAACTCTGAGCACATACAGTATCTCACAAAAGTGAGTACACCCCTCACATTTTTATAAATATTTTATTCTATCTTTTCATGTGACAACATTGAAGAAATGACACTTTGCTACAATGTAAAGTAGTGAGTGTACAGCTTGTATAACAGTGTAAATTTGCTGTCCCCTCATAATAACTCAACACACAGACATTAATGTCTAAACAGCTGGCAACAAAAGTGAGTACACCCCTAAGTGAAAATGTCCAAATTGGGCCCAAAGTGTCAATATTTTGTGTGGCCAGTCCACCATTATTTTCCAGCACTGCCTTAACCCCCTTGGGCATGGAGTTCACCAGAGCTTCACAGGTTGCCACTGGAGTCCTCTTCCACTCCTCCATGATGACATAACGGAACTGATGGATGTTAGAGACCTTGTGCTCCTCCACCTTCCATTTGAGGATGCCTCACAGATGCTCAATAGGGTTAGGTCTGGAGACATGCTTGACCAGTCCATCACCTTTACCCTCAGCTTCTTTAGCAAGGCAGTGGTTGTCTTGGATGTGTGTTTGGGGTCCTTATCATGTTGGAATACTGCCCTGTGGCCCAATCTCTGAAGGGAGGGGATCATGCTCTGCTTCAGTATGTCACAGTACATGTTGGCATTCATGGTTCCCTCAATGAACTGTAACTCTCCAGTGCTGGCAGCACTCATGCAGTCCCAGACCATGACTCTCAACACCACCATGCTTGACTGTAGGCAAGACACACTTGTCTTTGTACTCCTCACCTGGTTGCCGCCACACAGGTTTGACACCATCTGAACCAAATAAGTTTATCTTGGTCTCATCAGACCACAGGACATGGTTCCAGGAATCCATGTCCTTAGTCTGCTTATCTTCAGTAAACTGTTTGCAGGCTTTCTTGTGCATCATCTTTAGAAGAGGCTTCCTTCTGGGACGACAGCCATGCAGACCAATTTGATGTAGTGTGCGGCGTATGGTCTGAGCACTGATAGGCTGACCCCCCACCCTTTCAACCTCTGCAGCAATGCTGGCGGCACTCATACGTCTATTTCCCAAAGACAACCTCTGGATATGGCGCTGAGCGTGTGCACTGAACTTTTTTGGTCGACCATGGCAAGGCCTGTTCTGGGTGGAACCTGACCTGTTAAACTGCTTTATAGTCATGGCCACCGTGCTGCAGCTCAGTTTCAGGGTCTTGGCAATCTTCTTATAGCCTAGGCCTTCTTTATGTAGAGTAACAATTCTTTTTTTCAGATCCTCAGAGAGTTCTATGCCATGAGGTGCCATGTTGAACTTCCAGTGACTGGTATGAGAGAGTGAGAGCGATAACACCAAATTTAACACATCTGCTCCCCATTCACACCTGAGACCTTGTAACACTAACGAGTCACATGACACTGGGAAGGCTAATTGGGCCCAATTTAGACATTTTCACTTAGGGGGGTACTCACGTTTGTTGCCAGCGGTTTAGACATTAATGGCTGTGTGTTGAGTTATTTTTTTGAGGGGACAGCAAATTTACACTGTTATACAAGCTGTACACTCACTACTTTACATTGTAGCAAATTGTAATTTCTTCAGTGTTGTCACAAGAAAAGCTATAATAAAATATTTACAAAAAATTGAGGGGTGTACTCACTTTTGTGAGATTCTGTAACTGTAAAAAATAACAATGGTTATTATTAATAATTAACAACAATTACATATTCTTACAAAGATTGTAAAGTACAATGAAGGTCTCATGCATCTGGGCAGTCATTTTTTTTTTCTGCCTCGAAACACCCCTGCACATTAGCCTATGTGTCAAAGTACATTTCGAGAAGGCATTTAGAGAAGTTTAGAGGCAGTGGCATTATAGAGGCAGAAAAAAAGCCCACAGCCAGTGCACTCAGGAGCAGTGGGGCTTTGGCTGAAAAAATTGACATGCCTAAAGGTTTGTAAACGCGTGTTATCGCTAGGCGCGTTTAGGGCTTGAACGTTAACTAATTTCAGTGGCCAGAATATATAATTATTCTGGCCAAAGAAAAAAACCGAATGCCCAATCACTTGACACGCCTAAACGCTCCATTTACAAGCGCCCAGCGTTATTTCTGCCAAAAAAGCTTCTGCCAGGAGGAAAGGAGTCTAGGAGACTTATCAAAACTTCCAGTGTGTATGAGGCCTAAAGGTTCATACCATATATGACAACCTAAACAAATACCAAATCTAGTTAAATAAAGAACTTTGTTTCCTTTCCCTGAATGAGCTTAATCCTCCTTCATTTGTGCCGCACACATTCCCGATTCCCAGTCACTGCTGCTCTAAGTGGGAGGGTTTCAGCAACAGAGGCAGAGCTGTCAATCCAGAAAGGCAGAACTGGGTGTGGCAAGGTGCTTGTAGGCGCCCCCCAGCTGCTCCACATGGCCAAACTCTCCTAGCTCGGGCCCTTCAGTAAACGAGTCATCCTGGAACATTTCCCAGTCCTGGTGCTCTATACAGACCCCTGTGTCTACCACACATGTGCACAATGGCAGCTCTTAGATCCTCTTCGCTCCATCCCCTGATCCATTATTATGTCCCCACATGCCTGGAGCACACTTTCTTGCAGGCCCTGCAATTTTTTTGTGGTTGCAAGTTAGGGCTCTGTAGATTTAGCCAAACTCCTTAGACCCATGAGACACAAGGGCCCAAGCACTTGGCATATGAAACATGAGGGGGAGTTCTGCTCACACTGCCCGGAGGGTGACCACTTTCCCTAACCATCACAACCTCCCAGGCCAGTCAGGTTTGCACTTCACACATCAAAGTTTTTTATCAGCTTTGCATTCTGCTTACCTTTCCCTCGGCTATACATTGCAATTCCTTTTAAACACATTACTTGGCTTCTCTTGCATATGTTGACAATAATGAAGCATTGTAGTAGATTTTCATAAACTTTACTGAACATTGGTTCAGTGAAATGGTTTACAGGCATTTAATTGCCTAGTATAATTAAGAGAACTATGTGATTCGAATTACAGACCCAAATGTGGCAGTAACAATCCCAGACACTGGTAGCACAGAGTCCAGACTACATGGTAGCTATTCAGGAGGGGATGCTGAGGTGCTTACTCATGTAATAAAGTCCTTGGTCATGAACTCTCCAAGCCTTAGGACTCATAGCATCCCCTTCCCACAAGGAGGAAAGTACTTTGACTCTAGTCTTGCATCTACTGTTTTGTCTGCACTGGACCCAGAGTAGCTCCTCCTCCCACCTTAGAAAGAACCAGGGTCAAGCTACTCAAGAACACAGGACATAGATAGAGAATCCCTCCCTGCATGCAGATTCACAAGCTACGGGTAGTGATGCTCATAACCCCCCCTTCCGCAACATCATCTCATCCCAATGTGATGCAAGCAGGTACAGCCTACATGAGAGTGGCAACACTGTTTTGAATTCGGAGCAGTGCAGCATCGTTTTCACCCTAGCATTAGGTGACCAGGTGATTAGGATCAACAAGTCTTTGTGGGACATTGCATGGGAACCAAGAGAAAACTGTTATTTCAGAAAGGACTTATAATTGAGTGCTGCAGCACATTTTTTTAAAATGGGAGACCATAGTTCCAGTTTAAAAAAATATATTTGAAATGCAATTAGCGCAAGTACCTGAATCTTGCTTAGTGACAGCCTTCTGACATCTTCTATACAACAGAACTCAAATTGGAAGAGAGCAGAACTAGGAGCCAGTCAGGTGTCCTGCATGTACATGGATGACAAGCATCCTGCCACATCAGCAACAGTGGGAGAGGTAAGTATTTACCGGCTTCTTTTGCAGGAACTCCTTTTTTGCAGCTATGTTATACATATAATTTGGTCGATTTAAACAGGTCTGGGGTTTCGATGCCTATACTTTTTAACAGTGTTAAACACTGTATCACCAAAACTGTCACAAGGATGTAAGTTATATGGTCCCAATACCCAAAGTACCATGTGCTTCTCTTTTTTCTGGGCTGCCAAATGAAGCAGCCCAGAAGGGAAGGTGAAGGGAAGGTGAATATGTACAGCTTGTTAGGTGCTTATAATCTAGTTAAAGGAGACAATTAAACAATGAAACACCACGAGCTTTCATATAATTGATCCAATTCCACTTAAGTAGAAGTAGTGTAGAGGCTTAGAACAACCTGAGCATTGGCTTAAAACAGCAAATGAGCTAACTAAACATCCTAAAAGTCTTTTATTCAGCCACCGCACACCGAGGCTAACACAACACATAGATGGTGATTAATCCAGTTTACAGGCAATCATTCTGATACCACACAAAGCCTTTTTTTTAAACCAAAGCTCTCTTTGACGGAAACAGAATATATTAGAAAAGCCTAAATATTGCTATCCAGTGCCTGGGAGGTACCTAAGAAATGTAATCCATGTGTTGATCCAGTACCTCAAAGACACAGCAGTCAGTCTGCAGTTCTGTCATGACCTATGCCCCGAGCTCTAGTGCCCACTCTTTACTTTTAATGGCTGATGAACAATTGATAGCAAAAGGGTTTTGCTATGTGACCCTATGATACACACTTAATACTTAAATTGGTCAGAAGTTGTGGTCAGATTTTATTTAACACTAATCTTTTATGTGAAAAAATGGGGAGTAGATGAGGAGTAGGGTAAATCACTTTTCTTAAATCTGAATTTGCAACTTATCTGTCAATTATGTGGTGATCAGATGTTTACTCCACTGACGCAAACCCACTAAGGCAAACCCATGGACTGTGGTGATCAGATCTTTACTCAACTGAGGCAAGCCCACCAAGGCAACCCTACATACTGTGGTGATCAGAAGTTTACTCCACTGAGGCAAGCCCACCATAGCAAACTCATCCCCTGTGTTGATCAGATGTTTAGTCAACTGAGGCAAGCCCACCAAGACAATCCCATATATTGTGGTGATCAGATTTTTACTCCACAGAAGCAAACCCATTCCCTGTGGTGATCACATGTTCACTCCACCAAGTCAAACCCATTCTCTTGTAAACTTGTAAAAGGGTCCCCAAACAGTGAATCTACAGGATAAAATATGGACTATAGCTAAACAGCTTCTATGGATACAAGGTATCACTAAATACATCTTTCCCTATGGAATAATGAGTGCTTATCTGAAGTATACAAGCTTTCCCTATTGCCAGAAACTGAATATTACTACATTAAAACATTTATATTGGAAAGGGGTGCTACATGCCTTTTAACAGCTCCAGGTAAAATTTATACTAGATAAATAAAACCTTTTCCAGTACCTAAAACTACAGCAAGAGCTTCATGCTCAAGCCATGACTACAAACCTACAAATCAAAGTGAACCCCTTGTTAGAACCTGCAATATGCTAGAGTTCTAATGAGTTTGCTATAGTTTCAACCTTTCCTTAAACATCAAATTTCCATTACTCTTTAAAAGTAGATGAGAATGGGACATGGCCATGGGTAATGCCACCGATGACTGCTGCTATCAGATACAGCATCTATTGCCAACAATGTCCTTGTCCCAAACTAGCAGACAGAAACAACTCTTCATTTTGCATAGAGTGGGGCTTCCTCCTCAGCCCACCTACATACATATCTGACCCCGACCTCGATCCAGTGATGTGCAGGAGATGTCAAAAAACAATGTTTTACCAGCGCCACTGTTACCTAGAAATCCAGTATGGAATCACAATAGGAATACCTGAAGAAAGGATTGACCGGGGAACCCGGACCTGGAATACAAATCAAACAAAAATG
The DNA here is from genome assembly GCA_037952835.1 of Lithobates septentrionalis. Taxonomy (NCBI): domain Eukaryota; kingdom Metazoa; phylum Chordata; class Amphibia; order Anura; family Ranidae; genus Lithobates; species Lithobates septentrionalis. The sequence continues at coordinate 2,814,163 of JBBDGP010000639.1, read as the reverse complement.
TTCAGTGAAAGAGCCCCCCTAAATGTACTCAAGTCCCCTTAAATGTTGGCAATGGATAGCCAATTAAATAAACCTTAAACACAAATGATTAGCATATATGTGCTTATTAGAAAGCTGCAAGATTTGCAGGTAATAAAGCAAAATATGCAAGAAAGTTAATAAAAATAAGCTGAGGTGTGGGCTAATGAGGTCAGCTGATGAATTCCTTCCTGTGTCTCACTGGCTTCTACAGTATGTCTAATATTTGCATACCAGCAAGGGATGAAGCGTTCTAAGGAAATATAGCAAAAGCGCAGAATTCAGTATAAGGATTAGATGCTTTGGTACTCTCCATCACCCACATCATCAATGTGGGTGATGGACTGAGCCCCTGGTCTGTGTGTCTTATGGACACACTGAAGGGTGCTCGGAATCAAGCATGCACGGCTGCCCCCACAGCAAGGGACTTGCTATAGGGGCACTGGGCAAAGGTGGTGGAGCCAGGAGTAGCCGTGGGGGACCCAAGAAGATGAGGATCAGGGCTGCTCTGTGCAAAACCACTACACAGTGCAGGTAAGTATTAAAAAAAAAAAACAACAACTTCACAATCACTTTAACACTTGGATCCAAGGTGCTTTATGATATGTAATAATTGTAAACGAAAAACTGGCTAACGTATTAGTATTGTGAATAAATAAGTGCAGCGCTAAGGTTGCAAAAAGCTATTTTGCATAAATAAATGATATAAATGTGACTTAAACATAAATGTATCAAATAAACAAAGATTCATACATGGTGAAATGTGAATCAAACAAAGAAAAAGTGAAATTTCTGAAAAAATGCATGTATGGTGAAAAATGTGCTAGTATGGTGACTATACCATAAATAAGGTGAGAGATAGAATTTAGGGTGTTAATATTGAACAGAAACACATCAAATAAAAAAGAATTAACACATAATAAATGCGAGTCCAAACTCAGAAAAAATGAGAGTAATTTCTGAAAAATGTGCTAGTATAATGATGTGCTAGTATAATAACTGCACCATAAACAAAGTCCAAAAAACGAAAATGGTGAATTATAAAGTCCAAAGAAATCCAATTAGATGTGCAGTCCCGTTAGACATATGAGGGATTCCAATCACCGGTATGAACTGTGAAGGGAAAAACAGAAGTACCACCACCGTAAACAGGGGGAGGCTTACCAGATCTTATTGACTTGGCGGGGCTTACACCACCCAAGTCTGCAGAGCTTATTAGGTTGAACACATCTGTTGGAAGCAACTGGTCCTAGATCTGTATCAATCAATCGACCTTGGACTGTTACTGAATAGTGACTTGAAGGCTCCAAATAATTTTTTCATTGTATGATATATCCCTCCTGCCATTTACCTTCCACCCTCCTCACGATGATTGGAGCCTTCAAGGCCTTCTCTCACCTTATTTATGGTATAGTCATCATACTAGCACATTTTTCACCATACCTGCATTTTTTTCAGAAATTTTACTTTTTCTTTGTTTGATTCACATTTCACCATGTATGAATCTCTGTTTATTTGATATATTTATGTTTAAGTCACATTTATATCATTTATTTATGCAAATTTGCTTTTTGCAACCTTAGCGCTGCACTTATTTATTCACAGTTTTTGCTTTTTGTCTACAAGCTGTGCTGGCTGCTAGGTTGCAGGTTCACAGCTCAATATTCCTTTAACTTTATTTAACGTATTAGTATTATTATAATTTATGGATGCTATCCTGCCATCATTGTCCTTGTGCTGTCCATAATAGGATACATTCTGACCAATATCTTTATGTTTATGATGTATGAGTAGCAGTAACTGTTTCATTTTTGTCCTTGTTGTTACTCTCCCCACTTTCTGGATACCATTTTTACAGTCAGCAATAGCTATTGCAGTCCTATATTTCTGGTACTTTCTGTTCTGTACACTTTCCAGTATACCTTCTTCTTCAGTCTTCTAAGCAAGTAATCTTATTAAGTCCTGTAAGAGGCGACTTGAAAGGTCACTTATTACATTTTCTAGGAAGCCTAGTTTACTATTCTATTTTAATTTATTTCATTTTATTTTGGTAAATTTTGAATGATGTATTGTTTCACAATTTTTTATCACTATAAGATTTACAGTATACTAAATGTGCTACAGCTTGTTTTGGGTATACACGGTGTTACTACATCATTGTGATTTAAACTAATTGTTGGCAATGCCTTGCAACTTTTTTGAAAGCCACTCTTCACTTTAAGCTAAACCCAAATGCATACTTTGGAGAGTGTTCTCCCTGCAAAACCACAAGTGATCTATAAGGGAGCTTCCTCCCTCAGAGGTAGAGTGGCCCCCAATGTACTTGACCCTCCCCCAATAAAGAAAGGGTTTTTTGAGAATCTGACAGGGTTCTACCAATGTAGGAGGTGTAGGGTGTGTTCCCTCAATGGGTGCACGCACAAAAGAACCCATAGGTTTGTCTCTACCAGCACTTCGGTGGAGTTTGAGATTAAGCCGAAGGGGTTGTTTATTTACTTCAATGTCCATGCGGGCTACAGTATGTTAGCAGGCCTAAGCGCCCCCTCTCTGTCAGGTTGAACGAGCATGTGACAAATATTAAAACTGGTTTCCTCAAGCACCCAGTCTCTAGACACTACCTTGAGGTCCATAATCAAAATTATCCTAAGACCATCTTTTTAGGGATTGACAGGTACACCCCCCACTGGAGGGGTGGATCCTTAGTGCATGGGATTTCAAAGTTAGAGATAGCATGGGTATATAAATTAAAATGCTATACTTTTGGACTCAATCTGGAAGTAGACCTAAATGCATTTATCGATAACTCATAAGTGATGTCTGCCCAATATGTGTACTTGATATGAACCCTTAGTGGCCACGCCTGTATTGCTTACATTTTTTTATTATATTCCTCTGCCTTTTATCATTAAAAATATTTTTTGTTTTTTAATTTTTAATGCTATCTTTAATACTAATGCCCGTTGATCATTTTTGATCATTGAGTTTATTATTAGTCTCTCATTTGTGATTGAGTTAATATTGGGTTTTAAGTGTTAGGGATTGTGGCCTCAGTGGCCATACCTTCCCAATTATGCCCTTTGAGTACTTGAATTTTGAGGTCACTATTGGTGACATTTTCCCTTTTTTTTCACTAGATGGTATGGTGGGATTGTTATTCATTTATCTATCCCATTATGGCCGTTTTGTGTAGATTGAGATTTTACTTTATTATATTTTATTTTATATTTTCTATGCTGGGTTGTTCCACATAGAGTTTTGGAATATTTATCTTTGTTCATATTATATATGATATTATCATTTTTTAGCTTGCTAATCAATCAACTCTGTTTGGCCACTTCCTGTTTATAATGTGAAAACCAGGTCCCGGCGCTGAGGTTTCACAACGAGGCGTGGTTCTGTGTATCTATGTATAGCGATGAGTCCATCCCCAGACTATGTCTTTTTGAGACGAAACGTACGTCGGGTGGTTGACGCGCTGACATCATCGCGGTGTACCTCGTCCTGAACGGGTGTTTGCAAGCCGGCCGGCTACTGTTTTTATCCACGTTTTATCCCTTCACTCACATATTTTTGTCTTTTGTTGTTTGAAGCGCAGCTTATTTCTCTTTATATAAACCCAAATGCATACTATTGGTATTTTTTTTATAATGAATGTTCGAATAAATTAATGAATATATTTTTTATATTACATGTTAATAAATAGATAATCAAAGGGTAATCAATTTCATTCCCCTCTCCAGGCAATCAGTTTCTCCACACAAGCCAAAGCTCAGTTGAGGCAATACATGTTTTGTTACTCAGAATAAGTATGACTTTTCTTGCGTAAATTATTGTTCTTACTATGTATTGGTTTGCGGGTGTGATATCTTCCATTATTCCCAATAAGCAAGCACAAAGTTCACAACATTTACCCTTTATTATTTTCATATATCTGCATTTACAAATAGTGATATTCTTTTGGCAGGAAGTGTAAACTTCTGAAATGGTAAGGTTTGGTCACCACCACCAAAGGTGATCATTGAGATCCTTGGACCTTGTGTTGTAGGAAGTGGTCAGTTGTAACCATGTTTTGGCACCCTTAGAGTCGGTTCACACTGAGGCAGCACGGCTTCCAGCGCGACTGCCTCAGACGGCTTGAACACGACTGCAGCGGCGACTTGCAAAACGACTTCTATATAGAAGTCTATGCAAGTCGCCTCAAGTCGCCCCCAAAGTAGTACAGGAACCTTTTTCCAAGTTGGAGCGACTTGCGTCGCTCCGATTAGAATGGTTCCATTGTACAGAACGGGACGCTACTTGTCAGGCGGCTAAGTCGCCTGACAAGTCGTCCTAGTATAAACCGGCTCTTAAAGGCCTTGTTAACAGTTTGCTAGAGATAAATACTTAATATACTGCATTTAATGTATTTTATGCATTTTATTTACCTATAAAAGCCTTCCTTGTGTAGACATACAAAGCCTGAGACTGCTCTGAGCACCATCATCTTAGATGTGATTTCAAAAGCTCTAGCAGACTCAAAGTTTTCACTCAAGTGACACGCAATAACAGCCTATCTCAAACTTTTAAAGATGAAGGAACCTTTGAAACTTCACAGTCTGAAGGATCCCCTGCTAGTAATTATTATATCTAGAGCTCACAGTACATAAGCATGGTGGTCACTGAGAAGAATGCTCCACACATTTGTGGTCATTGGGAAGGATTCCCCCTTATAGATAGCTAAATATAAAATAAATATACTATATAGATAATTGGTGACAGTGGTAACTTACCTAAAAGTCACAAAATGATCATCGCTTAAGAAACCCAAAACAATCTCTGGAGGAACCGTAGGGTTCCATGGAATCCTGCTTGAGAAGGCTGCTCTATAGTATTCCCCTTTGCTTTTCCCCCAACAGCTACATTAAAGGTTACAGGATATAGGGAGATGGGGGGAGAAACTGGGACAGCAGAGAAAGTAAAAAGAATTTAAAATGCTTTTGTGCAATTTTACCTGCAATTTTTTAAACTGTTGACAAGGCATCTTTAAACATTAGTAGAAGAAGGCAGAATCTTCAGATCAAGCACTGTCTTGTCTGTCCTGTCTTTCACAAAATTAAAAAATAATAGGTAAATCTTGTTGTTGAGTCTATTTTAACTCTGTAAATAGTTCCTCCCTGCGTTGCAATAAAACATTTCTTTATTGCTTTATGAAGTTCAGATTATACCTAGATTTAAAGAAAATATCCGAGACAATCTAAATGGCGTTTTGTAACTGTGAGGCAATAGTTCTTGTCTTTAATCTACACAATAGAGTGGATCTTAATATAGTTTAATTGTTACTCATGGTTATCATTACAGGATTCAAGACAGGAGGTGCCATGCTCTTGCATAAATCCATATGGTCATCATCTGACCCACAATGGCATTTGCTGTTCCTAGCAGCAGCATGGATCTGCAGCAGGATAATGGGGCCTGCATGCGAAATCATGTTAATGACAACAGCCTGAAAGTAGATGATCCTCGAATCAGAAGAAACTCCATTCCTCCAGTTCAAACACCCACGGGAAAGCATATGCTTGCCTATCTGCCAAGGCCGCCTACAGATACCAACAGATATGGAACTTTCCCTCAGAAGGTAAAGCATTGCAGCTCCTGCTTACTTTTTTTTATCACTTTTTACCTTTGTATTACATATTTTTCAAAACAATACAAAAATATTTCCAAATGGAACAATGAAATTTCTGTGCATAGCTTTTCATAAGTAGTTGCACATGTAACCAGCCCTGCATTTTGCATCACTGCACCTGTAGGAGCACAACTTTCATAGAGGGATCCCCTCTCTTGTTTTACTGGTCCTAACAATACTTAGCATATTATGACAATGTGTAAATAAGCTAATAGAAGCTGATTATATTTCTACTGATAATGAACATAAAATGTATGGCCAATAACTGTACAGGAAAAAGTCTCTTCTGCCTATAGGCAAAAACGTTGAGTATCTAATACTAAATCCAGCCCTACCTGTAACCATCAAGAGATCTCTGCTAATATACTTTAGAAAGTGTTATGCCGCGTACACACGATCGGATTTTCCGATGGGAAATGTTGGATGTGAGCTTGTTGTAGGAAAGTCTGACCGTGTGTATGCTCCATCGAACATTTGCTGTCGGAATTTCCGCACACAAATGTTTGAGAGCAGGTTCTCAAATTTTCCGACAACAAGAAAGTCCGATCGTTTGTACACAAGTCCGTCGCACAAAAGTTCAGGCATGCTCTGAATCAAGCAGAAGGAGCCGCACTGGCTATTGAACTTCCTTTTTCTCGGCTCGTCGTACGTGTTGTACGTCACCGCGTTCTTACGTTCGGAATTTTTGGCCAACATTTGTGTGACCGTGTGTATGCGAGACAAGTTTGAGCCAACATACTTCGGAAAAAAATCCACGGTTTTGCTGTCGGAAAATCCGATTGTGTGTACGGGGCATTATACACTTTGGGGTTGATTTACTAAAAGCAAATAGACTCTGAACTTTGAAAAGAGCACTTGCAATCTGAAAAAGCAGTTGCTCCAGAGCTTAGTAAATGAGCAGAAGCTCTGCTGACTTCCATCATCCAGTCATGTGCAAGCAAAAATGCTGTTTTTTTGGGTGTATTTTTTGCAAGGTGAAGCTTTACCTCGTTTACTAAGCTCCAGAGCAGGGATGTGCAATTAGTGGACCTCCAGCTGTTGCAGAACTACAAGTCTCATGAGGCATAGCAAGACTCTGACAGCCACAAGCATGACGCCCAGAGGAAGAGGCATGATGGGACTTGTAGTTTTGCAACAGCTGGAGGTCCGCTAATTGCATATCCTTGCTCTAGAGCAACTGCACTTGTAGAGTGCAATTGAACTTTATAAAGTGCACAGTCTATTTACCTGTAGTAAATCAACCCCTTTGTGTCCTAAATGATCAAATAAAATATTCCTTTCTACTTGCGGAAAATCAACTAATCTTTCTTTAAAGTATACATATAGGGAGGAAGTGATAGAGGTTGTCTTAAAGTGATTGTAAACCCTCATCTTGTAAACCAACCCATTCTGTTTATTATAGAAATGAAAGACAAAACATTTGTGTATACATTTAAAAAAAAACATTATAAATACCTTTTTTCCCCTTTATTATAAGTGATCACATACCTTCTGTTCTCAACTGCATAAGAGCTGGTGGGAGGAGTAGCAACAGTACACTGAGCTTTCCAGTAAAAGGCTGTGCAGGTGGTTGTTTCATGACAAGTGTGATCATTGGAGGAGAGCAGGCTGAGTTCCCAGCATAGCTAGAGAACTGACGACGCTGTGCTCTCATGCCTAGTGTGGTCAGTTTGGAATAGGAAAACGTAGGGACTGGCAGGAACACCAGGGATTTCACACAAAGGAAGCAATACAAAGAGAACAGGAGACTTCTTCATACAAGTACATGGTACAGCAGGCACATATCAGGAATATGAAATGTTTGGGTGACAAACACTTTAAGCCTAGTACACACGTTAAGAAATTAGGATGAATGATCATACTTTTTTTTTTTTGCATTATAGTCTCATATCAAAAATCAATAGGTTACTAAAATTATGAAAATTTCCGAGCATGCTTGGTGTTGGTCACACGATTTTTTTCTGTACAAATACTATACTAATTACACAAAAATCGTTGGTCCTGTTATCGTACGAGAAAATTTTTTGTGCTTGTCCCTTAGGGTATACAGCAGTGTACTAATGAATAGATTATCTAACGATTGCTCCCAATGTTTTTTTTTTTCCATCCAATATTCTCATCCTGTGTACGGGCCTTTAGATAAGGTAGAAATCTATAGAGATTTTGTTTCTCCTCAAGAACCGGCAACATAGGCAAATCTCCCTAAAGGGACACAGACAGCAAAAAAAATATCCTTTCCTATTGTACCCAAAACTGAAAATTGTGGCTATACTTACAGTACACTTTAAGCAGTAATCCTAACATTCCTAATTTATCCCCTGCCAAGTGGGTGAGATTGTCAGGTCCACTGGGCAAAAGCACCAGTGTTGCATTGAACTTGGGTTAGAGAAGAAGTATGGCCCAATCTTGTCTGACCACACTTCTCCTTTGGGTCAACAGGTGAAAATAAAGGGGAAAAAATGGGGAAAAAAGAAAAATGTATGCAGCCACCACATCTAAAGATTAGATTTAGGTATACTTTAGAGCAGTGGTCCCCAACCTTTTTGGCACCGGGGACCGGTGGTTCTTTGCGGCCAATTTGTCAGAAAAAGGCTGGTGTTAGCACTTCAATCATCACAGCACCATGGTTAATATGGTGTCAGGATGATTAAAGCGCATTATTTTTGTTATTATATTGTAATATAAAATTAAATAGTTCAACTCACCATAATGCAGAATCTGCCACCAGATGCAGCTTGTCACTTGCCACCAGATGCAGCTTGCCACGGTGCCTATCACCAGATTGCCACTTTCCACATCGCCTGCCACCAGATGCAGATTGCCACAGCCACATGCCACCCGATGCAGATTGCCACATGCCACCCGATGCAGATTGCCACAGTCACATGCCACCAGATGCAGATTGCCACAGTCACATGCCACCAGGTGCAGGTTGCCACATGCCACCAGATGCAGATTGCCACCAGATGCAGATTGCCACCAGATGCAGATTGCCACAGTCACTTGCCACATGCCACCAGATGCAGATTTCCACAGTCACATGCCACCAGATGCAGATTGCCACATGTCACCAGATGCAGATTGCCACAGTCACTTGCCACATGCCACCAGATGCAGATTGCCACATGCCACCAGATGCAGATTGCCACATGCCACCAGATGCAGATTGCCACAGTCACTTGCCACATCCCACCAGATGCAGATTGAAAATGCCACTGTCTCCTACCTCCTAGACACAAATTGTCACTAAGCACAGAGGCAGTGCAGTGGAGTGGTGGGTTCCGCGTGAGAGAACAGCGGTGATGCGGGGCGGACGGTGAGAGATGATGTCATCTCCCTGCTTCCAAGCTTTACCTCCAACAGTATACTGGCCGGGCTGTGTGGGCAGAACAGCGGTGATGCAGGTGGGCGATGGGAGATGATGTCATCTCTCTGCTCGCTTGCTTCACCCTCAACAGTATACCGACCGGGCTGTGTGGGCGGAAGTGCGGTGTTGGCAGTGATCTCTCTGCTTGCCCGCCGTACCTCAGATTGTGCAGACTTCGCGGCCCGCCTGCAAAACAGGCTGCGGCCCAGTAGCCTGGGGGTTGGAGACCCCTGCTTTAGAGGATAAGTTCACCTTTTAACAAAAAATAATGCACATTTTTTGCAGGTAAAAAAATGTGCATTTACTATTTTTGGTTTAAGACCCTGGAAAGCATCAGTGATCAGCAGATCGCTGGTGCCATGGAGATCTCCTGCAGACTGTCAGTGTAAGCTGTGTGCCCCATACATCATATGGGCAGGCAACTTTGGACAGGTAGACTCAATGAACTACCACAGCGCTCAAAAGCACTGTGGTAGATCATTGAGAACTACAAGCCGATAACTGCAAAGGTTGTTGGTAGTTGTAATCCATTCATTCATAGATCACTGGCTGGCTGGGCCGAGCGGATCCCCGCACGGCCGCGTTTTCTTTAGATTGTGGCAGCGAGTGAGGGGAGAAGATTCATCGCTCGCTGCCAAAACAAAAGATGAACTTATCCTTTAAAGGAGAAGTATGGCCAAAGCTATTTTGTCCATACTTCTCCTGTGGTTCACAGGACTGCACTTCTACACTCCTGTTACCTAGATTTAGCTGACAGCAGGTTAAAGCCTGCCTTGGGCTGACGTCTCTGAGCTGGTCCAGGCTATGCAGGAATCCTGACAATAACGTCAGGATCCACCCAGATTCCTAACTGGCAGCTGGCTCAGCCTCTTATGCCCCGTACACACGGTCGGATTTTCCAACGGAAAATGTGTGATAGGACCTTGTTGTCGGAAATTCCGACTGTGTGTGGGCTCCATCACACATTTTCCATCAGAATTTCCAACACACAAAGTTTGAGAGCTTGCTATAAAATTTTCCGACAACAAAATCCGTTGTCGGAAATTCCGATCGTGTGTACAAAAATCCGACGCACAAAGTGCCATGCATGCTCAGAATAAATTAAGAGACGAAAGCTATTGGCTACTGCCCCGTTTATAGTCCCGACGTACGTGTTTTACGTCACCGCGCTTAGAACGATGGGATTATCCGACAACTTTGTATGACCGTGTGTATGCAAGACAAGTTTGAGCCAACATCCGTCGGAAAAAATCCATGGATTTTGTTGTCGGAACGTCCGATCAATGTCCGACCGTGTGTACAGGGCATTAGTGTGCTGCTGGGAGCCTGAGCCCCTCCACAACCTGGTGCTCTAGTGACAGTCACCTCTCTGTGTTCAGAGCGGACCCGAGAACTGAGCGATCAGTGGTCTTTGATTGCTCAGTTCTTGGTAGAGCCATCAGATCTATGCTGCAGCTATCTAGGTATGTACATTTGTTTTTTCTACTTCCTGCACTTCTCTTTTAAATAGCACACGCTCCCATAGTGCAAAACTATTTTAAACAGTATGTTTAATCGTAAATTATATAACTGACCTTGGGGGATTGTGTCTTAACAATAGTAAAGTTTTACTTTGAAAATATTCAGATGTGGTAAGCAACTGAATTTTTTTTATTCATGGATTCTATTAGACAGTTAGCTACTGTATAAAGATTGTTTCCGTAACATCTCATTTACTATTTTCTTTTGCTTTCATATAGCCTGAAACAATGGTTGTCTCTGTCACATCTTGTGATGATTACCAGCACAAACTGGAATTACCTCCACCCAAAAAAGGTAGCATCATCTCAAGTTTCATACCGCTTCATACCCACAGTGTCAAAGGAACCCGGCATAGGAGATTCAGTTCTATAGAACCTACAAATACCTGTGCTACCCCTCCAGTTGCCAAGCAAAGGCCTAGTGTGACTATTAACACAGAGGACTTACCCCGATACCAACGAGCTGCCAAGCAGGAGCCACCTCATCGAGAAAGCGTCTCAAAATGGTATCCCAAACATGCCCTTAGTGTTCCAAATATTCCCCTGCGAAGTAAAACCCCAACCCGTAGTGTTGTCTCAGCTCCAGCCACCACCAAATCACACAGGATTCGTTGTAAGCTCATGTATGATGATCGTCAACTCTTTAACCTCACTAATCGTCAAACACGTCAGAGATATGTCACCAAGGATGGGAAGTGTAGGGTCAACCTTGGACGTATTAATGAAAAGAAGAGGTTTATATCAGATATTTTTACCACCATTGTGGATCTAAAATACCGCTGGTTCATTTTTGTATTCATGTTATGTTACATTGTCACCTGGGTTGCATTTGGACTTATTTATTTTTTGGACGTCTTCCTTAGAGATGACATGAATCACATTGGGGATCCTGAGTGGAAGCCTTGTATTGATAATGTTGACTCCTTCCTTTCTGCCTTACTTTTCTCTGTTGAAAGTCAAAGAACGATTGGCTATGGCACTAGAATGGTAACTGCCTATTGTCCAGAGGGTGTAATATTAATCATGGCTCAGTCAATCCTAGGGTCCATGATTGATGCACTCATGGTGGGCTGCATGTTTGTAAAGATTTCTCGGCCTAAAAAGAGAGCCGAGACTTTGATCTTCAGTAAGAAATGTGTGGTGTCACACAGAGATGAAAAGTTATGCTTGATGTTCAGAATTGGAGATCTACGGGATAGTCACATGGTGGATGCCAAGATAAGAGCTAAACTTATCAAATCTAGGCAGACGAAGGAAGGTGAATTTATTCCACTGGAGCAATCGGAGATCAACCTGGGTTATGATACTGGAGAAGATCGTCTATTTCTGGTGGAACCTCAGATCATCTGTCACAACATAAATGATCACAGCCCTTTCTGGGAAATGTCTGCAGAGTCCTTGAAACGAGAGCAGTTTGAAATTATTGTAATATTAGAGGGCATTGTAGAAGCCACAGGTAAGAAAACATTTGAAACTGTATCTGTACAGCTAAAATGTCTAATTTAAAGAGTAACTTCACTTTCGTAGGGGAAAAAAATAGCAAATAAAGAAAAAAAATATATAGTGTATACAATTGCGACAGAAGTCATATTGTAATTGAATGTTATTAAAAATCACCTTTCCTTTTCAATCACTGCTGTGATTTTCTGAAAATGCAATGCAACATGGCTACCTGGAGGTGTTCTGTACACAGAATGTGTACAGAACTTCCCCCAGAAACATAATGTCCTGCTTGTGTGATTAGCTCACTGATTTTCCCAGAAGTCTGCACTAAGATACAAGTCAGATTTCCGGCATCCCCTGCAAAAAAAATGCCATTTTTGGTGAGCTACTCCCAGTAGGGACACATCTAAAGGGATGCAGGCCCAGCAGCTTTCCTCATTAGTGCTCTGCAGGTGCACAGCTGATTGATAATTATGAAACCACTCCCATTAAACCCACTTTGCACAGAGGCACAGAGGAACAAACTGTGATTTCTTCAGAATAACAAAAGGTAGGAATCTGCAACAAAGTTTGTTAAAATCCCTGCAATGTACATAGAAGACCCAGAGGGGAATGTTTTTTCTCAACAAAAGTGGAGTTACTCTTTAAGAGTTTGTTTAAAAAAAAGTTTTGAACTTGAATCCGATTCCGTTTTAAGTACCGTGTATGTTTTACCTAAATAAATTAACAATATTAAAAACACTTAAACAAAGCCCAGGCACCACTCAGCCATCCAACTACCGGTACTTCTGGGACAACTTTTTATCTGTTGGAAGTATACATATATATTTCCTGTTCACCCTTTCCTTTACTCTTTCCTCCCCTTGGAGGTAAGTTGCATAAGCAGATGTTTAAAAAAAATCTAATTGAACAAGCCTCAGAGTATCCAACCACTTCTTACAATTTTTCCAATTCTCTATTTAAATTACAACTTTAGGATGGGTACAAAGCTCTCACCCCTCCTTGGACCCCCATTACCACATTTTTCAGTATACAGTACATACTATTTTTCAGCTACCTTACCTAGTCCCTAGTCACATAAGGCTTGGAAAACCGACTCACTCCTCCTAGATTTTCTTTGTTAATCCTGGGAACTACACAGATGAGGAATGTGTTCTGTGATCATCAATTGTTATAAAGAGAAAGAACTTTTGAAAAAACGTTTTGAAATATTTAAAAAAATTATTATTTTAAAAAACAATGGTGTAAAACAACACCATACATAAAACAGTACATATTATACATATAGTATTTTATGAATATAGTACTGGTATATGCATGCTTTTTGGTTGTGATGTCCCATATTTTGACGCAACATCTGCCATGTTTTATCTTTAGACTCTACACTCTGTTTTCTCTATTCCAAAGCATCTCCAACTATTATCTCCTTCATGCCCCTGAAGAAGGGATTCACCCTGAACGCGTTGGGCCATAGGAGAAGTGCTTATCTCATACTATATGTATAAATGTACTGTTTTATGTATGGTGTTTGTTTTACACCATTTTTTTTTTTAAATAATACATTTTTTCATGTTTCAAAACATTGTGTTTTCAAAAGTTCGCCTTAAAGTCCCATAGTACCGGGAGTACTTTCTCTTTATAACTTTAACCACCAGAGCATTTTTTGTGATTCGGCACTGTGTCGCTTTAACTGACAATTGCGTGGTCGTGCGACACTGTACCCAAATAAAATTAATGTCCTTTTTTTCCCCACAAATAGAGCTTTCTTTTGGTGGTATTTGATCACCTCTGTGGTTTATATTCTTTGCGCTATAAACAAAAAAGAGCGACAATTTTGAAAAAAATAACAATATGTTTTACTTTCTGCTATAAAACATATCCAATAAAAAAAAATTTAAAAAAATCTATTTAGGTCAATATGTATTTTGCTACATGTTTTTGGTAAAAAAAAATCCCCAATAAGCAAATATTGATTGGTTTGCGCAAAACTTATAGCATCTACAAAACTATGGGATATATTTATGCATTTTTTATTTATTAATTTTTTTTTTACTAGTAATGGCAGCGATCAGCAATTTTTTGTGGGACTGCGACATTGCAGCGGACAAATCTGACACTAAGTGACACTTTTTGGTGACCAGTGACACCAATACAGTGATCAATGCTAAAAAAAAATGCATTGTCACTGTATTAATGACACTGGCAGGGAAGGGGTTAACATCAGGGGCGATAAAAGGGTTAAATGTGTTCGCTGGGAGAGCTTTCTTACTGTGTGGGGGATAGTTGCACTGTAAGAAGACAGAGATCTGTGTTCCTGCTTAGCAGAAACACAAGATCTCCATCTTCCTTACTAGCAGAACAGCAATCTGCCTTGTTTACATAGGCAGACCGCCATTCTGCCTCTCTCCGAACAATTGCTGGGTTTCCGGTGGACCCGCTGATTGGCTCCCGCTGTGCCCAGAGCCCTTGAAAAAAATCATGTACAGGTACGGAATTTTGCGCTTAAGGGCTGCCTTACCGCAGTAAATGTAAGTGGGGCGGTCCTTAAGTGGTTAACTGCCATTAATTTCCATTCATTTCCATTGAATTTCAATGATTTCTAGCTTACTCCTATTAATTTGAAGGATTTTGACGTTTGTAAACTTACTTTGTGAAAGTCCCCACACATTTACTTCCTTGAATTCTGTGACATGTAGTCACTATGCCCTGTGAGTAGGCACTGCTGTGTCACACCGTTCACAGAGCCTGCCTTCTGAATTACAGAGGTGCTAAGCGGAGGAGTTTCAGGAGGTGGAGACAGTACAGGAATCACTGCTTGTAGGCAGCAAAGTACCTTAGGATATGTAGTCCTTAGAAACTGAAAGTAAACAGCAGAGGAAAAGCTGCAAAGCATGCAGGGAATACAGAATGTTGTGGAAAGAGATGACCAGGAGACAGACAGCACTCACAACCTGAAAGGAATGAAAGTGTATGCTGTGACCACAGATTTCCTTTCAATAAATGGAATTTTGGGCCTGAAATCTCAATTGCCTTTGGAAGTTCTTAGTAAAGCATTCATTTAGCTCTTAAATGAAACATGCTGGGACAATTATGGCAGTTGCCTTTGCTGACCTCCTTTATATGCTGCATAGCTGTCTCTGGCTTCTATACTTATTGAGTCATTGACCTGGAACAAGTATGTAGTTAGAAAACTCCTGATAATAATACTTGTTATAAATCAGTGGCCTAGAAATACTGAGGCTTTAATATCAATATGACAGCCAGGCAATTAACATTTTCAGGAGGTCCGCTCTGGATTTCTACATCTTTTTGTAGTACTTACCCCCCCAGTGATGCATAGGTTCCCTGGTTCCGGATGGCACTTTCCAGCAATGCCAAGACTAATGAAGACAAATGTATTCGGTCTACACACCCAATGAGACAACAAAAATGGCAACAGCAGTTAACAGAAAGTTAAACAAATTTGTATAATACGACAATAACAATGCGTGAGTCAAGTACAGTATTTTCAGACCCAAACCTCTTCACGTGCCTGAACCCTGACTGTAGGGGAACCCTTAACACAGGTGATTCCCATTTGCAGGCTAAGAGTCTTGGAGCCTTTCTATAACCCCTTCCACTGACCAGTGTGGTACATGACGTCAGCTGGCGTTGGGGCCCGAAGTCCTGCATTGTAGCACTCAAATAAATTTGTATTTCAACAGTAAAGGGTCTAAATCCCCAAACAAAATCCCAAATATTGGTGACACCATTATAAGGTGGTTCCTTTAAGAGGCAGTTGTAACCTGTGGCCTCTCACCGCTATGCAGTCCGCTGTGAAGCCTCTTCCCTTTCTCAGGTATCCGGAACCCTGGTCATTCAAGGGCTGCCTCCAACGAAATCTGTGGTGACGACAGTAATGCTGGACTTTGTAGCAATGATCTCTTATGAAGCCAGTGGCACCCCTCTCAACCAGCTCGCTTCAGGCATGTACAATTGTGTCAGTAGTGTTTTATTCCTATATAGTTAAAGCAAATCACTTGACTTACTGGCTTCTCAGAATAAACAGCTGCAGAGGTCAAAGACGGATCAGACCCTGGAACACTCTCTAGGAGATGCAGTGATTTTGATGGCAAGTAGAGTCATCATTTCCATTATTTGTGGCATTTGTGACTTCAGGATTGCCATTTCCAAATTTGCACACACCAACCCAATTCTGGTCATGACTCTTTTGGCCTCAAACAGGGCTTTCCCCTCTCACTACCTTAAGGTAGAACTATGGAAAATACTTTTTTCATTTTAATGAAGGAAGGGTTATAACCCTTGTCAGTTTTTTTTTTTTTTGCCATCTGTGTTCCATTGAGGAGATTTAGCTTCACCTCCTGTCCCATAGCCAAAATGGGAATTGAGAGGAAATCCTTGCAAATTAAGTGAATCCCTTGGAGAGCCTCAGGTCACCAGAACTAGTGCCCCATTTGAAGATTTCCCCTCTACTTTTCTAGGAACAACCCAAAATGTGTGATTTACTTCCACTTTTAATGATGATGGTAAACGTACAAACAGGAATTCAAATCCATTTCCACTTGGTCCAAAACTAAAAAAAGTTTCGCCTTTAGTTATACTTTAGGATGTCTCCTGGATCTAGATCGGATCAGAATGTAGGCCACCTCTATGGATCTGCTTCATTCAGGTTTGATCCATGCCCGCAGGCTCCATTTCTTTCTTTAGAGCAATTTGGTACAGCATCTTGTTCAGTTGTCTGATACACTCGGACATTTAATCACTTTAATGGTAAAACATGCTCAAACTGATAAATCAGGTCAGAAGCTTTCTCTATTCACCCAAGTTCCTCTTGTAGCATGTTAAGGTAGTCGTAAGCCATACAAGTCTGAAGACTGAACTTAACATTTCTGATTAAATTCTCTGCAGCATCTTCTATTAAGCTCTTGGTGATTTGCTATTTTTTTTTTTTGAGCTTCTAAAATGTCCCATTCTTCCAGTCTGTTCCATCCAGCTCTCATACTATTCTTATCCAGTGGGTACTGGCTGTGTCTCAGAGAAGATTCTTAGCATTCTGTAGCCTGCACCTCAATGACAGCACTAGCCTAATTACACCTGGTCATGAAATCTCCCAAAGCATTAGAACAAGAACTTGGTCCATATGGTGGCTGAATTTGCTCATACAGATGCCCTTTCTGTTGCCTGACTTGTGCTCTCTGCATTGGTGTCTGGCATTCTCAGTTGGACTAAACCAACCACAATGTCGTTGGTCAACTATAGACTAGCCCTTTGGAAACAGGTTGGTATTCCTCTCATCCACTCTATCAGTGTGTAGGTGCAGGAGTTTACCTGGTCTGCTTTGAAATCCAACACAAAAATACATTGTTCTGGAGGAAAGGCCATCACTGTCTGATGGATTTGTTCTTATTCCCAAGTGACTCCAGGGACATCCAGAACTACAGACAAGATTGGCGATTTTGCTCTTGGTACCACTTGGCAGCAATACAAAAAAATAACAAGTATTTTTGGTCCAAAACCCCTCAGGGTACCCGAACCCTTATTCTAGGGGTGCCCTAAATACAGGTGATACTTATTTAGAGGCTAAAAGTTTTAGAGACAAATATATTTTTATTTTACATGTCAATGAAATAACAGCAGAGGGATACTCTCTTAGCCAACAATACAAGCTGAATATTGATGACAAATGTAACAGTATAATTTGTAACATACACTTAAAGTAGTTGTAAACCCTTTACAACCACTTTTTACTACAGGTAAGCCTATAATAAGGCTTACCTGTAGCTACCGTGGATATCTCCTAAACCTGCACGGTTTAGGAGATATCCCCTGTATCGACGTCATCGGCACATGCGCACTGAAGCAATGGCTCGTTTGTGCCGTTGCTTCAGCTGACGTGCCGTTACCGTAACACAGCTCCCCATATGGGACTTTCCAAGCCCAGGCTTCTGCATTCATTTTCTCTTCTTGGCCACACATCGTCCTCCTGGGACTTGTAGTCCCATATACAGTCAGGTCCATAAATATTGGGACATCGACACAATTCTAATCTTTTTGGCTCTATACACCACCACAATGAATTTAAAATGAAACGAACAAGATGTGCTTTAACTGCAGACTTTCAGCTTTAATTTGAAGGTGTTTACATCCAAATCAGGTGAACGGTGTAGGAATTACAACAGTTTGTATATGTGCCTCCCACTTTTTAAGGGACCAAAAGTAATGGGACAGATTAACAATCATCTATCAAACTTTCACATTTTAATGCTTGGTTGCAAATCCTTTGCAGTCAATTACAGCCTGAAGTCTGGAACGCATAGACATCACCAGACGCTGGGTTTCATCCCTGGTGATGCTCTGCCAGGCTTTTGCTGCAACTGTCTTCAGTTCCTGCTTGTTCTTGGGGCATTTTCCCTTCAGTTTTGTCTTCAGCAAGTGAAATGCATGCTCAATCGGATTCAGGTCAGGTGATTGACTTGGCCATTGCATAACATTCCACTTCTTTCCCTTAAAAAACTCTTTGGTTGCTTTCGCAGTATGCTTCGGGTCATTGTCCTTCTGCACTGTGAAGCGCCGTTCAATGAGTTCTGAAGCATTTTGCTGAATATGAGCAGATAATATTGCCCGAAACACTTCAGAATTCACCCTGCTACTTTTGTCAGCAGTCACATCATCAATAAATACAAGAGAACCAGTTCCATTGTCAGCCATACATGCCCACACCATGACACTACCACCACCATGCACTGATGAGGTGGTATGCTTTGGATCATGAGCAGTTCCTTTCCTTCTCCATACTCTTCTCTTCCCATCACTCTGGTACAAGTTGATCTTGGTCTCATCTGTCCATAGGATGTTGTTCCAGAACTGTGAAGGCTTTTTTAGATGTTGTTTGGCAAACTCTAATCTGGCCTTCCTGTTTTTGAGGCTCACCAATGGTTTACATCTTGTGGTGAACCCTCTGTATTCACTCTGGTGAAGTCTTCTCTTGATTGTTGACTTTGACACACAAACACCTACCTCCTGGACAGTGTTCTTGATCTGGTCAACTGTTGTGAAGGGTGTTTTCTTCACCAGGGAAAGAATTCTTCGGTCATCCACCACAGTTGTTTTCCGTGGTCTTCCGGGTCTTTTGGTGTTGCTGAGCTCACCGGTGCATTCTTTTTAAGGCTGTTCCATGTGATGTGATTTGGCCACATCTAATGTTTTTGCTATCTCTCTGATGGGTTTGTTTTGTTTTTTCAGCCTAATGATGGCTTGCTTCACTGATAGTGACAGCTCTTTGGATCTCATGTTGAGAGTTGACAGCAACAGATTCCAAATGCAAATAGCACACTTGAAATGAACTCTGGACCTTTTATCTGCTCTTTGTAAATGGGATAATGAGGGAATAACACACACATGGCCATGGAACAGCTGAGCAGCCAATTGTCCCATTACTTTTGGCCCCTTAAAAAGTGGGAGGCACATATACAAACTGTTGTAATTCCTACACCGTTCACCTGATTTGGATGTAAATACACTTAAATTAAAGCTGAAAGTCTGCAGTTAAAGCACATCTTATTTGTTTCACTTCAAATCCATTGTGGTGGTGTATAGAGCCAAAAAGATTAGAATTGTGTTGATGTCCCAACATTTATGGACCTGACTGTAATTCTCCTTTTAACAGAGGCTGTCTCCTATGGACTACATCTCTCACAGTTTAATGCATCTCCCAGCAGTCCTTCCCTGCTCATGGTCCTGCTTTCTCTCTTCCCAAGCTGCACTGCAGCCAATCTCAGTGTCTCTCTATCCCGGGCAGTGGGTGGACTCTCTCTTGGCTATGGCTGCAATAACAGCCTGTCATGGCCTCTGGCCAGCTCTCTCTGGCCTCTTTGAAGCTGCTCCATACACTGGC
Source organism: Lithobates septentrionalis (assembly GCA_037952835.1). Lineage (NCBI taxonomy): Eukaryota > Metazoa > Chordata > Amphibia > Anura > Ranidae > Lithobates > Lithobates septentrionalis. The sequence continues at coordinate 2,794,256 of JBBDGP010000639.1, read as the reverse complement.
AGATGAAGAGAGGTGAGAGCTACAATGTGTGAATGGCTGTAAGAGCTGTCACAACTTTGTCCATGCAGCTCTGGCAACGGAAGCGCTGTGGATCATGGTCATATTTATTTTTGACGTTCCATTAAATAGTACTGCCTTTCTTTTCCAGCATTTATCCCTTGTGTTTAAGCTGCATGTAAAAAGGATGACTTAAAGTAGAACTATAGGCAAAACTTTTTTTTTTCATTTTGGATAGAGCAAGGGAGGGTTATAACCCCTGTCAGTACCCTGCCACCTGTGTCCCATTGCGGAGATTTCCCTTCACATCCTGTCCCATAGCCAAACAGGAAGTGACTGGAAATTCCTGAAAATTAAGGAAATTTCTTTGGGGACCCCCAGGTCACCAGAACTAGTGTACCCATTGGAAACTTTCTCATCTATTAGTCTTCTGGGGACAACCCAAAATTTGGGATTTTTTTTACTTTCAGGAAAAATAGAGAGGCTGAATCTCCTTAACGGAGGCACAGACAATGATAAAAACTGACATGTGTTCCAATCCCTCTGCACTCTATCCAAAACTAAAATAAAAGTTTTGCCTTTAGTTATACTTTAACACAATGTAACAAGTTTAATGTGATTATGTTTAAATAAAGCTACAACAATATTCATAGTTACCAAAAATATAAAGAGCGACTCTCACAAATCAACAACTGCGTATGAGCAGTGCAAGGGATGAGTATACCATATAATTACCCCCCGATCTGTGCCACTGAGCCCCCAATTAGCTGGCAGAAAATCCTGGTATAAGGTTTTACCACTAAGAAAGTTTCTTATTGTAACAGACAGTCAGTTCACAACTGCAATTCCTACAGTCCATAGTTTGAAAATGAATCAAGGATTTTAACTGGTTAGTGGAAAAAATGATCTTGTTGGCAGTCTTCTCATACAAAAGCTCCCTATAGCCTTTTGGCATTATTAAGTCCAGTGCCTTTAGGCTGTTTCTATCAGATGGGTTTCGCCTTCTTTCAGAAGACTATAGAGATGTTAAACCTTAACTGTTATGCCCTGTACACACGAGCGGAATGTCCGACAGAAAAAGTCAGATGGAAGCTTTTCATCGTCTATTCCGATCGTGTGTGTGCCTCATCGGACTTTTTCTTTCAAAAATTCTGACGGACCTAGAAATGGAACATGTTCTAAATATTTCTGATGGAACCAATTCCTATCGGGAAAACCGCTCGTCTGTATGCTGTTCCGACAGACCAAAAACGGCGCTTGCTAGTCCCGTCGTACATGCTGTATGTCACCGCGTTCTGGACGGTCGGACTTTGGTCGGACTTTGGATTGACCGTGTGTAGGCAAGACCACTTGAATGGAATTCCGTCAGAGTTCCGTCAGAGAAACCTTCGGAGTTTATTCCAATGGCTAAACCGGTCGTGTGTACGCGGCATTAGTATTAGATGGGTTTTACCTTCCTTCAGAAGACTATGGAGATGTTAAACCTTGGCTGTTTGTATCAGATGGGTTTTGCCTTCCTTCAGAGAACTATGGAGATGTTAAACCTTGACTGCTTGAAGCAGGACAAATGCAGGTCAGAAAGAAGTCAACTGCAGGCCAAATACACCTGTCGCTGAATTCTGGATGATCTCAGAAGATTCTTGAACTGATGTCACACAGGTCCTTCTCTACAAGTTCTTCCTAGACTTCTATGGACTCTTCACCCTGGGAATATGGGCAAGCAGGTTGATACAATGTACTTCATGCACATGTAGCCTTCCATCACCTCCAATATACAAGGCTATATGCCAATTTACTATGATGTGACATTCCTCTTTTTAGTGTAAGCTCTGGTTCACACCAGTGCGATTTGTTATGTGATTTGGCAGTTCAACATCGCATGACAAGTCGCACCTCATTGCCAGCAATGAAACCCTTCAGTCGCAGCGACTATGAAAAAGGTTTCTGAATGACTTTTTTGCGATTTCATTGTGACTTGCATTGACTTCTGTTAAATGAAATTGCAAGACGCAGTGAGATCGGAGGTCTAAATCGCCCTGATCTGCGGCTTTGAAATCGCGTTGAAGTAGCGCAATTTCAAAGCCGCACTGGTGTGAACAGAGGCTTACTCAAAACAGTGACAGTTGTGGCCAAAATATAATTTTGCTTCAGTGTGAAAATATGCTGTTTCTCCTCTTGGTCCAGTACAGCTACCCGTGCTGCTCAGCTAGATATACTGTACCTCTGATATTTAGCATAAAGTAATCAGTCACTGAACACATTTATCATTACATTTTATAATCGATTACTAATAACAACCAGTTTCAACTTAGTTCAAAGACAGAAACTGCGATGTTATTGAGATACTGCCTTTAACAGTACTCCAAAAAGTGCGTAATATGCAGAGCTGTCACTCTGATGTACAACATAAGGAAATGTGGACAACCCGTTCCTTCTATATTATATTATACCCCAGATTCTAAATGCAACTGAACGTTTGTTGGTTTAGCATTTATCTCTGAAACATAGAGCTACTGTAAAATGAAAGTCTTCAGCTGTCACCACTATGGACAAAGAAATGGACTGTAAACATTTAAAATTGTGTTCAAAGTAAAAGCTTTCCTAAATATGCAAACGTATATTCTAAAACCACTGCCTGGTTTATTTATTTTTGTGTTCTTGCTGAATGTAAGGCACTTCACAATGCTGAAGAGTCAATCCGTTTTAAAACCAGATGATGAATTTGCACATTTTTGGATTCTTCCTAAAGTAAAACTAAACTGTATTTGAGTACCACAAACTGAAAAGGTGATTTCCCTTATTTTTAATATCCAGAGAAAACTCACCCATCCATGTCTCCATGCTTTATTTTGTTGAGAAATCACTTTGAAAAACATCCCGCTAGCATTTCTAGCCGTGGCCATCTTAACCACTTCAATACCAGGCACTTTCCCCCCTTCCTGCCCAAGCCAATTTTCAGCTTTCAGCGCTGCCGCTTTTTAAATGACAATTGCGCGATCGTGCTACACTGTACCCAAACAAAGTTTTTATCCTTTTGTTCCCACAAATATAACTTTCTTTTGGTGGTATTTGATCACTTCTGGGATTTTTATTTTCTGCTAAACAAATTAAAAAAAAAGTTTTTTTGTTTCTGTTACAAAACTTTGTAAATAAGTACGTTTTCTCTTTCATTGACAGGCACTGATGAGGCAGTACTGACGGGCACTGATAAGGTGGCACTGATGGGCACTGATGAGGTGGCACCAATAAGGTGGCACTAATGATGGGTACTAATATACGGCACTGATGGGCACTGATAGGCGGCACTGATGGGCACTGATAGGTGGCACTGATATGCAGCACTGATGGGCATTTATAAGCGGCACTGATGGGCACTCATAGGTGGCATTGATGGGCACTGATAGGCAACACTGATGGGCACTGAAAGGCGGCACTAGGCGGCAATGATAGATGCCACTGATGGCACTGATAGGCGGCACTGATGGGCACTGATAGGTGGTACTGATGGGCACTAATAGGCGGCACTAATGGGCACTGATAGGTGGCACTGATGGGCATGGATGGGCACTGATAGGTGGCACCGATGTACACTGATAGATGGCACTGATGGGCATCCCTGATTGGCAGGCACTGGTTAGTGATGGGCACTGATTGTCATCAATTGTGGGCACTGATTGGAATAAATTGTTGGCACTGATTGTCATCCCTGGTAGCCATGGGTAGCATACCTGGTGGTCACAAGTGGTGGGCATCCCTTTTGGTCCTGGCGGCGTCGCTGGTGGTCCTGGGTTGGCATCCTCAGGGGGGCTGCACTGATAATCAATCAATCAGCGCAGGCCTCCCTGTCAGAGGAGCAGCTGATCGGCTCTCCTCTACTCGCGTCTGACAGACGCGAGTGAGGAAAAGCCGATACACGGCTTTTCCTGTTTACACCGTGATCAGCTATGATTGGACACAGCTGATCACGTGGTAATGAGTCTCCATCAGAGACTTTTTACCTAGATTGGAGTTGCGGTGTGTCAGACTGACACGCAGCACCACTGATCGCCACTCTGCGCTCCCCCGCAGGCGTACGCCGGCTCGTGATCCTGATCACGTCATATGACATTCGATCAAGATAACCAAACCACTTTGCCGACGTCATTTTGCTATATGGCGGGCGACAAGTGGTTAAGTAAGGGCATGTGATTCATAAAGTATTTACTTCCTGGAGCCCATCTCCCCCTAGCTCAGACAAGCAGACAGGAGGGTGTGTAAAAACCCCTCCTCCAGATGAAAGGAAAAAGAAAATGCCCATGTAGACTCCTGGGATGTATGAGAAACCAGGAAGCAACTGAAGAGATGTAAAAACAAAAATTTTAAACTAGCAAATATATTATACCTTCCTATCTATTTACTAATGCTAGCAGCCTAAGGATTAAAAATAGTTAATGTTCTCTTATATCCTCCATATATCAAATTACTTTATCACTAGATCCTAAATTGTGTCTTGTGAATATTTTCGATCACTATTTGGTACCTGATGAGGCAGTAGATTCTATCATTAGACTGCTTCACATGGCACGGAAAATAATTGCCCAAAAATGATTGTCCTCTAACCCTCCAACAACTGCGGAGTGGAAAAAGTTAACACTGTTGTCCCCCGAGAAAAGCTCTTATACCAGCATAGGAATTGTACCTGAAAATTTCATAGACTATGGAACCCTTGGTTGCAGTGCCTGGTCTGGCCCCATTCCACCTAATCGCAGACAGGCTACTATACTAGAGCCAATATGCTCACTTAAAGTCTTGATATTATTTTCTTGAAAAGGTCTCATTGCACTACAAGCCATTTGTAACTGATAGGTACTCTGGTCTATTTGTGCAGGTTAAGTTAGGTTTAGGTTATAAGATAGCTAAAGGTTTATGTTTGTAGCACCCTTGTCTTAAACAGGGTTGCTAGTAAATTTAGTTGTGCTAGGTGGTAACTAGCCTGGCTAATTTGTAGTCTTTGATCAAATAGTTTTCTCCTAAGCTTGAGTTTAACTGTGATTTCTATCTTTTGTCAATAGGTGGCACTGTTACCTTTGGCATTGGTATGATAGACTGCAGTGAATTCAGGTTATGAGTAAATTTGCTTTTCTCAGCCAATCAGCAGGAGTTTCTATACTGCTGAGGCTGCTGGGATGGTCTATTTATTTGGAGAGAGTCAGGTTATCGGGCTTCTTTCCTCTCGGGCTGCGGTATGGGTGGGTGTGTCTGGAGCAGCAGCAGAGGTGTAGATCTGAAGCCTGGGGCCTAACCACATGTGAAGAGGCTCCGTCTGAGAGGAGCCTGATCGTTGTCAGAAGGCAAGGGAGAGAAAGTTGCCAGAGGGTCAACCACTCTTGTTGCCGGAGGCAGGTGTAAAGAATTGGAGTTCTGAAGGAGTACTAGAGCAGAGGCTTCATCACTTGGGGACTGTGAAGGAAGTGGGAAAGCTTCAGAAGATAACTCATCCAAGAAGTACAGCGGGTAGCTGTGAGTAAAGCTTGAAGGAGTAGAGCGGGTAGCTGTAAGTAAAGCTTGAAGAGAAGTACAGCTGGTAGCTGTGAGTAAAGCTTGAGGGATCCAGCGGGTAGCTGTGAGTCCGTGGAACCCAGCGGGTAGATGTGGGTGAAGCTTGAAGAATACAACAGGTAGCTGTGAGTGAAGCTTGAAGATTCCAGCAGGTAGCTGTGAGCTAAGCTTGGGCATCTACAGTGGGATACTGTGAGCAAAGTTGTTGCTATAGGAGACAGCAGTTGCTACGAAATACAGATTGTTGCATTCAGCTTAAAGGGCCCTTTTCTTTATTGCTGTCTGCCTAGTTCTATTTTTGTCCAAGGAGTCTGCCAAGTTGCTATTGAATTTGCCTAAGGGTGTCCTGTGCCCTACCCCTCTCTCCCCTGTTCCTGTTAAGAGAAATAAAACTCTCTAATTTTTAAAAGTGACTTGTGCCCATCTTTCCATCTTGCACAACACCCACCATGCCTAGTAACCTGCACCCGAGAAGGAATGTTAGCTCTCCCTGACTCTGGGGGTCACCACCAGGCCTCTGGAGGTTGGGAGAGCGCTACATGTTCATACAGTGTATACTCTTTATTTGGAAATTATAAGTGAATTGATAGATATATATACTGTATTTCTGATATTGCAGTGTTTTCTACCTTGCTACCAAATAAGCTAATGTCTGCCGATTATGTACAGTGGGTACAGAAAAGAATAATCTCTCTTTAAAATAATCAAATAATTACGTTGTTGCTTTGCAGCCTAAAATTGAGACAGACACAGTTTTTTTTTTATCCAGCTGTATTTACTCAGAGCAACTTATAACATCCAAATGAAAGATATAATGCCAACATGTCAGAAAAAAATATTCGAAAATCACTGAGTTAGAAAAGGGATCACCCCCCTCATGTCAGCATTTTGTTGAATCACCTTTTGCTTTAATTACAGCCTTTAGTCTGTTGGGATATATCCAGGGGCGGACTGATAACTCATGGGGCCCCCGGGCAATAGGAGATTATGGGGCCCCCAGGCAATCAGAGATTATGGGGACACACAGTATACACACACACACAGTATACACACACACAGTATACACACACACAGTATACAATCACACAGTATACACATACATGTACACACAGTATACACAGACAGATGTAAAAAAAACACAGATTTATACATACTGTCCCTGGATTTACTGAGGATGGCAACCCTGATGGGGCCCCCTAGTGGCCCAGGGCCCTCGGGCAGTGCCCTAATCGCTCAATGGTCAGTCCGCCCCTGGATATATCTCTACTAACTTTGCAATATTTGCCCACTCTTCTTTTCAGAACTGCTCAAGTTCAGTTAAATTTGATGATGATTGTTTGTGGACTGCAGTCTTCAAGTCATTCCACAGATTTTCAATGGGGTTTAAGTCTTGGCTCTGACTAGACCATACAAGGACATTCACCTTTTTCTTCTTCAACCACTGTGTGATCATTTTTGCTGTGTGCTTTGGGTCATTGTCATGTTGGAAGGTAAACCTTCTTCCCATTCACAACTTTCTGGCAGAGGGCAGCAGATTTTTCTCAAGAATTTGACGGTATTGTGCCCCATCCATTTTTCCTTCTATCCTGACAAGTGCCCCAGTTCCTGCTGCAGAGAAAAACCCCTATAACAGGATATTACCACCTCCATGCTTTACTATTGTAATGGAGTTATTTGGATGGAGAGCTGTATGGAATTCTGCCAGACATATTTGGTGTTGAGGCCAAATACTTCCATTTTAGTCCCATCTGACCACCATAAACGTACCTTGAAGGCCACATGGAAAAAGGTGTTATGTTCAGATGAGACTAAAATTGAATTCATTTTTTTATTTTTTCTGACATGTTGGTGTTATATATTTCACTTGGATGTTATAGGTTGCACTAGTAAATACAGCTGGATAAAACAAAAACTCTGTCTGTCTTCATTTCTGGCTGCAAAGCAACAAAATGTGATTATTTTGAAGGGGGGGGGGGGTGATTCTTTTCTATACCCGCTGTATGCCCATATGCTTACAGAAGCTGCTTACGGCTTTCTGTGGGTTACTTGAACTGTCAATGTATGTCTGATTACCTTCTTTAGTTTGTTGTGTGTAATGTGCCGCTGAGGTGGCTGTGTGTTTAAAACTAAAAATTTTATAAAAAAGATCTGATTAAAAAAAAAAATGAATTTTGATTGAGAAAGATTACTTCTGCTTTAAGATATACTTGCAGATTTGTCCAGTCTGTAGAGATTCATGTAATTCATAAATCACAATTGCTTGAATTACAATCGGGGAGGACTGAGCTGAGGTCAGAGGGTCATTTGCCCCTGGGAGAGTTCTAACAAGATTTTTTTAGCAGTGACCCTGAATAGAGATACTTCATCATTCAGGTATCAATCAGAACTTGGCCTGGAGTCTGTGACTCCCTGCTCTTACCGCCTACCTGATCCATGTCTTTATGGACCTTGCTTCTTGCACTGGTGCTCAGTCATGTACGAACAGGAAGAGGCCATCCCCAAACTGTTCCCACAAAGTTGGGAGCATGAAATTGTCCAAAATGTCTTTGTATGCTGACGCCTTAAGAGTTTCCTTCACTGGAACTAAGGGGCCAAGCCCAACCCCTGAAAAACAACCCCACACCATAATCCTCCCTCCACCAAATGATTAGAACCAGTGCACAAAGCAAGGTCCATAAAGACATGGATGAGCAAGTTTGGGGTGGAGGAACTTGACTGGCCTGCACAGGGTCATAGCCTCAATCCGATAGAACACCTTTGGGATGTATTAGAGTGGAGACTGTGAGCCAGGCCTTCTCGTCCAACATCAGTGCCTGACCTCACAAATGCACTTCTGGAAGAATGGTCAAACACTCCCATAGACACACTCCTTAACCTTGTGGACGGCCTCCCCAGAAGAGTTGAAGCTGTTATAGCTGCAAAGGGTGGGCCAACTCAATATAAACCCTATGGACTAAGCCTGGGATGCCATTAAAGTTCATGTCAGCAGGCGCCCCAATACTTTTGATAATATAGTGTATTTTAAATGCAGCTAGTATATGTCACTTAAAGGGATTGTAAAGCTTCATTTTTTTTTAAAATAACAAACATGTCATACTTACCTCCACTGTGCAGTTTGTTTTGCACAGAGTGGCCCCGAACATCCTTTTCTGGGGTCCCTCAGCAGCGCTCCTGGCTCCTCCCCGCATCGAATGTCCACATTGGAGAAGCTCTCTCCTATGGTGGAAACCCATGCGGGTGCTCTCACGGGTCCTGCATCTGTGTCTATTCACAGAATGCAGGACTCGGCCCCACCCCCCTGGCGCCACGTCATTGGATATGATTGCCAGAAATGGGAGCCAATGACTGTGCTGCTGTCAATCTATCCAATCAGGACATGAGACACCAGCTAGAGCTGGTGTGCTCATTCCCGGCCGGCGAAGGATTGGGGTCAGGTAAGTAAAATGGGGGCTAGGGGGGCTGCAGCACCAAAGAAGGTTTTTCACCTTAATGCATAGAATGCATTAAACCAGAGTTCCACCCTAAAATGGAACTTCCGCTTTAAGGGAAGGTGACCCCCTGACATGTCACATTTGGTATGTCATTTTTTTTTGGGGGGGGGCAGATACCCTCTTTTTAGAGGGTCCCAGCTCCCACTTCCTCCCGGCGCACCGCGGCACTGGAAGGAAGATCACCTCTCCCCCCTCCCTCTCGGCAATCATCTGGGACAAGTCACAGGTCCCAGATGATCGCCCGGCCAGTCATGGTGCGCTGCGCGCCTCGTGCATTTGCAGTGGGTGCCTGGGTGTGAAGCCACAGCCGGGTGCCAACAGTTCCAATGCCAGCGCCGCAGAGAGGAGGGGCAGACAAGCAGGGCTTCTATCTATGGCATCGCTGGACCCTGGGACAGTCCAGGCAGTATCTGGAACCCAGTGATAGAATGAGTTCCAGCACTGGTCTCCACTAATCCCCTGCTCCAATCTTGCTAAACCCTCGCCCTAATCCTGGGCCCCCTGGGCTCCAGTCCCCCTGCAGCGCTGCTGACTCTCTTTCTCTCCCTCCCACCAGCTGTGCTGCAGGGGGATTGGTTCCAGTATATGTACCCAGCGCTCACCTTCCCTGCTGTTCTAGTTATCACCACTCCCACTGCTTTGATCACTCTGTCCCTCCCACCCCCACACTACTTCCGGCTTTAAATCCTCTCCCTCCTGCTGGCTGCAGCTGCTGCAAGGAGAGCCACACAGGGCATTGGTTCCAGTTGTGCCATTTCCCCACCCCCTACCTGGTGCTCTGATAATCCCAAATTACCCTTTTCGATCCCCCCTTCCAGCTCAGATCCCCCTGTATGCCCCCCAAATGCAGTGCTTCCAGCTCTCCTCTTCTCCCTTCCGCCAGCTGCAGCTGCTGGGGACACAGGAGGATTGGTTGGATGGAGAGAGGAGGGTCATTAAATATGTCATATTTACCAGACCCTTCCTTTCTTGAATGAACATAGTGAGTGATCGGTACCAATCACTCACTGTGTTAATTCATAACTGAAGCATAGTAAACGGTGTTTGCTATGCTTCAGTTTGTGAATGAACAGGAAGTGATTTTGTATAGAGCGCTTCCTATTCATGTCCTATCCAGTGAAGCTGAGGCTTCAGAGAAAGGGACTGAGGAATCGTAGGAACTGTAAATAAAATAGTAAACAAAATTATAAAAAAATATTTAACCACGTCCAACCCAAGGCCGTCATATGACGTCCTTGACTTTCAGTGGGAATATCTGAATGATGTCTGCACCTACAGGCATCATTAAGATATCCTCTTTTTCAGCCAGCGATTCTGTGCACCGTAAGAATGATCATAGCGGCAGTTCAGCCGCTAGATTGTTCTTACAGGTGAAGGGAGGGGACAAGGGGACACCCCCCCTCCCGCCGCCCTCTGTCTCTAGGCTCTCCCGTGCCATCGGGGACCCGGAGAAAGAATCGTCCGCCCCTGGATGATGATTATAGAGATTTTCGTTGACCAGATGGTCACCAGTCATCTCTATGACCGTCGGAGGCCTGGGCGTGACCTTATGACGTCACGTCCAGGCTGCGCTGGAAAACATGGAATCATGAATTTTTTTTTAATCTCATGCTTTCCAGCCTGGAGGAAAGATGTGGGGTCTTATTGACCCCGCATCTCTCCATAAAGAGGACCTGTCACACACCATTTCTATTATAAGGGATGTTTACATTCCTTGTAATAGGAATAAAAGTGATAAAAAAAAATTAAAAATTAAAAGAGAAAGTGTAAAAATATAAAAAAATTAAGGTAAAATGAGCAATAAAAAGAAAAAAATAATTAAAGTGCCCCTATCCCCGGTAGCTTGCAGTGGCGTCTCCAGCTTTCATATTTAGGGGGGGGCACATGGGGGGACAGGGACAAAAGTAGGGGGGCAATATAAAATGCAAATATATATATATATATATATATATATATATATATAGATATAGATAGATAGATAGATATAGATAGATAGATAGATAGATAGATAGATAGATAGATAGATAGATAGATAGATAGATAGATAGATAGATATATCCTGGGGCCCTTTACCCCTTTACTGCGATCCCACAACGGCCCTTTCACATGTTCTGAAGTGAGCTCCCTTCCTACTGTATTGGGCCCCCCCCCCAGGGTGACAGAAAACAAGAGATATATGTCACCAGCATACCAAGAAAATATAAGGGTCCAAAGCAGTGGGAGAACTATCAGGGTTGCAAAGGTTGTCTTGCCACCGGGCCCTGGTGTTCTGCCACTGTGGGGTTCCCCAGCCTCCTCTTGCTGTCCTGCCCCTGCTATTGACAGCTCTGGTCTGGCATCTCTTGGAATTCACAGGCTGGTTCTCCAGTCCTAATGACGGGAGAAATCAGTCTGTTTTTTCAGTAACTGAGAGTCCTGGTGGAGTCCTTCTTGCAACTCACTCTTCTCCCTGCCAATGAGGATGCAGGGGAAGAAGCAGATCGGGTGGCCGTGGTTGTGTGAGCGCTCGCATTATGCAGTGTCAGCGAGCAGAGGGAGGGGGGAGGAATCACCCACTGGGGACCTTCTCCCTCTCAATAGAGACTGTGTTACCCCAGCGGTGGCCCGAGTAAGATGCGGCACATCCGATATGAATACAAACAAAAAGAAATTGCCTTTTTGTAAAAAAAAGGGGGGGGCACATGGTGGGGCCCAGCATAATGTTGGGGGGGTCAGGGCCCCCTCTGGCCCCCCCTAGGGTCGCCATTGGTAGCTTGTGCACCGAAGCAAACGCACACGTAAGTCCTGCCCACAAATGTAAACGCCATTCAAACCACACATGTGAGATATCGCCGCGAGCGTGAGCAATAATTCTAGCACTGGGCCTCCTCTGTAACTCTAAACTGGTAACCTGTAAAAAAATTTCAAGCGTCACCTATGGAGATTTTTAAGTACCGATGTTTGGCGCCATTCCATGAGTGTGTGCAATTTTAAAACGTGACATGTTGGATACCTATTTACGCGGCATAACTTCATCTTTCACATTATACAAAAAAATTGGGCTAACTTTACTGTTTTGTTATTTTTTAAATTCATGAAACAGTTTTTTTCCCCAAAAAACGCGTTTGAAAAATTGTTGCGCAAATACCGTGCAACATAAAAAGTTACGACCACCATTTTATTCCCTCGGGTGTCTGCTAAAAAAAACATATAGAATATTTGAGGGTTCTGAGTAATTTTTTTGCAAAAAAAAAATGATGATTTTTACATGTAGGAAAGGAGTGCCAGAATAGGTCCGGTATTGAAGTGGTTAAGGGTTTGATAGGTGTGCAAGTGAGTGGTCCTGAATGTACCCTGTCAGTGTTCAGGGCTGTACCTACACACGCACACGCCTGTCAAATTGGGAGCCGCGGCTGTGTTCGGACAGTTGCTGCGCCCCCATTGCATAACATAGGCTGCCAACACACAGCTCCAGCCACATAAACAAACTGCTGATTCACACTGTACAGGCCACAGTGCCCAGAATGAGTCCCAAGACCTTTCACACACAGAGCTTTAGCTTTATTTATTAGCTCAGTGCAATTTTTCTTTTTGGATTTAGTAGGAATTTTGTAAGTTATGTTGTGTTTGTGACCACTAATATGATTTTAGATTATTCTTAGCAAAAATATTGTTTCAGTTTTATTTATTTTTTCTTTTGGTGGGGGCTGTCAGGTAGGTTGTATGAGGCCCTGTGATCTCTAACAGCAGCCCAGAATGGCAGGGAGAGACTCTGGCTGCCTATCACGATATTGCAAAGACAGCGCAAAGGGAACCTTCCTCTAGGCTCCTCCTCTGACATCATCATGCACAACAGTAGGAGGAGGAGCCGAGGAGGAAGGATTTCTCTTGGCATTGAGCCGTTCTGATCTGAGGTCTATACGTTTTGGAATGTAAAATGTCACCCTGACCTGGGGAAGGAGGGGTGTCAGGTACCAAAAGATTTTTTCTGTTAGAAGTGATTTGGGCAGGGGGGTTGAGTATATGTGCTAGGGGATGGTTTGGGGGGGGGGGGGGGGGTAGATTTGGGGGGAGCATGTGTACTAGAAGAAAGATTTGAGGAGGTTGTGCTGTGGGGATTGTACTGGAAGTGGGGAGAGGATTTGTGTGTGTGTGTGGGGGGGGGGCATCTACACTTATAATCATGGCCATCAGTGCCCATCAGTGCAGTTTATCAGTACCTATCATTGCCACATCATCAGTGGCCATCAGTGCAGTCTATTAGTACCCATCAGTGCTGCCAATCAGTGCCCATCAGTGTTGCCTGTCAGTGCCGCCTATCAGTGTCCTTTAGTGCCGCCTATCAGTGCCACCAACAGTGCCCATCAGTGCCGCATATTAGTGCAACCTCATCAGTGCCACCTCATCAGTGCAGCCTATCAGTGCTGATCAGTTCAGGCTCATCAGCTCACATTAGTGAAGGAGAAAAATTACCTGTTTGCAGGGCTTTTTTTCTCAGGGAATAGGTGCAGGAATTCCCCCTTCCGAGTCACCCTTCGTCTCTGCCCCCCACCCGTCTCTGAACACCATCCCTTGATTCTACCCCCCTACCCACCTCCCAATACAGCACCTTTCAGAGAATACAGAACCAAGTATTTTGTGCTACCCAGTAATTTCTATGAGATTTGTTAATGAAAACAAGAAAGATAGTAAAACAGATCCCTTGCAATGAGCAACAATAGACCCCACCCCAGCAACAATAGACTCCACCCCAGCAACAATAGACCCCACCCCAGCAACAATAGACCCCACCCCAGCAACAATAGACCCCACCCCAGCAACAATAGACTCCACCCCAGCAACAATAGACTCCACCTCAGCAACAATAGACTCCACCCCAGCAACAATAGATCCCCCACGCAACAAAAGATTTTCCCCCAGCAACAATGGACCCCCTACAACAAAGTACCACCCCAGCAACAATAGACCCTCCAGCAACCAGCAACAATAGACCTCTCTCTCAACAGTAGATCCCACCCAGCAACAATTGACCCCCCCGCAAGATAAGACCCCCCCACCAGCAACAGTAGACTTACCCAGCAACCATAGACCCCCATACAAAAACAGATCCCCACCAGCGACAATAGATACCCCAGCAGCCAGCATCAATAGACCCTCCAGCACCCTCTTGCAAGTACATACATTCAGTGTTGGAGGTGCCGGAACTGCGTTCCCCCGCGTTTCCTCAACATTTTTGGTCTTTTTTTGTTTGTTTGGCAAAAAATTTAAAAAAACCCAGTGGTTATTAATTACCACCAAATTAAAGCTTTATTAGTGTGAAAAAAAATTATAACAATTTCATTTGGGTACAGTGTTGCATGACTGCGCAATTGCCATTGAAAGTGCGACTGCGCTGAAAGCTAATAATTTGGCCTGGGCAGGAAGGGGGTAAAAGTGCCCAATAGGCAAGTGGTTAAAGCGGAACTGCAGTCATTTTTTTCTGCTTTCCATCTATTAAATCTTCTGCCCTTGTTGTTTTAACTTTGGATAGTAAAACATTTTTTTTTTCTGCCAGTAAATACCTTATACAGCCCACTTCCTGTTTCTTGTCTGGTAAAATGCCTAGGCTTATGATATCATGCACAGCTCTCTCTCTGGTTAGAGTTTGCCAGGAGGGGGGGGGGGGGGGGGGAATCATACGAGGGCCAATGAGAGCTGCAGAGCTGGAGGTGTGCCTCTGTGTGTCTGTTTAAATCCAGGAAGTGAACAGGCAGCAGCTTCAGCGACCCACAGTTAAAATGGTTTCAGCCAGACTCAGTGGAGGGGGATTTCTGCAGCATAATTGGCAAGTACAGAATCACAGTATATATAAAATAATATGCAAAGTGTTTGGAGGGAAGCTTCAGAATGGCAAAGATGTTTTTATTACAAATTATGTGAGCAAACTGCAGTTCCTCTTTAAGTAAGAATACAGCTAATCTATAATATAAGCATTTAGAAGCATAAATCCTACCTTGAGAGCCGGTTCACACTAGAAGCGGCACGACTTGCAGGTCGCCTCACCGAGGCGACCTGCACACGACTGCCACGGCGACTTGCAAGACGACTTCTGTATAGAAGTCTATGCATGTCGCCCCCAAAGTAGTACAGGAACCTTTCTTCTAAGTCGGAGCGACTTGCGTCGCTCCGATTAGAACGGTTCCATTGTACAGAACGGGAGGCGACTTGTCAGGCGGCTAGGTCGCCTGACAAGTCGCTCCCGTGTGAACCGGCTCTGAGTAGCAAAGTTGACCAATTAATACAGACTTTAGTAGCAAAACAAAAGCATCTAGAAGTCAAAAATGTGCTTTCAATGCTGTGTTTTTGTTAAATAACACATTTTGTACATTTTTTTATTTGCAGCGTTATATTAAAAAGTGCTTGTGATCTCCTGTTAGAGCCCTTGCACACTGGGGCGGTTTGCAGGCGCTATTGCGCTAATAATAGCGCCTGCAAACCGACCCGAAAGTGCCGCTCCTTGCATTCCAGTGTGAAAGCCCCGAGGGCTTGCACACTGGAGCGATGCGCTGGCAGGACGGTAAAAAAAGTCCTGCCAGCAGCATCTTCGGAGCGGTGAAGGAGCGGTGTGTATACCGCTCCTTTACCGCTCCTGCCCATTGAAATCAATGGGACGGCGCGGCTATACCGCCGGCAAAGCGCCTCTGCAGAGGCGCTTTGCGGTGGTATTTAACCCTTTCTCGGCCGCTAGCGGGGGGTAAAACCGCCCCGCTAGCGGCCGCAGACCGACGGTAAAACGCCGCTAATAATAGCGGCGTTTTACCGCCGACGCCGCCCCCCGCCCCAGTGTGCAAGGGCTCTTATAGGAGATCAATGGAAGTCGGTAAGCGGCAGTGTGTGTAGTGGTGAAAGTCATCTCTCTCCTATCACAGTTTTTGGGTGCATCGTTTGTCAGCTTCATATCAATCACTTTTATTTGATGGACTTTATTTGTGATATTCATTTTTCAATTTTTTACTACATTAATTTGTTAATGATTCAGGAGTCTAGCACTACTTAATTATTGAAAGGTGTATGTTTTGTGTGTATCTCACAAGAAGTTGCAGCTTGGTTTCACATTTTTTACTTGATTTTTGATAGCGCAATAATTTTCATATGTTTGTTATTCACCATAATGACAACAGAAACTGCCCAAATTACCCTGATCAAAAGTTTACATACCCCAGTTCTTAATACCGTGTATTGTGCCCTTTAACATCAATGACAGCTTGAAGTCTTTTGTGGTATTTGTGGATGAGGCTCTTTATCTTCTCAGATGGTAAAGCTCTCTTGGCAAAAAGCCTCCAGTTCCTGTAAATTCTTGGGCTGTCTTGCATAAGCTGCACGTTTGAGATCTCCCCAGAGTTGCTCAATGATATTGAGGTCAGGAGACTGAGATGGCCACTCCAGATTCTTCACTTTATTCTGCTGTAGCCAATGACAGGTTGACTTGGCCTTATGTTTTGGATCATTGTCATGTTGGAATGTCCAAGTACGTCCCATGCGCAGCTTCCTGGCTGATGAATGCAAATCTTCCTCTGGTATTTTTTGATAACATACTGCATTCATCTTGTCATCAATTTTGACCAAATTTCCTGTGCCTTCGTGGCTCACACATCCCCAAAACATCAGCGATCCACCCCCATGTTTCACAGTAGGAATGGTGTACCTTTCATCATAGGACTTGTTGACTCCTCTCCAAATGAAGCTTTTTTGGTCGTGGCCAAAAACCTCAATTTTGGTCTCATGAATCCAAATAACTTTGTGCCAGAAGGTTTAAGGCTTGTCTCTGTGCTGTTTGGCGTATTGTAAGTGGGATAATTTGTGGCATTTGGGTAGTAATGGCTTTCTTCTGGTGACTCGACCATGCAGCCCAACTTTCTTCAAGTGCCTCCTTATTGTGCATCTTGAAACAGCCACACCACATGTTTTCAGAGAGTCCTGTATTTCACCTTTAGTTATTTGTGGGTTTTTGTTTGCACCCCGAACAACTTTCCTGGCAGTTGTGGCTGAAATTAGTTGGTCTACATGACCAAGGTTTGGTTTCAACAGAACCCCTTATTTTCCACTTCTTGATTAGAGTTTGAATACGTCTGACTGGCATTCTCAATTCCTTGGATATCTTTTTATACCCCTTTCCTGTTTTATACAGTACAACTACCTTTTCCCGCAGATCCTTTGATAATTATTTTGCTTTCCCCATGACTCAGAATCCAGAAACGTCAGTGCAGCACTGGATGAAAGAGGCAAGGGTCTGTCAGGAGTCCAGAAACTCATTGACCTTTTATACACACACACACTAATTACAAGCAAACAGATCACAAGTGAGAATGGTTACCTTTAACAGCCATTCAAACCCCTTTGTGTCAACTTGTGTGCATGTTATCAGGCCAAAATCACCAGGGTATGCAAACTTTTGATCAGGATTATTTGGGTAGTTTATGTTGTCATTATGATTTAAAAAGAGTAAACACAGTTGATGGATAATAAATGGCTTCAGTCAAACACTAACCATGAGTGAAAGAAATGTTTTTGTGTTATCATTCATATTCTCTGAAAATTGGCCAAGAAATCATAAATTCTGCCAGAGTATGTAAACTTATGAGCACAATTGTATATATATCGTATATATATACACATACACACATATATGCAATAATAAATCTTTCCTGCATTCCCCTTAAAATATTAGTTATGGGGTTCTATGCAGCATTGAACAGGTAGAAAATATTTGTGGTCCTCAATATGCAATGCAATGTTTTACACTATAAATCAGTGGATAAAACTGGTAGGAGAAACATTAAATAATATACATAATCTTAACAAGCAATAAAAGAGCTTTAAAACAGGCCCTGATTGACCTAATCTAAGAATTAAACAAGCTGGCACACAAGATAATCCTCCAATATATATGTTTTTTAGCAGAGACCCTAGGGAATAAAATGGAGATTGTTGCAGTTTTTTATGTTACACAGTATTTGCGCAGCAGTTTTTCAAATTTTTGCAATTTATTATGGAAAAAATACACTTTAATGAATAAAAAGAAAAAAACACAATACATACCCCATTTTTTTTATAATATAAAAGATGATGTTACGCCGAGTAAATAGATACCTAACATGTTTTTAAAACTTTAAAACTGCCCAAGCAAAAGATCCAACTTTTTTTTTTTTCATCTTTTGCGTTAAAAAAAAAAAAAATGTTTACTTCCATCATGATGTCGCTCCAGTCCTCCAAGGCCATAGAGGCAATCAGAGACAACCTAGTCTCTCATTGTCTCTTTGACCAGCCAGCCACACCGTTGGATCGTTTCCCGGGAGCGCCGGTGGAAATGGTAAGCCTGAGATATACCGGATATACCCTCTATCGAATATGATCTAGTGGATAATGAGCCAATTGGATTGCTTTCATGAGAAAGTCACCTGCTGGCTGAAAAAAAAAAGATACCAGGGTTATGGCTGATAACAGCCATAACCTCGGTAAACCACTTGCAAAAAAAATGTTTACTTCCGCCCTAGCACGGAAGTGACATCATGACATCACTCCGGTCCTCCAAGGCCAACGTATATATATATGTATTGCGTGATTTTACTGATTTTACGCTGAAATATCGGTTATGACTGGACTGATCATTTAATGCTTCAACTTTCTAATGTTGTAAATGGTAAAACCCTCTTTTATCACTGTTTTACAGCAGCCATGGATAGAGATTGTCTTCAATCAGAACAAAAGAGTGTAACTGCGTACGCATTATGTGTTATATCATATATGCACTTGCACTATAAAACAAATGGAGGGGTGTGGTAAAGCAACTCACCGTATAATTTAATAAATGATCTTTTTATTACTACGCTATTAGTGCCCCTTAATATAATATATCTCAATTCTCATCCCATACAGGAATGACATGTCAAGCCAAGACCTCCTACACAGAAGATGAAATTTTGTGGGGTCACCGCTTTGAGCCTTGCATGACTCTGGAGAAAGGAGCATTCCGTGTTGACTACTCTCATTTTAACAAGACATTTGATGTCCAGACACCTTGGGCGAGCGCAAAAGAGATGCAAGATATCAAAGAGAGCGAACAAAATGACAGATCGACTCTCAGCCTCTATTGGGACAATAATATGTTTCAGACAGTTCCCGAGGACCAAAATGCAGAAATGGAGAGCGCATCTCAGAATAACCAAGACGGGGTGGACTTGCCCCGCTTTCCTGAAAGCACTCGAGATGTTGAAAGTAATGACCTTGATGTGTGATAGAATACTCTTTGTCTTTAGTTGCCAATGTGTAATGATTTACAGCAGGGAGAAAGAAAACACTTAACAGAACATGCTTTCATCCTATAAAACTAACATGTTCTACAAGTCAAATGTAATTCACAGTAATTACTGTTCTGTACTGTAATTCATTTTATAATTATCGTTGCATCCAAGTGTCTTTTGCTACAATATCGATATGCAAATGCTTTATATTAAAAATGAAAATGTTTTCATTCATGTAATTCCACCTAATTAATGCCAGAATTTGAATCCATATCTACTTTGTATCCCTCAACATTAATTCATTTATTCATGCCTTTTTATATTTCTTCTGCCATTTTTGTTTCTTATACTATCTGTGTTTTTACATTACACTAAACTTTATTTGTGGCAATGAAACAATTTACAGGGGCAATGGAGAGAGGCAATCATTATCCATGGCTGTCATTCTGATCTAATGGCTTTATACGTTTTTCAGATAAGCGACAAGAGCGGCCGGTCCATAAGGGGTGCAGCGCCCCCCATCCCCCCAGTTTATATGCAGTTTGCATGTTTGCATGCAAGGTGCCGGACTCATAGCTTGCTATGAGTTTTTTTGGTTTTTTTTGCAAGCACGTGATTAGAGCCTGAGGCTCTAATTGGCTTGAAAAGGGCTGGACTCGGGGTGCAGAGCACTGCGCCCCAAACCCACCCACTTGAGACACTAGCGAATCAATATTCGCTATTGGTTTCTGGCTCCTTCTTCCAGCCAATCAGGTCAGGAGGCAGATCTGAAGAAGCCCGGGTTGCTTGAGAGGAGAAGCCAGGGAAGCCTCTGCGGTGGAGTGGTGAGTGCAGACCTGGGGGGGGGGAGGTTGTTTGCTGCCTCCAAAAAATTTTTGCACCAGCCGCCACTGGTCAGCAACTACACACAGATTATGAATAATGACTTCACTGTGACTTTTGTGATCTGCATGTTTGTTCTAGCTGAATGTATGAGAGCATTTTTAAAAAGAGGGCAGTCAATATGCAGCCGCTTTATTTCTTTCAGTACAGCTTTCCTTTAAAGCAAACAGCTAAATGCAAAAATGAAATATATATAAGCCAGGATTTTTATTTCTCTCCATCCATTCCTGAAATGTATACTGAATACATTTTTTTTTTATCTGTCTGGATTTTATCTTTCTGGAGTTCAACTTTAAAGCGGTGATAAAGCCTGTTTTGTGGTTTTTACCTACAGGTAAGCTTATAATAAGGCTTACCTGTAGGTAAAAGGAATGTGCACCATTTAGCAGATATTCACACTGGATGCAGCCAGTGACATCACCCGCGCATGCGCTCTGAAGGTCCATACCATGCCGGACCTTCAGAGCTTTGTGCCGGAAACGCTGCTTCGGCCACTCACAGCACCAGAACCCATAAGAAAGACCATGGGAAGATGTCAGCCCTCTCAGCGGTGACCGTGAGCTGCTGGAGGGCTTCGTTCTAAGGTGATTGTTTCATAATGTGCTAGTATGCTATGCATACTAGCACATTATGCCATTGTCTTACAGGTATTTTTTTTTTTAAACTTTGCTGCGGTTTACTACCACTTTAAAGAGCAACTTTCACCTTGTGCATTCAGGTGTCAGAGCTTACCTAGGTGGGTGAGGTCACTAACTGCCTGGGTAATCTCTGATTATGGTAAGCCAAAACACATGGGGAACTCACATACTTCTCATTCCAGGAAGCTTCACTATGTTATAGCATAAAAACAAAATCTTAAACTGAATGGGGTAGTGGCAAAGGAGCGTTGATTGATGTATATAAATTACTTAGGGGGGGGGGGGGTTATTCTGTCAAGAGCAAGGCCTTAATTTCCCATAATCTAACAATAATGTTTACCTGGAAGTAAGCATCTCTGTTTTAGTAAGAGAAAAAATAAATTGCCAATGGTGGAAGGCATTGCTGTATTTTTAATATTCTACAATGTTATTATTTTCCAGCACTGCCCAGTTTGCTTGAAGGGCCTATCTTGTATTTCTTATACGGTGGGCAGGACCCTAGTTTTAAATGGTAAGGTCAGAGGTATGTATGCTGTATTCTGCTGAGGTGTTTGCTATGTTCATACCCCTAGTGATCCCAGTACAGAACATGGCCACATGCTCTCTGTCAATATACTCAGGACAGATAAATTCAGGAATTCTAATGCTTACCATGAATAGGTGGAAATCCCCAGCACTCAAGGAACTATCTGTAAATTTAAGAACACAAGCTGGACGGCTAAACAATGTTTAAATACTGTAAATAAAATTATCTATAAATCCTGAGAATAATGTATTTTATTGGAAAGGAATTCTGAGACAAAGTATTAAACTTCATTATACTAGATATGTTAACTTAAAAAAATGGTGCAGCACCCCTTCTCTTGGGGTGGTGTGAAATGACCCCCTATGTAACAAGGCAAGCTAACATCTCAGTTGCAAGGTCTGGTCCTTGGTGTATGGTGGGGCAGAAAATAGGTTGGGTGCCAGGTATTTTAATATTTTTATATTTTATTGCTGAGCTCAAATCTAGGAGAAAGGGTTTAAGGATACAGGATACCCCAGAAGTGTACAAATATGCATACCATGGGATACTCCAGCAACGGTCCTTACAGCAGCAAACAGTGGGCTGAACTACGCAGGGACACCATGAGCAATGTCCACTTTTAAGCACAAGCTGACTCTGCTGCAAGGGAGATAGCAACACACAGTCACTGGGATCTCACACACTGGACTATACTCACTAATATCCTTTGATAATTGGATGCCTCTTTTCAAAATTTTCCAGACACCTCTCCTGTTAAACCCCTCAGACCCGATGCCAAAATTAGGTCGCTTAGTCAGCTCCAGTACAATTCAGCAGAATAAGCCTCCCAGCTAGCCATTTGGGACCACGATGAGCAGCAGAAAAGCACAACTGGATGGCCGAGAAGGCCTGGGATCCCCTTCTCCTGGACAACAAGACCTCCCTGCTCCAGGCCTCAGACAATTTATGCTCACTCCCAGCTGGCATCTGGGCACGATCCCCCAAGGATTGGCCTGGACCACATAGTTACATAATTGGTGAGGTTGAATCAAGTCCATCCAGTCCAACCTGTGTGTGTGCTTATATTTTAATTGTACATTGGATACCCCTGTATGTTGTGGTTGTTAAGGTACCCATCTAATAGTTTTTTAAATAATCGATGCTCCCTGCTGATACCACTGTTTGTGGAAGAGAATTCCACATCCTTACCGCTCTCACAGTAAAGAACCCTCTACGCCAGGGATATGCAATAAGTGGACCTCCAGCTGTTTCAAAACTACAAGTCCCATGAGGCATAGCAAGACTCTGACAGCCACAAGCATGACGCCCAGAGGCAGAGGCATGATGGGACTTGTAGTTTTGCAACAGCTGGAGGTCCGCTAATTACAAATCCTTGCTCTATGCAGTTGAAGGTTAAACTGCTTCTCTTCTAATTTTAGTGAATGGCCACGTGTCTTTTTTAATTACCCTTCAATTAAACATTTTTCCCTATGCTAGGGTCACCAGTATGGTATTCGTACATTGATATCATATCCCCTTTCAAGCGTCTCCTCTCCAGAGAGAATAAGTTCAATACGTAGTCTTTCCCCATAGCTGAGATCCTCCAGTCCCTTAAATAGCTTTGTTGCCCTTCTCTGGACTCTCTCCAGCTCCAGCAAATCCCTCCTGAGGACTGGTGCCCAGAACTGGAAGGCATACTCCAGGTGTGGCCGGACCAAAGTCTTGTAGAGTGAGAGATCTATCTTTACTCAATGTGCCCCTTGACAATCTAATCGTAGTCAAAGAACCTGCACAAAAAAAAAGCCCTAAAAACTGAATTAAGGACTTTAATTGTACCACTTAGATTATGATAAAATATTGAATATTTATTGTACAAATTATAAAAGCATATAAACAATTAATGCATGTGGTACCGGACACTTTGTGTCTAATATTTAGAAGGTACCTCTGGGCATTCCTTCCTCCCATCCACTTTTTTCCAAACGCAGTCAAAGAACCCTTGATCTGTGGGCAATGAGTCCTTCTAAGTCCAAAATGCAGCTTTTACCCAGCTCCTATGTAGCACTCTTTAGCAGCCTAGTTTCCTCCAGCGAACAACTCCAGCAGACACTCTAAACAAACATTAGACCCACGTAATGACAAGGGAAAAAGAGAGCGCTCTGGAAAGGAGCTCCAATTATTTATCATCTCCTAAACCAGGGGTCTCCAAACTTTTCAAAGGGCATTTGTTGCCTTTGTCCTGTGCTTTAGACCCCTTTCACACGAGGCGGACTCCGTTTCTACGGAGCCCGCCTCGGTCTGCCGGCTCAGCGGGAGATCAGTCCATTGATCTCCGCTGAGCCGGCGGATGACAGGTCCCTCTCTGCTCACTGAGCGGGGAGGGGCTTGTCAGGCGCCGCTGCCGCCTATGGAGGATCGGACGAAAACGGACAGCGTGTCCGTTTTCGTCAGATCTCCCCCGATCCGATCCGCCACCTGGACGTAGGGCCATCCGTCAGCTTTTCAGCGGATCGGACCAGGTCGGATGTCAGCGGACATGTCTCCGCTGACATCCGACGCTCCATAGACTAACATGGAGCGCCCGTTCAGGTCCGCCGTCAAAACTGACCGGTGGACCTGAACGGTCCGATCGTGTGAAAGGGGCCTTAGACTTTAGGAGGGCCGTATTGTGGCCAGCGGGGGCAGAAAATGTCCCAGGCCCAGCATCAGCGAGAATAAATATGGCCTCAGAGTTGGTGGTCAGTAGGAGGAGTCATCGTACCCCTATTAGTAGGAGGAATAGTATCTCATCATTGGTATCAGAGGGAGAAATAGTGCTCTCTTGTTGGCTGTCAGTGGGAGGAATAGTGCCTCATATCAGAGGGAGAAATAGTGCCCCAAGGGTCGGATAAAGGCTAGCAAAGGGCCGCATCTGGCCCTCGGGCCACAGTTTGGGGACTCCTGTCCTAAACCATACATATGAATATCACCATCAGGGACTGTTTGGGTCAGATACATATTCATAACTGACCTTTCCACGCTGTTACTGAAGCCTAATTCACAATAAAAGAAGAAGGCAATTAACTTGTAGACAAGTTGCCTACAGGAGCGTAGTTTTAGTCAGTGGCTGGCTCAGGCTGTGAGGGAAAGAGTTAATGTGTATGCTGTGGTTCCCAGGCTTATTAGGTCCAGTCTACCCCCCTATAAATATAAATAGGGGGAAGCTGGGTTCAAGGGGCTTACAGTTCACTTTGGGGCAGGACGTGCTGTAATTCCTGTAGTATGCTGCACCCTGCAGTTCGTCTGAGGCACTGGGGTTCCAGAGATCAACCAGCCCTTGGAAGATGCCAATATAGACTACTACCTTGTGGAGATGTACCTGAGCAGCCAAATAGTTGTAGTTAGGGTCAAGAAATGGACAAGAACTTGGGCCCATAAAAAACATGTAAGGTATGAAGCTCAGCTACTACAAAGATCTACTCGGCAGAACAATTAATGTAGTTCATATGGGTAACCAGGTGTTAGTACAAGCTACACTGCAACCAGTCGTGAAGCATGGTACGTTGTATAGGTGACAGGTCCTCTTGTAGAGAGGGGATCAATGTTCTGGCTCCCTCCCTAATGGTCACTTTGCAGTTGCAACTGGAACCAAGCCTGGGTTTTGGGGATGCAAGGCCTGGTCACATAGGTACAGGAAGAAATGGGTTAACACGTGCACACATAGGGTCCACGCTATGAGAATGGAGGACTTGGCCGAAACTAGGGGGGGGGGGGGGATAGGGGGGTCACCTGCCCCTGGCGCTGCATTAAGGGGGGCGCTGTCGCTGACAGTGGTATTGACTTGACCCCATTCTGTTACTGGGAGTAAGGTAACAGAGGTACATTGGACTGGTGGAGAGGCTTGTGTCAGCAGTGTCCCTTCTAATGCAAACATACATCAAGTTCTAGTGTTTAGTGACATGGTACAGTACTTTACAGTGAAGCTCTGTACTTTAATTATTGCACACTATTTTTTTATTACAGGTACTTATATAGCACAGTCAATTTACACAGTGCTTTACATATATATACAGTCAATTCAAGGGCGGCCCATCCATTAGGGGTGCCCGGACACCGCCCCCCCATCCATGCATCTGGCCCCCATGCAGAATGCCGGACGCATGAATTCCAATTGAGGCGGTGTTTTTTTGGAGCACCTGTTTAGAGCCAGAGGCTCTAATAGGCTTCAAAATAGGGTCAGCTCAGGGTGCAAAGCATTGGTGGCTGTGGGTGCACTGTTTGCCGCCCCTCCCAAAAAAATTTCCACCAGCCACCACTGAGTATATTGAACTTTCACATCAGTCCCTGATCTCAAGGAACTTTCAATATAAGGTCCCTAACTCATATTCGCATAGTAGAGTGTAGCACCCTCTACCAATAGGTAGGTGCTAGTAAGGGTTATTTTACTAGGGTTTTCAGCACAGGCAAATTTAGGCAGGCCTATGCTGCAAGCTAGGCCTGTCTGTTTTGATCTGGGGGCTGGGAGTGGTCAGAGTAGCAGTGGGTGTGACCACCTGTGCTCCAGTTCTGAGGCGCTTTCCCTGCTTCCAGGGAGAATATTCTGGAAGAGGGGCTGGGCCTGAAACTGGAGTGGCAGGCAGTTCATGTGGGAGCCTTGACCAATCCCAAATCGGTATTGGCAGGGGGCGGGCCTCCTATATAAGCTGAGGTGATATGCCACTGGGGGAAGAAGTCGGCTGAGTGAAGTGAGGAATGGAATGCTAGGCAGCAGCAGCAGCAGGGTGCCATCCCCATCTGGGAGAGGGGGGTGCGCCGATCGCAGGAGGAGGCCCGGGGAGAACTGTGAGGGAACATTGCCTCTACACAGTCATTGGCAATGTCTCTGCCACCACACGGTCGGTGGTAGGGAACTCCTGGAGCAGAGGGGCAGGTGAAGCTGTCGGAACGCATGGTCCGGTCAAGTTCTCATTCAAGGGCTGTGGAAGGTCGGTCATTACCACAGTGGAGGGCTGGATGTGCCAGGAAGTCTGTGAGTGAACTCTGCTTCTACACGGTCATTAGCAGAGCCTTCATCATACACACGGTGGATGATGGGGAGCCCTGGATCAGAGAAGAGACTGTGGGGATCTGTGTCAAGTCAGTGTGGCCTGAGAGCACATGATTATCAAGTTGGGCTGGCTGGGAACAGTAGTCCATTACCTAAAGTCATGCTTTTAACCTACTAGGCCTCCGGGGAGAGGTTCTGCAGGCTTCAGGCCTAGTAGCAGCGGGCAACCAGAGCCAGTAAAGGGACTTATTCAGAGTGGGCCCCTATTACCCAATAGAAGAAGACGTGACATACTTCATTTCAGTAACTACAAGTGTGTGCAGGAGGAAACCAGTGTGGATAGAAGGAAGCAAGTTTGTGCAGGAGGAGTAACAGTCTGCATGGAGATGCAGGAGGAGAATTACATTTAATGTCCATGCACATCTAATCTTCTGGCTCTAACATTGTGCTTTTGTGCTTAAATTATAAATATGATGGCAATGACAACTCCTATGGGCATCCCATATTCCAATCCCTATCCAAGTTGTGTCCCCCAATATAACAACAAAAACAAAACCAGCAAAAGACTGTTCATTGTCTCTGGAAGTGATGTATGAAGTCTGGCAGTGGGGTGATTTAGTGGATTGCTTGTTACTAGCTGCAACACCACGTGCTACAAGAGCAAATTTAGACAGGAGCCAATTAACCTACCAGCATAACTTTGGAGTGTGAGAGGGAACCGGAGTACCCAGAGGAAACCCACGCAGGCACAGAGAGAACAAAGTCCAGGCACATGGCGCTCTGTCTGGGATTTGAACCAATGACCCTAGCGCTGCCAGGCAGAAGGGCTAACCACTTAGCCACTGTGCTGCCCACACAATGACATTAATGAGCACGCTCACGGCGAAGGGTACCCCCATGTGCAGGGTGAAAAGGCCCCTCCCAAAAACTCACTGAGCTTAGGGAAGAGATATTGAGTGCATAAAAAAAACACAGCTCAGGCTGGTTATAGCCTAGTAACAACACTCTCTAAATCTAGTTGGGGACACAGCAACATAGGGTAGGGTCCCTAGACCTTTAATATTCATTCTTGAAAATAAGGATCACCGTTGGGTTTTGTCATAATATTTGTACATAAGTGCAGCTCTATCCAAAACGTTTCGGAAGGATAGGGCTAGAACCTCTATCAAGTTTTCACTCCTGTCTGCATTAGGTTGGCCATAGATTATACAATTTTTTTGTACAAATTTCCTTTAGATTTACCAAAAAACATATACACTAAACACTTTTCAACTTGTATGCAATCAGGCAGGCATGTGCACTACATAGCTGAAGATAAATCCAAAGGAAATTGAGAAAGGAAATTGTATAATGTATGGCCAGCCCATAGCGCCCAACTGTCCCTGATTTCGAGGGACTGTCCCTGATTTCGAGGGACTGTCCCTGATTTCGAGGGACTGTCCCTGATTTCGAGGGACTGTCCCTGATTTCGAGGGACTGTCCCTGATTTGGAGCAATGTCTCTCCCTCATTACTCCTCAATGGTGCCTCATTTTTGTCTGATCTACATAGATGTATATAAAATGCGCTTTTTATCTATAAAAAAGTGTTTTCCAGTGCTAAACCTTTCATCTGATTTCTAAATTGCTGCATTTGTAAATGGCAAAAGCCAATATAAAGGAAAAGTAGTGGTAAAAAAAGGACTTGTGGGTTTAATCAATCTTGTTTTTTTGTATAATTCTCCTTTAAGGGGGCGTGGCAAGGGGTGTGTCCTATGCCTGCATACTTTTGCTTATAGGTGTCCCTCATTCCCATCTCAAAAAATTGGGAGGTGTGCCAGCCTAACAGTTGGAAATATTTCATTCACTTCCTATCCTGGAGGCATTGAGAGGAAATCTCAAGAGGAACACAGCAATAAAAGAAAATGAGTCTGACTGTATTGAGTATAGAGTTGACCATCAATGGTCAGAAGCCTCCCAAGAACAAAAATTGGGAAACTACGTATTACCCTGCCTCTCTCCTGTAGGGACATACTTTCTTATGATTTGCAACTCAACCAACAAGCAGAAGCAGCACACACTTGGTCTACTAGTTCCTTCCTTTCAAATTAGTTGTTTTTGGCTTTTAGTGAAACTCCATTCATCTGTAGGATAAAGGGGCTCCTGCATGACACATGACAAGAAAGCCTCTGCATGCGCACTTATATTTGGAAAAAAAGAAGTTGTCAAAACTGCCTAAGGCTGGCAGGCAAGCAACTTAATTTTTTTCAACAGTCACATTTTATTGCATGGTATGAAAACTATACACAGCTTCTGATGTGAAAAGAAAGCCTCAGAAGAGCACCCTAATAGAACAAGAGGATTAAGACTATTGAGGACTTTTATTTTTTTAAATAGATGGTACTGTGAAAAGTCTAATGCCCCGTACACACGGTCGGATTTTCCGATGGAAAATGTCCGATCGGAGCGTGTTGCCGGAAATTCCGACCGTGTGTGGGCTCCATCGGACATTTTCCATCGGATTTTCCGACACACAAAGTTGGAGAGCAGGAGATAAAATTTTCCGACAACAAAATCCGTTGTCGGAAATTCCGATCGTGTGTACACAAATCCGACGGACAAAGTGCCACGCATGCTCAGAATAAATAAAGAGATGAAAGCTATTGGCCACTGCCCCGTTTATAGTCCCGACGTACGTGTTTTACATCACCGCGTTTAGAACGATCGGATTTTCCGACAACTTTGTGCGACCGTGTGTAGACAAAACAAGTTTGAGCCAACATCCGTCGGAAAAAATCCTAGGATTTTGTTGTCGGAATGTCCGAACAAAGTCCGACCGTGTGTACGCCCTATAAGACCCCTTTCACACTGGGGCGCTTTGCAGGCGCTATAACGCTAAAAATAGCGCCTGCAAAGCGCCCTGAAAGAGCCGCTGCTGTCTCTCCAATGTGAAAGCCCCGAAGGCTTTCACACTGGAACGGTGCGCTGGCAGGACACCAAAAAAAGTCCTGCTAGCAGCATCTTTGGAGCAGTGAAGGAGCGGTGCATACACTGCTTCTTCACCGCTCCTGCCCATTGAAATCAATGGCGCAATGCGGCTATACCGCCGGCATAGCGCTGCTTTTAACCCTTTCTCGTCCGCTAGCAGGGGGGAGTAAAAACGCCCCGCTAGCGGCCGAATAGCGCCACGAAATTGACGGTAAAGCGCTGCTAAAAATAGCCGCCGACGCACCCATGGCCCCAGTGTGAAAGGGGCCTAATACACAATACTACCAGTAACACCCTCACAGACTATGGGGCTCATTTATAACAGAGGGCAGATAACACTATGCACTTTCCATAATACTCCATAAGTCAAGATGGGACCCAGAAGGAGCCAGGGAGTAGATGCCGGCACTGGTGAGGGATCTTCTAAGCATCAGACCACTGTAGCTAAAGTAAGTAATTCTGACTTTAGTTCTGCTTTAAAGTAACATTAAAGTTTCCTTTTAAGAAAAAAAAACAAAATAACAAACATGTTATACTTACCTGCTCTATGCAGTGGTTTTGCACAAAGCATCCCCACTTGTCCTCTTTCTTGACCTGCCCGCAATTCTTTTTTACATTCAGCTGTCAGTGGGGAACTCCACTGACAGCTGAGGACTCATCAGTTGTTAAAGTGGTAATAAACCGCTGAAAAATAAATAAATAAATAAAAGAACCCTGCAAAACAATAGCATATTGTGCTAGTATGCATCACAAAAAGCACCAGAAAAACACATCAACCACAGCCACATAGATGTGAACCTAGGGTAAAGGTTTGAACCAGGGCTTAGAAAACAGCCACAGCTCCAGTAGAAAAGCCTGCCCTCTGACAGCATGTTCCAGAGAAGGACCCTGACTCTCTGTGGAGAAGCAGTGGTAACCCTGCAGAGGTCCGACACACCCCTTGCTGGGTTAAGGCCCATGCACCTCTGCAGAGTGACCACTGCTTCTATACAGACAGCAAAGGTCCTACACTGCAACTAGGGTGACCATGTATCCTGGATTTCCTGGAACAGACCCGCATTTTGCAGGTCTGTCCCGGGCACCTTCATTTCAATACAGTGTCCCGGAATTAAACTGACACAGCCCGGGGGGGGGGGGGGGGGTACAGGCTGACGCATTGCCGCTTTACTTACTGACAGCTCTTGTCCTGGCCGGCCGAGACCCGTTTAACCTTATTTCACCGCTGGGTCTACACTGCCCAAACTGGTTGCTAGGACCGCCTGCTGCTCAACACAGAGCTAGGCTGAGGCCCCAGCATTCAGAGCGGAGGTGGATTTAACTTCTACTACTGCTTTAGCTTCACCCACCTCCTCCTCAATCTTCTCTGGCAGCATGCTTAGAGGGAAGAGAACTGCCAGGATTTGAGAGCAACTCTCAATACTCAGAGGTGAGGCCGGGCGCTGGGGATGGATGGCACACCATGTGTGTCATGAGGCACTTACTGCAGAGATGACGGCAGATGAGCTGGCAGCAGAGGACAGATGACACCCTCAAAGGGATAGGAGGAAGACACATCCCTAGATCTCATGGGTGGGTTCATGCTGGCAGGGACATGTAGTCGTTCACTTTTGAAGGATGTGACTCCCCAAAAGTGAAGGACTACAGGTCCCAGCATGAACCCCTCAGAGCTGAAGATTTGACGACCCCCGCCCCCCAACTAGTGAAGAACTACCAGTCCCAGCATGAACCCATGAAATCTATGGGGTCACACTCTTAGATCTCAGGGGTTCATGCTTGGACTTGTAGTCCTTCAATTGTGGGGGGGGGGGGGGGGGATTCACACCCTTTGATTTAAGAAGCTCATGCTGGGACTTGTAGACTTTACATTTTGGGGTGGGGTCCCATCCTTAGCTCTGAGGGGTTCATGCTGAAACTTATAGTCCTTTGCTTTTGGGGGATGTGACCCCCCAAAAAGCGAAGGACTACAGGTCCCAGCATGAACCCCTCAGAGCTGGAGATGTGACCTCCCCTCCCCTTAAATGTGGTCACCCTAACTGCAACATGCTGGCAGGGTACAAACTATTCTACTAATGGTCCGTAACACATGATCAGAAAATCGTACGAAAAACGCTTTTGAATCGATCGTATGATAATCTGATCGGTAGTACACAGCATTCGAGAGCCGGTCACAACAGTTCATCCGATATTGTTTGTATTATAAAAAAAACAGCTTTTGCCTTCAATTTTACTTTATTCTTATTTTCCTGGATGTGGAATCTCCCCAATAAAGGAGCAGAGAGCAATAATCCTGTCCCGCCACAGGAGGTCAGTAATGAGCCCTCTCCTCCCCTCTATGGGTAATGTAATGTAAACATTAGCGAGCACAGAAGAGCGGATGTACATAGAACAGGCTGTCCATCAGACTCCGCCCCCCCACCACCCTACACCTATCACACCGACTGTTCCTCCTTCTCGCTCCACCCTATCACAGCGACGCAGAAGCCCCCGTCTCCCAGCATCCTTTAGGAACCTTGACCTGGCTCCATAGCTGTCAGTGAGTGTGCGCGGTGCATGCCGGGACTGGTAGTTCCCTCGCTAAGCTGTGTGGTGGGAGGTGTTCGGGGACCGCGATAGGCAGGACTACAATCCCGGCATGCCCCGCGCTCTGGGCTCACTCTTCCAGTTTGAAAGCGGCCCCGTCAGCGCTGTGCACGGATTGGGGGGTTGGCGGGATGGCGTCGTTTGTGACCGAAGTGCTGGCCAGTTCTGGGCGGCTGGAGAAGGAGGACCTGGGAACCAAAATCACCCGGCTGTCCCGGAGGGTGGAGGAGGTGAAGGTAATGAAGAGGACCTGTCACCTATAGTGTACTCTGTACTGTACAGGGATATGAAGGGTCAGTGCCCTCAGTGTACTCTGTACTGTACAGGGATATGAAGGGTCAGTGTACTCTGTACTGTACAGGGATAGGAAGGGTCAGTGTACTCTGTACTGTACGGGGATATGAAGGGTCAGTGTACTCTGTACTGTACGGGGATATGAAGGGTCAGTGTACTCTGTACTGTACGGGGATATGAAGGGTCAGTGTACTCTGTACTGTACGGGGATATGAAGGGTCAGTGTACTCTGTACTGTACGGGGATATGAAGGGTCAGTGTACTCTGTACTGTACAGGGATATGAAGGGTCAGTGTACTCTGTACTGTACGGGGATATGAAGGGTCAGTGTACTCTGTACTGTACAGGGATAGGAAGGGTCAGTGTACTCTGTACTGTACGGGGATATGAAGGGTCAGTGTACTCTGTACTGTACAGGGATATGAAGGGTCAGTGTACTCTGTACTGTACAGAGATAGGAAGGGTCAGTGTACTCTGTACTGTACAGGGATAGGAAGGGTCAGTGTACTCTGTACTGTACAGAGATAGGAAGGGTCAGTGTACTCTGTACTGTACGGGGATATGAAGGGTCAGTGTACTCTGTACTGTACAGGGATATGAAGGGTCAGTGTACTCTGTACTGTACAGAGATAGGAAGGGTCAGTGTACTCTGTACTGTACAGGGATAGGAAGGGTCAGTGTACTCTGTACTGTACAGGGATAGGAAGGGTCAGTGTACTCTGTACTGTACAGGGATAGGAAGGGTCAGTGTACTCTGTACTGTATGGGGATAGGAAGGGTCAGTGTACTCTGTACTGTACAGGGATAAGAAGGGTCAGTGTACTCTGTACTGTACAGGGATAGGAAGGGTCAGTGTACTCTGTACTGTACAGGGATAAGAAGGGTCAGTGTACTCTGTACTGTACAGAGATAGGAAGGGTCAGTGTACTCTGTACTGTACAGGGATAGGAAGGGTCAGTGTACTCTGTACTGTACAGAGATATGAAGGGTCAGTGTACTCTGTACTGTACAGGGATAGGAAGGGTCAGTGTACTCTGTACTGTACAGGGATAAGAAGGGTCAGTGTACTCTGTACTGTACAGGGATAGGAAGGGTCAGTGTACTCTGTACTGTACAGAGATATGAAGGGTCAGTGTACTCTGTACTGTACAGGGATAGGAAGGGTCAGTGTACTCTGTACTGTACAGGGATAAGAAGGGTCAGTGTACTCTGTACTGTACAGGGATAGGAAGGGTCAGTGTACTCTGTACTGTACAGAGATAGGAAGGGTCAGTGTACTCTGTACTGTACAGGGATAGGAAGGGTCAGTGTACTCTGTACTGTACAGGGATAAGAAGGGTCAGTGTACTCTGTACTGTACAGAGATAGGAAGGGTCAGTGTACTCTGTACTGTACAGGGATAGGAAGGGTCAGTGTACTCTGTACTGTACAGAGATATGAAGGGTCAGTGTACTCTGTACTGTACAGGGATAGGAAGGGTCAGTGTACTCTGTACTGTACAGGGATAAGAAGGGTCAGTGTACTCTGTACTGTACAGGGATAGGAAGGGTCAGTGTACTCTGTACTGTACAGGGATATGAAGGGTCAGTGTACTCTGTACTGTACAGGGATAGGAAGGGTCAGTGTACTCTGTACTGTACAGAGATATGAAGGGTCAGTGTACTCTGTACTGTACAGGGATAAGAAGGGTCAGTGTACTCTGTACTGTACAGGGATAGGAAGGGTCAGTGTACTCTGTACTGTACAGGGATATGAAGGGTCAGTGTACTCTGTACTGTACAGAGATATGAAGGGTCAGTGTACTCTGTACTGTACAGGGATAGGAAGGGTCAGTGTACTCTGTACTGTACAGGGATAAGAAGGGTCAGTGTACTCTGTACTGTACAGGGATAGGAAGGGTCAGTGTACTCTGTACTGTACGGGGATAGGAAGGGTCAGTGTACTCTGTACTGTACAGGGATAGGAAGGGTCAGTGTACTCTGTACTGTACGGGGATAGGAAGGGTCAGTGTACTCTGTACTGTACAGGGATAGGAAGGGTCAGTGTACTCTGTACTGTACAGGGATAGGAAGGGTCAGTGTACTCTGTACTGTACAGAGATAGGAAGGGTCAGTGTACTCTGTACTGTACGGGGATATGAAGGGTCAGTGTACTCTGTACTGTACAGAGATATGAAGGGTCAGTGTACTCTGTACTGTACAGGGATAGGAAGGGTCAGTGTACTCTGTACTGTACAGGGATAAGAAGGGTCAGTGTACTCTGTACTGTACAGGGATAGGAAGGGTCAGTGTACTCTGTACTGTACAGGGATAAGAAGGGTCAGTGTACTCTGTACTGTACAGGGATAGGAAGGGTCAGTGTACTCTGTACTGTACAGGGATATGAAGGGTCAGTGTACTCTGTACTGTACAGGGATAGGAAGGGTCAGTGTACTCTGTACTGTACAGGGATAGGAAGGGTCAGTGTACTCTGTACTGTACAGGGATAGGAAGGGTCAGTGTACTCTGTACTGTACGGGGATATGAAGGGTCAGTGTACTCTGTACTGTACAGGGATAGGAAGGGTCAGTGTACTCTGTACTGTACAGAGATATGAAGGGTCAGTGTACTCTGTACTGTACAGGGATATGAAGGGTCAGTGTACTCTGTACTGTACAGGGATAGGAAGGGTCAGTGTACTCTGTACTGTACAGGGATATGAAGGGTCAGTGTACTCTGTACTGTACAGGGATAGGAAGGGTCAGTGTACTCTGTACTGTACAGGGATAGGAAGGGTCAGTGTACTCTGTACTGTACGGGGATAGGAAGGGTCAGTGTACTCTGTACTGTACAGGGATAGGAAGGGTCAGTGTACTCTGTACTGTACAGGGATAGGAAGGGTCAGTGTACTCTGTACTGTACGGGGATAGGAAGGGTCAGTGTACTCTGTACTGTACAGGGATAGGAAGGGTCAGTGTACTCTGTACTGTACAGGGATAGGAAGGGTCAGTGTACTCTGTACTGTACAGGGATAGGAAGGGTCAGTGTACTCTGTACTGTACGGGGATATGAAGGGTCAGTGTACTCTGTACTGTACAGGGATATGAAGGGTCAGTGTACTCTGTACTGTACAGGGATAGGAAGGGTCAGTGTACTCTGTACTGTACAGGGATATGAAGGGTCAGTGTACTCTGTACTGTACAGAGATATGAAGGGTCAGTGTACTCTGTACTGTACAGGGATAGGAAGGGTCAGTGTACTCTGTACTGTACAGAGATATGAAGGGTCAGTGTACTCTGTACTGTACAGGGATAGGAAGGGTCAGTGTACTCTGTACTGTACAGGGATAGGAAGGGTCAGTGTACTCTGTACTGTACGGGGATAGGAAGGGTCAGTGTACTCTGTACTGTACGGGGATATGAAGGGTCAGTGTACTCTGTACTGTACGGGGATATGAAGGGTCAGTGTACTCTGTACTGTACAGGGATAGGAAGGGTCAGTGTACTCTGTACTGTACGGGGATAGGAAGGGTCAGTGTACTCTGTACTGTACAGGGATATGAAGGGTCAGTGTACTCTGTACTGTACAGGGATAGGAAGGGTCAGTGTACTCTGTACTGTACAGGGATATGAAGGGTCAGTGTACTCTGTACTGTACAGGGATAGGAAGGGTCAGTGTACTCTGTACTGTACAGGGATAGGAAGGGTCAGTGTACTCTGTACTGTACAGGGATAGGAAGGGTCAGTGTACTCTGTACTGTACAGGGATAGGAAGGGTCAGTGTACTCTGTACTGTACAGAGATATGAAGGGTCAGTGTACTCTGTACTGTACAGGGATAGGAAGGGTCAGTGTACTCTGTACTGTACGGGGATAGGAAGGGTCAGTGTACTCTGTACTGTACAGAGATATGAAGGGTCAGTGTACTCTGTACTGTACAGAGATATGAAGGGTCAGTGTACTCTGTACTGTACAGGGATAAGAAGGGTCAGTGTACTCTGTACTGTACAGGGATAGGAAGGGTCAGTGTACTCTGTACTGTACAGGGATATGAAGGGTCAGTGTACTCTGTACTGTACGGGGATAGGAAGGGTCAGTGTACTCTGTACTGTACGGGGATATGAAGGGTCAGTGTACTCTGTACTGTACGGGGATATGAAGGGTCAGTGTACTCTGTACTGTACAGGGATAGGAAGGGTCAGTGTACTCTGTACTGTACGGGGATAGGAAGGGTCAGTGTACTCTGTACTGTACGGGGATATGAAGGGTCAGTGTACTCTGTACTGTACGGGGATAGGAAGGGTCAGTGTACTCTGTACTGTACGGGGATAGGAAGGGTCAGTGTACTCTGTACTGTACAGGGATAGGAAGGGTCAGTGTACTCTGTACTGTACAGGGATATGAAGGGTCAGTGTACTCTGTACTGTACGGGGATATGAAGGGTCAGTGTACTCTGTACTGTACAGGGATATGAAGGGTCAGTGTACTCTGTACTGTACGGGGATATGAAGGGTCAGTGTACTCTGTACTGTACGGGGATATGAAGGGTCAGTGTACTCTGTACTGTACAGGGATAGGAAGGGTCAGTGTACTCTGTACTGTACAGAGATATGAAGGGTCAGTGTACTCTGTACTGTACAGGGATAGGAAGGGTCAGTGTACTCTGTACTGTACAGGGATAGGAAGGGTCAGTGTACTCTGTACTGTACAGGGATATGAAGGGTCAGTGTACTCTGTACTGTACAGGGATAGGAAGGGTCAGTGTACTCTGTACTGTACAGAGATATGAAGGGTCAGTGTACTCTGTACTGTACAGGGATATGAAGGGTCAGTGTACTCTGTACTGTACAGGGATAGGAAGGGTCAGTGTACTCTGTACTGTACGGGGATATGAAGGGTCAGTGTACTCTGTACTGTACAGAGATAGGAAGGGTCAGTGTACTCTGTACTGTACAGAGATATGAAGGGTCAGTGTACTCTGTACTGTACGGGGATAGGAAGGGTCAGTGTACTCTGTACTGTACAGGGATATGAAGGGTCAGTGTACTCTGTACTGTACAGAGATAGGAAGGGTCAGTGTACTCTGTACTGTACAGGGATATGAAGGGTCAGTGTACTCTGTACTGTACAGGGATAGGAAGGGTCAGTGTACTCTGTACTGTACGGGGATATGAAGGGTCAGTGTACTCTGTACTGTACAGGGATAGGAAGGGTCAGTGTACTCTGTACTGTACGGGGATAGGAAGGGTCAGTGTACTCTGTACTGTACGGGGATATGAAGGGTCAGTGTACTCTGTACTGTACAGGGATAGGAAGGGTCAGTGTACTCTGTACTGTACGGGGATAGGAAGGGTCAGTGTACTCTGTACTGTACAGAGATAGGAAGGGTCAGTGTACTCTGTACTGTACAGGGATATGAAGGGTCAGTGTACTCTGTACTGTACGGGGATATGAAGGGTCAGTGTACTCTGTACTGTACAGAGATAGGAAGGGTCAGTGTACTCTGTACTGTACAGGGATAGGAAGGGTCAGTGTACTCTGTACTGTACAGAGATAGGAAGGGTCAGTGTACTCTGTACTGTACAGGGATATGAAGGGTCAGTGTACTCTGTACTGTACGGGGATATGAAGGGTCAGTGTACTCTGTACTGTACAGGGATAGGAAGGGTCAGTGTACTCTGTACTGTACAGAGATAGGAAGGGTCAGTGTACTCTGTACTGTACAGAGATAGGAAGGGTCAGTGTACTCTGTACTGTTTTTTGCACTAACCACTTCAGCCCCGGAAGATTTTACCCCCTTCCTGACCAGAGCCATTTTTGCGATTCGGCACTGCGCCGCTTTAACTGACAATTGCGCGGTCGTTGCACTCAAACAAAATTGACGTCCTTTTTTTCCCACAAATAGAGCTTTCTTTTGGTGGCATTTGATCACCTCTGCGGTTTTTATTTTTTGCGCTATAAACAAAAAAAGACCGACAATTGTGAAAAAAACGCATTTTTTTTACTTTTTTGCTATAATAAATATCCCCCAAAATATATAAAAAAAACATTTTTTCCTCGGTTTAGGCCGATACGTATTCTTCTACATATTTTTGGTAAAAAAAAAAAATCGCCATAAACGTATATTGATTGGTTTGCGTAAAAGTTATAGCGCCTACAAAATAGGGGATAGTTTTATGGCATTTTTATTAGTATATATTTTTTTTTTTACTAGTAATGACGGTGATCTGCGACTTTTTTTTTTTTTAAATTTTTTTATTGTGACTGCGACATTATGGCAGACACATCGGATAATTTTGGGACCATTTAATACAGCGATCAGTGCAATTAAAAATGCATTGATTACTGTAATATTGTCACTGGCAGTGAAGGGGTTAACATTAGGGGGCGTTGAAGGGGTTAACTGTGTTCCCTGGGAGGTGATTTTAATTGAAGGGGGAGGGACTACCTTCAGGAAGTGATGGTTCGTGGTTCCTAGCTAATAGGAACACACCATCTGTCACAACAGAACAGGGAAGTGTGTATTTACACACACACACACACACACACTCGTCCCTGTTCTGTGTCTCCTGGTCACGATCGCTCATGGCTGGCAGTCCTCACGACCGCCGGCCACGAGCATTGGCAGCCCTGCTGTGCGGCGGTGCGCGCTCGCCTGCTATCCCGACCCCGCGGCCCGACGCACAGCTACGTGGTTTTGCGCAGGGGAGCCAACCTGCTGCAGTAAAACTGCGACGGCTGGTCCGGAAGCAGTTAAACAAAAAAAAGACCAACAATTTTGAAAGCTTTTTTTTAACTTTCTGCTATAGAACATATCCAATAAAAAAAATGTAACAAATCAAATTTCTAAATACGTTTAGGCCAATATATATTCTGCTACAAATTTTTGGTGAAAAAATCCCAATAAGCGTATATTGGTTGGTTTGCACAAAAGTCATAGCCAGAGTCTACAAACTATGGGATAGATTTATGGAATTTTTTTACTAGTAATGGCAGCAATCAGCGACTTATAACGGGGCTGCGATATTGCGCTGGACAAATTGCACACTAAGTGAGACTTTTTTGACTTTTTTTTTTGGGGACCATTGACACTAATACAGTGATTGGTTCTAAAAATATGCACTGTCACTGTACTAATGACGCTGGCTGGGAAGGGGTTAACATCAGGGGCGATCAAAGGGTTAACTGTGTGTACTGTGGGGGAGGGGCTTTACTAGTGAAAGGCATTGATCCATGTCTCTGCTTTGCAGGAACACAGGATCACTACCTTCCCTACTGACAGAACGGCAATCTGTCTTGTTTACATAGACGGATCGCTGTTCTGGCTCTCTACCTAATGATCGACGGGTGTTGGTGGACATTGAGTCCGTGGTACCCGCAGATCAGCTCCCACTGTGTATAATCAGAGCGGGTCGCCGGTGGAGCACGTATGCGACCCAGACCTGGAAGTGCAGGATCACACGCTAGGTACATGATCCTGCACAGCAGAGCCTCCTTGCCGTCGTATGTGTACCTTTTATACAGTCAGCAAACGGTTAAAGTATATGTGAGCTCCCTATGACACACCCTATTAAAATAGAAATGCAAAGCAACACCTGTATGTATGTGTGTGTGTGTATATATGTGTATATATATGTGTATATATGTGTATATATATATATATATATATTACACACACACACACTGTATGTGTTTAGAAATATATATATAATTTTATTTAACCACATGCCGACCAGACACCCCAGTTGCACTGCGGCAGAATGGCGCGGCTGGGCAAAATGATGTTGTGTAACGTCGCCTCGCCCTGTGGCCACTGGCACCCCCCGAGCCGATGTGAGTGTCCGGCGGTCTTGATCACCGCCAGGCTCCCGCGATCGCCGCTGAGACACGGAGAACCCGGAACTGTGTGTGTGTGTGTGTGTGTGTGTGCGCACACAGTTTCCGGTTCTCTGAGGGGAGAACAGACAGATCGTTGATCTGTCATCTCCCCTACACAGTCCACATCCCCCTTAAGTTAGAACACAAACTAGGACACAGTTAACCCCTTCACTGCCGGTGACATTTTTACAGTAATCAATGCATTTTTAATCGCACTGATCGCTGTATTAATGCCAATGGTCCCAAAAATGTGTCAAAATTGTCCGACGTGTCCACCATAATGACACAGTCACGCTAAAAATCGCAGATCACCGCCATTACTAGTAAAAAAAAAAAAAAAATGCTATAAATCTATTTTGTAGACGCTCTTACTTTTGCGCAAACCAATTAATATACGCTTATTGCGATTTTTATTTATTTATTTTTTTTGCCAAAAATATGTAGAATAATTCATATCGGCCTAAACTGAGGAAAAAAATAGTTTTATTTTATATATTTTTGGGGGATATTTATTATGGCAAAAAGTAAAAAATATTGCATTTTTTTTTTTTTTTTTCAAAATTGTCTCTCTCTTTTTTTTTGTTTATAGCGCAAGAAATAAAAACCGCAGAGGTGATCAAATACCACCAAAAGAAAGCTCTATTTGTGGGAAAAAAAGGACGTCAATTTTGTTTGGGTGCAACATTGCACGACCGCGCAATTGTCAGTTAAAGTGACGCAGTGCCGAATCGCAAAAAGTGCTCTGGTCAGGAAGGGGGTAAAATCTTCAGGGGCTGAAGCGGTTAAATTTCTAAGTGATCACATATGGACCCATGTTGTCAGCTGTGTAGGGGCCTTAGAGAGGTTGGGGAGTTGACTGTAGAGGGGCAGGGTGTGTCACCAGTAGGCAGAGAAACCGCAGTGCACTGATCTTCCCAGTGAATGGCTGTGCAGGGCGGGCATGTCAGCACAGGTCTAATCATTGGAGGACAGGCACGCTAAGCTTCCAAGTAGAATGCAAAGATGAAAACTGACCACACTGGAATGGCTGGGCTCTCGTGCCTAGTGTAGTCTGTTTGAAATAGGGAAGCAGGGGGACTGGCGGGATCACTGGGGATTTCACATAAAGGAAGCAATACAAAGAGAACAGGAGACTTCAAAGTGGTTGTAAACTTCTGATTGTGACTTCTACCTGTAAGCCTAGAATAAGATGTTTAAACTCTTCTCTGATTTGGGAGAGATATCCAGCGATTTCCTGTTTTTTGTGACACGCGTGGAATGGACAGGAAGTGAGTAAATGCAATCAATGGGGGCAAACCCACCACACACAGCAATAAAAACCTGACCGAGGTTCCATCCCCTCCCTCCTCACCTTTTTGTATGGTTTAATTTGGGCATTAGATTTGGATCCACACAACATTTTTCTGACTGGAATGTGGAGGAATTTGCTGAATGACCTTTCTTCTTGGGTTGCTGGTTCTCGTTGCTTCTGCACATTCCCTGATCTGAGTTGACTTCTAAGTGGAACTATCCCTTGATCTTTACCTGATATTTCCCCTGACCGAGAAATCTTTGTCTGCTTCTGGAATTACATAGAACAACCCTCTTCACTGCATATTAGAACAGTGCAGGGTTGGTATGTACTTGTAAACTATTGTCCTGACACGAGATCCTAGAGCTGGCATTTGAAGATGTGCAGCTAATGCCGTGTTACTATAAATGTGGCTGTTCAGTCATAGACAAACCTGACAATTTACTGTATGACTGACAACAGTGGATTTAGGCTTATTAGAATCTGCCAGTAAACACATAGTATGTAAAGCTCACCTGTCTGTAGTAGAACAGTATGCTCTGCACTTTATACTAGCTGCTCACAGATGATTGTTAAATAGACTTTAGCATTTTCATGAAATTTGAGTGATAAGAAAGCATCCCAAATGCAGGTGAAATGCTCAAAAAGCAGCACTTTCTAAATGCCCGGTAACTGCTTGCTAATCACTTCCAATTACTTTGTTATGGGGGTGCTCAGAGTGGACACAAGTGATTCAGTGACTGATGCACTTGAATCTTCCCAGTGATCACCACTGCGAATGAAACAGTGACGTGTGTGTGGTCTCATTATACTGTATATAAGGCAGTGAGTATATAAGGGGACTTTCAGACCTGATTCTTTTTACTCCACTGTGGTATAGTTTTTGTCTGGGTGAAATTAATGCTCAGTCTTGAGAGAGTGCGAGTCAAAGAAGTCACTTGGAGAGCAGCAGATGGTGACGTTGGAGGAGAAGTCGCTTGAAGAGCAGCAGATGGTGACGTTGGAAGAGAAGTCACTTGGAGAGCAGCGGATGGTGACGTTGGAGGAGAAGTCACTTGGAGAGCAGCAGATGGTGACGTTGGAGGAGAAGTCACTTGGAGAGCAGTGGATGGTGACGTTGGAGGAGAAGTCACTTGGAGAGCAGCGGATGGTGACGTTGGAGGAGAAGTCACTTGGAGAGCAGCGGATGGTGACGTTGGAAGAGAAGTCACTTGGAGAGCAGTGGATGGTGACGTTGGAGGAGAAGTCACTTGGAGAGCAGCGGATGGTGACGTTGGAGGAGAAGTCACTTGGAGAGCAGCGGATGGTGACGTTGGAGGAGAAGTCACTTGGAGAGCAGCGGATGGTGACGTTGGATGAGAAGTCACTTGGAGAGCAGCGGATGGTGACGATGGAGGAGAAGTCACTTGGAGAGCAGCAGATGGTGACGTTGGAGGAGAAGTCACTTGGAGAGCAGCAGATGGTGACGTTGGAGGAGAAGTCACTTGGAGAGCAGCAGATGGTGACGTTGGAGGAGAAGTCACTTGGAGAGCAGCAGATGGTGACGTTGGAAGAGAAGTCACTTGGAGAGCAGTGGATGGTGACGTTGGAGGAGAAGTCACTTGGAGAGCAGCGGATGGTGACGTTGGAGGAGAAGTCACTTGGAGAGCAGCGGATGGTGACGTTGGATGAGAAGTCACTTGGAGAGCAGCGGATGGTGACGATGGAGGAGTAGTCACTTGGAGAGCAGCGGATGATGACGATGGAGGAGTAGTCACTTGGAGAGCAGCGGATTGTTAAGATGCTTTTGTCTATGGCAGAAGAAACGACCTGGCCCACCATTTGAGAGCACAAAGGTGTTTCTCCTTTCTGGGGGAGCACCGTAGTCATGTCCTTTTTTTGCAGAAGCAGTTGAGGTACTCCAGCGAGACGAGAGATGGACCAAGTGTTCCTCTGGCTTCTTATGGAGTTGTGGCAAGCAAAAGCAAGTACATTATAAAGTTTTGCAAGTCTGTTTCATTTATTGAGAGATGTCTTGTTTTTGGCTATTAAGAGAATAGCCATCCAGTTTTACTTTCCCTCTAATTTAGTGTGCCTTTTACTCACACCCTCTAAGAACCTTGGGTTTAAAGCGGGGGTCCACCCACACCGCCAAAAAAAAAAAATATTAAAAGCCAGCAGCTACAAATACTGCAGCTGCTGACTTTTAATACATGGCCACTTACCTGACCCAGGGTCCAGCGATGTCGGCAGGCGACGCCGAGAACCCGCTCGGTTCTCGGCAGCTGCCGCCGCCATCCTAGGTGAGGGAATCAACGCTTCACTTCCCGGTTCCCTACTGCGCATGCGCGAGTCGCGCTGGGCATCGTAAGTGGTCCCCGCTCTCTCCTGGGAGCCGTGTGTTCCCAGGAGACAGCGCGAAGGGACGGGAAGAGGCATAGACTCCCATGGGAGTCTATGCCGGAAGTGGGTGCAAATACCTGTCTTAGACAGGTATCTGCACCCCCCCTCCCCCCTGAAAGGTGCCAAATGTGACACCGGAGGGGGGGAGGGTTCCGAAAAGCGGAAGTTCCATTTTTGTGTGGAACTCCGCTTTAACATCGAGAACAAGTGACTGTGTCACAGGGAGAAAAGCAGATGTGCTATGGAAAGCAGTGAGCATTTTGGTTATGTAGCCATGTTTGAAGAGACTATATAGTGCCCTTTCCTATTAGTTCTGGTGTAGCAGCTTGCCAGTAGTAGTACTTTGCTGTAGTTGAGCAGTGGCTGCCTTCCATGCAGGTTCATTGTAGGTGACCTGAAACATCAGAACCTTGTGTGACACTGACTGCTGCTGAACAAATGATGTAATAGATCTTCAGAAAGTTTTGCTTTCATGGGAAAAACTACCGTAAGTGCTTTGCTATTCTAGAAGGATGGACTACAAGTGGTCAATAGGCTTTATTTCCTAGCCTCCACCCTGAGTAACTAGCTTGCTGTGTAACTTCTGTTGCATATTTTCTGTACTCGGTGTCTTACTATATTTGTCATTTCACTTGTGAACTTGTCACCAAGAAAACTATTTTTGGTCCTCAGTGCCCTTGGTACGGCATGTATTACTTGATCTTTCTGCTGAGAATTTTCATATAAAAAGTACGGTATAATATGATTTATCTGCAATTCATGATTTTATAACCTTGTCAGTTTTGCTGGAACCCCCTTTTTAAAATTCTGGACACTGGCAAACGTTATTTAAGTTTTTTATATATTTAAACTTGCTTAAAAAAAAAACAGAA
The DNA here is from genome assembly GCA_037952835.1 of Lithobates septentrionalis. NCBI lineage: Eukaryota > Metazoa > Chordata > Amphibia > Anura > Ranidae > Lithobates > Lithobates septentrionalis. The sequence continues at coordinate 2,749,682 of JBBDGP010000639.1, read as the reverse complement.
AAAAAAAAAAAAAAAAAAATTTATATGACTGGTCTTCAGAAGTAGAGCGGTGACATGCTTACATGACACTTCCGTCTGTACGTGGGTGAGATTTGCACAGCACCTGGTCATGACTTGCCCACAGCTACTCATTGGCCTAGATGTTGGTGGGCTCCTATTGATTCATATGAAATGTAGTTCCTTGTAAACAAGTCAGATGTGACATGTGGCCCTTGTTGAGATCCTCCCCTGTTGATTGAGCGCAGTAGATTTTACTGATGGTGCAATGACCGCACAATAAAACAAAATCCTTCATTTAATTGAAAAGTAAGCTTTTCACTTTTCATGCTGGCGCCAGGAACATGAAAACTGGTGAAGCACAGGTCCAAGTGAGGACAACCCTAGATCCCTGGACAGGTAAGTGTCCTTTTATTAAAAAGTCAGCAGCTACAGTGTTTGCAGCTGCTGACTTTTTTTTATTTTTTTCTCTTTTAGGCCCCTTTCACACTGGGGCGGTAGGGGGCGTCGGCGGTAAAACAGCGCTATTTTTAGCGCTGTTTTACCGCGGTATTCGGCCGCTAGCGGTGCGGTTTTAACCCCCCCCGCTGGTGGCCGAAAAAGGGTTAAAACCCCTTGTATAGCGCGGCTATACCGCGGTATTACCGCGGTATAGCCGCGCTGTCCCTTTGATTTCAATGGGCAGGAGCGGTTTAGGAGCGGTGAATACACCGCTCCTTCCCCGCTCCAAAGATGCGGCTAGCAGGAGATTTTTTCTTCTCCTGCCAGCGCACCGCTTCAGTGTGAAAGCCCTCGGGCTTTCACACTGAACAAACAGCGGAGGCTGTTTAGGGGCGGTTTGCAGGCGCTATTTTTAGCGCAATAACGCCTGCAAACCGCCCCAGTGTGCAAGGGGTCTTAGGGTGAAGTGTGTGTGGTGTTGTGTTTTTTTTTTTTTTGTTTTATTTTTTAACTAGAATAGCGTTTTTAGTGTCCATGGGCAAAGATCGCTAGGAGTGGTTAGTGGTCAGAATATCTGCGTTCAGCTTTATCAAACTTTTTAAATGCTGCCAATGTAAATAACTGTTAGTCTTGATTTCAGCTTCCTGTAGTCCCCTGCACTGCAGTAATTGAACTGTGTGTGGCTGGGACCACCCCAAGAGCCTATCTGGTCCTGCTGTACATGTGCTGCCAGGGGGGGGGGGCTGCAGAATGAGAGATGTTCTTGTCTCAGTTCTGCTGCTCCTTTGTATTGGTAGGTTGGCCCTGTCTCTGACCATGTTGTGCTGCAGGACAAGGTCCAGGATCTGGCTGTGCTGTCTGGGGGTGTCTGGAGAACATGAGTGGCTGCTTTTCCTTTGGTGAATTCTCGTTCCAATATACAGTATATATCAAGTGTATTTAGTTGATAACCTGGAGTTCACAATCCAGCAGTACTTAGGTGTCAGTTTTTTCATTTACCTGAGGAATTGATCTTTTGATACTTTTATACATAGATGCAATTTTAAATAAAGAATTACAAATAAAAAATAATTGAAATGCAACTTTTAAGAGATAGCCATAGCCAAGTCAAAATCAAATCAGAACAAAGTAAGTCTGCTCCTTTAAGGGGAACTAGAAGGATAGGCAAACTTTGTTTAAAAGTGGAAGTAAACTTCCCTCACTAACTTTTACCTATAGGTAAGCCTGTAATAGGGCTTTGGCTATAGGTAGTGTAAATATCTCCTAAAAGGGGCACTGTTTAGGAGATATTTAGAGTACATGCAGCCAATGACATCACTGGCGCATGCGCTCTGAAGGAACGGCCACCCGTGCCATAACTTGCGGCTCCCACACGCATGCGCGGGAGTGACGTCATCGCGGCTCTGGTATACTAGCACATTGATATCACCTTGCAGGTGAAGGAAAAAAAAAAAAAAACCCAATGGTTTACAACCACTTTTAAAGTAGATTTATCCTTTTAAAAAAGCTATAAAGACCTGTATGTTGTAGATGATGAATAGGAATATAGTGCTCCACTGTTTTCCCAGTGCAGAAAAGTTGAGACGTGACTATTTATAAATGGCTGTCTGTAGTATCTTCATGTATTGGGGCTTTATGTGTAGTGAATACTGGGGGTTTCTTGTCTAAATGTTTGGCTTGGTTGTGAACATGTTTATATTGATATTTCTGCAGGGTGAAGTATGTGACATGATAAATAAGAAATATGACGAGTTCCTTCCCAGCATGCAAAGCGCTGAAGATCTGGTGACACAAGTAAACAACCTGAATAAAGATGTAGACCTTCTGAAGCTGCGAATAGAGAATGAGGTGAGTACAGCCATAGCAGATCTGGGGTACAGAGAGAAACGCCCGCAAATATCTTTGTTCTGCTTTTCAAAATCAATGTTCAGATGCAGATATATTTCCTGTAAAATCTAAATGTTTTTTTGTGGTAAGAAAAAGTACTGTAAATATTCAGAAGAATAGAAAAAATATTTAATATATAACGTTTTATCTTGGATTGTAAGCCCTCTGATTCCTCCTTTATTGTAATTGAACTGTCTGCCCATCATTTTGTAAAGCGTTATGCAAACTGCTGGTGCTATATAAATCCTGTATAATATGAATAATACTAATACTATGGCATATGCTTCAGGAGAATGGAGTAGCCCAGTCTGTGAACGCACACAGTCCGACTTCTGTCTGCCTGCTTGGCCTTAATTCCTTTCTCAATGTGTACATAAACTTCTTCCGAATGTAAACTAATCAGAAATACAAAAAAACTATTGCTTACTACTTTGCCTCTTCGAGCCCTTTCACACTGGGGCGGTTTGCAGCCGGTATTGCGCTAATAATAGCGACTGCAAACTGACCCGAAAGTGCCGCTGCTTTGTATCCAGTGTGAAAGCCCCGAGGGCTTTCACACTGGAGCGATGCGCTGGCAGGACGGTAAAAAAAGTCCTGCTAGCAGCATCTTCGGAGCGGTGAAGGAGCGGAGTGTATACCGCTCCTGCCCATTGAAATCAATGGGACGGCGCGGCTATACCGCCGGCAAAGCGCCTCAGCAGATGCGCTTTGCGGTGGTTTTTAACCCTTTCTCGGCCGCTAGCGGGGGGTAAAACCGCCCTGCTAGCGGCCCCATACCGACGGTAAAACGCCGCTAATAATAGCAGCGTTTTACCCCCGCCCCAGTGTGAAAGGGCCCTTCATGGCATAGGGAAGGAAAAGCCCAGCTGTTTGTTACAGGAAGGGTGGAGGAGTCCGACACAAAATCTGACACTATCAGCAGCATTCTTAGTTGTTTTTTTTTAATCAGAAAAAATAGTTTATTGGAGAACATAACAAATTTATAGCCATGCATGTCATGAAAGGAGTATCGTACAGTACGTCTATATAGGCTTATCCTTTATAAAACATCAACACACATAGTTAACGACTTTACCAGGCATGTTCATAGATCCATTTAGATAAGTCAAACTACATAGTTTCATCAGAAGCCAATTTAGATTATTGTGCTATGCGAGGTAGCTATTTCACTATGTATATAAGTGGAAGTAAAACAAAAAAAACAGAAACAGAAAAAAAAAGGGGGGGGGGGGGCATAAAGGGTGTCAGAAACGTCTGCTGGAGTATTAATTACCATGGCCTAATTGCCCTCATCACTAATGGAATATATTTGGTTAGCTAGGTACCACAAAGCTATATTTTTGTCAATAAATCACATTTGTAATAGTATTTCTTTCACCAGTTGGTGGGGAGCTATGCCGGGCATATCTATCCATGGTTGCCATATTGAAAATAATTTTTTACTAGCATTCCTATGTTGGTAGGCGAGTTTTTTCACTTTTTAAGGTCGCATTAACTACATCCACCCACTGTCTCCCGCTTGGCACCTGTGGAGATATCCAATATTTAGCTATCAGCTTATGGGCTACATAAAGCAGTCGCAGGACTGCTGTGTGACCATTCGGTGAGAGTGAGGGTATCTCCAAGGCACTCAACAGGCTAACAACTGGATCATTCACCAATGAAAATGGGAAAATTTGGGAGATGGTAGAAAGAACATAATGCCAATAATGAAAGAGATTCGGGCATTTCCACATCATGGGTAAAAGATTCCTGTTGGTTCTATTGCATTTGGGACATAGTGGTGCATCTGTTTCCCCATTTATGGAGCTGAACTGGTGTTCTCTATGCTCTATGTAATAGAAATAGATGAGAAAGCTTGTGAGATGCCGAAACTGATACTAAAGGGGCAGAGGTCATACCTAGTTCCCAAGCTTCCCCATCTATTTGTCCCAGGTCTTTTCCCCTACCTTTTTTTTACAGGGAAGTGTGGAAGCATCATGTTTAGAGTGTAATAGCTTGGAGTATACCCTAGAGATCACCCCCTTCTTGTTCTCTGTTAAGAGGACATCAGACAGCAAAGGGTGGATCATAGGAGCAAGCAGGGAGGATCTAGGCTCGCTTTGAATAGCGTGTCTTAGTTGCAAGTATTTGTAAAACTGACTTCTAGGAAGATTAAACTCCTGTCTGCATCTCCGTGAAGGACTTGAGTACAGTGCCAATATTTAATTGAGATACGTATAGCATGCCTCCCCTCTCCCAGAGGTGGAAGTTTAAACAGCTCTTTGTAATACAGATTGTTTAGGACCAATCTACGTAAGTTTTTTGCATGGTGGATCTGGTTGGTATGAATCCCGACTGATCTCTATGTATTAGTTTCTGAATAAAGTTAGCCAGCCTGTTAGCTAGTACCCTGGCCAGAAGTTTAATATCAGAAGTGAGTAAGGATATAGGTCTATAGGAATCTGGTTTCAAAAGTACCACGATGATCGCCTCATTTATAGAGGGGAGCCTCCCAGCAACCATCGCATTATTAAATAGTTTGAGAAGGGTCGATATCAATGATGTGATTATAACGTTTGTAAACTTGGGACGGTAATCTATCCGCACCTGGCGACCCGCCTGTTATGCATTTGAGCTAGTGCCATAAGGAGCTCGTCCTCAGTCAGTGGGGAATTAAGTTGATTGGCTTTGTCTATGGACAGACTAGGAATAGGGTATTTGTCTAGAAAAGTATGAATAGCAGTAGAAGGTAGTCTAAGGAGATGAGCTGAAAACGATGAAGGAATGTACATCCCTGAGAGTATACATCTTGTCCCATAGAGGGAGCACATCAAAAATATGTAAACCCCCCCCCCCCCCCCCCCCCCCGGGTCTATTTCAACCTCTGTATGGGAAAATTGGATACCTTGTCTAATCAGAATACTCACTTCCCGCGAGTACACTGAATATGTAGCATGGAATTGGTGGTATAACTGCCTCTGTGCAAATTGAGGAGTAGTGCTCGGGGAAAGGTGATTCTACTGCAAGCAGATCACGTTTGCATTCAGACGTTTAATTGTACATAGTACTGCCAATTGCTTAACTGGACTGTTCAAGCCCCTAACATTCCAGGGCGTAACTCTGGTTATTCTAGCCATACGTGCAGTAGTAGAGTAATTGGCAGAATAATGGAGGCAGTGACCACATGCCTCAGATCCATACTGGTAATATTGGGGAAGACCAGATTCCGGAGCCAGACCGTCGGGGGAAGATATTCCATCGGAAGCATACCAAAAATTTAAAGTATATGAGCATAAGGAGGATGGCCATGGTAGGTGGAAAAATAAGAAGTGCAGGGCCAACAGGGCCCTGAAACCAAGGGAAAAAAAAAAAAGTCAACTGGAAATCCACACAGGACCATATAGGTAGTGGAAGCGCACTAAAGTGTCACAGAGCTTCTCCGCAACAAGAACAGCAGCCGTTTGTTCTCCCAACAAGTGTAGTAACCAAAAAACACTCCATCTGACATTATATATCCGTGGATAAGGTTATGTAATTGCAAGGGTCCTGTGACACACATGGAGATTCAACCTTCACTTTAGGTTGGAGGGCGGCGTCTATTCCGATCCTCGTGCAGGGAATGTTCCTCTCTATCCAGCCACTGTGCAGCAATTAAGGATTTATCAAAGGATTGAACCGAGCCCATGGCTTCCACCCACAGACGAGCAGCGTACAGCATAGCATATTTTAAGTCCAGATCCCTGAAGCAGCGTTTCACATCCGTGAATTTAGCTCTATGTTTCCTGCAAATCTGCAGAGAAATCTGGGAAAAAGGAGACTTTGGTGTTGTCTATCCTCAGTACTTCAGGCCGAATTCTAACATTATGAAGAATTGCATCCCTGTCCTTATAATTAGGGAGCTTAAATAAAAATGGCCAAAGGGGAGCTCCAGGTAGGGGTGGCTTAGCAGGGAGTGCGCCCTTTCCACTGAGAAAACACCTCTTTTCCAGGCGTGGTAGTGAGCCATTTTTCAATTAAATCTACTGGGTTCTTGCCTTCTACTTTTTCTGTTAATCCTATGGCTCTTATGTTATTGCATCACATCCTGTTTTTTAAATCTTTCAGGTGGGATGCATGTAAGGGGAGAGTTGTATGTGAGGTCCCTCTGCATGGGCTTCTTGTCATCCTTTATGGACCCAGCTCACTCTCCCCTCTAGAACAGATGTTCTCTCCCTCAGCTTTTGTGCATCCTGTGGCAGAAACAAGATCTCTGATTTAACCCGCTTAATCTCGGTAGTGAGTGCAGCTATGGAGGTGTTACAGGAAGATATCCCACAGCGTGGGCTCACACATGTTATCAGAAGTGGCGGAATCATGGGGCTCAGCAAAGATATCCCCCCGGGGTGCTCACTGCGTCCCAATCAAAGCCGGGGCCTTTAGCTTCCTCCAGGGGTCATTGGCTTCTGAAGTGCCACCCAAGGAGTCCTCCGGAGCGTTGGTAGAGGCTGGGTGGTCCTTGGGCTGTGGTTTCGAGAACAGTTTCTGCGCTGCCTCTTTATATCTGTCCTTTGCAGATCTTTTGGACAGGGCGCCATTTTGGGCCATGAGGTCTGAGGTCCGGGCAGCGTTCAGCTTCTTGCTTGTGGCCATCTGGGTCAAAGTTCAGGTAAGGGTAAAGCCATGGTTTGCTGAACCTCCACGGCCGTAGATGGGGTAACCGGAGCAGTATAGTCGATATTCTCAGGATAAAAGAACGGATTCCCGGTGGAGCGAGCTGAAAGTGCGTCCGGCTACATCCGCTGCCTGGCCACGTTCTAGCATTCTTAGTTTAGTGATGGGGGAGCGGTGGGATACTGAGATGAGGATTTAGTTGCAATTAAAAAACTGTTAGAAGTTAACGTTTTGTTAGAAAAGACAATCAATTTTTTCCAGAAAAACGTTCTGTCTCCTGGTAGTTTGTAAGTTTCGATATGTGCTGTGTGGCACATGTGCAGTATACAGTGCCAGCTTATTTCCAGCATCTGTAAACTGCGAAGAATGGAGCATGTTGCTGGGGCCAGGTCTCAAAAATCCTGACATTCCGCTGTGTGTGTGTGTGTGTTTGTTCAATTAAGCTTTGACAAAAAAAATCTGAAGTTAGATGCTGATTGGCTACTATGCACAGCTGCACCAGATTTTGCGCTCTGCCATTTTAGTAAATCGACACGTTTCCTAAAGCTAAAGTTTTATTTGGCCATACAGCACCAAACACATTAGTTAGTGTACTGGTTTATATCCCATTACCTACAGGCGGCAGGAAATGGAATATAAAAATAGAGATTTAACATAGAAGGAAAGGGTATATAAATCAATAAAATTGCAAAGCTCTGTCTCCTCTGTAAATGTGCATCTGTTGTGCATAAATACTTCCCACCAACAACGCCTAGAGCAATGGACAGGCGACATCGCTGCTCCATGGAATTTAGGCCTGTTGTTGGCCCTCCACATTACACAGAAAAGCCAAAGCTTTATGGTCATCTGATTTTGTGTTTTTTCTTTTTTTGTGGTCCAGACTTCCTCAGCTATAACAACTTAGTGGCCATACTCTGGTCCTATTTTTTCTTTTTTCTGTTATTAATTATTCTACATATTTTTCCACAAAATAATATTTTTGAAATGACATCAGGGTTGTGTGGTCATTTTAAATAAATGTTTGGCAGAGTAGCCGTCAGTATGATCTTGCATATGGGACTTGCTGAGAAGGTTTGTAACTGATTCAGGCTCTCTGTGCTCCTCTGTACAGAATTCTAAGCCTTTTCATTTAAACACTTTATAAAGCCCATGCTTTTGTCATTCTTGTACCTTGTAAAAAGTTCATGGTCATGTTTTATTGATGCTGATGTCTCTAACAACCAAGAATTTAATCAATATTCAACAAACATGAATTTTCTGATTTTCTTTTTGTGGTCAGTAATTTACATATTGACATCTGTGTGGTTGAATTGTATTTATTTAACGTGTATCTCCTTTATTTAGGTGCAAAATGACCTTAAAGTGGCTATCAGTGAGTTCACAGAGTTGAAGCAACAGCTGGAAAAAAACACAATTATCCTCGCAGTTCTGCAACAGCTTCAAGAGGTATCACTGCACAGAATCAATGTAATTCATAGGAAGTCTGAATTTATTTTTAGCAGAGAGAAGACTTTTTCTCTCCTTTTTTATCAGGTTCCTGTAACAGTGTGAATATATTAATGCCTGTCTTGTAAAACTCTCTGATCATTACAGCATCTTGAAAGACTGGGTGTTTCATTTTAACACATCTATCATTATTAAACTTCACCCCTGTCTGCTTCCCAGTAGGAAAGAGAAAGCTGAACACAGCTTGGTGCACAAATACAAGTGCATGTGCGTAGGCAATACAAGAGAAAACTTGAAAAAACACCATGCAGAATAGATATATGTGGAAATCCTGGGTTTCTGTGTATTCACTATTTAAAGTGGCTCTAAAGGCAGATGTTTTTTTATCTTCATGCATTCTATGCATAAAGATAAAAAACCTTCTGTGTGCCGCAGCCCTCCCTGAATACTTACCTGAGCCCAATCTCAATCCAATGATGTTGCATGAGAGCCTCGACTGTCTGGGACTTTCCCTCCTCATTGGCTGAGACAGCAGCGGGCGCTAAAGTCAGTGAGCCAATGAGGAGAGAGGGGGCGGGGTCGAGCCACAGCTCCTTGTCTAAACGGACACACAGAGCAAGCAGCAGCTCGGCTTGGGTGCACCCATAGCAAGCTGCTTGCTGTGGGGGCACTCAGCAGGAGGGAGGGGCCAGGAGCATTGCGGAGGACTCGAGAAAATAATCTGGGCCATTCTGTGCAAAACCACTTCACCGAGCAGGTAAGTATAACCTGTTTTCGTTTTTAAACAAAAAAGAAAAAAGTCTTTTAATATCACTTTAATTGTCCTAATAGTGTAGCCTTAACTTTGATAGCTGTATGTCCTGTCCAATAAGCTGTATTAATTTCCTCTCGGAGCAGAAGAGTTTTCTCAATGCAGGCTTGTATTTAACGTGAGTATCTTACAGAATAGGAATGTATCTACATAAAGAAAAAAAAAGATCCTTGACGTTGCATGTCAAGAACAGAAGGTTTATTGTAAATCAAGCCACAAGCTTCATGTGACATCCACAGATGTTTGTTGCTTGATTTATATTGAACCTTCTGTTCTTTGTGACTTTGCAGACCATTTTTCTGTGTGTCTGCAGCCAGGAATTACCTTTTGCATAAAGACTTTTTGCATTTTAATTGTCAGTGTGCTGCCCATTGTTTACTATAAGAAAAAACACACACAAACGCATAGACCAGAACTACAAACTACAAAAAAACATCATATTCTTCCTAGCAATTCCCTTTGCTGCTTTACTACTCCATGCCTAAATGTTCCTTTCTTAGATCATATTTAGGGTGTAACATGTTTATCTGTAGCCTTTACTTCCACTTTATGCTCTTGTGGCCAAAATGAGTTTGAGCAGATTGATGACAGGCTTCATGTCCCTTTGTGGCTGTGTTACCAGAATAACTTTTTTTAAACACTATGAAATTTGGTATGCTGCCCTTTCCTTCTTTCAACAAATTGGACAGGATTGTTTCCCGAACCAGGGATCCTCTATTATTTGGGGTGGATGCCCTAGTTAATCCTTGGGATCAGTTTTCCCTGATCTCTACCTTTTCTTCCACTGCAGGTTCTCCTTTTGCGTCCCTTGTGCAGATTAAAGGTGAAGGGCATTCTAGTGATTCTAATTGCACCAGCTTGACCAAGAAATACTTGGTATGCAGACATTGTATGTCTCTTTGTAGGTGAGTTGTGGGCTCTTCCAGATTGACCAAACTTGCTTTTGCAAGGCCCCATCTTCTATCTCTCACTTTACGGTTGCTGGCTCTTGAAGCCCAGGTCCTAAGGGATAGGGGAGTTTCTCATTCTGTAATCCCTACCTTTTCATTCTAGAGAGTCAACATCCAGGAAAGTGTGCCATCGTATATGGAAGGCTTATTGAAAATTGATCACACCTGATGTACTGATGGCCTATCTCACTTCTGGAGACCCTAATGCCGCGTACACACGACTGGTTTTGCCATTGGAATAAACTCTGAAGGTTTCTCAGACGGAACTCCGATGGAATTCCATTCAAGCGGTCTTGCCTACACACGGTCAAACCAAAGTCCGACCGTCCCGAACGAGGTGACGTACAGCACATACGACGGGACTAGAAAAAGGAAGTTCAATAGCCAGTAGCCAATAGCTTCCGTCTTGTACTTTGCTTGAGAGCATGCGTCGTTTTTGGTCCGTCGAAACCGCATACAGACGAGCGGTTTTCCCGATAGGAATTGGTTCTGTCAGAAATATTTAGAACATGTTCTATTTCTAAGTCCGTCAGAATTTTCGAAAAGAAAAGTCCGATGAGGCATACACACGATCGGAATATACGATGAAAAAGCTTCCGTCTGACTTTTTCTGTCGGACGTTCCGCTCGTGTGTACGTGGCTTTAGAAGCCAGGAAAGTACAAATAACCAACAAATTACCCCTTTTTGGAAAGTAGACAGTCCAACGTATGTGATTTCCCCCCCCCCCCCCTCACAATTCTTTGCAGAACGAAGATTTTCTTCTTTTCTTTTTTTTTTCTTCACAAAAATTGTCATATTAATGGGTTATTTCTCTCACACAGCATATGCATGCCACAAATTACACCTCAAAATACATTCTGCTACTCATGAGTTTGGCAAAACTACATGTGTGAGACCTTTACACAGCCTGGCCACATACACAGGCCCAACATACAAGGAGCTCCATCGGGCATTATAGGATCATAAATTACACACATCATTTCCAGACTACCTCTTACACTTTTGAAAGGCCTGGAGCACCAGGACAATGAAAACGCACCAAAAAATTACCCCATTTTGGAAAGTGAATACCCCAATGTATATTCTGTGAGGCATAAAGAGTCTTTTGAACATGTCATTTTTTTTTTTTCTACAAGTTTTTGGAAAATGTGTCATTGGCCCTTTACCCTGATCCGTGACACGCCAGGTCTGGGAGACCTGACGGTCACGGACATTCCCGTGTGCGCACCGTTCTGGGAGGATGTCATAGTACGCCCTCCCAGAGTTTTCCAACCGCGCTGTAGTCATCATTCGGCTATGGCCTGGTCGGCAAGTGGTTAAACCTCTCGGAGAGATTCCCCTATTGCTTCTTAACTCGTAAGGTTGTCTTTTTGGTGTGCATTAACTCGGCTCACAGAGTATCGGCGTTGGCTGCGCTTTTTTGTAAGGAATCCTTTCTGGCTCCTTAACAGGATAAGGTTATTTTCAGGCCTTGGTCCTCTTTCTTATCCCAGGTGGTTTCTTTGTTCCACCTGAATCAGGAAATTGTGTTGTCATCCTTTTGTCCTAATCCTAAGCAGGGACTTAAAGTAGAACTAGAGGTAAAAAATGTTTTATTTTGGATTAGAAAAAGAGTTATAACCCCTCTTTGGGACCCAGGTCACCAGAACTAGTGTCCCAATAGGAAGATTACCCCTCTATTGCTTATTCCTTTCAATGATAATAGTAAATAGGACTAATAGAGAGGGCGAATCTCCATAACGGGTAAAAGACGGCAATAAAAATTGGCAGGCATCATATCATATCTCCCTTCTGGATAGGATCTGCGCTTTCAAAATGACAATTCTCCCCAAAATACTATATTACTTCCGTGCTCTACCCATCAATGTGCCTAAAACCAAAATTGAAGCCCTACAAAGGGAGATTAATAAATTTATTTGGTCGAATAAAAAACCAAGATGCAGCTATACCCTCATGTTTAGACCTCAAAAGCTGGGGGGACTTGGAATGCCCAATATCTGGCAATACTTCATAGCTACCAAACTTACACAGCTAGCCCATTGGTTTGCACCCACCCTACACATTCCATGGCTTAAATTTGAAGCATCCTCAATCTCCCCTTACCACCTACAAGGCCTTCCATGGTGCACTCCAAATCTTTACCACAAGATCATTAAACTAAACATCATAGTAGCTCACACTCTACAAACATGGACTAAAATCAACAAATCCATTAAACTTTCTTCAGATACCCCTCCTCTAGCATCATTATTAGGTGACCCTAGACCAGGGCTCGACAAACCCCGGGCGCCAGGTCGCATTTGCGACTAGAATTAGTGACCTGGCGCCTGGGGCGGCACAGCTGGCGTATCCTGTGTCCGTTCGACACCCCCCCCACTCCCGGCGATCGCGTTGGGCCGCGCCGGTAATTGAGGCCCCGGCTTTGCGGCCTACTGCAGTCCTATGGTTCCTTCTGCAATCGGGCGCCCTCTGGTGGTGGCCGTTGGTATGACAAGACATCCACCAATGCTAATGGAGCTTCCCCTACCTGTTTTCACTGCCTGCTCATCTCCTTCCCTTTACTTAGAACCCCCAAACATTATATATATTTTTTCTTCTAACACCCTAGAGAATAAAATGGCGGTCATTGCAATACTTTCTGTCACACCGTATTTGCGCAGCGGACTTACAAGCGCACTTTTTTGGGAAAAAATACTTTTTTTAATTAAAAAATAAGAAAACAGTAAAGTTAGTCCAATTTTTTTATATTGTGAAAGATAATGTTACGCCGAGTAAATTGATTCCCAACATGTCACGCTTCAAAATTTCGTCCGCTCGTGGAATGGCGACAAACTTTTACACTTTAAAATCTCCATAGGCGACGTTTAAAAAAATTCTACAGGTTGCATGTTTTGAGTTACAGAGGTCTAGGACTAGAATTATTGCTCTCGCTCTAACGATCGCGGCGATACCTCACGTGTGGTTTGAACACCGCTTTCATATGCGGGCGCTACTCACATATGCGTTTTGCTTCTGCAAGCGAGCTCGGCGGGACGGGGCGCGTTTAAAAAAATTTTTTTTTTTCTTATATATTTTACTTTTTATTTTTTATTTTTACACTGTTTAAAAAAAATAAATAAAAAAATTGTGTCACTTTTATTTCTATTACAAGGGATGGGGCACATTTAAAAAAATTTTTTTTTCTTATTTTAACTTTTTTTTTCACGGTTCTTAAAAAAAAAAAAAAAAAGTCACTTTTATTCCTATTACAAGGAATGTATCCCTTGTAATAGAAAAAAAAGCATGACAGGACCTCTTAAATATGAGATCTGGGGTCAAAAAGACCTCAATCTCATATTTACACTAAAATGCATTAAAAAAAAAAAAAAATTGTCATTTGAAAAAAAAATAATAAAATGTCCCTTTTAAGAGCTATGGGTGGAAGTGACGATTTGACGTCGCTTCCGCCCTGCAATGACTTGGAGATGGGCGGGGGGGGGGCATCTTCCCCTTACTCGTCTCCATGTCAGGCCAGGGACAGATCCGGATCACCTCCTCCGTTACCGACGGCCATGGTAAGCGGTGAAGGGCACCGGAGCGCAGCGGTAGGGGGGGCCCCTCTCCTGCCGCCGATGATAAAAGTGATCTCGCTGCGAATCTGCTGCAGAGACCACTTTTATCTGAAAGAGGACCGCCGGCTCTTGAAGAGAATACCGGGGTTATGGTAGCTAGCTGCTACGATAACAATGGTATTTCTCTTCAAAGACAGGACATATATAGTCGTCCTGCGGGAAGGAAGTGGTTAATTAAAATGAATTTATTATCTCCCTGCTTGGCCCCTTTCACACGGGCTGTCTGATCAGGTTCACCTGTCAGTTTTTTAGGCGGACCTGATTGGATCCTTAGCGGGAATATGGTGGTCTTGTGTCCCTGCATGGCAGGAAATAAAAGCAGTCACATTCGTTCTAGTCGTCTCTGTGTAAATTTAAGATTGGTTAATTTTTATATTGAAAATAAAGCTTTGTCGGTCGTTTAAAAAAAAAAAAACCTGGCTCCTAGATTCCAAGCAAATTTGTCAAGCCCTGCCCTAGACTATCTCAAAATCTCAACGATAGTAATCCATTCCCTCATTGGCGTGACAATAAATTTTACCCTGAAATCGTTGATATCAAACAAGGGGTTCTCCACTTTTTCTGAGCTTCAATCCAAATATAATCTCCCCTCTTCTGAACTTACAAATTATCTACAAATCAAACACTTTTATACAGAACATTATTCACTAAACTACCAACCCCCCACGACCTTGCTTGAACATATTTGTATAAACACTGCAAGAGATAAAGGTCTGATTTCTCTGCTTTATAGACATATTAACAACAATATGATGCCTGAAAAATCCAAACCAATGTTACAATGGGAATCTGAGTTAGGTTGTACTTTCCCCATAGAAACTTGGAACAAGATGATTGATAACCGCCATAAATGCAATCTAGCAGTCTCGTTTAGGGAAACGCCAACAAAACTATTCTCTAGACTGTATCTGACCCCCTCTATAATACACTCCTTTTACCCGTCAGCCCCTTCAGGATGTTTCAAAGGTTGTTCTGAATCTGGCACATATCTCCATATCTTCTGGAGTTGTAAGCACCTAGATCCAGTATGGAATGCTGCCTCTTTGAAAATAAATTCAATTGCGAAAAAGGGAATCAGTCTTTCACCTCAAATTTGCATATTATATGCGAATATCCCTGACATACCATCCCCATGTGTTAGATTGATTCACTCCTTATTCAGCTCCATTCAGTGGATGATTGCTCTCAACTGGAAATCTAACAACCTACATTGGTCGCAGGTCCTGACTAGGATGGAATTACTTAAATTATCTGAAAGAATTCATCATACTCTACACGATAGTATGCACATTTTTAATGCTAAATGGTTGTATTGGTCTGATAATTAATCATTATACTAATGAGACATATAGATCTCTCACCAACTCCAAAAATAAACACAAACCAGAATCCTTTTCTCATTACTAGGTGATTATACTCTACTTATATGTGATAGTCTGCTACATTTGACTTATATTAGAACTCTCTCTTTCTATTGGTTGTTCAGTGTCTCTGCTTATCGAACATCTTGAGGAATATATACATTACTTTAATGCTTATCTCTGTAATCCTATTTTATACTGTACTCGATGTTTTGTAACCTTTTTATTAATCTTCCAAGTAAAACTTTTGTAAGCAAAAAAAAATTGGCAGGCATAATCCATCTCCACACTATCCAAAACTAAAAAAAAGTTTTGCCTTTAGTTATACGTTTCCTCTTTGTATGTTATTTGGGCTGTTTGAGTTAATCTGAAGTCTATATGTTTGTTTCGGCAGTCTGATTTCCCATTTATTCTGCCTGAGGGTCCTCAAAAGGGTCAGGCTGCTTCTTGATCCACTATTTTGGGGTGGATTTGTCGGCTCATTTCTCAGGACTATGGGTATCAAGGGTAAGGAACCTCCTTTCCTAGTCGATGCTCATTCCACCAGGAGGGTCAGTGCTACCTGGTCTTCTCTTCACATTTTCTAAGTTCTAGCAGATAGATGTTTTTGTCTCTGGGGATGCCAGATTGGGGGGATAGTTTTGCATGATTTTTGGCACGTTGGCCTTGTTGCTGCTGCCTCCAAATCATGTTCAGTGGTTTGGGACAATCCAAGTAGTCATGAATATGAACTTCTCTTATGTACGATTAAGAAAGTAGGATTTTTGGTATAGCTGTAAAATCTTTTTCTTGGAGTACATCAGAGGACAAAGATCTCTTCCCTCTTGTTGTATTCCTCACTGCTTGCTACAAACTGAGGCAGCATAACCCAAGTAATCCTGAATATGACCTCCTCTGTGCCCTACCCGTGATCTAGTACAAGTAAATACAAAATCCTAATTAATAAATTACAACAGAGGCATTAAAATGGTGTCTCCTTTTTTTTTTCCTCAATGCTTTTTTTTTGGCAGCTTGCTTGCCCTTTAATGCAATCTCACAGCAGGTTTTCCTGAGCTGTTAGATCCAGACCTTAGAGTCTTTGTTATCTTTAAATCCTCCTCCTCTCTGTGCATTAGGTGAATTGTTTGTGCGTTCCCCAACCGAAGTTGCAGGAAACGCCTCTCCTTAAAGCGCCGATGTTGGGACTACACATGCCAATAGTACTTGCTATTGTCCTTTAAAAGTGTGCATGTGTAGCGTTTCATTCATTTCCTGTTCATTTCTCCTCCCTCTGTCAATCAATAGTAGGTGAGCGGCACAAACCCCATACATTTCTAGTCGTTCTGTTGGTGCACAGAGTGGCTGGATGAAACAGTGCAATCCTTAGGAGGGAGCGGGCATGCAGTGCTGGCTCTATATGCACAGCACTGGAAATTGGAGCCATCACACAAATGTAAGTGCTATAAAGACTATAAATGAAACAATCCTGTGCTAAAACGGGGGAGGTGCAAATATGAATTCTAAAAGAATCCTTAGATGTAAGTATGGCTCTGTAATGCTGGTTTGTATGATTTGGGTTTAACACTTCAATGTCCACAATCTGGGTCAGAGTTGCACTTTGAAGCAGTTGTCATGTCTAATGTCATTTTCTTTTTTTGTTTCAGTTTAATATTGCTATTGAGAAGTACAACTTGAGATTGTCTGAGAGGAGCTACATTATTGCAGCTGGACATCTGGAAAAGGTATTGGACTTTAAATTCTTGACTACACACCTATTCCAATAACAATTCAATCAGCCAGTGATCTGCTAGTATTATCCTCATCTTCAAGCAGTAAAGTAGACAAGGGTGAATGGGGACAGATGTGGCTCTCTGATTACCTTGCTTCCAGGGCCACGTTGAAGACCTTGCTAGCCTTTCCATAGTATTTATAATTCAGTTGTTGACTAGTAAAACTAGTTTTTGCAAATTAATAACGTGCTGATTTAAAAAAAAAATATATATATATATATATATATATGTATGTGAGAGAGGGCAGAGATGCTGTCTGTGTGAGAAAACGGCATATTTCCTTTAAGAGAATAGTGATGGCTGCACTCCCAGAGCTCCTTAAAACTGTCAGATGTAAATTAAAGAGAGAGTTCCATGAGATGGCAAGCACCTTGTTGGGCATAAATTCCAGTATGTAAGCACATTTTACAAAGTGTCCGAATTTCTTGAGTTCAGCTTTAGCACTACACAGGATTATGACTTTTTACCTAAATGTGAAGCAAAGCAAGAAATGCAAGTGAAAACTGCTCCACAAGATCTAGTTCAAAATTCACATTCTAGATCATTCACCTTCACATGTCAGACAGAACACAAGTGCCGGTCTACACACCTATTGGATATTAATAAATGCTTACATATGGTAGCTATTAGGTGTAGGTATAGTACTAAGGCTCCATTCACACGTGTGCAACTTGTCATGCAACTTTGGATATCAAAGTTACACGACAAGTTATTCCCCATGTTTTCCACAGATAACCATTCAAATATGTGCAACTTAAAGTTGCAGCGACAAAGTAGTTCATGCACCACTTTTGTCTGACTTTCATGCAACTTGGCTTCAATGTTAACCCTCAAAAGTTGCATGAAAGTCATACCTGAATGTTATACAATGCAACAGTTGTCCAATATCACTGGTCTAAGCCAAAGTTGTATCCGAGTCGCAGCCATCCAAAGTTGCACTCCAAAATCTACACAACTTTGGAGTCTTACAAGTGTGAATGGAGCCTTAGTTGAATATTTTGCTCATTGGAATGGACCAGAGTCCTGTAGTGATCAGTATTGGTGTTCTCTGTAGGCACAGAGTTGTCTGAAGATACTGAAGTCTCGGAAAGGCTTTGAGCTGCAGGTGTTGAAATCTCTGGGAATAGAGCTGACTGTACAGAAGCAGAATATGTTGTATCACCTTGGAGAGGAATGGCAGAAACTGGCAGTATGGAAACTTCCGCCGTCCAAAGGTAACAGTAGCCTGCACGCCGCACGTGGTTCATGTAGCGCAATACTTATAAATTTAGGTAGTGATGAGTGTAGTAGTCAGCTAAATGAAGACTGGCTCTTGACTTTCCCAATTAAGTCAGCAACAGATGAATGGACCCTGATTTTATTTTTTATTTTTTTTTATACAATGACCTATAAATAAGTAACTTTAAGCCTATCCAAACCTATGAACAAACATGTAATGTGTTGCAGTTTACCAGTCAATTCCTGCAGCTTATTAAAACATTTTTTTTTCCCGGTGTCCCCTATTTGTTGATTCATTCACCTGTGGTGTTGATTTGTTTTAGAAACTTGTAAAATGTACATACAGTAGACCTGAATTGAGAAGCATATTTACTCTGCCATTGCGGACCTTTCCTCTTGAATAGGAAACTACCTTTTGCTGTCACACTGATATATTGATTTCAGTTTTCTGTATCACCAATAGGAGAAGTAAATTGTAGAAACAAGAAGCTTAGACTTTGCATTGCATTTAAATTTGCGTGCTTGTTTTCAGTGACTGAACTAATTTCAGTTACAGCCAGGTAACTTGTATTTTCAGAAGTAGGTAAGCATTGGTAGCCTCTGTGTTTCCCTTGTACAAGTTTCCATTAAAGAAGCACATAGACAGTTAAGCTCAAAAGTTTGCATACCCTGGCAGAAATGTTGGCGTTAATATTGAAAATATGACTGATCATGCCAAAATACTGTCTTTTATTTAAGGATAGTGATCACATAAAGCCATTGATTATTGCATAGTTTTTTTGAACCCTTTTAAAATCATAATGATAACAGAAATCGCTTTAGTTCATAGTTTTACATACCCTAGAATGTCTGGCCCTGGTACATACACAGTAGGTGGCACACACAGGTTAAAATGGCAATTAAAAGTTAATTTCCAACAATTGTGGCTTTTTAAATCAAAATTAGTGTCTGTGTATAAATGGTCAATGAGTTTGTTAGCTCTCACATGGATGCACTAAGCAGGCTAGATACTAAGCCATGGGGAACAGAAAAGAACAGTCAAAAGACCTGCGTAACAAGGTAATGCAACTTTATAAAGATGGAAAAGGATATAAAAAGATACCCAAAGCCTTTAATATGCCAGTCAGTACTGTTTAATCCCTTTTTAAGAAGTGGAAGATTCGGGGCTCTTTTGATGCCAAGGTCAGGTAGACCCAAGAAAGATTGCAGCCACAACTTGCGGAAGAATTGCTCAGGATACAAAGAAAAACCCACAGGTAACCTCAGGAGAAATGCAGGCTGCTCTGGGAAAAGATGGTGTGGTTGTTTTTAAGGCGTACAATATGATGATACTTGAACTGCATGGTTGAGCTGCCAGAAGGAAGCCTTTACTGTGCCAATGCCACAAAAAAGCAGGCATGAGGCATGTCAATGTGGTGTTGGGCATATTGTAACCAGGCTTTTTTGTGGAACTTGTGCAGTAAAGGCTTCTTTCTGGCAATTTGACCATGCAGCTCTTTTTTGTTCAAGTATCATCGTATTGTGCTCCTTAAAAACAACCACACCATCTTTTTCCAGAGAAGCCTGTATTTCTCCTGAGGTTACCTGTGGGGTTTTCTTTGTATCCTGAACAATTACTGTGGCAGTTGTGGCTGAAATCTTTCTTGATCTACCTGACTTTGGCTTGGTATCAAGAGATCCCCAAATTTTCCACTTATTAAATGATTGAACAGTACTGACTGGCATATTCAAGGCTTTGGATCTATTTTTATATCCTTTTCCATCTTTGTAAAGTTTCATTACCTTGTTACGCAGGTCTTTTGACTGTTCTTTTCTGCTCCCCATGGCTTAGTATCTAGCCTGCTTAGTGCATCCATGTGAGAGCTAACAAACTGACTATACACAGACACTAATTGAGATTTAAAAAGCCACAAATGTGGGAAATTTAACTTTTTAATTGCCGTTTTAACCTTTGTGTGCCCCCTGCTGTGTACGTACCAAGGCTAAACATTCCAGGGTATGTAAGCTTTTCATCAGGGCCATTTGGGCGATTTCTGTTATTATGATTAGGGGGCACTTTAAAGCAAATATATATAATGAAGGTTTTAGGTTGAGGTAAATCTTTCACAGTACAGTTTATGCATTTTTATAAAGTGTCATAGCTGGTCATCAGCAATTTATGTCAAAAACATCATATTGCCGCAGACAGGGAGGACAAGGCATACTCTTTGGCACACAGAAATGGTAGATTGCATTACCTGTTATATGCACTCTCTGCTGGCAAGTCCAAAGACAGGCAGATGATCTCTGTAGTAATGCAGAAGCTCTGGGAGTCAAATTAAAAAATGTACCATGTCCTTATATGTAGCTGAAAGAAGCTACTACCAAATACTGCCTTTTTTTTTTTTTTTTTTTTTATATATATATATATATATATAATTCTGTTTTGTTTTGTTTTTTCCCTGAAGATTATTCAAGTCTGGAAATGATCCTGAAGACTGAGCTGCACTTATGTGCTTTGCCATCAGCTGATGAGTCACCTTCTGAACCAATATTAGGGTCTGTCCTTCAGGCTTTGGCCATCCTAGGAGAGCTAAACACCAAACTTAAGTTCTTCAGTAAGACCAGACAACTTTCTCTAAGACAGATCTATTCTGCAGAATACTTTTCTGTAACTCAATTATTCCTTTTCTATTACAGGCCAGCTA
The DNA here is from genome assembly GCA_037952835.1 of Lithobates septentrionalis. NCBI lineage: Eukaryota > Metazoa > Chordata > Amphibia > Anura > Ranidae > Lithobates > Lithobates septentrionalis. The sequence goes on along the minus strand of JBBDGP010000639.1, from coordinate 2,728,871 downwards.
CTGCTGAATTATATCCTTAAGCCTCTGGTAAAATATCCATCCCTTCACGTTCTGGTGGAGCCTCAACCTCAGGGAGTAATACTTCGTTTTGAAAGCACTAAAACAGAGTTGGAACATCCAACTCCACCTCAGGTGTTCATGAAGCTGATGCTGGTCCTGGAGTTACTACACAAGCACTTACTGGGTATGGCTCTCTCATTTTGAGTTGTTAGAGTGGTAAATCTGCCTTATGATGGGGTTGCTCCATGCAGGCTAGGAAAGCCGGGGTTGGTAGAGAGGCATAATTATTTATCGATAGGCCTTTGGTTTTATAGTTTGCTTGAAAATCCTGCTACAGACAATGTACTGGGATCTGCAACCAATGTTCTCGTCTATATATACCCTCTTCATAGAAGTCTGAGGGAAAATGACGCACAAGCATGCGACAGGTTATTGAAGTTGATTGCACCAAAATGTGGAGGATCATGAACTCCGAGGCATGTGCAGTACAAATTACTACAGAATTTTCTCAGTTGCTTTTATCAGGCAATTTGTGGTACTCAAATTGCTACATTATCCTGTGCATTAGACCTTATTCTCTGTTTATTGTGCAATTGAGTCGTCCTGAATCTATTTAACAGTGGAGTAGTGACTCCTTGGAATGATTTTTTTCTGTGCATTATCTCCTCCAGATGTCCCAGTAGAAAGCCAGAAAGCCCAGGAGGGTAATAAAGTGGTTCTAGCAGAGGTTCTTGGTGATCTGATCTGGGAGGAGATTTCTGAGGCCATCATTAAAGACTGTCTGGTATACTCCATACCTACCAACAGCAGGAAGCTTGAGCAGTATGAGGAGGTATGTATGTTATATTTTGCAAATTAATATCGTTGTCTAGTGTCAGCTGAAGGCTTTCATTTTTTTATTTTTTTTATTCAGGTTATAAAGGCTACAGAAGATTTTGAAAATGCTCTCAAAGGTATGAGATATCTGAAGGGTGATGCAACAGATCTGCTGAAATATGCCCGCAATGTCAATGCCCACTTTGCCAGCAAGAAATGCCAAGATGTGATTGTGATTGCAAGAAACCTCATGACCTCTGAGATACACAACACTGTGAAGGTGAGACATGTACCCTTATATTATTGCTTTGTTTTCAATAGCTTTAAAGTAAACTGGAGCTTAAAGTGGTTCTAAAGGCTCTTTTTTTTTTTTACCTTCATGCATTTAATGTATGAAGTTAAAAAACCTGTGTGCAGCAGTCCCCTCAGCCACCCTAATACTTACCTGAGCCCCATCTAGATCCAGCGATGCGCATCAGAGCCTCAGCTCTCCTGGGTCTCTTCCTCCTCATTGGCTGAGACAATGGCTCCTGCTGCTGTCAATCACGGCGATAGAGCCAATGAGGAGAGAGGGGGCGGAGCCGAGATTTGGCTCCATGTGTGTTCTGGACATGCAGCAGTGGCTTGAGAACGAGCCTGCTTGGGTAACCCATTGCAAGCTGCTTGCTCGGGGGGCACTCGGCACGAGGGAGGGACCTGAGAAGGATCGGGGCTGCTCTGTGCAAAAACATTGCACAGAACAGGTAAGTATAATATGTTTTTTTTTTTTTTTTTTTTTTTTTTTTTTAAAGAAAGCCTTTAATATCACTTGAACCACTTCTGGACCAAGCCTATTTTTGACACTTGCTGTTTACAAGGTAAAATCAGTATTTTTTGCTAGAAAATTACTTAGAACTAAGTATAGGCAAAGACTCTGGAGCATAAAAATGGCGGTCATTGCAATATTTTATGTCCCACGGTATTTGCGCAGTGGTCTTTCAAATGCAATTTTTAATTTTTTTTAATTAAAAAATTAGTAAAATTGGCCCAATTTTTTTCTATAATGTGAAAGATGATGTTACGCTGAGTAAATTGGTGGCCGCGATTGCTCCTGACAGAGCGAGAACAGGGATTTGTGTGTGTAAACACACAAATCCATGTCCTGTCGGGAGAGGAGACAGATTGTGTGTTCCTAATATATAGGAACAACGATCGGTATCCCCCCACAGTTAGAACACACAGTAAGGGAACACATTTAACCCCTTGATCGCCCCCTAGTGTTAACCCCTTCCCTGCCAGTGACATTTACACAGTAATTAGTGCATTCTTATAGCACTGATTTTCTGTATAAATGTCAGTGTTCCCAAAAAATGTGTCTGATGTGTCCGCCGCAATGTCGCAGTTCCGATTAAAAATCGCAGATTCCCACCATTACTAGTAAATAAATAATAAAAATGCCATAAAGCTATCCCCTATTTTGTAGACTTACTAACTTTTGCGCAAACCAATCAATATACCAAAAACATGTAGAAGAATATATAACGGCCTAAACTGATGAAGAATTTTTTTTTACATTTTGGGATATTTATTATAGCAAAAAGTAAATATTGTGTTTTTTTTTCAAAATTGTCGCTCTTCTTTTGTTTTTATAGCGCAAAAAATAAAAACCACAGAGGTGATCAAATACCACCAAAAGAAAGCTCTATTTGTGGGAAAAATAGGTCATACATTTTGTTTGGGTACAAAGTCGCAATTGTCAGTTAAAGCGATGCAGTGCCGTATCGCAAAAAATGGCCTGGTCAGGAGGGGGGGGGGGATGGGGGGTTAAATCCTTGATACAGGAATCCTCTGCTGGAGACAGCATATGCATTTTTGACTTATTGGGACCTGCGGCTTAGAGTTAGGTCCTCCTTTCAAAGGTGGACTCGCCGACTCTTGAGAAAGGATGACTTGTTTTGTCTCTAATCAGGAGAACACTTTTTTTTCCTCCTAGACCCTTTTTCTCATGGTCAGGTAGGACAATTCCTCATCAGGAGTCTCATTTTCATCTTCATTCTTGTCTACTCTTGTAGGGGCACTTTCCATGCATGCAATCTCTTTAGTCACAGGGGTCTCGGGAGTTACTTTACACGCCTTGTGTGCTGTGTTGTGCCTAGAGAAATTGGTTGTCAGGCCAGACCACCCCTTTTTAGACATGAAGTTCTCATCCCCTTGATGCTAGATGTTGGGGGTGCAGTTTTTTGTTTCTTTTTAAATGGTTTTCAATGGAGACTTCTAGGTTTAAATTTATTTTTACCTAGTGCTGTTTTTTTTTTTTTTCTTATTTTAGATTACGCCAGACTCCAAAGTAATACTGCCAAAACTCCAAAGCCCTGGTGGAGAGAAGGTGAAGATACAGAAGAGCCCTTCACATGAACCGTCAGCTCTAGAAAATGAATTCAAGCTCAGCCAACACACCTTCTCTTTGCCTACCTGCAGGATCAGTGAGTCTGTTCAAAAACTGATCCAGCTTGCTTACCAGACCCTCTCTGAAGCCACTGCCAGCAATCCACCTTGGTAAGGCGGCAATGCATTGAAGCTAGCCTCCGCTTGCAAACATTAATAAAAAAAGCTTATTTGTGACATACAACTAAAAGATTTTGTGCCTAGACATGGTATTATTTTTACAAAACTCAATTAGGCTTGTCCATGATTTATAAATATATGCAGTTTTAACACCGAATACACCCAGTGAACTATGTGGTGAAATTGGCTCTGGCCAAAGTCAGAGAAAAAGGAATTTTGTTTGCTTGTATATTCTTTCAAATGTCATACAGTAATTTTTCTTGTATGACCAATCATGTCAAGATGATTTACTCCTGTATTTTTCAAATGTCATATTTTCCCAAAACAGCCAAAAAAAAAAAAAAAAAAAAAGTTAAACTTCGATCTTAATTGTCTGTCTGTACATTTCAACAGGTCATTTTTATTGCCTGAATGTATTAGGTTGAGGGAAAAATGTAACCCCCCCAGTGGCAGAAACCATAACCTCTAAGACATTCTTGTACAAGTCTTTTCTCCTACTTTTCTTAATTTTTCTAAGACTGTCAGTAATTAATGATCAATTATGTTAAATGGTAACTTTGCATTTTCGGGAATATAGTATGTTTTTTTTACTTTTCACTTAAAAAAACATCAAATCCTCCATTTTGGTCAAGGGTGTCCACACTTTTTGCATTCACTCTCGTGATATTCTTGCATGAATATCAATTTCTGTTAAAGGAAATCTGTCCTGAAAGAAATATAGGAGGTGCCATTGCTGCTTTCCTTCTGAACACGTTAGTTCCCTGGCTCTTATGCTGTCCCTTTTGGCTTCAGTACTTTCTGTAAGCCAGAAGAGTATGGAGTTCATGTGCTGTACGTGTTTTGTGGGTCTGCGATTCAAATTATTGAAGACGAGCAACTAGTGTTTTCAGACCGGGACCAGCAATGGTAATATTTATCTCCTTACAAGTGTCCTTTAAATCTAACTGTCCTACCTCATTTTGAAAGCAGCAGCTTATATGACCCATGACGACCACATTGAGACTTTGGATAAATCTTGTACTTTCTTGCTTTTTTTTTTTTGCCAAGTGATACCTGTGCATGTTTTTATGCTTATGTTTAGTAGTTGTAATTTATTTTCTCCACCACCTTCCCTTCTTTCTAGCTCCATCCAGCTATTCTACACTGTCAGAAACATTTTTCATCTGTTCTATGATGTTGTCCCAACGTATCACAAGTGAGTGTTCCAGCATCCTCATGAACCTCATGGCTTAAACTGTTTGCATGAACTGTGCTGATTTTTGTGCTTGGGTGATTGTAATATGCGCCATGTATTTTCTTTTTTTTTCCTGCTTACATTTGCAGCAGCATTTCCCAGTGCCACTGAAGGTCTCGATTTCATGGAAGGAGGTGGGGTACTGGCAATATTTTAAAAGCAAGCATACAAATGGCCTATGTTTTGAGACCAGCACTAAAACCTATAATGGGGAGATTATATAAAAGTAGGGCTAGCGCAAAACTGGGAAAATCTGCAATTTAGCATTTTGTGATTATAAATAATCTTGTCACTCATTTATTTCACAAACCTTGCATGTTGAAAATATGTTTGCAGTTTTTGGAAAAATATACAGTGCCTTGCGAAAGTATTCGGCCCCCTTGAACTTTTCAACCTTTTGCCACATTTCAGGCTTCAAACATAAAGATATAAAATTTTTATTTTTTGTGAAGAATCACCAACAAGTGGGACACAATTGTGAAGTGGAACGAAATCTATTGGATTGTTGAAACTTTTTTAACTAATAAAAAAATGAAAAGTGGGGCGTGCAAAATTATTCGGCCCCCTTGCGTTAATACTTTGTAGAGCCACCTTTTGCTGCGATTACAGCTGCAAGTCGCTTGGGGTATGTCTCTATCAGTTTTGCACATCGAGAGACTGAAATTCTTGCCCATTCTTCCTTGCAAAACAGCTCGAGCCCAGTGAGGTTGGATGGAGAGCGTTTGTGAACAGCAGTTTTCAGCTCTTTCCACAGATTCTCGATTGGATTCAGGTCTGGACTTTGACTTGGCCATTCTAACACCTGGATACGTTTATTTTTTGAACCAATCCTTTGTAGATTTTGCTGTATGTTTGGGATCATTGTCTTGTTGGAAGATAAATCTCCGTCCCAGTTTCAGGTCTTTTGCAGACTCCAACAGGTTTTCATCCAGAATGGTCCTGTATTTGGCTGCATCCATCTTCCCCTCAATTTTAACCATCTTCCCTGTCCCTGCTGAAGAAAAGCAGGCCCAGACCATGATGCTGCCACCACCATGTTTGACAGTGGGGATGGTGTGTTGAGTGTGATGAGCTGTGTTGCTTTTACGCCAAACATATCGTTTTGCATTGTGGCCAAAAAGTTCGATTTTGGTTTCATCGGACCAGAGCACCTTCTTCCACATGTTTGGTGTGTCTCCCAGGTGGCTTGTGGAAAACTTTAGACGAGACTTTTTATGGATATCTTTGAGAAATGGCTTTCTTCTTGCCACTCTTCCATAAAGGCCAGATTTGTGCAGTGTATGACTGATTGTTGTCCTATGGACAGACTCTCCCACCTCAGCTGTAGTTCTCTGCAGTTCATCCAGAGTGATCATGGGCCTCTTGGCTGCATCTCTGATCAGTCTTCTCCTTGTCTGAGCTGAAAGTTTAGAGGGACAGCCAGGTCTTGGTAGATTTGCAGTGGTCTGATACTCCTTCCATTTCAAAATGATCGCTTGCACAGTGCTCCTTGGGATGTTTAAAGCTTGGGAAATCTTTTTGTATCCAAATCCGGCTTTAAACTTCTCCACAACAGTATTACGGACCTGCCTGGTGTGTTCCTTGGTCTTCATGATGCTCTCTGCGCTTTCAACAGAACCCCGAGACTATCACAGAGCAGGTGCATTTATACAGAGACTTGATTACACACAGGTGGATTCTATTTATCACCATCAGTCATTTAGGACAACATTGGATCATTCAGAGATCCTCGCTGAACTTCTGGAGTGAGTTTTCTGCACTGAAAGTAAAGGGGCCGAATAATTTTGCACGCACCACTTTTCAGTTTTTTAATTGCTAAAAAAGTTTAAAATATCCAATAGATTTCGTTCCACTTCACAATTGTGTCCCACTTGTTGGTGATTCTTCACAAAAAATTAAAATTTTATATCTTTATGTTTGAAGCCTGAAATGTGGCAAAAGGTTGAAAAGTTCAAGGGGGCCGAATACTTTTGCAAGGCACTGTATTTAAGTCAGTAGTCCATTTACTACAGGTTTTAAAAATATCTTCAGAACTGCTGCACAAAGTTGAGCCCTGGTTTAGATCTAATTGTATATGAAAGGGACTCTAATAGAGGCAAAACGCCATGTACATAAAATCCCAACTCAAAACTGCGATTTGATGGTGATACTATCCGCAGTGAAAAAATTATATAACGAAAAAGCGAGATATCTTTCAAAGAACAAATTCCAATATATCAAAAAAAGCCTGCGCTAGAAACAGTGCTAATTTAAAACATATGTATATCAAAATTATTCCAAGTGTAAATTGAGTGATACAATGATAGTGAAAATTTAATACTCTATTTCTATTTTACCACCTGTGAAGAACAAAGTCCAAATGTAGATGCAGCAAAGAAGCGGTCCTGCCCATCCTGGAACACGCAATGACGTCAGCACGTCGCTCTGCCATACGCATTTCGTGACGCATGGCGACACAAGTGACAAATCGCGTAGGGCGGGGCGACATGCTGACAGCATTACGTGTTCCAGGAAGTGCGGGATGCTTCTTTGCTGTTGTGTGCTGTATTGCTGATCTTTATTCAGTTGTGTGCATTGTCCAATAGACAACAACATCACACACACACACATCTACCTAGCTACCTACCTTCCTGTTAGGAGAAGCACCAGTGATTTTGGGAACAAATGGTTGCATACGATTTTTCAGGCCATTTGAGGGGTGTGGAGGGGACATCGGATAACACAAGGCAAATTTCATCTGGTTCCTAATGAACTAGTTAAAACTTGCTCTTTGTGTGGCCCTACTGGCACCCTCCTGCAGTAACAGAGGGGGAATGGAGCGCTGACAGGTGGTGCTGTTAGACAGGTATGGGGCAGTGGTGTGGGAAATCGGGTATATCCAGGGGGTAACAAACATTTAAAAAACAGTTTAAAAATAGTCTAGGCATATATGATGAGCGTCAGCCAGCTTCTAAGAGTAGAAGGGACTCTGTGGTATGAGAAAACAGAAAAAAGGCAGCGCTGCTCTAAGGGTAGTAGATTAGTAAAAACAAGTCTTTAATAATATAAATTATGCACTCGCATTTGAATAATAAAAACAGGAATGAGTAAGTTCTCCTGGGCATCGCAGAGTCTCATCTGGTTCCAGCTGGGCTGTGGTGGGGCCGGCCTCGGCCGCTTCCAGTGGTGTCTGTAAACCTGAGGCGTGGGATTCCCTCAGGCAGCGCGTCAGCAGGTACGTAGGATGATAACGTCAGGTGAAGGAGAGCGGGGGGCGTGGCCGTAGCGCTCGCGTCTGACGAAGGAGCACGCATGCTCCGAGCGCGAGCGCTACGGCCACGCCCCCACTCTCCTTCACCTGACGTCATTATCCTACGTACCTGCTGACGCGCTGCCTGAGGGAATCCCACGCCTCGGAGCTACGGACACCACCGGAAGCGGCCGAGGCCGGCCCCACCACAGCCCAGCTGGAACCAGGTGAGACTCTGCGATGCCTAGGAGAACTTACTCATTCCTGTTTTTATTATTCAAATGTGAGTGCATAATTTACATTATTAAAGTCTTGTTTTTACTAATCTACTACCCTTAGAGCAGCGCTGCCTTTTTTCTGTTTACTGACACCCTCCTGCCTGACCTTTTTTAATCAAAGGACCCAAGCAGAAAATTGTTGGCTGAACAGTGCTTGCATCCAATCCTATACTGGCACAGTTTGGGTATTTTGACAGCTAGTGGTGCCGGCTGTCAGAATACATTGACTGCAGCGGCAGACTCGTCCATCCACTCTATATAGTGTGCATGGAGGAATCAGCCTGCAGGCTGAATGGGGAAAAAAATCAGTTTGCATGGCTAGCTTTAGGCTGGGTTCACCCTATTGCGAATTGGATGTGGAGTTTCTCTACATCCAATTTGCATATCAGAAGATTGTGACCGGCTCTCTATGGAGCCTGTTCACAGATCTTTGCAGCGGCTCCAATTCGAAATGCACAGGAGCCCTGTGTGTCTTTTGGTCCATTTCAGGTCCAAATTTGGCTTAAAATTTCTAAACGCCGGTTTCAGCTTTTAAAAACGTGTTCAGCAGAGTTTGCACCGTCATCTCGTGTGCATGAGGCCTAATTTTTCAATCAAGGGATCTAGGATGACATATTGGGGGTTATTTACTAAAGGCAAAGCCACTTTGCACTACAAGTGCACTTGGAAGTGCAGTCTCTGTAGATCTGAGGGGAAGATCTGCTGATATTATCATCCAATCATGTGCAAGCAAGAATGCTGTTTTTTATTTTCCTTGCATGTCCCCTTCAGATCTACAGCGACAGCACTTCCAAGTGCACTTGTAGTGCAAAGTGGCTTTGCCTTTAGTAAATAACCCCCAATGTGTCATCCTAGATCCCTTGATTGAAAAATTAGGCCTCATGCACACGAGATGCCGTTGCAAACTCTGCTGATGTTTTTAAAAGCTGAAACCGGCGTCTAGAAATGCCCGTTTTGCCGCGTTTGCATGCCGCGTTTAGCTGCGTTTTACCGCGTTTGCGTCTAGAAGCGGCTGCAGAGAATGACATTCTGTGACCCTACTTTGGGGCCATGTATCTGGGGCCACTTAATGCTAGGAACCCCAAATTTGGTGTGCTAACACAGTTTGACTAACACTATAACATACACAAATTTGGGGTTCCTAGCACTAAGTGGCCCCGAAATACGGCGCCCCAAAGTCGGGTTGCAAAATGTCAAGCACTTCTGCAGCAGAGAATGACATTTTCCGACCCGAATTTAGGGCCCCATATCTCGGGGTCACTTGGTGCTAGGAATTTGGCTATGTTATAGTGTTAGTCCAGCTGTGTTAGCATGCCAAATTTGGGGTTCCTAGCACCAAGTAGCCCCAAGATATGGGGCCCCAAATTCGGGTCGCCAAATGTCAAGCGCTTTTCTGCAGCAGAGGAAGACATTTTGTGACCCGACTTTTGGGGCCCCATATCTCGGGGCCACTTGGTGCTAGGAACCCCAAATTTGGATATGTTGTAGTGCTAGATATGGGGCCCCAAATTCAGGTCATAAAATGTTCCTTTTAAAAACACTTATAAACGCAAACGCGGCTAAACGCGGTACCGCGTTTAGCCGCATCTGGCGTCTAAAGCGTGGAAAACTTTTGCGTCTGAACCCATTTTTTTGCTTCTGGAAAAACGAGGTTAAACGCAACTGCCTAAAAACGCCAAAAAACTAGACTGTGTACATGGACACATAGGATAACATTGAATGGGTTCAGGGGCAGTTGAAAAAAAGTGTCCAACTGCCTCTGAACGCGCATTTAAGAGCGTATCGTGTGCATGAGGCCTACAAGATGCTGGATGGAAAATTGTCAGTCAAACCGCACTTGCATCCAATTAGATGTAAGCATTGTCTGGGTATTTCCTTCATCTGTGCTGTTTAGCGTGGATGGGGGAAAGTGTAATGCCCTGTACACACGGTCGGACGTTGATCGGACATTCCAACAACAAAATCCATGGATTTTTTCCGACGGATGTTGGCTCAAATTTGTCTTGCATACACACGGTCACACAAAGTTGTCGGAAAATCCGAACGTTCTGAACGCGGTGACGTAGAACACGTACGTCGGGACTATAAACGTAGCAGTAGCCAATGGCTTTCGTCTCTTAATTTATTCTGAGCATGCGTGGCACTTTGTGCATCGGATTTGTGTACACATGGTCGGAATTTCCGACAACGGATTTTGTTGTCGGAAAATTTTATAGCAAGCTCTCAAACTTTGTGTCGGAAATTCCTATGGAAAATGTATGATGGAGCCCACACACGGTCTGAATTTCCGACAACAAGGTCCTATCACACATTTTCCATCGGAAAATCCGACCGTGTGTACAGGGCATTAGACCTTTTTTTTTTTTTTTTTCGCTCACAGGCAAATGTGTATGGCAAGAATAAAGTGGAGTTCCACTCGTTCTTCTGTTTGTTAAAAGTCTAAAAGTCTACAGCTACAAATAGTGTAGCTGCTAACTAGGGCTGGGAGATTTTCTTAAAAAAAAAAAAAATCTGTGATTTTTCTAAAAAAGAACTTGATTCACGATTTGAATCAAGTTTTTTTTTTTTTTTTTTTTTTTTTTGTGGACACCGCGCCTGTCCCGAGGAGCTGCAGGCAGGAGTTTTTAGTCGAGGCTGCGGCGTCCGGTCTCGAAGACTAGGCCGAAGCCGCAACCTCGCCTAAAAACTCCTGCCCGCAGCTCCTCGGGACCGGCGCGGTGAAAGAAAAAAAAATCGATTTGCTTAAATTTTTTAATCGATTTGACCTCTTCACTCGCTTCAAGATTTAAATCGATTTTCTTCCCCAGCCCTACTGCTGACTTTTTTTAATAAGAACACACATACCTGTCCCACGGTCCAGCAATGCGGCCCCCCGAAGCCTCGCTTCTCTCCCTCTCTTCTCCGCGGAGCCGGAATTGCAAGTATGGGCACCCGGTTGTCACATCTTTCGACTTCACAGCCGGGTGCGCATGTGCGAGTCGCAATGCGTGTCCTGAATGGCAGAGCAGTCTTCTGGGACCTGTAACGTGTCCCAGAAGATTGCGGGGAGGAAGGGGGAGAAGAGGAGTTGCCTAGGCGGCGTGGGCGGAAGTGGGAACTGGGTAACTGTCAAAACTAGGTACCCCCCCCCAAAAAAAAAAAAAACTCAGGGGGTGAGAAGTCCTTAAATCGGATGTTCCACTTTTGGGTGGAACTCCGCTTTAAGTCGGTGAGTAGTAGAGTAATCTTGCTAGCTGTGCATGCAGGGTGCTGGGTGCTGGAGGTCTGACACTCATGAGTTTGGGTGAACAGAATTACAAATCCTTTGGCAGATGTTACCTATGTATAGCAGGATATCTGCGCTAATTCCCAATAGACAAACAAAACTGTGCATATATATAAATATGTCAAATATATGTATGATAAAGACAGCGCTGCATCTAAAAAAAACCCCTAAATATTCAGTCCATAAACGTGTACAACTAATAAAGATGCATCCAAAAAATCAAATAAGGAGGCATATATAAATGCCAGCATGTGCTATAATAAATGAATGGTGCTTAAAAATGCTGAAATGAAAATAACAAATAATGATAAAACTGTGTAGTCCAAAAAGTGCTTGACCCAATGTGAACAAAATAAGTAAAACAGCGCTGCTTACCAGATGTGATGGATCTCAAATTATAGAGATCAGATCACACACAGGAAGGATCACCAGTGATGTGGTTTCTCTCTCAAGAGGGATTGAAGAGTGAGACTCTTTAATCCCTCTTGAAAGACACCACATCACTTTTTTTCACATAGCAAGGTACTGACTCGTGCCAGGACCATTGAAAACGACCTTTAACCAATCACAGAAGGCTCTGAGAGGAGTATTTCAGCAGAGAAAAGCCGCTGCAGGAGGAGGGATCCCGTGATTGGAAAAGTCAGTGGATACAACTCTTTTGGCCAAGTGATCCTTCCTGGTGTGTGTCTATCCGATCTCTATAATTTGAGATCCATCACATCTGTTAAGTGGCGCTGTTTTACTTACAGATATTACCTATTGGCTGCTTCTCTCTTTGGGAGTCAAGTTGCAGGATATTCCTGTCATAGCTCCTTCTCACCTTGTAATTTTGGGGGGGTGGTGGTTCTGTCCTGCTTAGTGGGCGGCACAGTGTAGTGGGTAGCACTTTCGCCTAGCAGTAAGAAGGGTCGCTGGTTAGAATCCCAACCACGACACTACCTGCCTGGAGTTTGCATGTTCTCCCTGTGCCTGCGTTGGGTTTCCTCCGGGTACTCCGGTTTCCTCCCACACTCCAAAGACATGCTGGTAGGTTAATTGGATCCTGTCTAAACTGGCCCTAGTATGTATGAATGTGAGTTAGGGACCTTAGATTGTAAGCTCCTTGAGGGTAGGGACTGATGTGAATGTACAATGTATATGTGAAAGCGCTGCGTAAAATTGACGGCGCTATATAAGTACCTGAAATAAATAAATAAATAGTATTGCCACTCATACTTTGCTTTTCCACTGTATAGATCCCTTGGGAATAAAAAGCAGGACATTGTAGGCTTACACAGACAGGTTTAACCTTTAACCAAATTTTAAAGGTACAAGCTTCTTGTTTCTGCGTGAGGCAACCCAGTGCGGATGTCTTTTTTGAAGATAAATCTGGAAACCTGCATTAAGTAAATTGCCTTTCTTGTAGCAATGACATTATTCTCAGCAGTAATATTTTACTATAGAAACACTCTAAAAAACCAGTGTGAGTGAGCAGCTGCTATATGAACAGTTATAACAAATCTTCTGCGTTTGGCCTGATAAAAGGCATGCAATAGTGTTAGAAGCGTTTTTCTCCTGTTCTGTGCAAACACGTTCTACAGTACAGAAGGCTGGGTGTTTGTTATCTCAGTAGTTTTGCTGAGAATTTTACAGTTTGTACCATATGGTAGAATAGACTTTAGGCTTTGTAGGTATTGCTGAGCTTTTGTCACACTAAATGGTGACAGACAATGGTGGTGCAATATTAGAATTTGCTAAATATTCATTAACCATGTAGATGACGGAGGTCAGGTAACAAGTGTTTGCATTATTGTGGCTACCAGTTAAAGCAGACCTTCTCTAGATGTTAAAGGCTTACTATATTATTGTTCTGGGGGATTTAATAAAGCATTAAAGTGATTGTAAAGGCTGAAGGTTTCTTTCTAGGTAAAAAAAAACTTCAGTGCAGCTCCCTCCTCAAGCTTTCCCTGCCCCCACACACTAATGCCCTGTACACATAATAGGATTTTCCGACAATAAAATCCATGTTTTTTTTTTCTGACGGATGTCGGCTCAAACTTGTCTTGCATACACACGGGCACACAAATCTTGTCGGAAATTTCGAGCGTCAAGAACGCGGTGACGTACGACGAGCCGAGAAAAATTAAGTTCAATAGCCAGCGCGGCTCTTCTGCTTGATTCCGAGCATGCGTGGAACTTTGTGCGTCGGAATTGTGTACACGATCGGAATTTACGAAAACAGATTTGGTTGTCGGAAAATTTGAGATCCAGATCTCAAATTTTGTGTGTTGGAAATTCCGATGGAAAATGTCCGATGGAGCCTACACATGGTCGGAATTTCCAACAACAAGCTCCCATCGAACATTTCACATCGGAAAATCCTATCGCGTGTAAGGGGCATTACAGTGAGGGAAAAAAATTATTTGATCCCCCACTGACAAATGATTAGTCTATAATTTTAATGCTAGGTTTATTTTAACAGTGAGAGACAGAATAACAAAAATATCCAGAAAAACAAATTTCAAAAAAGTTACAAATTGGTTTGCTTTTTAAAGCGGAGTTCCGCTTAAAAAAATTAATAAAAGTCAGCAGCTACAAATACTGCAGCTGCTGACTTTTAATAATCAGACACTTACCTGTCCCAGGGTCCAGCGATGCAAGGGATCGAAGCCCCGCTCGTCTCCCCCCTCTGCTCGGTGGTGCCGGCATTATTGTAACTGTGCGGGCACCCACTGCGCATGCGCGAGCCGTGAGCCGTGACTGGGCGCTCAATCATCTGGGACCTGTGACGTGTCCCAGATGATTGCCTAGAGGGAGGGGGGAGAGGTGATCTTCCTTCCGGCGCAGAGGGTGAAAAGAGGGTATCCGCCCCCCCCCCCCCCCCAAAAAAAATGACATGCTAAATGTGGCATGTCAGGGGGTCACCTTCTCTTAAAGCGGAAGTCCCATTTTTGGGTGGATTTCCACTTTAATGAGTGAAATAACTATTTGACCCCTTCACAAAACATGACTTGGTACTTGGTTGCAAAACCCTTGTTGGCAATCACAGAGGTCAGACATTTCTTCTTGTTGGCCACCAGGTTTGCACACATCTCAGGAGGGATTTTGTCCCGCTCCTCTTTGCAGATCCTTTCCAAGTCATTAAGGTTTCGAGGATGACATTTGGTAACTTGAACCTTCAGCTCCTTCCACATATCTTCTATGGGATTAAGGTCTGGAGACTGGCTAGGCCACTCCAGGACCTTAATGTGCTTCTTCTTGAGCCACTCCTTTGTTGCCTTAGATGTGTGTTTTGGGTCATTGCCATACTAGAATACCCATCCACGATGCATTTTCAATGCCCTGGCTGAGGGAAGGAGGTTCTCCCCCAAGATTTGATGGTACATGGCCCTGTCCATGTCCCTTTGATGCTGTGAAGTTGTCCTGTCCCCTTGGCAAAAAAAACACAAAGCATAATGTTTCCACCTCCATGGTGGGGATGGTGTTCTTGGGATCATAGGCAGCATTCCTCCTCCTCCTCCTCCTCCTCCTAACACTGCGAGTTGAATTGATGTCAAAGAGCTTGATTTTGGTCTCATCTGACCACAACACTTTCACCCAGTCCTCCTCTAAATCATTCAGCAGTACTAAGTACCAAAATAGAATCTATCACGTGGTCTGATCACGCCCCTATAGTGATGCGATACGCCATCGCTGACCCGCACATGACTCAGCGTCCACCATGGCGATTGAATGAGAGCCTACTGCAAGACCCTGAGGTTTGTGCTGATATACTGCGGGAGATTGGGTGTTACTTTAAATCTAACAACACCCCTGGCAGCGACGCTGGTTTGGTATGGGAGGCACATAAGGCCGTGATCCGGGGCGTGTTTATTAAACATGGCTCTAGATTGAAACGCCAAAGAACGGAACAATTAACCACATTACTCCAGAAACTGCAGACACTTGAAACAAGACATAAAACAATGCCGACAAGGGAACTAGGGAACGAGCTTGACACCACTCGTAGACAGGTCACAGACATGCTACACTTCAAAGCTAAAGCGGCATTGCAGATATGCCGAAAGAAATTCTATGAGTCTGGCAACAAATGTGGGCGGATGCTGGCCCGTTCCCTACAACAACAAAAATTAGCGTCATACATACCGCAGATCAAATCTCCCTCCGGCAAGACAGCGTCACTACCCAAACACATCACAGAAGAGTTCAGAAACTACTACAATTCCTTATACAACCTACACACAACACTACCCGATACAGACAATACACCTGCATACATAGCCTCATCACTGATGCCAACCTTACCGACCGAGGCCAGAGAACTACTTGAGGAACCCATCACATTAATCGAACTACAATCGGCTTTCAACTCCACCAAACAGGGGAAAGCACCGGGACCGGATGGCTTGACCATTACCTACTATAAGACCTTTTTTGCATCCCTAGGCCAATACCTCATTAAACTATTTAATGATCTTGGCTCAGGCTCAAAGTTACACCCCTCTACACTTCAGGCGCAGATCTCAGTAATACCCAAAGAGGGCAAGGACCCCACACAGTGCAGCAGCTACCGCCCGATATCCCTGTTAAACACCGACCTAAAACTCTTCACAAAGATTATTGCCTCTAGACTACAGTATCATTTACCACAACTCATACATCTGGACCAGGTGGGGTTCGTGCCGACCAGAGAGGCCAGGGACAACACCATTAAGGTTCTGAACTTAATCCATATAGCGAATAGAGACAAGGCGCCCAGTATTTTCCTTAGTACGGACGCTGAAAAAGCGTTTGATCGCATACGGTGGAAATTCTTGTTCGAAACATTGAAGCACATCGGAGTGAGAGAAAAGCTGTTCAATTGGATATCTGCAGCATACTCGAATCCGTCAGCTAGAGTCAGGGCTAATGGTGTTGTCTCGGATCCCTTTCCAATACTAAACGGTACCAGGCAGGGATGCCCACTCTCACCTTTACTCTTTGCCCTAACACTGGAACCCTTCCTCTGCCATGTGAGACTAAATCCAGACATTACGGGGATCGCAGTGCAGAGTACTCAATATAAAGTGTCTGCGTACGCAGATGACCTGATGTTCTCGATTACTAATCCAACTGTCTCACTTCCGAACTTAATGAAGGATTTCGAGACTTATGGCCATCTTTCTAACCTAAAAATAAACTTCAACAAATCCGAAGCAATGGGTATAGAGATACCACAGACCCAACTCACGCACTTTAAGAACACCTTCCATTTCAAATGGACGGACAAGGCCTTGAAATACCTAGGCACTTATATCCCTTCAACACTCTCCCAACTCTTCAAACTCAACTTCCCGCCCTTACTGAACACCGTCCAAAAACTACTCAATAGCTGGAAAAACGGTTTACATTCCTGGTTGGGACGTTGTAACATACTAAAGATGATGATACTTCCCAAATTTCTTTACCTATTACAGGCCTTACCTATACACATTCCCGCAGCCTACTTTAGACAAGTACATTCCCTATTCCTGACTTTTCTGTGGGCAGGGAAAAAACCACGCCTCCCAAGACAAACACTTTCTCTACCAAAACAACATGGAGGATTGGCCATGCCGGAGATCAAAACATACTACCTTGCAGTACACCTGAGTAGGCTTATCGATTGGTGCCGACATAGGGAAACCAAATTATGGGTGCAATTAGAGCAAGCGCAAGCTGAGATTCCCATTCATAGAGCCCCTTGGTGTAGCTCAACACTCCCCCCACGAATACGATCCCACCCAATGATCGGGAACACTACGAAAACGTGCGCACGCCTAATAACAAAAACATCTCTCTCCACTAGGAACTCACCACTGAGGCCCATACTGGGAAACCCTCAATTTATACCAGGAATAACAGACCCCACATTCCACGTGTTGAGAGACGCGGGGAGATATCAAGCCTCCCATTTTAGTAATGGGGGAAGATGGGTGACCCCAGCCGAGCTTTCGGACCCGAACGGCTTCTACCGTTTGGATTTCCTGAGGGCTAACCAACTCTCACACTTTCTTAACAGTCTGACCCCCTTAACGGTAAACGACCCACCCCTCACTACCTTTGAAGAAATCTGTACGGAAAGCGGAGTGCTCTCGCACACACTATCTCTGACCTATAACTTGCTCATCACACCACCAGGGGACTACCAACATCCTAGCTTTGCTAAATGGGAGAAAGACCTAAATTGCCACTTTACTTCACAAAAACGATCACACATCCTCCAATTCATACATAAATCATCCATATGCACTAAATTTCAAGAAACTAACTACAAAATATTTACAAGATGGTACAGAACACCAGCACTGCTACACAAACTTTTCCCTGAGACATCGAAACTATGCTGGAGATGCCAACAAGACACAGGCACACTAATACACATTTTTTGGTCCTGCTCCCGGATAAGGCCTTTCTGGGAGGAAGTTCGCAAGATAGTACAAAAGTTTACTGACCGCAATGTCCCTGACGACCCGGCATTCTTCCTCTTACACACTACAGATACACCTGCCCGTGTATACAAAAGGTCAATCATACGCCACCTACTTGATGCAGCTAAAGTATGTATCCCCCTCAACTGGAAATCACCTAACCCGCCCTCCATCTCCTGTTGGCTTAGGAAAATAGACGAAATCAACAAATTTGAAGACCTGATTCTTACGAATCAAAATAGAGGAGAATCATACACTAGGACCTGGCTCCTATGGAATATGTTTCAATACTCAGAGGAGGGGCAAACCCTCCGCAGAGAAGACACAGGTACCTAATATGGGCCGAAATCCATTATTAGAAATTACGAATGGTCTCAATGGAATAAACTGAGGACTCCATGTTCGCGAATACTCCCCCCCCCCCCCCCCCCCCCTCTTTTCTCTCTCTTTCCTCTCCTCCTACTTCTTTCTCTATGAAAATGAGAAAATGGAAAGATGCAGGATTCACAAAGGGCCATCTTAAAGACCTTTGTACTCCTATTTGCATTAGAGGACTATAATAAGATAAGGTTTCAATATGAGAAACACGGTCAACATTCATAGTATCTAAATTTGGAGACAGTACAAATTCCGATTTATCTGACAGTTATCAACTTCAACTAGTACTAAAAAAAAAAAAAAAAAAATCATTCAGATGTTCATTAGCAAGCTTCAGACGGGCCTGTACATGTGCTTTCTTGAGCAGGGGGACCTTGCGGGCGCTGCAGGATTACAGTCCTTCACGGAGTAGTGTGTTAATTGTTTTCTTGGTGACTATGGTTCCAGCTGCCTTGAGATCCTCTCTACTGGCATTGGGCTTTCATTTTTTTGCCTAAAGTCAATTGGAAATTGTATATTTATCTGAGACTATCCTGTCCGTATGGTGACCATGTTGTGTGATTTTACTGCAAACCGAACAGTGTTGTCATCCGGTTAAAAAAAATTATTAAAAGCCAGCAGCTACAAATACTGCAGCTGCTGACTTTTAATAAACGGACACTTACCTGTCCAGGGGTCCAGCGATGTCGGAAGCCGAGCAATAGCTCGGCTTTCGGCTGCTGCTGCCGCCCATTTTGGTGAGGGAATAAGGAAGTGAAGCATTGCGGCTTCACTTCCCCGTTCCCTACTGCGCATGCGCGAGTCACGCTGCACATCCTAAGTGGTCCCCGCTATCTCCTGGGACCTGTGTGTTTCCCAGGAGACAGCGGGAGGGGGCGTGACTCCCGCGGGAGTCTATTCCCGGAAGTGGGTGCAGATACCTGTCTAATACAGGTATCTGCACCCCCCTCCCCCCTGAAAGGTGCCAATTGTGGCACCGGAGGGGGGGAGGCGGAATCGGATGAGTGGAAGTTCCACTTTTGGGTGGAACTCCGTGTAACAGACCTAGCCGGGAGAGAGACTTTTGGAGGGGACTGAATGCTAGCCTCTTGCCGATCGATCGTGGGCCCTGGCATTTGGGGGAACGGTGCTCTTTGTGAGCTGTATGCCTAGGGACCCTTGAGGTGGTATTACTGTGGATTCAGGTCCTGGTCCCCCAGGACACACAGACTCTGGGGACCCTGGATTTGCCATATTAGAAATAGTGGCTGATTCATAATGCTGGGTCAAATACTGTTAGGAGATGCTGATGTAAATTCCAGCCACCTGTCTGTCTTTTGCCTGCTAGAATGTGTATTGTAAATAAGTCTCTAGTATGGGATCTAAGAGTCATTAGATCCCCATTGTTTGTGTTAATTAACTCTGCTATTGTGTGAAGAAGAGTTCGGTGTGGATTTGTGATAATGTTGATTGGGTTTTCTGAGCTACAAGACGGCCAGTCTGGCCTAAAGGTCATGACTGAGTCATCTAGGCTGTCTAAAGGGATTAGTTAATTAGCCCATGTTAATTAGGTTTCTGGTCACAGGTGTATGTTCAGAGTAATATGAGCAGGAGGTATGCACCTTCTCTTTTACTGTATAAAAGAGCCTGTATTTTTCAATAACAGAGATTCCTGGTTGAACTTACATACAGCCTGCCTGGTGTTTGTTCTGAGCTACACAACTGGATTAAAACGGCACATAGCTGTAGTTCTAGTCCCGGAGCATCGGATGACCGAACCATCAGATGTTGCGATCTGCAATCTGATTCTATAGCCGCAGAGGAGTGTTGGGAGAGTGGAACCGAGCGAGCAGGGGCTCGTTACACTCCGCTTTAAAGAAAGTGTGGGAAAAAAAATTACTGGAATTACTGTAGCAATGAAACGATTTTACAAGGGAGCTCAGAAAAGAAACTGCTGTGTTTTAAATGTGAATGACAGATTGTAAGCTATATGGCGTTTTTATATTGCTCATAGTTACACTTTTAAGCTAATTTAGGTCTTGTGACGAATAAATAGGTTAAAATTCTTACTTTTCTATGACTTTCAGTCCCAGGTTCCCTTATACTGTATATCCCTGAAAGACCTAGTGAAGAAATAGCTAAAACTTTGTGTACATTTTTGATAGAGAGGTGAGGGTTCAAAGCTATTGTTAAGTTTTCATTGCTGGTGAGTCACTGTTATGGAGGATCCATGTCACTGTATGTCTGATGGCCATTATCCCGGTGGCAGAAAGTGGTGAGAATTCCAAAATTTTTGAGCTCTCACATAAGAGAAGAGGTAAGGGTAAATCTTTCATTGGAGATACCTCATCAGGTAACAACTGAATTAGAGGGGAGGTTCTCTCACTTCCTGTTGTGTCTCCAGGCTAGTAAATGAAGAGAAATCTTTCCTAATGGGACACAGCAGAAGAAAATAAAGTGATGGGTGTTAACCCTTCCCTACTCTACAAAAACTGCGAAAATAGCTATACGTAAACTTTTAGTGGGTTGGTTCAGCTTTACAGAATAAATGTAAAGGTGAACTAACACCAGACACCCTCCCCACCATTTCCTGCTGTATATGTCCCAGCACCCCCCGCAGTCACTCCAGTGGTCCAGGGATTTTAAATCTCCGCTCTTTTCTCTGTTGATGATTCCAGGGTGGACCAGTTGGATTGTGGCCAGTGGAGGTGCTGAACAATCAGAATCCATCTGGTCTGTCCTGGAAGTGCATACGGAGAAAAGAGCAGGGATTTTAAATCCCTGGAGCAGCTGCGGGGATGCTGATGGCTTAGTGTGTAAATTCCTGAGCAGGTATCTGTAAAGAGAGCATTGAAGGGTCAGGCTTAGTTCAGATTATATTTTGTTTGTGTGCAGTATTTCTTCATCTTGCTACTACTGCAATCAAATTCTGAATGTTCTTAATTTACAGACAGAACCTACAGAAACTTCCTCAGCTGTCTGCCATTCACCACAACAACTGCATGTACATAGCGCATCACCTACTAACGCTCGGGCACCAGTTCCGCTATCATCTTCCTTCTCCGCTCAGCGATGGAGCGGCTACTTTTGTTGACATGGTACCTGGCTACAGACGACTAGGTGGGCATTACTAATAAGACCTGTATATTTTGATTTAGTTTGGATTAGACTATTCCTTTATACTTTGTAGTTTGTACATGTGGTTAATATTCTTTTTATTCCTACAAAGGCACAGAGACTTTTCTGTCACAGATGCGTACCCAGAAAGATGAGCTGCTTGACCGCTTATCAAATGCTAGATCTTTCAGCAATATGGAGGATGAAGACAATTATACTGCAGCCCATAAGGCGATACGACAGGTGAGAACGGACTTCTCTGTCTCAGCATAAGGTTTCCTTTAAGAATTGTGGTTGAAAAATAACCTGATATGCTGTTTTTAAAGTAGAGATCCAGGCTTACTGGCCCAAACGAACTATATCCATTACTAACTGATGCAGCCGCTGTTTGCACTGGACTATACTGTAGTAGCATCAACTACATACTGTAAGAGGTGGTGTGTCCTGCAACAATGTAACTTATTTAAAGGAGGAGACCAGCCAAAGCTCTGCTGACGTCACGGATGTCAATCCAGGCATCGCGACAAAGTCTGGATCCGTCAGGTGCCTGGACGGACACCCGGCTCAGGCTCTCGACGAGCCGCTGAGAGACTGAGCCGGCTGCTCCCACCCCTCCACAGCTCAGCGCTCCAGTGAGGGAGGAGGGGGCAGAGCAGAGAGTTGTGACTGACAGTCAGCACTTCTCTGCTCAGGGAGCGCTGAAAACCGAGTGATCGGTGATGTTCGATCGCTCAGTTCTCAGAGTCGAGGCGCCGGCAGACAGATGCAGCATCGGACCGATGCTGTATCCACCGAGGTAAGTATGATTCTTAAAAAAAATTAAAAAAAATAATCCTTTGCTTCTCTTTTAAGAGACACTTCCTGTCTGCTGCCGAAACTATATTGAGTCAGCCTAAATGCTTCTCTGCCATTTCAGGTGAAGCCTTGTATTTTTAGCCAGGAATACAAGGCTTCTGATTGGCTGAGGTGGAGAGGCGGGTGGATGATGTGATTTTTACCCCAGCCAATCAGATGAAGCCTTGTATTCATCGACAAAAATACAAGCCGCCTTCTGAATGGCAGAGAAGCATTCAGGCCAACTTGATTTAGTTCCTTCAGCAGACGGGAACTCAACCACACTGCTGCGGGACTTAACACAACATACTGTATGTAGCTAAATGCTGCTACAGTATAGTACAGCGCACACAGAGGCCGCATCCGTTAGAGCTTTAACTAG
The DNA here is from genome assembly GCA_037952835.1 of Lithobates septentrionalis. Classification (NCBI taxonomy): domain Eukaryota; kingdom Metazoa; phylum Chordata; class Amphibia; order Anura; family Ranidae; genus Lithobates; species Lithobates septentrionalis. The sequence goes on along the minus strand of JBBDGP010000639.1, from coordinate 2,706,387 downwards.
TTTGTTGTGCATGTAACAGTTCATACTTGCGTCACCCACCAGTGAATTTTCCGTAGTGTCAGATTCCTGGTCCCCTGCTGCACTCTGTGGATTTTTCCATTACGGAGCACAGCGGTGACATGGGGGTCAGCAGATCACTCCACTGACTGCAGCTATGAATAAGAATCCGAAACACAGAAAAATTTGTCAGATGTTAAAGATTGTTCTAGCATGTATATTTCTTGAGTGCAAGACCGATCACAGGCAAGAATAAACTTTTCTTTGCTTGGGGCTTTTTGTTTTTGGTATTTTAAGCTAGCCACATATTTGCTTTAAGGCCTTTGGAAACAATCAGTTCAAAATACATGCAATCAGGTATGTCCTGGCACTTTATAGTTGTTATGGTAATCTAAAGAGAAATTGTACTTTTAGATTTAAATGTGTGGCTGTGAGGAACATTGATTTTATAATCCGATTGTAATGAAAGGTTTAAAGTGGCAGTAAAGCCCTCCTTATTTACTTGTACCTAGAGGTAAGCCTGTAATGAGGCTTACCTGTAGGTACAGTAAATTATCGCCTAAACGTACGTCGTTCAGGAGATACAGTGGATATACAAAGTCTACACACCCCTGTTAAAATGTCAAGTTTCTGTGATGTAAAAAAAACTGATAAATCATTTCAGAACTTTTCCCACCTTTTAATGTGACCTATAAACTGTTCAACTCAGTTTAACAACAAACTGAAATGTTTTAGGTGGAGGGAAGTAAAAATAAAAAACTAAAATGATGGTTGCATAAGTGTGCACACCCTTAAACGAATGGACTTTAAGGCAGACTTTGCCCGGCGGACTTTTCTACGGACTTTCCGAATGAACGGACTTGCCTACACACAATCCACCAAAGTCCGTTGAATTCGTACGTGATGACGTACGACCGGACTAAAATAAGGAAGTTCATAGCCAGTAGCCAATAGCTGCCCTAGCGTGGCTTTTTGTCCGTCGAACTAGCATACAGACGAGCAGACTTTTCGACCGGACTCGAGTCCGTCGGATAGATTTGAAACATGTTTCAAATCTAAGTCCGTCCAACTTTTGAGAAAACAAAGTCCGCTGGAGCCCACACACGATCGAATTGTCCAACGAAATCCCGTCCGCCGGGCAAAGTCTGCCGTAAAGTCCGACCGTGTGTACGCGGCATAATACTTTGTTGAAGCACCTTTTGATTTTATTACAGCATTCGGTCTTTTTTTGTATGAGTCGATCAGCATGGCACATCTTGACTTGGCAATGTTTGCCCACTCTATTTTCCAAAAACATTCCAAATCTGTCAGATTGCGAGGGCATCTCCTGTGCACAGCCCTCTTCAGATCACCCCACAGATTATCAATCGGATTCAGGTTTGGGCTCTGGCTGGGCCATTCTAAAACGTAAATCTTCTTTTGGTGAAGTCATTACTTTGTTGATTTGGATGTATGCTTTGGGTCATTGTCAATGCTTAAAGATGAAGTTCCTCTTCTTGTTCAGCTTTCTAGCAGAAGCCTGAAGGTTTTGTACCAATATTATATAAAAGTGGATTGCGCCACTGCTGAAATATGCAAAAATAGGATATCTATCCTATGTAGCGTGCTTTTCTGTATCGATTAATATTGTGTCAAAAATATACTGTCCACATAGTGTTACTAGTGACAAAATAATATTCCAAAAAACTCCCAAAAAACTGTTTAAAGTGCTAGTGCTAAAAAAAAAAAAAAAAAAAATATGACAAAATATTAAAAACTGTGCAATATGCCAATATTACTTAGTGACCATGAAATATCACATATCACCATGCATATATACTACATGCTGCAAAAAATGTCCTCAACATATGCCATAAACACTACAGCCCACTAGATGTCCTCAGTGGGTGATTACTTCTGTGCAATGACGTATGGTGCTACCAAAAAGCTATTTAAAGTGCTAGTGCTACAAAATATTAATACTAAGAAATGTGCCAATATTACTAACAAAATATCACATATCAACATGCATATTTACTACATAGTGCAAAAAAAATCAATGTCCTTGACGTATGCAAAAACACCACAGTACACTGGATGTCCTTAGTGAGTGATCACTTCTGTGCAATGACGTTCCTTTTCAGTATATTGTGCTCCTAATTCACCACTTATCGTGACTTCACCACCACCTCATGCAATGGCCACTCGCCAGATGTAATAAGAATAAACGCCTTTGGTTCATTAAGAATAACCAATCCGTTTGTGATGGGTCCAATAGCAGCCATTCCAGGCAATGTATTAGTATCTCTTGCTTTGTTCAGTGCTCATAAAGACATATGGATAGCCATCATGGTATAGTATGTAATTTCATTTTAGTAAAAAAGTTAAAAGCATGGTTAAACTCACATGTTATGGCAGGGCTTGACAAATTTGCTTGGAATCTAGGAGCCAGCTAAAAAAGTTAGGAGCCAGTTTTTTTTTAAACGACCGACAAAGCTTTATTTTCAATATAAAAAATAACTAATCTTAAATTTACACAGAAAAAGACCGACCCGCTAGAGGCCTGAATAGCGTCACTAAAACGACGGTAAAGCAGCGCTAAAAATAGCGCCGCTTTACCGCCGACGCCCCCCGCGGCTCGGTGTGAAAGGGCTCTAAGGGTCCGATCAGGTCCGCCTGAAAAACAGACAGGCGAACCTGATCAGACAGCCCGTGTGAAAGGGGTCAAGCAGGGAGATTACAAATAAATTAATTTTAATTAAGAAAAAAATAAATAAACAGTTTTTATATAAATAAAAATAAAATCTATTACAAAAAAAAAAAAAAAAAAAAAAAAGGGTTATCCCCACATTCACTTCTTTCTCTTCTCCACTTTGGGAAGGAGATGGGCAGTGAAAACAGGCAGGTATTTCGCATTAGCATTGCTGGTTGTAATACCAACGGCCACCACAAGATGGCGCCAGATTCCAGAAGGACCGAAGAAGGCCGCAAAGCCGCGACCTCAATTACCGGCCAGCGCGGCCCGACGCGATCGCAGGGGGGGGGGTCGAAGTCCGCACAGAGACAGGATACCCCCAGCTGTGCCGCCCCAGGCGCCAGGTCGCTAATTCTAGTCGCAAATGCGTCCTGGCGCCCGGGGTTTGTCGAGCCCTGTGTTATGGTGCTCTTGAGCCGGCACCAAGCAAATCCAGCAGTGTATATGGAGAGCAGTGTCTCAGTTTGTTTCCCCGCTGTCACTGTGTCTCCTTACAGCGGCATGCGTTCCAGGCCTCATTCTCGTTCAACCGGAAGTGATGAGAAAGTTTCCAGCAGCCTCTACACGTTTCGCAATGTAATTTGCGTCATCATTTGATATTTTGTAGCACTATCACTTTAAATAGCTTTTTGGTAGCACCATATGTCATTGCACAGAAGTAATCACCCACTGAGGACATCTAGTTGGCTGTAGTGTTTATGGCATATGTTGAGGACATTTTTTGTAGTATATATGCATGGTGATATTTCATGGTCACTAAGTAATATTGGCACATTGCACATTTTTTAATATTTTGTCATATTTTAATTAGCACTAGCACTTTAAACTGTTTTTTGGTAGTTTCTTTGGAATATTATTTTGTATTTTGTTTAGTAACACTATGTGGACAGTATATTTTTGACACAATATTAATTGATACAGAAAAGCACGCTACATAGGATAGATATCCTATTTTTGCATATTTCAGCAGTGGTATCATACACAGAAGTTGGCGCAATCCACTTTTATATTGTATTGAATTGATACTCTACCATTTTTGTGTAGGCTTACATGATTGCAGCAAACTAGTACATTTTTTGTTTTGCGCCGGTAGCACATCTGGTCGGATTTTTTACCAATATTAACTGGTATTTGGAACTGTTCATAATTCCCTCTACCTGGACTAAGGCCCCTGTTTCCGCTGAAGAAAAACAGCCCTAGAGCATAATACTACCACCACCATGCTTCACTGTGGGTATGGTGTTCCTTTGATGATGTGCAGTGTTGTTTTTGCTCCAAACCTATCTTTTTTGGAATTGTGTCCAAAAAGTTCAACCTTGATTTCATCAGACCATAACACATTTTCCCACATGCTTTTGGGGCACTTAAGATGTGTTTTTGCAAAATGTAGCCGGGCTTGGTAAGAAAAGTCTTCCGTCTTGCCACTCTACCCCTTAGCCCAGACATATGAAGAATATGGGAGATTGATGTCACATGTGCCACACAGCCAGTACTTGCCGGATTTTCCTGCAGCTCCTTTAATGTTGCTGTAGTCCTCTTGGCTGCCTTCCTGACCAGTTTTCTTCTCATCTTTTCATCAATTTTGGAGGGACGTCCAGTTCTTGGTAAGGTCACTGTTGTGCCATATTTTCTCCACTTGATAATAACTGTCTTCACTGTGTTCCATGGTATATATAATGCCTTGGAAATTCTTTTGTACCCTTCTCCTGACTGATACCTTTTAACCTCTGATGCTTTGGAAGCTCCCTGTGGACCATGGCTTTTGCTGTAAGATGCCACTAAGAAAATGGCAGGAAAGACCTACTAGAACAGCTGAACTTTGGGGTTAATCGGAGGCACTTTAAATGATGGCAGGTGTGTACTGACTCCTATTTAACATGAGTTTGAATGTGAACACTGCTACATCCCCAGTTAATCGAGGGTGTGCACACTTATGCAACCACATTATTTTTTTTAACCCCCCCAAAAAAAAAAAGATTTCTGTTTGTTTTTCAATTGAGTTTATAGGTCACATTAAAGGTTGAAAAAGTTCTGAAATGATTTGGCTTTGTCTAATTTTTTTTACATCACAGAAACCTGACGTTTTAACAGGGGTGTGTAGACTTTTTATATCCATTGTATTTACAATAGTCGCAGCCAGTGATGTCACCAGCGCATGCGCTCTGCTCTATCATCACACCACTGGAGGGCTTTGTTCTAAGGTAAGTCTTTCATAATGTGCTAGTATGTCTAAACTTAGATTGTACAACCAAATCTTTACACTTGTGGGAAGATGAACCCCTTTAGCCTCCCTCCCTTGCAGTAGGTGAGGCATTTTCATGCAGTCTAGTTCCTCACACTGTAATATTTTTTTTTGGGGCTTTGCCCACCACACTGACAGTTTTCATGTTTATTCAGTGGTGACAGCCCTAAGAGGAGTGCTTGCACAAAGTTTAGCAATGTGTCTGTTGGTTCCACATTTCACAGGTTATCCATCAGCTGAGTCGTTTGGGAAAGGTGTGGCAGGACGTTCTTCCTGTGGGTTTATACTGCAAGGCTATGGGCACCTTGCTTAACACTGCCATCACAGAAATGATCAGCAAAATCACTGCTTTGCAGGTAAGGTACAAATTATTTAGAATTTTTTTGCTTGAATTTCGACTCCTTTTTTTCCTTATACCCATCCCTATCCTTTCTTCATCCATCCACTAATGTGCTTAAAGCTGAACTCCAGGTTGGTTGTTGCTAACAAGTTATAACGCACACTAGCTTATATCTCTCTCTGGACTTCCAATATTAAGATGATACCATCAGAAGCCAGAAGTCCCACAGTTCACAATGCTCTGCACATGCTCATTTGCTTCTTATTTTCAGGCTCTGTGCCAAATTTGTTGGAGGTCGATCTGCTGTCAGCCTAAAGATTTACTGTTGCTTAGGGGCTCTGGGCTTCAGCAAAATGGCAGCCTCCAGCAAGAAGAAACAGTAACCATGCTGGAGGAAATTTACAGCACACACTAATTTTGGTAGCATAATTATTATTGTGGAATGTGTGTTCCTTGCTAAAGAACATTATTTTTATCAACTTGTTATGGGTAAGGCCTCATTCACACTATGGTGCAGAAACATCTGTTTTTCTGCACGCGTTCTACAATTGTTCTCCATGTGCCCTGTTCACACCATAATACTGGTTTCACAATTTTTTTCTGTGTAGGATCTGCAAAGTATATACAGTTTTCTGGATGGGGAAAAAAAAACCTGACATAACATCAACATTGGTGTGAATAGGACACATAACTGATGCACATGTAAACTGATGTGAAACTGATGTCTGCAGATTAAATCTGTGTGGTTTTCCCATCAGTTTTCATGCACGTATGGCGTGAACGAGCCCTAAAGTTCCACTTGAAGGTAACAGTAGTACTGAAGGCTGATATGTTCCTGTGTTGGCCTTAAGGACAAGTGCTGTTTCTCATAAGCCTGCTTGCGTGTGCTAGCGCTTCCCTTCACAACTTTTGCCCTTCCATGTCATTACCTTTTTTTTTTTTTTTTTTTTTTTTTAATCCGTTCTCAAACTCATTACGCAGAGGTAAGGAAATGTTGTGCAGGAGAGACCTGGCTGCTGTTTGTATTGCAGAACGAGTCATTAATAAAACCGATAACAGATAATAAAACAGAGCTCTTTTTCTACTCCCTTGTTATCCATTAAAGAAATGTGTGACAAGGGTTCATGGAAAATGCAATCTGAGCACGGTGGTGTGTTGATGCTGATCTCCATGTAAGCACACACGGGTGCTGATTCTACTGAGGGGGTTTAATTGCTAAACTGGGTAGGATTTATTGTGATGAAGGTACAGTATGAGGGAAATTCCAAATTATTTGCTGAGAAATTTTGGTTAAAAGAGAAGCTTTTTTGGCCATGGATCTCTTCAAGGTCACAAGAATGCACTTATTTCTGCACTACTGTGACCCCAATACAGCTAAAGCCCGCTTTTGACTAATGCCACAGAGCCGGTACCAGGCTCTGGAAGGATCCCGACTTGATAGTCAGGATCCACCCAGATACCTGACTGACAGCTGTCTCAGCCTCTCTGCATGCTGCTGAGAGCCAGAGACATCTACTAAAGCCCCTTGTACAGCCTGGCACTCGAGTGAATGCTGGAGGGCAGAGCGGTGACTGACCGTTACTGCTATCTGCTTAAAGACAGAGAACTGAGCAATCAGCGTTTATGTGATTCCAAAAGGTGATTCAGCAGGGAGGTAGGAGGCAGAAAATCAAAACTTCCCCCTTTGGGTGACATTCCGCTTTAAGTTGAGCTACGGGCGTATGTTGAAATCCCCACTGCAAGGGTGAAATGCTTATTTAGGTCTAGGGGAACAAGAAAATCAGTTTTATTTTCCGTGCTGCAAGATTGGTCCCCACAGCTTCTTCTCCCCTGTGCTTTGGTGGTTTGATGCTCTCTGACTTCATTGAGATGATGCAGAGCCCATAGACCTGTATTGGACATGAGGACACCGAGAACAGTCCACTGCTGGAGATGGAAAAGCACTGTGTGCTGGGGGAGTGGAGGATCATTGAAGTAAAACTGCTTTTCCTGTCCCCTAGACATAAATGAACATTTAACCCTTGCTGCGCAAGAGCAGCCCCACTGCAAGGAATAGTTGGGCTTTATAGCATGCCAGTTCATTTTCAAATACAGTATGATTTTCTATAGACAGCTGAATTTGCAGTCTAGTTGGTTGGGGGTCAGTGTGGGAGGCCCCCGCCCTCGCAGTGGGGCGGCCACTATCCTCGGAGCGGGTCGCGCCCGACGCACGCCAGGCCGCTTCGCGCCCCAGCCCGACCGACCTCAGTGACTTACATGGTTTTAATGACTACATGTTTTATTAATTCTTTGGTAGATCTTGGGAAGATGGTTGCCAATTGCAATAGCTCTACAGTATACAGTATCTCACAAAAGTGAGTACACCCCTCACATTTTTGTAAATATTTTATTCTATCTTTTCTTGTGACAACACTGAAGAAATGACACTTTGCTACAATGTAAAGTAGTGAGTGTACAGCTTGTATAACAGTAAAAATTTGCTGTCCCCTCAAAATAACTCAACACACAGCCATTAATGTCTAAACCACTGGCAACAAATGTGAGTACACCCCTAAGTGAAAATGTCCAAATTGGGCCCAAAGTGTCAATATTTTGTGTGGCCACCATTATTTTCAAGCACTGCCTTTAACCTTCTTGGGCATGGAGTTCACCAGAGCTTCACAAGTTGCCACTGGAGTCCTCTTCCACTCCTCCATGATGACATCACAGAGCTGGAGACCTTGCGCTCCTCCACCTTCTGTTTGAGGATTCCCCACAGATGCTCAATAGGGTTTCGGTCTGGAGACATGCTTGGCCAGTTCATCACCTTTACCCTCAGCTTCTTTAGCAAGGCAGTGGTCGTCTTGGAGGTGTGTTTGGGGTAGTTATGTTGGAATACTGCCCTGTGGCCCAGTCTCCGAAGTGAGGGGATCATGCTCTGCTTCAGTATGTCACAGTACATGTTGGCATTCATGGTTCCCTCAATGAACTGTAGCTCCCCAGTGCCGGCAGCACTCATGCAGCCCCAGACCATGACACTCCCACCACCATGCTTGACTGTAGGCAAGACACACTTGTCTTTTTGTACTCCTGAATGAATGAATGAATGATTTGTAAAGCGCTGCAAATGCGAACTGAATCGCCTCAAGGCGCTCCTAACTTGTTTTGCCGCCACACAGGCTTGACATCATCTGAACCAAATAAGTTTATCTTGGTCTCATCAGACCACAGGACATGGTTCCAGTAATCCATGTCCTTAGTCTGCTTGTCTTCAGCAAACTGTTTGTGGGCTTTCTTGTGCATCATCTTTAGAAGAGGCTTCCTTCAGGGACGACAGCCATGCAGACCAATTTGATGCAGCGTGCGGCATATGGTCTGAGCTCTGACCCCCCACCCTTTTAACCTCTGCAGCAATGCTGGCAGCACTCGTACGTCTATTTCCCAAAGACACCCTCTGGATATGATGCTGAGCACGTAAACTCTTTGGTCAACCATTATGAGGCCTGTTCTGAGTGGAACGTGTCCTGTTAAACTGCTGTATGGTCTTGGCCACCGTGCTGCAGCTCAGTTTCAGGGTCTTGGCAATCTTCTTATAACCTAGGCCATTTTTATGTAGAGCAACAATTCTTTTTTTCAGATCCTCAGAGAATTCTTTGCCATGAGGTGAAATGTTGAACTTCCAGTGACCAGTATGAGAGCGTGAGAGCGATAACACTAAATTTGACACACCTGTCCTCATGCACACCTGAGACCTTGTAACATTAATTAGTCACATGACACCTGGAAGAGAAAATGGCTAATTGGGCGCAATTTGGACATTTTCACTTAGGAGGTGTACTTACTTTTGTTGCCAGCGGTTTAGACATTAATGGCTGTGTGTTGAGTTATTTTGAGAGGACAGCAAATTTACACTGTTATACAAGCTGTGCACACACTACTTTACATTGTAGCAAAGTGTCATTTCTTCAGTGTTGTCACATGAAAAGATAGAATAAAGTATTTAGAAAAATGTGAGGGGTGTACTCACTTTTGTGAGATACTGTATATATTTTTGAACACCTCAAGATAGGAGGAGAAAATGCTTATTACCTAGCTATAAATACCCACACAACTGAAACATTATGAATCCGTTGATTTTAATTCATAATCCTTGCTTTTTCCGGATGGTTTCCACGCACAGTTCTCACTCCATATAATCTTGAGGTGTGAGCATGAATAGAAAATGACTACCTGCCCATGCATATGTCATTATAATTATTTCCAAGTACTGGGTCATCGGAAGCGAGTTTCCAATTCTCATTACTGAAATGTTATTGCACTGCTCATTCTTGTGAAAGCTGTCATAAGTGAGTGACGCTGTACATGAAAATAGTGGGAGACGTTCATGAAACATGAGCAGGCTAGAAACGTTCACTTTTCTTTCCATGGTGTACATGGTCTTTTTCTGATGCCTACATATTTATAGCACTCCGTAGCATACCTTGTACAATATTGTCAGGAAAATAGCAAAATTAAGAATTTTAAAGAATTTCTAAATCTTAAATTTTGTTGTAAGAAAAAAAAAAAAAAGTCATACCTACCTGCTCTGTGCAATGATTTTGTCCAATCCTCCTCTTCTGGGGTCCTCCACTGGTGCTCCTTGCTCCTCCTACCAGGCCACGTACCCCCACCAGCCAGCTGCTTGCTAAGGGGGGGTACTCCTGGACCCGAACACCATCGACACAGACAGTGAGGCTTTGACCCACCCCATGCTCATTTGTCATAGGATTTGATTGACGGCAGTAAGAGCCAATGGCTCCCACTGCTATCAATCTGCCTGTGAGGAGGGAGAGAGGAGAGAGTGGCTGCTCTTGTGCACAGCGCTGGGTCGAGATCGGGCTCAGTTAAGTATTAATGGGGGGGGGGGGGGTGGTTGGGGTGATGCGGGACACAGCGTTTTTTTTTTGTTTTTTTTTACTTTAAAATTGTAGTAAAGTTCTGACAGACAAAAAAAAAAAAAAACTGGCCCCTGCAAGATGTCATAATGTGCTAGTATGCATCTCACAGTAGCACATTATGAAAGACTTACCTTAAAATGAAGGCCCTCCAATGGCACGCTGTCACTGCTTCCATCTTCACACTGTCTTCCTTCGCGGGCTTCGGCCATTTGATTCATTGATTCACGATGACGTCACTCTCACACATGTGCATAGGAGCCATGGCTGCAGCACAGCACTGTTAAATGGACAGCATGTCATCCATTCAGAGCGCAGTGCGCATGCAGTGGTGAGTTCACCGTCTGCAACTAAAGTAAACATGTCCTAAATGGTGCACGTTAGGGAGATATTTACTGTACCTACAGGTAAGCCTTATTATAGGCTTACTGGTAGGTATGACTCTAAAGTTAGACTTTACTACCACTTTAATGCAGAATGTTTCTTTTTTTTATCTTAATGCATTCTATGCATTAAGATAAAAAGCCTTCTGTGTGGTGCAGCTCCCCTAATACTTACCTGAGGTCCCTCTCTGTCTAGTAATGTCCACGAGTGTCTCAGCCGTCCGAGATTCTCCTTCCTGATTGGCTGAGACACAGCGGTGGCGCCATTGGCTCCCGCTACTGTCATTTAAAGTCCGCTAACCAATCAGGGCAGAGAGGGGGCAGGGCCGGGCCGGGGCTCCGTGCTATGACTCGGCTCAGGTGCCCCCATAGCAAGCTGCTTACTGTGGGGGGCACTGAACAGGAGGGAGAGGCCAGGATCACAGAAGAGGGACCCGAGAAGAGGAGGATTCAGGCTGCTCTGTGTAAATCCACTGCAACAGATTAGGCAAGTATAACATGTTTGTTATTTTTAAAGGAAAAAAAACAAGGCTTTACGATCACTTTAAGGTAAAAAAAAAAACCTTAAAGAGGAGGTTCACTCTTGGGGAACAATACAATTAAGTCAGCAGCTATCTAGTCAGCAATTCAGTAGTCAGCAAGTCAGCAATTTATTTTAATAAAAGGACACTTGCCTGTCCAGGGATCGTCCTCACCCGGGCTAGTTTTTCACTAGCCCTTGGGTTCCCCGTGCCGACATCCTAACTGGGCAGCCAGCAATGCTGCTTTTGGTTGCACAGTCGGATGCTGTGCTGCTCTTTGTGAATGGTCCTGAAGTCTGTGGGGAGGGAGGGGAGAACTAGAACTAGGTATCTGCCCCCCCCCCCCCCCCCCTGTCAAATTACATGCCAAATGTGGCAGGGGAGGGTGACTTAAAGCGGATCTTCCCCTTTTGGGTGGAGTTCTGCTTTATGGCTTTAGATCCACTTTAAGTCTCCTATTTATGACCCATAATATATACTGTAGCAAGAGATCTCATTCTCGCTTGTGTCTGGTTCTCATCTGTGCATTGCTATTTAATCCATTTTAGGAAGGGAAATTGTTTAGGCCTCTCATTCCTACATCAAACTTGTGCTTTTTATCTGTGCAGCATATAGTTAAAGCTGAACTCCAGATACGATCTGTATTGCACACTTTAATGTAAGTATGCATATTTCGTACCTCTGGGGCAGCTGCCAATCATTGTGGTAGTCTAGTGTTACTACAGAGATAGCTGCTATCTTCTGGATCCCTCTGCACACTGACCACAGGGGGTCACTTATTTTGGCACTGCCACCATTTGCAGAACGTCTGGTTTTCATTGAATACAAGGTGTTTTCTGTTTGGCCAAGGTGGTGACTGTGACATCATCGCCTCTCTTCTCCAACGCTTCACCTTGTCAGATTACACCTTGTATTAATTTAAAATTCTGTGCGTGGAAGCAGAATGTGTTTAAATTTCCATTTGGTATTGGGTGCCAAAGGAAATACCCTGTACATCTGCATGTGACTTTGGCATTGTCACACGCAGAGTCCATAGCCACGTATGACCTAAAGTTTTGGCAACTTGTAGCCTACACAGGACGTTCACTTGCTCCTGTTGCCTGTACAGAGCAGCAGGGCAGTAAAATGAAGGCAAGTATGTGTGTTAAAATGAACCTATTGTCTTCCCCTGCATGGGCTAAAGAATGGGTTCACTTAGTGCACCAGTCCACCCCACTCTCTTCTTGTTAGAGATCTGATCATCTACTTACCTGTCTGTAATGCAGGAGAGAGCTTCCCAAACACATTGCTAGCTTTCATATACAGAAAGCATGTTGCATCAAAGGGTCCATACTAAGACAATCCTCAGAGCCACCAGTCAGATTGAGACAAACAGTGGACCTTTGAAAATTGTGCTGTGTAAATTCTGTATCCCCAATGGAATTCGGAGAGTAAACCTACCCACCAGACCTGTGAGGCATTGTCATGAGAGCTTTGTGTAGGCTGCAATTGCTGACCCTTTCCTTTCAAGAGTGATTGTTCTCTGCTTAAGTAGTGCTAAAGACAGAACATTTTTTACCTTAAAGAGGAAATTTTTGTAATAAAAACATCTTTGCCATTCTGAAGCTTCCCTCCAACCACTTTGCATATTATTTTATATATACTGTGATTCTGTACTTGCCAAATATGCTGCAGAAATCTCCCTCCACTGGGTCTGACTGCTCTCATTGGCCCTCTTATGACTCATCCCCCATCCTGAGAGAGAGAGAGCTGTGCATGATGTCATAAGCCTAGGCTTTTTTCCAGACAAGAAACGTGCTCTCACCCCCTATGAACTTACTTGAGTCCTGTCTTTATCCAGCGCTGTGCCAGTCTGCAGTGGCGGAGGGGGTGGGGCTGAGCCGCGCTTTGTGTCTATCGGTGAATACAGCTCGGCTCAGGTGCCAGCCTATACATCTGCCCCCATAGCAAGTGGCCTACTATGGAGGACACAGGAGAGGAGGAGTAGACCATGCCAGTGGGGGCACCCCAGAAGAGGTTTAGGGCTGCTCTCTGCAATACCATACCAAGCATGTTTGTTTGTTATTTTAGAAAAAAACGAATGATTCAGGCTTCAGTACTTTGCGTTGTTTGTTTGATATAGAGATAAGGACACTCCTCTCTTTCTTTTCTTTTTTTTTTTTTTTTGACACTATTGTCAACATGCTTTGTTTCAGGTATGTGACTAAAAAATGTGACTGAAATTATTGAAGGCAGACACAGCCAGGCAATAAAGCATTTTATTAGGCCATAAATTGCATCCTACGTACTTTCCTTGGAAAGGTTTAGGTAAAGTGGTTGTAACGGCTCATGGTTTTTATACCTTCATGCATTCTATGCATGAAGGTAAAATACTTTCTCTTTGCAGTAGTCCCCCTCTAATACTCAACTAAGCCCCAACTAAGGACCCTCGGTTCCCATTGGCTCAGACAGCAGCGGGAGCCATTGGCTCCCGCTGCGGTCATTCACAGCCAGTAAACCAATGAGGGGAGAGAGGCAGTGGGGCCGAGCCACGGCTCTGTGTATAAATGGACAAGCAGAGCCGTGGCTCGGGAAAGAGCCTGCTTGGGTGCCCCCATTGCAAGCTGCTTGCTCAGGAGGGAGGGGCCAACAACTCCAGTGGGGGACCTGAGAAAAGGAGGATCGGGGCTGCTCTGTGCAAAACCACTGCCCAGAGCAGGTGAGTATAACATGTTTTGTTTTTGGGGCGGGACTTTTATTATCACTTTGCATTTATGTACACGCTATTATGTCTAGTGGAGCTAGATTTCCCAGTACATACATAATGTTGTCTGACATTTCATTAATGAATCCAGTTGTCCTGAATCACTGTTCCTTTCTGCCAGGTCCTGCCCACTGTGTGGTGACAGATGCAGGAAGCAGAATCACCACTTCATACATGGGGAGGATCTATATGAATGGTGTTGTTTAAAGTAGACAAGAAGGAAAGTTCATGTATCACCCAGTAGCTGGTTGGTGACGGCTGCACAATTGAGACGCTTTGGGGGTGGGGGTGTCAGTGCAAACATATTTATTTTTTATGTATTTAAAATGTACTAATACCGATGTGGCTCTGCACTGAGATTTGTCGTCTACGTTTTTGTATTTAATTTTCCTGGCTTTTTTTTTTGTTTGTTTTATTTTGTCACTTTTGAATTTGTTGTAATTTTCTGGTGTGGTAGGACATCTCCACTGAAGATGGAGAGCGACTGTATGCTCTGTGCCGGACCATGGTGGAGGAGGGACCCCTTGTGTTTACACCGCTTCTTGAAGAAGGCAAGAACAAGAAGTTCCAGGAGGAAGTACCGGTCTATGTACAGAAGTGGATGAAATTCAAAGAGCTTATGATCATTCTGCAAGCAAATCTGCAGGAGATCATTGATCGGTAGGTGCCAGGTTTCCTTTTTGATAAAAAATTGTTGAGCTTAGGCAATCACTATTTCACCTAATGCTGCTTCAAACCTCCTTTTTTTTTAAATATTTTCATTGGAAGGGACTATAAGTAGTTATTTCTGTACTGAGCTGTACGTTCAGGGGACAGATACTATTTAGAGAGTGTAGAAAAAAAAATGTATTTGGTTTAGCCAAGCTAAATAGGTTTTAAAGTGTATCCTTTAAAACTATTGTTTTGCTACCCCCCCCCCCCCCCCATCCCCACAGCAGAAACATGGACACTTCTATTGATAAACCTTCTTTTAAATATATAAATGAACCCCTTAAGGACTGAGCCTATTTTTTAGACTCTGTGTTTACAAGTTAAAATATTTTTTTTTTGCTAGAAAATTACTTAGAACCTACAAACATTATATATATATTTTTTTTCTAACACCCTAGAGAATAAAATGGCGGTCATTGCAATACTTTCTGTCACACCGCATTTGCGCAGCGGTCTTACAAGCACACCTTTTTTTGGAAAAAATATATATTTTTTTAATTAAAAAATAAGACAACAGTAAAGTTAGCCCAATTTTTTTTTTTTTATATTGTGAAAGATAATGTTACGCCGAGTAAATTGATACCTTAAATGTCATGCCCACTCGTGGAATGGCAACGAACCTTTACCCTTAAAAATCTCCATAGGCGACAGTTAAAAATTTCTACAGGTTACCCATTTTGAGTTAGAGGAGGTCTAGAATTATTGCTCTCGCTCTAACGATCATGGCAATATCTCACATGTGTAGTTTGAACACAGTTTTCATGTGCTGGCTCTACTCACGTATGCGTTCGCTTCTGAGCGCGAGCTTGTTGGGATGGGGCACTTTAAATTTTTTTTTTTCTTATTTATTTTACTTTTTATGTTTTATTTTGACACTGTCTTTAAAAAAAAAAAAAAAAAATTGGGTCACTTTTATTCCTATTACAAGGGATGTAAACATCCCTTGTAATAGAAAAAAAAGCATGACAGGACCTCTTAAATATGAGATCTGGGGTCAAAACACCTCAAATCTCATATTTACACAAAAATGCAATAAAAATATAAAAATTTAATTTTGAAGGAAAAAAAAATTCTCCTTTTAAGAGCATTGGGAAGAAGTGACGTTTGAAGTCTCTTCCGCCCTCCAATGCTATGGAGCCGAGCAGGGGCCACCTTCCCCTCACTTGGCGTCCAGGCAGTGAGGAGCAGATGCGATCGTCTCCGCCGCTACCGACGGCTCTGGTAAGCGGCGGAGGCTATTGGAGGGGGCTGGGCACCTTTCCCGCTATTGATAAAAGTGATCTCGCAGAGACCACTTTTATCTTAAAGAGAAATGCACGCCATTCCCGAAAATACCAGGGTTATGGCAGCTAACTGCTATATTTAGCGTCAAAGTACTGACGTCCGGGTACAGCGATTTTGCGCAGACAGTAGAAAACACTGCACTGCTAACTAATTGTATATCTGCAGTTTTTTGCTAATAATGCTTTGCTCTGCAGGACAGCTTGAACTCACTTTGTGCTTTTCTTTCCCAATCTTCAGGTGGGCAGATGGTAAAGGACCCCTTGCTACAGAGTTCTCCACCAATGAAGTAAAGAGTCTAATCAGAGCTCTCTTCCAGAACACAGAAAGACGAGCAGCAGCTTTAGCCAGAATTAAATAATTTGTATCCCCTGTATTCTACCTGTAATATTATGTACATATCTCATTGTGAGAAGGTTATTAAATACATTCTTAAGAAAGCTTCTGTTCTCTTGTGGTGGGATTCGATTCATGTGTTTGTGGTTTTTTTTATTTTTTATAAGTTAATCTTTTTCAACTTCTTTTTCTTTCTGTTGCTTCAGGGTCCAGCCTGTTATTCCAGTCCAGAATTCTTTCAGTTGACGGCTTGGTTCTTCAGTGGGTGGCAAAGCTTTTTACTTTTAGATAGAGTGTAGAGGGGTTAGAACACCTGTCAGTTTTTATTGCTGTCTGTGTCCCTGTTAAGCCTCTTTCACGCTAGTGCATCTTGGGACTGCATTGCAGGTCATACCTCATGATTTCCAATGAGTACCCTTCATATCTGTGCGACTTCAAATTAGTCCCTGTACTACATTGGTCTGATTTTGATGCGAGTTGAAGTCCAAAGACCTCAAGTGTTTACACAGGCATTCCCTGAAATCTCGTCAAAATCGCGTGACTTTCAAGTCGCGGCAGTGTGAAAAGAGGCCTTAGGGAGATTCAGCCTCTCCATTTTGTCCTGTTTACCATTATCACTGAAAAAGAAAGCAAATGGAAATCCCAAATTTTGTGTTGACCCCAGAAAAGTAATAGAGGGAAAATCTAATTGGGACACTAGTTCTAGTGACCTGGGGAAACCAATAGATTATCCTAATTTGGAGGGATTTCCTCCTAATTCATGTTTTGGCTCTGGGACAGGAAGTGAAGGTAAATCTCTCCAATGGGATGGGTGGCATAAAATAAAAAAAATAAACTGCTTGCTTATAACCCTCCCTTACTGTATCCAAAATGGGGGGGGGGGGAAAGTTTTGCCTCTTCGACTTTAAAGGAAGGAGGGTGTTCAGATAAGAGTGATCAATACTCTTCTATTAAGTAGAAAGGTGATGACTAAAAAAAAAAAAAAAAATGTATGTGAAGTTTTGAAAAGTGTTTTCTAGGTGGTGTGGAGAGAGGCAAGTTATCCTCCCTTTTAATTACCATGGTGCTTGAGTTTCTCCAAGATGGATTACAAAAAGTTGTGTCGCACAACACCTTTACAGGTACAGGTGTTAGAGGCTTTGTTCATATTTTTAGATTTAAGATTGTCACAGGACCCTCTGGTACAGAGATTTCTGTTAACAAGGGAGAGAGTTCCTTCCATGGGTAAAGTTTTCCCTCATGGGATTTATCTAAGGTACTGAAAGCCTTGACCAGGCAAACATTTGAACCTATGAAAAAAATGCCATTACGTTTTTTAACACTCAAAATGGCTCTTTTGTTGGCTATCACTATGGCCAGGAGGATAAGGGGATTTACAGATTCTATCCATAAAGGAACCTTTCCTAACCGGTCTTCAGGATAGAGTCATTTTGAACCCGGATCCTCTCTATTTACTGAAAGTGGCATCTCCGTTTCCTAGGTCCCATGAATTAGTCCTTCATTCTATTTGCAATGATCCTAAGAATCCAAGGTAGAAGATTTTTCACTGCTTAGTTGTCATAACATATCCCCTGAATTATCTATAACAGTGGTTGCCAAACTTTTGAACCTCATGGACCACTAAATTCACAATTTTTAAATCTCGCGGACCACTAACATAAATTTTCCATGCCTTATTATTTCAGGTACTTATATAGCGCTGTCGATTTTACGCAGCGCTTTACATATACATTGTACATTCATATCCGTCCCTACCCTTAAGGAGCTTACAATCCTAAGGTCCCTAAATCACATTCATACATACACATACTAGGGACAATTTTAGATAGGAGCCAATTTACTTACCTACCTCTTTGGAGTGTGGGAGGAAACCCACGCAGGCACAGGGAGATCATGCAAACTCCAGGCACGGGTAGTGTAGTGGTCGGGATTCGAACAAGCGACCCTTTTTACTGCTAGGTGAAAGTGCTCTCCACTACACAACTGTGCCACCCAATTATACACACAATGTTCTGGCTCTCTGCCCCCACACTCTGCATAACACTACTGCGTTACACAGACTTATCATTGGATCTCATCTCCTTATCCAGCCATGTGCTTGAGCTCTGTGCTCTCTCCCATAGTCTGTGATGGGCTCTGCCGTTGAAAAGTCCCCTCCTTCTTCACTTCCCGCTCTCTGATTTACTTTTGCCTCTGAATTCACAGGAGCTGGAACTACAGCGGAGACATTGGGTATCAATGTGCTCTGACGGTATTGACAACACTGGAAACAACATTGAGCGGTATACATCTGCCACAATGTTTTATTTGAGGCAGAACCCTTGGGGACCACCACAACTTTCTCCTGAACCATCAGTGGTCTATGGACCACTGATTGGTGACCACTGATCTAGAAAGAGCTAAAGATTTTAGGACTAACCATTTGTTAGTCCTGGTCACCGGGCCCAGGAAGGGGGGGATAAAAATGTAATTTGGGTAGTGTTGCATGATCACACAATTGTCATTCAAAGTTTGACAGCGCTGAAAGCTGAAAATTGGCCTGGGCATGAAGGGGGTGAAAGTGCCCAGTAGGTAAGTGGTTAAACCATTTTTTCCATCCACATGTTTTAAGCTTCATCTCAGTCTACTCTAAAACTCCTTTCACACTGGGGCGGGGGCGGCGTCAGCGGTAAAGCGTCGCTATTGTCAGTGGCGCTTTACCGTCTGTATTCGGCCGTTAGCGGGCCATTTTACCCCCCGCTAGCGGCCGAGAAAGGGTTAAAAACCACCGCTAAGCGCCTCTGCAGAGGCGCTTTGCCGGCAGTATAGCCGCGCTGTCCCATTTGATTTCAATGGGCAGGAGCGGGCAAGGAGCGGTCAATACACCGCTCCTTCCCCGCTCCAAAGATGCTGCTGGCAGGACTTTTTTTCCCGTCCTGCCAGCGCACCGCTCCAGTGTGAAAGACAAAGCAGCGGCACTTTCGGGTCGGTTTGCAGGTGCTATTATTAACGCAATAGCGCCAGCAAACCGCCCCAGTGTGAAAGGGTCCTAACAGCTGTTGCACATCTCGAAGAATGTATTTTGGTATGAGAAACTTTTATGGTAATCAGTCTAGCCTGCTCTACATGATTAGTTAATGGCCAGAGAATTTGAGACCATCTTCATTTTTGTTCCTTATTCAAGGATGAGAGTGCCCCAGTAAACCATGTAGATAAATTCAGATCACCAGATCTAAACAGAAGCAGCCGGTCTATTAGGGGCGCTGCCACCCTAGTTAGCATGCAGGGTGCCAGAGCTCAAAGGTTTCTATGAGTTTGAGGGTTTTTTTTTGTCAAGCCACATGATTAAAGCCTGAGATGCTATTTGTCTTGAAAAGGGTTGGGCTTGGGGCGCAGAGGACTGAACCCACCCACTTGTGACACTAGTGAATCCATATTCGCTAATGTCTTCCGGTTTCTCCTCCCAGGCCAATCAGGACAGGAGGTGGATCAGGTTGGCCGGGAGGGGTGAGTGCAGGGTTGACTGTCATTGTGCAGGAGCTGAGTGCGAGGGGGCCATCACCGTGGAGGGGCTGAGTGTGGACCAGGGGGGTTTGTGGACCCCCAAAAAAAAATAGTTTAGCACCAGCTGCCACTGGATCTAAACATCCGGGTAGTACAGAGTAGAGTGGAGTGTTTATTTTTGATTTCCACCTGCTTCATCCCTGAAGGACAAGTGACTTCTTATCTTGAAGAATGGGACAAATTGTCACTGCACAACATTCAGGGCTTGTATGATGGCATTCCAAGAAGGCAAAGTTGGACCCTCATTCCTATTGGACTTTTATAGTTTTGTCTGCCCCAGTAAGTTTAGTACTTTTTCCCTGTACACAAAGAAGCCACAAAATGTTTTTTCTTCTTTGCCTATAGTACTCTAAGATTCTGCACAAAGTGGAGCATAATTATAGTTGAAACTGTTTTTAATCCTCGGAAGTTTTCTCATTCCTTAATACTTTATAGCTGTAGTTAATGGGGGATTACAATACCTTTCAGAGCATGCAGTCCAGAAACTGCTTTTTGAACACTCGAATAGTTTGCTTGTCCAATAAAACCAGAGCGATTATGATGCTCATGATTGCACAAACTTTTATAAGAGGTTTTTATTGCTTCATTCAATTATTCAGTTCTCTTCAGATAGCTGCGGGTCTGCTGAAAATGACAATTACTTTGCCCATAATCCTATTTTCACAGATAAAGCAGAATAGTTCCCCCGAAGTTTTTGAAGGTACATGATTCCTAAAACCGAATTTATTATATGTATTTGTCAGTTACTGAGAATTTTGACTGCTACCATAATGCTTGCTTGGCTGAGATGAAGGTGAAGTATCCTCCACATCTTTTACCCAGGCTTCATGAAAAATTAGCGTGCTATCTACATGGAAAGTTTTAATATTGCCAATAAAATAGCATTGCATGCACCATATCATTTTGTGCAATTGCTGTCTATTTAATGCACAATTGATCAATAAATTATCGCTAATGCAGGGAAAAGAATAAAAACAGAAAAAAAAGTTTTATATGAGGTGAGTTTAGATACATGCAGGTAAAGGTTAACTTTTGATTCTTGTGCAAAGTAGACCTGGAATCAAAATGCAAACCACTTAACTTGTTCACTCCCATACCTCCTGTAAAATAAAAAGTAAAAAATAAAAGCAAAATAATCCATCTGGCCAATTCCTAGATTCCCTTGTGACTGGACCTTCTGTGAAAGCTGTGGATCAAAAATCTTAAGAGAAAGGACTCTCTCTAGCACTGCACAGGAGGGTCTTTGATGAGGGGAGGGTCACTAAATGACCATGGTAAGTATTTTTCCCCCATCATCTTCCAGTATATCCACTAACATACAAGCTTTTGGGTTGTATCCCCTTCTTCAAGGTCCAAGAAGTATTAATACACAAGGTTTTAGCAGACTGTTAAAGTAAGGCAGGCCATACACGGTTCGAATCCTGCTGAACCGGCCGAGATTCGAACCATTAATAGGAAGACTGAGTGTACCAGGTTGATCAATCCTACAACCAGCCTACCGTATCCTCTTGCGATTATCACTAGTGGCAGCTATAGTCACAGAGGGGGGCGTTAAACTGTTGAATTGTGATTTAGAAATCCCAGGTCTAGATTTAGGCCATTATCTTTTGCGTCAAATAGAGCTATCATCAGGGGAGTTCAAAGCTATTCAGGAAAGAGAAACTCTTCAACTAAGACTTTAAGGTCTTTCATAGTATGGTCCAGTTTTGATAAATAATGTCCCACGGGTGTGCAGAAAAGATCTTCCTTATGTTCCTTGATGGGATGTCTGTGCAAGTTCATCCTTGTTTGTAACTTCTGTCCTGTTTCACCAACATGAGATACTTTGCTACATTTATTGCATTGGATGAGGTACACAGCATTACTGGAGGTACAGCTGTATGTCCTGTGATATTGAAGGTCCCTTTTGAGTGTGCGACCGTTTTTGATGTCACACACTCAAAGGGGACCTTCTTCATACCTGTGGGACATAATTTCTCACAACCACCACACTATGAAAGCGCTTAATGTCTTAGTTCCTAAAAGGAATTTCAAAACTATGCAGGAAAGGAAAACTTTTGAACTAAGAATGATAGTTCTATTTGATACAAAAGCTAATGGCCTAAATGTAGACCTGGGTTTTCTAAATCACCATCCAACAGTTTTATGACCCCCTCTGTGACAGCACAAGCCAATCAGCGGGTGATGGCCAATGGATGTCCGCCGGCACCCACTGATTGGCGAGGAGGAATACAGGATAGAGCTCTGCCCTGTCAGCAGGGATGTGCTGGTTTTTGTTTCCCTGCAAAGCAGGGAATAAAAGCCAACGCATCCCTTAGTGAAAGCACCTAACGGTAAACATATAGGCATGCATTTAACCCTTTGATTGGCCTAGATCAGTGATGGCAAACCTTGGCACCCCAGATATTTTGGAACTACATTTCCCATAATGCTCATGCACTCTGAAGTGTACTTGAGCATCATGGGAAATATAGTTCCAAAACATCTGGGGTGCCAAGGTTCGCCATCACTGGCCTAGATGTTTAACCCCTTCCCAGCCAGTGTCAGTACAGTGGCAGTGTATATTTTTAGCACTGATCACTATTGGTGTCACTGGTTCCCACAAAGTGTCAGTCAGTGTCAGACTTCCAACCATACTATCGCAGACCCACTAGAAGCAGCAGAAAATAAAAAATATTGTTTTTTTTCCAAACTTTTTTTTGTTTTTTTCTCATTTATAGCGCAAAAAATAAAAAACGCAGAGGTGATCAAATACCACCATAAGACAGCTCTATTTGTGGGAAAAAAAGACATAATTTTTGTTTGGGTAGAGCATTGCATGACCGCACAATTTTCAGTTGTCAAAAAATGAGGGGCAAAAAGAGGGGCAAATATTCCCAGAGGTCAAGTGGTTAATTACCATTTGTTTTTTTTTTGTTTGTTTGTTTTTTCCCTCAGAGTTTGTGTTACTTTAACATTCTGCTAAAACTTTATGTACAGTATTAGTACTGCTTGGACCTTGAAGAAGGGCACACCCCGAAATCTTGTCCTGAAAAATTGTATGTTAGTGCAAATAAAAAAGAATCACGGACAGTACTCAATTGTTTCTGTTGTAAGTGCACCAATATGGCTACAATTACCCCTTCCAGGACAGCTAACTTGACAGATGATGGGCTCTTCCCTAACAGGAAACATAATCATACAGTAAAAAACCCTCTCATCCTCGTGTCCCTTTTTCTCCTCTGGCCATTATGTTGGAAGGTCTCCTTCTGGCACAGATCTGCAAAGCTGAGTGATAGTGTAGCTTTTGCGTGGTAGCTCAGTGGGTTCCGCCGAGTGTTCGAGGGTCTCAACCCCAGTCTGGATAGGGGCTTGACTCCTGAAGTACCTATGGCATTCATGTGCAGCACTTAGCATTCAGCATAAAGGTCTTACAGGCTGTGGTCCCACCCTAAGGTAAGCTTGGATTACTTGCTTTTCTTCTCTGGTTTGCTCTCCTGGGAGAAAATCACATTTAGACTTACCGATGAGTGTGTTTCTGGGAATCTTCCATGACAGCAGGCCTACTTCCCACCCTTGACTTGTTGGTGTTTGGTTATGGTGTATTTTTCCCCTTGTGCACTGGTGAAGGTAGTCTACTTTAATATCAGATGAGGTGGTTCAAGGGTTTTTCACAGCTTGTCTGATTGACTCTTCCTTAACAGGGAACACATTCATCCCTCAGATTTGCTGTTCTGGAAGATTCCCAGAAACACTGTTACAGGTAAGTCTAGCTGGGATTTTTGTCTTAATCATACAAAACCAGACACAGGCTGCGTATTCATAGATCCCGATGTATACACAGCCTGTGGCCTGAAAAATAACAAAAAATCTAACTACCAAAATGCAAATAATACACAACTTTCTCTAGCATTACCCCAAAAATGAAACAACAACACCAACATGCTATAAAAACTACATACAAATCCTGATCATAAACCAGATTAAATCTTCACATCAGCCCTCACAGAGAAGAATTATATAACTTGATGTCCACCAGCAAAAATGATTTCCTGTGTTGCTCTATGGTCCATCATGGTTGTAAAAATCTGTCACTGATGGTACTCCGCAGACAGCAAACGTATTGTGGAGTGGGTTTGGAGGAGTTGTCCAAGATTGAACGTACCTTGAACAACATTCTCCTCTCCAACACCGTTGTTAAAGACTCCAACTCCAATCCAACAACATCACTGGCCTTGCGAATCAGTTTGTTGAGTCTGTTGGCGTCGGCCACCCTAAGCCTACTTCCCCGGCATGCCACAGGAGAGCGTGGCCAGCACAGACTCATAAAACATCTTCAGCATCGCCCGGCCGATGTTAAAAGATCTTAGTCTCCTCAGATGATTATCCTCACACTATGTGACAAAGTTCTCTACCACAGTTCTATACTCAGTATCTTTCCCATCCCTGATACATCCCACTATCGCAGAGTCATCAGAAAACTTCTGAAGATGGCAAGACTTTGGTAAAAAAAAAAAAATCAGTACACCAGGAAACACATTTTAAAAGGGAAAAAATTCCATGGCGTAAAAACCATGATTTCCCGAAAATATATCATAGTACATCGCAGACTTCAAAATCCTGTGGGGTATCTATTTTAATAGCTAAAAAAGTGCCATGGAAGGAATTAGGCGTGATCACGGATGAAGGGGGTCATCTCCTTATAGTAAAGGGGACTTTGGGTCTTCAGTAAATCACACTGGTAAATTTATACTTACCAAATGAGGATCAAGTAAACTCCCTGGAGACATATTTACAGATAGTGCAACAACATAAGGAAGGAATCTTAGTATTGGGGGGCGACCTTAATATGGCCTTAGACCCACTGAAAGATACATCCAAAGGATCTTCTCACCTTTCATATGTCAAATTAAGGAAAGTGAATTTTTTTTTACAAGAATTACAATTGATAGATAGTTGGAGAGTGGTTCATGCACAGGGCAGGGATTATACATTTTTTTCGGCGAAGTATAAGACCTATTCCAGAATTGACTATATTTTTGTCTCTCAAAATATAATTACGTCCCTAGTAAAAGCCTCGATTGGGTCATTTACCCTATCAGATCATGCTCCGATAGAGTGCACGCTAGAAATAGGGGAGGAAGAGCGTAAAGAATGGTTTTGGAAGATTAACAAAACCCTCCTCAAGGACAGTGAATATGAGGGGAAATTAAAGCAAGAATTGGAATCTTTTTTTATAACAAATGAAACAGGGGAAACATCACCATTCTGTATATGGGAGACACACAAATGCTTTATGAGAGGTATGTTTATTTCCTTGGGGACACATAGGAAATGGAAACTAAATGATCAAATTGACTCGTTGCTTAAACGGATCGGGGAATTAGAAGTAATACACAAAAAATCCCAGGCTCAAACAATAGAACAGGAACTTGCTGGCCTACGCGAAAAACTCAATTTACAGTTAATAGAAAAAGCTAAATCCAATTAATTAGGGGAAGAAGAACTTTTTACGAATTTGGGAATAAACCAGGAAGATTGTTGGCAAATGCTCTTAGAGAAACCACCACACGAAACCATATTACACAGATTAAAACATTGAGGGATGAATTGGTTAACTCTCCACAGAAAATCGCACAGACGTTCAAGGACTACTATGAGAATTTATATCAGTTAGAAAAGAAATCTAACCCAATAAACGTTCAAAAAAAGTGGGAAGTGGCGAGGGAATATATTGAAGAGACAGAAATGCCAAAGCTAACAGAAGAAGCAGTCAGGGATCTCGATGCCCCAATTTCAACAGAGGAATTTATAGCGGCGTTAAAATCATTGAATGTGGGCAAAGCACCTGGCCCAGATGGGTACACCCTGTCGTATTACAGAAAATATGCAGAGGAATTAGCCCCGAGATTCGTAGCAGCTTATAATTCACTACGAGATGGGATGCAGATGCCAATAGAAACATTACTAGCACATATAACAGTGATTCCGAAAGAGGGGAAAGATCCCTCCCAATGCTCTAGTTACCGACCTATTTCACTGCTGAATGTGGATTTAAAAGTATTTACAAAGATTTTAGCCACGAGACTGCTAGATTATATCCCGGGTCTAATCCATCCAGACCAGGTGGGATTTACCCCGGAGAGGGAAGGAAGAGAGAATACACAGAGGGTGGTGAACACGATCCACCTTGCACAAAGGCAGCAAAAACCAATGGTGATAATCTCTGCGGACGTGGAAAAAGCCTTTGACAGGGTAGACTGGATTTTTTTAAAGGCGGTACTACAACATATAGGCTTAAGGGAGGGGATGATGAGATGGATTTCTAATTTATATTCTACACCAAGTGCTAGAGTAAAGCTAGATGATAGAATCTCGGAGTCCTTCCTTATTCAAAATGGAACACGACAGGGGTGCCCTCTTTCACCACTGATTTTTATTTTGACAATAGAACCTTTCCTAAGGAAAATACGGGCTAATGTGAATATTAAGGGGATAAAAATAAAGGAAGAAGAACAGAAACTTGCGGCGTATGCGGACGATTTAATTTTCTTTGTAACTTCTCCAATCATATTTCTCCCATCCTTGTTGATGGAGCTGCGTGAATATGGGAAAATATCTAATTTTAAAGTAAATTACGGGAAATCTGAAGCAATGGGGATAGAAATAAAGGCGCCCCTTTTACAGTTGGTAACCACACAATTCGGATTTAGGTGGACCAACTCGTATATAAGCTATTTAGGGACGAAAATATCAAAAAATCTGAAGGAATTATTTGAGCTTAATTACATACCAATGGCTAAACAGATCAAACTGGATTTGTCGAGATGGGATAAAGAGATTTTTACATGGTTCGGGAGAACAAATATTATTAAGATGAATGTGATGCCAAGACTTCTGTATTTAATACAGACCTTGCCAATTAAAATTCCTCTTTTTAAGAGATCTTAGATCAAGATTTCTGGAATTTATCTGGGCTGGGAAACCAGCAAGAGTACGTAGAACTATACTATCATTACCTAAAGGAAAAGGAGGGATAGGGCTTCCAGATCCAATAAGATACCAAGAGGCTTCACATTTAACCAGAGTGATGGAATGGTGTGGACTTAGAAATAAGAAACCCTGGATACAGACAGAACAGGCAGCAACAGATATCCCATTGGAAGGATTAGTATGATACCAGAAACTGAGTTGCCAGCTGAACTGAGGAAACACCCAACAATAGGCGTAACTCTGCGGATGATCAAAAAGATTTTCAAAAAAACGGCAATCTCGACAAGTCCTAGTCCAATGCTCCTGGTTCTGGGGACACCATCATTTCAGCCAGGAATGACAGACCCCAAGTTCAGAGCAATACGACGTAGAGGTTTCAGCAGGATCATACATTTTTCAAGGGACAATCGTTTATTATTAAAAAGAGAAATTGAAAGAGAAATAGCACCTGAATTAGATTTTTTTAGAGTGATGCAGCTAGAAGCGTTTATTAAATCAAAATCTAATATGTATACAGAAGTAAGAGCATTGACCCAGTTTGAGGAGATGTGTTTGAAGGGAGAAACAATGAGACATCCGTTGTCCTATTTCTATACTGTATTGACGGGAATAGAATCGCCTCAGGAACTACCTTTCCTAAAAGCGTGGGAGAGAGACTTAGGAACATCATTCTCCCAAGAACAGAAGAATAGGATCTTAGTATTTAATCAAAAGGCATCAGTAGCAAGCAGATATCAGGAGGGGGATATAAAATCCTAACCAGATGGTATAGGACGCCGAATGTGCTACATCAGATTTACCCCCAGGTGTCAGAGGTATGTTGAAGATGTCACAAAGAAGAAGGGACAATTCTACATATCTTCTGGGAATGTACGAGAATAAGAGAGTTCTGGAAAATGGTTGCAGAAACTACTAAAACAATAACAGGATTCTCCTTGGGAAATAATCCGGCAACTTTTTTACTGCTAGATTTCCCGTTATCAGCGCAAAAATTTAAAAACTCGCTGCTGAGACACCTTTTAACAGCAGCTAGGGCATGTATCCCTGCTCTGTGGAAAAAAAACAGCTCTCCAACTAGGGCACAATGGATGGCCAGAATTGCAGAAAGACAACAAATGGAAAATCTTACTTTGACAATGAAAGACCAAGATGAGAACTACCGGACAACATGGGCCCCATATTTGGACTATAGGGAGAGAAGGGACTGAAGTGGGGAGAGATGGAGGGGAGGGGTCGAGAGGAGTTTTTTTTTTTTTTTTTTTTACTATTACTCCGGGATATGAAGGGGGTAAAAGGGGATTTATTTTTTTTGGAGCAATGGGTTAACCGGTTCAATACAGGGCAATTTCACCCCCTTCCTTCCCAGGCCAATTTTTAGTTTTCAGCGCTGTCGCACTTTAAACGTCAATTGCGCGGTCGTGCAACGTTGTACCCAAAAAGAAATTGATGTCCTTTTTTCCCCACAAATAGAGCTTTCTTTTGGTGGTATTTGATCGCCTCTGCGGTTTTTATTTTTTGCGCTATAAACAAAAGAAGAGCGACAATTTTGAAAAAAACACAATATTTTTTACTTTTTGCTATAATAAATATCCCAATTTTTTTTTTTTAAAAACTAATTTTTTCCTCAGTTTCGGCCGATACGTAATCTTCTACATATTTTTGGTAAAAAAATTGCAATAAGCGTATATTGATTGGTTTGCACAAAAGTTATAGCGTCTACAAAATACGGGATAGATTTATGGCGTTTTTAAAAAATATATATTTATTTATTTTTTTAGCGCCGATCGCGATTTTTTTTCGTGACTGCGACATTATGGCAGACACATCGGACACTTTTGACACATTTTTGGGACCATTCACATTTATACAGCGATCAATGCTATAAAATTGCATTGATTACTGTGTAAATGTGACAGGCAGTGAAGGGGTTAACCACTAGGGGGCGGGGAGGGGTTAATATGTTTCCTAGGGAGTGATTACTAACTGTAGGGGGAGGGGACGTACAAGGGGAGGAGACCGATCAGTGTTCCTCCGTTCTGGGAACACAGATCGCTCTCCTCAGAGCTGACAGGCTGTGGATCTGTGTGTTTACACACACAGATCCACATGCCGGTCTGGTTAACCGGCAATCACGGGTGCCCGGCGGACATCGCGGCCGCCGGGCACACGCACCGGGTCCCGAGGAACGCGGCGGGCGCGCGCCCCCTAGGCGGCCGGGAATACCAGGACGTCATATGACGCCCACCCAGGATGGGAGATCCCATCTGTGGACGTCATATGACTATGGGCGGGTATTGAAGTGGTTAATAGTAGAAAAAGGGAATTCACAAGGAATTAAAGTGTCAATTAACATATGTAACATATGATGTGGGTAACATATGATGTGTAGATGAATAGATTTACTTAAGACGTATTAAGCTGGCACTATATGAGTGCAATGAATTGTATTGTGAAACCCATGAAAAATAAAGAATTAAAAAAAAAAAGAAAACTTCTGAAGATGGCAAGACTTTGGTAAAAAAAAAGTCAGTACACTGGAACATGCTGTTCAGTCATGTTCTTTAACCCCACAATACCAGCATCTAAAAATTACATACTTTCCAAAAAGGTGTAATTTTGGGGGGTTTTTATACTGTCCTGGTACTTTTGATATGTTTTATAACCGGAAGTAAGGGAACAAGTTTTCAGGAGAAATAAAAGTTTTTTTTAAATTAAATACCATGAAAAAGTAAACAACCTAAAAATATCAGGGTAGTAGTGTTGCATGACCAAGTAATTGTCAGTCAAACTATCATAGCACTAAAAATGACCCAGTAATAAAGATATATATGGGCTAGTACTCAAGTGGTTAAAGTGACAAAACTTTGGTAAACATAAAAAAATTAAAGACTCAATCCTTTCCAGGTGGAACAGGCTGTTTGCTCTATCTGCCCTATCTCTTCAGACACAGCAAAGCTCCCTGCTTTTAATGCCCAACATTATCTATGTCTCTCACCACTTGTATGCTTGAGGCTAAAAGCAGCTATAGAAATCAGGAATGGCCTATTTTAAAGTTATTTTACTGTTAAGAATATATAAATAAAAAGTGTATATGTATATACAGTATGGTACAAATGTTTTAGCAGGTGTAAAGAAATGCTGTAAAGTTAGAATGCTTTCAAAAATATATATTTTAAATGTTTATTTTTTATCAATATACAAAGTCAGGCATTCTGTAGAATTAGAGTCAGGTGTATGATTAACCAATTATACCAAGCAAAACGAAATAATAAGAGGACTAGTGCGCAAAAACCACAATGGTGAAGGAAAATCTAAAACTAAAAGTGAGGTACTAAGTAGAGAGCTGCCAACATAGATGGGTCCACTCAGTTCCCCCAGAAAAGCAATAGATAACTGTAAAATATGTAGCGCTACTCTATTAATCAGTACCAAACTAGCAATAAAAAACTGACCATAATCAATTAGGACAACGATCAGACTGCCAAACACTCTGCTTAGTGGTGATTCCAAGATGCTAATTCCTACCACAAACAGGTTATACTAAACTCTGGATACATAAGTCCATAATCTTCATATCTCCATGTTGGAATCCATCAAAACATTAGTGCCAAAAAGACATATATAAGATAGAATGCCAATCAATAAAATGCCAAAGTGTCAAGTGAACTGAATAATGTAAAGGCCACCCTATTTGAAAGGGACGTGGCAATATTACAAAAACTACAAATAGTGCTAACCGAAATAACCTAAAAACACATAATCCCTAGTGCACAACAAGGTAACAATAGTTCATGACATGAAAACGCATAAAATCGCAAATAAAATTCAAAATGTTCCCTAGTGCTGATACTTGTAAGGTGTAACATATACAATATTGGTATACCACAAATGGATGTGCAACAGAGTGATTGAAAATAAAATACACCGTGCATACAAATTCACACGTCAATAATCAATCCACATCATTAAAACAAAATCCTAAAAGTGATAATGGTGTTAGCAGTGCAGTCAAACCCTTATACATGCACTGGTGTGCTATAGGTGAATAGCTCAACAAATAATAATATATGGACAAACAATCCCACAACAGAGATGCTGTCCCAAAGTGCTAATAGTGCAAAACAGTCCAAAAGTGTAAAACTGTGATGGATAATGTCCACAAGGAACGAACTTTGAATAAGGTGCCAAATGTGCAGTGGCTGGTGCTAATCTTCATATAAATTCTGGTGCACCCATCAAACGTTTCCCCCAGCCTCTCACCTCCAACAGCGGCCCCCAGTGGGCCTAGTAGAGCAGATAGATGATCCTGGAGAAGGTGGGTTCCCTGGAGTGATGTCAGTGGGTCTGGCTCTCTGGGTCTCCTCCCGCCGCTCCCTCCAACAGCGGCCCCCAGTGGGCCAGGTAGAGCAGATAGATGATCCCAGAACGGATGGGTTCCCTGGAGTGGTGTTAATTGGTCTGGCTCTCTGGATCTCCTCCCGCCGTTCCCAGTAATCCCAGTAGTAGTGGTTAGGGACAAAGGAAAGGTCTCATAGTGTAGTACTTCAACATAAGAATTTTATTGAAAAACGTAGTAACTTACATCTAAAATTAGAACGATCAGTGGATACTACATAGTGCATACTACATCCACTGATCGTCCTAATTTTAGATGTAAGTTACTACGTTTTTCAATAAAATTCTTATGTTGAAGTACTACACTATGAGACCTTTCCTTTGTCCCTAACCACTACTACTGGGATTACTGGGAACGGCGGGAGGAGATCCAGAGAGCCAGACCCATTAACACCACTCCAGGGAACCCATCCGTTCTGGGATCATCTATCTGCTCTACCTGGCCCACTGGGGGCCGCTGTTGGAGGGAGCGGCGGGAGGAGACCCAGAGAGCCAGACCCACTGACATCACTCCAGGGAACCCACCTTCTCCAGGATCATCTATCTGCTCTACTAGGCCCACTGGGGGCCACTGTTGGAGGTGAGAGGCTGGGGGAAACGTTTGATGGGTGCACCAGAATTTATATGAAGATTAGCACCAGCCACTGCACATTTGGCACCTTATTCAAAGTTCGTTCCTTGTGGACATTATCCATCACAGTTGCACAGTTTTACACTTTTGGACTGTTTTGCACTATTAGCACTTTGGGACAGCATCTCTGTTGTGGGATTGTTTGTCCATATATTATTATTTGTTGAGCTATTCACCTATAGCACACCAGTGCATGTATAAGGGTTTAACTGCACTGCTAACACCATTATCACTTTTAGGATTTTGTTTTAATAATGTGGATTGATTATTGACGTGTGAATTTGTATGCACGGTGTATTTTATTTTCAATCACTCTGTTGCACATCCATTTGTGGTATACCAATATTGTATATGTTACACCTTACAAGTATCAGCACTAGGGAACATTTTGAATTGTATTTGCGATTTTATGCGTTTTCATGTCATGAACTATTGTTACCTTGTTGTGCACTAGGGATTATGTGTTTTTAGGTTATTTCGGTTAGCACTATTTGTAGTTTTTGTAATATTGCCACGTCCCTTTCAAATAGGGTGGCCTTTACATTATTCAGTTCACTTGACACTTTGGCATTTTATTGATTGGCATTCTATCTTATATATGTCTTTTTGGCACTAATGTTTTGATGGATTCCAACATGGAGATATGAAGATTATGGACTTATGTATCCAGAGTTTAGTATAACCTGTTTGTGGTAGGAATTAGCATCTTGGAATCACCACTAAGCAGAGTGTTTGGCAGTCTGATCGTTGTCCTAATTGATTATGGTCAGTTTTTTATTGCTAGTTTGGTACTGATTAATAGAGTAGCGCTACATATTTTACAGTTATCTATTAATTATACCAAGCAGTTGCTAATGATCATCAATTTCATATGTAGGTTGAAACACAGTCATTAACTAAAAGAGAAACAGTTGTGTAGGAGGCTTAAAACTGTGTGAGGAACAGCCAAACTCTTCTACTAAGGTGAGGTTGTGGAAGTTTCATGTCACAGGTCATACACCATGGCAAGACTGACCACAGCAACAAGACACAAGGTAGGTATATTGCATCAGCAAGGACTCTTCCAGACAGATTTTAAAGCATACTGCAGCTTCAAGATGTGCTTTGAGGACTGTAAACACAGTGGTCAGCCAAGGAAACTTAATGCAACAGATGAGTGACGTCAACCTTACTTCCCTTCACCATCTAAAGATGTCCAGCAGTGCCATCAATACAGAACTGGTAGAAACCCAGGTACACCAATATACTGTCCACAGAAGTCTGGCCAGAAGTGGTCTTCATGGAAGAATTGCAGCCACAAAGCCATACCTCTGATGTGGAAACAAGGCTAAGTGACTCAAATATGCATGAAAACATAGGAACTGGGGTGAAGAAAAACGGCAGCAGGTGCTCTGGACTGATGAGTCAAAATGTGAAATATTTGGCTGTAGCAGAAGTTTGTTCTCCGAAGGGCTGGAGAGTAGGGATGAGCTGAACACCCCCCCCCCCCCCCGTTCTGTTCGCACCAAAACTTGCAAATAGGAAAAATTTGTGCCAACACCGTTAAAGTCTATGGGACACGAACATGAAAAATCAAAAGTGCTAATTTTAAAGGCTTATATGCAAGTTATTGCCATAAAAAGTTTTTGGGGACCCGGGTCCTGCGTACAGGGGACATGTATCAATGCAAAAAAAGTTTTAAAAATTGACGTTTTTTTCAGGAGCAGTGATTTTAATAATGCTTAAAGTGAAACATCGTGTCTAGGGGGTGTCCTTAGTCTGCCTGTAAAGTAGGGCATCTTTCCCGTGTTTAGAACAATACCACTGCAAAATGACATTTCTAAAGGAAAAAATGTCATTTAAAACTGATCGCGGCTGTAATGTATTGTCGGATTCTGGCAATATAGATGAAAATCATTAAACAAAACGGCATGCCCCCCCCCCCCC
Source organism: Lithobates septentrionalis (assembly GCA_037952835.1). Lineage (NCBI taxonomy): Eukaryota > Metazoa > Chordata > Amphibia > Anura > Ranidae > Lithobates > Lithobates septentrionalis. Next base: position 2,672,719 of record JBBDGP010000639.1, on the reverse strand, counting down.
CAGTTCATTACCAGGCCCTTCAGGCCTGATATGGATATTAACCACTTAAGGACCGAGCCTCTTTCTGAGATTTGTTGTTTACAAGTTAAAAACATTTTTTTTGCTAGAAAATTACCCCCAAACACTATACATTTTTTTCTAACATCCTAGGGAATAAAATGGTGGTCGTTGCAATACTTTCTGTCACACCGTATTACAAGTGCACTTTTTTGGGAAAAAATACACTTTTTTGATTTAAAAATTAAGACAACAGTAAAGTTAGCCCAATTTTTTTTTATATTGTGAAAGATAATGTTACGCTGAGTAAATTGATACCCAATATGTCACGCTTCAAAATTGCGCCCGCTCGTGGAATGGCGACAAACTTTTACCCTTAAAAAATTCTACAGGTTGCATGTCTTAAGTTACAGAGGAGGTCTAGGGCTAGAATTATTGCTCTCGCTCTACCGATCTTGGTAGATCGTGATTTTCATATGTGGGCACTACTCAGGTATGCGTTCGCTTCTGCACGCAAGCTCATTGGGATGGGGCGCGTTTAAAAAAAAAAAATGTTTTTCTTATTTATTTTACCTTTTATTTTTACACTGTTTTTTTTTTTTTTTTAATTGTCCCTTTTATTCCTATTACAAGGAATGTAAACATCCCTTGTAATAGAAAAAAGCATGACAGGACCTCTTAAATATGAGATCTGGGGTCAAAAAGACCTCAGATCTCATATTTAAAATAAAATGCAATAAAAAAAAAAAAAATTGTCATTTAAAAAAATTATTTAAAAAAAAATGTTTAAGAGCTGTGGGTGGAAGTGACGTTTTGATGTCGCTTCTGCCCAGCAGTTGTATGGCGACGGGTGGGGGCCATCTTCCCCTCACTCGCCTCCATACCCAGCTAACGAAAGGACGCGATCGCCTCCGCCACTGCCGACGGCTCCGGTAAGCGGCGGAGGGCACCGGATCATGGCGGGAGGGGGGCCCTCTCCCGCCGCCGATAAAAGTGATCTTGCGGCGAATCCACCGCAGAGACCGCCCTCTGAAGAAGGGGATACTGGGGTTATGGCAGCTAGCTGCTGCCATAACAACAATATCCTCCTTCAAACAGCTGACGTAAAACTGTGGCGGGCAGTCCTTAAGTGGTTAAGGGGAACCTTGCGCCAAAACTTAAAAAAAAAATGACATAGGGGTCCTCCCCAAAATCCATACCAGGCCCTTCAGGTCTGCAAATAGAGTTGGAGGTTTGGTCAGGATCAATGGTGTCCTCATTCCTGAGAAATACACGCAGATACTTATCCATCATGCCATACCATGAGTATTCTCTTTGGAGAAGAGACGCTTGAGAGGGGGATATAATTTCAATATACAAATACCGTACTGGTGACCCCACAATAGGGATAAAACTTTTTTGTGGAAGGGAGTTTAACAAGACACGTGGCCACTCATTAAAATTAGAAGAAAAGAGGTTTAACCTTAAACTACGTAGAGGGTTCTTTACTGTAAGAGCGGCAAGGTTGTGGAATTCTCTTCCACAGGCGGTGGTATCAGCGGGGGGGCATCGATAGTTTAAAAAAAAGCACCTGAACGACCGCAACATACAGGGATATACAATGTAATACTGACATATAATCACACACATAAGTTGGACTTGATGGACTTGTGTCTTTTTTCAACCTCACCTACTATGTAACTATATGTAATGTCATTAAGAACAATTTTCAGTGTTATGCCGCGTACACACGAGCGGACTTTACGGCAGACTTTGCTCGGCGGACTTTTCGACAGACTTTACGACGGACTTTCTGAATGAACGGACTTGCCCACACAATCCACCAAAGTCCGTTGAATTCATACGTGATGACGTACGACCGGACTAAAACAAGGAAGTTCATAGCCAGTAGCCAATAGCTGCCCTAGCGTGGCTTTTTGTCCGTCGAACTAGCATACAGACGGCGGACTTTTCGACCGGACTCGATTTCAACGGATTAATTTAAAACATGTTTCAAATCTATTGCCGCGTACACACGAGCGGACTTTACGGCGGACTTTGCCCGGCGGATTTTTCGACGTACTTTCCGACGGACTTTCTGAATGAACGGACTTGCCTACACACAATCCACCAAAGTCCGTCGAATTCGTACGTGATGACGTACGACCGGACTAAAACAAGGAAGTTCATAGCCAGTAGCCAATAGCTGCCCTAGCGTGGCTTTTTAGTCCGTCGAACTAGCATACAGACGGCGGACTTTTCGACCGGACTCGATTTCAACGGATAAATTTTAAACAAGTTTCAAATCTAATTCCGTCCAACTTTTGAGAAAACAAAGTCCGCTGGAGCCCACACACATCGAATTGTCCGACGAAATCCAGTCCGCCGGGCAAAGTCCGCCGTAAAGTCCGCTCGTGTGTACGCGGCATAAGTCCGTCCAACTTTTGAGAAAACAAAGTCCGCTGGAGCCCACACACGATCGAATTGTCCGACGAAATCCAGTCCGCCGGGCAAAGTCTGCCGTAAAGTCCGCTCGTGTGTACGCGGCATAAGGCTGCATTCACAGTATCATTTTCGGGCGTTTTTTAAAGCTTTTTTGCAGCTTTTTCACAAGCTTTTTTTAAAGCATTTTAGAACGTTTTACAGCTTCAGGCATTTTTGTTTAGCCAATTTAAAGTACTAAGGGGAGGAGAGGGAAAGGAAATTAGGGGTACGGACGTTTTATGAGCTTTTTTGAATGTTTTACGAGCGTTTTTCTGCTCAAGTCAGGCGTTTCTATTGAGTTCTATGAGGCCATAAATGCTTGTAATCTGCCAAAAAAGAAGCTCATGTACTTTTTTGAGCTTCAGAGGCCTTTTGCTTCAGGCGACAAAATGCTCCTATGTGAACAGGTGTCATTGAAATGAATTGGATTTTGCTTGTTGGGCGTTTTATGAGATGAAAATGCTCATGTGTGAATGGGGCCTAAAGAACAAGGAGTATTGGAAGTGATAGTTTGGCCCCCACAGAGCCCTGATCTCAACGTCATGGAGTCTGTCTGAGATTACATGAAGAGGCAGAAGGATTTGAGGCAGCCTACATCAACAGAAGATCTGTGGTTAGTTCTACAAGATATTTGGAACAACCTACCTGCTGAGTTCCTTCAAAAACTGTGTGCAAGTCTACCTAGAAAATAGATGCTGTTTTAAAGGCAAAGAGTGACACACCAAATATTGATTTGATTTGGATTTCTCTTCTGTTCATTTACATACCCATTTTGTTTATTGATAAAAATAAACTATTACCATTTCTATTTCTGAAAGCATTCCTAATTTACAGCATTAAAATTTTGCACAATAGTGTATATTAAAGGGGAGGTCTACCGACAATTACATTTTTTTTTTTTAAAACTATTCCTAACCTTACATATTGTCTATGTTAAGGCCCGTACACGCGATCAGACTTTTTGACAACAAACATACAAATTAGCTGTTTTAAGGCAACATCCGACCGTGTGTACGCTCCATCGGACAAACTTTTTCAGTTTTTATCGGACAAATCTTGGCTGTGCAAACAGACAAACTTGGTGGCAACAAAAGTCCGACGTCGGCAAGTCAGATCGCGTGTACACAAAACCATCGGACTTTAGTACAAAGTACAAACAAGCATGCTCAGAACTAATGCAAAAGATCAGACAACAATACAGAAGTTGACCAAAGGGTGGTGCCGGAGAATTGAACGTCCTCTTCTGAAGTTTCATCAGTACGTTGAAATGTCACTACATTTGTGTTTGTTGCCTAAAAAGTCCTGCCGTGTGTATGCTTAAGTTCATGGCCAACGCCCTTTGTACAGAAATCCACGGGAAAGTTTGTATAAAGTCCGATCCTGTGTATCAGGCTTTACACTAACTTGTTTGGTAAATAATATCCCCCAATGTCCAGTTTCGTACGAAAAATGGCGTTTTAAAATGTGGTGATGGCAGGTTTCATCTTGCTTGTGGGCATGTGAACCCCACAAGCATAAACTTCCTGGATGCAGTGAATGCTGAGCTACCAGCATTGTCCGCCCGCTCCCACGCATGCCCAGTTTGTACGGCGCAGAACGCCGCAAACTTCCACGTTGCAATCACAACGGGCGTCGTCGTCGGAAGTTCCTGCCCCGTTGTGACGGCGACGAAGATAACACAAAACACACAGAGAAAGCCCAAACGTGACTGTCGTCATTGCGTCACTTCCGGTTTCCGAATTTTGCGAGAATTAGCGGCGGGCATCCGCACTGCCTCCTGGGAACAATGAAGTGCTCCCAGGAGACAGTGCGCCGCCGGATTTGACGACCATACCCGCATATACCCGCGGGGGTCAGAGAAGGCAACAACCAAAAAAACACAGATATACAGGTTACCCCCTCTGAAAAAAAAAAAAAAAAAATTTCCATTTAACAATGTACGCAATGCAAGAATGCGATGGAGGTTAACTTAAAAATTTGTGTGGAGCTCTACTTTAAGAGTATGTAATTCGTTCAATGTCTGTAATCTGGGCACAGATACCATTTAAATCCATTAGGGTGGCAATTTTCTTAGAAACCCAATGTATTAAAAGTTGCAGTATTTGGTAAAAACAATGAGGGCCAGTTCACACCAGAACCTGTGCATTCCCCTTCAATCCGATTTGGCAGCCCTTTCATTTGCATGCACTACTTTGGCAAAATGTGCCGCACCAAATCGCATTGTACTATGGTACCATGCAATCTGGTACCCGCAAATGCACTGCATTTAAAATCTGTGTTTGGGGTGCTGTTAAAAATATATTGCCACCTATAGCATATCGCAAAACCAGGTCGCTTTGAACGTGGTGTGGGAAACGTGCACGGAGCTTGCCTTTCCCACGCTGCGTCCTGGTGTAAACAAAATACATTGTATTAAAAAAATAAAATGCATTCACTTGCCAGTATTTACAAAAAATGCTGACAAATATGAACTATTCAGTTTGCATACATCTCACTGTTGAGTCAGTAAATGAAAACTTTGCTCCAGTCTGACCCAGTTTTCTCCCGCTGTAATGTCATTATGCCTCTTATACAACATAGAGAAGGTAAAGCCAGGCTGGCCATCATAGCCCGTATGTCAAAGACACCATGTCTTTCCTGCGCCAGTCATGTCACTGCTCTCTGCATATGTCAGCACTCAGGGGTAATGGGTAAATATAGAGAGTAGTGTTGACTTTTGACAAATCTGAATTGCATTTCAGTAAGACTACTTTCACACTAGCAGCAGTTTGCTTTTCAGAGGTCAGTGAAAGGAGCTTTGCAATGCTGCTACCTCCTAATGCCTGTTTTTTGGGCATTTTCTTTTTTATTGCCAAATGTCAATTTTGCATTATGGTACTGCACCACAACAAAAGTATTTGGCTTGCAGTTACGGCAAGGCCCCAATCACATGGCAAAGTTCAACAGGCAGTGCCGATTGTCAAACTCAGTATGTAGCATTAAAATTGCCGCACTAGGATGCAAAGCATTGCAGCCCTGGCATTGTGTACTCATCTGAGAGGCATCATGTCTGCTTGTAGGTGGGTAGGTAGGGGGGGCAGTAAAAGCACAGATCCACCACCTGTTTTTGTCACTTGCGTAAAAGGAGTCTAATGCCGCGTACACACGGGCGGACTTTTCGACCGGACTGGTCCAATGGACTTTCAGGCAGACTTTCGACGGACTTCCGATGGACTTTCGAACGAACGTACTTGCCTACACACGATCACACCAAAGTCCGACGGATTTGTACGTGATGACGTACGACCGGATTAAAATAAGGAAGTGGATAGCCAGTAGCTGCCCTAGCGTGGGTTTTCGTCCGTCGGACTAGCATACAGACGAGCGGATTTTTCGACCGGACTCGAGTCCGTCGGAAAAATTTGAAGCATGTTTCAAATCTAAGGTCCGTCAGATTTTCGACTGGAAAAGTCCGCTGAAGGTCCGATGAAGCCCACACACGATTGGATTGTCCGTCGGACCAGTCCGATAGAGAAGTCAGCTCATGTGTACACTGCATAACAGTAAAGATAGGTTTGCATTGGTTGCACATTTTAAGCAAAGGAGTACATTTAAACAGCTGATATTATGAAGGTACTGCTACCCTGTTTCCCCGAAAATAAGACCTAGCGTGATTGTCGGTGATGGCTGCAATATAAGCCCTACCCCCCAAATAGGCCCTAGTTAAAGTCCTTGTAGGTCTTATTTTCAGGGTAGGTCTTAATTTTGTGGAAACAGAGTAGGGCTTATTTGGGGGGTAGGGCTTATATTGCAGCCATCACTGACAATCACGCTAGGTCTTATTTTCGGGGAAACAGGGTAGGTGTATATGCTTGCGAAAATGAAAGGTTCACTTTAAATCTTTGGAACTACCGGTATTTATTCTCATACTCCGTCTACTAAAAGTCACACTTTACTAGTCAAAAACAGATGATGGCATTGACAAAATACATATAGTTGTAGTCACCTGAGCTGGCTATCTTTTTTAAATTCAGGGTACTAAAAGCTGCATTTATTTTGGGAAAAAAAAAGTGTTTTTATAAAATTCAGGCTGAGGTTGACAGCTTATTTTTAATCTCAAAGTGCTAAAAGATTATTATTAATATTATTTTTTTAAATAAAGGTGGGTTTTATAAACACCACATTAGGGATGAGCTTTTCAAATGCCGAATGTGAACCCCTGTGAGATCGCTAAGAGCCCAATCTGTCAAATTAAAAATGTCAATTTTTGAGGTGGTTTAAAAAAATATGTTGGGGGGGGGGGGTCGTCTGCTTGCGGACGGTTACTGCCCTGGAGAACATGTACCAATGCAAAATTAAATAAATAAATAAAATAAAAGAATTCAGTTTGGCCAAAAGCAATGATTTGTTCACATGCTTAAAGTGGAACATTAGAAATGACCAGATCCTTCAAGTAGCATTTCTGTAATGTACAGATGTACATAGTACCCCTACTCATTCACAAAAAAAGTAGCCTAGAAATAAAGACACCCAAACATTTCACATATCTTTTATTTGAAAAATTCAAAAATTCCAAATAAGTGCCTCTTGTAAATCCATCCTCAATCATGATACCCACTGGTACCACTAATTGAATGACAACCCCCTCAAGCTGTCTTTAGCTAAATAAAGAAAAGGCTAGCAACGTTACTGCTATCTCCACTCCTTTCCTCACAGGTCAGGGATGCTCGGTGACATCAGAGTTTCCTAAGGACATGGCATGTGCAAGCACCTGCTGCTTCCTTAGGAACCATTGACAGCAGGTAGCTGTCATATATAGAAGCTGCAGAAATACTGCACAGTTGAAAGCTGGACTGGCATCTTGGGCAGAACAAGGTGGCCCAACTTGTAGCAGTATTGTACAGTATACAGTATATTCTCATGGCTCCATCATTTGGTTTCTATGCTCAACGGAGTATGGTTACACTCAGTTAAGAAACCCTGTTCTAAATATTGTTCTTGTTAAAGAAGTTTGTATTTCAACTTTTATAAATGTGTTGGTGTTACTCAACATGCCACCACAAATAAGATTATTGCACATGGATGCAGCAGAAATAATGCATCATGCAAATGTCTACATGCTGTGGTGGTAAGCAGACTGGCATTCTTAGCACATGGCAGCTGATCCCTCTGTTAAAAAAAAATCCATAATGCCCATTGCCCAGTAATGCTCATGTGTTCCCATACTATGTAAAAAACACTTTTTGGTAATGAGTGGACATAAGGGCCTTGAGAACCTAAGACACGTCACTAGACGTTAATCGGCATGCTACGGTTTCATCCTCTGTCTACATCAGCCATTCTCAACCAGGCTTCTGTAGAACTGTAGGGTTCCTTCAGAGGGTACTGGAGGTTCCATGAGCTCTCGCTGATTGACCTCCCATTTGCTGGTACCTGCATAGTTTCAAGATAAATGCAGATATCAATGATCTTTTTAGCTGCCTGCTAGAGATGTACACGACAGAAAAATTAATATTGTTTCGTAATATTCGTTATGTTAGAGTTTGTTTTCAGAATTAATTTTTTCATATTTTAATTTATTTAGGTTTTCCAAACCGAATCGTATTTTGGAAGCTATTTTGCCAGATTGGCTATATTCGTTTTAACGTGTTCATTCGTTATTTCTGGAGATTACTTATGCACTTTGGGTTGGATAGAGGTGGATCCATCAGAATCTCTGAATCATCACATAACAAATGGAACAGAATTAATTTCGAATTTGTCAGGGCTGGGCTCAGCCGTTCCTTCTCTGAGCTGGCCGCTCAGCTATCGGCTAATTGCCAGCTCCTTTCTCTCCACAGTGACTCAACTGTTGATGATCTGCTCATCAGTTCTGGCTACTTAAAACCGTCCAGCTCACTTCATCTCTGCCTTCGCCTTTGGTCACATCTCAGAGACTTCCCCTGCGTTCCTGTTGAAGACTTGCTCAGCTGACATCCCTTCTGGCTTCTGATCCTGCTTGCTGTACTACTACGTTGATCTCTGGCTCTCTGACATTGGCATTGACTGACTTCCCAATCTGGTTACTGAACTCTGGCTATGTATTGACTACGCTTACTCTGTTTACCTTTTTATTATTATTAAACAAGTGTAATAAACTGTACTTCTGTCTCGGTCTGATTCATGGTTTCTGACAGTAGGCGAAGGCCATGAATTCAGAAGATGCAGTCAGTCCACTTGTTGATAATATTTTTTCCAGATTGGATGACCAGGATCACTGCATGGATCAGTTTGCCTTGGCGTTACAAACGCTCCTGAGTCACACGGCTCACCTGGAATCTTCCACTATTGCCGCTCCGGTACAACCTGTGTTGCAGGCTGTCCCTGCTGCTGCTCCAGTCTCTGTGCAGGCACCCGCCTCGAGTATTACCTCTATAAGAGGCATGTCTGGTTCCGCTCTGCTTCCCCAGCGATTTGGGGGTGATCCAGTTCAATGCAAAGGGTTTCTCAACCAGGTTGAGATATACTTTGAGATGCTGCCCCAGGCGTTTCCCACGGACAGAAGCAAAGTAGGTTTCGTGATATCTTTGCTTTCTGAGAGAGCCTTGGCCTGGGCAAACCCTCTATGGGAGACAAAAAACCCTGTGGTCCTGAGTTACCCAGAATTTGTGGCTTCCTTCAAAAGGGTATTTGACGTTCCCACGCGCTCCGCCTCTGCTGCCAAGAGCCTCATGTCCATCAAACAGAGTACGAGAACTGTTGCTGATTACGCCATTGAATTCCGTACTCTGGCAGCAGAGGTTGTTTGGAACAGAGGCCCTCGTGGCTGCCTTCTCTCATGGTCTCTCGGATAACATCAAGGATCAGATAGAAGCTCGAGATATACCCACTGAGCTGGAGAGGTTGATCACATTTGCCATCCTCATTGACTCCAGACTCAGAGAAAGACTCTCTTTTAAGGAGAGCTGGCGCAAGCCTCCTGTACATTTGTTTCCGAGCTTTGCAGCCCCACCCTTGCCTCCCTCACCTCCCATGCCTGCTGGTACCGAGTCGGTCTGTGAAGATGAACCCATGCACTTGGGCTTCACGCGTCTCTCTGCGGATGAGAGAGCCCTTAGGAGGAGGGAGAGATTGTGCCTTTATTGTGGCCAGGCTGGTCACTTTTTGAAGTCTTGTCCTACCCGTCTAGGGAACGCCCGAACCTTGAGGTCCTGTCACGGACAGACCTTAGGTGGCGTTGTTTCGTCTCCAGTTTCCCAGACACATAAGCTCCTGGTTTCGGTTACCCTGTCTTGGGCTGAGTCATCTGTCGAGATACAGGCTCTAATCGACTCTGGGGCTGCAGGCCTGTTCATTGATGCTGCCTTTGTATCGAAGCACTCGATTCCGCTACAGCTGCGTGAGACTCCACTTGCCATTGAGGCTCTTAACGGGAAACCTCTACAGCCTGCCTATGTGACTCATGAGACTGTTCCGTTGTCCATGACCGTAGGGGCCCTTCACCATGAGATAATCCAATTCCAAGTTATTTCCTCACCTAAGTTTCCACTGGTTATTGGTTATCCATGGTTACAGAGGCACAACCCTTCTTTTGATTGGCTCCGTGCTGAGGTTCTGTCCTGGTCGCCACAGTGCAGTGAGAGATGCTTCCAGAAGGTAGCCAAGGTCCTGTGCACCTCTTCACTCTCCTCCCTGCCAGAGGAGTACCGCGATTTTAGCAATGTATTTGACAAAGGTCAAGCCGGTAGTTTGCCTCCACATCAGTCGTATGATTGCGCAATTGACCTTCATCCTGGTGCCATACCCCCTCGTGGCCGGATTTACCCTTTGTTGGTCTTGGAGGAAAAGGCCATGGAGGAGTATGTTGCAGACGCACTTTCTCGAAGTTTCATCCGCAAATCCTCGTCTCCTGCTGGTGCTGGTTTCTTTTTTGTGAAGAAGAAGAGTGGTGAACTGAGACCTTGTATCGATTATAGGGGTCTCAATCTTTTCACGATTAAGAATGCCTATCCCATTCCGTTGATTACGGAGTTATTTGACCGCCTCGAGGGAGCAACGGTTTTTACAAAGCTTGATTTGAGAGGGGCATACAATCTCGTCAGGATTAAGGAGGACGACAAGTGGAAAACTGCGTTTAATACCAGATCAGGTCATTATGAGTATCTCGTAATGCCTTTTGGCCTTTGTAATGCTCCAGCAGTTTTCCAGGAGTTCATTAACAATGTCCTCTGAGATTTGTTGCAGTCATGTGTGGTGGTTTATCTCGACGATATCCTCATATTTTCCAAGTCCCTGGAGAGCCACAACACAGATGTCTGTCGTGTGCTTCAGAGACTAAGAGAGAACAATCTCTATTGTAAATTGGAAAAGTGCGAATTCCATTGTGAACAGGTTAAATTCCTGAGCTATGTAATTTCCACTGCTGGTTTTTCGATGGACCCAGAGAAACTTTCAGCGGTCCTACAGTGGCCTCAACCCGTGGGTTTACGTCCTCTGCAGCATTTTCTTGGCTTTGACAACTATTATCGGAAGTTTATTCGTAACTTCTTGTCTCTGGTTAAGCCCCTGACTGATATGACCAGAAAGGACGGTAACCCACAGAGTTGGTCTCCGGAGTCCATTAAGGCCTTTGAGAGTCTCAAGGCTGCCTTTGTTTCTGCTCCTGTGTTGGCACACCCTGATCCTATATTGCCTTTTATCCTATAAGTTGATGCTTCTGAGACTGGAGTTGGTGCCCTTCTGTCTCAACGTCCTAACTCTGAGTGCACTATGCATCCGTGTGGCTACTTTTCCAAGAAATTGTCACAGGCAATTACGTGCAATTACGAGATTGGTGACAGAGAGCTGTTGGCGATCATTTTAGCCCTGAAGGTACCACTGTGCCGGTTCTCATTCTTACTGACCATAAGAATCCTCACATTCTTGTCTGAGGCTAAGCGCCTCTCTCCCAGAAGGGCGCGATGGGCTCTTTTCTTGTCGAGTTTTAATTACATTGTCTCATTCTTACCCGGTACTAAGAATGTAAGGGCTGACGCCTTGTCACAACAATTTTCCTCCACTTCCAAGATGGAGTCGGTTCCGGTTCCTGTGATTCCTCCTGAACGTATTCTGGCTACGGTTCGCACCAGTCTTACTTCTTCTTTGGGTGACAAAATTCTTGCTGCTCAGGTCGATGCTCCTCCTGAGAAACCTTGTCACTGCTGCTTTGTTCCCGAGAGTCTCCGTATTGCTGTGCACCAGACTTACCATTCTCCCAAGGCTGCTGGCCACCCTGGGAAGAATCAACTCTTTTGGGCCATTTCCCAACAATTCTGGTGGCCTAGTCTACGTGCTGATGTAACCGCCTTCATAGCTGCCTGTTCCGTGTGTGCTCAGAGTAAGACTCCACGACACCTTCCAGTGGGCCTCCTACAACCCATACCCAATAAAGAGAGGCCCTGGACCCACCTGTCTATGGATTTCATTGTGGAGTTACCCAACTCCCAGGGCAACACAGTTATCCTTATGGTGGTTGACCGGTTCTCGAAAGTATCACATTGTATTCCACTCAAGAAGTTGCCTACTTCTAAGGAACTGACTTCTATTTTTGCTCAGGAGATCCTCCGCTTACATGGGCTACCCAAGAGATAGTCAGTTTGTGTCCCGGTTCTGGCGAGCCTTTTGTCCACAGTTGGGTATTCAGCTTGCTTTCTCCTCTGCGTATCACCCGCAGTCTAATGGGGCCGCAGAACGAGCCAATCAGTCCTTGGAGCAATTCCTACGTTGCTATATTTCTGACCATAATAACAACTGGTCAGACCTCTTACCATGGGTGGAGTTTGCTCACAATAGTGCCTTGAATTCAGCTTCCTGTTTGTCCCCGTTTATGGCGAACTATGATTTCCAACCTTCCGTGTTGCCTGCCTCGTTTGTTCCGCAGAGTATTCTTGTGTTAGAGGAGCATCTCAGTGGCCTTCGTTCCACTTGGGTACAAGTCCAGGAGGCTTTGCGACATGCTAACGATAGGTACAGTCTCCATGCTGACCGCCTGCCTGCGCCTTCCTACCAGGTTGGGGACAGAGTCTGGCTGTCATCTCGCAACCTCTGACTTTGTGTTCCTTCTTTGAAGTTCGCACCTCGGTTTATTGGGCCTTTCCGTATCCTTTGCAGGATTAACCCAGTGACTTACGTGTTGGACCCTCCTCCTAGTATGCAAATCTCTAATGTGTTTCGTGTCTCCTTATTGAAACCTTTGGTCTGCAAACGCTTTACTACCTCGGTGCCATGTCCTCAACCTATACAGGTTGAGAACCATGAGGAGTATGAAGTACAATCCATTGTTGACTCCCATAGGTTCCGTGGGTGCATACAGTACCTGGTGCATTGGAAGGGGTACGGTCCAGAGGAACGCTCTTGGGTCTCATCCTGGGACATACATGCCCCTGTCCTCCTCCGTGATTTCCATAGACGTTTTCCCCTCAAGCCCAGTGGTCCTCCGAGGGGGAGGGAGTCATTGAGGAGGGGGTACTGTCAGGGCTGGGCTCAGCCCTATCTTCTCTGAGCTGGCCGCTTGGCTGTCGGCTAATTGCCAGCTCCTTTCTCTCCATGGTGACTCAGCTGTTGATGATCTGCTCATCAGTCCTGGCTACTTAAAGCCGTCCAGCTCACTTCATCTCTGCCTTCGCCTTTGGTCACATCTCAGAGACTTCTCCTGCATTCCTGTTGAAGACTTGCTCGGCTGACGTCCCTTCTAGCTCCTGATCCGGCATTGGCTGACTACCCGATCTGGTTACCGAACTCTGGCTATGTATTGACTACGCTTACTCTGTTTACCTTTTTATTATTATTAAACAAGTGTGATAAACTGTACTTCTGTCTCGGTCTGATTCATGGTTTCTGACAGCATTCATTCATTATGTTATGATTTATGTCATTATGTTATGATTCAGATATTCTGATGACACAATAAGTAGGAATCATCATCTTATTTCACTTTTATACCTTACTGTATTTATTGCAATATGTTTCCATTTTATATGTAGTGCATTTTTTATAATAATTAAAAATGTTAATGCAAATTGAAAAACAAAGTAGATTTGAATCAATTCAGATCAATCTATATATAGATCAAGAATGCTGGCAATCTGTTTAACCTTTTCTTTTGGCCACTTTAAAGGAAATACAACTTAACCTATACCAGCATATTATGTTTCACCAATGGGTGAGAGCCTTGAGTATTTGTCTTCTAAGGCTCAAGGGGGTTTAAAAGTATAGGTGCATTTTTTATTTCCCCCTTATATGATTATTTTTCATCTGTTTTCTATACTCCCACACATGGGCGTAGCATAAGGGGTTGCAGGGGCCACAATCGCAACCCCGTCCCTAGCTCCAGGGGGCCCCTGGAGCCTCCCTGTCATATTATCATATCCTCCACAAAATCCAGCTCCGATCTGCCCTAGGGCCCCACAGCCACGCTCCAGTACTGGGCTTCTACTTTGCCTTCCACCGTCCACACCCCTCTGTTCCCATTGACTGGGGAGAAGCTGTGAGCCATTTCCTGAATGGAGAGGAGCACGAGGTGAGAACAGCCCAGGGTGGGGAAGTATCTGTGCTGTGTGCTGGCAACATGGAATGGTAACCGAGCTCAGTGAGGCAAGAGGAGGAGAGTGCCGTCCTGTAGCCACGATGGGACCAATGTCACTGGTGAGGTATGACACTGCTCAGTGTGTTCTAGTCACCAGCTGGGATTCTCTGTACCCCCCCACCCGGGGATGTCCACTTACCCCACTTCCCTGACAACTGGGGAAAAGACACACACCTCTGGGAGGTAACCTTCCCCCAACACCTGCCAACACTGACAGAGAAGCCTTTAGAAATTGCTAAAACAAATCCCTTAACACCTCCTCGGGGGGCCCCTGAAGGGCTGCAGGCTCCAGATTTTGTGTCACGTGGCTTTGCCCTCCCAGATCTAATTTTCCCCCCCAAATTCCCCTGACCACCCCCTCCACCCTGCTATGCTATGCCCAGCTGCTGAGCTCCTTTCCCATTTCAGCACTCTATACTGTTTCTCCTCCCTAGGGCTGAAATCACATTCCTTAACACAGCCAAGTAGCCATGATCTGCACAGGGTGTATCTGCCTACTGCAACTACTCTGACGTTCCAACCAGAGAATTTCACAAGTCAGAAGGGCAACATAAAAGCCAGATACACCCTGTGAAGACTGGCAGACTGTGTGTAAAGGAATGGGATTTCAGCCCTGTTTAGTGTGGGGGAGGGGGGAGCTGTATACAGTGCTGGGATGGGAAAGGAGCTCTGCCAAGTGACCTGCCAGGGGTCCCTGTCCTCTGATTCTCTAGCGGTGATCCCTGTCCTCTGATGTAAAGAGGAACTCTGGGAGCTCAAACTCTTAAGCCACTTTGAGTATCTTGGCATGCGGTGGATGTATCTGCACGCACGTTGGAAGTAGTGGGGGGGGGGCCCAGGTCAACTTTTGCATCGGGGCCCATAAGCTTCAAGCTGTACCTCTGCTCCCACAGAAAACATCTTCTCTCCCCTGCTGGCAGCTGGCAACCTCTCCAGTAACCTTTATTTTATTATTATTATTTATCTTTATTAGAGGTCGACCGATATGGGTTTTTCTCTGGCCGATGCCGATATTTAGAAATCGCGGTGGCCGATGGCCGATATAGGATGCCGATTTTTTTGGGCCGATATATTAGGCCGATTTTTTTTTTTCTTTTTTTTTCCCTTCATCTCATAAAATCTAACAATTAGACCCCTTTCACACTGGGGCGTTTTTCAGGCGCTTTTGGGCTAAAAATAAAGTGTAAAGTGCCTGTAAAATGGCTCCCCTGCAGTCTCAGTGTGAAAGCCTGAGTGCTTTCACACTGAGGCGATGCACTGGCAGGATGTTTAAAAAAAGTCCTGCAAGCGGCATCTTTGGAGCGGTGTATACCGCTACTCCACCACTCCTACCCATTGAAATGAATGCGCACCGCTGCCGAAGCGCCTGCAAAGCGTTTCGGCAGCAGCGCTTCAGGGGCGCATTTAACCCCTTCCTCAGCCGCTAGCTGGGTTATAAGCGCCCCGCTAGCAGCCGAATAGCGCCGCTAAAATGACGGTAAAGCGCCGCTAAAACTAACAATCGTTTTACCGTCAACGCATGCACGCTCCAGTGTGAAAGCATCCTTAAGTAATACAGAATTTTTTTTACATTTAAACATTTATTAAACAAAACAAAACAAACCTCCAATCAGTTCACTTGAATGTATAATTTAGATTAAAAAAAAAATAACGATATCTTAAATATTAAATACACAAAAACAGATAATCAAAACTTTTGAACGAAAAAAAATGGGCTAACTTTACTGCTTATTTTTTTTTTATTTCATTAGTGTATTTTTTTTTAAAAAAAAATTGCGTTTGAAAGACCGCTGCGCAAATACCGTGTGACATAAAATATTGCAACAACCGCTATTTTATTCCCTAGGGTCTCTGCTAAAAAAAATATATATAATGTTTGGGGGTTCTAAGTGATTTTCTAGCAGAAAATACAGGATTTTTACTTGTAAGCAACAAGTGTCAGAAAAGATTTAGTCTTTAAATGGTTAAACTGAGAGTTTCTACACACGGAGTTCAGCTCATTGATAAAAGAACCTGAAAAGATACAATGTATCTTCTTATCAGACTTTTTTGGTATCTACTTCTGTACCGGCTGCGGTTTTGAGTTTACCAAAATTTTGGGTTTCTTGTGAAGAGCATCTTGCATGAATGTGAAATTTTGACATGCAGCTGAGTCTCCATCCACCTCTATTGGCTGCCAGCATGCTGCTTGGGATTGATGTTGACATCAAATCAAACAGGATCTGCACGCTGTATTGGTGCCAGCGCCTGTCTGTATGAGTCCATAGAAGGAGGAGTGAGAAGGGTTAGCGGGTTAATCAGACAGAGCACCAAGAATGCAAGTTGCCCTGTCTGTGAAAGTCCAGATGGGATGACTGCTTAGTGCCTGCATGGTTTGGTATCAGGGAATGCTTGTTTTAGAGATATTTTAATACTTGTTTAGTGTATGTAATTAGTTGATGTTCATAGTTTGGCTACAGATTCACAATACTATATACCATAAGACAAAAAGTCTCCTATGTGATGATTTTTTTGGTGACAGGTTTTGTTTAATGAGACATGCAGGGTCTAAAAGACTCTGCATGTCTCTTATGTGCCTATGTGCTCCACTGAATGTAATGCAATGCACATCGCACTGCATTACATTCTTTACCAGACTTGTTGGCTGGGGAAAGTGTCAACGGGGACCTGGAAGTGACGTCACATGTCACTTCTGGCTCAGGAACAAGAAGGGGAGGAGAGCAGACTTTAACCACTTAAGGACCAGCCTCGTTTTGGATTTTAGGTGTTTACATGTTTAAAACAGGTTTTTTTGCTAGAAAATTACTTAGAACCCCCAAACATTATATATGGTTTTTTTTCTAACACCCTAGAGAATAAAATGGCGGTCATTGCAATACTTTTTTTTGCACCGTATTTGCGCAGCGGTCTTATAAGCGCACTTTTTTTGGAAAAAATTCACTTTTTTGAATAAAAAAATAAGACGACAGTAAAGTTAGCCCAATTTTTTTTTATATTGTGAAATAGAATGTTACGCCAAGTAAATTGATACCCAACATGTCACGCTTCAAAATTGCGCCCGCTCGTGGAATGGCGTCAAACTTTTACCCTTAAAAATCTCCATAGGCGACGTTTAAAAAATTCTACAGGTTGCATGTTTTGCATTACAGAGGAGGTCTATGGCTAGAATTATTGCTCTCGCTCTACCGGTCGCGGCGATACCTCACATGTGTGGTTTGACCACCGTTTTCATATGCGGGCGCTACTCACGTATGCGTTCGCTTCTGCGCGCGAGCTCGTCGGGACAGGGCGCTTTAAATTTTTTTTTTTTTTTATTATTTATTTTACTTAATTTTATTTATTTTTTCACTGTTTAAAAAAAAAAAAAAATTGGATCACTTTTATTCCTATTACAAGGAATGTAAACATCCCTTGTAATAGAAAAAAACATGACAGGTCCTCTTAAATATGAGATCTAGGGTCAAAAAGTACTCAGATCTCATATTTACACTAAAATGCAAAAAAAAATAAAAAAGTCGTTTAAAAAAATGACATAAAAAATTGTGCCTTTAAGAGAAGTGGGCGGTCGCTTCGGCCGTCACATGGTATAGAGACGGGTGGGGGCCATCTTGGCCTCACTCGTCTCTATACCGAAGCACTGACAGGACCCGATCTCCTCCGCCGCTACCGACGGCTCCGGTAAGCGGCGGAGGGCGCGGGAGAGCGGCGGGAGGGGGGGTGGCACCTCTCCCGCCGCCGATAACGGTGATCTCGCGGCGAACCCGCCGCAGAGACCACCGTTATCGTGTACAGAACCGCTCACTGTAAAGATGGATACCTCGGTTGTGGCAGCAGCTGCTGCCGTTACCGAGATATCCATCTTCAAAAAAATGATGTACATATACAGTGAGCGGTCGTCAAGTCCACTCTCCTCCCTCCCCTCTACCCAGAAGCACCTGCTATGCCGCAGCTGGTCAAGTGGATCCCAGTATACATAGCAGGGGGCGCGTGGGGTGTGTGCAGCCTTCGGGTGGCAGCCCAGGTGCCAGGATAAAATTTATTGTTGCCATTGCGACCTGGCACCTGTGGTTAGTCGAGCCTTGCCATAAGAGATTGATTATCTAGTACATGACTCACAGTCATTTCGCTGAACACATCTACATTTCTTTATAACAGAAATGATTTTGTTTTGGATGTCCAATCACCATTGTTGCTCACTGTTACTCTTGTTCTGTCCCCTTATTTACTACGCACAAAGAAAAAATAACCACAGTCTGTTCTCCAGGCGCTATCGCAGGGCTTCTTTATAGTTTTCAGTAACTGGCTAAAATAACAAAACATCATATCAATGATACAACACAATTATTTACATTTCCAGTGAATAATGTTGAAGTTTTGCCAATGGTGGTGTTTCATAAGTGGGGTAAATTTTGGGGGTAAAACCTACAAATTACCAGCAATCCAGCATTTTTTTTAACCACTTGCTCATCTTTAGATTTCTCAAATCCACTTTAAAATATTCTGTTATTCTGAGTTTTGGCCACCAGATGGAACTGTTTGCCTATTTTCCTCTCCTGAGCTGCATTTTGTACAGACCCGATTGACAAGGGTAAGCGTACTTGCGCTGTTCAGTCTACTGTGCTAGAAATGCACACTTCTTTACAAGATATGTTGTTTAATGAGTGAATGGACAAGACACTAGTGTTAATCAAATCTGAGGAAATAGAGTGAAATTATGTTTCCCTGTTGCCAATGATCTGCAGGACACATGATAGCACTTGGGATACATGAGGTCTTTGGCCTATAAGGGCCATTCTCAAAGCTTGGATTGTGTGGCGGAACAATAAAACAACTATTATATCACCTGGTCTTCAAAGAAGATTATTTTCCCCTACAGGAGGCAAGTAAATAAAACAATAGTGCTTTAGAGAGGTGGGGAGGGTTGCCATAAAAAAAAAAATGCCTGAACCATGAAATACACATATCCTCTGAGGAGTGTGTATATGGCTGACATTGGAATAAGCCTCTCACTCAAAAATGAAACTTTTCAGTATTCTAAACCCAGAGGTGGCTCTAGGCTTTGTGAGGCCTTAGGCAAAACCTAGACATGAGGCCCAAACACGCCCATAATGGGAAAAATAATTCAAGCGATAAAAAAAAATAACTGTATAAATTGCATTAATTAAGAACTTTAAAGTACTGGTGTCAGTGCTCTCTATCTTGGTGCTGGTGTCAGTGTTCTCTATGTCAGTGCTGGTGTCAGTGTTCTCTATCTTGGTGCTGGTGTCAGTGTTCTCTATGTCAGTGCTGGTGTCAGTGTTCTCTATGTCAGTGCTGGTGTCAGTGTTCTCTATGTCAGTGCTGGTGTCAGTGTTCTCAATGTCAGTGCTGGTGTCAGTGTGCTCTATGTCAGTGCTGGTGTCAGTGTGCTCTATGTCAGTGCTGGTGTCAGTGCTCTCCATCTCAGTGCTGGTGTTAGTGTTCTCTATGTCGGTGCTGGTGTCAGTGCCCTCTATCTCGGTGCTGGTGTCAGTGTTCTCTATGTCAGTGCTGGTGTCAGTGTTCTCTATGTCAGTGCTGGTGTCAGTGTTCTCTATGTCAGTGCTGGTGTCAGTGTTCTCTATGTCAGTGCTGGTGTCAGTGTTCTCTATGTCAGTGCTGGTG
The DNA here is from genome assembly GCA_037952835.1 of Lithobates septentrionalis. Classification (NCBI taxonomy): domain Eukaryota; kingdom Metazoa; phylum Chordata; class Amphibia; order Anura; family Ranidae; genus Lithobates; species Lithobates septentrionalis. Next base: position 2,653,035 of record JBBDGP010000639.1, on the reverse strand, counting down.
TCAGTACTCTATCTCGGTGCTGGTGTCAGTGTTCTCTATATCAGTGCTGGTGTCAGTGTTCTCTATGTCACTGCTGGTGTCAGTGTTCTCTATCTCGGTGCTGGTGTCAGTGTTCTCTATCTCAGGGCTGGTGTCAGTGTTCTCTATCTCAGTGCTGGTGTCAGTGCTCTCTATCTCGGTGCTGGTGTCAGTGTTCTCTATGTCGGTGCTGGTGTCAGTGCTCTCTATGTCGGTGCTGGTGTCAGTGTTCTCTATGTCAGTGCTGGTGTCAGTGTTCTCTATGTCAGTGCTGGTGTCAGTGTTCTCTATGTCAGTGCTGGTGTCAGTGTTCTCTATGTCAGTGCTGGTGTCAGTGTTCTCTATGGTCAGTGCTGGTGTCAGTGTTCTTCATGTCAGTGCTGGTGTCAGTATTCTTTAAATCGGTGCTGGTGTCAGTGTTCTCTATGTCGGTGCTGGTGTCAGTGCTCTCTAACTTGGTGCTGGTGTCAGTGTTCTCTAGGTCACTGCTGGTGTCAGTGCTGGTGTCAGTGCTCTCTATATCGGTGCTGGTGTCAGTGTTCTCTATGTCAGTGCTGGTATCAGTGTTCTCTATGTCAGTGCTGGTGTCAGTGCTCTCTATCTCGGTGCTGGTGTCAGTGCTCTCTATCTCGGTGCTGGTGTCAGTGTTCTCTATGTCAGTGCTGGTGTCAGTGTTCTCTATGTCAGTGCTGGTGTCGGTGTTCTTCATGTCAGTGCTGGTGTCAGTACTCTTTATCTCGGTGCTGGTGTCAGTGTTCTCTATGTCACTGCTGGTGTCAGTACTCTCTATCTCAGTGCTGGTGTCAGTGTTCTCTATCCCGGTGCTGGGGTCAGTGATCTCTATCTCGGTGCTGGTGTCAGTGTGCTCTATGTCAGTGCTGGTGTCAGTGTGCTCTATGTCAGTGCTGGTGTCAGTGTGCTCTATGTCAGTGCTGGTGTCAGTGCTCTCCATCTCGGTGCTGGTGTCAGTGTTCTCCATGTCACTGCTGGTGTCAGTGCTCTCTAAATCGGTGCTGGTGTCAGTGTTCTCTATGTCAGTGCTGGTGTCAGTGTTCTCTATGTCAGTGCTCTCCATCTCGGTGCTGGTGTCAGTGTTCTCTATGTCAGTGCTGGTATCAGTGTTCTCTATGTCAGTGCTCTCTATCTCGGTGCTGGTGTCAGTGTTCTCTATGTCAGTGCTGGTGTCAGTGTTCTCTATGTCAGTGCTGGTGTCAGTGTTCTCTATGTCAGTGCTGGTGTCAGTGTTCTCTATGTCAGTGCTGGTGTCAGTGTTCTCTATGTCAGTGCTGGTGTCAGTGTTCTCTATGTCAGTGCTGGTGTCAGTGTTCTCTATGTCAGTGCTGGTGTCAGTGTTCTCTATGTCAGTGCTGGTGTCAGTGTTCTATATCTCAGTGCTGGTGTCAGTGTTCTCTATGTCAATGCTGGTGTCAGTGTTCTCTATGTCAATGCTGGTGTCAGTGTTCTCTATGTCAGTGCTGGTGTCAGTGTTCTCTATGTCAGTGCTGGTGTCAGTACTCTCTATCTCAGTGCTGGTGTCAGTGTTCTCTATGTCAGTGCTGGTGTCAGTACTCTCTATCTCGGTGCTGGTGTCAGTGTTCTCTATGTCAGTGCTGGTGTCAGTGTTCTCTATGTCACTGCTGGTGTCAGTGTTCTCTATCTCGGTGCTGGTGTCAGTGTTCTCTATCTCAGGGCTGGTGTCAGTGTTCTCTATCTCAGTGCTGGTGTCAGTGCTCTCTATCTCGGTGCTGGTGTCAGTGTTCTCTATGTCGGTGCTGGTGTCAGTGTTCTCTATGTCGGTGCTGGTGTCAGTGTTCTCTATGTCGGTGCTGGTGTCAGTGTTCTCTATGTCAGTGCTGGTATCAGTGCTCTCTATGCCAGTGCTGGTGTCAGTGCTCTCTATCTCGGTGCTGGTGTCAGTGTTCTCTATGTCAGTGCTGGTGTCAGTGTTCTCTATGTCAGTGCTGGTGTCAGTGTTCTCTATGTCAGTGCTGGTGTCAGTGTTCTCTATGTCAGTGCTGGTGTCAGTGTTCTATATCTCAGTGCTGGTGTCAGTGTTCTCTATGTCAATGCTGATGTCAGTGTTCTCTATGTCATTGCTGGTGTCAGTGTTCTCTATGTCAGTGCTGGTGTCAGTGTTCTCTATGTCAGTGCTGGTGTCAGTGTTCTCTATCTCAGGGCTGGTGTCAGTGTTCTCTATCTCGGTGCTGGTGTCAGTGTTCTCTATGTCAGTGCTGGTGTCAGTGCTCTCTATCTGGGTGCTGGTGTCAGTGCTCTCTATCTCGGTGCTGGTGTCAGTGTTCTCTATCTCGGTGCTGGTGTCAGTGTTCTCTATCTCGGTGCTGGTGTCAGTGCTCTCTATCTCGGTGCTGGTGTCAGTGTTCTCTATGTCGGTGCTGGTGTCAGTGTTCTCTATCACGGTGCTGGGGTCAGTGATCTCTATCACGGTGCTGGGGTCAGTGATCTCTATCTCGGTGCTGGTGTCAGTGTTCTCTATGTCAGTGCTGGTGTCAGTGTGCTCTATGTCAGTGCTGGTGTCAGTGCTCTCCATCTCGGTGCTGGTGTCAGTGTTCTCCATGTCACTGCTGGTGTCAGTGCTCTCTAAATCGGTGCTGGTGTCAGTGTTCTCTATGTCAGTGCTGGTGTCAGTGCTCTCTATCTCGGTGCTGGTGTCAGTGTTCTCTATGTCGGTGCTGGTGTCAGTGTTCTCTATGTCAGTGCTGGTATCAGTGTTCTCTATGTCAGTGCTCTCTATCTCGGTGCTGGTGTCAGTGTTCTCTATCTCGGTGCTGGTGTCAGTGTTCTCTATGTCAGTGCTGGTGTCAGTGTTCTATATCTCAGTGCTGGTGTCAGTGTTCTCTATGTCAATGCTGGTGTCAGTGTTCTCTATGTCAGTGCTGGTGTCAGTACTCTCTATCTCAGTGCTGGTGTCAGTGTTCTCTATCTCAGTGCTGGTGTCAGTGCTCTCTATCTCAGTGTTGGTGTCAGTGTGCTCTATGTCAGTGTTGGTGTCAGTGTGCTCTATGTCAGTGCTGGTGTCAGTGTTCTCTATGTCAGTGCTGGTGTCAGTGTTCTCTATCTCAGGGCTGGTGTCAGTGTTCTCTATCTCGGTGCTGGTGTCAGTGTTCTCTATCTCGGTGCTGGTGTCAGTGCTCTCTATGTCAGTGCTGGTGTCAGTGCTCTCTATGTCAGTGCTGGTGTCAGTGCTCTCTATGTCAGTGCTGGTGTCAGTGCTCTCTATCTCGGTGCTGGTGTCAGTGCTCTCTATCTCAGTGTTGGTGTCAGTGTGCTCTATGTCAGTGTTGGTGTCAGTGTGCTCTATGTCAGTGCTGGTGTCAGTGTTCTCTATGTCAGTGCTGGTGTCAGTGTTCTCTATCTCAGGGCTGGTGTCAGTGTTCTCTATCTCGGTGCTGGTGTCAGTGTTCTCTATCACGGTGCTGGTATCAGTGTTCTCTATCACGGTGCTGGTGTCAGTGTTCTCTATCACGGTGCTGGTGTCAGTGTTCTCTATCTCGGTGCTGGTGTCAGTGCTCTCTATGTCAGTGCTGGTGTCAGTGTTCTCTACATCACTGCTGGTGTCAGTGCTCTCTATCTGGGTGCTGGTGTCAGTGTTCTCTATCACGGTGCTGGTGTCAGTGTTCTTTATCTTGTTGCTGGTGTCAGTGTTCTCTATGTCAGTGCTGGTGTCAGTGCTCTCTATCTGGGTGCTGGTGTCAGTGCTCTCTATCTCGGTGCTGGTGTCAGTGTTCTCTATCTCGGTGCTGGTGTCAGTGTTCTCTATCTCGGTGCTGGTGTCAGTGCTCTCTATCTCGGTGCTGGTGTCAGTGTTCTCTATCTCGGTGCTGGTGTCAGTGCTCTCTATCTCGGTGCTGGTGTCAGTGTTCTCTATCTCGGTGCTGGTGTCAGTGCTCTCTATCTCGGTGCTGGTGTCAGTGCTCTCTATCTCGGTGCTGGTGTCAGTGTTCTCTATATCAGTGCTGGTGTCAGTGTTCTTTATCTTGTTGCTGGTGTCAGTGTTCTCTATATCAGTGCTGGTGTCAGTGCTCTCTATCTGGGTGCTGGTGTCAGTGCTCTCTATCTGGGTGCTGGTGTCAGTGCTCTCTATCTCAGTGCTGGTGTCAGTGCTCTCTATCTCAGTGCTGGTGTCAGTGTTCTCTATCTCGGTGCTGGTGTCAGTGTTCTCTATCTCGGTGCTGGTGTCAGTGTTCTCTATCTCGGTGCTGGTGTCAGTGTTCTCTATCTCGGTGCTGGTGTCAGTGTTCTCAATGTCAGTGTTGGTGTCAGTGTGCTCTATGTCAGTGCTGGTGTCAGTGTGCTCTATGTCAGTGCTGGTGTCAGTGGTCTCCATGTCACTGCTGGTGTCAGTGCTCTCTAAATCGGTGCTGGTGTCAGTGTTCTCTATGTCAGTGCTGGTGTCAGTGTTCTCTATGTCAGTGCTGGTGTCAGTGCTCTCTATCTCGGTGCTGGTGTCAGTGTTCTCTATGTCAGTGCTGGTGTCCGTGTTCTCTATGTCAGTGCTGGTGTCAGTGTTCTCTATGTCAGTGCTGGTGTCAGTGTTCTATATCTCAGTGCTGGTGTCAGTGTTCTCTATGTCAATGCTGGTGTCAGTGTTCTCTATGTCAGTGCTGGTGTCAGTGTTCTCTATCACGGTGCTGGTATCAGTGTTCTCTATCACGGTGCTGGTGTCAGTGTTCTCTATCTTGGTGCTGGTGTCAGTGCTCTCTATGTCAGTGTTCTCTACATCAGTGCTGGTGTCAGTGCTCTCTATCTGTGTGCTGGTGTCAGTGCTCTCTATCTCGGTGCTGGTGTCAGTGCTCTCTATCTCGGTGCTGGTGTCAGTGTTCTCTATCTCGGTGCTGGTGTCAGTGTTCTTTATCTTGTTGCTGGTGTCAGTGTTCTCTATATCAGTGCTGGTGTCATTGCTCTCTATCTGGGTGCTGGTGTCAGTGCTCTCTATCTCGGTGCTGGTGTCAGTGTTCTCTATGTCAGTGTTGGTGTCAGTGTGCTCTATGTCAGTGCTGGTGTCAGTGCTCTCCATCTCGGTGCTGGTGTCAGTGGTCTCCATGTCACTGCTGGTGTCAGTGCTCTCTAAATCGGTGCTGGTGTCAGTGTTCTCTATGTCAGTGCTGGTGTCAGTGTTCTCTATGTCAGTGCTGGTGTCAGTGTTCTCTATGTCAGTGCTGGTGTCAGTGCTCTCTATCTCGGTGCTGGTGTCAGTGTTCTCTATGTCGGTGCTGGTGTCAGTGTTCTCTATGTCAGTGCTGGTATCAGTGTTCTCTATGTCAGTGCTGGTGTCAGTGCTCTCTATGTCAGTGCTGGTGTCAGTGCTCTCTATGTCGATGCTGGTGTCAGTGTTCTCTATGTCAGTGCTGGTGTCAGTGTTCTCTATGTCAGTGCTGGTGTCAGTGTTCTCTATGTCAGTGCTGGTGTCAGTGTTCTATATCTCAGTGCTGGTGTCAGTGCTCTCTATGTCAGTGCTGGTGTCAGTGTTCTCTACATCACTGCTGGTGTCAGTGCTCTCTATCTGGGTGCTGGTGTCAGTGTTCTCTATCACGGTGCTGGTGTCAGTGTTCTTTATCTTGTTGCTGGTGTCAGTGTTCTCTATGTCAGTGCTGGTGTCAGTGCTCTCTATCTGGGTGCTGGTGTCAGTGCTCTCTATCTCGGTGCTGGTGTCAGTGTTCTCTATCTCGGTGCTGGTGTCAGTGTTCTCTATCTCGGTGCTGGTGTCAGTGCTCTCTATCTCGGTGCTGGTGTCAGTGTTCTCTATCTCGGTGCTGGTGTCAGTGCTCTCTATCTCGGTGCTGGTGTCAGTGTTCTCTATCTCGGTGCTGGTGTCAGTGTTCTCTATCTCGGTGCTGGTGTCAGTGCTCTCTATCTCGGTGCTGGTGTCAGTGCTCTCTATATCAGTGCTGGTGTCAGTGTTCTTTATCTTGTTGCTGGTGTCAGTGTTCTTTATCTTGTTGCTGGTGTCAGTGTTCTCTATATCAGTGCTGGTGTCAGTGCTCTCTATCTGGGTGCTGGTGTCAGTGCTCTCTATCTCGGTGCTGGTGTCAGTGCTCTCTATCTCAGTGCTGGTGTCAGTGTTCTCTATCTCGGTGCTGGTGTCAGTGTTCTCTATCTCGGTGCTGGTGTCAGTGTTCTCTATCTCGGTGCTGGTGTCAGTGTTCTCTATCTCGGTGCTGGTGTCAGTGTTCTCAATGTCAGTGTTGGTGTCAGTGTGCTCTATGTCAGTGCTGGTGTCAGTGCTCTCCATCTCGGTGCTGGTGTCAGTGGTCTCCATGTCACTGCTGGTGTCAGTGCTCTCTAAATCGGTGCTGGTGTCAGTGTTCTCTATGTCAGTGCTGGTGTCAGTGTTCTCTATGTCAGTGCTGGTGTCAGTGCTCTCTATCTCGGTGCTGGTGTCAGTGTTCTCTATGTCAGTGCTGGTGTCCGTGTTCTCTATGTCAGTGCTGGTGTCCGTGTTCTCTATGTCAGTGCTGGTGTCAGTGCTCTCTATGTCAGTGCTGGTGTCAGTGTTCTATATCTCAGTGCTGGTGTCAGTGTTCTCTATGTCAATGCTGGTGTCAGTGTTCTCTATGTCAGTGCTGGTGTCAGTGTTCTCTATCACGGTGCTGGTATCAGTGTTCTCTATCACGGTGCTGGTGTCAGTGTTCTCTATCTTGGTGCTGGTGTCAGTGCTCTCTATGTCAGTGTTCTCTACATCAGTGCTGGTGTCAGTGCTCTCTATCTGTGTGCTGGTGTCAGTGCTCTCTATCTCGGTGCTGGTGTCAGTGCTCTCTATCTCGGTGCTGGTGTCAGTGTTCTCTATCTCGGTGCTGGTGTCAGTGTTCTTTATCTTGTTGCTGGTGTCAGTGTTCTCTATATCAGTGCTGGTGTCATTGCTCTCTATCTGGGTGCTGGTGTCAGTGCTCTCTATCTCGGTGCTGGTGTCAGTGTTCTCTATCACGGTGCTGGTGTCAGTGCTCTCTATCTCGGTGCTGGTGTCAGTGCTCTCTATCTCGGTGCTGGTGTCAGTGTTCTCTATCTCGGTGCTGGTGTCAGTGCTCTCTATCTCGGTGCTGGTGTCAGTGCTCTCTATCTCGGTGCTGGTGTCAGTGCTCTCTATCTCGGTGCTGGTGTCAGTGTTCTCTATGTCGGTGCTGGTGTCAGTGTTCTCTATGTCGGTGCTGGTGTCAGTGCTCTCTATCTCGGTGCTGGTGTCAGTGAGGGAGGTAGCAGCAAGTAGCTGTGGCTGAGGGATGCTGGAGGAGCAGGGAAGAGGGGTTGGCGCTCTCTGATAGTGGTGGATGGCTGCAGGAGGTGTTGTGGCATGGTAGATGTGCCTCTCCCTGCAGCTGGAGCCCCTAATCCCCCCCCACTGATTGACAGCCCCAGAGAGGGGCAGCCCGGACACCTCTTCTCTCCTCCCTCCCCCTTCCATCAACTCCAATAAAGCCCTGGCGAGGCTTCCTCCCCAGCGGGACCCTCCTCTTCCCCTCTGCTTACCAGTCAGGCACCGGATGACTCCTCCGGGTGTGCCGGGATCATTTAGTGGAGAACTTCAGTGGGGGGTGAGGGGGGCAGGCGATCTGCCGCTCCGGAGCAGCGTGAATATTTGTATTGTCATTTTGCTCCGGCTGCTGTAATGAGTCGGCGTCGCCTCCCCTTCTCCTCCCCCGGACAACAAAGTGCTGGCCCCGCCTTCTCCCCAAGACACAGTCACAGCTCCGTCTTATCTCTCCACGGAGCTCACAGGCAGCTCTGCTGGCCGAGTGGCCGGAGCGCAGCGCCACCGCAGCAGCATTGTCAGCAGAGGTAGCTATGCAAATAGGCAAATCAGGCGATTGCGAGGCCCCTGTGAGTGCGGGGCCTTAGGCCACCGCCTAATTTGCCTAATTAGAGAGACGCCTCTGTCTAAACCTCTCCCTTCTTTTTTGAAAAAAATATGAGCTTTTATTAAAGCGGAAGTAAACTCATCAATTTAACAGTTTCAAAAAACAGTTACATTCAACAAAACATGTGCCTGAAACAGGTGTCAAACCATCCAATGGCTGGTGTCATAATTGATCACATGTGCAGCATCATGACAGTTGAAGATTAAACAGAGGCCAAGATGGCAGCTTTCTTGGCTGAAAACGATAGGGTTTACTTGTACTTTAAAGTGGAGTTCCACCCACTTTTACAACTCTTCAGCATCCCTCACTAAACTGTGCACTGTAAACGAATTGGATATTTTTTTATTTTTTTTTCTCAGCACCTACTGTATATCTGCTGTATTCATTTTTCACTTCCTCCTCCCTGGCCGTGGCCCATTGCATCATTTCCTGTTTGCAATGCCTTCTGGGAAGGGGCGGCAACTTCCTCTGACACTGCCGTTGCTATGGAAACCTGACCTGGAACCTATTACACAGCTTGTGCAGTACTGAGCATGTGCGAGATCTTCAAGGATGAGATCCAGGAAGAAATACAGTCTGGCTTCAGATGCCCACACTTAAGATGGCCACGGCCTGCTGTAAGTTTATAAAATAACAAACTACTGCTATAAACTAACAAAACAGATCTTAGTTTACAGACTAACTTTACTAGAATACATTAAGCTTGTGTATTATAGGGGTATTTTTATTTAAAAAGTATAATTTCGGCTGGAACACCACTTTAATTTCACCCCTGAAAGAGGAATAAAGAGGAATAATAATTTCACCCCTACCTCCATCTCCATTCTCATCTAGACGAGAATGATGTTTCACTTTCCTCCTGCAGCTTCCTGGGATAATGACATCACATATCCAAGGAGGCTTTACTTTCTGCTTTCCATTCATGTAAACAGAGGCAGCTCCAGATCTCACACATACAAAAATAAACCCATCTCTAGCTGAACTTTAAACTCGCACTCTTTTTTTTTACTCCAATCAGCTGCAGGCTAAGTCATTCTCACCCCTCCAGCTCATGTAAATAAAATACTTAGGCTAGTGAGTTGATGTCACTGGAACCTTGGGTGGATGTTACTTGAAACGTGATTGGTTTTGTCAAAACTATACTGAGAGCCCACATATCACCCAGATGCCCCATTGGGACACTGCTTCTGTACACCAAGGGATTCCCATGGAATTATCATCTAGACGGGATGTAGATATAACAGTTGAAACAGAAAACTGGGACGCCACACCAAAATATTGAACTCCTAAAAAAGCTTTTATTCCACACATGTAGGGAGCATGATAACCAACGCATTTCGGGGCCACACTTTGCCCCCTTCATCAGGTCTACAAGAATAAATGGAAATTCTTATTTGGAGGGTGAAGTTCTTTAACCGCTTCCCACTCGGGCTGTTGTAAACTGACACCCGAGTGGAAGCCTTATTGGCCTGGGAGAACGTCATATGATGTCCTTCCCAGAAGAGCCTCACATGGGGTGTGACCAACCATAGCAGATCACATGACAATTGTTACCAATGAATGGCTTTAATTCATGCCATTCATTGTGTACAATTGTGTTGCTAGCTGTAATTGGTTACAGTGATCACATGAAACAAACAGGGCCAATCACAGCCCATCTGTACCATGTGATTAGCTGTGGCCAATCACAGCTAATCACAACAATACACACCATTTAATTCAGTAAAAATGCTTGCTGAGCAATCAAAAAATAATAATCCTGATCACCTCCCCAGAGTAGTACAGTTGTGTTACTATGGTAACACTGTATGTAAAAAAAAAATGTAAAAAAAAATATTTAAAAATGTCAGAGCCCAGACTTAAACCCCATTGAAAATCTGTAGAATGACTTGAAGACTGCAGTCCACAGATGTTCCCCATCAAATTTAACTGAACTTGAGCAGTTCTGCAAAGAAGAGCGAGCAAATTTTGCAGTCTAGATGTGCAAAGTTAGTAGAGACATATCCCAACAGACTAAAGGCCGTATATAAAGCAAAAGGTGGTCCAACAAAATACTCACCTAAGGGGTTGATCCTTTTTCCAACTCAGTGATTCTGTTTTTTATTTTATTTTTTTCTGACATGTTGGTGTTATATCTTTCATTTGGATTTTATAAGTTGCACTAGTAAATACAGCTGGATAAAACAAAAACTGTGCTTGTCTTCATTTCAGACTGCAAACCAGCAAAATGTGATTATTTTAAAAGGGGGTGATTTTTTTCTATACCCTCTGTAAGTGCAGAGGGATTATTGCTCATTTTACTAGATTGTTATAGCCTATCGTTCCTTGGAACCCTTGGTTTATACAGAATTTTTTACTGTCTGCTATATTATCCAAAAGTGTACGTGGCAAAAAAACAGTTGCTGTAGCTTGGTAAAACTGGGGTGTTGCCTGCAGTATTTTAGAAGGGAAATAATTATAACAATGTTCTAAAGATACAAAATCCTAGCTACACCCTTTATAGTCCACTATGTTTTATTTTTAATTAGCAGCAACATGTTAAATATTTTTTCTATTATAATGCCAATATATAAAGATTGCACATTTTCTTTATGAATGCATAAAATAGACGATCTTTGAATGCTTTGCAGTTTTTGAAATGGCAGTTCTTTTGCTGTGAATCCCCAGCCAAAAAACAAAGAATAATAACAACAGTAATAATCCCTGGAATGAGTTTCCTCTCCCCTGGACGTGTGATCTGTGTTGTCCTGTGTGGCTGATTTGTGCCCTTTGCTATGTCAGCAGCCAGGACTCTGCAATAAGTTGCCTGTCAATCCTGACAGTTCATTGGAACTCTCATGTTCTCTTCTTTATTCCACCTAGCATGCTTCTCTATTCTCTGCTATGGGTTCTTCCCTTTCAGGGCTCTGCACATTTAAAAGGTTCAGTTTTGGGGGGTTATCAACAAAATATAATAACCCTCTCAGTGGATTGCTAAATGTATTTGGAGAGGTGTGTTTGTTCTCATTAGTGTTTCTAAATCAGTATTTTCATATCACTTCACCATCAATTATTGGGCTATTTTCCTACAAGCTTTGCCACTGACAGGTTTATAGTAAGTCAGAGGAATAAAATCACTTGCTTCTATTGTATTTTTTTATTTTCATGCATGATAGGCCAGGTGATTCGGGGCATTGATCTCATTTTCTACATGTGGTCTTGCAGAGTTTTAGTGGGTGATTGTGAGCCAGTTACAGAACCATTCTTCTGTGGAGTTCTGTGGCCCCTTCCTGAATCACATACCCTTGTAAAGGAAATTTGTAAGTTCTGTATATAATTGCATTCTATTTTACATGTATTGCACACTGCCCTCACTGTGCACACGGCACTAATAATGTTTTCATTACATGTTTGCATTCTTTTGAGTCCTGATTGGAATTAGCCTGCCTATGTTACGCCCCTTGTTACCATAAAAGTACAATTGTAATATTAATGTGATACCTACGTAATCATGTGTATAAAAACCTTCAATTGCAGCATAATAAAGCAGAACAGTTATTTGGAAAGATGCGGAGAGTACCTTTTGTGTCTGTTCCCTACTGCAGTAGTTATTAATTTGGAACCACTAATCAATATGAGGATAGGAGTTGCCTATCTATGAATTTTCATGTCACCCTATATTACCAAAAGTATTGGGACACCTGCCTTTACACGCACATTAACTTTAATGGCATCCCAGTCTTAGTCCATAGAGTTCAATATTGAGGTGGCCCACCCTTTGCAGCTATAACAGCTTCAACTCTTCTGGGAAGGCTGTCCACAAGGTTTAGGAGAGTGTCTATGGGAATGTTTGACCATTCTTCCGGAAGCCCATTTGTGAGGTCAGGCACTGATGTTGGACAAGAAGGCCTGGCTCTCAGTCTCTGCTCTAATTCATCTCAAGCGTGCTCTATCAGGTTGAGGTCAGGACTCTTTGCAGGCCAGTCAAGTTCCTTCACCTAAAAACTGGCTCATCTACACTTTATAGCCAAAAGTATTGGGCCAAGCCTCCAAATCATTTGGTGAGGAGGGGTTTTGGTGTGGGGCTTCAATGCCAATGCTGACATATTTTCTAGATTCTCTTCTGTTAGGCATCTTCGGTCATCATGAATGGTCAGCAAGGGATGACTTATCTCCTATACATGCAAACAGGGGTTAATTCATCTCAACACCCAAGGCATGCTGAGATTACAATATGTTGGAAGTCAACATATTTTTAATATCAGATATTTCTGGACTTTTGAGACCAGGTTATACAGAAGCCATCGAGGCGGATGGGGGTAGCCTAGAAGGCCAGCAGAGCAGAATTACCCAGCAGGGTGTGTGTAACTGGAGAATACATATCAGAATCTTCATCTGGAAAAGGGTTTCACACATATGAGTGGTATGGCAACAGGAGAGCTTTGCTTCAGACCACCTGGTGATGGGAAGATTAAAGTGCCTAACTGCCTTGCCTGCAACCAGGACATCAAAAAGTCAGCTGTTGCGAGATGTTGACCTGGGTTAAGACAGGGGTTCATAGACTAATGCTGCCCCCTTGTGGAAGAGAATAACATACTTCCTGATTAGGAAAAACAACTCTTTATAGCCTCTCATTGGACAGAGGACTACATGGGCGTGACAGAGTAATGGCCAGCGAGGGTCTTTCCTTTCGTCCTGGAGCCCAGCCAGCATACAGAAGCCGAAAGCAAGGACTTATGGTATCGTATCACCCCTGCTCTTTTTTTAAATCTGCTCTGTAGTATTCTTTTAATGTTTTATGTTGGCATTTCTACTTTCTTTGTAAACAAATGAGAACTTTGCTTATCTGAGCATTGTGTTTAATTCTTTAGCTAACATTATTATATCACCACCATTAACCTTATCTGAGCTTTGATAGACTAGCTAACTATAGGAATAGATAACATAATACATATTTATAATAAATAGGGGAATCAAAAACCACCCCATATTTATTTCAAAATCTGAACAAACTTGCTATCATATAGAGAAGAAGCATTTAGTGCAGACATACAGGCACACAGTGTGAAATCCCTCTGGAAATAGATGTGCGCCAGCTGTTATATACCCCCCGATCGCCTGCGAACTATGGGCCAGATGCTGCTAACGAAGTGATCCAGCATGGATCACATGTCAGCAGCTAGTTCCTTGAGAATAATGGAGGCTGCCATTACTGACCTCTAATTCTGAGAATTCTAGCTTTCTTGATGATGCTTTGACTTCAATGCTGTGTAAGTCAATGACCCGATGCAAGTATAAAGATAAGGCATTCTGACACTTAATTACAGCATGCTTTTTCTGGGTCTGTGACTTATAAGTAAGTCAAACATAGCCAGGCAACTAACACTTTTATAAGCATGTTAGCAATAGCATTCCATACTTCTCTTGCAACAGAATTACTTTAAACAAATCTGTGACTGCTTGCCACATCTAGGAGCCTGTGGAAGGGACTGTTTCTGGAGTACACACCTATGTTGAGTAGAACATTAGCAGGAAACACACATTTTTGGCAGGAAGCATATGATACTAAAAAGTGTTAAAGTAAAACAGCTTACCTAACTATCCCCAAACCTTATGCCCCGTACACACGGTCGGACTTTGTTCGGACATTCCGACAACAAAATCCTAGGATTTTTTCCGATGGATGTTGGCTCAAACTTGTCTTGCATACACACGGTCACACAAAGTTGTCGGAAAATCCGATCATTCTGAACGCAGTGACGTAAAACACGTACGTCGGGACTATAAACAGGGCAGTGGCCAATAGCTTTCATCTCTTTATTTATTCTGAGCATGCGTGGCACTTTGTCAATCGGATTTGTGTACACACGATCGGAATTTCCGACAACGGATTTTGTTGTCGGAAAATTTTATATCCTGCTCTCAAACTTTGTGTGTCAGAAAATCCGATGGAAAATGTGTGATGGAGCCTACGCACGGTCGGAATTTCCAACAACAAGGTCCTATCACACATTTTCCATCAGAAAATCCGACCGTGTGTACGGGGCACTAGGGTCAGGGTTTGGTGGCAACTACAGGTGGCCTCATCATTGGAATGAATGGGATTGTCCTCATATGTGCTGAAAATGTCAGGACCGGCTGGGAGAGTTTCCAGTAGCATCTTCTCCATGGACTTCCCATTGAAATACATAAATAATCACTAGGCTTTATGTTTTATAATTATGCTGCAGAAGGCTAACTAAATACTTATGGCCATTTTTCTATCTTGAGCTACGCTTCCAGGTGACAAGAGAGGAAAGTCTCTCAGTGCAGTCTAGAGATGATCTTGGGCATCCTCCAAACTTGAAAGTTGTGCTCTTTTTAAGTCCAATCCGCTGTGGGCTGGGTCAGTTACTGCAGCATATGTAAGCATAGTAGTGGGTTGCTGGTGACATCAGTGGCCCTACGAGGACACATGTCCATATTTAATGTCTAATGTGTCTATAAATGTGTCTATATACAGAATAAGGGCACTGATGTCACCAGCAACCAGCCCCTTTGTTTACGTCTGCTGCGGGCGGTGAAATACCTGGCCTGAAGCTGACTGGACTAAAAAAAAGTGTGCAACTTTGAAAGTCTGAAGTTAGTACAGAGGACGCCCGAGCCCATCCCTGGAGATAAACTAATATATAAAGAACAGCAAAAGACATTGTGAAACAAAACTTGTTGGGAGAGAAACGTCTAGACATGTTGCTAAACTTTGTCCAGTGACTTTTGTTACTTTCTAGGGCTCAATATACACGTTACAATCTCTGAACAATCAACCTGAGATTTACCAAAACTACAGTGCCTTGAAAAAAGTTATAATATTCATACCCCTTGAAATTGTCCACATTTTGTCATGTTACAACCAAAAATTTAATTGCACTTCTTTGGGATTTTATCTGATAGACCAACACAAAGTGGCCCATAATTGTGAAGTAGAAGGAAAATGATAAATGGTTTTCAATTTTTTTTACATATAAATATGTGAAAAGTGTGCCGTGCATTTGTATTCAGCCCCTCTGAGTCAATACTTTGTAAAACCACTTTCACTGCAATTACAACTGCAAGTCTTTTTGGGTATGTCTCTACCAGCTTTGCACATCTAGAGAGTGACATTTTTGCCCATTCTTCTTTGCAAAATAGCTCATGCTCTGTCAGCTTGGATAGAGAACATCTGTGAACAGCAATTTCCATGTCTTGACACAGATTCTCAATTGGATTTAGGTCTGGAATTTGACTGGGCCATTATAAAACATGAATATGCTTTGATCTAAACCATTCCATTGTAGCTCTGGCTATATGTTTAGGGTTGTTGTCCTGCTGGAAGGTGAACCTCCACCCCAGTCTCAAGTCTTTTGCAGACTCTAACGGGTTTTCTTCTAAGATTGTCCTGTATTTGGCTCCATCCATCTTCCCATCAACTCTGACCAGCTTCCCTGTCCCTGCTGAAGAAAAGCATCCCCACAACATGATGCTGCCACCACCATGTTTCACGGTGTGGATGGTGTGTTCAGGGTGATGTGAAGTGTTCGTTTTCCGCAACACATAGCGTTTTGCTTTTCGGCCAAAAAGTTCAATTTTTGTCTCATCTGAACTGAGCAAGGTACCTTCTTCCACATGTTTGCTGTGTCCCCCACATGGCTTCTAGCAAACTTTAAATGGGACTTCTTATTGCTTTCTTTCAACAATGGCTTTCTTGCCACTCTTCTATAAAGGCCAGATTTGAGGAGTGCATGACTAATAATTCTCCTACCTGAGCTGTGGATCTTTGCAGCTCCTCCAGAGGTGCCATGAGCCTCTTGACTGCTTATCTGATTTATGCTCTCCTTGCCCGATCTGTCAGTTTAGGTGGACGGCCATGTCTTGGTAGGCTTGCAGTTGTGCCATACTCTTTCCATTTTTGGATCATGGATTGAACAGTGCTCCGTGAGATGTTCAAAGCTTGGGATATTTTTTTTAACCTAACCCTGCTTTAAACTTCTCCACAACTTCATCCCTGACCTGTCTGGTGTGTTCCTTGGTCTTCATAATGCTGTTTGTTCACTAAGGTTCTCTAACAAACCTCTGAGGGCTTCACAGAACAGCTGTATTTATCCTGAGATTAAATTACACACAGGTGGACTTTATTTACTAGCTAGGTGACTTCTGAAGGCAATTGGTTCCACTAGATTTTAGTTAGGGGTATCAGAGTAAAGGGGGCTGAATACAAATGCACGCCACACTTTTTAGATATTTATATCCCTTTCCTTCCACTTCACAATTATCTGCCACTCTGTGTTGGTCTATCACATAAAATCCCAATAAAATATATTAAGGTTTTTGGTTGTGGAAAATTTCAAGGGGTATGAATACTTTTTCAAGGCACTGTATGTAATATAACGACCTTCCTAAACTATCCAAACACTCTGTATTGAATCAGACAAGCCCTTGCACTACATGCCTGTTGTTAGATCTAAAGGAAATTGTACAATCAGATTTCTATTGTAATGTGTGGCGAACTTAAGACAGCGGAGTACCACCCAAAAATGGAACTTCCGCTGATCCGGTTCCTCTCCCCCTCCGGTGTCACATTTGGCGCCTTTCAGGGGGGAGGGGGGGGGGAGCAGATACCTGTCTAATACAGGTATTTGCTCCAACTTCCGGCGATAGATTGCCGCAGAATCTGTGGCGATCTACGCCTTGTCCGTCCCCTCCTCCGTCCCCCCCGCTGTCTTCTGGGAGACACACAGGTCCCAGAAGACAGCAGGGACCAGTCAGGACGCGCAGCGCGACTCGCGCATGCGCAGTAGGGAACCAGGCTGTGAAGCCGCAAGGCTTCACTTCCTGATCCCCTTACTAAAGATATCGGTGCCTCCAGCCGGGAGCCGAGGGACAGGTCGGCTTCGGGAGAGGACATCGCGGGCGCCCTGGACAGGTAAGTGTCCTTATTTTAAAAGTCAGCAGCTGCAGTATTTTTAGCTGCTGACTTTTGATTTTTTTTTTTCTCGGCGGAACTCTGCTTTAAGGGCTAAACAATGATTGCACAAGGATACGATTACCTTGGCAGATTTTGCCTGCATGTACAACTACCCTCAAATGTGTACGCAGTAATTGGCTTGTAAATACTACTGTGACAAGTATAACTTTTTAAAAAAACATCAAACAACTTTTTTGTAGCCATCTAATAAGCCTTTGTCTTCAGTGTAAATGTGCTATCTCTCGCTAATTGCTTAGTAAATACCTGCTGAAGCTTGATAAATGTCTGCTGAATATGATGATTTACAATGAAACAATTTGGGGGGACAGTACCCCAAAGGAAATTGGGTATATGTGTGACTCAAGACGGTATGTATATACCAAAAAACCTTAATTGACTTAACAAAAATTCTAAACCTTAACATCAAAAAATACTTAAAACGGTTGTAAACCTCGCTTACTCATTTTTACCTAAAGGTAAGCCTATAATTAGTCTTACCTGTAGGTAAAATGAATCTCCTGGACCTCCCCATGTCAGCCTACTATGGGTCAGCTCCGCTCCCTCTGACCCTTCCAGGACCACCTCTTTTCTAGCCCATAAAGGGCAGCTGGCTGCCCACACCAGTGTTCTTTTTTCGTCCTCGCTCCGGACGCCTTTTAAAGTTTATTTTTATTTTATTTATTTTTTTCTCTTCTCCATCCATCCATCCTGTCGGGTTCAGCCTCTCCTGATTCAGAAGACCCCCCCATATAGGCTGTAAATCTCCTGAGGAAATGGGTTCCCATGGTGCTGGGATTGTATGGTACAGTATAAATGACTGTGTATTACTGGCAAGGTCACTGGCAGTATAAATGACTGTAAATACCTTTGTTAGGCAGGTGCTGGCACTCTCTCCTTCCATGCTTTTGTGTGTTCATGGTTTGGCTCGCTAGGTCTTGTAGTTCACCTCCTCCACATGTACTCCTTTCAGGAAGCTCAGAGTTGTGCAGGTGAGGTCAGAGGTAGCTTCCTCTTTGGGTTGTCTAGCAAACACCAGAATGCTCACTGCTGATTGCTGATTCTGTCCTCTAGGCTAATCTCAGCCTCCAGCTGGTCAATCTGCTTCTCTGCTCTGGTAAGCTTCCTTCCAGGTACTTTCTGCTGTATTTACTTGTCTGTCAGAGTATTTTTATTATCCTGTACCTTCTAGGACTGGAGAATTATGCCTGCCTGCCTGCCTAGCTGCCTTAAGCACCGAAGATTTGGATGGAGAAGTTTATTTTAATTGTAGTTATTTATTTATTTTTAAAAGAGAGCACATCCTCTGTGTTTTACAGAGAGAAGGGCCCACTGCGAGATAAACTCCCGCAAAGAGGTTCCAAATCAGCATTCCAGCCTCAAAAGAGTAAAGAAGGGACTAGACATGACAAATCGCAGAGTTGCATGCAGCTGGATAGATGCCTGTTGTCACAGCATTCCAGATCTCCCTCGCTCTTACCTCACTTTAGTCGCTTGGACCCAAGCCAAGAGAGGTCAAGACATCAGACGGCTCAGGACAATGATGCGAAAGCACGCCAGGTTAAATACTACATTAAGCATGCAGTCAAGGAAGGGTTTAAGAGTGTTTCAAGGAATCCTTATCCTGCTGTATCTTCACCATCTGCAGATTCAGATCATGTGTTTTCAGTGCATTTTAACTCTGAAGTCGATAGCGATTCAGATCCATCTGAGGCTGAGATGGTCTCAGAATCGCATACGTTTGATTTTTGCACTGGTTCACCCCTTGGTGGAGGCTGTTAAGGAAAGAATTTTCGCTTCCAAATAAACAGCAAAGATACTACCTATATTTAAAGAGATTGTTACCCTCCTTCCCATTTCATTTCTGAAATTAAAAAAGTAATTGACGATGAGCGGGGGGGGGGGGGCCTGAGAAGAAGCTCAATGTGCATAATGGTGTATCGAAGCTGTACCCCTTGGGACACTACGCCTAAGGTGGATGCTTCATTACGTATATTCGCCCGCCACATTACGCTTCCGCTGGAGTATTTGGTCTCTTTTAGGAATCCTATGGATCGTAAAGTAAACGCAGACCTAAAAGATCGTATAGTTTGGACAGCAGCCTGTAGACCGGCGGTAGCGCTCACTCCTGTGGCAGCAACACTTGGGCTGGGTTCGCACCTGTGCGTTTTTTGGTGCTATTTGCGGATTTGCAGTACTGTATGTTTATCAGGGTCTCCTATGGAACACGTTCTGTGGTGCGGTTCTGCAGAATGCACTGGGAGTGCATGGGTGTGAATCCAGCCTTAGACTGTGGGTAGCGGAGCTGGTGGATGGATGTTTGGATGAAAGTCTGGGAAGTGGCAGTTCTTCTCCTTGCAGACTGCTGTAGAGTTGTGGCTGTTGACCAGGTCAAGATGACAGCAAAGATAATGGCTCTTTAAGACACAGCAGCCCTTTCAGTTTAACAAGAGATCCAAAGAAGGATTCAGAGAGGCCAGGGCTTACAGACAGTTTTTTCAGACAGTGGAGAGGAGCTGGTTCAACCTTCCAAGCCCAGGGCCAACAAAGCTCCTGGGGCTGTTTCCACTGCTGCATTCCCAGAGTCCCGTGATTTACACTGCGACTTTGCTGTGCAATTTGTGATGCGATATCATTCGACCTGTGAAAACCATGGGGGGGTTTGGGCGGACAAATGACATGATGCCTGGATTGTAGCCGTCATTCGATCACGTTATCGTCTCGAGTTCAGAACAAGGCCCCCTTAGACCTTGTTCATAGAAACTGGACTTCCTACGGATTTGGAAAGGAGGCAATGCTTGCAAGGATATATAGGGAGCTGTTGGCAGCAAGGGCAATCCTTCCGGTTCCAAGGCACGAATTGGGTCAAAGAGTATGTTCCCCCTCTGTTTTTGGTCCCAGAGGCTTCAGGGGGTTTCGGACCAGTTTTTGACCTCAATGTCCTGAATTCTTACATGTAGGTTCCACAATTCAAAATGAAGTCATTGGAAACGATTGTTTCGGTTGTGGAGTCAGGAGACTGGATGGTTTCCATTGATCTGGTGGATGCGTATTTTCATATCTCTATAGACGCATCTCACCATCACTTTCTCAGGCCTTCCGTGGAAGGCTTTCATTTTCATTTTTAATCTCTCCCATTCGGTCTCTGCACGACTCCGAGAACGTTGTTTAAAGCTACTGTTTGCTGTAGTTGCGACTCTCAGGGTCAAGGGAGTGCAAATATTTCATTATCTAGATGACATGCTACTTCTGGGTCTGTCAAATGAGCTTCTTCTAGTTCATGTGAATTCACCTGCAAAACACTAACTCGTTTCGGTTGGTTGATCAACTTTCCGAAGAACCAGATGAATCTGACCCAAATGTTGAAGTATTTGGGAGTACAATTCAACACGGATCAGAGTTGTGTTTCTCTTCCTCAGAGAAAGGTCCAGAGGATCCAGTCTCAGACAAAGCAGTGATGGCCAGGCCTTCTATGATGCTGAAGGAATCCATACAGTATCTGGGGGTTTTATCAGCCACAGGTCCAGTAGTCCAATGGGTCAGGTTGCGCAGAAGGAGGTTTCAATGCAACTTTCTTCTTCAGTGGGATCATCTGCCAATTCTGATAATCTGGTCCCTGGTTGGTGGTCAGTAGCTCGCAATCTTTCCAGCGGAGTTCCATTGAAGGCCTCAGAACCAATAGTGGTGTCGACCAATGTCAGTCTGGCAGGCTGCAGGGCACACTGCCTGGGACCACAGGTTCAAGGCCAATAGTACCTTTGTGGGGCGAAGAATTCAAATTTCCCGGGATTGGATGCTGTCAGACGCGCTCTTAGTGTTCCAACCTATGTTGTGAGGTCGAGCTGTCAAGATTCTTTTGGACAACAAAACTACGGTGGCTTATGTGTCTCATCAAGGGGGCACAAGAAGTCACCCTCTCCTTCAGGTGGCATGTCAATCTTCCTCCGCACAGAGAAGAATCTCGGCTCTCTTACAGTATCTTAACTCCCAGGGCCTGGCAATGTTTTAGCAGATCACTTGAGTTGAAGCTTTGGGGATCACAACAAATAGGGCCTCAACCCCAAGTACCTACGCAAGATCTTCAGGATCTGGGGGACACCTTCGATAGATCTTATGGCATTGGAGAATTGTCAACTGCTTTGCTTCTTCACCTGGAACTAGCATCCACAGGCGTTGGGTCAGGGTGCTCTGTCCAGGTCTTGGAACTTCCCCTTGGTGTATGTGTTCCCGCAGCTTCCATTGGCTCTCAAAATCCTGCTGAAGATTCACAGAGAGAGTCAAAGCAATAGTAGTCCTACCTTACTGGCTCAGGGAGCTGTGGTTCCCTCTGGCTTGGAGGATAAAGTTGGGCTCACCAATCCCATTGCCTCCTTGTCAAAATCTCCTTCTGCAGAGTGGGGCCTGACACCCGAACCGCAGGAGGATAAAGTTAATGACATGATTACAGGATCGGCAGAACGAATGTAACCTATCACCGAATCTGGAATACTATGGAAAGGGGTTGGGACCTTGGATCTCCTTCAGTATCTAACATTTTGGAGTTTCTGCAGAGCATTCTCCAAGGGTTAGCTTATAATTCCCTGAAGGGTTAAATCCCTGCCTTGTCGGCTATGTCGTGTACAAGATATGCTCTACATTCGTTGGTGATCTGATTTTTTAGGTGGAAAAAATATATATAAAACACAAAGCGCTGTGATGCTAAATAGCTGATAATTACACATAAAACCAAGTGAGGCTGCTATCAAAAGAGAGTGTTTTCAGAGTCACTTAAAAAGAATAAATAATGATATTTGAAGCGCTTCACAATGTGCATGAAAATGAATATAAAAGTAAATATAAATAGTCAAATAAATCCAGCGGTGAGTAAAAATTCCTAAAAAATCCAACAATCAAAATAGTGTAAAACTATAAAAAATTAGTGACACCAAATGTGTAAAAAATTCACATAAAAAATCCACATAAAAATAAATATATAGGGATGTATTCAGAAGGTTCAATTATACAGGTGTGGAATCCTGATTGGTATAGAGCTATTGATCACTAGCAAAGCTGTTTAAAAACACTTGCTAAATTAAGGTGCTCATTGATCTCAATAGTACCAAAGTGTTTTTTGCTTCTATTCACAACCAATGTGAGAATCATAAACAGGCAAATAAGAGAAAAAAACAATCATTGTGCAATAGTTAGGATACCAATGTACACAGGCAAACTTCAATCCACTCACGTGTGCCTTATAATGATAAGGCATATGCAGGTTTTACTATAGCAGTCAGCCGCCTTAGACAGGAGCAGATTCAGTGCAGTACACTGTGTGAAACTGCTGATCTGCACAGAGCGTCCTTGGCTCCTCCCACGCGTTACATCACAGTCACGTGACTTTTTCAAGGATAATACAAGCTCTGACGGACTCAGCTTTATAGCACAACAGCAGAGTGGTTGCCATGGCTACAGCATGAGTTTATCATCATACTGCTTCCTGCATAAACTTCAATCCTGTTAAAACCTACTTTTATTAGACATGTAATTCATATGAATATCGTTGGTTTATCAAAAACACGATTCCATGTGTAAAAAACGCAGTGTGTAAAAAGTAAAAAATATATATTGATATCTTCTAATCACGTTTACTTCTTCAACTCCCTCCAGTGGTCACAATTGGTATAGCATCTCACAGAGGGAGTATATGGCAAAGTTATGTCTCTAATGGTTTTGATAATTGACCAGTGCCCCATGATATCACAAAAATGGGGTATCCACATGCTCTGCTCATAAATGTATGGAAAACGGAGTAAACAAGATGACATGATATATATATATATGTATATACATATAAAATACATATATAAAATTAAAATAAGATATGATATAAGAAATAGGGAAATAATATTAAAATATAAAATAAAATCTAAAAATTCCATGATAGAATATTGCAAAAATGGATGATGACCATTGTTTATATGCTAGAACTGAACCAAATATTGCCACTCAGAAAAAACTGGTATTGGACAAATAATGAGAATATTGGACCAAAAAATAAATAAAAATAAAAAATATAAAAAATAAAATATAAATAAAATATATACCATAATATATATATATATATATATATATATATATATATATATATATATATATATATATATATATATAAATAAATCTGAAAAACCTCTAAAAGTCAGAAATAAAACAATTCAGGTCGAATTCAATGTTCAAACCATGGGGTTCTAATGTACCCATCTGGAATATCCATTTGGATTCATTCTTGCTGAGTTCCCTCACTTTATGGGAACCCCTCCAGTGAGCCTTATACTTTTGAATAGCCCAGAATTGGAGACCCCTAGGGTCTCTGTTATGATACCTATCAAAATGTTTTGAAACACTGTTTTGGATAGCCTTTTCTAATGTTCTGGATATGCTCTCTTATTCTCTTCCACATTGGTCGCTTCGTTCTGCCAATGTATTGGAGGGAGCAGGAGCACTGTAAAGCATATACCACCCCCTCAGTCCTGCAAGATATAAAATCCTTTATTTCAAATTCTTGTCCAGTATTTGTTGAAGAAAATTTCTGACATTTGTATCCATTTTGATTAGTATTTATGCAGGCATAACCACAACCATATTTGGTTCAGTTCTAGCATATAAACAATGGTCATCATCCATTTTTGCAATATTCTATCATGGAATTTTTAGATTTTAATTTTATATTTTAATATTATTTCCCTATTTCTTATATCATATCTTATTTTAATTTTATATATGTATTTTATATGTATATACATATATATATATATATATATATATATATATATATATATATCATGTCATCTTGTTTACTCCGTTTTCCATACATTTATGAGCAGAGCATGTGGATACCCCATTTTTGTGATATCATGGGGCACTGGTCAATTATCAAAACCATTAGAGACATAACTTTGCCATATACTCCCTCTGTGAGATGCTATACCAATTGTGACCACTGGAGGGAGTTGAAGAAGTAAACGTGATTAGAAGATATCAATATATATTTTTTACTTTTTACACACTGCGTTTTTTACACATGGAATCGTGTTTTTGATAAACCAACGATATTCATATGAATTACATGTCTAATAAAAGTAGGTTTTAACAGGATTGAAGTTTATGCAGGAAGCAGTATGATGATAAACTCATGCTGTAGCCATGGCAACCACTCTGCTGTTGTGCTATAAAGCTGAGTCCGTCAGAGCTTGTATTATCCTTGAAAAAGTCACGTGACTGTGATGTAACGCGTGGGAGGAGCCAAGGACGCTCTGTGCAGATCAGCAGTTTCACACAGTGTACTGCACTGAATCTGCTCCTGTCTAAGGCGGCTGACTGCTATAGTAAAACCTGCATATGCCTTATCATTATAAGGCACACGTGAGTGGATTGAAGTTTGCCTGTGTACATTGGTATCCTAACTATTGCACAATGATTGTTTTTTTCTCTTATTTGCCTGTTTATGATTCTCACATTGGTTGTGAATAGAAGCAAAAAACACTTTGGTACTATTGAGATCAATGAGCACCTTAATTTAGCAAGTGTTTTTAAACAGCTTTGCTAGTGATCAATAGCTCTATACCAATCAGGATTCCACACCTGTATAATTGAACCTTCTGAATACATCCCTATATATTTATTTTTATGTGGATTTTTTATGTGAATTTTTTACACATTTGGTGTCACTAATTTTTTATAGTTTTACACTATTTTGATTGTTGGATTTTTTTAGGAATTTTTACTCACCGCTGGATTTATTTGACTATTTATATTTACTTTTATATTCATTTTCATGCACATTGTGAAGCGCTTCAAATATCATTATTTATTCTTTTTAAGTGACTCTGAAAACACTCTCTCTTTTGATAGCAGCCTCACTTGGTTTTATGTGTAATTATCAGCTATTTAGCATCACAGCGCTTTGTGTTTTATATATATTTTTTCCACTTATTTTTCAGTTTTTTCACATATAGCTGCAGTGATGGATATTTTTGATTTTATTGAAAAATGCACAATTAATTTGGAAAATGTTTTTTCCACTGCACCTAGCACCGATAAGGGTGATCTAGACACCAATTTTAGGAAATTCGGCCACCTTATGGAAAAAAAGGTGAGCCTATGGTGGGACATAGCTGCTCATGAACAATACATTAAAGATAAAATTGTCCCGAGAAGATTGAGATGGGATGTACCCATCTGTGATGGTTTGACAGATCAAGACGCAACTAATGAGTGGTATAAATTTTTTAACGATAAAGGTCTGGATCTAGTACATTTTGCCTTAAAAAGGAAACAAAGGAAATTAAACATGATTAACCAGCAAATTGCTGAATGCAAAACCACACTGGACCCTTTTAAAGAGACAGCACCTTTTTCATCACTAACTCAACAACTGAATAAAGTGTTAGAACAGAAAGATGTTGAATTGAAACAAAGGAAAAAGAGAAAATACCTCCAGAGATACCAATGATTATCAGTTAGAACAGGTTTTCAATTGGCAAATCAATGCCAAACAAGGTAAAACTGGGTCTATAGCCTCATCACCAGATAGAGAGGTGAGGATAGTTAGCCCCAGGAGAAATACATATTATAGGACTCCAGAAAGGAGATCCAGGACACCAGAAACCCCAAGATATAACCAACAGAAACAATGGGAACAAAGTAACACACATGACAATGGATCAAGAACACCAAAACCTTGGTGGAGGAACAAAACAAAAAATAAATCACCAAGAAGACCTTACTGGAAAAATAATGCCAATAAAAGACCAAACAAACCCCACTATCCACCCTACAATCAATCAAGATCGCACCAATCAGGTAATGAATCGCAATATGATCAGGTGGAAAATGGAAGGTACCCCAGGTATGGGGAACAAGGATACTATCAACATTCAACTAGAACTGAACCAAGAGAAAATCAATATAATTCCAGAAATGACCCCAGAAACTCCTACCAACAACCTCATAGGGATCAGCCAAGGGATTATCGGTATGATCAGGATAGGAGAGATCATCGGGACTATCAACAGAGCAATGGTGAATCTCGAGACCACCAGTCCAATGGTAATAGGAATGGGACCAGAGAATACGACCAGTACAGATATCCTGATAGGAGGAGCCCATTGCCTACCACCAATAGATACGAGCCTCTTAGAAATTACATAGAGGAAGAACAGTCAAGATCTTTTTTAGATTTCCGCAGAAACGAAGATCCCCCACCCCTACAGGAATATACAAACAGAGAAAGAAGTCCAAACACCATAAAAGGGGATGCAGAGCAGGAAGGCAAACCCAAAAGAAGAAGAGAGTACTAGGGGAAGGCATCTACAACCTCAGCGGCAAAGAGCTCACACGAGCGGAATTAATCGCACTAGACAAAGGCCTTAAATATGCACCAAAAAAGAATCTGGACAAATTCCAGATGTATATTGACATACAAAAATACACCAGGAAATTGAATATCAAGAAATACTTATTATCCAGACCACCATCTACATTGAACAAAGGAGTGGAACTTGGCAGAGGAGTACAACATAGTGATTTAAGAAATAAGTCACTATTCAATCCACCCTCTACAAATAATGAACATATTGAGGTGTTTAAAAAAATGGTGATCAAAGACCTGGAACAACTCAAGTTCAGTAGAATCTCGGAATCCCAGCATATACAACAAGGTATAAAACAATTGGAAGCAAATAAAGATATTATAATTAGACCGGCCGACAAAGGGGGCGCCATTGTAGTACTAACTAAGGAATACTACCACCAGGAACTGATGGGACAACTTAACGATAATAACACATATCTGAAACTCAGTAGCAATCCTACTAGGGAATACAAACGAGATCTGTCCTCTTTGATTCAAAAAGGAATCAACAAAAATATTCTATCCAAAAAAGAATCTAGATATTTAGTACCGGATACATGTAGAGTTCCAATCATTTACACCATCCCGAAGATCCATAAGAATGCTGAGGCACCACCAGGAAGACCCATCATTAATGGGATTCAATCGATCAATGCAAGACTAGGGGAATATGTGGACAAATTCTTGCAACCCCTAGTACCTAACACTAAAGCTTATCTACGTGATACCAAACATTTATTACAAATACTAAAATCTCTGACCCTGGACCCTAATGGAAGATATCTGTTAGCAACTGCTGATGTTGCTTCACTGTACACCATAATTGAACATAGCGATGCAATAGAAGCATCTAAATGGGCTATGGATTCATTCAGCCATCTCATTTCTAAACAGAAAAGATTTCTTCTTAGAAGCCTGGCCTTTGGTATTCAACATAACTACTTCTGGTATAATGACAATTATTTTCGACAACTAACGGGTATTGGGATGGGAGCTAAATATGCCCCAAGTGTAGCCAACATATTCATGGCAAAATGGGAGGAGGATGCCATCTTTTTAAATACTCCAAAGGAACTGGTTCTATATAAAAGATTCATAGACGATTGTATTATTATTTGGAAGGGTGATGAACTGAGTTTAAGATCCTTTTTCCAACGTTTGAATATGAACCAAAAAAATATTAAACTTGAACATCAAATTAGTGAGACTAAAATCCAGTTCCTTGATCTTGAAATAGAACTAACAGCCAATATCATCAGCACTTTTTTCAAACCGGTGGAAAGGAACAGCTATATACCAGTAACGAGTTGCCACTATGAGCCATGGTTAATCAACATTCCGAAGGGCCAGTTTATTCGCTTACGGAGAAATTGTTCAGAAAATAATGACTATCTTAAACAAGCTCAGTGGATAGGTAAGAGGTTTGAAGAAAAAGGGTACAATAAATGTTTTATAGAAGAAAAAATAACAGAAGTCAATCAAACCTCAAGAGAAGCGCTGATCCAAGATAAAATCAAGGTAAATGACAAAACAGATGACATACCTCTGATAATGGAGTTCAGTGTACAACACAGGAGGATGGAGAGGATTATAAAAAGACATTGGTCTATTTTAAAAACTGATACTACTTTGGCAAATATACTCCCAGAAAAACCGAGATTCATTTATAGACGAGCTCCAACTCTAAGGGACATCATAGCTAAAAATGTACCCAACCCACCCAAGAGAATAACTGATTTAACCTTTTTTCAGGGTAAAGGATTCTATCCCTGTAAAAGGTGTTATGCCTGCATAAATACTAATCAAAATGGATACAAATGTCAGAAATTTTCTTCAACAAATACTGGACAAGAATTTGAAATAAAGGATTTTATATCTTGCAGGACTGAGGGGGTGGTATATGCTTTACAGTGCTCCTGCTCCCTCCAATACATTGGCAGAACGAAGCGACCAATGTGGAAGAGAATAAGAGAGCATATCCAGAACATTAGAAAAGGCTATCCAAAACACAGTGTTTCAAAACATTTTGATAGGTATCATAACAGAGACCCTAGGGGTCTCCAATTCTGGGCTATTCAAAAGTATAAGGCTCACTGGAGGGGTTCCCATAAAGTGAGGGAACTCAGCAAGAATGAATCCAAATGGATATTCCAGATGGGTACATTAGAACCCCATGGTTTGAACATTGAATTCGACCTGAATTGTTTTATTTCTGACTTTTAGAGGTTTTTCAGATATATATATATATATATATATATATATATATATATATATATATATATATATATATATATATATATATATATATATATATGGTATAATATTTTATTTATATTTTATTTTTTATATTTTTTATTTTTATTTATTTTTTGGTCCAATATTCTCATTATTTGTCCAATACCAGTTTTTTCTGAGTGGCAATATTTGGTTCAGTTCTAGCATATAAACAATGGTCATCATCCATTTTTGCAATATTCTATCATGGAATTTTTAGATTTTAATTTTATATTTTAATATTATTTCCCTATTTCTTATATCATATCTTATTTTAATTTTATATATGTATTTTATATGTATATACATATATATATATATATATCTCATGTCATCTTGTTTACTCCGTTTTCCATACATTTATGAGCAGAGCATGTGGATACCCCATTTTTGTGATATCATGGGGCACTGGTCAATTATCAAAACCATTAGAGACATAACTTTGCCATATACTCCCTCTGTGAGATGCTATACCAATTGTGACCACTGGAGGGAGTTGAAGAAGTAAACGTGATTAGAAGATATCAATATATATTTTTTACTTTTTACACACTGCGTTTTTTTACACATGGAATCGTGTTTTTGATAAACCAACGATATTCATATGAATTACATGTCTAATAAAAGTAGGTTTTAACAGGATTGAAGTTTATGCAGGAAGCAGTATGATGATAAACTCATGCTGTAGCCATGGCAACCACTCTGCTGTTGTGCTATAAAGCTGAGTCCGTCAGAGCTTGTATTATCCTTGAAAAAGTCACGTGACTGTGATGTAACGCGTGGGAGGAGCCAAGGACGCTCTGTGCAGATCAGCAGTTTCACACCGTGTACTGCACTGAATCTGCTCCTGTCTAAGGCGGCTGACTGCTATAGTAAAACCTGCATATGCCTTATCATTATAAGGCACACGTGAGTGGATTGAAGTTTGCCTGTGTACATTGGTATCCTAACTATTGCACAATGATTGTTTTTTTCTCTTATTTGCCTGTTTATGATTCTCACATTGGTTGTGAATAGAAGCAAAAAACACTTTGGTACTATTGAGATCAATGAGCACCTTAATTTAGCAAGTGTTTTTAAACAGCTTTGCTAGTGATCAATAGCTCTATACCAATCAGGATTCCACACCTGTATAATTGAACCTTCTGAATACATCCCTATATATTTATTTTTATGTGGATTTTTTATGTGAATTTTTTACACATTTGGTGTCACTAATTTTTTATAGTTTTACACTATTTTGATTGTTGGATTTTTTAGGAATTTTTACTCACCGCTGGATTTATTTGATTTTTTAGGTGCAGCATATAAATCAGACCTCCATTGAAATCGTTTATTCCAAAAGAGGACTTAACACTAGTCTTGGGAACATTGCTGGTTCCTCCGTTTTTTGATCAAGCTTTCTCTTGTTCATTATTTCTTTTAACAGTTTTTTGTTTTTTACTAGCCATGGCCTCGGCCAGAAGAGACTCCGAGTTGTGCACCTTCTCATCTAAAGAACCATATTGTTTGGTGCTCCCAGACAAGGTAGTCCTTAGGCCGATACCGAGCTTTCTACCTAAGGTGGCCACATAATTTCATATGAACTGGGAGGTCTTTCTCCCAGCCTTTCCGGCGGATACAGCTGATGATGAGTGGAGTAGGTTAGACCTGGTCTCTGCGGTTTCAACCTACCTGAAATGGACTAAAAGCTTTGGCAAACAAGATCAGCTGTAGGTTTTCCCAATGGGGCCTAAAAGGGTATGCCAGCAACATCCAGAGTTGGGTCTTCCTGATTTGTCAAGACCATGCATATTGCATACAAAACGCTGGGCCTTCCTTCTCCTTCAGAGATCAAAGCACATTCGAAGAGGGGTATGGCAGCATCCTGGGCATCCGCAAACTACCTCAGGGGCAACCTTTGCGTAGCAGCAAGCTGGAGCGTGTCCAACACCTTTTTTTATTAGGCATTACAAGCTTAATATGGCTTGTCTGCCTGAGGAAACATTTGGCTCTACAGTATTACGGCGGCTGTTGCCCATTAAAAATTTTGAGTTGCATTGAGGGTTTGGCTTATTTTTTATTTTTTGTCTTCCCTCCCTTCTTAATATTGCTTGGTACATCCCATAGTAGGCTGACATGGGGAGGTCCAGGAATAAGGAAAATTGTTGTCCATACTTACCGTAATTTTCCTTTCCTGTATCCTCCCCATGTCAG
Organism: Lithobates septentrionalis; assembly: GCA_037952835.1. Classification (NCBI taxonomy): domain Eukaryota; kingdom Metazoa; phylum Chordata; class Amphibia; order Anura; family Ranidae; genus Lithobates; species Lithobates septentrionalis. The sequence goes on along the minus strand of JBBDGP010000639.1, from coordinate 2,622,332 downwards.
CCAGAGGATTCCCACCCAGTTTTTCCGTCGCGAGGCGCGGTTTTTTTGAACACTGGTGTGGGCAGCCAGCCGCCCTTTATGGGCTAGAAAAGAGGTGGTCCTGGAGGGGTCAGAGGGGGCGGAGTTGACCCATAGTAGGCTGACATGGGGAGGATCCAGGAAAGGAAAATTACGGTAAGTATGGACAACAATTTTCCTTAATCTCCTAAACGTGCACCATTTAGGAGATATTTACCCTGCATGCAGCCAGTGACATCAGTGACACTTCATGCCAGAACTGAGGGCTACCACACCCATGCACGAGAGTGACGTCATTGCGGCTTCGGCCAATCACATAGCCAGAGCGTGCAAACCCGGAAGCAAGACAGGGGTAACATGTCAGCCCTCTCAGCGGTGACAGTACAGTGCTGGAGGACTTCGTTTCAAGCTGAGTATTTCATAATGTGCTAGTATGTGATGCATACTAGCACATTATGCCTTTGTCTTGCAGTTTTGTTTTGTTTTTGCAACATCCGCAGTTTACAACCGATTTAAGCACCTTCACCCTTGACTAAAAATAACAAGGCATACACAAGACATACACTACAAGACATACACTATATTACCAAAAGTATTGGCAACGTCTGCCTTTACACACACACAAACTTTAATTGCATCCCAGTCCTAGTCCGTAGGGTTCAATATTGAGTTGGCCCACCCTTTGCAGCTATAACAGGTTCAACTCTTCTAGAAAGGCTGTCCACAAAGTTTAGGAGTGTGTCTATGGTAATGTTTAACCATTCTTCCAGAAGCGCATTTGTATGGTCAGGCACTCATGTTGGATGAGAATGCCTGGCTCGCAGTCTCCTTTCTAATTCATCCCAATGGTGTTCTATCGGGTTGAGGTCAGGACTCTGTGCAGACTAGTCAAGTTCCTCCACCCCAAACTTGCTTATCAATGTCTTTATGGACCTTGCTTTGTGCACTGGTCAAAACCATTTGGTGAAGGGGGGATTATGGTGTGGGGTTGTTTTTCAGGGGTTGTGCTTGGCCATTAGTTCCAATAAAGGGAACTCTTAAGGCATCAGCACACCAAGACATTTTGGACAATTTCATGTTCCCAACTTTGTGGGAACAGTTTGGGGATGGCCCCTTCCTGTTCCAACATGAGTGCACAAAGCAAAGCCCATAATGACATGGATGAGTGAGTTTCGGGTGCAGGAACTTGACTGTCCTGACCTCAACCCGAAAGAACACCTTTGGGATGAATTAGAGCAGAGACTGCAAGCCAGGTCTTTTCATCTGGAAGAATGCGCTTGTGGAAGAATGGTAAAACATTCCCATAGACACACTCCTAAACCTTGTGGACAGCCTTCCCAGAAGAGATTAAGCTTTTATAGCTGCAAAGGATGGACTAAGCCAGGTTATGCCATTAAAGTTCATGTGCGCGTAAAGGCAGGTGTCCCAATACTATTGGTAATATAGTGTATATCTGTGTTGGAACACCCCAGTCATTCAAATTTTTGAGTCATGAAGACATATAAATCTGACTTAGTTCCTTCCTTGAATCAAAAGCACAGCAGGGGCTCTCAGCATGCCTGATAGAGGTGTGTGCATGTCAGTCGTGCAAATGATATACAGTTCACGCTACATATCCAGCTTAGATCGCCAGTGCAGGAGACAGAGGCTCTATGGGGAATCGCCAGGTAATATTGAAGACCTGGTGTTAATGTATATGTGGAGGGAACTCGCTGTTCGCTGACTGGCATTTCCAAAGATAGATCCATCCTGGTGGCTCACATATCCAAGTCCGACCAGCTGGGGAATGCTGCCCGTCCAATGCAAACAGTGGACACTGTGAATGTGAGTTTGCGATACTCTTATCCCAGCCTCCGTCCGCTCATGCGTGATGGTGGATACTCTTGCTGTTGTTCAGTGGTAAGCTACAGCAGTGGCATTGCCATTCAGGGGTTATGAAGAGACCTCAGGGCCCCGTGTGTGGACCCCAAAGGCGCATGTTTAAAATATTCTCCCAATTAGGTTGCCACTGTGTTTAGTAGCCACAACTATATATGTACTAGGACTCTCCTCGTGGTGGCGTGACCCTCTGAGCATAGAAGTTTCTTACAGCTTCGTTTTCCGTTCAGGTGTGTCACTATGGTAACATCCATCCACTGAAGGGCACCAGATGGAGGCTTGGTTTTCGCTTTTCAATCCGTCATGTATTTAGGCTTTCGCCGTTCGTGATTGGAAGTCGAAACGAGGCTTGGTGCGCATGTTAGACTATATTGGTGACGGCTTAACGCGTCGCCCGTGCCCCTTTGATGACGTCTTTTGATGACGAAACATGTAGGGCGTGGCTACGCGTTGTTAGCCGTCACGTCGATTGCCCCATGTATTGCACGGGTTGCTGCTTATTCTAAATGCAGGCTTATTTTATTGTTCTTAATACTTTCACGGAGCGTGCACTCTCCGTTTTTTTTGTATTATTTTTATAATTAAAATCCGAAACGTTTTTACACTATTGGAGCCCTGTTTTTTTTCTTCCTTTTACCCTACTTGGAGCTAGAGAGTTTCTCTCCCCCCCCCGGCTTATGACTTGGATCAGCCCGGACCTGAGACACTGTTCCTGTCAGCTGTGACCGATACCATCGTGACACGGTCCCTGCAGAGGGCAAAGTCTGCACGCTCGATAGACCTCGCCAGTGAGGGGGTCCAACACGGAGGGTAAGAGTCCATCTTTCACCTGTTTTCTATCATTTGAAGTCACTACAAGTGGAGTCACATCATCTCACTCATTTGTTTGTCCTTTTGATCCATCCTTAAGGACTATTAGTTCTTCCATAGTGGAGGGAGATTCTCTTCATTGATGAACTCTGCCTGCTTTACCTTATGGACTGTGACCCCCCTAACACCCATCACCGTATTGTCACATCAGCTGTAACAGATTGGCCCATGCATTCATTTACTATATATATGTGTTTTTTGCCATATGTTTTGTCGCTATACTTATTTGATTTTATTCTTCATTTGGCACATTTAATTATTTGCACTGTCTAAAGGTTATCACAGATTATAAGCGCACTTTTTTTATTTTTATTTTAATTTTATTTTTATTCTTAATTTTATTTATTTTTATTTTTTTTTTTATTCTTGACTTTATACACAGATATTGGTGTGTTTTTAGGTGCAGCTACTGATCTGTTTGTATCTTCTGGCTCCGCAGCGCGTTTTTTTTCATTTTTCTTTTTAGTTTACAACTATATATGGTTTAGTGTTCAAGATGCTTTACAAACTGTTTATCATCTGTGTATACTGTTAAGGGCCATTTTATCCCCTTGTTCTAGCCTTATGCACCCCCTTTTCTTTCCTTCACATGCATTGTCTAGCACTAGTTTGGTTAAACGAGAGTTAATAGTATTGGTCTCCTGTTAGGGCCCCCTCCCACTCTTCACAGCATATAAAGGCTTGTCCTTTGGTCAATCTCTTTCCTATGGTTTGATAAAGGGGCCTTCCTGTCTGCCCTGAAACATGTAGCCACACCCCATCGACTTCCTGTGATCATCACCCAACCGTTAGAAGTGCTGTTTGGAGCCACAGCCATCTTTCTACTCCCGGAAGTCGCTGTTGCCTATGTTCCAGCCTGCAGCCTGACAGCTGTACTTCCACCAAGAACTCTGCTTCAGCCAGCCACTTCCCTGCAGAGCTCTGCAGCTTCATGGAGATCCTATGGAGGTCTATAAGGGTTTATAACAAGCCTTGATCCACTTTTAACTAGTGACTGCATTTTTTATTGTCTTTCTTTGCTACATCTAGATGGAGGCGTCCTCTTGTGTTTGTTTAATATACTGACAAGGGATGTTATTGTTTTTTGGAAATCCTTTAAGAGACCATTTTTGTTTGACATGCACCTTGATGATATCATCACAGTGCACCCACAATGATGCCATCTCACATACCGTGGCCTGATGGAGCACATAAAGGAGAATAAAACCGCTTTGCATACAAAAGAGATAGATTAAGAAAAAAAACTGTAATACATTTTCACAAAATATAAAAGCAAAACAAAACCGAGTATCAGATTTTTCTCTGTGCTCTTTGCCAGGATGAATTAAAGAACTGGCAATTCAGCTACAATGTCTGTATTTGCCTACCCTAGCTATAAAATATCTAAATGTGAAAAAAATCCCCACGGAGCATACAACTGTCAAAACTAGTTAAAGAAGATTTATTATATCACTTCAACAAGAACGGAGCAAAAACACCAGCACATGACTGAGAGTAATTACGGAAGCAATCAATTATACTAATTACATAAAAATCCATCACGCAAATCTTTTTATAAATGGATATGAAATGTAATTCACATTATCTTTGCATGCACTATATTTAACACGTCCGCAGAACTCAGGGCTATGATAACATTTATAACTGTTTTGTATTCTCGTTCTGAGAAAGGTCTACGATTTGCTCAGGGCTGCTCGCTGAATTACTTACTTAACGGACTCTAATAAGTTTAGTCACCAGGAAATGAGTTTCTAGATTAATTTCATATCCTTTATAAAACACTGATCAGCAGTACTGCAATCCATTACCCCTCAGGACTGACAGTTTTTGTTTTGTTCTACAATTTTAAGAATAATTCCACCAATAAATGAATACAGAGTAATGAATAGTATCTAGTGTGATATGTAAGATACTTACTTGCTTCTACCATGCTGAAATAATCTTGCTGTTGAAGGTTCCTCCCAAGGGCTTAACTACAGTCACAGCAGCCCATGTGACTGGTATGGGACCCAGTGTCAATGGGGGGGCCCAGTGTGAGTCTGAAGAGTGATTGTACAATTGCTGGCTCAGGAGTTGGGAAGTGCTGACTTTCCTGTCCATGGATTGTACATTGATCCACCCAAACTAACACCACCTGTCATCCTGCTAAACCTGAGGCTCTTCTCCTGGGTTCCCAACACAAAATAATCCTAAAGGAGGACAGTAAGCCTCTGAGTGGCCATTCCTTCACCTAATTCAGATTACCCTACTACAAGACACAAGCCAACAGCACCTGATTACCTTTCTCTGGATTTATCTGGTATCCCAGTGTTACTTTCTTCTGACCCGTTATGGTTTTCTTACTTGGAATGTAAGAGTCTTGCTCAAATTGCTTCTGATACTCCAAGCCATAGACATAAATTCTGGACAGTTCCCTGGGACAGCTTCTGAACAAAAGGTTCCTGCTGACCCTTTGTACTGTACTTGTATTGTTTTGCTGATATTCTAGTACAAACCCTGTTTTTTTTTTTTAGGATCAGATCTATCTTGTTGCTATCTACTGTGACCCTGCCTGGTACTCATAAAATGCCAGACCCATCCTTAATCTGTACATAAACATGATCTCACCCAATTACTGCTCGTTCACTCCTGCACTCCATTGTCTTTTATAACACCCCAAAAATATAGTGGGACTTTAATGGTACAACATTTCTTAATGCTGGAACAATTTAGTGTTTTTATTTAATTCATTTTTAATTGTATACATCTTAAAAACAATCATGTACATAACTTATAAAAACAATATTTAGTGCATGAAAGTAAACATATTTTTGGGCTGGCTGCAGGAAATGTCATGATGTGACCTATTTAACACTACTAACAAGATACTTCTACAGTTCAATCAAGTAGTATGGTTATTCATATACAGATACTGTATACAAGGGGTCCCATGGTAACAACATTTGTTGATTACCTTGAAGCTAAAGCCAGGATGGGTATTTTTATGTTCATGCTCTTAATAATGTCTTCATGAATTATGTACAGGATTGTTTTCAAGCCCCTGCACACACACACCATTCACAAAGGAAATCACAATATTTTCAATGGTGCCCGGTCACATCAATGCGGAACAGCTGCAGCATGTGTTTGGAAATGTTACAGATGCTATTTTGGTGTAAGATGTTTGAAAATAATTGTTTTTCTTTTAATACTAAATTGTTTGGACTTTTGGATATATGGTACCTTAAAAGCTCTATTATGTGTGAATTGTTATACAGTAGGTCCAGGATGCTGGTATTGTGGCCAAATTGTTTAATAGAAGTCTATACATGTACTTATTTTTCTTGTCTCACTCCTTTCTCCTGTCGGCAATATCAACTAATACTGGTGAAGCAAACCAGGGGGTTGCAAAATGGGAGCATCATGCAGCAAACCTCTTTACAGAGGAACCAGTGGAAAACCAGGATGTTTCATTGACCCTGCATATCAAGCCTGTAACTGAAGGATTCTAACTCTACTGCCAATGTGAAAGTACAGATTTGCCCTCCCAAAACATAAACATTTGCAAAAAATATTTTCCCCCAAAACAATCATTTTGGGCAATGGGGTGCAGAAGATAAAATTATGTGCTAATCAGATGGCAGATATTATTAAGGTAGAAAACTCTGGTTACTTAAGCTACCATTAACACTTCTTTTTTACATATACCCCAAAGCTGTATTTTATAATATGGTGAGAGTTGTATTTATATATATAAACCAGTGATACACTGGATTCTCATTGATGTAATATGGTGGGGGTAGCTTTATAGCAATGACATGTTTGCTTAGTCCAGTATGTAAGCTACTCACACCACTACAGACAGAAATTACTGACACAAATGTATATGGAGTATAGTGGCTACAGCAGTGTAACAATCTGAGGTCTCTGGAAGATTCAACACTGATTGACACTATATTGATTGGAGATATCACCCATAAGTTTTGGAGTTTGGAAATTCAGGGATACAGGCATCTTCTGTCTTCTTTATCTCTTCTAATCATCCTGTAATATTTGAAAAAATATTCTGATTCATATCTAGTTTATGTGTATGTAGGATATGGAAAACAAAATCTAGATCCATGGAATAAAGAAACTAACCTCAATGATGTTGTGGATCCAATCTAAAAAAGATGAAATCTTAGTGTAGACACCAGGACGATTTGGCTCAGCACATCCCATACCCCAACTCACCACTCCTATTAGGCGCCAGGTGTAGTCGGTCTGACATACCAAGGGGCCACCACTGTCACCCTGTAAGAAAAAGGGAAATCAACTTCTGGAAGGACTTCATCTCCCCATGTAAGGATCCATCCTTCAGTAAAAATTTTGCATTGGGTAGAAAACAGGGGGCAACCAAATACCGAATATTCTAGTGTATCTCTAGTGTCCATAAGCTAGATGGTCTTTAGACACTAGTCTGCAACATCTGCAACATTTACCAACAAGTAGTACCAGGACCTGCTTGATTGAATATAGGTTCTATGGGTTGTTTAGGTAGGGTTTCACCCTAAATTGTTAATGGTAAATTTTGCTGATCTAACACTTAATTTCTGAGGAAAGTCTAGCTGATGTGTAGCCGGTTTAGGATTAGGAGGGCTGGACAGCATATTAGATTCACGCTATAGATTCAGGTTTCTGAAAAAATAGTACTGGCATGTAAATTGCTTAAAATATGCAAGCATCCACCCCCTGTGAAGGGTTTGAGGGCAATGTCTATGTAATGCAACTGATATGCTGAATGAAAGATTCCTTTAAATATCGTGCCTGGGGGGTCCCCTTAGTCTGCCTGTAAAGTGGAGCTTCTGTGCAATATGTAGAACAATCCTGCAGCAAAATTACATTTCTAAAGGAAAAAATGTCATTTAAACTTGCTTGCGGTTGATAATGTATTGCTGGATCCCAATATAGATGAAAAATCAAGGAAAAAAATCGGCATGGGTTCCCCCAAGTCCATACTAGGCCCTTCAGGTCTGGTATGGATTTTAAGGGAAACTCCACGCCAAAAAAAAAAAAACGTGTGGGGTTCCCCCCAAAATCCATACCAGGCCCATAAACTTTAAGGGGAACTCCATGCCAAACTGTTTAAAAAAATTGTCATGCCCATCCCCCAAAACCATACAAGATCCTTATCTGAGCAAGCAGCCTGGTAGGCCAGGAAAGGGGGGACATGAGCGAGCCATTGGTTGTCGGGGTCTGCGGGTAGGGGGCTTATTGGAAGCTGGAAGCCCCCTTTAACCCTCAGCCCCCCAGATCCCGCCCCCCATATGTGAATGGGTATCAGGTACATTGTACCCTTACCCATTCACCAAAAAAGTGTCAAAAAGTAAAAACTGCAATAGACAGTTTCTGACAATTCCTTTATTAAAAAAGAAAAAAAAGTGTCCCGCTATGTACATCCATCGTCAATCACGCCACCTGACGGACCCCAAAAAATTGAAAAAAAACTCTTCCTCCATGGGAGGCTTCCGGCGACTGCTCTCTCTTGGCTGTGACAGCTGTTATGTAGGCAAGGGCGAGGCCACCTGCTGATGTAACCGGATGACCCCGACTCCGTCTGTCCATCGGGTGGCGTGATTGAAGATGGATGGACATCGTGGGACAGTTTTCTTTTTCCTTTTTTAATAAAGGTATTTTCAAAAACTTTCTATTGTGGTTTTTACTTTTTGACACTTTTTTTTTGGTGAATGGGTAGGGGTACAATGGGGGGGGGGGGCCTTGTCAGGAAGAGGCCCTTATCTCCATCAACATGGGGACAAAGTGCTTTGGGGGGACCCCAAAGCACCCTCCCCATGTTGAGGGTAAGCAGCTTGGTATGGTTCGGGGGCTCTCACTCGTCCCCCCCTTTCCTGGCCTGCCAGTCTGCTTGCTTGGATAAGGGTCTGGTATGGATTTTGTGGGGGCCCCACGCCAATTTTTTTGGCATAGAGTTCCCCTTTAAATCTATGCCAGACCCAAAGGGCCTGGTATGGATTTTGGGGGGACCCCATGCCGTATTTTTTTTTTAAATTCTGTCATAGGGTTCCTCTTAACCACTTCAATGCACTGTATTATATACTCTGCACTGACTGCACTGTGTATTTTATATATACTAAACTGCCTGCACGCCACTAACCAACCTGCCTAATCTAGCTCAAGTTTTCTCAATTTCTCCGCATTATCACACTACATATGGCCACTGTGTAAGCAGCCTTATATAGTGTGGGGCATGGACTTAGCCCCCTGAGCCATGATTGATCAAGGACACCCTGCTCTCCCAGCAGATCACGCTGTGATTGGCCAAAACATGCAGGTCAGATGCATGCTTTGGCCAATCAGCAGCCATCAATGCACTGCAATCTCGCAGTGCATTATGGGGTGTTCATATTTGCTGCGAACGCACCATATGTTCGGTTTGTTTGCGGACAAATGAACATTCAATGTTCGAGTCAAACTTACGTTCAGTTCGAACATCGGGACCATCCCTATTGGTAGGGATCTCCTCTATAGTGAAACATGAACTGTTTATATCCTATCTAGGTTATGCCATTGGTTGGGATTCAAACCAACAATCCTAGTGTTGCCAGCCAGAAGTGCTAACCATTTAGCCACTGTGCTGTTCACTGAGCATTCTTTATCCGAGTTTGAAGTCATTCACAGAATATTCCCATGATCACTGGCAGTGTCCTGAAGTGTCCTCTGTGACTTTCTCTTTTTTTGCTTCTGTCATCACGAACAGGTTTGAGTCTGATACATGACCAAAACTTTTTTTACTGGAGGCATTAAAGGACCTGCAGTGGGTGTTTCTGGGAATTATTTTTCTACATCACAAACAAGGGTTCTCGGATCACCAGGTGCAGTTATTGTTACAAAATCAACACTTTGAGCAGTATCTCAAATTGCTGCAGCAGAGCTTCTTTGTGTACACCTAATATAGATATCTTTTCTGTGTTTACTTATCAGTGTAGCAGGTGGTGAGAAGGTTTTTTGTCAAGTCAAGTCATTTTTGTAAAACTGGTAGAGTAAGGAAGTCCTAAAAGTCACATATCACAGCAAAACAATGTAAGGAGGTGTATGACAGCCTCAGCCCAGGCTTAAACCAGGCCACGTCCTGCAATGCGTTTTACTCCGCCCCGGAGCTTAACTACAATAGCCCCGGACCATTTGGCTGGCTAAAGACCAGAGCACTTTTTGCGCTTCAGCACTGCATCACTTTAACTGACAATTGCGCAGTCATGGCTCCCAAACAAAATTGACGCCCTTTTTCCCACAAATAGAGCTTTCCTTTGGTGGTATTTGATCACCTCTGCCTTTTTTATTTTTTGCGCTATAAACAAAAAAAGAGCGAAAATTTGGAAAAAAAGCAATATTTTTTACTTTTTGCTATAATAAATATCCCCAAAAAATATATTAAAAAAAAAAATGTTTTCCTTAGTTTAGACCGATACGAATTCTTCTACATATTTTTGGTAAAAAAGTCGCAATAAGCGTTTATTGATTGGTTTGCACAAAAGTTATAGCGTCTACAAAATAGGGGAAAGTTTTATGGCATTTTTGTTAATATTTTTTTTTTTTAATAGTAGTGGCGGCGATCAGCGGTTTTTTATCGTGACTGCGACATTATGGCGGACAGATCGGACACATTTTGGGGACCATACACATTTATACAGCGATCAGTGCGATTAAAAATGCCCTGATTACTGTGTAAATGTAACTGGCAGTGAAGGGGCTAACCACTAGGTGGCGCTGTAGAGGTTAAGTGTGTCCTAGGGAGTGATTCTAACTGTGGTGGGATGGGCTATGTGTGACACGACACTGATCACCGCTTCCGATTACAGGGAGCTGTGATCAGTGTCAGTTTTGTTTACATTTTAGCATTTCCCCGTTCTTCCTCTCCGTGAGATGATTGCGGGACAGGCGATCGCACTCACGGAGCGCCCGCAAGCCGCCTCTTAAAAGGCAACGTACAGGTATGTTAATCTGGCTGTACATGCCCTTCTGCCGCAGTATATCTGCGTGAGGCAGTCAGGAAGCAGTTAATTTATGGGGGTGCGTGGCCTGGTTGGAGCCTGGTCTGAGGCTGTCAAACACCTTCTTACAGGGTTTTGCTGTGAGGTTTGTCATACAAGAATACCTGGTGGAGCTTTGAGCGGCACCTGTCATTTTTGTTGTGGGTCATTTTTACAACACTCACATTTTTCAAAAACTTTTTTCCCTTACATTTTTGCTGTTGTGTTAACCATACAGTACTAATTTGTATATTAACCCCTACAGGGAGGAAAAATATGGCTCAGTGCAATTACTCTGTCTTTTTTAACAGCTGTAGGGATAAGATATCAGTTGCACAGGGCATGCATTGTTTTTATTTAGTCTGATGACTCCTAAACTTGCTTTGTGAAAAGAAGCAGTAGGGCTACGTTTAGATGTGTGGCAGACTTTTCTGCGTCTCTTAAAAGCTATCTGCGGTGGATCACTTTTCAGAGGAGTTGATAGGTGGTGAGGAGGCCGCCTCACCACTGGTTGTAACCCTGTAAATGCTGAACCACCACCCTGCGACCATGTGTATTACACTCGGTTGCAGGGTGGTTGGGGCTTGACCCTATGCACTTGAATGGGTCACATTTTGGCTGCAGTACTGCCCTCCGAAATGTGATAGGAGGGTAAAGGTGATGGACTGGCCAAGCATGTCTCCAGACCTAAACCCTTTTGAGCATCTGTGGGGCATCCTCAAAGGGAAGGTGAGGGAGCACAAGGTCTCTAACATCCACCAGCTCTAGTTGCAACCTGTGAAGTTCTGGTGAACTCCATGCCAAGAGGGTTAAGGCAGTGCTGGAAAATAATGGTGGCCACACAAAATATTCACACTTTGGGCCCAATTTGGACATATTCACTTAGGAGGTGTACTCACTTTTTTTGCCAGAGGTTTAGACATTAATGGCTGTGTGTTGAGTTATTTTGAGGGGACAACACATTTACACTGTTATACAAGCTGTACACTCACTACTTTACATTGTAAAAATGTGTCATTTCTTCAGTGTTGTCACATGAAAAGATATAATAAAATATTTACAAAAATGTGAGGGTTGTACTCACTTTTGTGAGATACTGTATATATAATATAGGTTTGCAAATTACACAATGTAGAGCATAGTGGACCATGCGTTTTGCGTAAATCCAGTGCTTCTTCAGGATCCACAAGCTCTCTATATTAAAAATATAGATAAAATGTCTACAATGAAAAACACAATAATTACAAAGTTGTACATTACATTATTATGCATTGCATTTATGCCTGCAAGTTACATTCGCGGAGATAGTGTGAGCCCAAAGTGGAGAAAAGAGAAGTAGAAAACAAAAATATAAAATAAATAAATTAATAGAAAATATATAGAAAAATAATTATAAAATAATAATAAAAATAATAATATTACAATTTATTTATCTTCTCCTTCTTCTCTTTTCTCCACTTGGGCTAACGCTATCTCCACAAGTGTATCTTGCACGCATAAATACAATGTATAATAATGTAATGTACAACATTGTAATTATTTTTTATTTTAGACATTGTATCCATATTTTTGATATAGAGAGCTTGCAAATCCTGAAGCACTGGATTTATGCGAAACACGTTGGTCCAATAGGCTCTACATTGTGTAATTTGCAAACCTATACGCTGCGATCCGTCTCGCAGCGTGCACTCCAGCTGTGTTCCAGGCCTCCTGTTTGCGCACCGCAATGACGTAGGTGCGTGCGTAGCCCCGCCTTGCGCGTTTTGTCATCAACGTTATCAAAGGCTGCCTTTGATAACGTCAAACAAACAGGAGGCCTGGAACGCAGCTGGAGTGCACGCTGCGAGACGGCTCTTCCTGCTTTGCTGTTTCTTTACTACCATACTATAGTGTGTTTTTGCTTTTGATTTTAAAGTTTTTTTTAATAAAGCCTTTTATAAAAATACTACACTATGGGGCTATTTCATATCTTTTCCTACGAGCGTTCCATCTATGGACAACATGTGGATATCCTCTGAAGTGACAACGGAAGCTGAAGTGAGTGGAGGACTGCAGTCTGGAGCCCACCTGTGACGGCACACCCAGGGAGACCATCCAGTATTCATACATGCCCACTACCCCTGTAGGGGTATGAGGAGTCGGTGAGTGGGGACCTATAGGGGGAGCACCAAAGTCACCAGACCACTCTTGAGCACATAAGTCACTAGACTGCTTTGCATCCTTTGTTATTACTTGGATCATTTTTATATACATTTTTTTGGTTCACAAATTTTGTTTTGTTTTGGACTTGATATTGTCTTTAATGCACAGGGACTGCTGTTTTTTGATGCATTTGATTTATATTGTTGTTTTTTATTTTTTACTGGGCTTGGTGGTTAATCTTCTAAGATGTACACACAGTATTCATTTATGTTTGATGATTAGTTTACATAGATGCATATACAATTTCTTTCACGTGATTACTAATTAAGGTGACACACTATGCTTCATCAATTTCACTATAACTATATCTATCTTTATAGGAATTTTCAGTCAAACAATGTTTTTGTGACCAGGTATATAGTATAATACACTCTTTAAGGTTTAAAGGGGGCATTCATTTTTAGGTGGATGACACTACAATTTATTTTATTTGTCTATATCCTTATTCACACAGTGTTAGGGTTTTTTTCTGGTATTCTTTGTGCAGGGTGCCTTAACTTTACATTACCCCCTGTATGAGAGAGCGCCACTTACCCCACCTTTTGTATTATCAAAACAAAACTAGTGTCCGCGCTGGGACCTGCTGTCTCGCAGCACAGTCACATAAATAGCACCTCCCAGACACTTCCACCCCAGGCCTATAGAAGGAGCTGATGCTCTGAGCGCTTAGCCTTGCCTATCCCACCGTTCTCTCCCTGATGTACCTCCGCTTCCGGTGCCGTTACTTCCTTGCGTTCCACGCTGGTTTCGGCCGACTTCCTGGTGGCCACAGGATGGATTACAGTTCCTCTATCATTTCGCTATACACATGGATGCCTGTCTCGGATGCCGGGAGAGCTACCCCCCCATACTGATACACAGAAGAGCCTTCCTTTATCCTGCATCCTGACGTGCGGAGGATACACCGTCTACACAGCCAGGCATTGGAACCCTTTTGGACACAAGGAGCCCCCAGGACTGCTGGATAATAGATGAGCCTATATCTTTCTTATCTCTTGTGAGTGTTTTCATGTACTTTGTCATTAAAACCCCGATTTTAATATTGCACTTAGGTGGTGCTTCCTGTGTTATCCCCTATCTTTTTGTATACAGAGTTGGCTCTCTGAGGACAGTTGCCGCCTATTCTAATCCACTGTTCTTTTTGTCATGAACTGATGATCCATTTATGAACTACTTATAGACTGAACATAAGTCTATCTATCTATCTATCTATCTATCTATCTATCTATCTATCTATCTATCTATCTATCTATCTATCTATCTATCACTGTATATACACATTCTGTACATATAAACTCTTCCTAGTCATCTATACATTGCTAGAGCTAATATGGAAGGTGCAAATCATAGGCATTTTTGGAATGTAAGAGGATTTATTGACAAAACTGAAAAAACAAACCTGAGAAAAAATTGCAGTTGTTGCTTGCAGCAACGAATTAGGTTTCATCTTTTTTATTGGAAACATTTAGCAGATTCCTATTTGGTTGCTATAGGTGATAATATTTTCTTTATTTCTGTTTTTAGAAGCCTAAACTATAAATACATTTAGTAAATCTTTACCTGGCAAGCATCAACTTTTCCATCAAGGTAGCCGGCACAGAGCATTCTGGGAGTTATGTCACCATTGTATATACAGGAACTATTGCACTTTTTAGTGTTAATTAACGGTACCAGAGCTTCCTTCAGGATGCGAGGCATATGTGCTAAAGAGAGACATATTATAGGGGAATGTTAGCTCGGATAACAATCACCAGAAGACTTACATATAAAGTGAAAACTATAAAGGTTTTTATTCCCAACATCGTCTAATTTTAACATTGATATTTTATATATTATTTAATTTATTTAATTTTAAAAAAGCTCTAAAAATGAGTCTTCAAAGATCATAGACTTTGCAGTGAGCTTTCCACCTTCAGGCTAAAGGTGGTAAATATGAAATAATCATATATAATGACTACCCATGTTACAGGTCCCTCCTTATTGCTTATTCCACCCATCGCTGTAAACAGAACCGTTGCACCTTCTCATAAAAAGGTTGAATACTCTAAAAAAAACCACACATTTAGTTGATATTATTCTGACTGGTGTACCTGTGTTAGGTAGACAAATATGTTAATATAATGTCAAATCATTTTTCTCTCCCAGTGCAGAGAGGATCTTCCACATTACAATATAGGATGCCACCATCTTACTGCACCCCAAAGCCTGCTTTGGGGAGCCCAGCAATCTGCTATAAGCTAAATACCAGACCTCAACTTCTTTGAGATAGTGATAAACTAACAATAAATTACTTCTTCTGACAAGGGCTGCTGATTCTTGAATGAATTAATTCTGCAGTAATTAAGGGTTGTTCTTCAACTAAGATTAGCTGTAAAAAAAGGTTTGGTTTCATTACTCAAAGATAAAGTTGGATGAAGGCCATATCAACCACAATGGTTATAACTGCTCTTTATGAATGGTTATAACAAAGACCAGGTGGAGGGTGTGAATGGGACCTCTTGCAAAAAAAGGATTAGCACCACTCTTTAAGGTGCAAAAACCTAAGCACTGTGTGTTGACATAGACAGAGGTAATGTCAGAGGTAGGTCTTTAACCTGATACTCACTGTTGTCAGGATGAGTATGGCCCCAGCCTGAGACCCAGCACTCCGAACCAGCGGCGAGATCCTGATCGTATTGTGGTAGACATACTGGACGTATACTGTCTGTGCAAAACCATATCAGTCAAATTTACAGTCATCACATTACTTTTTTAAAAATAAATTAATTCTTTATTTGTTCAAAAGGAAAACAACAACAGGTCACTCTACTTTTTTAAGGGCCCCATCTATGCATGAGCCTCCGTTAAGTATGTTTTTAAAATGATTTTCACATGATTTTACACTGTTAACAAGCGTTTTTTTTTTTCTACTGCTTGAACTAGATGGACTTGTGTCTTTCTTCAACCTAACTATGTAATTATGATCTTTAATCTGTGCTTTCACTCTGCATTTCCCTGTGCTTTGGGAAAATGCTTCAATAAATTAAATGTATGTCTAAAGCCAAAGTGTGAAAGAGTTGTTCCACTTGTCCACACCTTCTCCCGACCTCCTCTATTCATAGAGCATATGCTAGTCCTTTCTGGAATGCAAAGCATGTGAATGGAGGACAGGCAGATGAATTACTGGAACTAAATCAACAAAATTGCAGCACTAAAGAATAAATTAAAAAAGTTCAAGTATTATAAACAGTTCATATGTGTTTCCAAAATTATTGAATGTTGAAACCTTCTCATATGTAACCAGCGGGAGAAGTGGCAACTCATCAGAAATATAAAAATAAATCACAGCACACATACTTTTAGTGATCAATTTGTGGTTTGGTCATCAGAATCCAATGGTTAGCTGTATCCACTTCTCCTTGGAATGTCGCAATATCACATCACATGAATTACCATAAAAGTGAAAAATAATATAATGTAGTAATTTAAATTTGAAAATCCTATATAGAATAATAAAAATGAACACCCATGTTAGAAGTGATGTTCAGTGTACACTCGTGACTGAGAATGGGCAGCTCAGTGGTGTAGTGGTTAGCACTTTCACCTAGCAGCAATAGGGTCGCTGGTTCAAATCCTGACCACGACACCATCTGCCTGGAGTTTGCATGTTCTCCCTGTGCCTGCATGGGTTTCCTCCCGCACTCCAAAGACAAGCTGGTAGGTTAATTAGACCCTGTCTAAAAAAATTGACCATAATATGTGTGTATGTTGGGACCCTATGGGGTAAAGGACCGTGCTAAGCTGCAGATGGACACCGGTGGCAAAAAAGCCCTCTGAGGTGATTCAGTTTGCATAGGTAGTGCTATATAAGTCATTCATTCAAGAATTCCTCACCCCCCATGCAGTGCACACTCACCAAAATCATTGTGCAGCCAACATGCATTGATGGATAGAAGCCAAGCACTGGTCTCCTCTTATGGAATCCACTCCTTATTCCTCTCTAGGGGACACTGTGCTCCTCATTCAGTCACAACCAAACAACAGAGGTCATGAACCATAGTGTAGTAGTTTATTCTGAATGCAGCAACAAAGCAATCACTAGCAACAGTAGTAATCAGCCAGTTATATTCATATAGATATATATAGAATGCCGCTTGTAAACTCGCATC
This sequence comes from Lithobates septentrionalis, assembly GCA_037952835.1. NCBI lineage: Eukaryota > Metazoa > Chordata > Amphibia > Anura > Ranidae > Lithobates > Lithobates septentrionalis. The sequence continues at coordinate 2,605,210 of JBBDGP010000639.1, read as the reverse complement.
AAAACACAGCCACCTCGGAGACCAGTGTGACAGCTCAGGGGAACTGCCTTCTTACAGAACACTTCTGGGAAATACTGTGAGTTCTAAGACTGGAGGAGGTGGACAGAAGTCCCGAGTGAGTGGCACAGCTCTTTCAGCAACTGATGTCAACACCAGCAGCACCAGAAGATCAGTGCTATGGTGGAGACTACTGTTGCTGGGAAGATTTACCAAATTTTCACTCTACTGAGTTCTGCATTGGTGGCAGATCCTGTCACAGGAAAACAATTGGCCAATGAGTGTAACCTTTCACCTGTATCTCTACCCCTGTCACTCGGTGGTGTCAGCAGTTATCTCAGGACTGTCATCCGGGCTCACCTCTGGATTCAGCCTTTCCTATTGGATCGTCTGACCTGCTCTCTTGCTCAATCTCCCCTTTGTTCTATTTTTTCCCTTGTCAGGGTCAATCTTTATGAGGAAATGTCATCCACTTTGTGTGTGAACAGGGGTTAGTAAACTGTAATTTTGGTTGGTGTAAAATATTACTGTGTGAATTCTGATGACTAAGCATGTTGGTCTGTTATCTGTTTGGTGATAAAGACTAAAGATTATTTTTTTTTAAACCCAATAAAGTATATCCAGTAAATCATAATAGTTAGATAACCTGAGTAGTTTAAGGGTTTGTCCAGTTTCATCAGGGCAATATCATAGTCATGACTTCTATCATCATACTTCTGATGATAAATGATCTTCTCCACTGCAGACACTGAGCCTTTCTGTCCCGCTGAGTGGCTAATAATGCCCGCAAGCACCGACCAGCTGGACACTTGAGGAGACCTGTAACTTAAAGAGGATCAACCAATAAAACATAGATATCTGTTGTAGCATGTACTTGGGTTAAAATATATCTGGTTGTCATGGTTATGCAATAGAGTTTTGTCTGTCAGCTTACCTGTCTCCATGTGTTCATCTCTAGAGACCAGCTGACTCTCACCTGACTGCTTTTATAATCTCTCCTCTAGCATGGCTTCACTCCAGCTCCTATCAGAGAACTCTATATTAACTTCTGCAATGCAAGCCAGCCCTGCTGATCAACCTCTGTGTGTTTGGCTTCCTGTTTCCTGCCTGCCGTATGCTCTATGTTTGTTTCTGTTACCGACCTTGGCATGTTCTCAACTATTCTTGTCTGCTCGTGACCCTGACCTTTGGCGTGTCCCCGACTATCCCTGTTTGCCTGTGACCCTGAACCTTTGGCGTGAACTCTGTTGTCCTTGTCTGCTTTTGGCTCCGACCTTGGCTTATTCCCTTACTATCCCTATCCTCCTGTTGCCTACTGTGGGTGTGAGCTGGGGGACCCTGGGGGTCGCGACCTAGTTGCAGCCCAGTCCATCCTCACCACTAGAGGCTCTGGTGAACACCTGCTGGCTCTTAAGACTCCGCGCCCTAGGAAATCTTATGCTCTAACCCCGGTGGGATCCGTGTTGGTGTTCCAGCGGCCCTGCCTTCCTTACCACCCTGACTCTCATTCGCAGCAGTCAGCCATACGGTCCACTACCTTTTGTGGTGCACTCCTGATCCCAATGGTGTGCATCTGTCACCTAGCCTCAAGGTGACCTGACACTGGTTCACTTTGTATTTCTTCCTGGTGATCCTGCCAGCCCCTCTGATTTACTATTTCAAACTGTCCATGCTAGGCATGGAAGCACATCGACCCCAACCTGGTCAGTTTTATGGCTGTGCTGGGAATACAGCCTGCCTGTCTTCCAATGGTCAGACTTGTGCTGACAAGCCCCCCCCCCCCAATGCACAGCTCTTCACTGGAAGATCAGTGTACTGCTGTATGCATGCAACCTTACATTTTCTCCCTGCACCCCACTTAAACTGTCATGCATTATCCATTATCTATTATGTAAACTGATTTGGTCACATGGACTTCAAATAAAACAGAGAGGTTAAGCTTCATGGTTATTTATCTATATTCTGCTTAGTTGACTACAGTATTGTATTAATGTAGCTCAGACCTACTGAAGAAGCACACTTAACACCAAACATCATTCATTCATGTTAAGGTACACATTTACTAGATATCAGTAACTGACACATAATGATACTGGTCATATTCCTGATTATGTACATCCTGGAATAAGGATACACATAAGGCTTATGTTGCTTTCTAGGTTTGCAGATAGTAACAATTGATATTTGAACTTTCAGTGGTTGACATTATAAGGGTCTATTTTAAAAAATGTATAATGCAAATAATCACTGCAATGTGTCTAATATGTTTTTATACCACAATCAAAAAGATACCACATTAGGGTCACTAAATGGTGCTGTTATTCATAGGAAATAAACATATCAGACAAATTGCAGTGATTAGTTGATAGCTTTAAAAATGTTCAGACATTCACATAAGGAGACTAAGGGAATTTATATTTATTCTTAAAGTGATTGTAAAGTCTCATTTTTTTTTTCTCAAAAAACAACATGTTATATTTACCTGCTCTGTGTAATGGTTTTGCACAGGGCAGCCCAGATCCTCCTCTTCTCGGGTCCCTCTTTGGCTATCCTGGCCCCTCTCTCCTGTCGAATGCCACCACAGCAAGCAACTTGCTATGGGGGCATCCGAACCAAGTCGCAGGTCCCTGTGTCCATTCAAACGCGGAGCCCCCTTTCTGCCCCGCACCCTCTCTCTCCTGATTGGCTAACTGACTTTGATTGACAGCAGCAGGAGCCAATGGCACTACTGCTGTGTCTCAGCCAATCAGGAGGAGAGTCCCGGAAGGCTGAAGCACTTGTGGACATTGCTGGGGAGAGATGAGGCTCAGGTAAGTATTAGGGGGTGCTGGGGGGGCTGCTGCACACAGAAGGTTTTTTTATCTTAATGCATAAAATGCATTACACTTAAATAATATACAGAAGTCATACCAATATTATACAGAAGTCATACCAAGTCATTCAGTTCTTGGCAAATTGAACCCGAATTGTGTCACTGAAGTAAGGGGTGGGGGAGAGTGACACATCAGAAAGCTTTTTGTTTGTCTCTTGACATTGGGAGTCTTTAAAAATTATAGAGTTAGGACTTCAGTACATTGGGGGGCCGTGACGTGGCCGCTGTAGCTTACGCATATATTTGCAAACATGTGAAAACTAAACCCCTGGTTTTACGTGAACTGTTAGGCAAGGTCAATACGGTTTGTTGCAAGCTGGCTGGTAAGTGAGCTGGGAATTTTTGTTTGTTTTTTGACATGCACTGCCCTTCCATATGTTCCTTGCTGCAAAGGCCAGTTATAGGTTGGGGAGGTTGCCATTTGTTTGCACATCAGAAAGTTGGTAAAAAGCTGAATTGGCCACTAGCTAGACTACAGCTTCAGTCAGCCCAGACCATAGGCATTCCCAGAGTAATGAAAGGGTCAAAGAGAACTCAATAGTGGATGTAATAATGAGAAATAATGCTATATATCTATATCTTCAGAGCACGATACCACGGCAACCGTTATCACGTGAGGACGCATTGTGCTTTTAGCCTGAAGCTTCAGACACGAGAGGGAGGAATTGCAGATCAGCTGTGCCTGGTTGACACGCAGTGCTCTCCAAGCTTGTAGTTGTATACTAGTGGAATGAAGGACTGATCAGCTGTGAGTGTGTAACATCCATGCAGTCTGCAACCAGTACCCTTGTGCTTAGAGAGAAGCAGTTTGAGTTATCCACTATTACCAACCAACTGAAAGCTAGAAGGCTATCCTTTGTAAGGAACTGCGCCCACTGATTTTTACAGTGTTATTACTTTATTCGTTTTTTTTTCTCTTATTTGTGACTTACAATAAATTATCAAAACGGTACTGGACTATTCGGGGTCTCTTTTTTACATGTGGACATTGTTGCTGTTATCTGATCATCAACCCTGGAGGACTTCGGGAGTAAACAGAGAGAGGATTTGATCCAAGGCTTGTTAACCTCCTGGCTCCGGTGAGTTTGAACCCCTATGGGGTGTGTGCAGCACAAGGTGTCCCAATAGATGGTGAAAGGTGCACTCATCAGATCTACTATTCATATAAGGGAATCCAGACCGAGCTCCAACCGCTGTGTCTTTGTTAGAATTTACCTGCCTGCATGTGTTTTGCTAGCATTTACAAAGACTTTGTTTTATCAGTCAGTCAGCATTGAGGACTGAAAATAGCGCTGCTTTGATGGGTTAATTGCTGTTTCATATAGTACATTCATTCATCCATATTTATATATATAGATATATAGATATATATATATATATATATATATATATATATACTGTATATACATCTATATATATATATATATATATATGGCTTTTTTTCTCAAACAATAGGTGCTGGAACTCAACAACCACCCCCCAAAGCCCCTCCACCCACACACACCCTCCAAATCACATCAAATAGTGGTTGTGGTCAGTCAAATTTCACAAACAGTAGGAGGGTCCTAAAGGGGCATTAAATACCAGGATTGCATTACATACAGAGTGCAGAGCTGTCACTTGCAAACACAGAAACCGGACTTCTGTGTTTACAAGTGATTGTGGTCAGCAGGCCCCCCCAAGGGTCCCCCTGATAAAAAGCCCTATATATATATATATATACTCCTTAATTGTTGTTATTCTAATGGCTCCTTTTTAATGCTACTTGGGACATCAGAGAAAGCTTGCCTTTTACCACTTACTTGTGCACACAGTGTGCAGCAGTTATGATCCAGTTAGGTGCCACGATGGAGCCGCCACAGGCATGCTTATTATTAAGGTATAAACTGATTTGCCATGGCCAGCGACCTAAAGCGACATCACTCCCTCCAATAATCCTGGAAGACTTGGAGCGAGATCCACATTCTGCAGAAATTGCAAGTTTGGATTGAAGAAAAAAAGCAAGATTAACCTTTAAACAATTAAGTAGCTATGGTGCAGTTTCAGCATTTTAGGAGCATGGCATAAGAAAGCGTAGTAGGACACCTTAGTCATTGTTCTTAGGCTTATGTGCTACCATAAATTGCCCTATCATCAAGTGCCCTGATTATCACTGCCCTGTCAGACTTGCACAGAGAAAGCGTGTGAGGAAAGCAATGCCAATAACTGGCAAGTCTATTTACATGTGACCAGCTGATTACATAGGTATGAACTAAAAAGGGTGAGTTTTGGACTTTAAATGAGGCATATGGTTTACATGTCTCTATCCCTAAATCTGTGAAAAGAAAGGGGGCGTTTTTGTGACTTTAAATGAGGTGAGTACACATGGCTAGAAGATGAGTAGATATCAAAAACATGTTTTTATTGGTGAAGCAAGGAACATGGCAAAATGACATGATACATGCAGCAATGAATAAAATTGGCAATCAATATTACAGACCATATATAGGAATAAACATTAGTAGCAACGAGCCAACCACTGTGTGGTATGGAACGAATCCTGGATGTAGTAAAAACACTTAAAATTACATGGTAGATGGAGAACTCAAGATAATGTATTGAGTAGAGGTGTCTGCATGAGAATAAGTGCATCCAACTTAGCCCGATGTGTTTCGTGGATAATACCATTCTTCAGGGGCAGGTGCACTGCAAATCTATAAAAAACAAAACATGAGTAGGCCAGTTTGATCCGATGTTGTACCCCTCAACGGGGAGCATATGTACAAAAAGAAAGGGAGAGATTTACTCATCCCTATGAGTACTTACATAGTAATAAGTCTGGAAAATGGGGGACAAGGAGTCCGAGGCTGTCCAAATTGTCTGTAACGGGAGCTGGTATCAGGTCATTTTGCCATGTTCCTTGTTTCACCAATAAAACATGTCTTATCTTCTAGCCATGTGTACTCACCTCATTTAAAGTTCCAAAAAACCCCCATTTCTTTTTGCAGCTGATTACATATTAAAGGGCCACTGTGGGTGTTGCTTTATCCTGATCTGTGATCAGCTGTGTTCAAAGGACACAGCGGTCACATGTTGCACCCATTACACCAGTGGTTCTCAACCCTGTCCTCAAGCACCCCCAACAGGCCATGTTTTGGGAATTTCTCTTAGATAAAATAGCTGTCCAAAATACCAAGCCATTGACTCTCATTTAAAGCACCTGTGCAAGATAAAGGAAAACCTGCAAACATGGCCTGTTGGGGGTACTTGAGGACAGGTTTGAGAACCACTGCGTTAAATGCCCTAGGAGGTGGGCGGGAGGCATGAATGTGGGAGGATGTCCATGGACGTCCTCCCAGAACTGGAGAGCTATGTTGTAGCCACCTTTTTGCTATAGCCCAGTCGGGAACCAGTTAAAGTGTATGTAGTCCCAAACATTTTTTTTAGCTTTGGAAAGAGTAGGGAAGGATTACAATAGCTGTCATATTTTAATGCTGTTTGTGTTCCCGCTAATACGATTTGCCTTCTATGTTTGTCCTGGTGATGATTATCAACAAGACAAGAAGTGTTGGGAAATCCAAAATCCTACATTTATCAGCATAACATGAAACAAAACACTTCCTGCAGCAACAATATATGCAGTCCAGGCTCACTGATCCTGATGAAGTAGCCAAGAAATATATTGATGGTGTTAATTATTACACACCAAATAAACACTTACCTTTTGATGAAAAGACATAAAATCCTTGTGCTTTACTATGGGCCCCTATGCTGGCTTGACCTCAGCTTTTAAGGGGTTGAAATCTCTAACCTCATTGCACACCAGGATCCCTATATTGTCTGCTACACATTCTTCTGGAACATGGAAAGCGGCCTCTCACCATATCCGAGCTTTATGCAACCCTACAGATGTGAGTATACTGCTCCTTTTCCAAACCTTCAACTTTTTGTTTTCTTTACTATACTTTTGGATCTCTCCTGTGCTATTCTTTTCTTTCCTTCTTCAGGTTCTTCTGTTTCTTCAACAACTGTCTAGAGGGGATGTCCCATCACTAGTAAGATTTCCCCAACAGGACACAGACAGCAATAAACTGACTAAAAGTTTTGGATTTACATGCACTTTACAAAAATGAATGCTGATCCTACCATGAGGGTCCTTAAGCAGGCCTTTTCTGTTTGAGGATGACAATCGAAATCTCGCCATACATTATACAATTTTCTTGTACAATTTTCCTTTAGATTTACCATTATATATATCATATAATATGAGGTCAAACCTTAACACTTTCAATTTGTATGCAATCAGGCAGAACTAGGGTTTCCACCTTTTCTTCACGTCAAACCCGAACACTTAAGCAGAGCACAGCAATTTTTTTTTAATTGTATAAACTATACATATATTTTGCTATTAAATAACATTTCTAATTATATGAAGTTAATAACAAGAGTTCCCCTTTTACATCTGAATCCCCAGAGTTCCTCTTTTACATTTGAACTCGCGGAGTTCCCCTTCCATGTAAGGGGGGACTCAGCAGACTCTGATGTAAGGGAGAACTCTGGGGACTCTTACATAAGGGATGCTCTAGGAACCCTGATTTAAGGGGGGGGGGGCACTGTGGCCTCTGGTGTAAAGGGGAACTCTGATGTAAGGGGTGCTCTGAGGACCCTGATTTACCTTAGTGTACTCACTCAGAGGCAGGAGAGAGAAGGGGGGTGACTTCCATCATAGACAGGGATAACTGGTGAGCTCACTTATCCCTTCACAGTCAGCACCTCTCATCAAGATGTATCTGAGGCTACTGGACTTCAAATTTCCGACCCCCCTTTCCTTTTCTGAGGCACAGCGCCGGGGATTGGAGTGCGGGCGGACACAGAGGGGTGGGGGGGAGGAAGAGGTGCAGACCGAGCCCTCAACGTGTTTGGGAGGAGATTGATAGTGCTGGCTTTGGGCAGGGTGAAAGAGAGTGTAACAGACATTCTCAGCTTAGACAACTGCAGCCAGCAACCCTACAAGGAAGTCAAAGTCCGGTCTGAATAATATGTCCGGGTTTCAGGCAGTCTGATTCCAAACCCGAACTGTCCGGGTGAATCCTGGACAGGTGGCAACCCTAGGCAGACCCTTGCACTAAATAGTTGAAGGTAAATCTAAAGGGAATTAAACAAGAAAATTGTATTGTGCTCATGCATTGTTATCCTGTCACACATGGTCCCAAAGGAGACTACAAATGACTGTGCAGACACACATTGTACAGGAATGTTCCACTATTGTCACCATCAGAAAACCTGCCTTGGAAAATACAAAGCAGCAGTTACTGCAGTACATTCAGGTAGACGAGAAGTTAACTTTAAGGACGTTGTGGGAGATTAGCAAAGCTTATATGCAACAAAGGATTTCAAAAAGTTCAGCACAATATTACAAAAAAATAGAAAACTATTTAAAAAAAACACAGCATTTGTTCATCATACACAGTGCTTTGGAGACGTAAATGTCATTCAGTTAAGGTTTATATTTGCCTTAATGAAAGATTCATTAACCACTTTGGCTCTCACACCTGTTAACCCCTTATGGACCAGAGCAATTTTCTAATTTTTGCTATAAGTCTGTTTATTCTGCAATCATTTTGTCATTACTTAAAAAAACAATATATGTATTATGTTGTTATTTTAAGTACAAATAAGGCTTTCTTTTCGTGAATATTGTCCTGCAACAATAATATTTTTTTTCGCAATCCTTGCACAAATAAACGTAATAAAACTAAACAAAAGGCACTTTTTCTTTATATGAGCAGTTGCTTACCAACATACCTTGCATTTATGCCACTACATACATCTCATACTTCCAAACTCTCTAATCTTATATTTATATCCCCATACAGTGAGTCGCCCTGCATTGCATTTGGGATCAATTTGGGTTCACGCTCTCCTTTCTTTCTCTCATTCTGCCATGCTGCCCCCCATGCCTGGCCTCGGTCCTCTGGTTGGGTCCTCGGCCCCTTCAGCTCCCGGGGGAGATGCCCTCCGCCGACCCGTGCCTGGGCTATGTGTCTGTAGCTTTGGTCCTACAAGTAAGTATGGGATGACCAGATCTGGCTTCTTGCTTTTACCCTATCACAACCGATACTCTAATTACTTTAATCTGTATTTACAGACAGCAGTTATGCACATCAGCCCCTGATGAAGCGAGGAAAGCTCGCGAAACGCGTCGGGTTAGAGATGTACTATGCATACCTGTATTATATGTATTACTATTATATGATGGCTATGTTTTAGGACTACATTGCAATGTTGCTGTTTTTTGAACCTGTTCACCCATGCTCATGTCCTATTATGGATTATGCTGTTGTTTTCAATAAAATATTTGTACTTTTATACTTGCTTACCCTTTGATCACCATTTACACCTCATTTAAAGTCCCGTGGGCGACGTTCATTTGCTTTTTCTCTGATATTAGAGATGGAGGTGTTTTATGTTAGGGGTCAGTTCTCAGACATTCTTTATAATTTGTACCCAGGTGGAAAACACCATAATGCCCTCGTCTGATGCTGACCCTAGATCTTAGGGGCTACATTGGTTCGGCTACTACTGAACCTTAATGACTTTACTAACATACCTTCTAATATGATCATGTTTGAATTTTCTATCTACTTGCAGACCCAGCTCTTTCACTGCACCCATGTTTGGGCTGAGCGGTCTGTTCACCCTCTGGGAGCTGCGATGCACAAATGGGGATTCATTTCCCCAGCTGTCCCCGCTTCTCTGGCTTCTCCGGAGGGGCGGGGCCACCAGGGCATCGGTGTCATGCTTTTCCACGCCCACCTGGGGATGCTTGCAATCCAGCGGTATCCCCCTCCCTGATGGGCGGGATGTGTCATCCAGGCGGCGGCTGTGGATCGCGAGTGCCTTCCCTATGCGGCGGGTGCGTTGCGGTCTCCTTTGCTCCGCCTGACGCATGACGTTAGGGGCGGAGAACTCGGCGGATGTCCGGGTATAAGGCGGGGGGTGACAGTATGGCAACCTTTCCTTCACTACCTCTCCAACACTCAGTCGGGACGCTGCACTATACTGGTAGGCACCTTATCTATTTACTCTAATATTAATACCTGCACCTCACAGCGTACCTATCCTCACTTGCTGTTTCTGACTGACTCCTCCAATCACATTCTGCTCCTTCACACATAAGTACTTTTCCAGTTCATCACACCAATAATCATTTTGCCCCTTATTTCACCGTGCCTCTCCTCCCTTCACTTCACTCACTTTTTCTTTCCTTCCCCCTGGTCCCGTCCCCCCTCTTTTCATTTCTCTTCTCTTTCTTTGTCCTTTTTCTGTTACTATTCACTTCACTTCCCCCTGTTTTCCCCTCCTTCCCTTCCCTTTCCTTTCTCATTCACTCTTTCACCCTGTACCCTCCTTTTTCTCTCTGCTCTGCGGGACACTTTGTGCATACCATGCAAGTAGCACATATTTTGTATTTCTATGACAATACCAATGACATTACTTTAGACCTTGCTTACCAACATACCTTGCATTTATGCCACTACATACATCTCATACTTCCAAACTCTCTAATCTTATATTTATATCCCCATACAGTGAGTCGCCCTGCATTGCATTTGGGATCAATTTGGGTTCACGCTCTCCTTTCTCTCTCTCATTCTGCCATGCTGCCCCCCACGCCTGGCCTCGGTCCTCTGGTTGGGTCCTCGGCCCCTTCAGCTCCCGGGGGAGATGCCCTCCGCCGACCCGTGCCTGGGCTATGTGTCTGTAGCTTTGGTCCTACAAGTAAGTATGGGATGACCAGATCTGGCTTCTTGCTTTTACCCTATCACAACCGATACTCTAATTACTTTAATCTGTATTTACAGACAGCAGTTATGCACATCAGCCCCTGATGAAGCGAGGAAAGCTCGCGAAACGCGTCGGGTTAGAGATGTACTATGCATACCTGTATTATATGTATTACTATTATATGATGGCTATGTTTTAGGACTACATTGCAATGTTGCTGTTTTATGAACCTGTTCACCCATGCTCATGTCCTATTATGGATTATGCTGTTGTTTTCAATAAAATATTTGTACTTTTATACTTGCTTACCCTTTGATCACCATTTACACCTCATTTAAAGTCCCGTGGGCGACGTTCATTTGCTTTTTCTCGGATATTAGGGATGGAGGTGTTTTATGTTAGGGGTCAGTTCTCAGACATTCTTTATAATATGCAACAAAGGATTTCAAAAAGTTCAGCACAATATTACAAAAAAATAGAAAACTATTTAAAAAAAACACAGCATTTGTTCATCATACACAGTGCTTTGGAGACGTAAATGTCATTCAGTTAAGGTTTATATTTGCCTTAATGAAAGAGTCATTAACCACTTTGGCTCTCACACCTGTTAACCCCTTATGGACCAGAGCAATTTTCTAATTTTTGCTATAAGTCTGTTTATTCTGCAATCATTTTGTCATTACTTAAAATAACAACGCAATACATATATTGTTTTTTTAAGTACAAATAAGGCTTTCTTTTCGTGAATATTGTCCTGCAACAATAATATTTTTTTTCGCAATCCTTGGACAAATAAACGTAATAAAACTAAACAAAAGGCACTTTTTCTTTATATGAGCAGTTTTAGTTTAGAAATAAACAGTGTTACTGCACATAAAAAGTGTGCATTTTATTCTGCAATTTGTCCTGTTTAAAAAAAAACACTATAATTATGATTTTTGTACAAAGCATTGCAAAGTTATTTACAAATGAAGTAAGTAGTTTTTTGGGGTTTTTTTTTTTTGCGGTTTTTTTTTTTAAGTGTGATACATTTAAATATATGTAAAAGATGTAAAATATTAATGAACAAAACAAACAAAAACAGATTTTAAAAAAAAATTAGTTAATAAAATAGAAAAAAAAAATTACCAGGTATAATTCAACCGAGAATGAGAATAAGGAGTTAATTAGGGCTGATTGGAGTAAACTAAGGGTTAATAAGGGGTTCAACAGAGGAACATTTATTTAAAAAAAACAAAACAAAAAAAACTTTTTTTTACTTGTCATGTTGCTTTAATTGACTTCATCTGCAGATTGAAGTCAATCCCTCTGATCTTTAGATAAATAAACAGAAAGATACAAAATGAAACCATGTTTCATTGTAGCGTTCTGTATTTGCAGCTTAGCAATGTTGTTGATAAACATTGCCAGACTACTTTTTCTTACAGCTCTTTCCAGGACCAAGACCTTCTCTGTGTACTCGGCAATGCATTTGTGATTAATCAGAACTGAACTGCCGTGTACTGGCACAGGGGGGATCCTGGCAGCAGGGCAGAAGGACAGGATGTGCTAGACACGCCCTGTGTACAATGATGACATTTTTTGGGGCGTGTATAGAATGCCCAGAGTCTACAACTGGTTAACTGACTTCATCTGCAGATAAAAGTTCATCCCTTTGATCTGTAGATGAATAAACAGAGCGATACAAAATGAAACAATGCTTCATTGTATGTTTCTGTATTCGCAGCTGAGCAATGCTGTTAATAAACCTTGCCAGACTGCTTGTATGTTTCTGTGTGCCTACTGCTTGATCTGATTGTACAGTCTACAGTGGCAACCTATTGTGATAGGTAGGAGTTATACTAAGCCAAGCACTGATTTTGGCTACAGGAAGCATCCAAAGACAAAATTCATACTTCATTACTAATACTAATTACTTTGATGGCATGTATTAACATTTTATATGTATGTTCAACAATAGGAGCAAAGTGCAGGAGAAATGATTTACCTGAACACTTCAGTGCCACAACGTGACCAGAAAGACATTTATGTCTAGAAATAAAAATGGTAAAATGAACACATAGAATACACTACAAAAATTAAGAAAATGTAAATTGGTAATTTTAACAGCAAAGGCGTCAGGAGAAAAAGCTGCTTGCCCTTCAATGTTCTGCAAAAACACCCCAGGCTCACAAGTTCAATATCCACTATCTATAACCTTTGAGGCTGGGTTCACACTTATGCGAATTGGATGCGGGTTTGTCCACATCCATTTCCCATGACAGGAGATTGTGATCGACTCTCTATGGAGCCGGTTCACACATCTGCAGGGCAGCCATAGAGCGCATTGCACAGGGGTCCTGTGCATCTTTGGCTCCGTTTCAGGTCCGAATTCAGGCAAAAATTTGGGCCCAATTTGTTCCTGAAGCAGAGAACAGGGACGCACCGGACCCCTGCTGTGAGCCATATCCGTATTAGGTGTGAACCCAACCTTACCAAGCTCTGATGAAGGGGCACCCTTTCAGTCCCAAAAACATTGGCTATTTTACTGTGTGAGACTTTAAAAAATAAAAATAAATTTTGGACTTTACACACATTTCTGGCACTATTCTACCTTTACCCCATTTCTTTTTTGTTGCTGTCAGTGTCCCCAATAGGGAGATTTATACTTTTCCTTTGTCTTGGTAAAACACTGTCACTGGGACTAAAAGGAAAATGTAGAAAAGAATATAAGGAAAATATTCTACTTATTATGGTGACAACTGCCTAGGAAGGGATTTCTCTCACTTTGGAGTGATTTTCACTTTTACTTCCTGTTGCATCTATAAAGCAGGAAATGAAGAGAACTCTCCTCAATGGGACATTGATGGCAAAAAACATGATGGGCTTTCTACTTTTTTTTACTATATTCTACTCTATCCAAAGTGGTAAAAATCATGTTTTGGATTTACATATTCTTTAATGATGTTAACTGCATTACACCAGCTTCTGCCAGTGCGTACATTTTGGTTTTAAAATTATTTATTATTTATTATTATGTTCTATCAGACGCACGCAAGAAAGAGTCTTGAGCATTAGGCTTCATGCACACGAGGCGCCAGTGCAAACTCTGCTGAACACATGTTTTTAAAAGCTGAAAGCGGCATTTAGAAACGCCCATTTTGCCGCGTTTGCATGCCGCGTTTAGCCACGTTTTACCGCATTTGCGTCTAGAAGCGTCTGCAGAGCAGAGAATGACATTTTGCGACCCAAATTTGGGGCCCCGTATCTTGGTGCTAGGAACCCCAAATTTAGTGTGCTAACCTAGTGGAACTAGCACTAAACCATATCCAAGTTTGGGGGTCCTAGCACCAAGTGGCCCCGAGATACGGGGCCCCAAAGTCGGGTCACAAAATGTCAAGCACTTTTCTGCAGCAGAGAATGACAAATTTGGATATGGATATGTTGTAGTGCTAGTCCCACTGTGTTTGCACACCAAATGTGGGGTTCCAAGTGGCCCCGAGATATGGGGCCCCAAATTCGGGTCACAAAATGTCATTCTCTGCTGCAGTTTACCATAATATTTCTGTGTTTTCTGGTCCAAAAAATAGGGTTCCTTTTAAAAACCCTTATAAACGCAAACGCGGCTAAATGCAGTACCGTTTAGCCGCGTTTAGCCACGTTTGGCGTCTGCAACGTGGAAAACGTTTGCGTCTGAACCCATTTTTTTTCTTCTGGAAAAACGAGGTTAAACGCAACTGCCTAAAAATGCCAAAAAAGGAGACTGTGTACATGGACACATAGGATAACATTGAATGAGTTCAGGGGCAGTTGAAAAAAGTGTCCAACTGCCTCTGAACGTGCGTTTAACAGCATCTTGTGTGCATGAGGCCTTAAAACTAAAGAAATGGTAGCACATGCAGTATACCATTTAACACAACAAAATGTTATATTCAGCTTGAGTTAAAAAAAAGTTTCATATTCAGTTTGCAGTTTTTATAGCACAGCACCAACCTAGTCAGATATAAACAATATATGGAAGGCACTCTTAATGACTTATGTTCAGTCAAGATAATGTATTTAAAGGAAATGAGTGGCTAATTAGCTGATGTAAAAAATATCTGAGCTGAGGTTGGTGATAAAAGGCCAAACACATAAGCCTCGTACACACGATCGGATTGTTGGCCAACAAAACCATGGACTTTTATCCGAAGGGCGTTGGCCCAAGCTTGTCTTGCATACACACGGCCACACAATTGTTGGCCAACAATTACGAACATAGTGACGTACTACATGTTTTTTCTGCTCTTTAGCGCCACCCTTTGAGCTCCTTTTGCTAATTTCGTGTTAGTAGAAATTTGGTGAGTGTTGAGTCGTGCTTTTCATTTCATGCTTTTCAGTTCGTTTCTGAACGGCCGTTCATCAACCAGACATGTTGCGGAATCGGAGGAGATAACATGTTATTTATTATTGGCCTTGGAGTTATTGCTTTGACATTATTTTTTTGGTTGAATAATGATTTGATTTGTTATATTTTCTATATTTTTGGATGCATAGAATGCACTTTTTGGTTAAGTTCTATTGGCAGATAGCATGTCTAATTTTATTTGTTATATTTTTTTAATGCACAATAAAAACATTGTGTAGAATAATACTTGGCTATGTGTTTTACTTCAAATGACAGTTTGGGAGTAGGCAGTTACATTTAAAAAAATACAATGTAACATTAACAAGGGACACCAACATAGGTGTATCTTTGATCTTAAAAACTATGGGATAATGGTGTTGTGGCAACTTGCTCAAAAAAAAAAAAAGAAAGCATAATAATATTATTCTTGATATCACTAGAAAAAAAAGCCTTTGAAAATTAGTTTGCAATAACTCCATCAGTATCACCAGCAAAGCAGCTTCATTATTATCCCATTAAAGAAGAAGAGAATTGTGCTCTGCTTTTCGAGACTTCATAATTTGCCACGTCACGAATGTTAATTCTTCATTACGAACGCTAGTTTACAAGACCAACGGCTTCTGACTCGTCCTTGCTTCTGAGCATGCGTGATTGTACTTTGGACTTGTGACCGACGGACTTGTGTACACACGCTCGGAAAATCCGACAACAGACATTTGTCCGCGGAAAATTAAAAAACCTGCTATCCAACATTTGTCCGCGGAAAATCCGATAACAATTGTCCGATGGAGCATACACACGGTCGGATTTTCCGCCAACAGCCTGTCATCGAACATTTCCCGTCATAAAATCCGATTGTGTGTACGAGGCTTTAGCTGGCCATACACTATTTGAATTTTGGTCTGAAATCAATTTAGTGGGTGGGTCTGTCAGCCCCCCTAGCCCCACCTGACATACTTCAATTGAAAAATCAAAGGAGCAAGGAGGAAAATTGTCTGATTGGATGTAACTGCTGTTCAGGTATTCTGACAGCCATTGCGCGAGCTGTCAGAATACAATAGCCCAGCAGGGGGACATTCACCAAAGCATGGATTCAGGAATATGTTATGTATATTTTTTAATCATCCTGCAGGCTGAAAGAAAAAAAAAACTAACAGTGTATGGCCAGCTTTTAATTTGATTATCAGATGTGTCAAATTATTTTGCTTTAAAATCTGTACTTAGAATAAGAATAACATACCTTATTTGCCAAATATCTTTTGTTGAAGTAGTCTGAGCAAGAGGGATCTGCGCAAATCCTTGAGTATGATTTAGCCTGTAGTTTGTCAGATTTACAGCTTTGTATTGCATAAGCCTTTGGGAAGTTATTTAGAAACAAAACAGGAAGAGTAAGTTATACATTGCTCGATATTTTGATGACACTGGACAACAAAGATTTTGCTTCCTAAACATTTTTTGTTGTATCTAATAGATTTTTGGCTGCTATTCATGAAAATAACCTGTAATTTAAAAAGTGACAGTGCAGCGCTTATACTTTTATAAACACACACATTTGACCAAACAGATACTATTAAAATAGTGACACTCAAAATGACTATAAATAAAAAAAAAAAGCCATTGATATGATGAGGGATGGTCCCAAATGATATCACAATAGTCCTTTTAGAAAAGTGCTAGTAGTGCAAAAAATTGTCCCAAAAACAGCATATAAATACACACCAGTATTCTTTCTCAGAAAGTGCATGCAAAAATCCCGGGGGGATAGAAAAAAAAACACTCTATCAAAGATAATGTGTCCAACCTCCACCTCCTAAATGCACTCACCAGATAGATGAGGTATAAGAGCATATACACATCCAATCTAGATCGCTAGTTAATCCTTGGATTCACAGTCTCAGATGGCGGTGACCATTCCTCTGCAAAAGATCACACCAAGGAGACCACACAAAAAAGTATATAGTGTAGTATTTTATTACTAAAATGGCCAATAACAAACAAACATTCCACGTGAAAAAAATAAAATACACAGCATCTCACTTCTTTTGTGTGGACTCCTGGTTGTAAGCTCTATGTGCAGAGGAATGGTCACCGCCATCTGAGACTGGGAATCCAAGGGCTACCTGGCGATCTAGATTGGATGTGTATATGGTCTTATACCTCATCTACTGTATCTGGTAAGTGCATTTAGAAGGTGGAGGTTGGACACATTGTCGGTGACAGAGTGGATTATACTTGCACCCCAGGATTTTTGCATGCACTCTGAGGAAGGATACTAGCGTGTATTTATATGCTGTATATCCTGAATAATAATAATTTGTGACTTTTTTTTTTGCACTACTAGCATTTTCTATATGGACTATGGTGGTTTCATTTGGGACAAGTCCTAATTATATCAATTGCTATTTCAATATTATATGTTTGTAAATATGTCAATTTGTTTATAAGAGTATAAGGGCTGCACTGTCACTTTTTATATTTTCATGCAAGATTGGCTTTGTTTTTGTGCTAGCAGCTATTTTTTGATTACTAGAGTGCTCACTCATATTGTTGTGGATTGTTTGAAACCTATAATTTAACATATCATGTTTTGCATTTTGTAATACCTATTGGCTATGCTGCACTCATGAAAAAAAGTAAAGAAAACATGGAAATGTTGTTGAAGCACATCCAGTATTCCAAGTACAACTGGAATATCTGTGGAGATCTAAAAGTAGTGACTTTGCTTGGATTGCAGCTTGGATGTACCAAGTAGTTTGTTACATATACAAATTGGACAGCTATGCAACCACATGTTGACCCAACAAAGATATTTTTGCCTCCACTTCACATAAAACTTGGACTGATGGATCATTTGTTGAGCAAAATTAACAAGAAGGGTGAAAGTTTTTTTTTTAATTGAGAGAGATATTTCAAATAATACCTCTTGGCAAGATTAACCATTTAAGGACCGGGCCTATTTTTCAGACTTTATAAGTCTATACGTTTATATGTTTATAAGTTAAAATCATTTTTTTTTTGCTAGAAAATTACTTAAAACCCTCAAACATTATATATATATTTTTTTTCAGACACCCCAGAGAATAAAATGGCAGGCATTGCACTACTTTATGTCACACCGTATTTGCACAGCGGTCTCGCAAATGCAATTTTTTGGGAAAAAATACACATTTTTAATTAAATAATAAGACAGTAAACAGTAAAGTTAGCCCATTTTTTTTTAATGTTATGCCGATTAAATTAATACCCAACATGTCATGCTTCAAAACTGCGCCCGCTCGTGGAATGGCTACAAACTTTTACCCTTAAAAATCTGCATGGGTGACGTTTAAAATTTTCTACAGGTTACCAGTTTTGAGTTACAGAGGAGATCTTGTGCTAGAATTATTGCTCTCGCTCTAACGATCGCAGCCATACCTCACATGTGTGGTTTGAACACCATTTTCATATGCGGCTTACGTATGCGTTCGCTCCTGCGTGTGAGCATGGCGGGACGGGGCGCTTTAAATTTGTTTTTCCTTATTTATTTTACTTTTTATTTTATTTTTTTTACACTGTCCTTTAAAAAAAAATTGTGGGTCACTTTTATTCCTATTACAAGGAATGTAAACATCCCTTGTAATAGAAAAAAAGCATGACAGGACCTCTTAAATGTAAGAGCTAACATTTACACTAAAATGCAATAAAAAAAAATTCCCCTTTACGACCATAGGGTGAAAGTGACGTTTGACGCTGGTTCTGTCATCCAATGGTGTGGAGCCATGTGGGGGCCATCTTTCCCTCACTTGGCATCCAGCCTGTGAAGGAAGAGAACCCGATCATCTCCACCACTAACAACGGCTCCGGTAAGTGGCGGAGACGACCGGAGCATGGCGGGAGAGGGGGGAGCTCTCCCGGCACCGATAAAAGTGATTTTGCAGCGAATCTGCTGCTGAGACCACTTCTATCTGAAAGAGGACCGTCTGCTCTTGAAGAGGATACTGGGATTATGGCAGCTATCTGCTGCCACAACAATGGTATTTCTCTTCAAACAGCCGACGTACAACTGCGGTGGGTGGTCCTTAAGTATTAAGCAAGGCATTTTTGCTGGTACACAGATAACATACATTATCAATGACAAATAGTTTGAAGATCTGTTAATGGGGCCAGAGAAAATCATCTGAAAAGCATTCAAAGATGTTATTGATAATTTTCTTCACAACTACAGAACACCAAACTACATTTAGCTGGTCTAAAGGCTTCCTACGGCATACAAGACCATGAAGCTCAACATTTCACTGAAAATTTCCCAAAAATCTAGGTGCAGTCAGTGACAAATGTAGCGCCATCCCCGAAGGAGCTGCTTGGTGATTTTGGGTTCTCTGATCGCTGCCTCAACTCCAAGAATGGCCTCAGCCACACCTGGTTAGCTAAAATCTCTGCAAACACTTTTTAAGGACACATATAGAAAATACTGTTAGCCTGGTTGTGGATTGTTACCAGAAACAGACACACCAGTAGTGATAAACAAGTTGAATATATTATCACGGTTAAAAATATGTGGATACTTACAACGCTGTTAAATCTTACTGCAGAGTATCAATACAAAAAAGTGATAACCTTCAATATTTAGCAACTGTAGGTATATAAAAAAAACACACTAATCTATATACCCATAACATGGGTGTTGAGAGGTAGAAGAGAAGGTTTGTCAACTTCTGAGCTCCTTATGGGCCGTGAACACTGTTGAAATGTAAACAACAAAAATTAATCAAACAGGTATGGTGAACCGAGTTCTGTAGCGTTACAGGTCCTGGGTGTTGAAGGGTACTAGTGTCTTCTGCTAACAAACGTTGGGGCCCTTTGTAAAGAAAGTAGGTTCAATCATGCAAAATTGAGACAGTAATAATTTAGGATATTCCGTTAGGTAGTGATTTGTAAGAACAGACTGGCTAAAGGTGCCAGCACCAAACAATCATCCTCTGACACTAGAAAGGGGAATAGGTGTCTGTACAGTGTTAAGAAGAATGTTTTAGGTTTTAACCTGCTCACCAATCCTCTGACACAATGTAGATTCCAAATGCTGGTTCAGGCTCCTGGCAATGTTGTAAGGCACCGGATCACCTTCTGTCGGCCGATCAGGATGGCTGGTAGCTAAACTGGCAAGGTGACTGGACACCAGCTGACTGGACACCTAGATGGGTATTGTGATCCCTGAAGCGATGTGTGTCATCTCCGCTGGGCTAGGCGGCACTGAGTTGCTGAGCAGGGTCTCTGGGAAGAACGGTGGTGTACCATGTGGGTGTCAGTGTTCCTGGCTCCTTTCTCCTCAGTCTCTTGGCAGCAGTCTTCGGCAAAAAATGCCTCTCTCTCTCAGGTAGAGTTCCACCACACACTCCCTCATGTCAGCGTGGCTCTCTCTCTCTCAGGTGGAGGTCAAACTCACACCACCCAGAAGCTTTTGTGGCTTGGTCTCTGTCTCTCCTCAGCCACTTCAGTCTCTCTTCTCCATCTCTGCACTTTCCTGTTAGAGCCTTTTCTTTTCCTGGGCTTCTAGACTCTCTCTCTCTCCCTCTCAAATCTCCTCAGCTCTTCCTGAAACTCCCATTTTTTCCAGTGTGCTCTCTGTCCCTGAGTTTTCTGGAAGGACAAGTCAGCATCTCCCTGTCTCCATCTTGGGGCCAAAATGAAAAATTGCATTACAACATGCCTGCTACATACTCCCCCACCAAAAAAACCTTTGGTCCCCAAAAGGAAGGACAGAGTCTATCAACATATAATGTCCACAACCTGTTACATGCTTTCAAAATACAACAGGAGGCAAAAGTTAGTACATGTAAGAAAACAAGCAATTGGCATGCACGTATGAACCTGGCAAGGGAACCTCCAACCATTTGTCATAAGAGGTGAGGTTGCCTTGCCCACAAGCCATCGATATTGGGATGGCCCACCTAGATGTGCCACACAGTGAGTTGGAGTCGCAGTCCACTAAACTTGTAATGGGAAGAGTCAGCCAGTTGTGAGTTCTTTGAGATGTATAGATAGCTTTCTCAGAACTTTCGCCTAAAGTATCATAAGTCTTTTTGGTGAATTGTTAGTTTTTCCCTTTGCACTTTGGGCTCAGATAGTTCTGGTATAGCAGCCTCTTCCTCTTCCACAATAGAAGGGTGAAGAGTCTCTGTGTCCTCTGCAGTTAGGGAAATCAGAAGATCCTCCTGGCCTTTCAATGATTGGCTCTGTGTGAACTCTGGTGCCTCAGGCCTGAGGGTTCCAGTATCCGTTTCTCTAGAAGGAAGAAAAGTGGCAGCTTCTGATAGCGTAGACTGCCACAGCCAGTCCATGCCCAGTTCTTCCTCCTAACTGTCCTCTTCATCTGTGTTCAGTGGCACAGACTGAGACCTGGTTATTGGACATGATCTCTGAGTAGTTCGAGTAGGCTGTGGATCTGGTTGTTGAGGCATATGAATTGCTTCTGCTAGAGGTAGCAGATGATTCCGGTGCCAGGTCTTTAGCGGGCCTGTGCTTCCTTCTGGGCGAATCTGGTATACTGGTAATCCTGGCAACTGCTTACAGATAATGTAGGACTGCGACTTCCAGTGATCAGCCAGTTTGTGCTTCCCAGGGACACCCAAGTTTCCCAGTAACACTCTGTCGCCAGGCTGAAATTTGTGTACTCTTACCTTCAGGTCGAAGTTTCGCTTGTTTCGCTGGCCCCAGGTGTCT
The DNA here is from genome assembly GCA_037952835.1 of Lithobates septentrionalis. Taxonomy (NCBI): domain Eukaryota; kingdom Metazoa; phylum Chordata; class Amphibia; order Anura; family Ranidae; genus Lithobates; species Lithobates septentrionalis. The sequence continues at coordinate 2,583,509 of JBBDGP010000639.1, read as the reverse complement.
GAGGCAGCCTGGGATTTTTCATATGCTGTTTTCAGACTCTCCCTCAGGCTATCCACATATCTTCTATGTGACACCATGGAGATATGATCTAAAGAGGTGCCGAATGCTAAGTCAACAGGCAGTCGATCTTCTCTTCCGAACATCTGCCTATATGGTGAATAGCCTGTGGCATCGTTTTCAGTGCTATTATAGGCATGTACAATAGCTGCAATGTGTCTGCTCCAATGTTGTTTCTTTCAGCCGTAAGTGTCCCAAGCATATCTAGCAGGGTGTGATTAAAGCGTTCTGGCTGAGGATCCCCTTGAGGGTGGTAGGGAGTGGTTCTTAACTTCTGAACACCTAACAGGTCTAACAGTCTTTTAATGAGTCTAGGTGACCATGATTGTCATGTAAGGCAGTCAGCACAGTTTCCCTATACTTTCTCAGTAAGAACAGCTGCCATTTATGTTCAGGATCATCTGAGGGGCCCCTTCGGTAGATCACCTCATTGCGTAACTGCAGACGATCCCATTGCTTGTGCACTAATCGTGCTTCTGTTGGAGAGTTTGTTAGCAGTAGATCTTCGCTCTCCAGATCTTCCCACGACTCTGTTGCAGAGCCCTAGTTGATATCACTTTTGGGATTACCTCCACTCCAGTGTCCTCTCCCTGGCAGTCAGCTTGAAGGACAACAAAGGGACTCGGTTGTTCCCTATTAAGTTTGATTGAAGCTTTTAGACATGCCCCCTCTCCAGGCTATAGTATCTTCTCACTTCTGTATAATCGCCAAATCTTTCCCACTCCTTCAGCTGGGGCTCTCTGTTCTTCAACTAGGTGCTGATATACTTGTCCCAGCATAGGGTGTATACCTTTGGTTGGGGTGTTAGACTTCAATACAGTGAGCAGCCTTCTGACAAGGTCAGTGTTCATTCCTATTATCAGAGAACTCTTGTTGGCTCCTGATGGGCGAGGGCATACAATGGCTAGGGTATCAAACATTTCTGTTTGTCCAGTCACGGAGGGGTCAAAAGTCAACTTGACCGGTAAGTAGTCATCATATTGGAAATTTTGGGTTCCAATACCCCAAATCTCCAGTTCCTCCAATTTCTGCAGAGGTAAGTGTTTGAGGTGCCTGTCGTAAAAGTCTCTATATAGCAGGGTAACTTGCGCCCCAGTGTCCAGAAGGGCCCTTGTATAGATGCCTTCTACTTGGACTGACACAATGGAAGAAGGTCCCACAAGATTGTCAGGAAATCTACTGGGACTAGAGTAGTTAATTTTTCCTGTCTTCTGTATTCGTGCCCCCTTCTTGATGGGCTTCAGGTTTTGCTTTCATCTCTGTTGGGCCCCAAGGGGCTGGTGTGTATCTGCTCTCGGTGGCCGGGCACCTGGGGTTGAGGAGAGGGGGTTGTATGGTCGCTCAGAAACAGCAGCCGGGGCCCTCTGTAAAGTCTTTGCGTCTTTAACTTTGGAGCTAACTGCTGAGGATGGGCACCCGGTTGGCTCCTTTACCGGGGCCCTCTGAAGTTTCCCGCTGTTTTTTGGCATTGGCTTTCAGACTTGGGTGGACTTGAACAATGTCCCATTCCTCCGCAGTTGAAACAAACACCTCAATTCACTGACAGAGGCAATGGTAGGAGTTGGAGATTGGCTGGACCCCAGATTACTTTCAATGGACAATGTGGTGATTTTGTCTGCTAACAGATTCAACATTTCCATCATCTGTGACATCTGGGATTTCAGAGTGGCTGTCTCCGAATTGGGCTCTGATGCCCCCACTGACCCAATGTCAGCTAGAGACGCTGATGCTGGCCTGGTTGCAGTTTTCTTGCCCTCAAATATAGCCCCTTCCTCCCTCACTACCCTAATGAGTTCAGGATACTTTAATGACATGACATTGGCTGAAGTCTTTAGCTGGATCCAGACCGGATCGGAGCATAGAGTTCCTCTCAGGATCTTCTGCATTCTAGCCTGATCTATGGCTGAAAGTTCCATTCCCTTCTTTAATACAATTTGGTTTAGCATTTTGTTATTCGCCGGATATACTTGGACAGGCGCTCACCCTGGCATTGGAGAGCATGCTCAAATTGGTAAATCAAGTCTGCAGCCTTCTCTGTTAGTCCAAACTCCTCCTGCAAAATGGCGAGGTAGTCATAGGCTGTGCAGTGCGTTAGACTGAACTTTCTGAAGATTCTGCAGCAGCTCCTATCAAGCTCTCACTGATGCGCTGTTTCTTTTGGGCTTCTGGCACATTCCATTCTTCCAGGGCCTGCATGGCTTGCTCCATCCAAGTTTTATACTACTCTTCCCAGCGGGTACAGGTTGTTTACCCGAAAATGATACCCGGTCCCAATGTATGTTGGGATGTCCTTCTGACATTTTGTCACAAAATCTCCCAAGGCTGAAATGAACTCCGGCCCAATCATGGCTACTGGTGCAGGTGGTGGCTTCCTCTGCCAGGGCTGCTTGGCTTGAGCTTTCTGGGCTCATGTCGGGCACATTCAGCTGGATTAGACAAGCTTCAACATCACCGGTCAACCATAACCTCTCCCTTTGGAAACAAGTGGGGATCCCTTTCTTCCACTCTATTAGGGCATAAGTGTGTGAGTTCTCTTGATTGGTCTTCTGATCCGGGACTAGTGTCTTTACAGCTTGCCTGATCTTTTCCTTGGTCCAGGCCACCCCAGGGATGTCGATTACAACACCTAACTCCTGTTGGCCATTTTCCACCTCACACCACTGGGTTGCAGTGGCCTGGTCTCTGTGGCGTTATCTTTGAAGTTTGTTAGTAGAAAAGAGGATCCCGGACGAGCCCCCACATATAGCGCCACCCCAAAGGAGCCGCTTGGTGATTTTGGGTTCTTTGATATCTGCCTCAACTCCAAGAATGGCCTTAGCCCCTCTAGCACACCTGGTTGGCTATAATCTCTGCAAAAACTTTTTAAGGACACAAGTAGAAAATACTGTTAGCCTGCTTGTGGATTGTTACCAGAAACAGACAGACACACCAGTAGTGATAAATAAGTTGAATATACTATTACAGTTAAAAATATGTGGATACTTTCAACATTGTTAAACCTTACTGCAGAGTATCAATACAATAGAAGTGATAACCTTCAATATTATCAACTGTAAGTATATAAAAAAAACACTAATCTTTATACCCATAACATGGGTCCTGAGAGGGAGGAGAGAAGGTTTGTCAACTTCTCAGCTCCTTCTGGGCCGTGAACACTGTTGAAATGTAAACAACAAAAATGGATTAAACAGGTACTGTGAACCGAGTTCTGTAGCGTTACAGGTCCTGGGTGTTGAAGAGTACTAGTGTCTTCTGCTAGTAAACGTTGGGGCCCCATTGTAAAGAAAGTACTGTAGGTTCAATCAAGCTAAATTGAGACAGTAATCATCTAGGATATTCCGTTAGGTAGTGGTTTGTAAGAACAGACTGGCTAAAGGTGGCAGCTCCAAACAAGCATCATCTGACACTAGAAAGGGGAATAGGTGTCTGCACGCAGTGTCTGTACTGTGTTAAGAAGGATGTTTTGGGTTTTTACCCGCTCACCAATCCTCTGTGCGGTGACACAATGGAGATTCCAAATGCTGGTTCAGGCTCCTGGCAATGTTGTAAGACACCGGATCACCTCCTGTCGGCTGATCAGGATGGCTGGTAGCTAAACTGGCAAGGTGGCTGGACACCAGCTGACTGGATACCTGGATGGGTATTGCGATCCCTGAAGCAGTGTGGGTCATCTCCACTGGGCTAGGCGGCGCTAAGTTGCTGAGCGGGGTCTCTGGGATGAACGGTAGTGTACCAGGTGAGTGTCAGTGTTCCTTGCTCCTTTCTCCTCAGTCTTTTTTGGCAGCAGTCTTTGGCAAAACATGTCTCTCTCTCAGATGGAGTTCCACCACATACTCCCTTGTGTCAGCGTGGCTCTCTCTCAGGTGGAGTTCAAACTGTCACACCACCCAGGGGCTTTTGTGGCTTGGTCTCTGTCTCTCCTCAGCCACCCCAGTCTCTCCTCTCCATCTCTGCACTTTCCTGTCAGAGCCTTTTATTTTCCTGGGCTTCTAGACTCTCTCTCTCTCTCTCTCCCTCTCAAATCTCCTCAGCCTCCTCCAGCTCTTCCTGAAACTCCCCTTTTTCCCAGTCTGCTTTCTGTCCCTGAGTTTTCTGGAAGGACAAATCAGCATCTCCCTGTCTCCAACTTGTGGCCAAGAGGAGAAATTGCATTAAAACTGGCCTGCTACACAAACATGATTTAAAGGTTTCACTATTCACTAGGACATTGCTACAATTGAAAAACGGTATCAGAACAACTGGGATCCAAGGATGCTGCCTGACTTTTGTTGGACACTGCAGCAATATGCACTGGACAGAGTAACAAAAGTTTTTCAGGAAGCAAAACTTTTGCCAAAATTTGTTGTTCAGTGTAATTATTGATTAACCACTTTAGGACCGCCTGCCCACCCACATTGTATTGGTACATCGCTGCCTGTTTCCAGTTTCAGGGTGCACATACGAGCCCCCCAACTCCTGCTGTGATTGGACACAGGGCTCTGTACAGAGAGGACAATCTATTTGTTTGCTTTGCAGGGAGAAGAAAGAGAAAATTGAGTACTGTCCGTGATACTTTTTTTATTTGCACTAACATATAATTTTTCAGGACAAGCTTTCGGGGTATGTCCCCTTCTTCAAGGTCCAAGCAGTACTGATTCACAAATTTTTAAGCAGAATGTTAAAGAAGAAGAAAAAAAAAGAAAAAAAAAGAGAGAAAACCAAACACATACAAATCAATGGTAATAAGGATAGCAGCAGAGTTAGTGAGATAAGACAGAGGGAGAGCCATAGAATGCAGGGTGGGATACTAGTCACAGAGGGGTCATAAAACTTTAGCATAATGTGTAAGGAAACCAATATCTAAATTCAGGCCATTATTTTTTGTGTCAAAAAGAAGTATCATTCTTAGTTCAAATGTTTTCCTTTCCTGGGTAGTTCTGAAATTCCTTTTAAGAACTAAAACATTGAGGTCTTCTATAGTGTGGTCCGGTTGTGAGAAATGATGTCCCACAGGTGTGCATAAACTGTCTTCTTTATGTTCTTTGATGGTATGTCTGTGCAAATTCATCCTCACTTGTAACTTCTGTCCTGTTTCACCCACATAAGATCCTTTGCTGCACCTTTTGCATTGGATGAGGTACACAACATTACTGGAGGTACAGCTGTAAGATCCCATGATATTGAAGGTCCCATTTGTGTGTGTGACACTTTTGGATAGATCTATGATCTTTGAACTAAGAATGATACTTATTTTTGACACAAAAAATAATGGCCTGAATTTAGATATTGGTTTCCTTACACATTATGCTAAAGTTTTACGACCCCTCTGTGACTAGTATCCCCCCCTGCATTCTATGGCTCTCCCTCTGTCTTATCTCACTAACTCTGCTGCTATCTTTATTACCATTGATTTGTATGTGTTTGGTTTTCTCTCTTTTTTTTTTTTTCTTCTTCTTTAACATTCTGCTTAAAAATTTGTGAATCAGTACTGCTTGGACCTTGAAGAAGGGGACATACCCCGAAAGCTTGTCCTGAAAAATTATGTTAGTGCAAATAAAAAAAGTATCACGGACAGTACTCAATTTTCTCTGTCACAATTGCACTAATACGGCTACAATCAAATCAGGGAGAAGAAACAAACAGATGTTTAGTAAAAAGCAGCACATAATGCACACATTAACGCTTGTTAAGCACACACTTAACCCCTTGATTACCCTGAGATGTTAACCCCTTCTCAGCCAGTGTCATTAGTACAGTGACAGTGTATAGTATTAATTACTGATTACTGTATTAGTGTCACTGGTGATGCCAGCATTAGTTAGTCAGTTCTCACCCAGTGTCAGATATTGTCAGATTGTCTGTCACACTATTGCAGTCCCGTTATAAGTCACTGATCCACCGCCATTAGTAGTATATTTATAAATAAAAAAAAATTCTAGTATATACAGTATATCATAGTTTGTAGTCATTATAACTTCGTTATAACTTTGAAGCAAACCAATCTACATACACTTATTGGGATTTTTTTTTAATCAAAGACATGTAGCAAAATACATTTTGGCCTACATTTATGAAGAAATTTGATGTTTTAAAATTTTTTAATGGATATGTTGTATATCAAAATTTTAGGTCTTTTTTGTTTATATAGCAAACAATAAAAAAACCCAGAGGTGATCAAATACCACCAAGAGAAAGCTCTATTTGTGTACAGCATTTTTTTAACAGGTTGTTAAAAAAATCCTAATCCTAACTCAAGAAAATAAAAACACAAACAAACATCTAAAACCCCAAATTTCCCAAATGCATGAGCGACATGACCAAAGGCAATATTAGCTGTCTCACTTTAGAGTTAAGGACTGCACACAGCCGGAACTGCCATTGAGTCTCATTAGCATGACATTGACAGTCATTGCTGACATGTCATGACATGACATGACAGACAGACAGACAGACAGACAGACACTAATACTTCAAATTACTGTTTGTATAGTGGTGCAGCCTCTGGGAATGTAATAGATTTGAAAATTAAAGAACAGGTTGGGATTTACATGTTACTCCATTATATTGCAGTGGAATTTCGTACCTGATATAACCTAGATGTTTACATACAAGTGTTCCCCAAGCTGAGTTCCATCCTTCATGGCAGGTTAGGAGCCATTCTTGTTTATATTCCACCTGTACTTCCAACAAGAAGTTTTCTGTGTTTATTCTGAAAGATACTGAAACCATTTTATATGAAAGAATATTTTCTTAAGTTAAAAAAAAAAAGTTTGCAATAAAATTAAATCTTTATGTATCATGTTACTGACTGACATGACCAAACGATAATACATTATGTAATATACCTTGAAAGCCCTGTGACTTTGCCTTGTTAGATCTCACCAGACCATATGACATTACCAAATGCACTGAAAGTGGTTGTATTTGGAAACAGGTGACTTGGTAATGACCGTAGGCGTGCGCATAGGGTGTGCCAGGTGTGCCTGGGCACACCCTAATCACCCTGTGTGGTGCAGACTCCCCCTGTTTAAACCGCTGATATTTCACCAAAGCCCCCTAACAGGGCTCTTAAAAAAAAAACTAACAAAAGTAATAAAATATTTAAAATAATAAAAATAAAAACTACTGACACCATCCACTGCTTAACTGACACTGTCAGTATAAATACACATGCACAAACATGTATGTGTTTGAGCTTTGAGGTGCACACCCTAATGCAATAGGCTGTGCACACCTATGGTAATGACTCAAGTATGTATTAGGCTTCTCCTATATATATTTTTTTGCAAAGATTTGAAAGATAAGAGTTTTTTTTTTGCTTCCTGACCCCGACTGGATTTACTGTTGGTATTGTGAGGGAACATACAGTAAGTAATATTTTAGTTTTTGGTAGATCATGTAGGGTTTATTCCACCACAAAGATTGAGGTCTCTCAGGACTCCAGTAAAGAGATCTCTGTTCTCAAGTTCCCATGCCTGCACATCTCTTGGGTCCATTAGGAAGAGGGTCTCCTTTCTTATTTTGGATATGTGATCTATAATACAATCACCGGGCACTTTATTATGTACACCTGTTCAATTGCTTGGTAACACAAATTGCTAATCGTCCAATCACATGGCAGCAACTCAATGCATTTAGGCATCTAGGACGTGGTAAAGACAACTTGCTGCTCAAACCGAGCATGATAATGGGCAAGAAAGGGGATTTAAGTAACTTTGAACGTAGCATGGTTGTTGGTGCCAGACGGGTTGGTCTGAGTATTTCAAAGACTGCTGATCTACTGGGATTTTCATGCACAACCATCTCTAGGGTTTACAGGGAATGGCCTGAAAAAGGAGAAATATCGAGTGAGCGGCAGTTGTGCGGACGAAAATGCCTTGTTAATGTCCGAGGTCAGAGGAGAATAGTAACAAGTGTAGGCGCAACAAAACAGAAATCATATAAGTCCCAATGCAAGTCTGCTAATGATGGATGTTCTGAATAGAACTGGGGGTGACAAAATAGTCCATATAGCATACACAGGAAAATCAGTCTATGTAGTAATGTAGGGAAGGGAAAAAAACGTCCAAAGGAAGCACACAGGGCTGCCATCAAATTAGGAAGAAACCATATTCCTTGAAGCTGCAAAGACAAGTGGAGAGGCGCCTCTGGGTGCAGTCGTTTTTATAAAATCAATTTAATAAACAACATTAGATCAACTCACATGTAATGTAAAGGTAAAAAGCATGGTATCAGATAGTCATGATGATGCTCCAAAAATCCTGTGCCATGATCCGTGCTGTGTGCGATGACCAGAGATCTTCTGAATGATGTCGACGCCGGCTCCGGTAAAGACGGCCTCAAAGCGAGGCTTGGAACACAGGAGATGGCTGGCTGCAGGGGGACGACGTCATCGAAAATGGACGCGTTTCTTGAGCGTGCGCACTTGGTTGTTCTGCAAGTCACGGTCCTTTCTCAACAGACATAATCTGATTGCCATGGAAGGTGGTTAATAAGAGATTGGGAAGGGTACAGGGGCAGGACTGGATGGAGCAATAAGAAGGGTGAAGGAAATAATAAAAATAATTATAAACTAGATTAAAAAATATATAAATACTATAATATAAAGTGCTGCTCTGGACCGATTGTATCTGCTGCTGATTGGGAAAAGAAAAAGCAAAGGCATGGGGATAGGCAATGGACAAAGGACAAATGAACACCTATGAGGTGGTAAAAAATAGGAATGTTACTTGTAAATATAATAGGTATTGAGGCTGCTATGCTAATGGACAGAGAGGAAGGGGAGGACAAGCTGGACTTGCAGAGCACCAGTGCGCACGCATGGGGATCGCTCACTCTCATACAATAAAGGATGACATATACATATGTAGTGGGCACCTACTTTAAAGTAGGTGACCTTTCTTGTTAGTTTTCTAGACAGGTAAATTTAGACAGGCTGATGCTATTGCAGCAAGCCTGTTTTGTTGATTGCTATATTTGAGTGACAAGTAGTTTATGTGTTGGTCTCGGCCAATCATTAATTTGCTTGGTAATCCCGGGACTCTCATATAAAAAGCGGGGTCACATGGTGCCTGGGAGTTCGAGTACAGTCCTGCTCCGAGGAGCGAGAGAGCCAACCTGGTTCCCGGAGGGGATGTTGGAGGTTTTCCCCTCTGAGGAACCAACGGAGCTTCACCTTAGCGAGAAGGGTGGAGATCCAGTCCTCATGGAGGAACAGACGACATCTTGCCGCGTGTAGACGTGGATGTCGTAGGCCACCCCTGAGGGGAGCGGGCCACAAAGAGATGGAGAAACTGAGAATCATTGCGGATGAAGTAGCAACAAAGCGGAAGGAAACTGGGCGATCAATCATTTATGAGTGGCACATGGACTATTTTTTTTTTTTTTAAATTCCTTTATTTTCCAAAAGTGCATGTTACAGTTTAATGTACACAGTACCGAAACCACATATAGCTTTTTATGTATAATGTAAAACAAAAGCAGGGATAAGCCTTTAACAGGATCTGATGTCGAAATTAACGTACAGATAAACATTCCTCTTGATTATACAATTTGTGGGGTAGAAATGGAACCCGACTGAATGAATGAGTCTGATACAGTAACTATCCTAATCCCCAAACAAAAGTAATTCCCTGAGATTGGACCTTTACAGTCTGTCAGATCGTGTAATTGTCCCTATCCGACAGATACTTGAATAAAAACAACAGAGTGAAGAAAGAAATTCTCCACTGACCAGGGATAGAGAATCCCTCGTAGATCAGTAGAGTCCGGCAGAGGGTTACTACCATAGTGCATTGTAAACCATGATATACTGTATATCTGACCAGACCTTCCCTTAGCCGAAGGAGTGTAGGGAAGTGGGTAAAAACACAAGGGGGGTGAGGGGGGTTAGAAGAGAATGGAGGGTAAAGAGCGAAAAAGACAAAAGAGGGGAGAAACAAAAGGAGGAGAGGGAGGGAGGAGGGGAGGAGGGGGAGGGGTAAAGAGGAGAAGCGGTGGTGCGACCCCCCAGCCAGGCGGGGCCCCCGTATCAAGGGATATTCAAACTAAGTTACCTCCCGGAGGTAAGCTTCGGAATAAATGAAGTGTTGCCAAGGACGCCATGTCTCCCGAAAGGCCTCCTCCCTGTCATGCAAGGTGGCCGTAAGATCTTCCATATCCCGCAGTTCGTTAACCCTGGCATACCACTGGACCTTCGTTGGTGGGGTTTCCGATCTCCACAATAGAGGGATACAGGCCTTAGCAGCATTTAGTAATTGAATAGTGAGGGAGGCTTTATACTTCTTAATTGGACGACTGGAGAGGTGCAGCAGGTGCTCGATCGTACCTGTCACCTCCCGCCAATAAGGTTTAATCTTGGGACAGTCCCAGAAAATGTGGAACATTGTTCCTTCACCCGCTCCACAACGCCAACATAGACTTGGAACCTGCGGGAAGAGCCGATGTAGGGTGGATGGCACTCTGTACCATCTAGTCACAATTTTGTAACATGTCTCCTGGACCCTTGTGGCCAGAGAAGATTTTTGGGCGAAATGTAAAATCTTTTCCCTTTGTGTTTCATCAAAGCAAACTCCCAGTTCGGTCTCCCACTTAACGAGGAAGGGGGGCACAAAGCCCTCTGCCGGAGCAATCAGAGATGAGTAAATCAAGGATAGAGAGTGGCGTATGGGCTCTCTGCGATGACATATACGTTCCAACTCCGTAAGTGGGCGTGGGGGACCCAAAGTCCGAGCGCATCGGCGTATAAAGTTACGCAGTTGGAGTCCACTCAGAAAATCCAATGGCGGATCAAGATCCTCCAATCCGGCTGCTGCCCCTAGCCGGCCATTGGGACCCAGAAAGTCGTGAAGGTGAGGCCATCTATTCTCTCCTGACAAGGCTCTATAGATTTGACCCTGGCAGCCTGGGAGAAAGTCTGGGTTGCCTAGAATCGGCACCATGGGTGAGGGAATGGGTGATATCAAGGTTTTACGAAAGGTTTCTCTGGCAACTTGCAAAGTGTTTCCTAAGGTTGGGTGGTCGGCAATGGTCTTCGGGATCGGAGCGGAGAGCCACGGCCAACTCTTGGCTGTACCACCGGAGTCTTCTAACTCCATTGTAACCCATGGTTTGGCCTCAGCATGGCAATACCAGTCTATTAGTCTGGTGAGATGCGTTGCCCTAAAGTATGCTTTGACGTCCGGGAGTCCCACCCCTCCCCTGCGCTTCGCCATATAGAGTAGTTGTAATTTAATGCGTGGCTGCCTGTGCGACCAGACAAATTCTCGAAACAATGCATCGTTTCGCTTGAAGAAAGAGGGTGGGAGACGTATGGGGAGAGCCTGCAGCAAATAGAGCACCCTCGGGAGTGCTGTCATCTTGATGGCATTACAGCGTGCAAACCACGTTAAAGTGAGGGAGTGCCATTGCTGCAGATCTGTTTTGAGTCTGAGAAGCAGAGTGGCAAAATTTGCTTGGTAGAGGTTGGCAGGGTCCGAGGTGATAGCCACTTCTAAATAAGGAATGGTATCAGTTGCCCAGTGGAACTGGTATTCCAAGCGCAATAGTCGGATAGTTTGTGAGCCCTGTGTGATGTTGAGCATAGAAGATTTAGACATGTTTATTTTGAATAGGGACAAGGCCCCATATTCCCGAAAGGAATGGAGCAGAACAGGGAGCGAGGCAATGGGGTCAGCTAGAAAGAAAATAAGGTCATCTGCAAAAGCGGCGACCTTGTGGGCCCCTGATGCTTTGTGGAAGCCCTCAACATGGGGGTTTGCCCGTATCGTACATAGCAGAGGTTCCAGTGTAAGTATAAAGATTAGGGGGGATAAGTGACAGCTCTGCCGGATGCCATTCCGAATGTTGAAATAACCCGATCTGGTTTCATTAACCCTAACCGCTGATGTGGAGTTGGAGTAAAGTGACAATATCCAATTGAGCATCGACGCACGGAAACCAATATGCTCTAGAGTAGCTCTGACAAATGTCCAATCCACCCAGTCGAAAGCCTTCTCCGCATCTGTTGAAAGCAGGAGAAGGGGTCGCCGTGAGGACCTCGCGGCATGTATAAGGTTAAGCACCCTAATTGTGTTGTCGCGGGGTTCTCGTTGGGGAACAAAGCCTGCTTGGTCTTTGTGGATTAAGCTTGGTATGTGAGGGAGCAATCTGTTCGCCAAGATCTTGGCAAACAGTTTCAAGTCGGTGTTCAGTAAAGCTATCGGTCGATAGTTCCCGCACCGAAGCAGGTCCTTTCCCTCTTTAGGGATGAGAGATATGTAAGCTCTGAGGGAATCTATAGGGAAGGAGTTGCCCTTCGTAATCTAGTTAAGTGCAACTACTAGCGGTTTAGAGAGGGTCTCAAAAAAGGTTTTGTAGTAGATTGGAGTAAGGCCATCAGGACCTGGAGCGGTCTTTGGTTTGGAGCTGGCCAATGCTACCCCCAACTCCTCCACCGTAATGGGGTCCTCCATTTCTTCTGCGATGTCGGCCGAAAGGGATGGCATGCCAGAAGAGGCTAGATATGTATGTGGAGTGGATCCTCCGGTGCAGTTGGGATCATCAGAAGGGGGTTTGTCTAAGTTATAGAGACCACTGTAGAACGAGCGAAATTCCTCGGCCATATCTGATGAGGTAAAGACCTTCCGACCCGAAGGGGACAGGATGTGGGAAATGTAGGTTTTGGTGCGAGGGCCTCGTAAAGCTCTGGCCAGGAGGGAGCCAGGTTTGTTAGAAAATTTGTACATCGTGCGCCGTGACCAGGCCAACTTCTCTTTTGTTTTATGCAATAGAAGCGAGCGAAGCTCTTCGCATGCTTTAAGTAACTCCTGATAAACGGAGCGGGCTAGGCTGGCCTTGTGTGTACACTCTAGGGTCTTAATCTGAAGAAGGAGCTCCTCTGTTCTACGGATTCTTTCCCTCTTAAGACGTGCCCCAATGCTTATTAGGATTCCCCTGATAACTGGCTTGTGTGCCTCCCACAACACCAAGGGGTTAGAAACCGAGGCTTCATTTAGTGTAAAGTATTCCTGAAGTTTGGCCTGAATCTCAGCGTGAATCTCCGCAGATTGTAGCAGCGACTCGTTTAATCTCCACGAAGGTGGGGATTTAGTTATTGGTCCCAATTGAAGCGTCAGGTGTATTGGAGCGTGGTCTGAGAAGGAAATGACATCTATGGATGAATCTACTACCCTTGGCAGGTCCTTGTGGGACAGGAGCAAATTGTCTAGTCGTGAGTACGAATGATGTACTTGTGAGAAGTAGGAGTAGTCCCTGTCTTTGGGGTGTAAAAGGCGCCATGAGTCTATCAGACGTAGAGAGTGGAGATCAGATTTCATTCGTTTAAGGCGAGCATATGAGAGATGGGAGGCACCCCGTGAGGTGTCCAACAGTGGATCCATCGCAAAGTTCATATCGCCCCCAAAGATGAGCATTCCTTCTGTGAACTCTAGCAGTTTAGGTATTAACCCGCGTAGGAATTGTGCATGGTCAGTGTTGGGGAAGTAGATGTTGGCAAAAGTGACCTGCACGTCGAACACCATTCCCTTGATCAGGAGAAAGCGGCCCTGGGGGTCTGCCCGCTGCGCCCCAAGCGTCCATGGAACAGATTTTACCACTAATATGCTAACCCCCTTAAATTTGGAAGTAGGCGAGATACTGTGGTATGCCGTTGGGAACAGACTGTCAGTCAGTTTAGGGATACGGTCACCATGAAAATAGGTTTCCTGTAAAAAGGCAATTTGAGTTTTATTTCTGCGTAAGTCAGCTAGAAGTTGGGAACGCTTTTCCGGGACGTTAAGGCCACGTACATTAAGGGAGGTCACCTTTAAGAGACCCATTATAGCAGCTGCGGTGTTGAGAGTTATTGACAAGGTGAGGAGGACAATTAATTTTAGTCCACGTCCCCGCCCAGTCGGAGGGCAAAGGCACCGAAAGAAAAAGGGGGATGGAGGGGGAAGGACAGGGTGGGAAGGAAGGGAAGAGAGGAGAAAGTTGGGGGGGGGAGGTAAGGGGAAGAGGGTGAGAGAGAAACTAAGTTAGTAATACAATTACTTTGTGATCTCCCGGTTGAAACACAGAAGAAGAAGTATAGCAACCGGGAGGTCGCCCTAAATGGGGGCGGTCAATGCAGTGAGGAGCGCTATGTATCAGTTATTGATACAATCTATGATGACAAGGATTGCAAGAAAAAATTTTTTTTGATGGAAGGGAGATGCACTGGGTGAGGACCTTCAGAATCATACATACTGAAAAGAACATAATAACCATCCTAAATAAAGTGAGATATATAACAAACCTAGGCATAACAACCAAAAACGCCACTATGTTTCAGGCAAGTATGTGCATCCTGGTAGAGCAATGGTTCTCAACTCCAGTCCTCAGGACCCACCAACAGGCCAGATTTTAAGTATTACCTTGGCGAGATGCAGACTAAAATACTGCAATCACTGAGCAGCAAATTATATCACCTGTGATGTGTTTCAGTTATCTTGCAAACCTGGCCTGTTAGTGGGTCCTGAGGACAGGAGTTGAGAACCACTGTGGTAGAGCTCTATTCTCTAGGATCATCTGGCGTTGGTGCACTGCAGAGGTGGCCTTAAGACAGAGGAACCCCCGTGTCAGCTCGCCCATCACCTAAACCGGTCTAGATGGGGTCCTCCAATACCCGTCTGTCAGTGCATCAAGACTGTATGGTCAAATGAGAAGCATGGAGACATGCACCCCATCCTTAGCAACATCGCTTAAATCATGAGCATAGGGAGGGAATACATGAGACCCAACACAAAACAGAGATACATCATACATAATGTGTCCCCCCTCCCCCCAGCAACGTCCAGAAAAAAAAAACTGAACCATATAGAAAACAAAACCCAAAAAAGAAAAGAGGAACCTTCCAAAAAACAAAAATGGCAACTGGAAGATAGTCTGGGGGCCTTGCAGGACAGTAAAAGATGCTGAAAAGACCAATAAAGCAGGTCCCCCAAACGTAGAAAGGTCCTCCTGCGGGAGCTGTAGTGTTCCTGGAAGGATCGCTGAGGTAGGGGGGAGGTGTAATACACCAGTTGACAAGAGATGCTGAGGTTCTTACCGAGATCTGTAGGTTGAGGGGCGTTTAGTCCTCTGAGGAGGTCGGGTGCACTCTTGTGACTTCTCGGTTTGGCGGGCGAGATCTTGAGCGCCTGACCCTCTGTTGTCTGGGGGGTGCTGGGCCTTGGGTATCCTGGGAGAGCAAATAGTCAAACCAATTAGGCACATCAATCACAGGTCTGGCAATGAAATGGAATAGGGCAGGGAGTTGGTCTGGCATGCGGAGGTAGAATTCCGCTCCTTGCTTCTTGACTATGAGATGAAAAGGGTGTCCCCATCGGTAGGTGGCATCAGCCTTGCGGATTACTTCTAGTAAGGGTCGCATGAGACCGCGCATGACACGTGTTTGTCTAGAGATGTCTGGGAAAATCCTGATGGGAGCCCCGTCAAAATCTATTGGGCCCTTTTCCCACACTAGGCGTAGAATGTCCTCCTTGATGGTGAAAAAGTGCACCCTACATAAAACATCACGGGGAAAATCTAGGTCGGACAATGATCTCTGCGTAGAGGGGGGGGCTCTAGGGCCTGGGATGCGATGCACCCTGTCCAGTTCCAGGTCAGCCGTCGGTGGTTTGCCTAGGACCTGATTTAGGATGGCAATGACCGTGGATCGGAGGTCAGGGCCCATAGTGGCCTCCGGGATCCCCCTGAGGCGCAAATTATTTTCACCGTCGTCGAGACGTAGCTGAACATCCACAAGATGGCGGCGGAAGGCCTTATGCTCCGACTCGAGTGTTGTGAGGCGGGCTTCCGTGGTCGTTTGGGAGGCCTCAATTGTGGTTACTCTCTCCTCTACAATGTCCACTTGCTGCTTTAGGTCATGCAGTTCTCTGGTAAGAGCATTGACAATAGAGGTGGCCATGGCGTTTAAGTCCTGTTTGGTAGGGAGGCCTGCCACTATGCCCCGCAATGAGCCCTCAACTAGGCCGCTTAGGTCCCCTATGTTGTCTGAAGGCAACGGAGTGTCTGTGGGCATGAGAGCCGGGGACAATATAGGTGAGGGTGCCCTGTGCGGTAAAGGGGGAAAGTCCTCCTCCTGCGGAGGTTATTGCATGTGTGCCCTTCTTACTTGATGATGCAGCGCTCGCCGTGCTGACTCGAGGCGGCGCCATCTTGCTCTGTCCCGCTGGCGAGGAGATCGGTTGTTGCCTCAGAAAATAGTGGAATATTTCAGGTCCCCTCCGTTCCTCAGTGGCCGGTGGGTGTTTGCGACCCCCTGGCATGTGAGGATGGCTTAGCTGCTCGGTTCTACGGGTGATTCACGGCCCGTTCCAGTGCAGAGCTCCCGGCGACGCGTCCTCACGCTTCCATAGCTAAGCCACGCCCCGGCACATGGACTATTGATCACGTGAGTGCCCAGGGGAAGGGTACTACCAGAGACTGAGGGTTGTTGGTGCACAAGTCAGTGAGATGGGCAGTAATGGCCTATGACTTTGAGTTCGGCATTGACCCGGAATTCCACTCAGTCAAGCGGGAGGAATTGTTCAAAGTGGCTCTCCTTTAGCGTAATCTGGAAGTACCATGTCGGTGGGAAGTAGTGGTAAAGAGGTAGCGGTGAAGCTGCAAGTACACATGTAGAGATATGGATCGTTCCTTTTAAAGTTATCCAGATGAAGAAGTTATTCAGAGTGACTCTTTATCAACTCATTCTCTATAAAATCTACTTCCATCATCCCTGATTGAAGAGATCGTTTAAAAATGATTTCTTGACTACCCGCAATTGTACACAGATTTTCCTGTATGAATCATTGAACGATAACAATGTAACAAAAGAGCATCTCAAAGGAAGTCCTTCTCCCATCCCAGTTTATGTTGATGAATAAAGCATTAAGAAGAAGCATTAAGGACTGTGACTTTTAAATGTATGGGCTGCGAGGGTTGAGTAGTAAACGAATTACGGATATAGCAAATATTAAGCCGCTCCTTTGGGGGTAAGCGCTACACATATATATAGACCTATAACATTATTATACATAAGTGTACATAAATTGGCAAACAATACGTACACTAAAACTGGTAAACATGTTGAACATAGTAGGTCTACATACAAGGCATATAATATGTGATGGTGAATACCATATGGATGATAAAAAATATAATAAATAATGTGCCTATCGTTTAAAATACATGACACATTGAGTGGGGTAATGTGATTGCTGGCAGTGTACTTAAGATGGATATGACTATAAACGCATGTAAATACCAAATATATTAGTAAAGAAAATATTACCATAAAAACATATATGTAAAAGATATAACTATAAAAAGCAGAATTAAATAGGTGTGTACTGGCAAAGAAATAAATAATATAGCATAGGTTTATTAGAATGGTGGAAATTTCTATACCTTCATTCATTCCACCAGGTGAGAGAACGTCTAAATAGTAGATCCAAAACGTTTCTCTAGCGCAGAGCTTTTTGAAACACTCTGCGGCTGGGAGAGAATTAGAAATTTGTTCAATCACCCAAACTTTTAGCCCTTCCGTGGATTGTTGGTGGGCTTGGGTGAAATGTTTGGGCACGCTATGGGCCACCTTTAGTGGGTCAATGCCACTTTCGATCGACCTCCTATGTTCTCCAAATCTAGTCCTAAGAGCTCGTATTGTGCGGCCTACATACAGTAGGCTGCAAGGACAGGTGAGTCCATAAACCACAAAATCTGAGGAACAGTTGTAGAAGTCCTTCAGTGTGTGGGTGACCCCCTTAGTGGTGAATGACTTTTGGCAATGTTGTACATATTTGCACGTTTTACATAAGAGTTTGCGGCACTGAAACATCCCAACTAATGGAATGAGTACAGGCTTGTCGGGGGGAGTGCGTCTGGGTCGAATTTTGCTGGGAGCTATTTTCATTTTTAGATTAGGCGCTCTCCGATATGTAACCCGTGGTCTACTTGGAATGAAGGATTTCAGGAGTGGGTCCTGTAATAATATACTCCAATGGTCGGCCAGGATTTTTTCTATTCTCCTGAATTGGTGATGAAAAGTGGTAGTGAACCGAACGTTATGATTGTCTGGTTCACACAATTTCTTTGGGGGTTTTCCCTTTTAAATAATAATGGAAAGCTTGGTCAATGAGAGCTGGGGGATAATCCTTATCCCTGAACTTCTTTGTGAGTAGAGTACTTTGATCAACATAATCACATTCTCTCGTACAGCTATGTCTAAGTCGACAGAACTGGCCCTTGGGAATGTTGTCAATCCATTGCGGGAGATGGCAACTGTTATGGTGCAGGAATGAGTTACCCGCAGTGGGTTTGACGTAGTTCTTAGAGATGATGGTGAGGGTGGCTGAATCATAACCCAACTGAGTGTGAGTTGATCCAATGTTGTTTATTAAATTGATTTTATAGAAACGACTGCACCCAGAGGAGAATAGACAGACTGGTTTGAGATGATAGAAAAGCAACAGTAACTCCAATAACCACTCGTAACAACCAAGATATTCAGAATACCATCTCGGAACATACAACACATTGAACCTTGAAGCAAATGGGCTACAGCAGCAGAAGACCACACCGGGTGCAATTCCTGTCAGCTAGGAACAGGAAACTGAGGCTACAATTCGCACAGGCTCACCAAAATTGGACAATAGAAATTCGGAAAAATATTGCCTGGTCTGATGAGTCTCAATTTCAGCTGCGACATTCAGATAGTAGAGTCAGAATTTGGCATAAACAACATGAAAGCATGGATACATCATGCCTTGTATCAACGATTCAGGATGATAGTGGTGGTGGTTTAGTGGTTTGGGGGATATTTTCTTGGCACACTTTGGGCCCCTTAGTACCAGTTGAGCATTGTTTAAATGCCTACCTGAATGTTGTTGCTGACCATGTCCATCCCTTTATGACTACAGTGTACCCATCTTCTGATGGCTACTTCCAGCATGATAATGCACCATGTCACAAAGCTCAGATCATCTCAAACCGGTTTCTTGAATATGACAACGAGGTCACTGTACTCCACTGGCCTCCACAGTCACCAGATCTGCATCCAACAGAGCACCTTTTGAATGTGGTGAAATGGGAGATTTGCATCATGGAAGTTGCTGCCGACAAATCTGCAGAAACTAAGTGATGCTATCATGTCAATATGGACCAAAATCTCTGAGGAATGTTTCCAACGCCTTGGTGAATCTATGCCACAAAGAATTAAGGCAGTTCTGAAGGCAAAAGAAGGTCAAACCCGGTACTAGCAAGGTGTACCTAATAAAGTGGGTGGTGAGTGTATGTTTTAGAACTAAACTCTCCTAAGCTTCATAGCTGAACAAGGTGCCATCTTAGCGTCTGTTTAGAACTGCAGTTGGTGCTGCTCAGCTATGACACCAGCTATTTGAGGGCTTGAAAGTTTGGCTGAGAACTGATATAAGCACACTGACAACTGGGACAGTTATCACCAAATGCATGTCCTGAATGACACTGTTTTGAGAAACAGTTAAATTGGTGGGTTTAGTTCCTCTTTACATTATAACTGGAATATCACTCTTAGGGAAGAGAAAGCAATGTAATAGTGAGTGGAGTTTTTTCATTTTAAGACAGGAAAACTGCTGCAGGCACTAGGGATGAGCCAACATCATTTTGTACCTAGGAACAGACCAAACTTTGGCTGTTCAGGCATTCAGACATATGCCTGAACCTTTGCCTATATAGCCCCTTGTTTGGTGGGAGCCGAGCATCATATATAAAAGGCAGTATTTCTGCTGCTTCTATATTTATGACGGGTTCCTGCTGTCGCTGGTTCATAAAGAAGCAGCAGGTGATTGCACCCACCACATCCCTAGGAACTGCACATTGCCTTTCATGGTCAGAATTCCCCCCACCACGTAAACAAAGGAGCAGGGATAGCAGGGACATCCCTGCCCAAATATGGCAACTGCCCAAGTATGATGTCACTGCTATCCCAGCTCCTTCTCTTAAATACAGTGGGGCAAAAAAGTATTTAGTCAGCCACCAATTGTGCAAGTCCTCACACTTAAAAAGATGAGAGAGGCCTGTAATTGTCATCATAGGTATACCTCAACTATGAGAGACAAAATGTGGAAACAAATCCAGACAACCACATTGTCTGATTTTTGAAAGAATTTATTTGCAAATTATGGTGGAAAATAAGTATTTGGTCAATATCAAAAGTTCATCTCAATACTTTGTTATATATCCTTTGTTGGGAATGACAGAGGTCAAATGTTTTCTGTAAGTCTTCACAAGGTTGTCACACACTGTTGCTGGTATGTTGGCCCATTCCTCCATGCAGATCTCCTCTAGAGCAGTGATGTTTTGGGGCTGTCGCTGGGCAACATGGACTTTCAACTCCCTCCAAAGGTTTTTTATGGGGTTGAGATCTGGAGACTGGCTAGGCCACTCCAGGACCTTGAAATGCTTCTTACAAAGCCTCTCCTTTGTTGCCCAGGTGGTGTGTTTGGGATCATTGTCATGCTGAAAGACCCAGCCACATTTCATCTTCAATGCCTTTGCTGATGGGAGGAGGTTTGCACTCAAAATCTCACGATACATGGCCCCATTCATTCTTTCATGTACACGGATCAGTCGTCCTGTTCCCTTTGCAGAGAAACAGCCCCAAAGCATGATGTTGCCACCCCCATGCTTCACAGTAGGTATGGTGTTCTTTGGTTGCAACTCAGCATTCTCACTCCTCCAAACACGACGAGTTGTGTTTCTACCAAACAGTTCTACTTTGGTTTCATCTGACCATATGACATTCTCCCAATCCTCTTCTGGATCATCCAAATGCTCAGATAGGCCCGGACATGTACTGGCTTAGGCAGGGGGACACGTCTGGCATTGCAGGATCTGAGTCCCTGGCGGCGTAGTGTGTTACTGGTAGCTTTTGTTACATTGGTCTCAGCTCTCTGCAGGCCATTCACTAGGTCCCCTCGTGTGGTTCTGGGATTTTTGCTCACCGTTCTTGTGATCATTTTGACCCCACGGGGTGAGATCTTGCGTGGAGCCCCAGATCGAAGGAGATTATCAGTGGTCTTGTATGTCTTCCATTTTCTAATTATTGCTCCCACAGTTGATTTCTTCACACCAAGCTGCTTGCTTATTGCAGATTCAGTCTTCCCAGCCTGGTGCAGGCCTACAATTTTATTTCTGGTGTCCTTCGACAGCTCTTTGGTCTTCACCATAGTGGAGTTTGGAGTGTGAATGTTTGAGGTTGTGGACAGGTGTCTTTTATACTGATAACAAGTTCAAACACGTGCCGTTAATACAGGTAATGAGTGGAGGACAAAGGAGCCTCTTAAAGAAGAAGATACAGGTCTGTGAGAGCCAGAAATCTTGCTTGCTTGTAGGTGACCAAATACTTATTTTCCACCATAATTTGCAAATAAATTCTTTCAAAAATCGGAAAATGTGATTGTCTGGATTTGTTTCCACATTTTGTCTCTCACAGTTGAGGTATACCTATGATGACAATTACAGGCCTCTCTCAACTTTTTTAAGTGGGAGAACTTGCACAATTGGTGGCTGACTAAATACTTTTTTGCCCCACTGTAGATGGTGACAGCTTACAGAGCTGTCATTAAGTTAGTGGTATTATTGGCATTGGTCATATTTGCTGGGTCGTGTGGTGAGATAGGCTTTGGGTGGTGTGAAAGACCATAGATTTACAATAAGGGTCTTTTTTGGGGATTTTTATTTTTTCTTAATAAAGAGGATTTGTCAAACCTTCGGATGTCTATTTTTAGGGTTCATCTTTCTTTTTGTGAATGAGTAGGAGCACTAAGTATACCCTTACTTATTCATGTGGGGGGGCACTATCTTGGGGGCTCCATTATTAATAAAGGGGACTTAGACCCCTTTCACACTGAGGCAATTTTCAGGCGTTTTAGCGCTAAAAATAGCGCCTGTAAAGCTCCTGAAAACTGCCTCTCAAGCCACCCCAGTGTGAAAGCCTAAGTGCTTTCACACTGGGGCGGTGCATCTGCAGGACGGGAAAAAAAGTCCTGCAAGCAGCATCTTTGGGGCGGTGTGGAAGCGGTGTGGAAGCGGTGTATACACCGCTCCCACACCGCCCCTGCCCATTGGAATGAATGAGCACCGCTTTTGAATCGCCTGAAAAGCGTTTCGGAAGCGCTACATCACGAGCGCTTTTAACCCCTTTTTAACCCCTTCTTGGGGGTTAAAAGTGCCCTGCTACTGTCCGAAAAGCAGCACCAAAGCACCGCTAAAACAAATGGTGCTTTACCACTAACGCCGGCACCACCCCAGTGTGAAAGTAGCCTTACAGATTACAATAAGCCCCCCGACCACAGACCTCCACACACCAAACTCAAAGGGTTTGGTAAGTATTTCAGTGGGACTCTACACATTTTTTTTCATGTAGGATGTGCTACAAAAAGAGTGACATTTACAAAGCAAAAATGTTAGTTTAAAATACCAGCTAATGTAACTTCATTGCCAGCTTCCTTTTTTAAAATAAAAACAGCAGACAGTACCCTCCAATGACCCCCCAAAATACATAGCAGACCCTTGGAGGGGTCCTTTATGATGTTTTTTTTTTTTTTTCAAGAAATCGGCAATGAAATGGCATTTGCTGGCAGCCAGACATAAAATCTCATTTTAAACACTTTTATCCTTTGTACTTCACAGGCACAATTAGGGCACCCCCAGGTGTGTTATTTTAAGGAATTAAGCAATTTTACTATTTCACTTCAAGCATTTAAAAAATCACAACTCCTCGCAGAAATTGATTTTATACAACTTTTTTTTTGCATTGGTACATGTTCCCTTGGGCAGAGCCTGGTTGAAATCTTAAGGGGAACCCAGCACCCTTTACCTCAATTTTTTTAAAGGGACAGTACACATTAAAAATGAAAAAATTATGTGGGCAGCAAGTGTGTGGGCCACCTGAACCACACCAGACCACATACCTTTTAACACTGGGCGTACCTTGTTGAAGGACAAGGGCTTCTTCCCCACTTACAGTCCCCCAAAAGGGATGTAGGGGTTTTGTGGGGAGGGCTTATGGGAATATAGAAGCAAACTTTATGATAAGAAGGCCCCATGGATATCCCCTCCAGGGGAATTATTACATTATAACCCCATATTACTCATTCCAAAAAGTCAAACTCATATGAACACATGAACACGGTGACAAAGTTCTTCAATAAACCCTCTCCCCCCGCAAAAAAAAATTGAAAAGTATCCCCTGATGTAAATCTATCATCAACCACATCATCCAGCGATTGTGGATCCTGCCCTAATCATGATGACCTCCTGCTTGATGATTTTTTCCACACCGCCATGATGACCTCCTATCTGATGATGTCACCCCATTGTATTACCACTGCTAAATGACAGATCCTGGGATGCTTTAGGTAAACAAACCAGTCAGGGATCATGGCTATATTTAGTCGATGGCATTGCTTGGGATCCCTGACTGCTTTGATTTTAGCAGGAGGTGTTTTGGGCAGGCTTACTGGCCAAAAATGGGCAGTTTGTTCAGCATTTGGATCAAAGAACTTAAGGCTCATCTCTTGTCTGAAATATGTCTGTTGGTATGTGCAGGTATCTAGAGGTGCCTACACTTCATACCTGCATCAGTTACCCTCAGTAACAGAATCTCATGAACAGTTGCTTTTAAAATAATACTAGTCAGTTTATAAATAGTAATTTTGTCATGGATTTATGCCACTGTACTGTTCATGTGACCCGTATACACAAAAAGTGCTGATCCAAGCACCACTGAGTGTTACCTGATGACTCCAATCACTACAGGGTGGCAGCTTCCTAAAGGGTTTATCTAGCCCGATAACGAACTATCTGAAAAAAGCACAGAAGCACACACCGACAGACTGCCCAGTCAAATAGTATGACAGATTGGCTCCAGCTTGTCTCCTCCTAGGCCATGCCCCTTTAACGCTTTTCACCCTTTCACTGGCTTAATTATAGAGTGCCTCTATGTTTTAGACATATGCAATTCGATTCATAACGGATCGAAATTTGGCTGAATGTTGCATCTTTCGGACTTTCAGGTGCATCCGAATGTCTGAAGAAAAAAATAACGAATTTAAACTAATACGAAAGACATTATAGCAAAAATAATGAATGAATTAGACATGATTCGTTCATTCGTCTAAAGTCTAATGAAACAAAAGGTCAACTCAGAGTAAATCTTTGTGTCGCTTCACACAGGGGCGACCTGTCAGGTGACTTAGCCGCCTGACAAGTCGCGCTCCATGCATTGCAATGGAACTGACTTAGAAAGAGGTTCCTGTACTACTTTGGGGCGACTTTGGAGAGGCTAGCATTGACTTCTATACAGAAGCCGTTTTGCAAGCCGCACTAATGTCGCGCTGTACGAGGCAGCTTCAGAGTCGGACGACATTGAAGCCTCCCCTCTGTGAACCATACAGCCCAACCAGCTGATTATTTTTGTGCTGGAGGTTGGATTACTGACAAAGTGCATTCCTGAGAACTGAGTGAGAAGGGTGTTGTATTGTATTTGAGCAGAGGAGAAGAGATATTGTCATTGTGTGTGTTAATGCAGTGGTCATCAACCCTGTCCTCAGGGCCCACTAACAGGCCAGGTTTTATGTAATACCTTGGGGAGATGAAGACTAGAATACTGCAATCACTGAGCAGCAAATGATATCACCTGTGATGTATTTCAGTTATCTTGAAAACCTGGCCTGTTAGTGGGCCCTGAGGACAGGGTTGATGACCACTGTGTTAATGGATTCAATAAATAAATGACTTTCCAAACTACGAATTGTTATCACGAATATATACATAAATATCAAATCGAATTGATATACATACAAAATGAATCAATTCGATATAACGAATATCGACACTCTACAGAAATAACGAATTATCCGAAAACGAATTAACATAACATAATGAGTATAACAGAAGAAATTATGTATTTTATGAATGAAAACAAAACAAAACTAAACAAAATTTTCCGTTATGCACAAGTCTACTATGTTTATGCCTGTGAGAGAGTGAAATGCATTAGAAGGATGTAGCTTGGGAGGAGACAAGCTGAAGTCGATCTGTCATACTATTTGACGGGGTGGTCTGTTGGTGTGTGCTTCCATGATTTTTTCATATAACTGTACTTTTCATGATGTATTAGAGAAATACCTGCAGATGAAATCCAAAACTTTCCTCATCTCTCAGTCTAAAAACAACATACAATATATTATTTTACACACGGGTAATAAATCCAGTTAGCTTAAATGAACACATGAAATGTTCTAAATGGAATTTTGGTAAAATCTGAAGACATCTTTGATTTAAAATTTTCAAATTATTATAGAAGTGATGGGTCTGTCTAACCAGTCTAGTTCCTCCACCATTTCATTTCTTCCTTTTTCTCTCCATTTCCACTTTTTCTCCATCAAGAAATCATTGCACCCATAACTGAAAATTAATACTATCTTCATCCAAGAAGCACAGCTAGACAAAGTAATTTACTACCCCTTATGATCTTTTACCAGCACCACTGGTGTGCGTTCTCTGACATTAAGAGCTTTACTGGACCTTCTACTATGCTTTCATTACAAACAGTTAAACATTTTAAAGGTCTAGTCACTATAGAGAAACCAAAATGATCAACAGAGGAAAGGAGGGCTCTCTCTCTTTCTACATTAAATGGCCAAATGTTTGTGGGCACCTTGCCATCACACCTACCTATGTGACCAAAAGTATGTAGATACACCTCCAAAGTATTGAGTTCAAGTTCTTCCAGTAAGGTAAACTAGTAAGACATGCTATATTATACAGAGACAATTTAGAAACTTACAACCAGGGCAACAGTTTGGAGAAGGCCCTTTTCTGTCCTAGCAGCATGAAACCAAGTTCATAAATACATGGGTTGACAAATGTGGTGTGGAGCAACCCTAGTGGTCTGCACAGAGCCATAACCTTAACCCAATTGAAAACTTTTGGGATGAATTGAAATACAAATTGTAAACCAAGCCTTCTCATCCAAATACCTTTTTGCAAAGGTAAAGGGAAGTGGGGTAACTCCTTATGCTCATCATATTAGAACAGGACAGCCTGTTTTCAGTTTCTCATCTCATAGTAGCTGTAATTGTGGGACTTTAGCAAAAGGTCCCTGTTAAACACCCTTTATGCAAATTTTGATAGGAAATTTGAAATAGCATGGCATGAAACACAGTGATATCCAGATGCTTGGTGCAGTTGGACCAATTAAATGTGATTAATAATTGGCTGGCAAAAGCTACCACTCTGTGTTCTTTGTTGTTTGCCTTATTAATTAAAGGCCGTTAGGTATGTTTTCTTTGATAAACTAAAATTTATGCTTCATCTCTTTCTGAACGCAAAAAAATAAAGCCAAAGCATATTAACTAATTTCATAGTGACACACACACGATGGTTAATTATTAATGATATCTTCACAAACCTTTTCTGCGTGGAACTGTAGCCACTTCGTTGTTGTCAGTGTCATTGCATCGAGAGGTCACCTCAGCATCTTGTAATGAAATGGAACCTTGGTAAATGAGGGGCTTCATCAAATACTGCACTGCAAACATTAAAAGCAATAAAATGATAGTTCTTGGGTTCTGTAATCATTCTAACAGTTTATAAGTTGTAAAATGAATCAAAAAGAATGGGTCGACAGTGGTTACATAATCATCTTGTTCTCCAAGACATGGTTCCTCCCTTCCATTATAGTCACTCATTATAGAACAGTAGTCACAGTTACATATGTGATTTACCTCTACAAAATTAACATAATAAGACTTATCCCTGAAAATTCTTACAACTAGCACATACTAGCAATTTATTTTCTGGTTTTCTAGTTTTACATTTTTAAAGAGAAAAATTGTGTAGTCCTGTCATAAAACTGAAACTTGCTACTTCAAATGTAAATGAGAAATAACAGAACGCTATCTTGTTGCTGTTAGGATCGTAATTAATTATACATAATGTTGGTAATAAATCACACGGTAAAACATTTATTAATTATGCACACCTTTTCCAGGCAGGAATGTTTGAGCAGTGGACACCACTGTGTAAAAGTCTGTATGATCTCTGCGGGGTGCACTGCCAAACAAGCTGTCAAGGAAAACCAATTAAAATAGAGACATGAGAGATGTAGGTTTCCTTTTAAGCGCTCGGAATTTACTACCTACTACAACCTTTATATAAACAAACTGATGGGTAAAGCAAAATATAGATATTTCTGATTCTTTTTATTTCTCTCTTAAAGTTCTGAGGTGCGGGGCATGATGATACATTTAAAACACACTATATTACCAAAAGTATTGGGGCACCTGCCTTTACACGCACATGAACTTTAATGGCATCCTAGTCTTAGTCCGTAGGATTCAATATTGATTTGGCCCACCCTTTGCAGCTATAACATTTTCAGCTCTTCTGGGAAGGCTGTCCACAAGGTTTAGGAGTGTGTCTATGGGAAAGTTTGATGATTCTTTCAGAAGCACATTTGTGAGGTCAGGCACTGATGTTGGACGAGAAGGCCTGCCTCACAGTCTCTGCTCTAATTTATCCCAAAGGTGTTCTATCGGGTTGAGGTCAGGACTCTGTGCAGGCCAGTCAAGTTCCTCCACACCAAACTTGCTCATCCATGTCTTTATGGACTTTGCTTTGTGCATTGGTCCAAATCATTTGGTGGGGGGGGTTATGTTGTGGGGTTGTTTTTCAGGGGTTGGGCTTGGACCCTTAGTTCCAGTGAAGGAAACTCTTATGCCGCGTACACACGAGCGGACTTTATGGCGGACTTTGCCCGGCGGACTTTTCGTCGGACTTTGTTGGCTCCTTGCGCCGGACTTAAAAACGGACGCTGGTTTTGAACGCGGTGACGTATAGCACGTACGACGGGACTAGAAAAAGGAAGTCCAAGCCCCACTCCGGCACCCTTTGGGCTCCTTCTGCTAATCTCGTGTTTATCTCGTGTTAGTAGAAGTTTGGTTAGAGACGATTCGCGCTTTTCACACTTCAGCTTATTTCGTTCGTTTTCTGCGGTTCAGTTTGTGCTTGTGAGGTTTGTATCTGCTTTTCAGTGCGTGTTGGTCCGTTCGTAACCTGCCTTGCAGGCCGTTCTGCTCCGCTCGTTCCTGATTTTCAGGTCGTTCTTCATAGGCCTTGCTGTTCTTCAGTGCGTTTGTTATAAGTTTGTTTGTTTGAGCAGCCGACCGTTTTGAAGCCATGTCGAGTGGACGTTCTCGTTCTCGAGTTCGTGCTGTGTGGGGACTTGGTGTTGGGGTTAATACTTTGACCCGAGTCCAGTCCATGAACAGGGTGAGGAGGAGTTCATGGACCAAGAATTGGTTGCGCCAGCGTGACCAGTTCTGTCATATGCCTTTGCTCCGTGAGCTCCGTGAGAATAATCCTGATGATTTCAGGAATTTTCTCAGGATGACGGACCCCGTCTTTGAGCGTCTGCTGGCTATGCTGACCCCCTATATCAGCAGGCAGGATACCTGCATGAGGCAAGCCATCAGTGCGGAGCAGAGGCTAGTTGCCACGTTACGTTACTTGGCGACAGGGAGAAGTCTTCAGGACTTAAAGTTCTCGACAGGCATCTCCCCCCAGGCTCTGGGGATCATAATCCCAGAGACCTGTTCTGCTATTATTCAGGTCCTGCAGAAGGAATATATGAAGGTAAGTTTTATCCTTTAACATTACATGATATGTATTAACTGTTTTTTGATGTATTGTAGAACTGTCCTCTTTACCTAATTGCCATGCTTTCAATCTGCTGTGAATGTCCCCTTTATCTTCGTGCATGCCTATTTTAATCATTTATTGCCCTACATGCATAATTTCTTCCATTAACCTCCCCACCATGCAATGCTGGGTCCATTTTTATCTCTAGCCTATAGTCCATTGAACAATGTATATTGTCTGCTCCATTGTCTTGTTTGTCCCTCCCCCACCCCACAAATGTTTGAGCCAGTCAGGTGTGTTTGTTAACCTAATTAGAACCCCTCCCCCACCCCACAAATGTTTCAGCCAGTCAGGTGTGTTTGTTAACCTAATTAGAACCCCTCCCCCACCCCACAAATGTTTCAGCCAGTCAGGTGTGTTTGTTAACCTAATTAGAACCCCTCCCCCACCCCACAAATGTTTCAGCCAGTCAGGTGTGTTTGTTAACCTAATTAGAACCCCTCCCCCACCCCACAAATGTTTCAGCCAGTCAAGTGTGTTTGTTAACCTAATTAGAACCCCTCCCCCACCCCACAAATGTTTGAGCCAGTCAGGTGTGTTTGTTAACCTAATTAGAACCCCTCCCCCACCCCACAAATGTTTCAGCCAGTCAGGTGTGTTTGTTAACCTAATTAGAACCCCTCCCCCACCCCACAAATGTTTCAGCCAGTCAGGTGTGTTTGTTAACCTAATTAGAACCCCTCCCCCACCCCACAAATGTTTGAGCCAGTCAGGTGTGTTTGTTAACCTAATTAGAACCCCTCCCCCACCCCACAAATGTTTCAGCCAGTCAGGTGTGTTTGTTAACCTAATTAGAACCCCTCCCCCCACATTCAAATGTATCAATGGGCCATCATAGGGGGTGAGTAATCTTATAAGTGTGCCTTATGTTTTTCAACATTTCAATTACAAACACACATATTCATAATATTTGACTGCTGTTGTTTACTAATGTTTTGGTGTAATCTGATATACAATTTTTTTATTAAAGTCCTTATCTTATTTTTTTTGCACTCCACAGTTTCCTACAAGTCCACAGTAATGGCAGACTGTGGCCTCCCAGTTCGCTGACCGTTGGGACTTTCCCAACTGTGTAGGGGCGATTGACGGGAAGCACGTCCGGATTGTGCCACCACCGCATTCGGGGTCTTATTTCTTTAACTACAAGGGGTTCCATAGTGTAGTTTTGATGGCGGTGGTCTCGGCACATTTGGAGTTTATGTTTGTGGATGTGGGTAAGAGCGGCCGGATGTCTGATGGAGGAGTCTTTGCACAGACCGAGCTGTGCCATCGTCTCCAGACCGGTGGCCTGGAATTGCCACCTGATGACGATAATGTGGATGGACTCCCCTCAGTTTTTATTGCTGATGAAGCATTTGCTCTCTGTGAGAACTTGATGAGGCCGTTCCCCCAAAGGACACTCACCCCTGAGAGGAGGGTATTTAATTATCGGCTGGCCAGAGCAAGAAGGGTTGTGGAGAATGCCTTTGGTATTCTGGCCAGCCGGTTCCGTATCTTCCTTACGGCTATTAATTTGGCGGACTATAAAATCAACCACGTCATCCTTGCTTGCTGCATCTTGCATAACTTTTTAAGGAGACATTCAGCTACATATCTATCCTCTGTTGGGCCTGAGGCCAGACTGGAAGAGGCTAGCACTTTCACAGGCCTAGAAATTGGCCGTATTGGCTTGGCCCCCCGAACCGCACGTCAAGTGCGTGACCGTTATGTGAATTATTTTAATGGTCGGGGGGCCATTGCTATTCAGCAACAGCTGTAAGTTTGTTTCAAAAATAAAAAAGAAAATTGGTTTATCTAAATATCTTGTTTTTATTGTTGTTTACCTTTAAGTTATGTCTGTCTCCTAGTGCACTTGTAGTAGTGTCAAGTGCATTTAGCTTTAGTTAATCAGGCCCACAAAAACAAACCCCAAATTTTGACTTCAAGAAACAGCCACACACATTGTATAGGGTAAAAAATTTTACTTGGTGCACATTGAAAGGTGCATTTTTTATCATATTTTTTATTATTTTTTGTTCTTTTTATTTTTTTAGAAAATATTTTACGTTGTGTAAAAAAATAATCTTTTACTAAATTATTCAAGCCATTTTTTCACAAATATATAGACCTTTATCTAAAAAGATTTACATACACAACAGTGTTTTTATAAACAAAACTTACAATAAATTAACTTACAAAGTTCAATATTTCGAGAACGGTGCATGTAATGTCACCCTTGCAGAAATTGGTCATTTATAAGATGCTCAAAATTGAGCTTTACTAAAGGGTCAAGTCAACATGTGCTATCTCCTATCATGGGAGAGCAATGTACGTGTTTTGTGTGTGCAATCCCATTTTTGGTTCCTCTCACCACCCAAGATTTTTCAGGATGAAGGGTTTGCAAACACAAAACAAGTACATTGCTAACCCATGATGGAAGATAGCACATGATGACACACCATGTGCATCACACAATGTAAATTTGGGTATACCCCAAAAATTGAAAAAACAATCTTTAAAACAAAATAACTTCCCAAGGAAATGAAGAACATGATTGATGTTTTTAGGCCAAACGTGATTATATTCTGCCCAAAACATCAATCATGTTCTTCATTTCCTGTTGCATGGAGTCCAGGCGAAGTTTCATGCTGTGAATTTGGTCACGCATTTTATCCATGTGGCCATTCCACAGCATTATCTGGCCAATTAGTCTTTGCGCACTGTCTGTGGTGAAGTGCTCTGCCGCTTGGCCTTCCACAACCAGAAACTCACCTAAAACGAGTGAATAAAAACAAGGTTTACAATATGCATGCCAAAATACAGTAACTCAAGCTGGGGTGTCAGTCACTCACTTGGTGGGCTTGAAACCTCGCACACTTCCTCCACCTCTCCTTCCTCAAGGTCGTCGGGTGGGCGTGGTCTTGGGCTGGGGCTTGGGGTATCTTCGGCCTCAGGCTGGTGACTTGGGGGGGTCCTGAGATCCTTGGACTGTTGTCTGAGTCTTTTCTCCCCTATGAGATTTGAAAAAAAGGTATAGTTAAAACACACTGATCTTTTAGGTTTTAATAAATAAAGTAAAACGTTGGTTATGATTTTTTGCCAATTTTGCATCATAATAAATGTTGAAGACAGGATGAACATTATCTCTGAACAACAATTATAAAGAATGCTTATTTTCGGGCAACTTTCACAGATGCTGACACCTCAATGATCTCCTATGTGTATTACCCCTCAAAAATTTATTTATGGTCACATAGTACACTAGAAAATGTATTTCCTTTGCAAAATGCGTGGGAATGCTGAATAGCTAAATTGCTAAAATGACCGCCATCAAAACTGCCCCATCATATTCCTCTATTATAAATCAGTACATGGTGTGTCTGTCCCCTCCCCCCGGGCTCTGTAATCAGAGCTGAGATGCTCCAGCCACCTCCCCCCTGTGTATAACAGAAGCTTTGGTAACCATGGCAACAAAACAAACACAGTACACTCTGATTAATGTCTAAAATTTCACGAAATGACCTCTAAACAAAAAGCTTTTTCTCCAAAAATTAAAAAAATATTAAACTGAAAGGATATAGCCAAATAGCTGAATATTTAGTGAACATTGTAAAGTTTGTTTGGTGTCTCTAGGTGAAAGTATGAAGGAGCTGAAACTTTTGGGAGCGGAAGAAGAATTTAAGGATTTCAAGCATGCTCCCATTGAATTCAATGTTTAAAAAAGTGAAAAAAACCTTAATATTTAAAAAAGTATAAATGGTAGTAAAAAAGTTGAAAAAGACCACACATCAGCTAAAAAAGACGAACATTTTAATAGTTGAATGGTTTTAATAGCTGAAAGTATGCAGAAGTTACGCAGAGCCAAAAAACGTACGGAATAAAATTAAAAGTAAATTGAAAAATAAATAAAATCGAAGAACAATAGTGGGACTGCTAAATCATTCCCACTAACTATAGTGCTCGTGAGTCCAGATGTGGAAACAGCTGCTGTGTCCTGTCCCTACATTACACTGAATCATTTTTGATGAAGCATTATATTTTCAAACACATCTACACCACATCAACTCATTGTGGGAATTCGACAAATTATCAAGCCATAAATGTATGTCCAACCCTGTCCCATCGTATTTGGCGAAAAAATTACGTCACTTTATAAAGTATCATATCTATTCCAAAGAACGGTATTTACGAACGATGCAGAAAAACCGCCAAAAATAAGGATCAGCATGCAAGTTCTGTATCTCAATAGTAAAACACAAGTACTTACTTTTTTTCAGCAGCTTCTTTATTCGCCAATATTGTTCTGGCTCCCGACTTTTGATGTCAGACCACCGCTTCCGCAATTGTTCTTTCGAACGTTTTGTACCAAATTTCTCTTCAAGAGCGGTGACAACTGAGGACATTATTTTGTCCTTCCTCATATTGGGTCGTGTGTACGGTCCTTTTTTGCCATCGTAGTCCTCCCTTCTCAATATGGACACCGTCTCCACCATCTCTCCAAAAGCCATGTTGGTGGCCTTATATCTCCTCCGGGATGTGGATGTTTGGGGCTCCGGGCTTTCCTCCGCGCTACTTCCACTTAATCGCTCCGCCATCTTTTGCTATCTACTCCCACTGCGCAAAGAAGAGTGAAGGGGCGGGGCCAAATCGTACTTACGAACGTCAGGGGCGGGTGACGCAGGCGGAGCATGACACATGCGCAGTGTATATAAAGCTAGTACGATGGCCTACGTATGTCCGTGCGGAAGTAGCGAGCGGCACAAACGAAGGTAAGATTAAAGAGTGTGTGTGTGTGTGTGTGTGTGTTTGTGTGTGTCCCCGTGTGTGTCCCCTAGATTACAACACAAACTAATCCTGAGATTTGGGACTGACATTTAAGTTTTGATCTTGTGTCTTGTCTTGCAGAAAAAATGAATCCCTTTAAAGAGGAAGATTTTTTGTCACATTTCATTGATCTCTATGAGGAGAAGAAAAACCTCTGGGAGGTCAAACACCCCCTATATTATAATCGTGATGTTAGGAAGGCAACACTGGGCACACTTTTAGAGTTTGTGAAGACTCGACTCCCCCAGGCAGACCTCAAGTTTGTGGACAGGAAAATAGGTATCTTGCGTAACATGTATAAGCGGGAACACAGAAAAATCCAGGAGTCGCTCAGATCCGGGGCAGCAGCTGACCAAGTTTATGTACCCAAGTTGTGGTATTACCACAAACTGCGATTCCTGGATGAGCAGACCGAAGCCAGGCAATCACTTTCCACCCTTCCCCCCACCCTTCCCCCCACCCTTCCCTCCAGCCTTCCCTCCAGCCTTCCATCCACCTCCACCCCAGATGAGGAGTCCCAGGATGCACTGGGCCTTTTCACCATTGATGAAGTGGATGCGCCCAGCTTCAGCCAGGTATACATTTTTTTTAGATTTGGGGATTGTGTAAATGTTATTAATGATGTTAAGGTGTTAATTTTGAAAGTGCTTCATAAAAAATCACTTCTGCACAAAGAGTAATATGTAGACATATCACTAGACAGTAGTGGCCAAATATATACGTAACTTCAGATCTTGTTGATCATCTGAAATAATGGTGTGGTCAAATAGATAGCCTTTACTATTTTGTGTAATTATATTTGAAAGTTAGGAGCTGAAAATTGTGTGTGATTGCATAACAGAAAATTACAACTATGTCCCTTTTTTTACACAGGATGACCTCAGCCAGGAGGAGGCCTTGCCCAGTGGGAGAGAGGAGGAGGCCTTGCCCAGTGGGAGAGAGGAGGAGGCTGTGGCTGGGCCAAGTAGAAGCCGCACGGAGTGCCAGGTGCCTCCCCTCCGCATTCTCCACAAAAGGCCTAGGAGAATGACTGCAACAGAGCAGGAATCCCTAGACCTCATACGGGAAGCAAGCCTGATCCTGAGCAAACCTCCCAATGCAGAGGAGGCGTATGGCACCTATATAGCCAGCAGATTACTGGAGTTGGAAAAGGGCCAACGCCTCCTCTGTGAGGGTCTAATTTTCCAGGCTTACCAGAAGGGCTTGAGAGGGGAGCTTACTACTACAACCTATCTAGCAGATGAAGCCAATCCTCCTCCTCCTCCTCCTCCTCCTCCTGCCCCAAGTACACCACCAGAGGCACAACCTCCGAGGAAGGCTGCAGAGAAGCGTGGAGGGAAGGCTGCAGAGAAGCGTGGAGGGAAGGCTCCACGGAAGAGTCGAAAGTGATTGCCTGGTTTCTGTCTTGTCTGACTGTGCTCCCTGTGCTCCCTATAGTCGCAAGATACCTATTTTCTTGTCCTCAAACTTGATGTGTGTCCTGGGGGACGAAAGGCTTCCCAGATTCTAAAAGTGTGTCCAGTGTTGCCTTCCTAATTTTTTTGTGAATAAAATAAATACATTTTGGTTTACCTTACATTCTTGCCTATGTCTTTTGATTAAAAAACGCCATTTTGTTTGGGAGTCGGCAGGTACAGGTCGAAAAGACTATGGGGTTGATTTGAGAAAAGCAAATAGTCTGTGCACTTTGCAGAGGGCAGTTGCCCTCTGCAAGTGCAATTGCTCCAGAGCATCAGAAATTATTTAAAAGCTTGACTTTGCAAAGAGTACCCAATCCTGTGCAAGTAAAAGAAAAAAAAAAACATTTTTGCTTGCACATGATTGGATGATGGAAGTCAGCAGAGCTGCTTCACATTTAATAAAGCTTGGGAGCAACTGCTCTTGCAGAGGGCAAATGCAATTTCCAAAATGCACAGGCTTTTTACCTTTAGGAAATCAACCCCTATGTGTGTTTTTGACAAATAAAAACAATTAATTTTTATTTGACATGATTTTCGGAATAAATCAGCAGAGCTTCCCCGAATTTAAGCTCTTCCCCTCAGTTTTTCTGCGACTGCACTTCCAACAAGTGCACTTGGTGTGCAATTTCTCAAGTGAACGTTTCACTTGATATTCTTAAATGATTTAAGCCTTTTGTCAAAAACAAGCTCGGGGGAAGCTCTGCTGATTTATTCCGAAAATCATGTCAAATAAAAATTAATTGTTTTTGTTTGGGCTTCCTTGCATGTGCCCCTCGGATCCACAGCGAACACACTTCAAAATGCTCTTTATGTGGAAATATATGTATAATTAGCACTTGGAGTGAAAAATGATTTTGCCTTTGTTAAATACACCCCCCTATGTCTAATGAACAAGGGACAACAACCTCATTAAGGTTCTTTAAAACAACACAAAATATGAATGTTAATTGTGGTAACTTGAAAATACACACAAAAAATGTGGTTAGCATTTAACACACATTGTAAAATAGCTAAAGTGTTGAAATAAAAAAAAACAAAAAAAACAAAATCTATTTTAAAATTTTAAAAGTTATGGAGATCTGGCTGTTACAAAATATTATATTAGTCATGGCAGGAGGATAAATCATGAAGAAAGAAGTTTGTGAGAACTCTGTGTGAATATAAAGCAGAAAAACAACTTCATTCCTCTCGCATTATCAATCCTAAAATAAGGCTGTATTAAAAGACCACAGAAGAGGAATGTGCTAGCTTCAAGACGAAGGCTAGTTTTACCAGACCGAGCGCTTCCGTCTTGTAATTGCTTCAGAGCATGCGTCAGTTTGAGTTCGTCGGACTAGCACACAGGCGATCGGTTTGTCCGCTAGAAAGAAGAGTCCGTCGGATAAATTTTAAACAAGTTTCAAATCTAATTCCGTCCAACTTTTGAGAAAACAAAGTCCGCTGGAGCCCACACACATCGAATTGTCAGACGAAATCCAGTCCGCCGGGCAAAGTCCGCCGTAAAGTCCGCTCGTGTGTACGCGGCATTAAGGCGTCATTCTACCAAGACATTTTGGACAATTTCATGCTCCTAACTTTGTGGGAACAGTTTTGGGATGGCCCCTTCCTGTTCCAACATGACTGCGCACCAGTGCACAAAGCAAGGTCCGACATGGATGAGTGGATGATATCTCCCCACCCCGTTAGCTGTTCACACAGCTCAGATCCCTGCAAGCAAACCTGCAGCACATAACAAATTGACAATTTAAATATGCACAAAGAGGAGGATAGGATATACCTTGAAACTTACAGCCTATATTACAAATAAGTTTAAGTTTTGGTTCAACAAACGGTTTCTGTATCTAGACGATCACAGTCTAATTATACCCGAGACACTCACTGGTTGAAACACTGCACCTATCTAGCATGGCCTGATAAGGCATTACTTCGCATCACTCTCTGTTGGATAGATGTTTTACCCTAAACAAATCAATTACTGAAGCAAATCTCTATTGCTCTATTGACTTGTGCACATCTCACAGTATAATATGTCTTGTAAGCCCATACGTCTTTCACAGGTCGAGAACTGGGTAGGTAACCACTCTTGATTACACCATTCAATGTATTAGTAATATAAGTGTTATTGCTCAGCCCCCTACAATAAGACATTACCCTTATTGTAGGGGGCTGAGCATAAGTAAATATGGTCTACTTTCTACACTACCACATGAAGGTTGGATACAGCAATGCTAAAATATATCCAACACACACACCAGTAGAACTTCCTCCTAACTAGTAAAATGACACCCATACCCCCTGTACACCATGCTCACGCTATACTTAGATCCAAACACCACAAACATCTGTGATGTCTCTCCACCTCATTCACCAAATGAATACCCCCATATACGCTTCTGCCTCTTCACCTCTTGGGCTCCCGTATACACTTCTGCTCATAGAGACCAAGAGAGTAACGATGCTTAATGACACTCAAACTCACCGAACACTAACTGAAGTCATCTTCTCCAGTCCTACCATACCCTACAACAGCGCAGTCTGTATATCTGTGCTGACCCAATCTGACTCTCCTCCTCTTTTAAAGCAGGTTAGCTGTTCTTTCTTAGCCATTGGAACACCTTCCTAACCGCTGACACTTATGCCGCGTACACACGGTCGGACTTTTCGTCTACAAAAGTCCAACGGACGCTGACGGACTAAAGCTGGCTGGTAATCCGATCGTGTGTGGGCTTTTCCGGACTTTCAACTGACTTTTTTTAGCCTCAAATCCGACGTACTTTAGATTTGAAACATGCTTCAAATCTTTCCGACGGACTCGAGTCCGGTCGAAAAATCCGCTCGTCTGTATGCTAGTCCGACGGACAAAAACCCACGCTAGGGCAGCTATTGGCTACTGGCTATGAACTTCCTTATTTTAGTCCGGTGTACGTCATCACGTAAGAATTCGACTGACTTTTGTGTGATCGTGTGTGATCTTGTGTAGGCAAGTCTGTTCCTTAGAAAGTCCGCCGCAAGTCCGTCGAAAGTCCGCCAAAAGTCCGTCGAAAGTCTGTCGGACAGGCTGTCGGACTTTTGTAGCTGAAAAGTCCGACCGTGTGTACGCGGCATTACCCTCTTCCAATTAGAACCCACCCCCCCCCCATATCTCTCAACCCACCCCCCCTCCCCCTACTCCCATCCACATAATCAGTTCCAATCTCTCAACCGAACGGGACATTCACACCTTCTAGTACTAAAAACTATAACCATACAACACTCAAAAATGCCCACTCCAAACCTAAACTCCACATGGGCAAAAATTGAAATACTATCCCTTAACGTAAAAGGACTTAACCTACCAGAAAAAAGATCACGACTATTACTATATATGCGGAAGATCAAAGCAGACATAATCCTCCCCCAAGAATCACGCTTCAAAACTAACCAGATCCCTACGCTATTAAACAAAGACTATCCAAAATCTTATCACGCAACCAATCCACTAATATCCACCACCATCCTAATATCTAAACACTTACCCATAGAAAAACCTGACTCACTACTAGACAATGAAGGCCGTTACGCATTTGTCAAGGGCTCATTCTGGGAAAAACCAATAACAGTAGCAAACATATACAGCCCAAACTCAGGTCAAGTTAGTTTTTTCCGCGACATAACAATGACTTTATCATCCTTCCAGTCCTGCATCCTTCTACTTGGAGGTGATTTCAATGTCGCCTTAAACCCACTTGAAGACACATCCTCAGGAGGACATCTTCCCTCCCATACAAAGCCCTCAAACAGATTAAGACTCAGATACAGGACTTACTCTTACATGACTCTTTGCGTAAGCTACATCTTGGAGTAAGAGACTATACCTTTTATTCTCCACCCTACAACCGTTACTCCAGAATAGATTACCTTCTCCTCACACAAAAAGACCTCCCTTTGTTATCTGAAGCAACGATCAAACCCATGCTTCTATCAAGCCATCACCCTATCACCGCGACCTTATCATTCCCAGATCACTTGCATTTCTCCAAAACTTGGAAATTGGATGCATCACTACTCACAGACCCAGCACACACTCTCACACTCAACAAAAACATTAAGGACTTCTTCTAAATCAATAATACCCCCGACACAACCCAAGTGACCCAATGGGAAATGCATTAGTGCGTTATTAGGGGAGCACTTATTAAAATGGCAGCAACTCACAAACGCGCCAAACAAGAGTCTATTAATGCCCTATTAAGACATATACAAAACCTAGAACGGACCCACAAACTTACCACAGCACAAAATACCCAAAAAGAATTAGAACAAGCTAGAGAGCGTTTAAAGGAAGAACTCGGGAAGAAAATCAGGAAAAATTTTACACTCTCCCAAAAGCTCTTTTATGAGCATAGCAATAAGAGTGGAAAGCTCTTAGCCAGAGCCCTGCAAGCTAAAAAGGCAAGTACCACTATCCGCACCATATGTACGTCCTCAGGGAAAAAAGGCTCTCTAATAGCGATGAAATTGCAAACCATTTTGCTAATTACTACACTGAATTATACAACCTCCCTCGAGAACAAAAAACACAAGCGGAAAACAGATCACGCAAATCCATCATCACAGAATTCCTTACACAATATAGCCTGAGACCAATAGCCCTGGAACAAGTTAAAAATATAGATGGCCCCTTAACGTATGAGGGATTCCACGCAGCTATTAAATAAATGAAACTAGGCAAAAGCCCAGGCCCTGACAGATTCAGCATGACCCATTACAAAACTTTTTAAAAATTTCTATCTGCCCCCTTCCTAAGAGCATTCAACCAACTATCACAACCAAATACAACATCCAACAACCTATTGGAAGCACATATATGTGTTATCCCAAAACCTGGAAAAGACCACAAAATAGCCTCAAATTATCGCCCCATTTCACATTTGAACACTGACTTACTGTATACTGCCCTTACTCGCAAACTTACTTTCCAGAGATCAAGTAGGATTTATCCCAGGCAGAGAAGCCAGGGATAACACACTTAAAGCTCTGAACATACACCACTGGCTCACCAAATCCAATACTCCCGGTTTCCTCTTATCATTAGACGCAGAGAAGGCATTTCACAGATTGGCGTGGGACTACCTAGAAGCTGTGCTACGAAATCTAGGCTTCGGTGAGCGCCTGATAGGCTTTATAATGTCTCTATACACAAACCCCAAGGCGAAAATACGCATAAATGGGCTACTGTCAAACGCCTTCCCTATCAAAAATGGTACACGCCAAGGATGTCCCCTATCCCCCGTATTGTTTGTTCTCACTCTCGAACCCTTCCTACATAAGATACGTGAAAATATAGATATCCCCTGCAAACTAAAAGCATAATGGGCTAGTATGCATTGCATACTAGCCCATTATGTGGCACCTACCGGCAAATGAAGCCCGCATTGTCCCCGCTGGTGGCCACATCCATCTTGCCCCTCTTGCTTCTGGGGCCCTGGACTCCGGCTCTGTGACTGGCCGGAGTCGCGTGATGTCACTCCCGTGCTTGCACATGTGAACCGTCAGTCACGGCACTTGCTAGTCAGGAAACGGCATGAAGGGCCATTTCTTCACAGCGCATGCGCCGATGACGTTGGCGCAACTGTGCAGGTTTAGGAGATATTTACAGTACCTACAGGTAAGCCTTATTTTAGGCTTATCTGTAGGTACAAGTGGTGTAACTAGGTTTACAACCACTTTAATTCTGCACTTAGTTTGGTGCCCCCCCCAGTGTGTTCTCTTGATCCTGCAGGTGTATCCATCCACCCAGTACTCATATCTTGGTCTGAGGTTCCCTGTTTTTGAAAAACTGTCCATTGGAAGCCCTTACTACTGTATGTGATTAGTCTGATTTTAACTGTCACAATGTGAGTTGCCAATTGTCTTTTCACTACTATAAATCTGTTAATATACTACACTCAGATTGTTTTTCTTATCTGTTTGCCTAGAGATACTTCAGACTCTTCAGAGGGGCTGCATCTGGTATATTGAGATCAGCAGATAGTTACCCCTGAATACCCTGACTCTATGAGCTTTGTGCTGTTCTGCATAGACATTTATATACACACACAACACTTATTGTGCCATATATCCCATTACTACTGCATACACATGTTGCATAGATGTGACATGCTGCACTCCTATCATCTGTATGCTGTGAGGAAACCAGTATTAATATTTTGCAAAGGGTGTTATCAGGTGGGTTAATTAGACCTGGTCACCACTAGCAGAAATGCCCACACTGAAGGTATACTACATGCTGCTGTCTATAGGACATGCTGAAGTGATGCTGGACATCATCCAACCCAGAAGAGGGGTGTAAGCCCACTGTGCATGAACCTACTTCTCACTGTGGAATCAGTGGCAAAAGGGTGCAGAGGGTAAACATTTAAAGAGGAACTTCAGTGTCATTTGCCCCCCCAAGGCGCCTCCATTATGGCGCATGCGCAGATGCACCAAGGGGCTCTGCCCAGCAGTCGTATGCTGGCGGAGCCCTCTACACTTCTGCATACACATAGGAAATTTCCCTCACTAGGTGCAAAAACTGCACATGTTTTGGGTCTCCCATAATACCCATCTTAGGTATGCATGGAGAATGAATGAATGAATGGGGGGAACCTGTGCATAGGCAGATGTGCTGCAGTACTGCCTAGGTGATAAATGAGAAAGTGTTGCTTTGCATCACAATTATTTTTTTTTTATTAAAAAATGATGTCCAACTACGGGGGGGGGGGGGGGGGGCAGGGCAAGATTAAAGGATTTGTTAAACCACATGTGCAAATCACTGCCAGTCCCTCTGTTAGAGTCTGGAATAGCACACTCTAGAAGTCTTTTATAAAAATGAGCGTTGTAAATACCCATTCAGGGTGATCTTCAAGCCGGTCACGTGACCGCTGTATACATCCAATATATGGCTTCTGCAGGAGGGGTAGAGCTCTCCCTCTGACATCAGCTGGGGAGATCACATGGCTGCTCAGCCCCTCCTGCAGTAGCCCTGAAAACCGGCCAAGAGTCACGTGACCGGCCTGAAGATCGCGCTAAAAATGTATTTACAACGCTCGTTTTTATATTATACTTATACAGTGTGCAATGCCTAACTATATTAGAGGGGCTGGCAGTGACATTTTGTAAACTTTGATTTGTACTAATAGCAGTGGGAATGGGGGCGGGGGGCAGAGACAGAGACACAGAGCTGACAGGCAGCGAGGTGAGGGCGAGGAGGAAAGAGGAGAATTGAGAATAAGGCTGCGGATGATGGAGGAATGTACGCTGACCACGGTGGTCAGGGCTCAGCAGCCCTGATTTTCGTGGTCAGTACAGAGAGGGGGATACAGGAAGTGGCAGGGTCAGCCAGGTTTTTTACAGTTTAGAGAGGGGCAAATTACACAGCACAAACACTGTGTTGTTTAATCTGCTTTAAGGGACCAGGATCTGTAATTTCTTTTGGGTTAACAAACATTTTAAGTTTAAGATCAGGGTCCGCTTTAACTAAAAGTTGCTATCAGGGATTATATAATGTATATACTCTTCAAATTCATTCATATTCTGCTCCTTCATCCATATCTGTTTACTTTAGCACAGTTCATTGCATATTGGTAATAGCATGAGCTGTGTATGCCTGCAATGCATCAAGTGTTAGACTGGGGGCCATTAAAAACCTGTTCTTTCTTTTAAATTAAATGTATGGGCATTGGCAGACATAGATTTCTGAATAACCAGCTATCATGCAACCTAATGCTGATGGAATGAGAATTCCCCATTTCAAACAGTTTTTGATTTTTAGCAATTTAATACAAAGCTCTTATGCAATTCTGTAAATATATATATATATCCTAATCACCAGAGTTTCTTAATGTGGTATATTTTATTCTTTTTAGTGGCACATTTTGCCTGCAGTGCAGTTTCATGGCTTTCGCATAGAAGAAATGTATAGAAGCCATAAAAAACCTTGTGATTTAATTTCTTACTTTATGAATATTTTATTCTAAATGGGGAGTTTGCATAATGTGCTCGCAGAGCTCCTTATTAGTTCATATTTTATATTTATTTCTCACACACGGTGGGAATACTGCAAAGTGTTCGTGAATTGTAGGAAGTTGCCGGTACTGTTCATACAATCTGGTACTGAAGACTGCAGGGATTGGTGGGGAGAAATAAAACAAATATCTTCCACTAATTGCTGGCAAATGATGGACTAGTAAATGTGAATTATGTAAAAGAGCTTATAAAAGAAAATTTAAGGCAACAATTCCAGCCTTTCATTGAACTTCTAATGCCGCGTACACACGGGCGGACTTTTTGACCGGACTGGTCCGACGGACGTTCCGACGGACTTTTGACGGACTTCAGACGGACTTTTGAACAAAGGGACTTGCCTACACACGATCACACCAAAGTCTGACGGATTCGAACGTAATGACGTACGACTGGACTAAAATAAGGAAGTTGATAGCCAGTAGCCAATAGCTGCCCTAGCGTGGGTTTTCGTCCGTCGGACTAGCATACAGACGAGAAGATTTTTCAACCGGACTCGAGTCCGTCGGAAAGATTTGAAGCATGTTTCAAATCTAAAGTCCGTCAGATTTTCGACATGAAAAGTCTGCTGAAGGTCCGATGAAGTCCACACACGATCGAATTGTCCGCCGGACTCGGTTCGTCGGACCAGTCCAGTTGAAAAGTCTGCTCGTGTGTACGCGGCATAATGCTACATTGCTAAAGCTGCTCCTGTCATATAATTCTATGATTTATAACCTGCTACTTCCAATCTACAGTCATGGCCAAAAATATTGGCACCCCTGTATTTCTGTCAGATAATGCACCCCATTCACACAGAAAATTGTTGCAATTACAAACATTTAGGCATTCTCATGTTTATTTCTTTTGTTTGCATTAGTATGACACAAAAAAGTGGAGAAACAAAAAGCCAAATCTGACACATTCCACGCAAAACGCCAAAAGTGGACTGGACAAAATTATCGGCACCTTGTCAAAATTGTAAGAAATAATTGCATTCCAAGTTTGTGATGCTCCTGTAAGTTGTAATTAAACTCACCTGTATCAATTAACAGGTGCTAACAAAATAACGGCAACCAGTTAAATGGTGAAAAATTGACTCAATCCTTCTGTTGTGTGTCTCCATGTGCCCCACGGAACATGGAGATGAGAAAGAGCAACAAAGAATTGTCTGAGCATTTGATAAAAAAATTGCAGAAAAGCATGGACAATCTCAAGGTT
This sequence comes from Lithobates septentrionalis, assembly GCA_037952835.1. Lineage (NCBI taxonomy): Eukaryota > Metazoa > Chordata > Amphibia > Anura > Ranidae > Lithobates > Lithobates septentrionalis. The sequence continues at coordinate 2,539,218 of JBBDGP010000639.1, read as the reverse complement.
ACAAGTCCATCTCCAGAGATCTAAATGTTCCTGTTAGGACTGCTGTTAGAAATCACGGGCCCCGTACCCCCCCTTCTTCTGGCCTGACATGGAGACGAGTGAGGGGAAGATGGCCCCCACCCGTCTCCATATCATTTCAGGGTGGAAGCAACGTCAAAATGTCACTTCCGCCCATAGCTCTTAAAGGCCAATTTTTAATTTTTTTTATTGCATTTTAGTGTAAATATGAGATCTGAGGTCTTTTTGACCCCAGATCTCATATTTAAGAGGTCCTGTCATGCTTTTTTTCTATTACAAGGGATGTTTACATTCCTTGTAATAGGAATAAAAGTGACACTTTTTTTCTTAAAATAACAGTGTAAAAATAAAAAATAAAAGATAAAATAAATAAGGAAAACATTTTTTTTTTATACGTGCCTCGTCCCACTGAGCTTGCATGCAGAAGCGAACGCATACATGAGTAGCGCCCGCATATGAAAAGAGTGTTCAAACCACACATGTGAGGTATCACCGCTATCGGTAGAGCGAGAGCAATAATTCTAGCCATAGACCTCCTCTGTAACTCAAAACATGCAACCTATAGAATTTTTTAAACATCGCCTATGGAGATTTTTAGGGGAAAAGTTTTTTCGCCATTCCACGAGCAGGCAAAATTTTGAAGCGTGACATGTTGGGTATCAATTTACTCGGCGTAACATTATCTTTCACAATATAAAAAAAATGGGCTAACTTTACTGTTGTCTTATTTTTTAATTCAAAAAAGTATATTTTTTCAAAAACCAGTACGCTTGTAAGACCGCTGCGCAAATACGGTGTGGCAGAAAGTATTGCAGCCACCGCCATTTTATTCTCTAGGGTATTAGAAAAAAATATATATATATATATATATTATATGCCCCGTACACACGGTCGGATTTTCCGACAGAAGATGTTCGATGGGAGCTTGTTGTCGGAAATTCCGACAGTGTGTAGGCTCCATCAGACATTTTCCATCGGAATTTCCGTCACACAAAATCCGTTGTCATAAATTATGATCGTGTGTACACAATTCCGCCGCACAAAGTTCTACGCATGCTCGGAATCCACCAGAAAAGCCGCACTGGCTATTGAACTTCATTTTTCTCAGCTCGTTGTACGTGTTGTACGTCACCGCGTTCTGGACGTTCAAAATTTTTGACAAGATTTGTGTGACCGTGTGTATGCAAGACAAGTTTGAGCCAACATCTGTCAGAAAAAATCCATGGATTTTGTTGTCGGAATGTCGGATCGTGTGTACGCGGCATTAGAATGAATTGATATATTCTCTTATGTTGCACCAATGCTGGAATGGACACATATATATTTTTCTTATGCTGCACTGGTCACTTTATGTTATGTTGATTATATGTAGAGATCAATAGGGTTATTATATTAGTTGTTGTTAGTTATTGTTGAAGTTCAGCGAGGATCTCTGAATGATCCAATGTTGTCCTAAATGACTGATGGTGATAAATAGAATCCACCTGTGTGTAATCAAGTCTCTGTATAAATGCACCTGCTCTGTGATAGTCTCAGGGTTCTGTTGAAAGCGCAGAGAGCATCATGAAGACCAAGGAACACACCAGGCAGGTCCGTAATACTGTTGTGGAGAAGTTTAAAGCCGGATTTGGATACAAAAAGATTTCCCAAGCTTTAAACATCCCAAGGAGCACTGTGCAAGCGATCATTTTGAAATGGAAGGAGTATCAGACCACTGCAAATCTACCAAGAGCTGGCTGTCCCTCTAAACTTTCAGCTCAGACAAGGAGAAGACTGATCAGAGATGCAGCCAAGAGGCCCATGATCACTCTGGATGAACTGCAGAGAACTACAGCTGAGGTGGGAGAGTCTGTCCATAGGACAACAATCAGTCGTACACTGCACAAATCTGGCCTTTATGGAAGAGTGGCAAGAAGAAAGCCATTTCTCAAAGATATCCATAAAAAGTCTCGTCTAAAGTTTGCCACAAGCCACCTGGGAGACACACCAAACATGTGGAAGAAGGTGCTCTGGTCCGATGAAACCAAAATCAAACTTTTTGGCCACAATGCAAAACGATATGTTTGGCGTAAAAGCAACACAGCTCATCACACTCAACACACCATCCCCACTGTCAAACATGGTGGTGGCAGCATCATGGTTTGGGCCTGCTTTTCTTCAGCAGGGACAGGGAAGATGGTTAAATTGAGGGGAAGATGGATGCAGCCAAATACAGGACCATTCTGGATGAAAACCTGTTGGAGTCTGCAAAAGACCTGAAACTGGGACGGAGATTTATCTTCCAACAAGACAATGATCCCAAACATACAGCAAAATCTACAAAGGAATGGTTCACAAATAAACGTATCCAGGTGTTAGAATGGCCAAGTCAAAGTCCAGACCTGAATCCAATCGAGAATCTGTGGAAAGAGCTATAAACTGCTGTTCACAAACGCTCTCCATCCAACCTCACTGAGCTCGAGCTGTTTTGCAAGTTAGAATGGGCAAGAATTTCAGTCTCTCGATGTGCAAAACTGATAGAGACATACCCCAAGCGACTTGCAGCTGTAATCGCAGCAAAAGGTGGCTCTACAAAGTATTAACGCAAGGGGGCCGAATAATTTTGCACGCCCCACTTTTCATTTTTTTATTAGTTAAAAAAGTTTCAAAAATCCAAAAGATTTCGTTCCACTTCACAATTGTGTCCCACTTGTTGGTGATTCTTCACAAAAAATAAAAATTTTATATCTTTATGTTTGAAGCCTGAAATGTGGCAAAAGGTTGAAAAGTTCAAGGGGGCCGAATACTTTCGCAAGCCACTGTATATATATATATATATATATATATATATATATATATATATATGTAGGAAGGCCAGTATGGTGGCCTGAATTTATGGGAGGAGCCCGGGGGGTATTTAAGCAGCCCGCTCACCTGTGGTGCTTGTCGGTTTCCTGTGCGCGATACGTTGCGTCACTAGGCCGACTATCCGAATACCAAACGTCCGCAAGTTGTTGTCTTGCGAAGTTCCCGCATTTGCTATTTCGTGCTCGAGAGTGTCAGTGTTTACCGATCCGTATCGTTCGTACCACGCGTCTGGCTTGGCTGTCGCAGGTAGGGTCCCGTCGGACTTTTTGTTTTTACGCATTGTTAGAAATCATGTCACTAAACCGTGATATCAAACTTACGAAGCACCCGCAACTTTTACATACGTAACCGCAATGTATATCACTCGCACTATCGTTATGTAAACCATTTCGTGTTATTAAGGAAACCACCGCGACGCGTGCGTCGCTTCATTTCAGGCATGTCTAAACTGCTAAAAACATGAGTCAGCAGACAGCCATAGCGATTCGCAGTTCACAATCTTATCAAACCACGTCAGTTTGATACCAATCATTTCTCATTTCTGAACATTTCTAGATACATTTCTATCATTTCAAACCATTTCAAAATCATTTCTCATTTCAGTCACATACCGCGCTCCGATCCGAATCCAGTCGCACCTAAAAGATGCACCGATTCGCTCCGGTGTGCCCCAGTGGTTACGGCCTCATTTCAGTACATGCTCCAGAGTCACGTCATAAGCAGTCGATAAAAAAAAAAAAAATATATATATATAGGTATATATATATACATATATATATATCGACACACCGATTCGTACCTCTGTCATGGTTATCATTTCATTTGCCACATAGCACACTCCGATACGAATTTAGTCGCATGGAAATGCACCGATTCGTCTCGGCGTGCCCCAGGTATTCGCCACATTTCAGTACATGCTCCAGAGTCCGATTCGTAGTCAGTCGCTACAGCAGCACGACCGATTCCCGCCTCTGTCATGGCAAAACAATATGTTACACCTGCACTTATCGCGCTCCGCTTCGAATCCAGTCGCATCCTCCATGCACCGATTCGTTACGGCGTGCCCCAGGGCTCGGCCTCATTTCAGAAACATGCTCCAGAGTCCGGATCACAGCTAGTCGCAGATATCGGGCGACTGATCCGCATCTCTGTCATGGGAATTGCTACCATTTCACTCCCACAGCGCATCACCGTTTCGAAAACAGTCGCATCCGACATGCACCGATTCGTCACGGAATGCCGCAGTTGATTCGGCCGTATCCATACCTATACCAGAGCTCGGTTAGTTGCCAGTCGCAAAACACGGCACAACCAATTCGAGCCTCGGTCAAGGTAAACATTTCTCTCATTTCATTTCATGCTGCGCTCCGATTCGAATCCAGATGCATCAAACAAGCACCGATTCGTCCCGGTGTGCACCAATGTTTCTTCAGTTGCCTCATTTCAGTACATGCTCCAGAGCCCGGTTCACGGTCGCATCAGTCACGACACGACCAGGCCGGACCTTTGTCATGCAGTTCATTCATTTCATAAATCAAGGCAAACATTTCGAATCATTTCGTTGTCACAAGATTGCAAGCACCATACGAATCGTAGCTTCAAGTTAGTAGCAATCCCTTCACGAATTATCACCTTTCATTTTCTCTAGGTCAGTCAAAGTTCAGTAGGTCCACCTTGCACCAGGTTGGACGATATCTCCCCAGGTAAAAAAAAAAAAAAAAAAGAAGAATGGGAGGATAAATCGGGTAAGTATGACTCAGGGGATCAAAGAAAAAACTTGAAATTCATGTCACCCCCAATAGGTTACAGTCAACCGAAAAATAAAAGCTCAAGACAGGAGATCCTCACCAGATCAACTATGTCTCAGGCTGGCAGCGAAGACTTCACGGCCCCTCTGTCACCTTCCCTGGTCTCAGGGAGCGGCAGCGTGCAGTCCCTCAGGGGATGGACTATCCCCAAACTGACGGCAGAGCTCAGACGCAGAGGTGTGCCCTTCCCCGCCACAGCGAGGAAAGGCGAGCTCTTCAAACTCCTCTTTCCCCCACCAGCAGCAGGACCCAGTACCCAACAGGCATCCCTTCAGTCAATATCATCAGCTATCTCACAATTACACACGATGGTGTCATCCTTGTCGAACTCAGTTACAGACGTCCAAACCAGGGTGGCACTCCTGGAGGCTCGACCGGCCACGGCTGTCCCCGACCCAACCGCGACCCAAACCTTGACACCCCTTCCTGCAGGTACCTCAGGCTGGAGCCCCATTGTCTACCCCTCCCATTTGGTCCCAACCAGTACCAGGAAGGACATTTTGGACGGCAGGGACATCAACCTGGCCTCTCTCCTTATTTCCGTACACGACCTGGCAGAAAATAAGGCCTACTCCTGGGGTGACATATCGGTGGTCCTTAAAGCCAAAGACCCCAGATTGAACCGCAAATTATCAGTCCCAGAATTTACCCTGGCCTTTGGCATGCTCAGAGACGTCCTATGCTCAGCCACCCCCAGCAGACGGGAAGAGCTGGACTTGTATCTCCATACAGTGGTAGACTTGGGCTACAAGTATGGAGGATTCGCATTTTATGACTACCACCGTTCCTTTTCCGCTAAGGCCGCCGCCAGACTCACACAGTTCCAGACTACGACAAATTGGAGTCTCATGGACACAGAGCTCTTCTGCCGCCACTTTGCCGGCTTACGCTCACCTCTGTGTGCGATTTGTCAGTCCTCCACCCACACTGCCACCTGGTGCGCCAATGCCGCGACCAGACGGCCCTTCGAGTTTCCCTCTACCTCGGGTACAATTCAGGGTCAGTCGCCCCCTGAACCAACGCCTCAGGTGGACAAATTCGGACGTCCAGTCCGAACCATGGGAGGGGCAGCCATCTGTAATAACTACAACTACGGGTCCTGCAACTTCAGCCAGTGCCGCCTACTCCACATCTGCACCTTATGCCAAAGAGCACACCCAAGGAATTTGTGTGAAGTCAAACAACACAAGAGGGTATGACTAAGCCGGATCAACCTCTTGTGGTTAGGACTGTACCTCACCTCACATCCCACCCCTTCCCTGACCACCTACCTTATCCAAGGCTTCACAGTAGGCTTTCACACCGGCCTCATTTCACTACCCCACTGTACTCACGAATGTGCCAATCTTCGTTCAGCAGCCATCGACGAACAAGCCATAGATCAACTCTTACAAACAGAGGTAGATCGAGAGTACGTTATAGGCCCTTTCACTTGCCCCCCTTTCAGCACATGGAGAGTCAGCCCTATTGGGCTTGTCAAGGGCAAGTTCACGAATAAATTGCGTTTGGTGTATGACCTGTCTGCGCCTCATTCTTCCCACATCCCCAGTCTCAATTCCCTGATCCCCTCCGAAGAGTTTTCCCTAAAATATTCCTCAGTCGACATGGCAATACAAGCAATCATCAAAGCAGGTACAGGTGCCTGGCTCTCCAAAGCCGACATCTCGGATGCCTTCAAACTCCTGCCCATCCATCCATCCCTCTGGTGCTGGCATGGCATCAAGTGGAAGGAGGCATATTATTTTGCCACAAAACTGACCTTCGGTTCGAAGAGTAGTCCGTGGCTCTTCGACACGTTCGCTCAGTCCCTTGTTTGGATACTATTACACAAGGGTCAATGCCAAGAAGTCATCCATTACCTGGATGACTTCCTACTAATAGAACCTCCCAGCAAGCCACCAGGAGACCTCGACAGACTCAGAGTGATATTTGGAAACCTCAATGTTCCCATCGCCGAGCACAAAGTCGACGGCCCAGCACACATCATCACCTTCCTCGGGGTCAGCTTGGATACCTGCGCTATGCAAGCCAGTCTCCCCCTCGACAAACTAACACGCATTAGGGCGGTTCTTCACGAATTCACACACACCAAAGGCTGTACCAAAAAGCAGTTGCAATCTCTCCTGGGAATGCTTAATTTTGCCATGCGAATTATTCCACAAGGCCGCACCTTTGTATCACGCCTGCTTAGATTCCTGTCAGAAACTCAAGACCCAGATCAGATCTTAAAACTAGACTCCGCAGCTATAGCGGACCTATCTATGTGGGAGAAATTCTTGTCCGCCTGGAATGGCATATCCCTATTCATACCCACGGTTTCGCCCCTGTCACCCCAGGTAGTGACAGACGCTGCAGCCTCCACAGGTTTCGCGGCAATTTTTGGCCACCATTGGTTTTCAGGACCCTGGCCTCAACAGATACTGTTGATACCCGGATTTACTCAAACATCTGCCCTCTTTGAACTTTATCCCATAGTGGCAGCTGCACAGCTCTGGGGCCACCACTGGACAGGACAAACCGTAGTCTTCACCACCGATAACCAGGCCACAGCAGACATTATCAACAGAGGCAGGTCCAAGTCCCTAGCAGTCATGTCCTTCCTGCGCAGATTGGTACAACTGTCTTTACAGCGTCAGTTTAATATACACTGTGCATTTATTCCCGGCAGATACAACTTAGCTGCCGACGCACTGTCACGTTTTAATTACACCTCCTTTTTTGAACAGGTTCCCGATGCCGAACCAATGTCGGCCCCTATCCCAGTCTGGTCACAACTGACCCTGGACTAGTTCAACATCTACACAGAGCAACGCAACTCATCAATCATTCACTCTCTCACAACACACACAAAGCCTACCAGACAGCTTGGAAGGCGTTCAATAAATTCCTCACATCCTGCCGTAAAGCACCAACAGATCTCAAACAGGTACTGGCCTTCATTGCACACTGTCACTCGCAGCTGGCCTTATCCTACAATACCATTCGGCTATACCTAGCCGGCATTCAACATTTCTTGACGCTTGAAGACCCCACGAAATCTTCACTGTTTTCGTCACACGCTATACGAGCCATCCTAAGGGGCATTCAGAAACAACAACCAGTCATCAGCTCCAAGCGCTTACCCATTACGGGCCCCATTTTTAGGGACATGTCAACTATTCTGGCTACTTCACCATTCGGTCTGCTCCCCAGCACGGTCTTACAAGCAGCTATATATTTAGCTTACTATGGGTTCTTGTGACCTGGCGAATTCACCTCTAACAAACCCACAGACCAAGTACTATGCAGACGGCACTTGCTTCGATACCAAGACCATTTCATCCTGCACCTCGAGGTCTCTAAAACCCAGCAAACGGGCTCAGGAGTGAACATTCATCTCTACAAAACCAACAACAGCTGGTGTCCAGTCGCTGTACTCAACCGACTCCTGTCACTCCTGCCTGAGCAACCAGACAGCAGTCCCCTCTTACCATTCCCAGTTAAACCCTTAAGCGCCTCTCAGTTTGTGAAACACATAAGGATACTTCTCCGCAATCTTCACCTTAACCCTAGTCAGTATTCCGGACACTCCTTTCGCATCGGAGCAGCCTCCGCAGCGTCCCGCCACGGGGTTCCAGACCACATCATCAGAAGACTAGGCAGGTGGAAATCAGGCTGCTTCGCCCGGTATATCCCCAATCCACAAACAGAGATGGCACAAGCATTCTCCAAATTGGCTCAATAAATAACTGAAAACCAATAAAAATTATAACCCTACCTGAATGTTTTTGCCCCCTTATTTTGGCATACCGGCCATTAGACCAAGGCACACTTTCAGGTCCATTTCATATGGTAAGTCCACACTTCCAGGTCTATTTCCAATGGTAAGTCTTATCTTAACTATAAATGTTATCTATGTCCATATCGGACATAGGGCTCCGACCATAAGTAGGAAGGCCAGTATGGTGGCCTGAATTTATGGGAGGAGCCCGGGGGGTATTTAAGCAGCCCGCTCACCTGTGGTGCTTGTCGGTTTCCTGTGCGCGATACCCACCCTCCCATCCCCATTTCAAGGCATTCATTTCATTTCATTCATTTCATCTAATTTCTCTCTACAGAATAATCATTTCTTAAAACCAGGGTATGCCCCCTTATTTTGGCATACCGGCCATTAGACCAAGGCACACTTTCAGGTACATTTCATATGGTAAGTCCACACTTCCAGGTCTATTTCCAATGGTAAGTCTTATCTTAACTATAAATGTTATCTATGTCCATATCGGACATAGGGCTCCGACCATAAATATATATATACATATATATATATATATATATATATATATATATATATATATATATTGATTAGTATACCTGTTATGGCTAATTATGCATCAAATAGGACTCCATATGTGTATGTGAAAAAGGTAACCATCACCATCATCAAGATTTATCTGTAGTTTGCTGTCTACTTGGCAACCACCGCAAACCATATATAATAAGCATACCTAGTATGTAAACTCCCACAGCTGTCCCTGTAACAACTCCAGCAGCAAAAAGGAGGATCAGAATCTTCCGGGCAATGCATTGTTGCTTTCTTGATTTTTCTAGATCTGAAATACAAAACATATGTTAAATATATTACCAGTAAGAAAGTGAGGCCAGAGCAGATTGGCCCTTTAAGAGATGTTGAATGGAATTTGGTTACAAAAGACAATGAGACAGCAATGGTTTTAAATGCATTCTACTCCTCAGTTTTCACAAAGGAAAAAGGGGCATATAGTACCAAGACTGTAATGTTAGTAACACTAAGTGATTGTAAAGTCTTGTTTTCTTTTTTAAGAAAAATAACAAACATGTTATACTTACCTCCTCTGTGCAGTGGTTTTGCACAAGGCAGCCCAGATCCTCCTCTTCTCAGGTCCCTCTTCACTGCTCCTGGCCCCTCCCTCCTGTCGAGTGCCCCCACAGCAAGCAGCTTGTTATGTGGGCACCCGAGCCAAGCTGCAGCTCCCTGTGTCCATTCAGACACGGAGCTTCCGTTCGACCCCGTCCCCTCTCTCTCCTGATTGGCTAACTGACTTTAAATGACAGCTACGGGAGCCAATGGCACCACTGCTGTGTCTCAGCCAATCAGGAGCGAGAGTCCCGGACGACCGAGGGACTCGTGTACATCGCTGGACAGAGATGGGGCTCAAGTAAATACTAGGGGGTGCTGCTACACACAGAAGGCTTTTTATTTTAGTGCATAAAAAAACCTTCTGCCTATACAACCCCTTTAATGTAAACAAATCACCAGAACCAGACAGCTTACACTCAAGAGTCCTTAAGGAACTCAGTCAGGTGATAGCTAGACCGTTGTTCCTAATTTTTATGGACAGTTCAGTGACTGGAATGGTACCAGCTGACTGGAGAAAAAACAACGTGGTACCAATATTTAACCACTTCAGCTCTGGAAGATTTACCCCCCCCCCCCTTCATGACCATTTCATTTTTTGAGATACGGCACTGCGTTATTTTAACTGACAATTGCGCGGTTGTATGATGCTGTACCAAAGTCAATGTCATGTTCCCCACAAATAGAGCTTTCTTTTGGTGGTATTTGATCACCTCTGCAGTTTTTACTTTTTTCACTATAGACAAAAAAATAAGACAATTTTGAAAAAAAATATATATGTATTTTACTTTCTGATATAAAACATATACAATAAAAAATGTAAAATCTAAATTTCTTCATCGATTTAGGCCAATTTGTATTCTGCTACATATTTTTGGTTAAAAAAAAAAAAAAATCCCAATAAGCATATAAAAGTTATAGCGTCTACAAACTATGGGATATATTTATACAATTTTTATTTATTTCCTACTAGTAATGGCGGTGATCAGCGACTTATAATGGGACTGCGATATTGCGGCAGACAAATTGGACACTAACTGACACTTTTGACACTTCTTTTGGAACCAGTGACAGTAATATAGTGACCAGTGCTAAAAATATGCACTGTCACTGTACTAATGACACTAGCTGGGAAGGGGTTAACATCAGGGGCGATCAAAGGGTTAACTGTGTGCCTAGCTGCTGTTTTACTAAGGTGGGGAAGGTGCTTTGACTAGAGGAAGGTATTAATCTATGTCCCTGCTTTGCAGGAACACAGGATCAATGCCTTCCTTACTGACAGCAGCCATCTACCTTGTTTACATAGGCAGAACACTGTTCTGTCTGTGTACAGAACAATCAGCAAATGCCAGCGGACGTCAGGTCTGTTGGACCTGCTGATCAGCTACCGCTGTGTAGAATCACAGCAGGAGTGAGCCACCGGCTGCGTGCACTTGTGCCCAATACCCGGAAGTGCAAGATCACGTATATATATATATATATATATATATATATATATATATATATATATATATATATATATATATATATATACAGTCAGGTCCATAAATATTGGGACATCGACACAATTCTAATCTTTTTGGCTCTATACACCACCACAATGGATTTGAAATGAAACGAACAACTGCAGACTTTCAGCTTTAATCTGAGGGTATTTATATCCAAATCAGGTGAACGGTGTAGGAATTACAACAGTTTCTATATGTGCCTCCCACTTTTTAAGGGACCAAAAGTAATGGGACAATTGGCTGCTCAGCTGTTCCAGGGCCAGGTGTGTATTATTCCTGCATTATCCCATTTACAAGGAGCAGATAAAAGGTCCAGAGTTCATTTCAAGTGTGCTATTTGCATTTGGAATCTGTTGCTGTCAACTCTCAATATGAGATCCAAAGAGCTGTCACTATCAGTGAAGCAAGCCATCATTAGGCTGAAAAATAAAAACAAACCCTTCAGAGAGATAGCAAAAACATTAGGTGTGGCCAAATCAACTGTTTGGAACATCCTTAAAAAGAAAGAACGCATCGGTGAGCTCAGCAACACCAAAAGACCCAGAAGACCACGGAAAACAACTGTGGTGGATGACCGAAGAATTCTTTCCCTGGTGAAGAAAGCACCCTTCACAACAGTTGGCCAGATCAAGAACACTCTCCAGGAGGTAGGTGTATGTGTGTCAAAGTCAACAATCAAGAGAAGACTTCACCAGAGTGAATACAGAGGGTTCACCACAAGATGTAAACCATTGGTGAGCCTCAAAAACAGGAAGGCCAGATTAGAGTTTGCCAAACAACATCTAAAAATACCTTCACAGTTCTGGAACAACATCCTATGGACAGATGAGACCAAGATCAACTTGTACCAGAGTGATGGGAAGAGAAGAGTATGGAGAAGGAAAGGAACTGCTCATGATCCAAAGCAAGCATACCACCTCATCAGTGAAGCATGGTGGTGGTAGTGTCATGGCGTGGGCATGTATGGCTGCCAATGGAACTGGTTCTCTTGTATTTATTGATAATGTGACTGCTGACAAAAGCAGCAGGATGAATTCTGAAGTGTTTCGGGTAATATTATCTGCTCATATTCAGCAAAATGCTTCAGAACTCATTGGACGGCGCTTCACAGTGCAGATGGACAATGACCCAAAGCATACTGCAAAAGCAACCAAAGAGTTTTTTAAGGGAAAGAAATGGAATGTTATGCAATGGCCATGTCAATCACCTGACCTGAATCCGATTGAGCATGCATTTCACTTGCTGAAGACAAAACTGAAGGGAAAATGCCCCAAGAACAAGCAGGAACTGAAGACAGTTGCAGTAGAGGTCTGGCAGAGCATCACCAGGGATGAAACCCAGCGTCTGGTGATGTCTATGCGTTCCAGACTTCAGGCTGTAATTGACTGCAAAGGATTTGCAACCAAGTATTAAAAAGTGAAAGTTTGATGGATGATTGTTAATCTGTCCCATTACTTTTGGTCCCTTAAAAAGTGGGAGGCACATATACAAACTGTATATTTCCTACACCGTTCACCTGATTTGGATGTAAATACCCTCAAATTGAAGCTGAAAGTCTGCAGTTAAAACACATCTTGTTCGTTTCATTTCAAATCCATTGTGGTGGTGTATAGAGCCAAAAAGATTAGAATTGTGTCGATGTCCCAATATTTATGGACCTGACTGTATATATGTATATATATATATATATATATATATATATATATATATATATATGTGATCCTGCACAGCGCGGCCGCCCTGTAGCATTAAAAGTGCTATAAGGCAGTCGGCAACTGGTTAAACAAAGGCCAAAGACATATACCTGGAAACTACAGGCCTGTCAGTCTAACATAAATAGTTTGTAAATTATTGGAGGGGATGATAAGGGACTATATCCAAGAATTTGCTAATGAAAATAGTATCATTAGTAGTAATCAGCATGGATTCATGAAGGATCGTCCTTGCCAGACCAATCTGTTAACATGAGGAAGTGAGCTCTAGATAAAGGTAGGCCTGTGGATGTGGTATAGCTGGATTTTGCAAAAGCATTTGATACAGTTCCCCATAAATGTTTACTTTACAAACTGAGGTCTCTTGGCAAGCACCATAGGGTATATACCTGGATTGAGAACTTGTTACAGGGGCATGCCAAAGAGTGGTGATAAATATTGAGCATTCAGAATGGGCTGGGGTGGTAAGTAATCTGTACCGGGACCAATTCTGTTTAATTCATTCATAAACGATATAGAGGTTGGTATAAATAGCTCATTACAATTTTGCTGATAATACAAAGCTAAGCAGGGCAAAAACTTCACAAAAAAGGTCCTTATTAAATTTCTCTGTAATAGAGCTTTGTTACATTTAATAAGTATTGCTATACACACGATTGTATCACTATTGTAAAAGCAGCCTCTTCATCCAGTAAAATACAATCCTATTATGTAGTTCTATTACTAAAGTCATATTCATCGACTTGAAAATGTCATGGAATAAGACCCCCACCAGGACATGTCACTGGCGCCTTAATGACCATCTTTTACAATCCGAGATCTCACGCACAAAATTGGCTACAGACCTAAAGGAGTTTTTTCAATTTAATTTGGGGTTTGTCTCAGATTTTTCCACACTGAGAGGCGCACAAGGTGGTCTTCCATGGTGCCTGTATCATGGTGGGCTCCTGCATAAAAAAAAGACAGAAACAGACTTTTACAGTCCTTGATGGAAGCCCTGCAGAAAGCAGAGCGCTGGCTATTGCGCGAACCCACAGTGTCGAAATTACGTAGGCTCACCTCCCTCAGGGAACAGATAAAGTCCTTGCACCTAGGTAAGGCGGCCAAATCCATACTCTGGGCGAAACAAAAATTCTATGAATTCTCTAATAAACCACACAGGATGCTGGTCAATAAACTGCGTCCACGCCCCTTTAACTCTTTTCCTGATTATCTCCTTGGGGCTGATGGGTCTAGAACCCATTGCCCCATGGAGATGTCCAAGATTTTTGGCAGCTTATACCACCAGTTGTATAACTGCCATACCCCTGATAACCATTTTAACTTTACCCAAGCAAAATTTGACAAATCCTTCTCTGCTCTTAAACTTCCAAAATTGTCCCCCTCCGACCTGACCGATCTAAACACAGCTATAAATGCAGAAGAACGTCCCACTTCATAAATAACCAGGACCATATGGACTGCCCTACTTCTATTTTAAGACCTTCCTGGATATCCTATCTCCCCACATGCTAACTTTATATGGCACTCTGCTCAAAGGACAATCCCCGCATCCACAGTTTTCACATTCTTATATCTCAGTTATCCATAAACCGGGTAAAGACCCTTCTGTCCCAGATAACTATAGACCTATAGCTCTCCTAAACTCAGATTACAAAATATTCACAAAAATTCTAGCGTCTAGAGTCTAGACTCTCCAAACATATTCCTAAATTGATTAACAGGGATAAAGTGGGTTTTGTTTCAAATAGACACGCTGGGGAAAACACTCACCGCACTATAAATTTGATCGATCAATTGAATAGATCTCCCCACCAGGCTCTTATTCTAAGCCTGGATGCACAAAACGCCTTTGACAGGTTGAGCTGGTCTTATATGTTCTCCACCCTGCAAGCGTATGGATTAAAAGGCCCTTTTTTCAAAGCTTTGGAGACTCTATACTCACAAGTCACGACTCAAGTTCAGTTGTCATCCTTTTTGTCGCCTAGCCTTCCCATGACTAATGGCACTCGGCATGGGTGTCCCCTATCCCCACTACTTTTTATCTTGTGTTTGGAACCTCTTGCCGAGTCCATTCCTACCCATCCAGATATGTGGAGTGGTGATGCGACAAAGGGAGTATAAGCTATCGTTGTTTGCGGATGACATTCTGCTAACTATCACAAATCTGTTGTTGTCCCTACTCTCACTACACAACCTTCTGTCCTCATTCGGTACCATTTCTGGTTATAAAGTAAACACTACAAAAACCAAAGCCCTTCCTTTACACATACCACCGTCTCTTCTATCTCAACTCAAGGAATCCTATCCCTATATGTTGTGCTCCACCTCTCTTAAATACCTGTGAGTTCATATTACTCCCACCTACTCCTCCCTCTACTTGGTAAATTATCCTCCCTTGATTGCAGATATCAATAAATCTCTACAAAGCTGGACTAGGTATCCCCTTTCCCTCCTTGGCAGGATTAATGTACTGCCATCCCCTTTCCCAACTTATGGCCATCCAGAGAAGTTTTCAGAGATTTATTTGGAATGGTAAGACACATCGCATTGCAAGTTCAGTTGTCCTTGCTTTGAGATCTAGGGGGGCCTGGGGGCACCGGATATTGCTAAATACTCTTACGCCTCGCACCTAAGGGCCACTGCCTCCTCCTGGTCCAGCTTACAGGCTTTTAGTCACTGGGCTGACATTGAGAAGGGGGTGTTGTATCCGGTCCATCCATGCTCCCTAGTCTGGTCTCATTTGCCCTATATAGACCCCATTTTTAGACGTCAATGTACGGCACCAATGAATTTCACAATAACCATATGGCATAAATGCCTTAAGAACTTCTCTTTTTCTTCCTCTTACGAATGTGTTATTTAATCCATCTATACCTGATCGTTTATCCTTGGGACGTTTTCTCCCTTGGATAAATAATTCCCTATTTCAGCTCCAAAACTTGGTCCACCCAATCTCTCGTAGGTTTCATACTTTTGATTCCCTCCGTGGAAAGTTTGACATACCTCTACACCAGTTTCATTTTTATCTGCAAATTAGGCACTTCTTTCACTCTCAGGCTCCACTTCTGACTCTTGAAAAACCCACTCTCTTTGAATATATATTTGCACAGGGCCCTTGCCAACTACACTTGGTCTCTTCAATCTACCACATCCTCCAGGAGTCAACCCCCCTCACTGAGTACACACATTTGTATATGAGAAGATGGGCCCATCTGATAGGTCGGCCCCTCAGCTCTCAGATGTGGGATAAGATCTGGTCCTCCACTTTCAAGTCTTCCAAATGTGTCCTACAGAGGGAGACATATATTAAGATCCTCATGCACTGGTATAAGACCCCAGAAATCATCCATAAGTTTGACCCTTCGAGCTCAGCTAACTGTTGGCGATGTGGGCAGGCTTTGGGGTCTATATTTCATATCTTTTGGCAATGTGCTCTGATACAGCCCTTTTGGCATGAAGTGATGTTGCTAATACAGAAAGTGGTGGAGGTGTCTCTACCGCTTGACCCACTACATTACTTACTGGTCCTTCCTTTTTCAGGTATTATTAAAAAAAGCAATAGGCTAATTTCTTACATTCTCCTTGCTGCTAAGAGACTGATTCCTTTATGCTGGCTATCCAATACTCCCCCACCATGGTCTAGACTTTTTCAGCTTATTGCAGAGACTCGCAGAATGGAATATATGACAGCCATTGTGCATGATACTATACCCCAATTTGACAAAATCTGGGAGCCTTGGGACAGTTCGGAATATGGGACACAATTTTTGTCCATCGAGTCCTGAAATCTTCATGCTCCACTCTCTTACTCTACTTGCAGAGACTCGCCTCCCTCCCATCCCTCCTAGGTATATAGTTAATTGATACCCTCTGGAGTTTTTTTTTTTACCATACTTATATACCCTAAATTAGCTTTGCCTTACATGTATGACCTCTGTATATGTTTTTGTTATGTTTATAAGTTGATGTACACTCTTTATATTAAGACGTGCAGTACACTTCTGTGTCCTGTCTTTGTGGACATTTTTTGTGTGTTTTAAACCTTTGATTCATTCCTGTACTCAAACGTTCTGTAATCGTTTCTATGTAAAAATGTAATAAAAATACAATTAAAAAAAAAAATGTCATGGAATAACGGGATAACTAGTTATCTTATTCTGTACACTGAATTCTTACCATTTAATGCTAATGCTAAAAATTTTAAGAATATTAAGTATTCAGAAACTGGATGATTCAAATGGAAATTGCTATAACTAAAACAAAATAATAATAATTATTATTATTATTTTAGACAATAAATATATATTTACCACTCCAGTGTTTGCTTTTGGTTCTACTCTCTAAGTTTGTTTAAGATTTCTAATATTATCAGATTCGTTCCTCCTAATATTTTAAAGTGATTGATTTTTTTAATAACAAACATGTTATTCTTACCTGCTCTGTGCAACGATTTTACACAGAGCAACCCTGATCCTCCTCTTCTTGGGTCCCCCGCTGGTGCTCCTTGCTCCTCCCCCCTCCCCCCCACTGAGTGCTCACCATAGCAAGCCGCTTGCTATGAGGGCATCCGTGCGGGCTCGCTCCTGAGCCAGCTCTGTGTGTTCATAGACACACAGAGCAAGGCGCAGCCCTGCCCCCACTCCCTCCTGACTGGCTGTGTCTGATCCTATGAGGAGGGAGAGAGCTGAGAGAGCCACTGCTCTTGTTCACATTACTGAATTGAGATTGCGCTCAGGTAAGTATAGGTGGGGGGGGGGGGGCTGCACCTTTTTACCTTAATGCAGAGATTAGATTAAGGTAAAAAACCTTATGCCTTTAGAATACTTATGCCCCGTACACACGGTCGGATTTTCCGACGGAAAATGTGTGATAGGACCTTGTTGTCGGAAATTCCGACCGTGTGTAGGCTCCATCACACATTTTCCATCGGATTTTCCGACACACAAAGTTTGAGAGCAGGCTATAAAATTTTCCGACAACAAAATCCGTTGTTGAAATTTCCGATCGTGTGTACACAAATCCGACGCACAAAGTGCCACGCATGCTCAGAATAAATAAAGAGATGAAAACTATTGGCTACTGCCCCGTTTATAGTCCCGACGTACGTGTTTTACATCACCGCGTTCAGAATGATCGGATTTTCCGACAACTTTGTGTGACCTTGAGGAACAGGACCCCAGTGACCTCATCGATACAATCGACATCGAAAATCTTTTAGAGGAACATATCAAAAAGGAAGTTCCATCCTGCCCAGATATACAGAAAAAAATTAAGAAAAAATCAGACAAATTCCCACCCTTTACAACTAATCCTAACTTAGCTGCATTCATAGCATCTACCACTTCAGAAGTCAAAAAATTAAAAATTAGAAAATCACAAGTCTCCCAAAGTAATCTCTCTAATGATGAACTACTGGCCTTAGAATCTCTAAAAAAGGAGCACTCTCTCACAATTAAGCCATCAGACAAAGGTGGCAACGTTGTCATTATGACTAAAGAGCAGTATAAAGATATGTGCCTAAAAGTTGTAACCAACCTATCATGGTATAAACCTATTTCAAAAAGTATCGTAGAGAAATTTCATGTTGCCTTCTATGATTTGGTCGATAAGGCATTCTGTAATGGAGCTATCGACAAAGATATCTGGGAGTACATAAGAACCCCATATCCACGTACTCCCACATTATACTGTCTTCCCAAAATACACAAAAACAAAGAAACCCCTCCCGGACGTCCCATCATTTCCGGAAATGGGTCTCTAACTGAAAACCTGAGCAAGTTTGTAGACAGCCACCTAAGACCCTACGTTGCAGGTCTGTTTTCATATACTAAAGATACTATCCATCTGTTGCAAAATCTGGAAGAACTACACATACTACCACACTCACTCTTAGTAGCCATTGACGTCGAGGCACTATACAGCTCTATTCCGCATGATGCAGGACTCTCAGAAATTAGACATATTTTGTCACATTCTCACAAAGATGACCGCAAACGTAATTCCTTTCTTTTGGAATCTCTTGATTTCATTCTAACACACAATATTTTCACGTTTGACGGCTCCCACTACCTCCAGGTGCAGGGGGTTGCGATGGGGACTTGCTGTGCCACATCGTACGCCAACCTGTACCTGGGGGAGTGGGAACGGTCGCTTCTGTCAGACGACAACCTCTCGCTATATACCACCCATGTAGCAGCATGGTTCAGGTATATAGACGATATACTCATGATATGGAACAGTACACCTGAGGCCTTGCACTCTTTCATACAAATCATGAACTCAAATAATTCCAACCTGTTTTTCACGATGACCTTCAGTGACACTTCAATTACCTTTTTAAACCTAAGTATAACCAAATCTACAGATGGGTCTCTTTCCAGCGGTCTCTATCGGAAAGAGACTGCTGGAAATACTATCCTACATGCATCAAGCTCACATCCCAAATCACTAGTTGCATCCATCCCTTATGGGCAATATCTAAGACTCAGACGTAACTGTTCAAAAGATACTGACTTTGTCAGAGAAGCCAACAAATTAAGAGAGAGACTCCTTGAACGAGGATACTCGCCCACATGCCTAAAAAAAGCATTTAAAAGAGCTCGAGGACAATTAAGGCACAGCATCTTGTTCTCCAAAAAAACCGCCTCTACCTCCCAACCAGCTATTATGCCGCGTACACACGGTCGTACTTTTCGTCTACAAAAGTCCAACGGACGCTGACGGACTAAAGCTGGCTGGTAATCCGATCGTGTGTGGGCTTCTCCGGACTTTCAACTGACTTTTTTAGCCTCAAATCCGACGTACTTTAGATTTGAAACATGCTTCAAAACTTTACTTCGTAACTACGACGGACCCCGAAATCCGCTCGTCTGTGTGCTAGTCCGACGGACAAAAAGCCACGCTAGGGCACCTATTGGCTACTGGCTATGAACTTCCTTATTTTAGTCCGGTGTACGTCATCACGTACGAATCCGACCGACTTTTGTGTGGTCGTGTGTAGGCAAGTCCGTTCGTTAGAAAGTAGGCCGCAAGTCCGCCGCAAGTCCACCGAAAGTCTGCCGGAAGTCTGTCGGACAGGCTGTCTGACTTTTGTAGACGAAAAGTACGACCGTGTGTACGCGGCATTAGAGTAATTACTACCTATAATAAGCAGCATAGGATCCTCAAAAGTATCCTGCAAAAACATTGGCATCTACTACAAATAGACCCCAATCTAAAACCAGACATATCTGCTACACCTACCATCACATATAGGAAGGCACGATCATTAGGAGATCACCTTGTAAAAAGTGAATATACAGGCAAACGACCAGGAACTTTTACATGTGGTGGATGTTCATGTTGGCGCTACATGAACACACAAAACAAATTCAAACTACCTAATGGAAGAGTGTATAGGCCGAGACACTTCTCTAATTGCAAGACCCCCAGAGTTGTCTATTTACTTACCTGCCAATGTAAATGCTTTTACGTTGGCAAAACCAAATTAGCATTTTATAAAAGGGCGGCACGACATATCACCAGCATGAGGCAGGCGGACCCGGACCTTCCTCTGGGGCGACACGTGCGAGACCACCACACGGGAAAATTTCCCTTGTCCATTTTACCATCCTCGATCGTGTCCACCCGGACACGAGGGGTGGTGATTGGAACAAGGTCTTGCTCCAGAGGGAGGCCCGTTGGATCGCAAGCCTTAATGCAACACAATTTGAATACCCAGATGAGCTTCCGTCCCTTTTTGGAGGGCTTTGTCTCAGGGGTGTGTGAAAAAGAATGAGAATCTAATACTGCACACCTGACAAAACACCGGGAATATGTATTCTCGTAGGATATTCCTGAATTACACAGAAGTTAGAACTAGTTAATTAGGTTCTCAATGATGAACTCCTTGCAGATATATTTTTTGATGATGCCGCCTGTATCCATAGAACATAGCTCCAATATAGCCGCACACACAAATTGACTGATATATTATGTCCATCATTTATGTGTCTACATAAGCATGTATATATTCTTTACAACTTATGTTTTTTGACTCGATGTTAAGATATATCACATATGCGATACTATATTATCTGTCATATTATCTGTCATGTATGTTTATCCATTCATTGCCCACCCAGCCATGTCCACCATACCTAATTTACCAGAGTGAGGTTTTTTATATATCACTTCATTTTTGATATACTCATGAAATCCTTTCTTTTGTGGTTTAAAACTCTTTCACCCAGTTCATAATATTTCCTGGTTGCCCGGCTTTGGACCTGCCCTCGCCCGGCGCACGTGGACCACGCCGAACCATCCTAGATGACGGCGTGGCACCTTCCTACACTGCAGACTCGTCCGATTGCGGGCTTGTCATGACGGTGTTCTCGTGCGTCGGTGGGGTGGACCTGCATGATGCTCCCCCAGCACTTCGGCTCTGGGTGGGCGCCGTGCACACCCTCCCCTGGGGCCCCATCCCTGGACGCCCTTGGTCCCTTCTGTATTTTGCCTTCCAAACAATTAATGAAAGGGAGTTAGATAGGTGATTCTTATTTCATTCCTCGACATATTTCTTTTATGCAATTTTCTCTTCTTTACACGGTTGCTACATTTATTCATCTACTTGTCTTTTTCTTTTTTGCCCTTATCTGTTTCCCCTCCTTATCCTCTCCTATTTATTCATCTACTTGCCTTTTTCTTTTTTCCTCTCATCTGTTTCCCCTCTTCATCCTCCCCTATTTATTCATCTACTTGCCTTTTCCTTTTTCCCCCTATCTGTTTCCCCTGTTTATCCTACCCCTTTTCTTCCTTTCCTTCCTTATATGTGTGACCGCGCTCCTATTTGCCACAGCAATGGTGGTTTTTCTCCATTGCTCAAGCCCGATCTCATGTTATTACTAGCACCGGCTTGACATACGCTGCTACACCTCGCGTCGTGCGTGATGACGCCACCTCCCTGGGACAACGTGACCCCGGAGTTTCCTCTTCTTTAGGATCCCTGGGCGTCCGCCCTCCCTGTGTGCGTCGTTCCGCCCGACGCATGCGCACTCTGCAGAGCGGCATTCTTCCCTCTGCTGACACTTCCAATGCGAATCTCACTGCGCAGGCGCCGGCGGCTATATAAGCCACGTCCTGGCGTCCTGCCCAGCGTGTGATCATCCCACCAACCAGGCTTCAAGACGTTCCCTGCTCTAGCAGTCTGTGCATCACCTCTGCATCCAATAAGTGAGTAACCTCTAACCTCTCTCTCCCTGTACTGGGCGATACACTTCTTTGCAAGATATATTCTATGAGAGATAAAAACAAGCAAACCTTTCTATACTCTCTGTATTTATTTTCCTGCTCCACACTTCTTTGGCAAAATGGTTCAGCTGCATGATAATCTCTTCATTCTGACATACAGGCAAGAAAGGCCTGTTTTTCTTTTTCCCTCTTCTATTTTCTCTGTAATTAACAGATGGTGGCACTGTTAATCTCCTAAATTTAGCAGGGTTTTCTGAATGCCTTTTCTTCAATATTTAATATTTTAAGTTTTGAAGACAATACGCTCCTGTACAATATGGGATACAGGCTATATTTTATTTTATATATATTCTTTATTTAAGTTTAAACTAAAGAGAAAGTCTTTTATGGCAAATGGAAAATAAAATATATGTAATTTGATGGATTCTGAGAATATTACTCAAAAGCTTTTTCTCCTTTCCTTCTCAATTTCCTTCTTAATTTGGGACCTAGCAGGGCTGTCCTTTCATTTGGGGGCCTTTGCGAGGTCATCTCTGAAGCCGAGGGATAACCATTATTCTACACGGGTTGGTCAGCTGACAGCCAGTGCGTTTTTATCCAAAAGATATAATTTGCTGCCTCATCCCATTGGATGTTTGTGCATACTCATGCATGTATCTTTCATTTTTGAAAACTCTTTACTGGTATGTATGATGGACACTGTAGGATGCTGGGTTGTTAAACCTCCTTTGATTCATATTGTTACATTGTGCAAATCATTTTTCATTTGTTATTTCAGAATTTATCTTCTACATATATGATTTTTCTCTCTACAATACGCCTCTGAAGAAGGGACACCGTCCTGAAACATGTCAGGCTTTTAGAGAAAATATCCTTTTACAAATGGAAGTATACAAAAATTACTATATGAAAGCAAACTTCATTGTATGAGTACCTTTGTTGAGATTCATGTCAAATGTATCTTGTTTTTATGCTTTTCTAAACAAATAAAATATATTTTTTTTATCAATTTCTATTATATGGTTTGCCTATAAAGTCCCACTATACTGGGGGGTATATAACTTCCCTAACCTAAGGGTCTTATTTTTTATAAAATTTTCCGACAACAAAATCTGTTGTTGGAATTTCCAATCTTGTGTACACAAATCCGACGCACAAAGTGCCACGCATGCTCAGAATAATTAAAGAGATGAAAACTATTGGCTACTGCCCCGTTTATAGTCCCGACTTACGTGTTTTACGTCACCGCATTCAGAATGATCGGATTTTCCGACAACTTTGCGTGACCGTGTGTATGCAAGACAAGTTTGAGCCAACATCCGTCAGAAAAAATCCTAGGATTTTGTTG
This sequence comes from Lithobates septentrionalis, assembly GCA_037952835.1. Classification (NCBI taxonomy): domain Eukaryota; kingdom Metazoa; phylum Chordata; class Amphibia; order Anura; family Ranidae; genus Lithobates; species Lithobates septentrionalis. The sequence continues at coordinate 2,515,873 of JBBDGP010000639.1, read as the reverse complement.
TCGGAATGTCCGATCAATGTCCGACCGTGTGTACGGGGCATTAGTCATTTTTTAAATTTATTCAGTATCATTTGCAATCTGCTTTTTAGGATAAGTCTTTGCTTAATTATTCTTTTTGCATTTTTTATTATCGTCCCAATATATTAACCACTTCCCATCCACGCTGTAGCCAAATGACGGCTACAGCGCGGACCTACTTTGCCGGAAGGCCAACATATGATGTTGGCCCGTGCTCGAGCGGCCTGTGCACCCCCTGCAGGGTGCATGCTGCGCACTCTGTGATCAGCAAGTCAATGAGACTTGGCTGATCACAGATCGGAGTAAGGGATTAGATCCTGACCCCTTACCACGTGATCAGCTGTCAGCCAATGACAGCTGATCATGTGATGTAAACAGAGCTGATAATTGGCTATCGGCGAGGAGAAAAAAAAAAAAGCCGATCACTGGCGGCTGTCAGAGGGACATTGGTCCCGATCAAGGAGAGCAGCTGCCACCTCATCTGTGCCCACCTGTGCCACCTACCAGAGCACAACAATGCCGCCTACCAGTGCCCACCAGTGCCACCTATCAATGCCCACAGTGCCACCTATCAGTGCCCACAGTGCCACCTATCAGTGCCCACAGTGCCACCTAACAATGCCCATCAGTGCCTCCTATCAATGCCACCTGTTGGTGCCAGTCAGTGCCTCATCACCAATGCTGCCTATCAGTGTTACCTACCAGTGCTCATCAATGCCACCTATCAGTGCCCATCCGTGCCACCTATCAGTTCCGATTAGAGCCACCTATCAGTGCCCATCAGTGCCCATTAGTGCCATCTATAAGTGCTACCTATCAGTGCCACCCATCAATGCCATCCATCAGTGCCACCCCAAAGGGCCTCATCAGTGCCGCCTCATCAGTGCCGCTTCATCAGTGCCCATCAGTGCCGCCTTATCTGTGCCTATCAGTGCAGCATATCAGTGCTCATCAGTGCAGCCTATCATTGCCCATTAGGGATGGGCGAACGGTTCGGCCCGAGCATAAGTTCGGGCTGAACTTTCGCTGTTTGGATGTTTGATGAACAGCCGAACAAATGGGTTCTTTGACCTTTTGTTTGGCCCCCTGAACCGACCACAATGCATTGCGGCACTGAACAGTGCATTGCAAGCCCTGATTGGCCGAAGCAGAGAAAGCTTCAGCCAATCAGGGCACAGGGCACTGTCAGAGTCATGATTGCATACTGTTATCATGACTTTATCCAATCATGGCTCATTCCCGCCCCACAGTATAAAAGTATTCTTTCAATGGCAGCCTTTTTCAGTGTGATTTCGGCGTGGAGAGAGATAGAACAGGGCTCTGTTCAGTGCTATTAGTTAGTGTGCTATACTGTGCTATTTTGCTTCAATTGTCAGAGTAGAATATTAGTTTAGTGCCAGTCTAGGGATAGTATGAGTGTAGTGAGGAGGAGCATTATTCAGCTTTGCATAGTGTGCAGCTAGAGTAGAGACAGACCAGATAGTTTCACTGTAGTGTAGTGAGACCGTGTCATTCATATACACATTACTGTAGAGTAGGGACAGCTCAGATAGTTTCATTGTAGTGTAGTGAGACCGTGTCAGTAATCTTTACATTAGTGTATAGCTTGAGTAGGGACAGGTCAGATAGCGTCAGTGTAATGATGGCTGAACACCGTCTATTTGATTGCGTTACTGACAGTTTAATGCCATTTATTTCTTGGTGCGTTACTGCCAGTTTAACGCCATATAGTTTTGTGTGTGTTACTGCTAGTTTAACGTCATATAGTTTTGTGTGCGTTATTGCTACTTTAACGCCATATAGTTCTGTGGGCGTTACTGTCAGTTTAACGCCATTTACTTCTGTGCGTGTTACTGCCAGTTTAACTCCATATAGTTCTGTGTGCGTTACTGCCAGTTTAACGCCATATAGTTTTGTGTGTGTTACTGCCAGTTTAACGCCATATAGTTTTGTGTGCGTTACTGCCAGTTTAATGCCATATAGTTCTGAGTGTGCGTTATTGCCAGTTTAATGCCATATAGTTTTGTGCGTTACTGCCAGTTTAACGCCATTTACTTCTGTGTACGTTACTGCCAGTTTAACACCATATAGTTCTGTGTGCATTACTGCCAGTTTAACGCCATATAGTTTTGTGTGCGTTACTGCCAGTTTAACGCCATATAGTTTTGTGTGCGTTACTGCCAGTTCAACGCCATATAGTTCTGTGTGTGCATTACTGACAGTTTAACGCCATATAGTTTTGTGCGTTACTGACAATTTAACGCCATTTACTTCTGTGTGCGTTACTGCCAGTTTAACGCCATTTACTTTTGTGTGTGTTAATGACAGTTTAATGCCATTTACTTCTGTGTGCGTTACTGCCAGTTTAACACCATTTACTTTTGTGTGCGTTACTACCAGTTTAACACCATATAGTTTTGTGTGCGTTATTGCCAGCTTAACGCCATATAGTTCTGTGCGTCACTGTACGTTTGGCGCATTATTTTGCAGTATATTATAGTGCATCAATGGAGTGTGTCTGTGTAGTGTACTCAAATTAAAGTGCACCAAACACTTCTTTACATTGATTAAAGTGCATCTACCTACAGATTTCAACTTCTTCTTTACATTTGCTTATAAGCACCGCCCCCTCCCTCCCAATAATGTCTGGGAGGACAACAAGTAGAGGCAGACATTCCCTTGGCACTGTAAGGGGGCCAGCAAGAAATTTGTCCACAGGCAAAGGTGGACAGGGTGGTCAGTTTTCAGGCAGAGCATCATTTCCTCCGTTTAGTGAGTTTGCCCATGCTACTCAGCCACAGTATGCAGAGGAGGTGGTGGACTGGCTTACTAAACCTTCCTCATCCTCCTCATCCTCTGTCATGCAAGCAGAGACAAGTGTGTAGTCCCCTGCAGTTGCCAAAGTGAATAAAGCTGCCTCCTTGTCCACATCTATTCCTGCCATAGCCCTAACATCAGCCATTGAGGAGTCAGCAGAGTTATTTGATCACAGCATCAGCCACTTGCTCCTTGATGATGCCCAGCCATTACTAGATTCAGATGTTGGTTCTGAGGTTGAGGATGACAGGAACATGAGCCTAGAGAGAGGTAGGAACCCTGGTAGACAAATTGGCATTCATGTTCCCCAAGCCGCAGCGTATTGCCAAGTTGTCTCCAGTGGTAGTGATGAAGATGGAAGAGATGGAGATGATAATGATGAGGTCACTAATGCGACTTGGGTGCCAGATAGAGCAGAGGAGGAAACTGAAGGTGAGGTGGCACAACCCCAAGGAGGCCGACATCAAGAGAGAGTAGAGAGCAGCCACCCTATTCCATCACATTCTGCAGCTGTTATCTCCCAACTCCCAACCCACTCCCCAAAGCTCAGCTGTCTGGTCCTTTTTCAGCACATCTGCAGCAGATCGCACTGTTGCTATTTGCAAACTGTGTCTCAGGCACATCAAACGTGGCAAAAACACCAACCATTTGGGTACCACATGCTTAACAAGGCATTTAATGTCCAACCACTCAGCCCGTTGGCATGAGCACCTAAAAACCAAACAAAAGGGGCACATATCTGTCCCTCCCCCTCCTTACCCACTTCAGTCTGCCCCTGCTATACCGAATCATTACCTCTCAGCATCCTCCACTGACTGGGATGATGGTATAGCACAGGGTGTCCCTGGTCCTAGCAGCACATCTGCCAGCAGCACACCACCAGCTGTAGACTGTAGTCAGCAAATTTCTCTGCCCCATCTGCTGCAGTGGAAAAAACACAGTCCCTGCTACCCACATGCCCAGCGTTTAAACGCAAGCATGTCAAAGCTGTTGGCTGTCCAACTTCTGCCCTCTTCCATGAATTTGCACATTGTGCTGTACCACAATGGCAGGTTCCCAGTTGCTACTACTTTTCACGTAAGGCCATTCCATCTCTCTACCATCATGTGGAAGGGAATGTTCTGGCATCATTGGGCAAGGCAGTCAATTGTAAAAATTCACCTTACTGCTGACACGTGGTCCAGCAAGCATGGACAGGGACGATATATTTCGTTCACAGCACACTGGGTAATGCTCCTTGCAACTCGAAAGGATGCAGGACAGATGTTGCAGCTTGTTGTGCCCCCACGTGTCCACACAGCTGGTGGTGATGATGCCAGACCTGTGAGCTCTACCCCCTCCTCCTCCTCCGCCACCTCCATGCCCTCCTCTGCAGAATTGTCCTATGAACATCAGGTACCCACTAAGCATTCAAAGGGCTATTCCCAGAGTCAGGCTAAAAGGTGCCATGCAGTGCTTCAGCTGGTGTGTTTAGGAGACAGGAACCACACCGGAGCAGAGATTCTTGCAGCTCTGCAGAGACAGGCCCAGAGGTGGTTCACACCACGCCAGCTGGAGCCAGGAATGGTGGTGTGCGATAATGGCTAAAACCTCCTGTCTGCCCTTCAGACAGGGAAAGTTGACACATGTGCCATGCCTGGCACATGTCCTCAATTTGGTGGTGCAGCACTTCCTAAATATGTACCCATGGTTGCAAGATGTGTTAAATCTAGCCAGAAGAGTCTGTAACCATTCCAGGCAGTCATACACAGCCAGTGCTCTGTTGGCTGAAATTTGTGACATGCAGCAGAGGGGCGTCAACGAGTATCTGTGCAAATACGGCAGGACGACAGGCTCAGGCCACCTCGGCTTTTTTTCCCCATGCCAATGGCTGATGATTAAGGATGCATGCACTGTATTGTCACCATTTGAGAAGGCCACAAGGATGGTGAGCCATGATAGTGCATGCATCAGTGACACAATCCCTGTTGTGTTCCTGCTGGAGCAGAATCTGCATGGCATTATGGACAGGGTACTGGAGGCAGAGCAGCAGGAGGAAGAGGAGGACTTCCTTTCCTCTCAAGGCCCACTTTATCCAGACACCATCATTCCTATGTCACGGAACACACAGGAGAAGAGAGGGGAGGAGGATGAGGAGGAGGATTCTGGCAATTTCATACGATTTGAAGAACAGGAAGACATGCGTCAATCTGTAAGTGACGGCTTTCCAACGCCAGGACCCTTGGAAGTAGTACGTGGCTGGGAGAAGGAAGTTCCAGATGCTGTCATCCTGAGTGACCCCCTAGGAGTCTGCTTCTCAATCCTGGCAAATTTGAGTCGCATGGGCAACCTCATGCTTCAAAGCCTGAGAAAGGACCCAAGAATACGTGGCATAAAGGAGAAGGATGATTACTGGTTGACCACCGTTATAAGGGGAAGGTCTCAGAACTCATCCCATCCCCACAGAGAGTGCAGAAGATAAAATCTCTTGAGGACACGTTAAAGAGGATTTTATTGAACGTTTTTCCTGACTCCAGTAGGTTACAGTGTCATGCAAAATGTAGTTTTGAGTCTTCTGTTGGTCAAGAGAGGAGCACTGGAGAAGGTGTCTGCCTAAGTGAGGCATTTCGGAATTTTTTTAGTCCTCACCGCCCAGGGCTGTTAGCTTCCACATCCCATCGGCAGCGTCTGCATCATATGGTGGATGATTACCTAGGGGCTAAAAAAGAGATGGAGAGCTTTCCAGCTGACGATCCACTGACTTACTGGGTCGTGAGAATAGACCACTGGCCAGAACTTGCCCAGTATGCTATTGAGTTGTTGGGCTGCCCTGCATCCAGCGTGCATTCAGAATGGGCATTCAGTGCTGCAGGAGGCTTTGTTACTGAGCATAGAACGCCTCTGTCCACAGACTCCGTGGACTGTTTGACTTTTATAAAAATGAATCAGTCCTGGATTACCAGCTATGAAGCCCCTGATGCCGATGTCACTGATTAAGTCTTTTTGGCATGTGGAATCTCTGCAGGACTTCGAGGCTGACTATTTTTTGAGGGTGTTCAATCATGTCATCTGAAAGAATGTTTTTGGTATAGGTTTCATGGGCACAATTAACACCCAAAGACCAATTTTTAAGCACCTGTTTGACAGGTGCATATCATTGCAATTTTTTACAGCAAGGCCAATTCTTGCTTTCATTAAGATTACCCTTATAGGGTTACGGTGGTAAGGCACCACCGACACCCTAAGACCAATTTTTCTGCACCTGTTTGACAGCTGCATATCATTGCAATTTTTTACAGCAAGGCCAATTCTTGCTTTCATCAAGATTACCTCTATAGGGCTATGGTGGAAAGGCACCACCGACACCCAAAGACAAATTTTTATGCACCCGTTACTCCTATACAAAGTCAAAGTGACACCAGAATGTATCCAAAAAATCTCTAATCTTGTTCCCAGTGCACTACATTGTGGCCTCATAATACACACTGGCTCCCCAGCTGTTGCTGAGCAAAAAAAAGGCAGCTTGCAGGGACAATTTCATTTTTTTGGCTTTATAAATGCAATTGTTGCTGCAGCAGATTCTGGACATGCTACAGATCTGCCGATTTACAGGTAGACTAAGGGGACCCCCCAGGCACTATATTAGATTGAATTTTTCATTTTTGGGTTTCACTTAAATAAACAAAAAATCACTGCTCATCTAAAAATGAAGTTTTTCACAAACTTTTTTTTTTTATTGATACATGTCCCCCAGGGCAGGACCCAGACCCCTATAACCATTTTATGCCCTATTACTTGCATATAAGCCTTCAAAATGGGCACTTTAGAATTTTTGACGTTCGGGTCCCATTGACTTTAATGGGGTTCGTTATTCGGGTCCAAACATTCACAGTGTTCGTAAGTTCTGGTGCGAACCGAACAGGGGTCCGTTCAGGCCCATCCCTAATGCCCATCAGTGCCCATCAGCGCAGCCTCATTAGCACATATCAATGAAGGAGAAAAAATTACCTGTTTGCAAGATTTTATAAGAAACTATTAAAGCTGTATGTTTTTTTTCAAAATTTTCCATCCTGTTTTGTTTGTTTAGCAAAAAATAAAAACCCCAGTAGTGATTAAATACCACCAAAAGAAAGCTCTATTTGTGTGAAAAAAATTATAAAAATTTCATTTGGGTACGGTGTTGCATGACCACGCAATTGACAGTGCTGAAAATTGGTCTAGGCAGGAGGGGGGGTTAAGTGCCCTGTAAGCAAGTAGTTCATTTATGAAATATAATTATCTTTAGAGATTGAACTAATCTCCTTTTTCTGTATTATAAGCTTTCTTTCCTGAAGGCTCCATCAGGACTTGACTATAAATTTGTATCTCACCTCAGCCTCAGCGTTCCTTTTTCTTCCTCCTAGGTCAGGACTAGTGGTGTCTCCCCTCCTAGCCGGTATATAAATGCTGGCTGTCCGTCCAGATTTTGTCTGCTGCTGGATGTGGTCCCTACTTCTTAATTTGCTAATAGCAATCCTGTCAGGGAGCCACACTGCTGATCCTTGGGGCAGCTTCATGCTGTTTTAAACAGACAGCTTGTGGGGTGCTGGGCGGCGTGCGGTATCTCTCCCCCCTGTGGTGGCAGTACGGTGACAGTATCGCTGTGGCTGCTAGGGGCGAGCTGCAATCGCTCTCTGCCTTTTCCTCTGACTTCCCCGGGTAGAGATATGGGCCAGCGTGGAATGCACGCTGGGTGTCCGTTCTGGGCATGCGCAGAGAGATCAGAGCTTGCAAAGAAACTAGGGGAGATGCCAATGAATATATTCTTTCCAAATCTCTGATGTTTGCAGACTATTTCCTCATGCCTATTTGTGCTACTCTAGCTCCTCAGGTCTCGGTCATGGCTCTTCTCTGCAATCAGAGGATAGAAGCTCGAGAAGGAATGGGAGACATTCATCCTCACGTGAAGATCATCGCTCCCACAGAAGGAGAGATGCTTCTTGTTCCTGCTCCGCCTCAAGGTGTCAGTGCTCTCCGTCGTGACACCGCAGGGATTCGCATCATGAACAGCCCAGGCCAGGAGGTTTCTGGGCTTGCCCTAAGAAAGCTATGTTGGGTAAGATGGCTTGTGAGGATTGATTCAAAGAAACAACGAAAAGCCAAGAACCTGATAAGACGGAGTTGGTATCGTTAATGAAACAGGTGTTTGAGGAAACGCTGAAGTCGTTTGCAACGCAGACACAGGATTCAGCTGCTCCAGTTCCTTCTAAATCTCTCACTCCCTATCACCTCAAATACCCCTGGCCACTCAGGTGAATCCAGAAGCACAAGATCCTTCGGCTTCAGATGCATCTTCTGTTGAGGAAGAAGATGCCAAATATGATGGATTTGACTTCGCCTTAGTCCAACCTTTGTAAAGGAGATTAGGATGCCCTGCTGTGGGAAGATGCGGCCAAGGAACCGCAGAAGAAGCAAAGGATGTACTTCACAAACATGAGGACGGAAGTATTGAATTTTCCCTTCATGGAAGAGATTCAGGAGGTAATCAATGCTGAATGGAAGCAATCAGATAAAAGTATTGCATTCAAGAATCAGTTCGCAAAGCTGTATCCTTTTAAAGCGGAGAAGGTTCTGGAAGAGCCTCCAGTAGTAGACGCGGCGCTTATGCGCCTCGCCAGAAATGTAACCCTTCCTCTGGATGACGTGGTATCCTTCAAGGATGTATTGGATAGGAGAGTGGATGTATATCTTAAAAAGATCTACACACTTGCTGGTGAGGCAATGGCATTGGCCGCTATTTCTAAGGCCATGGAGGCCTGGATTCAGAAATCGGAAGGGGTGGTGGAGAATTACCTGGGCAAAAGCAGAGGTCCTGGCCTCATTAGCCAATCTGAAGCTAACAGCTTCCTTTATGGCCAAGGCATCTATTGACTTGATTAAAATTTTGGTGAAAGTTGTGCTAAATGCAGTAACTGCCAGAAGAGCCCTGTGGCTAAGGCCCTGGGTGGAGGACCCAGCTTCCAAGCAGGGATGGTGTAAGATATCTTTTGAGGGACATTCCTTGTTTAGAAACAAACTAGACACAGCTATTGCAAAGGCAACTGGTGGAAAATCAGGGTTTATCCCCCAGGACCAGAGGTTGCTTCATAAGAGAAAAACAACTTTCAGAAACACGTCAAGACCCAGAGGCAGAGACGCTAGGTCTTACAGACCAGGAAGGGAGTTTCGTCGGCAATGGCTGAACTCTGCGGCAAACCTTAAGGCAAAGAGACCAACTTCTTTCCGGGGGGAAGAACCCCAGAAGTCCTTTAACTATCCACCGGCTCACACTTGTCAGGTAGGAGCCAGGTTATTCAGGTTCCATCAAGTGTGGGCACAAAAGATAAAGGAGCCGTGGGTGATCTCTACCATTTGGTATGATCACAACTGGTAATTCCTTAAGCAGCTCCGCAGAACCTTTGTCTCAACAAAGATGCCTTCAGAAAAGGAAAAATGTGATGTCTTCTGGAAATACATAGAAACCCTCCTGGAACAGGAAGCGATAATCACAGTTCCCCAGCAGGAATGTTTTTCCAGAACCTACTCGCCTCTGTTCTTGGTGCAGAAAAAGTCAGGGGCATGGAGGCCAATAATAGACCTCAGGGGCCTCAACAGATTCATCAAGAATCATCAATTCAGGATGGAGTCGCTCCAAACAATCCTGATGGTCATTCAACCGGGAGATTGGCAACTGTCAGTGGACCTCAAGGACACGTACTTTCACATGCTCGTGGCCCCGTTCTATCAGAGGAGGTTTCTTCGGCTCACAGTGGGACAACTCCACTATCAGTTTGTATGCCTGCCCTTTGGGCTGACCACATCTCCCAGAGTGTTCACGAGGATCCTGGTGGCTCTGGTGGACACCTACAGGGATGCGCTCCTGGCACACCGGAAGACAACCTTGTTGACGTTGGAGAACTTTGGTTGCTGATCAATCAAGGGAAGAGTCACCTTGCGCCTACTCAATCTTTGGTGTACCTAGGTGCATAAATAGATATTCGAATAGCGTCAGTGGCATTACCCAAAGACAAAATGTCCTTTATCCTAAAGACGATGTCGGAAGCCCAAAACAAGTTGTACCTGCCAACAATAGACTGCATGGGACTTCTCAACCGTCCTGATGGTCAAATGGGCACAATGGAACTCGCGCCTCTTCCAAGTTGGTCTCCTAGATCAATGGAGATCAAGGGATCTTGGTCGGAAAATCCAGATCACAGCCCAGATGGGGGTCAGTCTGGACTGGTGGTCGAAGCAGCGGAATCCTCTTCAGTGCCACTCCTTGTTCACAACGAAGTGGCAGATAGTCCAGTCAGATGCCAGCGGAACAGGCTGGGGAACTCTATACAAAGATCACTGGGCCAAGGCCAATGGACATTTCATGCTGCCAATGTGGTTTCCAACATACTGGAATTGAGGGCAGCCTTCCAGGCTCTCCTGGCTTTCAAAAATCAGATTCAAGGGGCGCCCATCCTTTTGAAGCTAGACAACGTAACGGCAGTGGCTTACATCTGCAGGCATAGAGACACTCGCAACATTGCTATCCTGAGAGAAGTGACTTTGATTATGGATTGGGCTCAATCAAACTTACAGCTGCTAACAGCAATGTATGTGCCCGGTCATCTGAAAACTCAAGCAGACTACCTGTCCAGAGCGGACTTGGACAACAACGAGTGGGCTCTGTTACCACAAGTTTGGTGGCATGGGCTTTCCTTGCTGAGGTGGACCCGTTTGCCTCTTCAGGGAATACCAAACTACCACGTTTTTTTGCCAAATCCAACCACCCACAGTGGAATGGAACTTCAGGGCAGCATACGCCTTCCCTCCGATTCCGGTGATCCTCCACATTCTGCGCAGATTGCGGCAGGAGAGGGTGTCCATTCTGGCGGTAGTGCCAGACTGGCCAAAGAGACCTTGGTATCCAATGCTCCTCTCCCTGAGTATCAGAGAACCACACCCTCTACCAGTAACTCTGGATCTGCTGATGCAGGGGCCAATTCGACACCCAGCCCGAGAGAGTCTGAGATTGATGGCCTGGGTCTTGAGAGGTGAAGGCTAATTGGTCTGGGATGCTCAACCAGGGTCACAGATACCCTAACGAGAGCCAGAAAAGACAGTACCAACAGTACCTATATGCAAATTTGGAACATGTTTGTGGAATTTGCAAGCAAACATTACTTTTTGCCAGATTCGCCAAGGGTCTGCCACATACTGGAATTTCTCCAGGCGGGATTGGAACTAGACCTCTCCATGAGTACTTTAAAGGTGGAAGGAAAGAAAATTGCTTGATTTCCTCATCATCACAGTCAGTGTTAATGTGGGAAACTCCCTCCTGCAGTGCTATTGTGTTTTGCCGGCAGGGGGCTTTCCCCACTGGCAGAACAAAATGATCACTGCTGGCAGCTATAGCCGCTGGTGGTGTTGATATGCAAAAAAAATTGACAGGTTGGTTGCACTGAAATTGATTGATGGATCGACTAGTACAACCAGCCAGCTCATAGATGAATTGAACCTCGGACAGTCTCTGCTGAACCTGTCGAGATTTGATCCATGTATGGTTGGCTTTAGACAAAGTTTTTTGGTTGTCATGCTAAATTTTGCATATTTATAGCACAGAGACGTCCACTAAACAGTCATCTCAGGGATATAACAGCTATTGGCCAGGAAAATTAAACCTGAGTGAGATATTTTTTATTAGAGATTAACTGATTGTTTACCTACTGCAGTGCCCCTCGGAGTGCTGGGTGTGGCTGGGAGCTTGTGAATTTTTTTATAGCATATTTGAATTAAAGCGGACCTTCAGTAATTTTTTCAATCTTCCATCTATTAAATCCTCTGCCCTTGTTGTTTTAACTTTGGATAGTGAAACATTTTTTTTCTGTCAGTAAATACCTTATACAGCCCACTTCCTGTTTCTTGTCTGGTAAAAAGACTAGGCTTATGACATCATGCACAGCTCTCTCACTCTCGTGAGAGTTTGCCAGGAAGGGAGGGGGGATGAGTCATAAGAGGGCCAATGAAAGCTGCAGAGCTGGAGGTGTGCCTCTGTGTGTCTGTGTAAATCCAGGAAGTGAACAGGCAGCAGCTTCAGCTGCCCACAGTTAAAATGGCTGCAGAAAGACTTAGTGGAAGGAGATTTCTGCAGCATATTTGGCAAGTACAGAATCACAGTATTGATAAAATAATATGCAAAGTGGTTGGAGGGAAGCTTCAGAATGGCAAATATGTTTTTATTACAAATTATGTGAGCAGACTGCAGTTACTCTTTAACTTTGTTTTATCTATTATAAATCAATTAACTGCCTGCCACTTCTTTCCCTTTTAAAAATAGATGGCAAGGGGTAAAGTATTGTGGTCAAAATGTCCCCTAGCTTTATCTATAATATAAAATGCAGAACAAAGTATAGAAACTGCAGCAACTTCAGGCACATTGCTACGTACTTTCAGTGTGGTTTATTATCACACATGTTCTTCACTTGTCATTACTAATCTTTATGTAAAATTAAAGGGGAAACCTTTAAGCCGCGCACCCTGGATACAACAATTATAAATATAACCAATATAATGAATCAATCCAGAGCAGCTCGTAGTACAACCAAAGGTCAAAAATATTGAAGTGAAAATTAATAGTTAATTTCATACCGCGCTCAAATGTATGTATACAATAAAATAATGCAATTAAATAGTGTTCAAATATAAATGCAGATTTTCAATGATTAGGTCCATAAACCACCACCAACAATTCTTCAATCAAGTGCACAGTGATGAATAAATTCAGTGACAGCAAATGAAAAGTGCTGTTTTTCCACCAGGACATGACCCCTGATGATGTCAGACGTGCTGACAAAACACGTCGGATTACGCAATACGTGATACGTCACTTCTGCCATCGTGTTGGAGCGCAGGAGGAATGCAGTTTGGCTCCTTTTTAGGTCCTTTTTTACTGGACTTTACTGGATATTTTTTAGGAATAAATGGCTACAAGTTACGCTATGAGGAGTTCTTTTTTCCTTCACTTATGAATCCCGTCTGGTTACATCGTTGGTGAAAGGCGTCTGCATTGGTGGATACATCTTGATTTACCTTTCTGCTTAATCAACACCTGTCATGGGTCTCTGATCAATCTGGTAAGTAGGATGTTTGCCTAAAACTGGTGGAAGACGGCACTTTTCATTTCCTGTCACTGAATTTATTCATCGCTGTGAACTTTATCATTGAAAATCTGCATTTATATTTGAACATTACTAATCTTTACCCTATAACCTTCTCCATTTAAAACAGACTAATGAAAAGGACTGGCTTCTTTGAAATATGCTTAGGAAACTCTCCGCTGCTCTTCTAAGGGTTTAAAGCAGCTTGTGAAAGTAAATGTAATTTTATGTCAATTTACAATATAATATGCATAACAAATACGATGTCAATTTATATCTTACCTGCTTCAAGGGAATTAACAATTTCAAAGAGATCTCCTCTAATGTTGATGGTAGCTTTAGGAATATTAACACTATGCTGTTCTGAAGTACTCTGTGAAGAGAAACCAGCGATAGATATGACTTATAAGAAAATGCTACATAGACAGCACACAGTGGCCACTATTTTATATACATCCTTGTCTAAATGCATTGGATGTACTACAAAGAGTGAGAGGAACTTCTGTTGTCTCTCCTTCTCTATGACATCAGAAACCAGAAAGGACAAGAATTTTGTCACTTCCGGTTTCATTTTGTTTATTTACAAGCTGTTACCAACTTAAAAAGCAGCTAATCAAAGCAATCAGTTTCATCAGCTGCTCTGGAAGGCAGTGGAGAGGTCTGGGGTCTAATAGACCACAGATCTCTCCATAAAGAGGACATGTCATGGCCCATGCTATCAGTGATGTAGTTCACCCCTTCCTCCTCTAAGCCTGAGAACTGAGTGATCACATGCTTGCTGATGGCTCAGTTCTTAGGTCTGCTTTGAGCAGAGTGGTGACTGTCAATCACCGTTCTCTGCTCTGCCCCTCCAGTGCTCACTGGAGCATCGGGCAGGGGAGTTGGCGGGAGCAGCTGGCTCATTCTTTCAGCAGTGCCCTAAGAGGCTGAGCCAGCTGCCTGCATCTAGAAACAACGAAGATCCTGTCATTATTGTCAGGATCTCTCCAGAGTCTGGAGTGGCTCCTCAGCCCACTGTCTGCTGAATCTGGGTCACAGGAGTGCAGAACTAAATGCTATGTGGGTGTCATAACCCTTTGGGAGAGATTGCTGTTTATCAGGGGTTAAAGCAGAAGTAGGGCCAAAGCCCCTTTGGCCCTACTTCTCATGTGGTTCACAGGAGTGCATTTAATTTTGTACTTTGGCCAAATTTCTCTTTTAACCACTTCAGCCCCGGAAGGATTTACTGACCAGAGCACTTTTTGCAATTCGGCACTGCGTCGCTTTAACTGACAATTGCGCGGGCGTGTGACGTGGCTCCCAAACAAAATTGACGTCCTTTTTGCCCCACAAATAGAGCTTTCTTTTGGTGGTATTTGATCACCTTTGCGGTTTTTATTTTTTGCGCTATAAACAAAAAAAAGCGACAATTTTGAAAAAAAGCAATATTTTTTACTTTTTGCTATAATAAATATCCCCCAAAAATATATAAAAAATCTTTTTTCCTCAGTTTAGGCCGATATGTATTCTTCTACATATTTCTGGTAAAAAAAATCCCAATAAGTGTTTATTGATTGGTTTGCACAAAAGTTATAGTGTCTTCAAAATAGGGGATAGTTTTATGGCATTTTTAATCGCCATAGGCGATTAAAAATGCACTGATTACTGTGTAAATGTGACTGGCAGTGAAGGGGTTAACCAGTAGGGGGGCGCTGCAGGGGTTAAGTGTGTCCTAGGGAGTGATTCTAACTGTGGGGGGGATGGGCTATGTGTGACACGACACTGATCACCGGTCCCGAATACAGGGAGCTGTGATCAGTGTCCTGTCACTAGGCAGAACGGGGAAATTCTTGTTTACATCAGCATTTCCCCATTCTTCCTCTCCGTGAGACGATTGTGGGTATCCCCGCGGACATCGAATCCACGGGAACCGCGGTCGGACTCACGGAGCTCGCGGCAGGCATGGCGCGCCCACTATCCGGACCTCGCAAGAGCACGTACAGCTACGTGATTTCGTGCAGCGGAGCCAACCTAGGCAATTTAGGTAGAAACAATTATAATGCCTTGTCGTTTGTAATATTGTTAATACTTATTTTAACTATTTTAACAAGTGAATCCCAAAGGAAAAATTTGAACTTTGATTAGGTCTTTATTGGTACATTGACCTTACGGTCGCAGTGAGCACAGTTGCTGTTTTTTACTGTTGTCACAGAGGTGTCACTGAGACACATAGGGCAGGGGGTGTTACCAGCAGGGTTATAGACAGCAATAAGTCTGTTATCCTTTCCTCACACTATTAAAAACAAAAACAAAAATTTGTTTGCTCTTAAAACCCATGTCTACTGTTGCCAGTGGAGTAAATCCCAAAGCATCTTGCAACCTTAGTATCTACTCCTGTCGCTGGTCACAAAGATAGACTTCATGTACCTACTAGGCAGGGACATGTGGTGAGGTCAGTGGCTGGTGAGGCACTGGCTAGTATCAGAGCCAGATACACACAGGTTACATACACCATGATCATTAGAGTGAGAGCAATAATTCTAGCACGAGACTGTCTCTGTAATTCTAAACATGTAACCTGTAAAAAAATTTAAAGCGTCGCCTATGGAGATTTTTAAGTACTGAAGTTTAGCACCATTCCACAAGTGTGCGCAATTTTAAAGCGTGACATGTTAGGTATCTATTTACTCGGCGTAACATCATCTTTCACATTATACAAAAAAATCTGGCTAACTTTACTTCATGAAACAGTTTCTTTCCAAAAAAAAAACGCGCTTGAAAAATTGCTGCGCAAATACCGTGTAACATAAAAAGTTGCAATGACCACCATTTTATTCTCTAGGGTGTATGCTAACAGACATTACTAAAGTTTGACATTATAACTTCCAACCAGTAATTTCACAGTAAATAGATAATAATTCCATTATTAGGTTATAACATATAGCATATAAATATATGATTTAACTTGATTAAAACAGTACCTTTTCAACAGCAGCATATTCTCATTCTCCCTATTAAAGTGGTTGTAAACCCAGTTACACCACTTTTACCTACAGGTAAGCCAATAACTTGGCTTACCTGTAGGTTCCTTGAATATCTCCCAAACTTGCACAGTTTAGGAAATATTCAGTATATACGCTGCTGCCGACATCATCGGCTCATGCGCACTGAAGAAATGGTCCGCTGGTGGCGTTTCTTCAGGAGTTGTGCCGTGACCGGCGGCTCCCACGCCCATTGGTGCGGGAGTGACATCATCACGTCTCTGAACAATCACAGTGCCAGAGCCACGAACCTGGAAGTAGTGCCGGTGGAAGATGTCCGTGCTGCACTCGAAGGGCCGATGCCAATCCAGGGCATGAGAGGCGTGCCTCCACTGCAGCATTTTTATTGGACAGTTTGGGCCAATGGTACTTTACCATTGGTCCAAGACTCCAAGCTGTCCATTGAGCTCAGTGCCTCTGACAAGAAGTGAGGAGAGGCACTGTGAGCTTATCCTCTCAGAATGCTGCAAACAGAGTGTGCCAGCTTGCAGTTAAACTAGCTGCTCTGTATGTAGCTTCTGACAGGCTGCACAAGGAGCCCTGTATCTCCGGAACCAGGTTGCCAAGCTACAACCCTTGAAGGTCGATCGTTTTTTTTTTTTTGTTATTTTTTTTATGTTCATGGCTCTGCCTCACCTGCCTCCCCTGACTGCACGTCCCTGCTGCTAGGTAGTTCCTAGCTTTTATAAATGCCATAATAATACATCAAAAAGTATCATAATAAAAGTTTAAGTTTTACTCTAATAATTATAGTTTAGTATTATCTAAAACATTTCTATGTTAGTATTTACAGAATGTGTAGTAATCATCATTACAAAATAATAGTTATAAGTTGACTTACCTGGTTCTTTCTCTCTGTGTCTGTGTATTTCGGGCACATTTTTTAGCTTTCTTTTTCAAAATGTGCAATACACAAAAAAAAACAAAAAAAAAAAAACAAGAAGGTTTTTGTGACGTTTACTTATAATCCACACTCATTAATATAACAAATCCAAGACCTTGTTAGTACTGAGAACAGAATAGTAGCATCATAATGCATTTTGCTGCTCACAGTTGCTGAGTGATGAAGGGATCTCAATGGCGACTTCTTGTTGTCAGCTAGAACAGATTGTTATCTAGTCAAACGAGAGAGCCAAATCAGCAGAGCTCAGCTGAATAGGATTGTTGTTTTTACTCGGGTCAGGGGTAGAGGACCAATAACAGCTTCTGTTAGACACAGCTATCTGTTTCTATGAGCAGGCTGGTGTGCTGAATGTATCAGGAATATGCCCAAAATATTACATCCAAACATTGCAGTGACAAACTGGAAATATTTAGATCTAACAGTAATAGGTAAGAGAGGAGCATTATCTTTATTATAGATTAATACTATGCAAGCAATTTTTATATTCAAAGCAAAATAACTCACTTTGAAAAACACTCCTCCTAGCATTTCTTGCTGCGGCCATCTTGAGTAAGGGCAGATGGCATTTGCTACTGGAATCCATCTGCCCTTAGTTCAGGAATTCAGGCAGGATGGTGTGCTTTTTAGTTTGGTAAATAGTGCACTAATATTGTGCTTGTTGACGGTTCCTGCTTCATAGCATTATTATTATACAGGATTTATATAGCGCCAACAGTTTACGCAGCGCTTTACAATATAAAACGGAGACAATACAGTTATAATACAATAAAATACAAGAGGATTAAAAGTGCCCTGCTCAGAAGAGCTTACAATCTATTGTCTGATTTTACTTCTATCCCGCTCTGCAAATAGATAAACAGAAAAACAACTTCTATTAAAAGAGATGTATGGGAATGTTTTTTTTTTTTGGAATCATACTTACCTAGGTGAATGCAGCAGCAGTCCACTGCTGCATCTGTCCACCCCCCAGCTCTATGACTGAGAACTGAGCGATCAAACACCAATGATCGATCGGTTCTCAGGGCTCCATGAGCAAAGGGTGGTGACTGTCAGTCACCGCTCTCTGCTCTGCCCCACCCCCCGTGCTCACTGGAGTGCTGGCCATGGAGGGGGTGGGAGTGGCCGGCTCAGGCTCTCAGCGGCTCGCAGGGAGGCAGTCCAGGCATGTGGGTGGATCCCCACCATATGGTCACGATCTTTCCCGAGCCTGGACCGGCTCTGTGATGTCAGTCAACAGCAGGCTTCAGCCCCCTGTCTGCTGAAAATGGGTCACAGGAGTACAGAATGACCTGCACTGTGATCCACAGGAGACATACGGCCAAATGAGCTTTGGCTGTACTTATTCTTTAAAGCGGAACTTCACTCTCTCAATCAACATTGACTATTTTTTAATCTTTATGATGCTAGCATTAGTAAACAGATTTTAAAGTATATAATATTTACTTGCTTTAAACTTTTTTTTTTTTATGCTTCTTCAGTGGCTTCCTGGTTTCCAGGCCTAGACAAATAATGCCACACATCCCAGGAGTCTTCAGGAGGGGAGGAGGGGTTTTCTCAGCTAAGCACACCCTCCTGCCAGCATGCCTGAGCTAAGGGCAGGTGGATGCCAGAAAGTAAATGTTACATGAATCATCTGTCCCTACTCAAGATGGCTGTGGCTAGAAATGCTAGGAGGAATTCAAAGTGATTTCTCAGCAAAATAAATCACAGAGACATGGATGGATGGGTGAGTTTGCTTTGAATATTACAAATTAAATAGCATTTTTGGTGTGTGATGCTCAGATGCTGTGTATGATTAATATTTTAATCAGAACAATTATCTAAAACAGCATCAGTTTTAAACTAGTAAATTAAAAGTATACTTACATAGCTTTGTTTTAATTGAGGTTTGATTGCAATTTATAGAAGAAAATCCCACTGGGATATTGACCTTATGACACTCATCCTGATGCAATTACCCAACTAATCTGACAGTACTATCGATGCGGGTCTTGCAGGTACAGATGACTTTTCTTTTTATAAGTTTTCTTTTTCAGTAGCTTGCACACAGGGAAAAATAATTTATCTTATATGTCTCATATTCACAGCGGCTTGTTTAATCCCTGCTGAGCCAAAGCTGTTCTGACCAGTGAGTCATGTTTTGCCAGTTGGAGTGTTTGAAAGAAAACCTTTAGCCATGTGGTATCATCTGCAGGGGTCGGATATAAAACACTGAAATGAAAATGTTCATCCAATCCAAGCTTGATATAAAAAATACATAATAAGGCATAGGCTGATGCCCACACCTGGATACGTGAGAATTACATAAATGTAAATGAGCAGCTGCAGTTGGAGACAGTAATAGCAACTTTGAAGTTCATGATGCTTATCTAATAGTGGTTAATGTGTACAAGTTAATTTTAAAGGGCTCTGGGAAAAATCTAAAAAAGTTATATTTTTAATATGGATTATGCAATCTGGTAGAAATACCCCCTGTAAAAGCCAAAGGCAATATATTCTCATTATCAAACAAGACTTTGAAAGCCTTTTCGGGGTAATCCGAATTGAATGTTATGTGTGTGTGTTTGTGGGGTACATCTTCATGGGTGATCCAATTACCTGGCCAAGCTAATTGCGATCGAACTGATTGAGACTTAAGCACACAGGCTGAATGTTGGGCGGCATCGGCCGGTTCAATAGAAACCGCCCGATATTCGGCCCGTGTGCACTGCAGCCGTCTGGCTGGCTTCTGTCGAAGGGGCATGACAGAAAAAGGTCTGCTGATTGGCTCCCGATCGGTGCTCTCAGCCAATGGTATGAACGTTTGCCCGCCAGCGAGTGCTCCATAATGCACTGTGAGATCATAGATTGGCTAAAGCATGCATCGGACCTGTATGCTTTGGCCAATCACAGCACAATGAGAGCGATGATTGGCCAACGTCATGGCTCAGGCCAAAGGCATGGTGCCTTTGGCCAATCATGGCTCGGGCTAAGTCCGTGCCTCATTCTATATGTAAGGCTGCTTACACGGCGGCCGTGTATATTGTATATGAATGGAGATTAGGCAGGGTAGTTAGTGTATTGTGCGATCAGTCAGTGAAGAGAATATATAATACAGTGTAGTGTAGAGATTATATAATACAGTTTCTTGTTATTATTATTATTATTATACAGGATTTATATAGCGCTAACAGTTTACGTAGCGATTTGCAACTTGAGGGTAGACAGTACAAATACAATACACATTACTACAGTAGGAATCAGAGGGCCCTGCTGTTTAGAGCTTACAATCTAAGAGTGAAGGTCAAGAGATACAAGAGGTAATAACTGTGGGTGATGTGCTGATTGAGAAGATAAATGTACAGTTGTTAGGTGGGGGCCAGATAGGCTTCTATATAGTGTAGAGAATATATATTATAGTGTAGTGTAGAGAATATATAATACAGTGTAGTGTAGAGAATATATTACAGTGTAGTGTAGAGAATATATAATACAGTGTAGTGTAGAGAATATATAATACAGTGTAGTGTAGAGAATATATAATACAGTGTACTGTAGAGAATATATAATACAGTGTACTGTAGAGAATATATAATACAGTGTAGTGTAGAGAAAATATAATACAGTGCAATGTAGAGTATATACTACAGTGTAGTGTAGAGACTATATAATACAGTGTAGTGTAGAGAATTAGGGATGAGCCCAATGTTCGAGTCGAACGTAAGTCAAGGGAAGGGAAAGGCATAGGGAAGTCCCCGTGCGTCAGAGGGGGGCGGGGTCACCTGGGAACGTCACGGTGTGGCCCCGCCCTCAGTTATAAAAGATATTTTAAAGCGAAGACGCGTCATACAGCGGGAGCTTCCCATGGAGGCAGGTCGGTCGCGTATTTTTTTTTTCCATTGGCGGAGCAAGAGAAGAAGAAGAAGACTTTGTGGGACATTTTTTAAAAATGTTTTAATAAAGGACTTGTCCCAAGCCATGTCATGTCATTTTTACACTTTTTTTGTGAAATGGTAGGGGTACATTTGTACCCAGTTACCATTTCACACAGGGGGGGAGGCTTGGGATCTGGGGGTCCCTTTGTTAAAGGGGGCTTCCAGATTCCGATAAGCCCCCCCGCCCGCAGACCCCCACAACCACCGGGCAAGGGTTGTGGGGATGAGGCCCTTGTCCCCATCAACATAGGGACAAGGTGCTTTGGGGGGCTACCCCAAAGCACCCTCCCCATGTTGAGGGAATGTGGCCTTCTATGGTTCAGGAGGGGGGGGCGCTCTCTCGTCCCCATCTTTTCTTGCGGCCTGCCAGGTTGCGTGCTTGGATAAGGGTCTGGTATGGATTTTTGGGGGACCCCCACGCCATTATTTTTAAAATTTTGTCACAGGGTTCCCCTTAAAATCCATACCAGACCTGAAGGGTCTGGTATGAATTTTGAGGGGGACCCCCACGCCATTTTTTTTCAAATTTTGGCGCGGGATTCCCCTTAATATCCATACCAGACCTGAAGGGCCTGGTATGGAATTTGGGGGGACCCCCACGCAAGTTTTTTTAAAAAAATTCGGTTTCGGGGTTCCCCTTAATATCTATACCAGACCCAAAGGGACTGGTAATGGACTGGGGGGATCCCATACCATTTTTTTAAATTTTTTCTTTTATCTGTATTGCCGGGACCGACAATTCATTATAGCCGCGAGTAGTTTTAATTTTTTTTCCTTTAGAAATGTCATTTTGCTCTCGGACTGTTCTAAACACGGAAAACATGCGCCACTTTACAGGCATACTATAGACACCCCCCAGGTATAAAATGTAAAGGAATATTTCACTTTTATTGTTTCACTTTAAGCATTATTAATATAGCGGGCACCTACTTTTAAGAAGGTGACCTTTCTTGTTGACTTTCTGTTACAGGTACATTTAGACAGGCTGATGCTATTTGCAGCATGCCTGCTTTGTTTGATTTCCATATTTAAGTGACAGGTGGTTTATGTGTTGGTCTCAGCCAATCATTAATTTGCTTGGTAATCCCCGGACTCTCATATAAAAAGGGGGTCACGTGGTGCCGGGGGGGTTTGAGTCCAGTCCTGCTTTGAGGAGTGAGAGAGCCAGCCTGGTCCCCGGAGGGGAAGTCGGAGGTTTTCCCCTCCTGGGAGCCAATGGAGCTTCACCTTAGCGAGAAGGGTGGAGATCCTCATGGAGGAACAGACGACATCTTGCCGTGTGTAGTCGTGGATATCGTAGGCCACCCCTGCGGGGAGGGGAACTTGCCACAAAGAGATAGAGAAAACTATCTTTGGGGATTAAGTAGCAACAAAGCGGAAGGAAACTGGGCGATTGATCGTTTATGAGTGGCACATGGACTATTGATCATGTGAGTGAAAGCCCAAGGGAAAGGTACTGCCAGAGACTGAGGGTTGTTGGTGCATGGGTCAGTGAGATGGGCAGTAATGGCCTATGACTTTGAGTTCAGTATTGCCCCGGGATTCCAATCAGTCAAGCGGGAGGAGTTATTCAGATTTGCTCTCCTTCAGCTTAATTTGGAAGTATCATGTCAGTGGGAAGTAGTGGTAAAGAGGTAGCGGCGAAGCTGCAAGAACACATGTAGAGATATGGATCGTTCTTTTAAAGTTATCCAGATGAAGAAGTTATTCAGAGTGACTCTTTATCAACTCATTCTCTATCAAATCTACTTCCATCGTCCCTGATTGAAGAGATCATTGAAAAATGATTTCTTTACTGTCCGCAATTGTACTCAGATTTTCCTGTATGATTCATGGAAAGATGACAATGTAACAGAAGAGCATCTCAAAGGAAGTCCTTCTCCCATCCCAGTTTATGTTGATGAATAAAGCATTAAGAAAAGCATTAAGGACTGTGACTTTTAAATCTATGGGCTGCGAGGGTTGAGTAGTAAACGTGAATTATGGATATAACAAGTATTAAGCCGATCCTTCGGGGGTAAGTGCTACATTAAAATCACTGCTCCCGAAAAAAACGGACGTTTTTAAAACTTTTTTTTGCATTGATACATGTCCCCTGGGGCAGGACCAAGGTCCCCAAAAACTTTTTATGACGATAATTTGCATATAAGCCTTTAAAATTAGCACTTTTAATTATTCATGTTCGTGTCCCATAGACTTTAATGTTGTTCGCGTGTTCAAACAAATTTTTTGCCTGTTCGCATGTTCTGCTGCAAACCAAACTGGGGGGTGTTCGGCTCATCCCTATAGAGAATATATAATACAGTGCAGTGTAGAGTATATAATACAGTGTAGTGTAGAGAATATATAATACAGTGTAGTGTAGAGTATATAATACAGTGTAGTGCTGTGTATATAACACAGTGTAGTGCAGAGTATAAAATACAGTGTAGTGCTGTGTATATAACACAGTGTAGTGCAGAGTATATAATACAGTGTAGTGGTGTGTATAACACAGTGTGAATAACAGTGTTGTGGTGCTAATGAAGCGTTGGTGTGTACAACACTTCTGTGTCACCTCTGATCCCTTTTTTTTTCATTAATTATTTCTTTCTTTATTGCAGTATCAGGTTCTGTTGCTACATTATTAGTACTCCCCCTTCTGTGTCGCAGGTGTTATTCCTTCTGCATCAGCACAGCAGTTGTATACTTTTTTTTTTTTTTCGCAGCAGCAGCACTAAGAATATTTAGGGCATACTTTTTTTTTACATTTATTTTATTTTAGATTTTTTTTTTGCATTGGTGAAGGCAGCTCATGGGCCATTTGAGAATGGAGTGGAGTGTGGAGTTCCCCTTTAAAAGCAGCAGCAGTAAAAAGGATTCTGCACAAATGCTGCACCCTTATTTTCTTTATTAAAAAGAAACTATAATAAAATGGTTTATAGTGCACCAAAAACAAAAGTATTGCACCCAAGCACCACATTTCTATCCCACACTCTATAATAAAAATTTCAACCCCCCCCCCCCCCCAGAGCATACAATAGGGCCAGCTAGAAAAGGGGGGAGAAGAGCGATTGCCCAACCCCCTCCTGAACCATACAAAGCCACATGCACTTAACATAGCTGGCTGCCTTTGGGGCATGTTGGGCTCAGCCCAATACCAACCACAAAGCACCTTGTACCCACTAGTTTAAAGGGGCTTTACACATTCCGTAGAGCCCCCTGTCTGCAGCCCCCCACAACCCCAGCCTCGGGTTGGGTGGAAGAGGCCCTTGGCCCCCTGAATATAGGAACAAGGTGGTTGACTTTTGGGCTGCCCAAGCCCCTCCTACCTGCAAGCATCCACCCTCTTTCATGGGCTGGCTTGCTGTGTGTTTGGATAGGGGTTTGTTAGTGTTTGGGAGGGGCACAATCTTTTTATAGTTTGGTGTGGTATTTTTCATGTGGGGTTCTCAATTAAAGTCTTAACAGACCCAAATGGACTTGTATGTATTGCGGGGCAGGCCACTTTCTTTTTACTTTTTCTTTAAGATTTTGCAGCTGCAATGTAGATACTTACGTTTTCTTAAAC
Source organism: Lithobates septentrionalis (assembly GCA_037952835.1). NCBI lineage: Eukaryota > Metazoa > Chordata > Amphibia > Anura > Ranidae > Lithobates > Lithobates septentrionalis. The sequence goes on along the minus strand of JBBDGP010000639.1, from coordinate 2,491,505 downwards.
CGTACATCTTTGAAGAAGCATTTTGGATACATGCTACAGATGCACCACTTTACAGGCAGAGTAAGCTCCCCCCAAGTTACTAGCTTTTAAGCAATTTGGCATTTTTAAAGGCACTTCTCCTTGTTTCAATTTTGGAGTTGTCAAAATTGATGACTTTGATATATGTCCCTCGGGGTGGGACCTGGGCCCCCATACCCAAACTGGGGGGTGTTTGTTCCATCTGTAATTTTTGTAGCATGCTGGATGATGTGCTTCAGAGGGGTGGCTTTTTTGTGCTAGCTGCATTTGGGTTGGTCTGGGTATGCTCAGGGACTTTGGGTTTTTTTTTGTGTGTGAACAGCAATTTTCTGGGCATGCTCAGAGTGTGTACCCACTTTGAAGTAATGTCTTGACACTGGGTGAACTTGCATTTTATGTGTTTCATGGACTGTGCATGTGTTTTGAATTGCCTCATTAGCACACAAACCTGTTATATAAAGCTTGTAAATACCATTCTTTACCTTGCCCTGTGTGTGTGTGTTTTGAAGGTCCCGGAGCACCAGGACAGTGGAATTACCCACAAAATGACGCTATTTTGTAAAAAAAACACCCCAACGTATATTCTATGAGGCATGGGCTGCAGATAGGTACTCGGGTACTCTGATGGGCTGCAGATAGGTACTCGGGTAGTCTAATGAGCTGGAAACAGTTACTCGAGTATAGGGCTGGTGCAAGGATTTTTGACACCCTAGGCGAAACCTAATTTTTCCTCCTGACGACAAATAGTGGCAATACATCACCGTTTTACAATAAAGTGCCCACTTTACATCACAGACCTCTTTGCATCCAAGTCCCCGAATTTACATCAGTCCCCTTTACATCAATGCCCTCTTTCCCCCTTCACATCACAACCCCCTTCCTTACATCACAGATCCCTTCCTTGCATCCAAGTTCCCTTCACATCCTCCTTTCTTTGCGTCTCAGTCCCCTTCACAGCCCCCTTGTACCCCAGTCCCCTTTAAAACCCCCCTTTACTTGAACCCCAGTCCCCTTTACAACCTCCTTTACTTGTACCCCAGTCCCCTTTAAAGCCCCACTTTACTTGAACCCCAGTCCCCTTCACAGCTGCTCCAATTACTTCCACCGCAGAACCCTGCACAGCCCCCTCTTCTTGCATCCCAGTCCCTCCTTCCGCGTATCTCGTTCCCTCCACAGCCCCCCTTCTTATCTCAGTCCCCTCCACAGCCCCCCTTCTTGCATCCCAGACCATCCTTATCTCATTTTCCTTCACAGCTCCCCTCCTTTTATCCCAGTCCCCTCTACATCCCCCTCCTTGTATCCCAGTACCTTCCACAGCCCCCCTCCTTGTATCCCAGAACCTTTCTCAGCCCCCTCCTTGTATCCCAGTCTCTTGGATCCCAGTCCCCTCCACATCCCCCCTCCTTGTAACCCAGTACCATCCACAGCCCCCCTCCTTGTATCCCAGGCCCCTCCACATCCCCCCTCCTTGGATCCCAGTCCCCTCCACAGTCCCTCTCCTTGTATCCAAGTCCCCTCCACACCCCCCCTCCTTGGATCCCAATCCCCTCCACATCCCCCCTCCTTGTATCCCAGTCCCCTCTACATCCCTCCTCCTTGTATCCCAGTCCCCTCCACAGCCCCCTCCTTGAATCCCAGTTCCCTCCACAGCCCCCCTCCTTGTATCCCAGGCCCCTCCACATCCCCCTTCCTTGTATCCCAGTCCCCTCCACATCCCTCCTCCTTGTATCCCAGTCCCCTCCACAGCCCCCTCCTTGTATCCCAGTCCCCTCCACATCCCTCCTCCTTGTATCACAGTCCCCTCCACATCCCTCCTCCTTGTATCCCAGTCCCCTCCACAGCCCCCTCCTTGAATACCAGTTCCCTCCACAGCCCCCCTCCCTTTGCTTTTAAAGGGGAACTCCACACTCCACTCCATTCTCCGATGATTTTGTCCCCCCCCCTAATCACTTTGATTTCCTTGGGCTAGCTTTTGCTAGCCCAAGGACTGGGATACAAGGAGGGGGGGTGTGGAGGGGATTGGGATCCAAGGAGGGGGGATGTGGAGGGGACTTGGATACAAGGAGAGGGACTGTGGAGGGGACTGGGATCCAAGGAGGGGAGATGTGGAGGGGCCTGGGATACAAGGAGGGGGGCTGTGGATGGTACTGGGTTACAAGGAGGGGGGATGTGGAGGGGACTGGGATCCAAGAGACTGGGATACAAGGAGGGGGCTGAGAAAGGTACTGGGATACAAGGAGGGGGATGTGGAGGGGACTGGTATACAAGGAGGGGGGCTGTGGAAGGTACTGGGATACAAGGAGGGGGATGTAGAGGGGACTGGGATAAAAGGAGGGGAGCTGTGAAGGGAAATGAGATAAGGATGGTCTGGGATGCAAGAAGGGGGGCTGTGGAGGGGACTGAGATAAAAAGGGGGGCTGTGGAGGGAACAAGATACGCAGAAGGAGGGACTGGGATGCAAGAAGAGGGGGCTGTGCAGGGTTCTGTGGTGGAAGTAATTGGAGCAGCTGTGAAGGGGACTGGGGTTCAAGTAAAGTGGGGCTTTAAAGGGGACTGGGGTACAAGGAAAGGAGGTTGTAAAGGGGACTGGGGTTCAAGTAAAGGGGGGTTTTAAAGGGGACTGGGGTACAAGGGGGCTGTGAAGGGGACTGAGACGCAAAGAAAGGAGGATGTGAAGGGAACTTGGATGCAAGGAAGGGGTCTGTGATGTAAGGAAGGGGGTTGTGATGTGAAGGGGGAAAGAGGGCATTGATGTAAAGGGGACTGATGTAAATTCGGGGACTTGGATGCAAAGAGGTCTGTGATGTAAAGTGGGCACTGTATTGTAAAAGGGTGATGTATTGCCACTATTTGTCGTCAGGAGGAAAAATTAGGTTTCGCCTAGGGTGTCAAAAATCCTTGCACCAGCCCTATACTCGAGTAACTGTTTCCAGCTCATTAGACTACCCGAGTACCTATCTGCAGCCCATCAGAGTACCTGAGTACCTATCTGCAGCCCATGACTCATAAAATATACGTTGGGGTGTTTTCTTTACAAAATAGCGTCATTTTGTGGGTAATTCCACTGTCCTGGTGCTTCGGGACCTTCAAAACACACACACACAGGGCAAGGTAAAGAATGGTATTTGCAAGCTTTATATAACAGGTTTGTGTGCTAATGAGGCAATTCAAAACACATGCACAGTCCATGAAACACATAAAATGCAAGTTCACCCAGTGTCAAGACATTACTTCAAAGTGGGTACACACTCTGAGCATTCCCAGAAAATTGCTGTTCACACACAAAAAAAAACCCCAAAGTCCCTGAGCATACCCAGACCAACCCAAATGCAGCTAGCACAAAAAAGCCACCCCTCTGAAGCACATCATCCAGCATGCTACAAAAATTACAGATGGAACAAACACCCCCCAGTTTGGGTATGGGGGCCCAGGTCCCACCCTGAGGGACATATATCAAAGTCATCAATTTTGACAACTCCAAAATTGAAACAAGGAGAAGTGCCTTTAAAAATGCCAAATTGCTTAAAAGCTAGTAACTTGGGGGGAGCTTACTCTGCCTGTAAAGTGGTGCATCTGTAGCATGTATCCAAAATGCTTCTTCAAAGATGTACGGTTTAAGAAAACGTAAGTATCTACATTGCAGCTGCAAAATCTTAAAGAAAAAGTAAAAAGAAAGTGGCCTGCCCCGCAATACATACAAGTCCATTTGGGTCTGTTAAGACTTTAATTGAGAACCCCACATGAAAAATACCACACCAAACTATAAAAAGATTGTGCCCCTCCCAAACACTAACAAACCCCTATCCAAACACACAGCAAGCCAGCCCATGAAAGGGGGTGGATGCTTGCAGGTAGGAGGGGCTTGGGCACCCCAAAAGTCAACCACCTTGTTCCTATATTCAGGGGGCCAAGGGCCTCTTCCACCCAACCCGAGGCTGGGGTTGTGGGGGGCTGCAGACAGGGGGCTCTACAGAATGTGTAAAGCCCCTTTAAACTAGTGGGTACAAGGTGCTTTGTGGTTGGTATTGGGCTGAGCCCAACATGCCCCAAAGGCAGCCAGCTATGTTAAGTGCATGTGGCCTTATATGGTTCAGGAGGGGGTTGGGCGATTGCTCTTCTCACCCCTTTCCTAGCTGGCCCTATTGTATGCTCTGAAAAAGTATGTGGTTTGGATTGGTGAAGGCAGTTCATGGGCCATTTGAGAATGGAGTGGAGTGTGGAGTTCCCCTTTAAAAGCAAAAGCTAGCCCAAGGAAATCAAAGTGATTAGGGGGGGGGAGACAAAATCATCGGAGAATGGAGTGGAGTGTGGAGTTCCCCTTTAAAAGCAAAAGCTAGCCAAAGGAAATCATATGCATTAGAGGGGGGGGGGGGCTCATGCCCTTTTAGGCCGTAAAAAAAGGAGCGAGAGTCATGGATCTCACGCAGTTCTAAACGTACTTGCAGGCGCAGCAGATTATCTCTGAAAAAGTTACTTTCTCATTCTATTTTGGGCATGTCTGTTACTTGGGCAGTTGTTACTAAACTTCCTCACATCACCCCATAATATTGGCACCTCTATCTTATGTTAATATTGAATTGGGGATGCCGTGCGCCATGTCCATAGAGGCGCACGAATTGCATTCTCCCGTGCACCGAGATCGCAATAGTAAATGGTGGATTCATGCTCTGTTACCGGCGCACCAAGTCGTAAATATGAAAATGTGTGTTGCTCCTCGGCGTGCGCATCTACTGATGGCGCACTGCTTTAGTAAATCAACCCCCAAGTCTTACATCAGCAGGCATTTGGTCTCATGTTTACTGGCTCTCTAGTCATGAAAATTGGTTGTTTGCCTGATGTGCAGAGCTGGCATGTTTTGGAGGAGGGAACCCACTATTGCAGTAGTAAGCAAAATTTCACTAATTCACAAAGATTACTCTCCAAGGAAAACATTTTGTATTACATAAGACAATTTTAAGGCATGTATAATGCCTTCAAGGTTTTCCTGTTCCAGGAATCAAGCGGCATTTACACTTTACATGACTTTTTTTGTATTCAGCATGTTATCACAGCTTGATGAATTAGGCTTATTGTGTCTCCATGTAAATAAACAAACCCACTTTATCTTATGGTTTCTAGTCTTGGCACCTGAATATGAAATAAATCAGTCAAGTATAGCATGAGATCTTCTGTTTTGTAGCAAAATAATCAGCCCTCTTGGATGGGAAGAAGCTACCTAGGTATTTGCTGTTTGAAACCACTTCTAGCTTAGTGTTTTTTAACCGCTTCAGCTCCTGAAGGTTTTACCCACTTCCTGACCAGGCGAGGGACCTGAGAAGAGGAGCATCTGGGCTGTTCTGTGCAAAACCACTACACAGAGCACATAAGTATAACGTTTTAAACAAAAACAAAAACAAAAAAACAAGACTTTAATATCACTTTAAGCAAAGTAACAGAGACGGATGAGTCTTCTTTTCCCAAGAATTTGTCACAAAGAAAACCATCATTAAACCAAGTTAATTATCAGGTACAAAAACCTTGAGATACCAAACCACCTAATTAATCAGGTACATAGCTTTCAGATCCATGCTTGACTGCTCTAATTCTGAACAGAAGAACATCCTTGTTAGATTGATATATGCCCTTGTTAGATCAGATGATACCGTAATTGGTAATTTGCCTTGAGCTTATTTCAGTCGGTAAATAGTTAGCATTGTTGAATTGGGATGACAGATTATAAACAAGGGTTATACCTTTCAGGATATTTGAGACCTCTGATAATCCTTGTTTTTCCTTCCCATACACTAATTTTAACAGCACTGCATAATAACATTCAAGGATGTTAATAGCTCGCTCCTGAATTTAAAGGAACCCATAAGAATAACAATGTGGAAGCTAATTATTGTGTTCTAGGCTGCGGGCTTTCATAGGGATCCTGGCTTCACTTATAGCTGACCTAGAACAAACATGCTATTAATAGGGCAGTGACCAATTAGGTATCATTTAAAAATAGGTCACTTATAGCAGCTCCAATATTTCTATTATCACAGCTTCTTTTTAGGAGTGGAAGCATATTTAAGAGTTTAAATTCATGCAGTTTTTTTCACAAAATCAATTGCAGGATAGCCATTTGAATGTTCATTTTCTGTTTTTGACATGCATGCCTAAAACATCAGTGAAGTTATTACATCTGACTGTTAAACGCATCATTGTTGTCATATTTTTAATCTATTAAGATGCTCACTTTCCATTTTTGCATATTTATTTCTAATGCATCAGTGAAAGTGTCATGTCTGACCAGGGGCGGACTGATAACTCATGGGGCCCCCGGGCAATAGGAGATTATGGGGCCCCCAGGCAATCAGAGATTATGGGGCCACACAGTATACACACACACAGTATACAATCAAACAGTATACACATACATGTACACACAGTATACACAGACAGATGTAAGAAAAAACACAGATTTATACATACTGTCCCTGGTTTTACTGAGGCTGGCAACCCTGATGGGGCCCCCTAGTGGCCCAGGGGCCTCGGGCAGAGCCCGAGTGGCTCAATGGTCAGTCCGCCCCTGTGTCTGACAATCAACAGGATCATTGCTGTCTCGTATGTTATCTACTGAAATGTTCGCTTTTTTTTTTTGGATATTTATTCCTAATTCATCAGTGAATTTTTTTTTTGATCAAGGTCATTTTTATTCATATAAAAAAAGACAGAAGACAAATATACATTTATACATCCCACACTTACTCTTTGCACCCACCAACATTTAACAAACACCCCCCTAAATATACATAATACACTTCGGTTCACCCTTCACCTTTATATCAAAATTGGCATAATAAATGGATTTTTAAAACAGCTTACCTGTAAAATCCTTTTCTTGGAGTACATCACGGGACACAGAGCACCATAGTAATGACTATCTATGTTTATATGCTACCTTTAGGTGATTGGACACTGGCAACCAATAGTAAGAAGGTTCCTCCCATATAACCCCTCCCATACAGGAAGTACCTTAGTTTTTTAGCAAGCAATGAAGATTCCAGAAAAAGAGGGGAGGGACCTCTGTGTCCCGTGATGTACTCCAAGAAAGGGGATTTTACAGGCAAGCTGTTTTAAAAATCAAATTTTCTTTATCGTACATCACGGGACACAGAGCACCATAGTAATGACTATCTGAGATGTACTAAAGTAATGCCTTTGAGGGGAGGAACCATACATAAATCCCCCTTATTTTTAGGCTCCAAATTATAAAGCTGCTTGCAGCACGCTCTGGCCAAAATCAGTCTCCTTTTGAGATCCAACATCCAGTCGGTAAAACCTGGTGAATGTATGCACCGAAGACCAAGCAGCCGCTTTGCAAACCTGAGCCATCGACACTTGTTGGCGCACTGTCCATGACGTACTAACTCCTCTGGTAGAGTGAGCCTGGAGATATGGAGGTGGAACCTTGTGTTTCAACTCATAGGCCTGGATGATGACCTGACAAATCCACCTAGAGATTATAGAACTAGCTGCTGACTGTCCTTTCTTAGGACCCTCAAGCACAACAAAAAAAGAGTCAGACTTCCGAAAAGGGGCTGACATATTCAAATAAACCTTAATAGCTCTCACCACATCGAGTGAATGGAGCAATCTTTCCTCCTTATGCCGCGTACACACGGTCGGACTTTCCGGCATACTTGGTCCGGCACACTTTCCGACGGACTTTGTCCGCCAGGTGCGCCGGACTTTAAAACGGACGGACTTGCCCACACACGCCGGGAATTTCCGGCGGGCTAAGTCCGCCCGTCTTTCCGACGGACTTTCGCCGGAGTTCCGGCGGACTTTCAGAATGAACGGACTTGCCCACACACGGCCAAGTCCGTTCATTTTGAACGTGACTCAGGTGCGACGGGACTAGCAAAGGATGCAATCTTGCCGCTTTTATCGGCGAGATTGACACCTTGCGAGCCCCGTTGCGGTGCATACCAGGCCCTTAGGTCTGGTATGGATTATAAAGGGAAGCCCCTACGCCGAAAAAACGGCGTGGGGTCCCCCCTAAAATCCATACCAGACCCCGATCCGAGCACGCAGCCTGGCCGGTCAGGAAAGGGGGTGGGGACGAGCGAGCGCCCCCCTCCTGAACCGTACCAGGCCGCATGCCCTCAACATGGGGGGGGTGCTTTGGGGGAGGGGGCGCCTTACGGTGCCCCCCCCCCCACCACAAAGCACCTTGTCCCCATGTTGATGAGGACAAGGGCCTCTTCCCGACAACCCTGGCCGTTGGTTGTCGGGGTCTGCGGGCGGGTGGCTTATCGGAATCCGGGAGCCCCCTATAATAAGAGGGCCCCCAGATCCCGGCCCCCCCACCCTATGTGAATGAGTATGGGGTACATGGTACCCCTACCCATTCACCTAGGTAAAGTGTCAATAATAAAACACAACACAGGGTTTTAAAATAATTTATTAAACAGCTCCGGCTTCGGGGGTCTTCTTCCGTCTTCGGGGGTCCCTCCGGTTCATCTTCTCCTGGCGTCCGGTTGGTTCTTCTCCGCTCTCCGGCCTCTTCTCCCGGTGTCCCAGGTCTTCGGCCGGTCCCTCCGCTGTCTTCATGTAGCTCTATTGCCAGCGGAGGTCCGGACTTCTGGGCTTCTTGTCTTCTCTTCTCTTCTCTTCTCTTCCCCCAGATGTTGACACGACGCTCTCTCCGGCTGGACTGGTCTCTGAGGGCTGCGTTGTGACTTATATAGGCGGAGACCCCGCCCCCTAAAACGTCACAGTCCCAGCATGCCCAGGGACTGTGACATCAAAAGGGGGCGGGGTCTCCGCCTATATAAGTCACAACGCAGCCCTCGGAGACCAGTCCAGCAGGAGAGAGCGTCGTGTCAACATCTGGGGGAAGAGAAGAGAAGAGAAGAGAAGACAAGAAGCCCAGAAGTCCGGACCTCCGCTGGCAATAGAGCTACATGAAGACAGCGGAGGGACCGGCCGAAGACCTGGGACACCGGGAGAAGAGGCCGGAGAGCGGAGAAGAACCAACCGGACGCCGGGAGAAGATGAACCGGAGGGACCCCCGAAGACGGAAGAAGACCCCCGAAGCCGGAGGAAGATCCCCCCCACCCAGAGCTGTTTAATAAATTATTTTAAAACCCTGTGTTGTGTTTTATTATTGACACTTTACCTAGGTGAATGGGTAGGGGTACCATGTACCCCATACTCATTCACATAGGGTGGGGGGCCGGGATCTGGGGGCCCCTTATTAAAAGGGGCTCCCAGATTCCGATAAGCCCCCCGCCCGCAGACCCCGACAACCAACGGCCAGGGTTGTCGGGAAGAGGCCCTTGTCCTCATCAACATGGGGGCAAGGTGCTTTGGGGTGGGGGGGCCCCACAGGGCGCCCCCCTCCCCCGAAGCACCCACCCCCCATGTTGAGGGCATGCGGCCTGGTACGGTTCAGGAGGGGGGGGCGCTCGCTCGTCCCCACGCCCTTTCCTGACCGGCCAGGCTGCGTGCTCGGATCGGGGTCTGGTATGGATTTTAGGGGGGACCCCACGCCGTTTTTTCGGCGTAGCGGGGTTCCCTTTATAATCCATACCAGACCTAAGGGCCTGGTATGACCCGCGCTCGCCGCAATAGGAAGATTTGTTTTTCCTATTGCAGCGAGCGCGAGATGCAATACCCTGCCCTCGTGTCGTATCTGGTCCACCGGACCAGCCTACACACGAGCGGGCTTTCCGTCGGACCAGCACACACACGAGCGGACTTTCCGCCCGAAACTGAGTCCGACGGAAAGATTTAAAACTTGTTTCAAATCTAGGTCCGGCGGGCTTTTGGGAAAAAGTCCGCCGGAAAAGTCCGCCGCCGCCCACACACGGGCAGATTGTCCGGCACACTCTGGTCCGCCGGACCAAGTATGCCGGAAAGTCCGACCGTGTGTACGCGGCATTAGACTAATGCCGCGTACACACGATCGGACTTTCTGGCATACTTTGTCCGCCAGGTGCGCCGGACTTTAAAACGGACGGACTTGCCCACACACGATCGGACTTTCCGGTCCGCCCGTCTTTCCGACGGACTTTCGCCGGAGTTACGGTGGACTTTCAGAATGAACGGACTTGCCCACACATGGACAAGTCTGTTTATTTTGAACATGACTCAGGTACGTCGGGACTAGAAAAGGAAGTCAATCTTGCCGCTTTTATCGGCGAGATTGAGCCCCGTCGCGGGTCATACCAGGCCCTTAGGTCTGGTATGCGTTATAAAGGGAACCTCCTACGCAGAAAAAACGGCGTGGGGTCCCCCTAAAATCCATACCAGACCCCCATCCGAGCACGCAGCCCGGCCGGTCAGGAAAGGGGGTGGGGATGAACGAGCGCCCCCTCCTGAACCGTACCAGGCCGCATGCCCTCAACATGGGGGGTGGGTGCTTTGGAGGAGGGGGCGCCCTGCCACCCCAAAGCACCTTGTCCCTATGTTGATGAGGACAAGGGCCTCTTCCCGACAACCCTGGCCGTTGGTTTTCGGGGTCTGAGGGCGGGGGGCTTATCGGAATCCGGGAGCCCCCTATAATAAGAGGGCCCCCCACCCTATGTGAACGGCTCCGGGGGGGGTCTTCCTCCGGCTTTGGGGGTCTTCTTCCGGCTTCGGGGGTCCCTCTGGTTCCTCTTCTCCCGGCGTCCAGTTGGTTCTTCTCTGCTCTCTCCGGCCTCTTCTCCCGGTGTTCCAGCTCTTCGGCCGGCTCCTCCGCTGTCTTCAGGCCGCTCTTTTGCCAACGGAGGTCCGGACTTCTGGGCTTCTTGTCTTCTTCCCTCTTCTCTTCTCCAGATGTTGACACAACGCTCTCTCCGGCTGGACTGCTCTCTGAGCGCTCCGTTGTGACTTATATAGGCGGAGACCCCGCCCCCTTATGATGTCACAGTCCCTGGGCATGCTGGGACTGTGACGTTTTAGGGGGCGTGGTCACCGGGTGATGTTGACCACAATCCCAGCATGCCCAGGGACTGTGACATCATAAGGGGGCGGGGTCTCCGCCTATATAAGTCACAACGGAGCGCTCAGAGAGCAGTCCAGCCGGAGAGATCGTCGTTTCAATATCTGAAGAAGAGAAGAGGGAAGAAGACAAGAAGCCCAGAAGTCCGGACCTCCGTTGGCAAAAGAGCGGCCTGAAGACAGCAGAGGAGCCGGCCGAAGAGCTGGAACACCGGGAGAAGATGCCGGAGAGAGTGGAGAAGAACCAACCGGACGCCAGGAGAAGAGGAACCAGAGGGACCCCCGAAGCCGGAAGAAGACCCCCGAAGCCGGAGAAACACCCCCTGGAGCTGTTTGGTAAATTATTTAAAAAACCTGTGTAGTGTGTTTTATTATTGACACTTTTTCCCTAGGTGAATGGGTAGGGGTACCATGTATCCCATACTCATTCACATAGGGTGGGGGGCCGGGATCTGGGGGCCCTCTTATTATAGGGGGGCTCCCGGATTCCGATAAGCCCCCCGCCCGCAGACCCCGACAACCAACGACCAGGGTTGTCGGGAAGAGGCCCTTGTCCTCATCAACATGGGGACAAGGTGCTTTGGGGTGGGGGGGCCCGCAGGGTGCCCCCTCCCCCAAAGCACCCACCCCCCATGTTGAGGGCATGCGGCCTGGTACGGTTCAGGAGGGGGGCGCTCGCTCCTCCCCACCCCCTTTCCTGACCGGCCGGGCTGCGTACTCGGATCGGGGTCTGGTATGGATTTTAGGGGGGACCCCACGCCGTTTTTTCGGCGTAGGGGGTTTCTCTTTATAATCTATACCAGACCTAAGGGCCTGGTATGCCCCGCGCTTGCCGCAATAGGAAAATTTGTTTTTCCTATTGCAGCGAGCGCGAAATGCAATACCCTGCCCTTGCATCGTATCTGGTCCGTTGGACCAGCATACAGACGAGCGGGCTTTCCGTCGGACCAGCACACAGACGAGCGGACTTTCCGCAGAAACTGAGTCAGACTAAAAGATTTAAAACATGTTTCAAATCTAGGCCCGGTGGGCTTTTGGGAAAAAGTCCGCCAGAAAAGTCAGCCGGAGCCTACACACGGTCGGATTGTCCGACGGACTCTGGTCGGCCGGACCAACTATGCCGGAAAGTCCACTCGTGTGTACGCGGCATTAGGGTTAGGAAAGAAGGAAGGTAAAACAATATCCTGATTCAAGTGAAAACTGGAAACCACTTTGGGTAAAAAATCCGGACGGGGCCGCATTACCACCTTTTCCTAATGAATAAACAGAAAGGGTTTCTCACAAGATAGGGCGGCCAACTCAGAGACCCTTCTTGCTGAGGTTAAAGCCACCAAAAAGACTAACTTTTTAGTCAGTAGGATCAAAGGAATACGCTTAATAGGCTCAAAGGGTGACTCTGTAGAGCTGAAAGCACCAAGTTTAAGTCCCATGGGCACAAGGGCGGTTTAATTGGTGGCCTCAAATGTAGTACTCCCTTGATAAAGGTTCGTACTAAAGAATGAGACGCGATTGGCCTCTGGAAAAGAATCGACAAAGCCAAAATTTGTCCCTTAATGGTCCCTAAGGATAAGTTTAAGTCAATTCCTGCTTGCAGAAAGGCAAGAACCCTTCCAATTGTATACTTGTGAGGGTGCCATCTTCTCTTCTCACACCATGAGATGTATGACTTCCAGACTCTATGGTAAATTTTTATAGACACTGGCTTTCTAGCATTTATCAAAGTAGCCAGAACAGAACCACTGATACCACGGTCTCTCAGTACTTTGGTCTCAATAGCCATGCCATCAAATTCAGCGACCGTAAAGAAGGATGGTATATGGGACCTTGGGACAGCAGGTCTGGGCGGAATGGAAGACACAATGGGTCCCCTCACAATCTGTGAGTACCAAGACCTCCTTGGCCATCGTGGGGCAACTAGAATTACCGTTTTCTGCTCTACCAGTATCCTGCGTAACAGGTGCGGCAGCATCTGAATCGGAGGAAAGGCGTAAATGAGAGAATACCGATCCCAGGGAACCACCAATGCATCCGTCCCCACGGCAAGTGGATCCCTGGTTCTGGACACAAAGCTGTCCACCTTGGCATTGAACCTGGTTGCCAGAAGATCCACCTCTGGCATCCCCCAACGCTGGCATATTTGAAGGAAAACTTCGGGGTGAAGGGACCATTCCCCTGGTAACAACTGCTGACGACTTAGGTAGTCTGCCTGCCAATTGTCCACCCCCGGAATATAGACTGCCGATAGAGATGGCACAAGTCTCTCTGCCCAAGTCAGAATATGATTTATTTCCTTTGTGGTTAATGTATGCCACCACTGTGGAATTGTCGGACTGGACTCTGACCGGAGACCCCCGCAGCCTGGCTGTCCAGAATACGAGGGCCAAGCGAGCTGCTCGAATTTCCAACAGATTGATCGGCAAGGTTTTTTCTACCTGGGACCATTTTCCTTGTACGGAGGCCTCTTCCAATACTGCTCCCCAGCTGAGACGACTGGCGTCTGAAGTTACCACCTTCAAATTTACCGGTGGAAAGGATTTCCCCTTTTTTAAGTTGTTGGTCTTTGACCACCAAGAGAGGTCCTGTTTTACCTTTGGGGATAGAGACATTGGATGATCCAAGGCTAGGACAGACTTGTCCCAAGCCTCCAGGATCGTTCTCTGGAACAACCTGGAGTGAAACTGCGCATAAGGAACTGCGCTGAAGGATGACACCATCTTCCCCAGCAGTCTCATGCACAATCAAATTGAGGGTCTTTTTACCCTTTTGACTTTCTTGACCAGCTCTACTATTGAGCTGACCTTCAAGGGGGGTAAAAATACCCTTTCCCGGGTCGTATCCAGGATCAAGCCTAAATATGCCAGGATTTGAACTGGATGAAGAGCTGATCTGTCCATATTCAGAATCCAACCTAGGCCTCTTAGAACATGAACTGTAGTTGAAATGTTCTCTAACAGGGTGGAATAGGACTGGTCCTTCAACAGAAGGTCGTCCAGATATCCTATCACCGATATCTTCTGGGACCTTAGAGAAGCCAACACCAGAGTCAACACTTTTGTGAAGACTCGAGGGGCCGTAGCCAGACCGAACGGTAGTGCTACAAATTGGAAATGACACCCCTCTACTGAGAAACGTAGAAACCTTTGATGTTGGCAGAAAATCGGCACATGCAGGTATGCATCCTTGATGTCTATGGACGCTAAAAAGTCCCCTTTTCTTAGAGATGCCATTACTGAACAAACCGATTCCATCTGGAAGGTTCGTACCTTTAGAAAGGAATTGAGGGATTTGAGGTCCAGAATGGGCCTTACTTCCCCATTTGGCTTCGGCACTGTGAATAGGTTTGAATAAAACCCCTTGAACTTTTCTTTGTGCGGAACCTTGATAATTACCCCCTGTCTTTTTAACTGTTTTAAGGCTAGGAATAGGCTTTTCTTTTTCTCTAGATCCGAAAGAACTCTTGATCTCAGATACCGATTTAGGGGAAAATCTCGGAACTCTATTTTGTAGTCTTGTGTTATAGTGGAGATAACCCACTTGTCCTGCACCAACCCTGCCCAAGCATCTGCGAACCGCCGCAGTCTGCCCCCCATTTGTAATAGTGGGGGCGCCCCTTCACAAGGAGGACTTAGCATTGGCCTTATTCGGCTTCTGAGTCCAAGTTCTTTTCTGACCCTGAGGTCTTTTAAAGGCAGGGGGTTGAGGCCGTCGATACTTGTTGGGAGAAGATGCGCCTGGCCCAGGAGCGTTCGGAATTTTAAAGGAAGGCTGCTTATTCCTTCTTTTCACAGGAAGCAAGGAGCTCTTCCCGCCTGAGATTTCTTGGATATACTTATCCAGATCTTCTCCAAACAAACGTTTCCCATGAAAGGGAAAAGCCGCGAGTAGCCTCTTGCATGGCATCTCGGCTGACCAGTTTTTTAGCCACAAAACTCTGCGCATATGTATTGAGAGTAGCGCAAAGCGAGACATCTGCTGGATTGAGTCTTTTAATGAGTCTACTGCAAAACATAAAGCGTGAGGAAGTTCTGTTAATTCATCAGAATATTCCTCCTGAACAGGTAGGTTCCTGACCAGTCTTTTAAAACGGTCCTTCAGGGATTGACAGATCCCAATAGCCGCAACAGCTGGTTGTACTGCTGATCCGGCCACCGCAAAGGAGGCCTTTAGCAAGGATTCCAGCTTTTTATCCGCTGGATCTTTAAATCCTTTGGACAGGTTAAGCTTTTATTTACTGAAGAAATAGCAGCATCCACTAAAGGCATATCCCACCTTTTTTTGAACTTTTCCTCCATTGGGTACAAAAAAGAAAACCTTTTAGGAGGTAAGTATATTCTGTCCAGATGTTCCCAATCAGCGTAAATCAACTGCTCCAATAATGGATGCACAGGAAACGCCTGAGAACCTTGCTGAGGTCACAAGGATCCCAATGTAGAACAGGAAAGTTCCGGCCCTTGTACAAGGGGCAACTTGAAACCTGCTCTCACCATTTCGATTAAAGACTGGATAAACAGCTTTTGGGATTGCGAAGCTGACAACGGTTCCTCAGAACCTGAGTCCCCCGCTGAGGACTCCTCAGCTTCAGCATCTTTATCCCCTATGGCCACCTCCTCAAAATCCTCTGCCCATTCAGGATCCAAATCACAAGGACCCAATTGGCTAAGGGAGTCCTGGTGCTCAAGTGACTCAGCACTGGGACCAGGCTCAGGAGAGGGAGATCTATTTCGTTTATCCCTCCCTGTGTTACTGAGGCAATTATACCTGCTATTTTGCCTCCAAGACCAGCGAGAGCTGACTTTAAGTCATCCTTAGTAACATAAGCCGAAGCAGGGATATTGGTGGTAGCCACAACGCCTGACAAATGCAATGGCTCAGCCAGGCCAAATGCCTCAGGTTTTTCAGGGGAGACAGGTGCTTCAGTAGCCGGAGGTTGATCTCCTGTTTTTGAAGGAGTCACTTTAACCCCTGGATTAGCCCTGTTCCCCACACCTCGTTTTCTGGAAGACATTGCTTACAGGTTTTTGAGGAAAATTCACTGTGCTATATGTTGAATCAAAGCCAATACTATAGCCTCCTTACAGAGTTTGCAAATGCCCGACTCACGTGTCCCGCTCTGTGTCCCACTGCGACCGGCTCCTGGCTCCTCTGAGCCAACAAGAACAGCACTGACACATGCAAGCGTCTGACTTCCCTATATGTGCGTGCGCCGTCACGTGACGTACACACACCCGGGACTTACTGCGCAAACGAACGCCCGCGGGAAACACGCGGCCGCGATGCCGCCATCGCGCACGCTAGAGCATGCACAGGAGGGAGCGGGCGAACCTATGCCAACTGCACGTGCACGCTACCCACGTGCACGCGCCCGCGACCCATCTGCACGGTCCCCAGCGGGAACCTTAGTCTGAATGCACCGCTCTGAACCTTCACAGTGGACACAAACAGACACTACAATCTGGCATGACAATCTGCATACATTACTTGGAAAATAATGTAAAAAATGGGCCTCCAAAGGAAGCACTCACTGATCCTCGCAGCAGGGCCTGAGATAAGGCCCAATCTTCCCCCATCACTGCGGGTAACGCCACTGAGGACCTTCTGTTTAGGGTCCACACCCCTGGACCTGTAAAGCACCCTTTAGGTTTCCTTGGGCAAATAAAAGACCAGGAATACCATATCACAAGGGTCCAGCTCCATAAGGAAACATTACAGGCAAGACCCTGTTCTTGAACCAGGGCTCAGGTACCATCCACTTTAGCATGATATGCCATCCGAATGGATCCGATTATAACATCCTCACTGGGACATTATCTGAAGAAAGATCTTTCACAGCCGTGACCATCACCTTCAAGACACTGACAAAAAACTAAGGTACTTCCTATATGGGAGGGGTTATATGGGAGGAACCTTCTTACTATTGGTTGCCAGTGTCCAATCACCTAAAGGTAGTATATAAACCCAGATAATCATTACTATGGTGCTCTGTGTCCCGTGATTTATGATAAAGAAATATCTATTTATATGCCATACACATTTCAGACAGCAAAAAAAGAAAAAAAAGACAAAAAAACCCCCACAAAAACCAAATCTTGGTATCCACAGGAGAGGGGACCACTTTACCCTTAATTCTGTAACATTTCTTTCCCTTATCCTCTCATCCAGCCTTCCCATATTTTCTTAAACATTTTGACATTCCCCTTTTGTTATAGACAAATCTTTCCATTATTATTGTTTTATTACCCTCATCCTCCCACTCTACCCGGCTTGGTGGGCTCACCGCCCACTAGGGATGAGCTTCGTGTTCGAGTCGAACCCATGTTCGACTCGAACATCAGCTGTTCGGTCGTTCGCCGAATTGCGAACGATATGGGCCGTTCGCGCCAAATTTGTGTGGCGCGTCACGGCCCATAATTCACTGCGGCATCGCAGTGCATTGCTTGCTGATGATTGGCCAAGCATGCACTATGATCCGCATGCTTGGCCAATCACAGCGCCGCCTGAATAGAGAGCCGTAATTGGCCAAAGCCAAGGAGGCTTTGGCCAATTATGGCTCAGGGGATTTAGTACACGCCCCACACTATATAAGGCCGCCTGCACGGCGGCCCTGTGCAGTGTGTTCCGTTGTGCTTAGAGAGAGAGAGAGACAGTGTCATTTCATTTGAGTTAGCTAGATTAGGCAGGACAGTCAGTCAGTTAGCTGCACTTAAAGTGTATTGTGT
The DNA here is from genome assembly GCA_037952835.1 of Lithobates septentrionalis. Classification (NCBI taxonomy): domain Eukaryota; kingdom Metazoa; phylum Chordata; class Amphibia; order Anura; family Ranidae; genus Lithobates; species Lithobates septentrionalis. Next base: position 2,473,812 of record JBBDGP010000639.1, on the reverse strand, counting down.
ATATATATGCATCCCAGGTGTTGCATATATATATATACACTGTATTCAGTTTAGCTAGATCCGTTCCTGTTATCTTCTAGACTATTTACATTTAGTGCAGTGCGTCCTGCTCACAGTGTTCAGCTAGATCCGTTCCTGTTATCTTCCTACTGACAGGCAGGCTTGTCTTGTTACAGTATTTACAGCTACCTAAAGAAAATTACTGGTGTTCTTTTGATCCTATTAGTACCACGGTCAGGCAGCTAGACTATTTACATTTAGTACAGTGCGTCCTGCTCACAGTGTTCAGCTAGATCCGTTCCTGTTATCTTCCTACTGACAGGCAGGCTTGTCTTGTTACAGTATATAAAGCTACCTGAAGAAAATTACTGGTGTTCTTTTGATCCTATTAGTACCACGGTCAGGCAGCTAGACTATTTACATTTAGTGCAGTGCGTCCTGCTCACAGTGTTCAGCTAGATCCATTCCTGTTATCTTCCTACTGACAGGCAGGCTTGTCTTGTTACAGTATATAAAGCTACCTGAAGAAAATTACTGGTGTTCTTTTGATCCTATTAGTACCACGGTCAGGCAGCTAGACTATTTACATTTAGTGCAGTGCGTCCTGCTCACAGTGTTCAGCTAGATCCGTTCCTGTTATCTTCCTACTGACAGGCAGGCTTGTCTTGTTACAGTATTTACAGCTACCTAAAGAAAATTACTGGTGTTCTTTTGATCCTATTAGTACCACGGTCAGGCAGCTAGACTATTTACATTTAGTGCAGTGCGTCCTGCTCACAGTGGTCAGCTAGATCCGTTCCTGTTATCTTCCTACTGACAGGCAGGCTTGTCTTGTTACAGTATATAAAGCTACCTGAAGAAAATTACTGGTGTTCTTTTGATCCTATTAGTACCACGGTCAGGCAGCTAAACTATTTACAGTTAGTGCAGTGCGTCCTGCTCACAGTGTTCAGCTAAACCTACAAGTTAGTGGGGTGCGTCCACCTCACAGTGTTCAGCTAAAGCTACCTGTAGAAGGTTGGTGGTGTTCTCATACTACAGGCAGGCAGTTGATTTTGCTAGCTGCAGTATCAGTATATATATATATATATATTTATACAGTGCCTTGCAAAAGTATTCGGCCCCCTTGAACTTTTCAACCTTTTGCCACATTTCAGGCTTCAAACATAAAGATATAAAATTTAAATTTTTTGTGAAGAATCACCAACAAGTGGGACACAATTGTGAAGTGGAACGAAATCTATTGGATATTTTAAACTTTTTTAGCAAATAAAAAACTGAAAAGTGGTGCGTGCAAAACTATTCGGCCCCTTTACTTTCAGTGCAGAAAACTCACTCCAGAAGTTCAGCGAGGATCTCTGAATGATCCAATGTTGTCCTAAATGACTGATGGTGATAAATAGAATCCACCTGTGTGTAATCAAGTCTCTGTATAAATGCACCTGCTCTGTGATAGTCTCAGGGTTCTGTTGAAAGCGCAGAGAGCATCATGAAGACCAAGGAACACACCAGGCAGGTCCGTAATACTGTTGTGGAGAAGTTTAACCACTTGACGACCACCTCACGCCGATGTACGTCGGCAAAGTGGCACGGACAGGCAAAATCACGTACAGGGTACGTGATTTGCCTTCCGCGGGTGGGGGGTCCGATCGGACCCCCCCCCGGTGCCCGAGGCGGTCGTCTTTTGTCCAGCGGCGATCGGTGATGAGGGGGAGACCATCCGTTCGTGGCCCCCCCCTCGCGATCGCCGCCGGCCAATGAGAATCTTCCTTTGCTGCTGTATGCTAAACAGCAGCAAAGGAAATGATGTCATCTCCCCTCGGGTCGGTATTTTCCGTTCCGGCCCGAGGAGAGAAGACATCAATGTGAGTGCACCAACACACACACACACAGTAGAACATGCCAGGCACACAAAACACCCCGATCCCCCCCCCCCGATCGCCCCCCGATCCCCCCCCAATCACCCCCCCCCCCTGTCACAAACTGACACCAGCAGTTTTTTTTTTTTTTTTTTTTTTTCTGATTACTGCATAGTGTCAGTTTGTGACAGTTACAGTGTTGGGACAGATACTGTTACCCCCCTGTAGGTCTAGGGTACCCCCCTAACCCCCCCTAATAAAGTTTTAACCCCTTGATCACCCCCTGTCACCAGTGTCACTAAGCGATCATTTTTCTGATCGCTGTATTAGTGTCGCTGGTGACGCTAGTTAGTGAGGTAAATATATATGTTCGCCGTCAGCGTTTTATAGCGTCAGGGACCCCCCTATACTATCTGATAAATGTTTTAACCCCTTGATTGCCCCCTAGTTAACCCTTTCACCACTGATCACCGTATAACCGTTACGGTTGACGCTGGTTAGTTTGTTTATTTTTTATAGTGTCAGGGCACCCGCCGTTTATTACCGAATAAAGGTTTAGCCCCCCGATCGCCCGGCGGTGATATGCGTCGCCCCAGGCAGCGTCAGATTAGCGCCAGTACCGCTAACACCCACGCACGCAGCATGCGCCTCCCTTAGTGGTATAGTATCTGATCGGATCAATATCTGATCCGATCAGATACTATACTAGCGTCCCCAGCAGTTTAGGGTTCCCAAAAACGCAGTGTTAGCGGGATCAGCCCAGATACCTGCTAGCACCTGCGTTTTGCGCCTCCGCCCAGCCCACCCAAGTACAGTATCGATCGATCACTGTCACTTACAAAACACTAAACGCATAACTGCAGCGTTCGCAGAGTCAGGCCTGATCCCTGCGATCGCTAACAGTTTTTTTGGTAGCATTTTGGTGAACTGGCAAGCACCAGCCCCAGGCGTCAGGTTAGCGCCAGTACCGCTAACACCCACGCACGCAGCATACGCCTCCCTTAGTGGTATAGTATCTGAACGGATCAATATCTGATCCGATCAGATCTATACTAGCGTCCCCAGCAGTTTAGGGTTCCCAAAAACGCAGTGTTAGCGGGATCAGCCCAGATACCTGCTAGCACCTGCGTTTTGCGCCTCCGCCCGGCCCAGCCCACCCAAGTGCAGTATCGATCGATCACTGACACTTACAAAACACTAAACGCATAACTGCAGCGTTCACAGAGTCATGCCTGATCCCTGCGATCGCTAACAGTTTTTTTGGTAGTATTTTGGTGAACTGGCAAGCACCAGCCCCAGGCAGCGTCAAATTAGCGCCAGTACCGCTAACACCCACGCACGCACCGTACACCACCCTTAGTGGTATAGTATCTGATCGCATCAATATCTGATCCGATCAGATCTATACTAGCGTCACCAGCAGTTTAGGGTTCCCAAAAACGCAGTGTTAGCGGGATCAGCCCAGATACCTGCTAGCACCTGCGTTTTGCCCCTCCGCCCGGCCCAGCCCACCCAAGTGCAGTATCGATCGATCACTGTCACTTACAAAACACTAAAAGCATAACTGCAGCGTTCGCAGAGTCAGGCCTGATCCCTGCGATCGCTAACAGTTTTTTGGTAGCGTTTTGGTGAACTGGCAAGCGCCAGCGGCCTAGTACACCCCGGTCGTAGTCAAACCAGCACTGCAGTAACACTTGGTGACGTGGCGAGTCCCATAAGTGCAGTTCAAGCTGGTGAGGTGGCAAGCACAAGTAGTGTCCCGCTGCCACCAGAAAGACAAACACAGGCCCGTCGTGCCCATAATGCCCTTCCTGCTGCATTCGCCAATCCTAATTGGGAACCCACCGCTTCTGCAGCGCCCGTACTTCCCCCATTCACATCCCCAACCAAATGCAGTCGGCTGCATGAGAGGCATTTTTATGTCCTCCCGAGTACCCCTACCCAACGAACCCCCCAAAAAAGATGTCGTGTCTGCAGCAAGCGCGGATATAGGCGTGACGCCCGCTATTATTGTCCCTCCTGTCCTGACAATCCTGGTCTTTGCATTGGTGAATGTTTTGAACGCTACCATTCACTAGTTGAGTATTAGCGTAGGGTACAGCATTGCACAGACTAGGCACACTTTCACAGGGTCTCCCAAAATGCCATCGCATTTTGAGAGACCCGAACCTGGAACCGGTTACCGTTATAAAAGTTAGTTACAAAAAAAGTGTAAAAAAAAAAAAAATATGAAATAAAAAAAAATAGTTGTTTTATTGTTCTCTCTCTCTCTATTCTCTCTCTCTATTGTTCTGCTCTTTTTTACTGTATTCTATTCTGCAATGTTTTATTGTTATTGTTATTATGTTTTATCATGTTTGTTTTTCAGGTGTGTAATTATTTACACTTTACTGTGCTTTATTGTTAACCATTGTTAACCATTTTTTTGTCTTCAGGTACGCCATTCACGACTTTGAGTGGTTATACCAGAATGATGCCTGCAGGTTTAGGTATCATCTTGGTATCATTCTTTTCAGCCAGCGGTCGGCTTTCATGTAAAAGCAATCCTAGCGGCTAATTAGCCTCTAGACTGCTTTTACAAGCCGTGGGAGGGAATGCCCCCCCCCCCCACCGTCTTCCGTGTTTTTCTCTGGCTCTCCTGTCTCAACAGGGAGCCTGAGAATGCAGCCGGTGATTCAGCCAGCTGACCATAGAGCTGATCAGAGACCAGAGTGGCTCCAAACATCTCTATGGCCTAAGAAACCGGAAGCTACGAGTATTTCATGACTTAGATTTCGCCGGATGTAAATAGCGCCATTGGGAAATTGGGGAAGCATTTTATCACACCGATCTTGGTGTGGTCAGATGCTTTGAGGGCAGAGGAGAGATCTAGGGTCTAATAGACCACAATTTTTTCAAAAAAGAGTACCTGTCACTACCTATTGCTATCATAGGGGATATTTACATTCCCCGAGATAACAATAAAAATGATTAAAAAAAAAAATATGAAAGGAACAGTTTAAAAGTAAGATTAAAAAAGCAAAAAAATAATAAAGAAAAAAAAACAAAAAAAAAAAACACCCCTGTCGCCCCCTGCTCTCGCGCTAAGGCGAACGCAAGCGGCGGTCTGTCGTCAAACGTAAACAGCAATTGCACCATGCATGTGAGGTATCACCGCGAAGGCCAGATCGAGTGCAGTAATTTTTCCAGTAGACCTCCTCTGTAAATCTAAAGTGGTAACCTGTAAAGGCTTTTGAAGGCTTTTAAACATGTATTTATTTTGTTGCCACTGCACGTTTGTGCGCAATTTTAAAGCATGTCATGTTTGGTATCCATGTACTCGGCCTAAGATCATCTTTTTTATTTCATCAAACATTTGGGCAATATAGCGTGTTTTAGTGCATTAAAATTAAAAAAAGTGTGTTTTTTCCCCAAAAAATGCGTTTGAAAAATCGCTGCGCAATTACTGTGTGAAAAAAAAAATGAAACACCCACCATTTTAATCTGTAGGGCATTTGCTTTAAAAAAATATATAATGTTTGGGGGTTCAAAGTAATTTTTTTGCAAAAAAAAAAAACTTTTTCATGTAAACAATAAGTGTCAGAAAGGGCTTTGTCTTCAAGTGGTTAGAAGAGTGGGTGATGTGTGACATAAGCTTCTAAATGTTGTGCATAAAATGCCAGGACAGTTCAAAACCCCCCCAAATGACCCCATTTTGGAAAGTAGACACCCCAAGCTATTTGCTGAGAGGCATGTCGAGTCCATGGAATATTTTATATTGCGACACAAGTTGCGGGAAAGAGACAAATTTTTTTTTTTTTTTTTTTTTTTTTGCACAAAGTTGTCACTAAATGATATATTGCTCAAACATGCCATGGAAATATGTGAAATTACACCCCAAAATACATTCTGCTGCTTCTCCTGAGTACGGGGATACCACATGCGTGAGACTTTTTGGGAGCCTAGCCGCGTACGGGACCCCGAAAACCAAGCACCGCCTTCAGGCTTTCTAAGGGCGTGAATTTTTGATTTCACTCTTCACTGCCTATCACAGTTTCGGAGGCCATGGAATGCCCAGGTGGCACAAAACCCCCCCAAATGACCCCATTTTGGAAAGTAGACACCCCAAGCTATTTGCTGAGAGGTATAGTGAGTATTTTGCAGACCTCACTTTTTGTCACAAAGTTTTGAAAATTGAAAAAAGAAAAAAAAAAATGTTTTTTCTTGTCTTTCTTCATTTTCAAAAACAAATGAGAGCTGCAAAATACTCACCATGCCTTTCAGCAAATAGCTTGGGGTGTCTACTTTCCAAAATGGGGTCATTTGGGGGGGTTTTGTGCCACCTGGGCATTCCATGGCCTCCGAAACTGTGATAGGCAGTAAAGAGTGAAATCAAAAATTTTCACCCTTAGAAATCCTGAAGGCAGTGATTGGTTTTCGGGGTCCAGTACGCGGCTAGGCTCCCAAAAAGTCCCACACATGTGGTATCCCCATACTCAGGAGAAGCAGCTAAATGTATTTTGGGGTGCAATTCCACATATGCCCATGGCCTGTGTGAGCAATATATCATTTAGTGACAACTTTATGAAAAAAAAATAAAAAAAAAAATAAAAGTGTCACTTTCCCGCAACTTGTGTCAAAATATAAAATATTCCATGGACTCAATATGCCTCTCAGCAAATAGCTTGGGGTGTCTACTTTCCAAAATGGGGTCATTTTGGGGGGTTTTGTGCCATCTTGGCATTCCATGGCCTCCGAAACTGTGATAGGCAGTGAAGAGTGAAAGCAAAAATTTACACCCTTAGAAATCCTGAAGGCGGTGATTGGTTTTCGGGGCCCCGTACGCGGCTAGGCTCCCAAAAAGTCCCACACATGTGGTATCCCCATACTCAGGAGAAGCAGCTAAATGTATTTTGGGGTGCAATTCCACATAGGCCCATGGCCTGTGTGAGCAATATATCATTTAGTGACCACTTTTTGTAAATATTTTTTTTTTTTTTTTTTGTCATTTTTCAATCACTTGGGACAAAAAAAATAAATATTCAATGGGTTCAACATGCCTCTCAGCAATTTCCTTGGGGTGTCTACTTTCCAAAATGGGGTCATTTGGGGGGGTTTTGTACTGCCCTGCCATTTTAGCACCTCAAGAAATGACATAGGCAGTCATAAACTAAAAGCTGTGTAAATTCCAGAAAATGTACCCTAGTTTGTAGACGCTATAACTTTTGCGCAAACCAATAAATATACGCTTATTGACATTTTTTTTACCAAAGACATGTGGCCGAATACATTTTGGCCTAAATGTATGACTAAAATTTAGTTTATTGGATTTTTTTTAGAACAAAAAGTAGAAAATATCATTTTTTTTCAAAATTTTCGGTCTTTTTCCGTTTATAGCGCAAAAAATAAAAACCGCAGAGGTGATCAAATACCATCAAAAGAAAGCTCTATTTGTGGGAAGAAAAGGACGCAAATTTCGTTTGGGTACAGCATTGCATGACCGCGCAATTAGCAGTTAAAACGACGCAGTGCCAAATTGGAAAAAGACCTCTGGTCCTTAGGCAGCATAAAGGTCCGGGGCTCAAGTGGTTAAAGCCGGATTTGGATACAAAAAGATTTCCCAAGCTTTAAACATCCCAAGGAGCACTGTGCAAGCGATCATTTTGAAATGGAAGGAGTATCAGACCACTGCAAATCTACCAAGACCTGGCTGTCCCTCTAAACTTTCAGCTCAGACAAGAAGAAGACTGATCAGAGATGCAGCCAAGAGGCCCATGATCACTCTGGATGAACTGCAGAGAACTACAGCTGAGGTGGGAGAGTCTGTCCATAGGACAACAATCAGTCGTACACTGCACAAATCTGGCCTTTATGGAAGAGTGGCAAGAAGAAAGCCATTTCTCAAAGATATCCATAAAAAGTCTTGTCTAAAGTTTGCCACAAGCCACCTGGGAGACACACCAAACATGTGGAAGAAGGTGCTCTGGTCCGATTAAACCAAAATCAAACTTTTTGGCCACAATGCAAAACGATATGTTTGGCGTAAAAGTAACACAGCTCATCACCCTCAACACACCATCCCCACTGTCAAACATGGTGGTGGCAGCATCATGGTTTGGGCCTGCTTTTCTTCAGCAGGGACAGGGAAGATGGTTAAAATTGAGGGGAAGATGGATGCAGCCAAATACAGGACCATTCTGGATGAAAACCTGTTGGAGTCTGCAAAAGACCTGAAACTGGGACGGAGATTTATCTTCCAACAAGACAATGATCCCAAACATACAGTAAAATCTACAAAGGAATGGTTCACAAATAAACGTATCCAGGTGTTAGAATGGCCAAGTCACAGTCCAGACCTGAATCCAATCGAGAATCTGTGGAAAGAGCTGAAAACTGCTGTTCACAAACGCTCTCCATCCAACCTCACTGAGCTCGAGCTGTTTTGCAAGGAAGAATGGGCAAGAATTTCAGTCTCTCGATGTGCAAAACTGATAGAGACATACCCCAAGCGACTTGCAGCTGTAATCGCAGCAAAAGGTGGCTCTACAAAGTATTAACGAAAGGGGGCCGAATAATTTTGCACGCCCCACTTTTCATTTTTTTATTAGTTAAAAAAGTTTCAACAATCCAATAGATTTCGTTCCACTTCACAATTGTGTCCCACTTGTTGGTGATTCTTCACAAAAAATTAAAATTTTATATCTTTATGTTCAAAGCCTGAAATGTGGCAAAAGGTTGAAAAGTTCAAGGGGGCCGAATACTTTCGCAAGGCACTGTATATGTATATATATATATATATATATATATATATATATATATATATATATATATATATATATATATATATATATATATCCCAGCTTAGTGCAGCTACAGGCCATTAGTATGTCTGGAAGGCCAAGAAGGAGAGGCAGACAGTCACAAGCCAATAAGAGAGGGCAAGCAGGCTCTGTGTCTAGTGCTGGTCGTGGAGACGGTGCATCCTCTTCAGCACGTGGCCATGGGACACGCTTGGCCTTTTTTTCGGCAGCTGGCCGTGTTGAGCCGCAACATGTGGAAGACTTGGTCGAGTGGATGACCAAGCCGTCCTCATCCTCCTCATCCTCTCTCACCCATGCCCAGGGTGCTTTGTCTGGCAAAGCAGCGGCCTCTTCCCTCGGCTCAATGTCATCAGTGACTCCTTCCCTAGCTCCACCATGTCCTCCTGAGGAGTCCCTCGAACTGTTTGACCACAGTGTTGGGTACATGCTCCAGGAGGATGCCCAGCGTTTGGAAGGCTCTGATGATGATACTGAGCTCAATGAAGGCAGTAACATGAGCACGGACAGAGGGGGTGCCCAAGAAGGACAGCAATCTGGCAGTCATGCTCCCCCTGCTGCAGCATACTGCCAGGTTTGCTCCAGTGATGAGGAGGGAGGGGATGATGAGGTCACTGACTCAACGTGGGTGCCTGATAGGAGAGAGGAGGAGGAGGAGGAGGAGGCGGCACATCACCAACGAGGCAGGATGCCCTCCAGGGGCCAGCCTAAGGGCAGCACATTGACTGCATCACACCGCAAAGCTCCACATGTGCAGGGCGCTGCAGTCTCTGCGCGTTATTCAAAAAGTTCTTTGGTGTGGGCCTTTTTTGAGACCAGTGCATCAGAACGCACCGCTGCTATTTGCAACATATGTCTCAAGCGTATCTCATGTGGCCAAAACATCTCCCGCTTGGGTACCACATGCTTGACCAGACATATGTTGACCTGCCATGCAGTTCGTTGGCAAGCGTATCTAAAAGACCCACACCAAAGAATAAAGAGGACCTCTCCTTGCTCCTCATCAGCTGAGATTTCCAACCCCACTAGACCTTCAGTCCTCTCTGAGACCTGCACTGAGAGGAATGAAGGTGTAGAATTAGGTGTGTCACAGCCAAGTACTTGTGGGCAATCTGCTTTTGGTACACCGACGTCAGATTGTACCAGGCAAATTTCCCTGCCCCAGCTGCTGCACCGCCGAAAGAAGTTTGCTCCCAGCCATCCACATGCCCAGCGGTTGAATGCTAGCTTGGCAAAATTGCTAGCACTTCAACTGCTGCCTTTTCAGTTGGTAGACTCTGCCCCCTTCCGTGAGTTTGGGTACCTGCCACTGAGGAACCGCACATTCCACAAACGCCACTTTTTCTCACGGAAGGCGATTCCGGCTCTCTACCGGCATGTGGAAGGCAATGTCCATGCCTCGCTGGACAGGGCGGTCAGCGGTAAGGTGCATATTACCGCTGACTCATGGTCCAGCAGGCATGGACAGGGACGTTACCTAAGTTTCACGGCGCATTGGGTGACTCTGCTGGCAGCTGGGAAGGATGCAGGACAAGGTGCAGTAGTGTTGGAGGTTGTTCTGCCACCACGCCTCCAAAATGCTAGTGATTGTGACACACCTCTCTCCTCCACCCCCTCCTCTTCTTCTTCCTCCATGGCCTCTTCCTCGGAACCAGCGGTGCTCCGTAGTCGTTCAAGGGGCTACGCAAGTACGCAGGCCAAAAGATGCCACGCGGTGCTTGAGCTGGTGTGCTTGGGGGACAGGAGCCACACTGGGGCAGAGGTTCTGTCGGCTCTGCAGGGGCAGGTTCAGAGGTGGTTGACGCCACGCCAACTTAAGGCAGGAATGGTGGTTTGCGAAAATGGCACCAACCTCCTCTCTGCCCTCCGACAGGGACAAATGACCCATGTGCCCTGTTTGGCTCACGTCCTTAACTTGGTGGTGCAGAGGTTCTTGGGCAGGTACCCGGGCTTACAGGATGTCCTGAGGCAGGCCAGGAAAGTCTGTGTGCATTTCCGCCGGTCATATAATGCCAGTGCTCGGCTGACGGACCTCCAAAAGGAGTTTAACCTGCCCAAGAACCGCCTAATCTGTGACATGCCCACCAGGTGGAACTCAACGTTGGCCATGCTGCAGCGGCTGCACACGCAGCAGAGGGCCATCAATGAGTACCTGTGCGACTATGGCACCAGGACAGGGTCAGGGGAGCTTGGTTTTTTTTCCCCACGCCAGTGGGCCATGATCAGGGATGCATGCACTGTCCTGTCACCATTTGAGGAGGCCACGAGGATGGTGAGCAGTGACAGTGCATGCATCAGTGACACTGTCCCCCTTGTCCACCTGTTGGAGCACACGCTGCGTGGAATAATGGACAGGGCACTTGAGGCAGAACAGAGGCAGGAAGAGGAGGACTTCCTTAGCTCTCAAGGCCCCCTTTATCCAGACAGTGTTCCTGCGTGCCCGCCGATCACACAGGAAGAGGACGAGGAGGAGGAGGAGGAGGAAGATTGTGTCAGTATGGAGGTGGAGCCTGGCACTCAGCATCAGCAGCAGTCTTTAAGGGATCAGTCCCAAGAAACACATGGACTTGTACGTGGCTGGGAGGAGGTGGCTGCGGACCATGTCATCCTTAGTGACCCAGAGGACTCCGGACCGAATGCCTCAGCAAACCTACGCTGCATGGCCTCCCTGATCCTGCAAAGCCTGCGTAAGGATCCTCGTATTCGTGATATCAAGGAGAAGGACCAATACTGGCTGGCAACCCTCCTTGATCCACGTTACAAGGGTAAGGTTGCGGACCTTATTTTGCCATCGCAGAGGGAGCAGAGGATGAAACATCTTCGGGAGGCCTTGCAGAAAGGTCTGTGCAACGCGTTCCCAGAGACTGGGAGGTTACAAACTCCTGTTTCTGGACAACGTGTTGCTGAGGCTTCGGTCAGTCAAAGAAGGAGCGGTGGAGAAGGTGGCCGTCTGACCGATGCGTTCAGACAATTTTTTGGTCCGCAGCCCCAAGGTATGATCGGTTCCAGCAACCATCGCCAGCGTCTGTTTTACATGGTGCAGGAATACCTAGGGGCAAGATCAGACTTGGACACCTTTCCCACCGAAAATCCTCTGGGTTACTGGGTCTTGAGGGTGGATCACTGGCCAGAGCTTGCACAGTATGCAATTGAGCTACTGGCCTGTCCTGCATCCAGCGTTCTTTCGAAACGCACATTCAGTGCTGCTGGAGGCGTGGTAACCGATCACAGGGTGCGTCTGTCCACCGACTCGGTCGATCGACTGACCTTCATAAAAATGAATCAGTCTTGGATCACCACCAGCTACCAAGCACCTGATGCTGATGTAACCGAATATTTTTTTTTGAAATCTCAGATCCCTTCAAAGACTGCCTATGCTGATGCTGAGTGACTATCCCTGAGTAATTATCCTCTTCCTCTTCAATCATCACGCTGATAGCTTGTAAGAACATTTTTGGTTCTGGGCGCCACCATCAGTGCCTAAGGCACAATTTTTCAGCCCCTGTTTAACAGGGGCATGTAATTACAATTTTTGATGCAATACTTTGCAGCAGGGCTCGTTCCTGCGTTCCAACTAGAGTGTCTGTGAGGGGTTGCAGTGTTGTGGCACCAGCACCAGTGCCTAAGGCCCAATTTTTCTGCCCCTGTCTAACAGGGGCGTGTAATTACAATTTTTGATGCAATACTTTGCAGCAGGGCTCGTTCCTGCGTTCCAACTAGAGTGTCTGTGAGGGGTTGCAGTGTTGTGGCACCAGCACCAGTGCCTAAGGCCTAATTTTTCAGCTCCTGTTCAACAGGGGCATGTAATTACAATTCTTGATCTAATATTTCACAGCAGGGCCCTGTGAGGGCTTACAGTGTTGTGGCCACAGCAACACCTAAGGCCCAAATTTCTGCTGAGTATATAGGGCAGGACCCTACTTTCAAACATCTAACTTACAAACGACTCCTACTTGCAAACGGAAGGAGACAACAGGAAGTGAGATGAAATCTACCCCTAGGAATGGAAATTCTCTCCTGTAAGAGTTAATATGGGAAAACAATTTCTCCTTTCCACTGATGCTTTCCAATCCTTGTTCCACAAAAAAACCCAAATTTTCAAAAAACATTTTTCATTGGGACAAAAAGTGAGGTGAAATCTTCTGAAGAGGAGGAAAGACAGCAAAACAAATGTCACAGGGGTGATAACCCTTCCCTATGTTTTCCAAAAAGCTTAAAAAAGATTTTTTGGCTGGAGCTAAACACGTTAAAAATGTAGCCGTTCAAAATTACAAAGAGATTCTACTTAACAACAAACCTACAGTCCCTGTCTTGTTTGCATCGCCTGTATACTGCTGTTCAGAGTATATAGGGCCTGGTGGCCCCACACCTTTCCTTATTTTAATTTGGGTGCGGGGTTCCCCTTAATATCCATACAAGACCCAAAGGGCCTGGTAATGGACTGGGGGGTACCCATGCCGTTTGTCTCACTGATTTTCATCCATATTGCCATGACCCGACATTACATTAAACCCGCAAGCAGTTTTAAATGAGATTTGTTCCTTTAAAAATGACATTTGGTGCAGGGACTGTTCTAAACACGGGAAACACGCGTCACTTTACAGGCATACTATAGACACCCCCCAGGTACGATATTTAAAGGAATATTTCACTTTTTTTTTTTTACTTTAAGCATCATTAAAATCACTGCTCACGAAAAAACGTCAGTTTTTAAAAGTTTTTTTTGCATTGATACATGTCCCCTGGGGTAGTACCCGGGTCCCCAAACCCTTTTTAGGACAATACCACGCAAATTAGCCTTTAAAATGAGCACTTTTGATTTCGAACGTTCGAGTCCCATAGACGTCAATGGGGTTCTAACGTTCGTGCGAACTTTCGGTCCGTTCGCAGGTTCTGGTGCGTACCGAACCGGGGGGTGTTCGGCTCATCCCTACCGCCCACCATCTTCTTGCTATCAGTTTCCGTGCAAGAAAAAGACATCTAACTATTGCTATTTATTTCCCCCCTATACTCCTATTTTTCTCCATACACCTCAATAAACATATTTTAGGGTCCAGACCGAGAGATACTCCAAATATCTTGTTTATTTTATCCACAACCTCACTCCAGTATCTATTCAATTTGGGGCACCCCCACATCATGCAAACTAGATCTCCCTTTGATCCTTGCATCTTGGACATTTAGCGTCTATCCTCCACCCATAAGGAAATAGTTTCTGAGGCGTTTTGTATGCTCAATGAAAATTTTACATCTGATAATCAATAGGACTATCTATCATTTGTGGTCTGGATTTTCCCCTTTTGTATATACTGTATCTCCTGCAATCTCTCCCGGAGAACATTTTTAAAAGGTGGTGTTTTGCCTCTCCAATCCAAAAACCTTACTAAACTAAGGGAAAATTCCCTTGCAAAATGAACAGCCAATTTACCTTTAGTAAATCAACCACATAGCACCTAAATCTTTTTCTTTTATCTCCTATGGAAGCCAATCTCTGTAATACACATTGAGAAAGTGACCCTGTCCCACTGTGTGATACAGCTGACTGTTTCATTGGCAGGTAGTGAAAGAATATGGTCAGGTTGTGCTGTCATGTGTCTTGGTGTGAAGACCTGGGAAGACCTGGGATTCAAGTAGAAGAGTGACACAGATTGTTGCACATTATCCCAAGAGTTCAAACTTCAGGTCTTCTTCACTTGGATTCAGCAGCTCCTTTGGTTATAATTGTGTGCATCAATGAAACTTCCAGTACTGAAGGGGATCATTTTTATATCACAGAAGACTTTTACATGAAAGCAGAAATAGTTGAGTGAAATTGAAATTCAAAGGCTCAGACAAAAATCTTTTTTTATGTTCTCAGCCCCTGACAGGTCTGTATCATACAGTTCTGCGAGTCTTAGGTATATTTCCAAACATGCAGGCGTTATCCTAGGGCATCTTACATTTACAGTAACTTCAAAAGTTTTAATTAGAAAAGAGGGGGTTTGGCTAGATAGTCCTCAATATAATACGGCACCTCATCCCAATTGATATTATAGCAACAGTGGGGAATAGGTAGGAGGATTATAGCGGTGCCAGGATTTAAAATACTGTTTCATAACACACAAGTATTAAAAATGTAGTATTTTATTAACATACAAATTAAAAAAGGTATACAAGAAAAAGTACACGCAGCAAGGGTGTAAACAAACAAAGGGGGATATACAGAACCAGCATATACAGCGATACTGCAAGAACCAGCCAATAGTGTGACGGCAGGTCTTGTGTGACAGGTACTATGTTCCTACACGTTTCGCCAACATTGGCTTCCTCAGGGAAAGATGGTTATACCTGTATTAATTTCATGAGTTCTGAGTAAAGAAATAGATAATCAGAAAATATGTAACAATATATATAGATACAACAAAGTTCAGTTGCACATTCAAGGGCTGCCGGACATGGCCAAAGGGACCCCCCCAAAGTAGTTTTGATTGGAGTGGTCGCTTGCCCTGGCAACTTCTTTGGGGGGGTCCCTTTGGCCATGTCCGGCAGCCCTTGAATGTGCAACTGAACTTTGTTGTATCTATATATATTGTTACATATTTTCTGATTATCTATTTCTTTACTCAGAACTCATGAAATTTATACAGGTATAACCATCTTTCCCTGAGGAAACCAATGTTGGCGAAACATGTAGGAACATAGTACCTGTCAAACAAGACCTGCCGTCATACCATTGGCTGGTTCTTGCAGTATCGCTGTATATGCTGGTTCTGTATATCCCCCTTTGTTTGTTTACACCCTTGCTGCATGTACTTTTTCTTGTATACCTTTTTTTAATTTGTATATTAATAAAATACTACATTTTTAATACTTATGTGTTATGAAACAGTATTTAAAATCCTGGCGCCGCTATAATCCCCCTACCTATTCCCCACTGTTGCTCAAAAGTTTTTATTGTTTAAAATGATTTTGACACTTTACAAAAACATAAAGTTGATGGAAGGTATACGGTGCTGGCAGCTAGATATACCTGCTTTCACAGCACACTGTATGCATGAATGCACAGTGGTACTGATCCAGCAAAGCTCTAGCACTATCTGGTAATAATGGAGCTTATTCTCCCACTGCCATCTTGCATACTTTTCTGTTGACAAGTGAGGCAGTACTTTATAGTGATGGGCAAAGAAAATGTGTGGGAGAAGGCAGGAGTGGGCAAACTCTGATATTATCTAGAGGTGTGGGAATTTGCCTGTTCAGAATGACCCAGGATTTGGGTATAGTGGGGAGAACAGAAATTGCTGCAGGTATGCACTGTAAACATTTTGCTGTCATAGCTGTAAGTATTGAAGTAATGGAGGAATAGCATATTCACAAACCTTCAGTAGATATAGCAGTTGGGAGCTTATTTAAAGTAGCTGTAACCCTAAAAAAAAAAAAGAAAGAGCTCATGTTCCCTTATAGCAGATTGCACAGCACATTGCTTGTGCTGTCTCATCTGCCCCTTTCTAAGCTGTAAAAAACCTGGTTGATCCTGCCACTTCCTGTGTCCCCCTCTGTATGCTGACCATGGTTATCATGGCTGCTTGATTACTTTAGTCAGTTTACATCCCACTGTCAATCCCCAGTTGCTGCAGTTGAGGAAACAGCAGAGCGAGCACAGTTTCTCCTAAGGGAGAGTACAGCGATGAGAGTGCATTTATTAAATTGGGCACCAATAGACCTTTGAAGTTTCCCTGAGGAGAACCAGTAACCTGCACTATGATATCACAGAAGCAGGTTTTCAGCTACCATGAGATAGCAAAATAAAGTTAGGTAAAAAAAAAACAAAAAAAAAAAAACAAGAAACACGCACATACAAATGCAAAAACATGCATTGGATGCGCACCTGTGCAAAAAAAGGATTTTGCAAAACATATTAAATTTCACCCTGTACTCTCGAATGAGAGGAATGATTCTAGGGCAAAAAATGATGGTTACCGCTAAATTATTAGGATGTTACAGCCTTAAAAGTGTTGCTTGTAGGCAATTTAAAATACTGTAGTTTCTGCAGTTTTGAGAATGCTTACAATTTTTAGATTTGTCATATTTGGTATCTATTTACTTGACACAATCTTATCTTTATATTTTACAAAAAAAAAAAAAAAGTTGAATTATATTGTGCTTGTCTGCACTAAAATAAATCCCGATCTCACGCATGGAGCCAGATCGCCGATCTCGTCCATTGACTCCTGGATTGCTGTGTCATCAATCCCCAGGAGCCAATGCAAAAGAGGAAATGACGTACCTCGTCACAGCAAGGTAGGATGGAAGTCCAGCTTGAAGACATTAAAAAAGGTACAAAAAAAAAAAAAAAAAAAAAACTATATCCTAAAATAAGCGGGGGTGTGGTCCTCTCTTATTCAACACATAGTTACATTTTTGCCTGGAACTCCGCTTTAACTATACATTATGTATACACAATGCATGGACTATATGCCTCTTTCCTCTGCTCTCCCCTGTTTAAGACAATTATGCCTCCACTTTTGTTGAGAAAAAAACATTCCCCTCTGGCTGATCTATTTACATTACAAGAATTTTAACCACTTAAGGACTGGAAGGATTTACCCCCTTAATGACCAGGCCATTTTTTGCGGCACTGTGTTAATTTTAACTGACAATTGCGTGGTTGTGCCACACTGTACCCAAACAAAATTGAGGTCCTTTTTTTTCCCCACAAATAGAGCTTTCTTTTGGTGGTATTTGATAACCTTTGCGTTTTTTATTTTTTGCACTATAAACCAAAAAAATATATATATTTTTAACTTTTTGCTATAATAAATATCCCCCTCAAAAAATAAAAAAAAAATTTAAATTTCTTCATAAGTTTAGGCCAATATGTATTCTTCTACATATTTGCGCAAAAGTTATAGCGTCTACAAAATAGGGGATAGATTTATGGCATTTTTATTATTAATAAATGACAGTGATCAGTAATTTTTAGCAGGACCACGACATTGCAGCGGACAGATCAGACCCTTTTGACCCTTTTTTGGGACCGGTGACATACAGCGATCAGTGCTATAAAAATGCACTGATTACTGTATAAATGACACTGGCAGGGAAAGGGTTAACACTAGGGGGTGATCAAGGGGTTAAATGTATTCACTGGGAGGTGTTTCTAACAGTGGGGGGAGGGGACTGACTGGGAGTACAGAGAGATCACTGTTCCTGGTCACCAGGAACAGACGATCACTCTGTACTTCCCGGTCAGAATGGGGATCTGTTTGTTTACATTGACAGATCCCCATTTTGGCTCTCTGTGGAGCGATCGTGGGTGGCTGGCGGACATCGCGGCTGCCGGCCACGTGCATCAGCTCCCCCGCCGTCCAGCAGGCACCCACACGCTATAGCTGTTAAAGGGGACCGACGTACAGCTACCGCAATTTGCGGGAATGAGCCGACCTGCCACAGTATAATGACGGCGGCAGGTCGGCAAGTGGTTAACAAATGTTGTTGCAGAATCCTACCTTTTGTTATTCTCAAGAAATTGCTGTTTGTCTGTATCCATGCGCAAAGGGAATCTGTATGGGAGTGGTTTTACAATTACCAATCAGCTGCTGCACCTGCAGGGCTCTAATGAGGAACATTGCAGGGTCTGCATCCTTTTAGACGTGATTTCCCTTTGGGAGTATCACACCAAAAATTACATTTTTATTGCAGGGGATGACAAAAATTTGACTTGTATCTTGCAGATTTCGGGGAAAATCAGGGAGCCAATCACACAAGCTGGAAATGACTTTTTCAGAGGGCTTTCTGTATACCATCTGTGTACAGAATGCCTCCAGGTGGCCATATTGCATTGCATTTTACAGAAAATTACAGAGCTGCAGATTGAAAAGGAAAGGTAATGTTTAATAACATTCAAATACAATATGACTTGAGTTGCGATTGTATACACTATATTATTATTTTTTTTATTTGCGTTTTTTTTTCTCGACGAAAGTTGAGCTATCCTTTAAGCCAAACCAGAGACAAAGAGGTGGCTTTTTTCTGTATATTTATAAGCCACACATCGTTTTTCATGATTAGTGGAAACACAGTCATCTCATTTCAATTTATTTTACACTCTGTCACAATTATCTATGCCAGATTACAAACAGTAAAGTAAGGAAACTACTGTCTAATAGAGGTGATTCTAGTTGGATAGTATTGTTTTGAGCCAGGGGTCCTCAAACTATGGCCCTCCAGCTGTTGCGGAACTATACATCCCATGAGGCATTGTAAAACTCTGACATTCACAGGCATGATGGGAATTGTAGTTCCTGAACAACTGGAGGGCCATAGTTTGAAGACCCCTGCTTGGGCTAAAGGCAGTATGTAAATCCTTTAAACCTATAACAGCAAATACTTTTTTATGGGAGTTTCCAAGATAAAAAGTGAACTTTCCTCTTTCCAGCAACATATCCTCTGCTTCACCAACATTTAGGCCTCATGCACACTGGACGTTTTTTGACGTTTTTATAGCAGCTGTAGATGTTTTTTTCCACACAGTCATTAAACTCTCCATCATGTTATCCTATGTGTCCATGCACGCATAGGCTGTTATCAGCAGTTTTGGGCAGTAACATTTTTGAGCAGTAAAAAAACCCCAAAACTAGTGGGTTCTGAGTAAAGTTTTTCAGCTGTAAAAACGCTCTAACGCTGATAAGCGCTGATAAAAGTAGATAAACGCGCAAAAACGACGCTCACCAGCGTTTTTCAACATTTTTGATCCATTGCAAAAAAAAAAAAAAATTCTTCTTAACCGGTTCAGTACCGGGCCTTTTCACCCCCTTCCTTCCCAGACCAATTTTTAGTTTTCAGCGCTGTCGCATTTTAAACGACAATTGCGCAGTCGTGCGACGTTGTACCCAAACAAAATTGATGTCCTTTTTTTCCCCACAAATAGAGCTTTCTTTTGGTGGTATTTGATCACCTCTGCGGTTTTTATTTTTTGCGCTATAAACAAAAGAAGAGCGACAATTTTGAAAAAAACACAATATTTTTTACTTTTTGCTATAATAAATATCCCAATTTTTAAAAAACAAAAACCAATTGTTTCCTCAGTTTCAGCCGATACGTATTCTTCTACATATTTTTGGTAAAAAAAATCGCAATAAGCGTATATTGATTGGTTTGCGCAAAAGTTATAGCGTCTATAAAATACGGGATAGATTTATGGCATTTTTTTAAAAAAAATATTTATTTATTTTTTTTACTAATAATAGCGGCGATCGCGATTTTTTTTTCGTGACTGCGACATTATGGCGGACACATCGGACACTTTTGACACATTTTTGGGACCATTCACATTTATACAGCGATCAATGCTATAAAATTGCATTGATTACTGTGTAAATGTGACAGGCAGTGAAGGGGTTAACCACTAGGGGGACACAAGGGGTTAAATGTGTTTCCTAGGGAATGCTTCTAACTGTAGGGGGCGGGTACGTACAAGGGGAGGAGACCGATAAGTGTTCCGCTGTTCTGGGAACACAGATCGCTCTCCTCTGAGCTGACAGGACGTGGATCTGTGTGTTTACACACACAGATCCACGGTCCGGCCCGGTTAACGGGCAATCGCGGGTGCCCGGCGGACATCGCGGCCGCACACGCATCGGGTCCCAAGCAACGCAGCGGCCGGGAACCCGAGGCTATCATATGACGTCCACCCAGGATGGGAGATCCCATCTGTGGACGTCATTTGCCTATAGGCTGGTAGGGAATGTGCATGAGGCCTAAAAGCTACATATGCATCTATTTTAATAAATGATATACTGCATATTTAATAGAATAGAAGCAAATATACAATTTTTGCTTGTCCTGGAGAATGTTATTTCAGATGTCCAACAAAATTTTCCATCCATTAAATACCTACTAGTGTGTCCCTAATGTTAACTGAAATGCCCACTCCAAGCTGGTTCACCTGTTTCTTGGAATACTGAGCATATCTTGAGTTTTTCTGTCAAAATCAGGTTCCCTGGAGGTAGTCTGATAGTTTTTCCATGCTGACAGCTTAGCAGACTTCTGCACAGTACCTTTCATATCGGAGAACTGGATATAACTTTGACAAATTACTCTTACAAATTAAATTGGGTTAGGGCACAAGAGAGTTGGGTCATGTCAAAGCCTAGTAATAAGCCAGACAGTGAGCTGGTCTGTCATGTAGTTTCACTAGGATTACAATGGCAAAAGGGTTTGGTTATTAGCAAGAATTCATTTTAGCTAGCTGTTGCAGTAGGTCACCACTATCAATGCATCCCTATTGCAAAGAATTTTATATTTAGTTTATGTGTAATTTGGAATAAATATAGGATGAAGGAGCATCCTTTTCTTACTGTATTCAAACGCTTTATATTTGAGACAGGCTGTGGCAGTGCGATCATAAGGGCGCACGGGCGCTGCCCCTTCTCTCCTGCCACCCCCTCTAGCACCAATAGATAGATTTATGCATTGCATGAATCTATCTATGGCTGCCGCTGCCACCCCCTATTCAGGCGCCCGGACCCTTTTCGGGCACCGGGCGCCTGAATTATAGCAGCAGGGTTTTTTTTTGAAGCACCTCCTTAGAGCCATAGGCTCTAATAGGTGTCAAAAAAGGTAACCTGCGAGCGCCATGCTGGGAGCTTGCAGGTCACTCAGCTGTGTTAGAGAAGCGAATGAATATTCGCTTTCCTAACACTAAACCGCCTCTCCGCCAGTCAGGTGCTCGGATCTGTTATCCATCACCTGATTGGTTGAAATGCCAGGGGCTGTGATTGGACACCTATCAGGCGTACAATCATAGCAGAGGATGGGAAGAGAGGACGGCAGAAGATATCAAGGAGCTCTCCCTCCGCCACCAAGACAGGGTAAGTACAGACGGCGGGCGGGGGGCACACTGGCAGCATTTGATATGGCACAGTGGCTGCATATCGTGTGACAGTGGCTGCATTCGATGTTGCACAGTGGCTGCATTTGATGGGGCACAGTGGCTGCATTCGATGGGGCACAGTGGCTGCATTCGATGGGGCACAGTGGCTGCATTCGATGGGGCACAGTGGCTGCATTCGATGGGGCACAGTGGCTGCATAAGATGGGCACAGTAGCTATATTTGATGGGGCACAGTGGCTGCGTTTAATGGGCACAGTGGCTGCGTTTGATGGGCACAGTGGTGGCAATTGATGGGCACAGTGGCTCTGTTTGATGGCACAGTGGCGGCAATTGATGGGCTCAGTGGCTGCGTTTGATGGGCACAGTGGTGGCAATTGATGGGCACAGTGGCTCTGTTTGATGGCACAGTGGCGGCAATTGATGGGCTCAGTGTCTGCGTTTGATGGGATCAGTGGCGGCAATTGATGGGCACAGTGGCTCTGTTTGATGGCACAGTGGCGGCAATTGATTGGCACAGTGGCTGCGTTTGATGGGCACAGTGGCGGCAATTGATGGGCACAGTGGCTGCGTTTGATGGCACAGTGGCTGCGATTGATGGTACAGTGAGGCTGCAATTGATGGGGTTTTTTTTTCAGAATTTTTCAGGTTGTTTGTGCCCCCCAAAAATTTTGAGCACTAGCTGCCACTGGAAAGAACATTTATTTGACAACCTATGCATCTAAAATTATTGGGTATTTCAGTTTCAAAAATAGACCAACAATAGCATACTTAAGAAAAAAGAGGGAGGGGTCATCCAAAGAGAACATGTCTTAGGATAATAGTAAATTATGTAGTTGAGGGAGCACAAAACCACCTCCATGGTGGGTGAACAGGACAAAAAAAAGGAAGGAAGATGGGATTGGGGGGAGCAGGTTGAGAAATATCACAATATTTGTCCAAAGGAAAAACAACCTTAGCGGTCAATTACTAAAGTTGTAGTTAGTTAAAAGGCTACAGTCAAAGTCGCTCGGCATGTAATTAGAGATCCAAGGTTCCCAATTTTTTAGGAATTTGGGCATCTTATCAATGTGGCTGCCATTTTCTCATATGTCATGCATAGATTAATACAAGCTTTAACCCCTTCACGCAGGCTTTACGCAAATATGCAGCCTTTGGCTTGATGAGGTTGTATCAAGGTGAGGCATGCAGCTGCACACATCACCCCAGTACTATTTTTTAGAGCCGATGGTTGGCTTTTTTTTATGATAACAATCGATGTGGCTAAGCAGCTGCTCAATTGTTATCATAAGCAGGGGAGAGGACGCCCCCCCCTCTGGCCGCCTTCCGTGACTTGCCGGGCCTTCCCAGGAGGCCCGAGCGATCAGCCAGCATGTCCGCAGGCTGGCCAGAGACCTGAACAAAGCTGGAATTGGCTTCAATCGTGTCTCGAATCTAGTAACCCAGAAGCGATGTCAGGAGATCACTTCTGGTTTACAGAAAAATTAAAGGCGCCAAATTTAAAAAAATAACAGCATTCAAAACAGCCAAACTTGGCGTTTTGAATGCTTTTAAGTGCAAAAGAGGGATTTGGGGTCTTATAAACCCCAGATCCCTCCATAAAGAGTACCTGTCACTGCCTTATACTGTCACAAGGGATGTTTACATTTCTTGTGACAGCAATAAAAGTGATCAGACAAAAAGAAAGTTTTGCTAATTGTGTATTAAAAAATAATGATCCAATTTGGTCAACAATAACATGTCGTATAAGCAGTATCATTCTATGCATTCTTCATATGCCAGGGGCGTATCTATTTTGGTATTTAGTGCTGCCAGTTTCTCCTGCAAACAGTCTGGGAGAAACGGCTGGAGAGACGTTGACTTCCTTTTGGACATCTTATCAGCAGTTATATCATAAGCGAGATTGACCTTCCATAATTAGAGGGTTCACCATGCAGGTAAGAGTACACCGTGACTAAACGTTGGTGACGTCACTTGGTGGAGGATATTACTGGATACCATCTGTTATGAATTGCATCACTTATTGTTGACCGCATTGGATCATTCAGAACACTTGTTGGACTCTGTTTATTTTTTAATACACAATTAGCGCAACTTTTTCTTTTTGTCCAATTATTTTGTTGTGTTATATCTCACATTTTACTGTTGCAGCTTTTTCATATTTTACATTCAATTGTTTTCTAAAATACAGTATTGTTTGTTTTCATTGTTTCATTTCTTAATAAAAGTGATCAGAAAAAAAATATTAAAGCGTCCCACTCCTATGTGCTCATGCACAGAAGCAAACACATATGTAAGTCACGCCCGCAAATGTAAACAGTGTTCAAACCACACATGTGAGGTATCGCTGTGATCAATAGATTGAGAGCAATAATTCTAGCACAAGAGGTTCTCTGTAACTCTAAAATGGTAACCTGTAGTAAGTTTTAAAGCGTTGCCTATGGAGATTTTTAAGTACCATAGTTTGTCTCCTTTTCCACGAGTGTGCACTATGTTAAAGCATGACAAGTTAGGTATCTCGGTGTAACATCATGTTTCACATTATAAAAAAAAATTGGGCTAACTTTACTGTTTCGTTTTTCTTTTTTTGCTTCATGAAAGTGTTTTTCTTCCCAAAAAAATGCATTTGAAAGACCTCTGCGCAAATACAGAGTGACATAAAATATTGCAATGATTGCCATTTTATTCTCTAGTGTCTCTGTTAAAAAAAGATATATATTGTTTGGGGGTAATTTTCTAGCAAAAAATACATATTTTAACTTGTAAGCAACAAGTGTCAGAAAAAGGCTTAGTCATGAAGGGGTTAAGTTCTTCAAAAAGGATAGTAGGTTTTTCCCATGCACTTGCAATGGTTTGCTTCCCTCCAGGTAAAAAAATACAGGAGAGCAAGGGGACTTCTAGAACAGTCGTCTGCTTTCTTACCTAATAAGGCCTCTAACAGTTGTTTCCACAGGGGTCTAGCTAAAACATTATAAATGAGTTGATAAGTATGGGACAAGAAATGACAGCTCTTAGGGCAATCCCATCAAAAATTGTCTAAATGTACCGGGTTCTGAACAGCCCCCAAAGCAAACACAAGGGTATCCTGGAATTTTACGAAATAGAAGGGAAGAAACCAGATATCATTGCATTAGCATTTTATAATTAGTTGCACCATCTAGAACATTAATTGAACTCTAAGATGTTTTATTCCATATATCTCACCAATCTTCTTGAGAGATATTGATCCCAATGTCAGCTTCCCAGCTAGACATATAACTAGGTTGTGAGGAAAAACAGGACATTAAGACCCCATACACACTATTAGATTTTCTGCAGATTTTTGTCTTCAGCTTTACCAAAACCATGTAGTGCAAGGGCCTGCCTGATTGCATACAAATTGAAACTCTAATGCAGTGTACACACGAGCGGAATGTCCGACTGTAAAAGTCCGCCGGGAGCTTTTCATCATATATTCCGATCGTGTGTATGCCCCATCGGACTTTTTACGTCGAAAATTCTGGTGGACCTAGAAAGAGAACATGTTCTAAATTTTTCCGACGGAACCAATTCCTATCGGGAAAACCGCTCTGTATGCTGTTCCGACGTACCAAAAACGACACATGCTCTGAAGCAAGTACGAGATGGAAGCTATTGGCTACTGGCTATTGAACTTCCGTTTTGTCGTACATGTTGTACGTCACCGCGTTCTGAAAGGTCGGAATTTGGTGTGACCGTGTGTATGCAAGACAGCTTGAGCGGAATTCCATCGGAACTCCCTCGGAGAAACCTTCAGAGTTTATTCCGACAGGAAAATCGGTCGTGTGTACAGGACATTAAGGTTTGACCTCATATTATATGGTTTTGGTAAATCTGAAACCAAACGTTTGCAGAAAATCGAATAGTGTGTATGGGGTTTTATAGTAGTGGGTAAAAAGTGGAGATAATGCCCAGAGCCCAATCTGTGTTAGGCCCCTTTCACACATACGGACCGTTCGTCCATTTTTCATCCATCCGTTGACGGATGAAAAGCAGACATCAATGCATTCCTATGGAAAAACAGATGACAATGGATGATCATCTATTTTCATTCATTATCATCTGCTTCTGTCAACATCCGTTTTTTTTGAATGGGTGATAGCCCTGTTTTTCATCTGTTAAAAATGGATGTAAACGGATGAATGGTCCGTTTTTACATGAAAAAATGACTCCGGGACTCAAGTGTTTAAAGACTAGCTTGCAGATGTAAAAAAAAATGGATGAAAAAAACGGATGATAAACTTCATCCGTTTTTTCTTTCAAAAAAGTGACTGAACTAATCAAATGAATGGTCTGAAATGGTGTGAAAGGGGCCTTACAGAAATGCTCAAATAATGTAAACTTTAAAGGGGTTACAGAGTAGCAAAGCAGCAAAGATGCATAATGTTTAATTTGAACATATCAAAAAATATCTGTAGGTGGTATGTTTTCCAATTCTTTGGGGTATTCAAATTACTTAAATCCAGAGGGACAAAAGAGATTATACAAGTGAGTCAATTTTGTGTTCAACCACCAAGAAAAGCTTCTGGGAGAATCCAAACCAGGAGAGAAAAAAGGGTTTCCCAAGAAGGAAAGTTATGGTAGGTGAGGAGATAGAAGTTTGCTGGGGTATTTAACCGAATCATTTGTAAAGAGTGGGAAGTAATATTACTAGAAAGTACTTTGCATACTGATGGTGGAAGCCAAGGAGAGATTGTATAGACAGGGGACAATAACATAGGCTTCTAAACCAAATCAAAATGGCATGAAGGATAGTAAGTTGTGATATTTGCGCAGCACAGAAATAGTTAGAGATATGTGGGACTCCCAATCCTCCTTGTAGCTTGGGTTGAAACAAGATATGTTTTTCAACCTGTGACCTTGTATCTCCCTATATAAAAGCAAGGATCTTGGCTTGAAAAGAGCACAGAACATGTGGGTAAACTTGCACTAGCAAAACCCTAAAATAATATAAAAAAATAGGAAGTAGAGTTGTCTCAAACGCTGTGATCCGTCTAAGCCAAGAGATCAGGTGGTGTTTCCATTTAGTCAGTAGATATTTTAAAGTTGTTAATATAGCTGGGTGATTGGTATGGAAAAGAGTGTCATAGGAATTAGTTAAATAGCTATCCAGGAAAGGGGAGCTTATTTGGGGTCCCCATGAAATCACAATGTTCCCAAAACATTTTGACATGATTCTATAGGAAGATTTATATTTGAAGTTTTAGATTTTTTTTGACTGTGGAGTTCAAAGATAAAGGCAAACCACACGGAAGATTAAATAGATTAGAAAGGGATAACATTGGTTTTCGTGGGCAAAGGGACAACATTGGTGGCAGAGTTCCTTGCCTTAATACATAACATAATAATAATCATAATAACCATTTTTTGCTTAAATTGTATGTAAGCCCAAATATTGAAATCTATTTTATGCATTTCTCTTTTCATAATTATGCTTGTAAATGTATAATTTTTTACAAAAGATTCAAAGCAGCCTGGTGCCTGTTAATTCTGTCAGTACCCTTTCCTTCCTAGTGCAAATTGGCAATGCTTAGTCTGGAAGCAGATTAATGCTGGCGTGGTCAGTATGTGTTCCTCAGTTCCTAATTGGTGCTACAAAATGCCTGTGCTGACCCTTGGCCAGTGTTGCCAAAATACCACATTGAAATTTACTGACACAACACCCAAAATGTACTGGCGCAGCCAAGTTTTTACCGGCATTTCCAAAAGTTAAAAAAATTTACATTTTAAGTGCAAATTTCAGTATTTAGGCTACAAACATGTACAATATGCAATTAGCAATGCAATTTAAGGTAGATATGAAGGCAAAAAACATATTTCTTATTTTAAGAAATTAGAATGGGCAAGCACACACACATGAAATTTAACTCTCACAGGGGGTCATTTACTATAGCGCCACGGCGCTAATTCGCGGCAATTTAGTGCGATTTAGCGCTAATAGCGCTAATTCGCGCTAAAACGGTATTCACTATAGCGCTGGTGAGAAAATTCTCCCAAAATCGAATTTACTATAGCTCCCTGAATCTAAATAGTGCCCAAACCCTTACTCTGCTAAAACCTAGAGAATTGCACATGGAAATAATGTTTAGAACATGATATAATTGCCTAAATGGTACTGAAATATGCGGTATATTATTTAAAGATTATCTGCTTTTAAACTGTGTGAAAAAAAACCTTTTAATGTTGAGATGAAATGTATCTTTCTGTGAAATAAATATTCCTTTGCAACATTGTTGCTTCTACTTAAAATATTTTGATTTTAAGAATGCTACAATGTGGAATGTTTTGATGTTTTGATAAAATATATTTTTCTCTGTCACTTTCACTTGTTACTCTTCATCTCACAATCATCTTTAACCTAAACTCACACAGGAGTCTTCATAATCCACAAACAATACCATTGCTGATGCAAATTTAAAATGAATCACATTTTTTTGTGCTTTTTATTATTTCCAAATATTCATAATTTGAGCCCAAAAAATGTGATATGTGTACCAACATCAGAAATTAAAATGTAATTCCCAAAAATTTGAGGGTAATATTCTACTCTCACCCACAAAAAAACACCAAATATCACAGAATAAATCAAGAAGAATAACTCTTGAGTAATGTAATTCCATCACTTGTATGTCCATAGAAATGCAGTATTTATGTGTTTTTATGTGTATTTATGTGTAGGAGGCACTCACATGTGGCAGCTCCGTGGCTTAGAGGTTAGAACTTCTGCTTAATATCTCTGAGGGTCTGGGTTCAAATCCCAACCCTGTTACTTCATGTGGAGAAGTTGTCTCATCTCCCAGGTCCTATAATTATGTCTAAATGTAGTAGTTATGTGTAGGAGGGTTCCACCACCATTGTAAGTCTTTTCCAGATACACTATTTAGCCAAAAGTATTGGGACACCTGCCTTTACACACACATGAACTTTAATGGCAGCCCAGTCTTAGTCGGTAGGGTTAAAATTTGATTTGGCCCACCCTTTGCAGCTAGAACAGCTTCTGGGAAGGCTGTCCACAAGGTTTAGTGGACCCAAGGACACACTCCTAAACCTTGTGGACAAGAAGAGTTGAAGCTGTTATAGCTGCAAAGGGTGGGCCAAATGAGTTTTGAACCCAATACTAATGCTGGGATGCCATTACAGTTCATGTGCGTTTAAAGGCAGGCATCCCAATACTTAGGCCAATATATTGTATATTGCTTGTGACACTGAGCATGGCTATGGACTTAGGGCTGGTTCACACCACAGAGATGCAGAGAACATGTGTGGGGATGCCTGGTGGCTAAGTGGGTAGCAGTTCTGTCTAGCAGCACCTGGGATGTTGGTTCAATTCCCCAACATGCTAATCCTTGTGTTGAAGTTTATATGTTCTCCCTGTGTGGGTTTCTCACCACAATCCAAAGACATGCTGGCATCTTATTTGTCTCCTGTCGAAATAGGTTCCAATGTAAGAACATTAATTTTGGACTTTATATTGGAAGCTCATTGCAGCCAGGGACTGATGTTAATGTTTGTTAGCACTAATCATGCCCAGGGACTTGGACAATTCAAATTTTAGGGTTTACACTGCACGGGTACATATGATTAGAAAACTGTTGCTTTGTTTATGTGGATGCAAATGGACTTTGATCTTTAGCCTGTAGTTGGAGATTTGATGCACATAGCCAAGGCTAACAGAGTTGCGAACACTATTATGTGTTCCTGCCCATCAGGTGCAATCACTTTAGACATACATGAAGAGACAGATTGAAAGATACTGGTGGGCGTGTACTTCTATTGGGTGTGTCAGTGTGCTAACAATACAACCTCTCTTATATAAAGGCCTGCAGTAGGGGGGTTCGTTTGGCCTGAGAAGGTCAGGTTTTTGAGCTGTGATTTGTGGGGGAGAAGGAATGCTATTGGGAGATTTGATAAAATTCTTGTGCATTTTTTCAATCAAAAGTGGGTTTATGTGGCCATGCTGTCAATGTTGTGTGTGTATTGTTCCTGTCTGATCATGCAAACATCGTTTGGAAGCATCTGCTGACCTACTCTTCTTTTTTTTTTTTTTTTTTTTTATCTCGTTTAATCGTGTACACCGAAATGCAGCTTCCAGCAGAATATGGTCACCTATGTATGTGTGGATTGTGGGCTGGTGGTAGGTGTTTTGAATAAGTCTTTTGTAATATTATGTGGGAATGCTTTGTAAGAATGACTGTTAAGTATGTTTCTATAATCTTGCAGATAACAATGTGATGTGTTGCCCGTTATACACAGAAATTAAAGCTGTGTCCACTCTAAGGTTTTGTCTAATTTTAGATTGTAAGCTCCTATGAGCAGGGCCCTTAAAATCCCATTGCTAAATGTAGCACCATATGTCCTGTCAAATTTTTTGAAGCTAGTAAATGAATGTAATTTTTTGTTTTTCTGCTGGTAAAATAAAAATACATTATTGAGCTTTGTTGTGGTGTTTTCTTCTACTTTCTTCTACTTTCTTCTACTTTCTTCTACTTTTTTCCCTTTTAGATTGTGGGTGGTGGTTTTGGGAAAGTGCAATATCTCTTATATTTTATTTCAATATGTATTTGTGCACCAAAAAACTAATCTCTTTGCCCTGGTTCACATTGATGCTACTTTGAAATCGCGCTTCTTCACTTGAAGTAGCACGATTTCAAAGTAGCAAGGTCAGCGTGATTTTAGGTGCTACTTGATAGACATCCGTGTGGCTTCATACACAAATGTCTATTGAAGTCGCACCAGAAATCGGCAAAAGTAGTGCAGGAACTACTTTAGCAAATTGGTGCGGTGCCACAAAAAAAATGTTGCATCGATTGGAACAGTGCCATTGCTGCCAATAGTCATGCGATTTGATCTCTCAAATTGCATGACAAATTGCTCCAATGTAAACCTAGGCTTCTGCACACCTGCAAGTAAATAATAAAGGTAGAATCTTATATATAACAGCTGTGGAGAATTGCAGGTAATGAATTCAGCTGGTGGATAGGCAGTGTTTGTGTCAGCTTTAGCTCACATTGGTGCGATTTGACATGTCAAAGCGGTGACAATTGCACTGTTTTAATTGGTGTGACTTTGGGGTGCAATTTGTATTGATATCAGTGCAGAAAACCTGCACAGATGTCTCTGAAATTGCCCCTGCAGTCGGGACTGACATGCAGGAATGAAAGTGTGTGATTTCAGCTGAACGATTTCCTCCTGCTGCTAACCCAGGGACACCATTTCTTATCGAACGCCTTTAAATATCATAAGTAGAAATACAAATTTGCATATCTGCAAATAAACAAAAATAATAAAATTCTAATAGTGGTTGCGATCAAAATAGTGTAGTTTCGCCTTCTGACCCAGAAATAAGTCATTGTAATCACCCGGAAGTCCCTGTGCTGGTCAAGATCTCCATCTAGGTGGACATGACGAGGTCCCTCTTTAGCAAAGAGGAGGTGCGGCTCATTTTCCGGATAAGGGTATGATATGTACTTGTGCTTAATCAATGCGGGGGTGGATTTGGTAGTTAGATTTGGTGTGGGTGGGGTTCATTGATTTGTTTGGCATCCCCACACATTTGCTTCTGGCCCGTGTGCACACATCCCTTCCTGCATTTGTTCTGCTGATGTAAATGCAAGTATAAATGAGAGCTCCTTTCTATTAAAATATATATGACTTGTTTCACAGTTGGGCGACTTTGGACTTCCGAGTTGCTTGGCAAGTTGTACCCCCATGATTCTTAATGAGAACTAGGGATGGGCCGAACATCCCCCCTGTTCGGTTCGCAGCAGAACATGCGAACAGACAAATAAATTTGAGTGAACACCATTAAAACCGCTTCCCGCCCGCCGTACGCCAAATGATGTCCTCGGCTTTGAGCGGGGATGTCTGAGTGATGCCTGTAGCTACAGACATCATCCAGATATCGTCTTTTAGAGC
The DNA here is from genome assembly GCA_037952835.1 of Lithobates septentrionalis. Classification (NCBI taxonomy): domain Eukaryota; kingdom Metazoa; phylum Chordata; class Amphibia; order Anura; family Ranidae; genus Lithobates; species Lithobates septentrionalis. Next base: position 2,442,355 of record JBBDGP010000639.1, on the reverse strand, counting down.
CTGCGCATCTGCACACCATAAGAATGATCATAGTGGCTGTTCCACTTCTTGATCATTCTAACAGGAGGCGAGAGGGGACGTCCCCCCCCTCCCGCCACCCTCCGGTGCTTGTACTGACTTACCGCTACGATCGGTGAGTCGGTCACAGGATCCGCCAGCCCCAGATGTTTAGCATAGAGATTTCTGGTGGACCAGATGGTCGCCGGAATCTCTATGATCGTTCGGAGGCCGGACGTGATGTTATGACGTCACGCCCGGCCTCTGTATTAAAAAAAACGGTGCCGCTTCAGCTGGGAAGCAGAGATCGTTTTTTTATTTTTTTTATTTCAGGCTTCTAAGCCTAGAGGTGAGATGTGGGGTCTTATTTACCCCACATCTCACTGTAAAGAGCACCTGTCATGCTTATTCCTATTACAAGGGATGTTTACATTCCTTGTAATAGAAACAAAAGTGATCAAAAAAATTTTTTTGGGAAAAAAAGTGTCAAGCTAAAATAAAAAAAGTAAAATTAACAATCAAAAAAAAAAAACTTTTAAAGTGCCCCTGTCCCTGTGAGCTCGCATGCAGAAGCGAACGCATACATAAGTCCCACCCACATATGAAAATGTTGTTCAAACCACACATGTCAGGTGTCGCCACGAACGTTAGAGCGAGAGCAATAATTTTGGTCCTGGACCTCCTCTGTAACTCAAAACATGTAACCAGTAAAAATTTTTAAAGCGTTGCCTAAGGGGATTTTCAAATAGCGAAGTTTGTCGCCATTCCACGAGCGTGTGCAATTTTGAAGCGTGACATGTTGGGTACCTATTTACTTGGCGTAACTTCATCTTTCACATTATGCAAAAACATTGGGCTAACTTTCTTGTTTTTGTTTTTTTAAAGCCCAAAACTGTTTTTTTTCCCAAAAAAACGCATTTGAAAAATTGCTGCGCAAATACCGTGCTAGATAAAAAGTTGCAATGACCGCCATTGTATTCTCTAGGGTCTCTGCTAAATTTGGGGGTTCTATGTAATTTTCTAGCCAAAAAATTATGATTTTTACATGTAGGAGAGAAATGTCAGAATTGGCCTGGTAGGCAAGTGGTTAAAGTCTATGGGACACGAACATGAATAATCAAAAGTGCTAATTTTAAAGGCTTATATGCATGGTATTGTCATAAAAAGTGTTTGGGGACCTGGGTCCTGCCCCAGAGGACATGTATCAATGCAAAAAAGTTTTAAAAATGGCTGTTTTTTCGGGAGCAGTGACTTTAATAATGCTTAAAGTGAAACAATAAAAGTGTAATATTCCTTTATATTTCGTACCTGGGGGGTGTCTATAGTATGCCTGTAAAGGGGCGCATGTTTCCCGTGTTTAGTACAGTCTGACAGCAAAATGACATTTCAAAGGAAAAAAGTCATTTAAAACTACTCGCGGCTATACTGAATTGCCGGTGTCTTGCCGAGAAAGTTCCCTCGGCGGATAAGGTCACCCCTGCTTGCGCAGTACCAACGACTAGCAGCCGCCGAAAATAGCCAAAGATGAAAATCTTCAATCATCTGTACACGGCACCTGCGCCCTGGGTCCAGGCTGAAGCCCCACCATCCAAGTGGACCTAGAGGGGGAATAAAAAAGTGCTGAGCAAAGCGAGGCCGTGCCCAAAGCGTGGCGAGCGAAGCGAGCCCGCGGGGGACCCTCTTACAGGCGCCGTGTACAGCTGATTTCTTCTCTATTTCGCTTAGGCTATCTCCGCCGGTTCCTACTGCGCAGGCGCTGCGCCTGCGCAGTAGAGGGGGGTCCTTATCCGCCGAGAGGAACTTTCTCGGCAGAACACCGCCCCGACAATACACATAAAAGTTCATTGATAAAAACGGCATGGGAATTCCCCATGGGGGAACCCCGAACCAAAATTTTTAAAAAAATGACGTGGGGGTCCCCCTAAATTCCATACCAGGCCCTTCAGGTCTGCTATGGATATTAAGGGGAACCCCGGCCAAAATTAAAAAAAAAAATTGACGTGGGGTCCCCCTCAAAATCCATACCAGACCCTTCAGGTCTGGTATGGATTTTAAGGGGAACCCCGCGCCAAATTTTTTAAAAAAAAATGGCGTGGGGTACCCCCAAAAATCTATACCAGACCCTTATCCGAGCACGCAACCTGGCAGGCTGCAGGAAAAGAGGGGGGGACGAGAGAGCGCCCCCCCCTCCTGAACCGTACCAGGCCACATGCCCTCAACATTGGGAGGGTGCACGGGGACTTCCCTGTGGCATTCCCCGTGACGTCAGAGGGGGCGGGGTCACCCGCCCTGCGTCAGAGGGGGGCGGGGTCACCCGCCCTCCGTTATTTAAGAACTGTCAGAAGAGGAGATGCGTCACACAGCGGGAGCCTCCCATCCAATCGTGGGTGCGGAGCGGCCCGAGGAAAGAAGATGAAGTGAAGACGGCGCCGCTGAGGAAGATGCCGGACGAAAAGACCGGATGAAGAACCAGAAGAACAAGAAGAACCAGAAGAACAAGAGGAACCAGAAGAACCAGAAGAAGAAGAAGATGGAGGAAGAAACCGAAAGAAGATAGAAAATAGAAGACAGAAGAAGCATTTAAATAAAGGAATTGTCAAAAACTGTCTCTTGTCATTTTTAACATTTTTGACATTTTTTTGGTGAAATGGTAGGAGTACTTTTCTATCCCCTTACCATTTCACACAGGGGGGAGGGCCGGGATCTGGGGGTCCCCTTGTTAAAGGGGGCTTCCAGATTCCGATAAGCCCCCCGCCCGCAGACCCCCACAACCACCGGGCCAGGGTTGTGGGATGAGGCCATTGTCCTCATCAACATGGGGACAAGGTGCTTTGGGGGGCTACCCCCAAAGCACCCTCCCAATGTTGAGGGCATGTGGCCTGGTATGGTTCAGGAGGGAGGGGGGGGCCGCTCTCTCGTTCCCCCCTCTTTTCCTGCGGCCTGCCAGGTTGCGTGCTTGGATAAGGGTCTGGTATGGATTTTTGGGGGTACCCCACGCCATTTTTTAAAAAAAATTTGGCGCGGGGTTCCCCTTAAATCCATACCAGACCTGAAGGGTCTGGTATAGATTTTGAGGGGGACCCCACGCCAATTTTTTTTTTCATTTTGGCCGGGGTTCCCCTTAATATCCATACCAGACCTGAAGGGCCTGGTATGGAATTTAGGGGGACCCCCACATCATTTTTTTTAAAATTTTGGTTGGTTGTTTCCCTGTGGGGAATTCCCATGCAGTTTTTATCAATGAACTTTTATGTGTATTGTCGAGCCGGCAATTCAGTATAGCCGCGAGTAGTTTTAAATAACTTTTTTTCCTTTCAAATGTCATTTTGCTGTCAGACTGTACTAAACACAGGAAACATGCGCCCCTTTACAGGCATACTATAGACACCCCCCAGGTACGAAATTTAAAGGAATATTACACTTTTATTGTTTCACTCAAAGCATTATTAAAATCACTGCTCCCGAAAAAACGTCCGTTTTTAAAAAAAAAAAATTGGCATTGATCCATGTCCCCTGGGGCAGAACCTGGGTCTCCAAACACTTTTTATGGCAAAGAACTTGCATATAAGCCTTCAGTGAGAACTTTGGATTTTGCAGGTTCGAGCCCCACTGACTTCCACTATTCCAGCATATGTGATCTGACAGGCATTATTGCCGCAATAGCGCTGCTTTCCATTTGCATTAGCGCTGACTTTCTGAGAGTTGAAGTCTTCCTGGCCTTTTTTGAGAGTTATTTTTTGGTACTGCAGGAGAATTTTGTGGCGCTATAGTAAATGACCCCCACAGTGACACTGACAGCAGTGTGCAGCAGCACAGATGATGATGACACCTCACCGACACAACACGTCCCCTCCTGAGTCACAGTGACAGTCTCTCTCCATACCAGGTGGTCCCTTCAGTCCAAGCAGCACTGAAAGTCCCGCTCCTTGCCTTGCATCCATCCCACAGACCCGCACAGCTCCGGCTGCTTCGCTTGGCTCCCTTGCACCATAACATCACACGGCATGCTCAGGCACGGCCTCCACCAGACCAATCCCTGCCGGTGCCATCTGAACACACTGTAGCAGACACTCGGATGGTCTGGTCCAGCTCTGGACAGGAGTGTCACAGCTATATGTTTTTACTGGCAACCTTTTTCTGTCACTGACATTTACTGGCAGGAGAGAAAGTGACCCTTTTTTACTGCCTGCCAGTAAAAATACTGATGGTTGGCAACACTGTCCTTGGCATGCCTGTAGTTACTTAATCAGCTTGGTTGACATACACACTGCCCATCCATGCTTGGCTTGATTGACAGCAGCTTTTAGAAGAAACCTTGCATCCAAAGCAGCAGCTAGGATACATGGATCGCATTATGCATCACAATGTAGCAAGATGGGAAACATAGCTCCCTGCCTACCTATAGGTCATTTTTGGCCTCAGTGAATGTAGCCATGCACTCTGCCCTCAGGAAGAGGGATAGGTAGAGAGGCCATGTGATGTATAAAAGTAAAAAAACAGTTCAGAGCTGTTTTTTTAAAAAAAAATGTATTTACTTATAAAAATACACTACTATCTGAAACTTAGCAATGTTTTTATGTCGTAGCTTTAGTGAGTCCACGTGGTCTTTGATTTTCTTATACAGTATAACTTTTTAAGACTAATGCCCCATACACACGGTCGGATTTTCCGACGGAAAATGCTCAATGGGAGCCTTTTGTCGGAAATTCTGACCGTGTGTAGGCTCCATCAGACAGTTTCCATCGGAACTTCAGTCGCACAAAATTTGAGAGCCGGTTCTCAAATTTTCCGACAATAAAATCAGTTCACGTAAATTCCGATCGTGTGTACACAATTCTGACGCACAAAGTGCCACGCATGTTCGGAATCAAGCAGAAGAGCAGCACCGGCTGTTGAACTTAATTTTTCTCAGCTCGTCGTATGTGTTGAACGTCACCGCATTCTTGATGTTCGGAATTTCCGACCAACTTTGTGTGACCGTGTGTATGCAAGACAAGTTTGAGCCAACATCCGTCGGAAAAAAAACATGGATTTTGTTGTCAGAATGTCCGATCGTGTGTACGAGGCATTAGAGTACATGTACACAAATGTTTTCAGGTGCAAATGTTTTCTAGCATGAATTTCCTGGGGAGCCACGTCCTGCAGGTGGGGTGTACAGCTGGCCATTGAAGTGAACGGCTGCATGCATTTATACTCGACTAAACACTGAAGCTCTTTTACATTGGCTTTTACCCATGCAAGAGCATATGACATATTTCACAAACGTGCTTAGCCACTCATACCAATAAAAGCCTAACTGCTCCCTGCAGATCATACAAAAATATAAAAACACTATCTGCAAGATATACAGATCCCTACATTTGTTAAATGTTAATAATTGAAAGTAGAATTCCAGGTTATACTAAATAATCTTAAAAATACTCCCTCCCCCCTCCTAACACCTATGCTTGCTAACCTTTATAAGAAAGATGCATATACTTGGTCTGGTCACATGACCGACTTCTATGTTCTCAACCAGCGCTGGGTTCAGGGGAAAGGAGGGAGCTGCAATAACAGATAGGCCATTAAAGCCTATGGGTGACATCACCACGCCAGATTTTACCAGCCATTGTTAAACCCTCTCCCCTGCAGCTGGTCACTGGATGACACATTATGAGAGATTATGTGACCGGAGCTGCATGAAAATAGGCAGATAAATATATATATATATATATATATACACATATACACACACACACACATTAGTAAATAATATATCTTTGTTACACAGTTTAGCAAGCATAGGTGTTAAGAGGGGGGGGGGGGGGAGTATTTTTAAAACTAGTTAGGGATATACACCGGAATTTTACTTGAAATATGTTGAGAATGAAATGGAAAATTCCTCAATGGGCTGTAGTATCCCAAACAGCTTCACAGTCTGATGCTGCCTCCTTGGCATTTATATGAGGCTTATAGAACAATGAATGTACATCTTTAACTGACTCTGCTATCCACGGACCCTTACATCCGTTCTGCTGAGCATCTGGCATATCGGTCGTAACATTCACCTTTTAGAGGGGTTCTTTAATTTTATTACCCTGTGCTCACCCATTACACTCGTGATAAAATGGATATATTCCGAGAAATGCGCTGAGAACAGCGATTTGCCTGCACCATATTTTAGCTGCATACTGTAGCTGAGATAATAATACTTTAAGACATACTACAATGGTTATGGCAATGTAAGTGCTGGAAAAGCATATGATCATGTACAGGTTTTTATGCTTTGGGTGTTTTGTAATCAAAACGATGCAATGTGCATTTGGGTGTCATTATCCCCTAATGGCACCCCAAATGTGATGCCAAATGAGATGCCATGATTGTCGCTTGACAGGATTGCGCTTTTCAAAATTGTGTGAAGCTTGTTGCAAAGGAGCAGGAGCTTCTTTTCAGGCAACTAACCCGATTCAAGTGAATCGGCTGGCCCTATGTGTGACACAATCGTGTGCAAATCGCTCAAAAAAATGCTTGTTCAAGCAATGCGAAAGTGTGAATGGGGCCTCACAGTGTAAATCAGTATAATCAGTTTCAGTACAGGAGTCTTAGGAGCCTGTAAAAAATATGCAAGACTGAAAGCAAGGCTGGAGTTCAGCAAGTGATGAACAAGGTTAAAAGAGAAGTATGTAACAAAGGGAAGGAGGGGGAATCAACTAAATAAAGGTACACAGCGGTACCGCAAGGTATTTTTCCACACACTCGGATTGAGTGGGACTCAATGGCCAGGAAGAGCATATGAAAAATTGTGTACTGTAACAGAGAGAAGGCACAGTACCAAGTGCCACACAGAAAGAGCTCAGGGAAATAATAACCAAAAAATCCTGAAGAAGCGCAATGTGTGTGTGTGCAACATGCAAATCTTCTCGTGACCTCATACTGTGACTCAACGACTCCATGTACGTTATTCCTTTTTGATGTTGCTACTGGTTATATCTTATTTCACCTTCTATCCCATTGGATTAGATTACAATATTTGGAGGTGTTATTTGAGTCCCTGGGGTCATATATTCTATGTCATCATTAATATGATGTGTGTTCTTTTTATGTTTTGTATATTACCTTTTTTAACTTTAACTTTATCCAATTAAAAATCTCAAATACTCTTTATCTTATGTGTGTGCCTGCAAAGCCCACGACCAATTGACATAAAAAAATAGCAGAAATCCTGCACATAACACCATATATAGACAACATTGTCTGGGGACAAAAACAAACATACACAGTCCCAACCACGACACTACCTGCCTGGAGTTTGCATGTTCTCCCTGTGCCTGCGTGGGTTTCCTCCAGGTACTCCGGTTTCCTCCCACACTCCAAAGACATGCTGGTAGGTTAATTGGATCCTGTCTAAATTGTACCTAGTATGTATGAATGTGAGTTAGGGACCTTAGATTGTAAGCTCCTTGAGGGTAGGGACTGATGTGAATGTACAATGTATATGTAAAGCGCTGCGTAAATTGACGGCGCTATATAAGTAACTAAAATAAAATAATAATAATAAAGAACAGAGCGTATGACATCACCCAAACACACAAATACACCAACTGGACACTATGGATGAGTGCAGATGAGAGTAACCGCACAACCAGCTAGGCAGTCTTGTCAGATATAATACAGGAAACGGCCATTGCAAAAATCAAAAAAAACAATCCATAGCTGAGGGGAATGCTGCTAATGTGGAACAATTCTGGGGATGGGGAGAGGGCAAAGGGCTGGAGTAACAACTGCATATCCACAGACACTGTGAGATCCAATGAACTGTGAATGACCTGAAAACAAATGGAGCTGGGAAAGCATGATGGATGGATAACCATTCCCAGATGACTGCACAGTAGTCAAAGTTGGAAAATACAACAGTTCAATGGGCAAAAATAGTAGGTGAATTTAATAACTCACCGTCAGCAGGAGACCGTGAAAGCAGCGCTGTGCAGCACAACTGAAACAGCTGATCGAGGCTCCCATGATTTCTCCTCGTGGCTGTGTTTCAAAACATACAACCTCGAAAGGGAATCACTCACAGAGTATGGAGAGCAGAGAGATACTGCTGGGGTTCTAGCTAGCTGCCGCTGCTGCACGATAGCACCGACACCCGTGTCCTGTGTTCCTGGAGCACAGTCCACACTAAGGACCGGAATGGAGCGAAGCGGTGATGCTGGGTGAAGCTTGGAATGGTGTCTGACGTTCAGGAGGATGACAACAACGCATTTTGCTGGGAACCACCAGTTTCATCAGGACATGAATTGTTTTCTGTGTGTCCTAGCAGGGAATTATCCCTTCAGATGAAAACATTTCTCCAGCTCTGAATAACTATAACTAATAATAAAAGTTATAGCTTTTACAAACTATGTGATAGATTCTGGAATTTTTTTTTTTTTTTTATGTTTTTTCTAGTAATGGCAGTGATCAGTGATTTTTAGCAGGACTGTGACATTGCGGTGGACAAATCTGACACTAAGTGACACTTTTTGGGGACCAGTAACACCAATACAGTGATCAGTCTCAAAAAATGCATTGATCACTGTATAAATGACACTGGCAGGGAAGGGGTTAACATCAGGGGCGATCAAAGAGTTAAATGTGTTCCCTGCTAGTGTTTTCTAACTGTGTGGGGGATGGACTGACAGGAAGAACACAGAGATCGCTGTTCCTGATTACTAGGAACAGACGATCTCTGTGTATTTTCCTGTCCTAATGGGGATCTGCCTTGTTTACATAGGTAGATCCCTGTTCTGCCTATCTGTGGAGCGATCGTGGGTGGCCGGCAGACATCGAACTTCGCTGGACCCACTGATTGGCTCCCCTGCCATGCAGCGGGTGTGCACCCACAGTATGTCGTACACTAAACAATGTACAGGTACCTTGTTTTGCGCAATAGAGCCACCCTGCCACAGTATATATGCGGTGGGCAGTCTCTAAGTGGTTAAAGTGGAACAAAACCCATCGATTTAACAGTTTAAAAAAACTGTTACATTCTGGCATTTGCCAGTAATGCTAACTGTCCCATTTATTTCTGTTCTTAACCAAACTGTCAATTCATCAAGTGGCGTGCATCATAACTAATCACATGTGCAGCATCATGGCAGTTGGAGATTAAACAGAGGGAAAGATGGCAGCTTCCTTAGCTAAAAACAAGGATCTTTATGCCAGGATAATCAGGTGTTACTGTAATGGAAGCTTCAGCTTTAAAAAGATGGAACATGAGTTCTAAAGTCACATTGACATGGTAAAGATGATATGAACTTTAAGGTTAATAAGGTAATATTAAAGCGATAGTAAAATCTACTTTGTAATTTTTTTACCTACAGATAAGCCTATAATAAGGCTTACCTGTAGGTAAAATGAATATGTCCTAAACGTGCACCGTTTTGGAGATATTCACCCTGGATTCAGCCAGTGACATCACTGGCGCATGCACTCTGAAGGTCTGGCATACCGTGGCAAATCTTCAGAGCTTTGTGCCAGAGCCGAGGGCTCCCGAGCGCATTCGTGTGAGTGACGTCATCGCGCCTCCGGCCACTTATACATCTAGAGCCCGCGAACCCGGAAGAAAAACCAGGGGAAGATGGAAGCCCTGTCAGCGGTGACAGCGCACCGCTGGAGGGCTTCATTCTAAGGCAAGTATTTAGTAATGTAAGTGCAGAAAAAAGTTCCGCTACTAATACACATATGACACAATAAATCAGCAGCCAGCATCAACAGTGTAGTGAACTGTGTAATAACCAAAAAGCATGAAAAAAATGCGGAGTGTCTAAAGGGGGTGGGGAAAAGAGGGAACTTGGTGAAGGGGGAGTGGCATTATTTAAAGGAGAGGAGGAGCCAGGAAGGGGCAGTCAGAAGAAGAAGTTACAGGAGGAGGCAGTTTTTCTTCACTGCTCCTCCACCATCATGGCCGACATCATACCAGCCAGATTGAAAGCGGCAGCGGCGACACGAGGGCCGGACTGGCTTCAGAGGCAAGTGGGGGCACTGTGAGTTGAAGAAGTGGGCAGATCTGGGATGGGGAGGAGACACATCGCGCGCAGAGGTCTCGGCCTCCGGCGCGCTTTTCACCCGGGCCGCCATCGCGGCCCGTTCAGATGACACGGAGCCCTCGGTAGGACTGATCGGCAGCCCCAACTAAGCGGACACAGAAGCAAGCTACTACAGGCCCCGGGCAGTCTGCATGCCGCAGGCCTGCTTCGGGGGGGCGGGACCACGGGCCGTTATGGCGCCGCTTTCCCGCCGGGGATTTACAGGACACATAGGGGGTACTTATCCCAGAGGCACAGGCAGTGACCAAGGGGGGGCAGCGGGGGGGAGGAGAGAGGACTCAGTGGCCACTGTAGTAGGGACAAGAGCAGCCAGTAAGGCCGCGAGTGGGCGGGGCTTAGCTGTAAAGCGGGTATGGACAATATGGCGGTGGTGGTCACAAGCAGGCCAGTCAGCGTGCAGCCAGGGCGACTCCTTGTGGCGGATCAGTATGGAGCACGGATGCAGGAGCGAGTTGGCCCTCAAACAGACAGGATGCCACGGCCTCCGGCGGCCACTTCACCCGGGGGGGGCTGACAACGCCTCCCGTCAAGGAGCCGGATGACCGATCGGCAGGGGAGGTGTCAGTAGCAGACGAGCGGGAAGTGCCTGCAAACGAGTCTTAAATGAATTTAAGCACAAGTGCTCAGGATGTGGAATACGCGGGGGTATTGGGGGAGAAGTTGGCGAAGGAAGTGGCCTTGGGTCACATGGAGGGGCCGTTCGCGGACAAACCTATGCAAGACCTGGTGGTTTCAATTTGGGGGTGGGGCCTAAAAAGGAACCAAACAAGTTCCGACTTATTTATCACCTGTCCTTTCCAAGAGGGGGGGTAGGTGAATGATTTTATCAATTCAGAGGCATGCACTGTGTCTTACACATCATTCGACGCAGCAATAAGGTGGGTTAGGAAACATGGGAAGGGGGCACTGCTGGCAAAGTCGGACATAGAATCTGCGTTCCGCTTGCTTACGGTTCATCTGGATAGTTTTCGGCTGTTGGGTTGTTGTTGGCAGGAGCAGTTCTATGTAGACAAATGCTTGCCAATGGGTTGTGTCATGTTTGAGGTGTTTAGCTCATTCTTGGAGTGTGTGGTTAGGGACGTTTCGGGACTAGATTCGGTCATACATTATTTGGATGACTTTCTATGCATTGACCCCTGCTTGCGCTGTGTGTGCGATTTTAATCTCCACGTTGCAACACATCGCAGGTAGGTTTGGAGTGCCTTTGGCAGCTGGAAAAACTGAAGGCCCGACGACGGAACTCAGTTTTTGGGAATAGTGATAGATGCGGAAGCAATGGAGTGTCGCCTGCCCAGAGGTAAGTTGGAGGACCTACAGACTGCAATTCGAGGGATCCACGGTATGCAGAAAGTTCAGCTGAGGGCTTTGCAGTCATTACTGGGTAAGTTGAATTTCGCTTGTAGGATAATCCCAATGGGGAGAGTGTTTTGTCGGTGGCTACGGTAGGGGTTAAGGCACCTACGCATTTGTTAGGTTTACCAAGGAACACCGGGAGGATTTGAAGGTATGGTATGAATTTCTGGAGTCATACAATGGCAGATCGGTGTGGATGTCGGGCCCGGTGAGTAACTTTGACATGTAATTAGCTACGGATGCGGCAGGGTCCACGGGTTAGGGTCCTTTTCCAGGGGCAGTGGAGTGCGGGACCTTGGCCACAAACACGGGTGGACGCGGGAGTTTTCACGGAACCTTGTGCTACTGGAACTTTTTCCAGTAGTACTGGCAATGGAATTGAGGGGAGGTTTGTCGGAACCTAAAATTGAGACTGAATTGCGACAACATGGGAGTGGTCCAGGTAATCAACCGCATGTCGGCGTCATCACTACCAGTAAGAAGGCTATTAAGTAGGTTGGTGTTGAGGTGCTTGGGATTGAACATTTTCGTATATGCTGTTCACATCCCTGGCGTGGACAATAAGCTGGCTGACACATCGTATAGATTTCAGTGGGACAGGTTCAGAGAGTTGGCCCCGGGCGCAGAGAAGGCAGGAATCCCTTGCCCGGATTGGATCTGGGAGATGGCATTGGAGTCGCCGCAGGATGGATTCGGCAGTCAGTAAGTGAGGCCACGTGGGCGTACTACATTAAGGTATGGAAAGAGTGGTGGTTACTGGTACAGGAGGCCGGGATTGGCACAGACCGGGAAGAGGTGAGGTTGTTGGTGTTATATTTCGTGTCTCGGAACATAAAAAGGGGGGATCTGTCTCTGCTATCGAGCGAAAGATGTCAGGCCTGTCATCCCTTTACAAACTGATGGGGGGAGTGGACGCGACTAAAGATTTTGGGCAAAACAGGCGATAAAGGGTTTTAGGAAGGGTCATAAGTAATTGGATACGAGACGGCAGGTCATTTTTGCCAATTTGTTGTCCATCTGTGGGTTGTTGAGTTCAGTGTGTACCTCAAGTTATGAGGTCCTGCTGTTCACGGCTGCGTTTTCATGGCATTTTTGTGGAGCATTCCGGATAGGGGAATTGGTGAGCCCGTGGGATTATGGTGGGATTATGGTGCGGGATGTAAGGGTGGAAGTTGACAGGGTGTTGTAGGCTGCGGAGGTCAAAAAACGGAACAACTAGGAAAAGGGGTGGATGTTGGCTGTTTGCATTGCCGGGGTCTGAGGTATGCCCTGTGGTAGCGGTGCGAGAATTTTGAGGGTCAGAACGGCTGGGGAAGGGCCATTCTTGAGGCATAAGGATGGGTCCTATTTGCCAAAATTTCAGTTTGTTCGGTGTCCAGAAAATGCCTTATAAGGGCTGGTTTGGATGGGGCACAATATGCTTCACACTCCTTCCGCACAGGGGCAGCTACCGAAGCTGCCAGATGCGGGTTGGATGAGGCGGGGGTGCACAGGATCGGGAGGTGGAAATTGAGGAGATTCCGTACCTATATTAGGCCACAAATGGTGGTTGGATAAAAAAAAACAAAAAAAAAACAAAACATAAGGTGGGGGTTGGCTGGATTCTTATGGTGGCTGTAATAAGGTTATAAGTAAGTTGTAAGAGGTGATGGGTGTTGCTACCTTTTGTGTTTGTTGTCTTGTTTCAGATGGAGGTTACACGCGCCTCGTCTGGATCCTTGGTCACTCGTATCTGTGTTGGGGGGGCCAGGAGAGGAGATGCTAGGCCGGATGGCAGACAATTGGGCATATCATGGAAGGAAGCTTATCTGCGATGGTTGGGTATGCCCGGGATGAAGTGGGAGAGAGTGGTACGGGAGGTGGTGAGGTATGCAAGTTTAGACAGACCTCACAATGTATATATATATGAATCCGCGCTTAGGACAGTGTGAGGGCTGCTGCCTATCTCTAATTAGTACCCCTAGGGGTCTAATTGCATAAATGGATAAATAATATGAGATTGGAAACGGCGCTGCCCTCTCCGTAGTTAGATAATGGGTACAGGTGTCATAAGTTGCAAACTAGTATTATATAGCTAAACTGTATATAAAATTTACCATCAACTGTCATAATAGGGTCCTCAGGCAGAAAAGACCCATATATTCGGGCAGACCCAACGGACTCAAAACCCCATTGGTTTACAGATTGGTAAGTAAAGCTGTTAAATGAGATATGTCCCTCTAGTGAATAAGGATTTCTGCCACAATGAAATATATGGTAAATCGGTAGGAAAATAATATAGTGCACAGTGCAGTAGTTTACAGGTGAAAAAATATATAAATTGACCCCAAAGTTCAAAAGTATTGGGACAAGATGGCGCCCAAATTTTTTTTTTAAAAGGAAAGAGTTAAATGTGCATCATGGTGTCACTGGAATAACCGTGTTGACCTTTCCATAAGTATGTGAGAAACTGATGAGTGAAATAGTGATTAGTCCCAATATTCAAAAGTATTGGGACAGTAAGGTGCTTGTAGTCCTCAGAAAAGTGTGAAATAAAATCAGAATCAGATCAAACACTCCCTGTGCATTAAATACAATAAGTAAAGAACAAATAACTGTGTAAATATAGAGATGACATATAAAAGTAAATTCCAGTTATTCTTGCTTAAACCAGATGATGGTAAAACTGCTAGAGGATATTTTATATAAAGTCCACAAGATGGGTGTTGTAAACAAATATGAGAACAAAGTTCAAAAAATAAAGGTTGATTGTTTCACCCTAACGGGCTAACCACAGTGACTTCTGTGCGTATAGTTCAGATGGTGACTTGATGTGCTCACCCCCCAGTGCTACCCTACTCACCAGAGATAACCACCCCTGCAGGGGTACCGAGCGACAGAGTGGGTGCCCAGGGTCAGGTGATGATGGCTCCAGTAATGGTCCCGTTCCTATGCTTGATGCGGTCCTTCCAGCTGTTCCACGGGAGATATGTACTTTGTATGTACCCTTGCTACTTCATCGGTATACCACCTTAAGCTGTTTTACTCTCCAGAGATGCAGAGAAAAGAGAAACACAGAAAGGGGGCTCCCTTGGTGAAGTATCATACCATACCAGGAAGTGTTGGTTGGAACGCACGGTGGGACGCACGCTCGCAGCCTAATGCTGCTCCCATTCCTGCACACATTTTAGCCGACTTAATCACTTTGTGGACTGTGTTTTTTGTATTTTTTGGACTCTTTTTCGATATGTGCAATAAATGAGCTTGACTTACTTCACCAAGGGAGCCCCCTTTCTGTGTTTCTCTTTTCTCTGCATCTCTGGAGAGTAAAACAGCTTAAGGTGGTATACCGATGAAGTAGCAAGGGCACATCAAGTCACCATCTGAACTATACGCACAGAAGTCACTGTGGTTAGCCCGTTAGGGTGAAACAATCAACCTTTATTTTTTGAACTTTGTTCTCATATTTGTTTACAACACCCATCTTGTGGACTTTATATAAAATATCCTCTAGCAGTTTTACCATCATCTGGTTTAAGCAAGAATAACTGGAATTTACTTTTATATGTCATCTCTATATTTACACAGTTATTTGTTCTTTACTTATTGTATTTAATGCACAGGGAGTGTTTGATCTGATTCTGATTTTATTTCACACTTTTCTGAGGACTACAAGCGCCTTACTGTCCCAATACTTTTGAATATTGGGACTAATCACTATTTCACTCATCAGTTTCTCACATACTTATGGAAAGGTCAACACGGTTATTCCAGTGACACCATGATGCACATTTAACTCTTTCCTTTTAAAAAATTTTTTTGGGCGCCATCTTGTCCCAATACTTTTGAACTTTGGGGTCAATTTATATATTTTTTCACCTGTAAACTACTGCACTGTGCACTATATTATTTTCCTACCGATTTACCATATATTTCATTGTGGCAGAAATCCTTATTCACTAGAGGGACATATCTCATTTAACAGCTTTACTTACCAATCTCTAAACCAATGGGGTTTTGAGTCCGTTGGGTCTGCCCGAATATATGGGTCTTTTCTGCCTGAGGACCCTATTATGACAGTTGATGGTAAATTTTATATACAGTTTAGCTATATAATACTAGTTTGCAACTTATGACACCTGTACCCATTATCTAACTACGGAGAGGGCAGCGCCGTTTCCAATCTCATATTATTTATCCATTTAGACCTCACAATGTATTGGTGATACACGCAGGGGGCAATGACTTGGGGGTTTGCCCGGTCAGGGACCTCATCGCAGACATCAAGTCTGATTTTTACGGCAAAAAGTTAACTTTCCTGGTACGCTATTGCTATGGTCGGACATTGTTGCACGGACAGTTTGGCGATGGGCTCGGTCAGTGGCTAGCATTCAGAAGACCCGCATATGTATAAACAAAGTGGTGGGGCAGTTTGTGATCTGGAATGGAGGATTAGTAATCAGGCATAGGGAATTGGAGACAAATGTTGGGCTCTAATTGAGGAAGGATGGAGTTCATCTTTCGGATGTGGGGATTGATCTCTGAACAATGGGTTTGCAGGAAGGGATCCAAAGGGCCCTGCTGGTGTGGAGGTGCCCTCAAGAGTAAGTTCGTCACCCTTTTGGGCTGTGGCGGTGTTGCTTGTTGGTCTCTGATGGTGGCAGTAAAACGTAGGTGATCAAAAAGGGGTGGGGGGCTCATCGGCAGTATGAGCCCCTCCGGTGTATTCCATCACGGTGGATGGAATACGGTAATGGTGGCACTGCGGAAAAGGGGGTGTCTCCGAGCGGCTACAGCTGGAGGCCTAACAGGTTTCAAAATGGTTCCGCAGTGCGTGGTGGTATATATATATATATATATATATATATATATATATATATATATATATATAGTAAAAAGATGGGTCGCCGTCAGAGACCAACAGACTGGAGATAAATGTTTATGGTGTGTGTTTCATGTTGATATTGGATATTGGAGTTATTTGGTTGGATTATTTAATAAAGGCTGTTATGGCCAGTTATACTCCAAAGCAAGGTGTGGTCTCAGTTATTATAAATGGTAATAAAGTGGGTTGGAGTATAGGTGCATAACAGTTTAAGGTATGGGGGCCATTTAGACTACACTGGTCATGTGATGTTGTACTTCGATGGTCACAACCAAAATGATGCAGGGTAGATGGTACAGATCAGGAATTCCAATAGACCGACGTGTCCAGATGCCTAATCAATCGCCAGTGTGTGATAACTGCTCTCTGCGTGAAAAGTAATCCCAGTTTTCAAAATCTAGCCTTGCTACTTCCACCCATGCTCTTTCTCTCTTATCTTGTCTTTGTAGTTTGGGTCACACAAATCATAAATAGCTGGACGCTCACGGATAAATCAAATGCTTTGCTCATTGTCACGGACAACTCTTTTTCCAAACAGCCCAAAAAAAGAGTTGTCCGTGACAATGAGCAAAGCATTTGATTTATCCGTGAGCGTCCAGCTATTTATGATTTGTGTGACCCAAACTACAAAGACAAGATAAGAGAGAAAGAGCATGGGTGGAAGTAGCAAGGCTAGATTTTGAAAACTGGGATTACTTTTCACGCAGAGAGCAGTTATCACACACTGGCGATTGATTAGGCATCTGGACACGTCGGTCTATTGGAATTCCTGGTCTGTACCATCTACCCTGCATCGTTTTGGTTGTGACCATCGAAGTACAACATCACATCATTCGTGTCCTCCTTTTAAGACCTGCTGGAGTGAATGGTCTAAATGCCTGTATGACCCACCGCCGTATGGCATGTGTGTCCATCTCTGTTTAGTAAGCGTACCCAATCTTCCCTTATTTCACATGTTCATCTGCGAATGACATATGGAGAAACCTATGCATTTTTACCCAATATCTGTGGAAAGGACATCACTTTAATATTTCCCTTACATGGGACTATACCACACTTTTTGCAGTTGCAACTATAGTTGTTCACGGACGTTTTGTTGATTTTTTATTTACTTATATATTTTTCTTATATCCATTTTTTCTTTTGTTAGTCACTGCACACTGTATTGATTTTGTCATTTATTTTAAGTCTTATTCACTAGACATTGGCTTTTCATTCATGAGAAGTTTGGTCTTGTATTTATACCCAGGGGCTACTCTGGGGATTGTGTATATATCATTAGCGCTGCATTTTTTTCATGCTTTTAAGTATTTAATAATGTGCTGGTATGGTATGCATACTAGCACATTATGCAATTGCCTTACAGATGTTTTTGTTTTTTTTTAAACTGCAGCTATAGTATACTTTTTATACATGTACAACAGAAGTACTTTAATGTTCACTTGGGAAGTTGCACAAGAGAAATTGCCCTAAAACTTAGTGACTGTGGTGATGTTTCACTTTGCAAAGTATACATAATTACATGTAAGGAGAAAAAAAATTGCATTTTTTTCTTCCACAAGATTGGATGATGGACGTCAACAGAGCTTTACCTTATCCACTAAGCTCTGGGCCAAATTCCCTTGTAAAGTGAACAGTCTATTTGCCTTTAGTAAATCAACCCCAATATAGACACAGATATCTATTTGATATGATTATGACACTACAGGAGTTTGGCAGCTTTATCTTATTATGAATAATTGCACCACACTTTATCACTTGATTGCATTTTGTTTCCTTTGTAATCCATACACTGATTAGCGCATACGTTTTATTTCCTATTTATTCATTTTTTTATTTGATATGATTACCACTGACCTTTTCTTCCAGTCTTTTACGATGTAGAAACAATCCATTTCCTTTATCTGTGCTTGTGCTGGACTGTGTATGCCAAATAAGATCAGTAGATGGCAGAAGAGGATTTAACAGAATATTCACTGAAGTCTAGAAGAAAACTTGCAGGCGAGGTTTGCTCTTTTAAAGGATAATTACTCTAGAAAAGAATATAAATCTGCAAAAGCAAAATTGTTATAAAATACGTTATTTAAAAATAATAACCATGTTTAAAACCATAGGTTTGCATGACCTTCTGTATTCCAAAATGTAAATGTTTCCTCCGATTAAAAAATAGCATTATATAAAAGTTTATTTTTTTTTTTGTGGATGAGCAGAGAACATCTCCTGCTCGGCTGTGCCAGAAATTTGCATTGATGGATTTCTTATGTTATTGTTTTATTCATTTAAAAAAAAAAAAAAACTTCTTTATATATTCATTATCTCCTTTCTTGTATTATTTAAATAGCATACCTACAGATCTTGGAAGCATCTCTTTCCTGACAGACTCCATGGCAGCCTACGTATGGGTTAATCCCGCCTCTCATACCTCATAGGACCCCACTCCCATAAATCTTTGCAACTAGACAGAGACCATGTTCCTTTTTTGTCCTCCTCCTAGGACCAAGGTAGTCTTACCTTAAAATTGTCGGTCCAGTCCTGGTGGTTTGCACGCGAAGATGACGGTTCTGGCGGTGTCCTTTTCTGGAGTCCATTTACCTTAGCTATTAGCAGGGTGAACATGGGCAAGTACTGCGATGCCTTGAAGAGCTTAATAGCCGGCCATTGGCAGGCAAGCGGCCATTCGTCCCAGCTATTAGCGGGAGGCCCCTTCATGAAAATGCTCTGGTCGTGCAGTATGAGCAATGGCTCCCAGTCCCAGGCCGGATCGAATCGGTGCCGTGGTGGTGATGTATACTGTTTTTTTTTCTATTACATGGCAGCCTGTATTTGTTTGTTGTCTGTCCCTGTAGCTTTCCTGGTCATGGCGGCTGGGACGCATCTGCGTTCCAGTCCGCCGCTTCTTGGCCCTTCTGCGCATGCGCGAGCCGCGATCGAAATCGAGGCTTGGTTGCACGTGCGCGGTCCGGGCAAGATGGCGGCGGTCGCGCATGCGCGCGGTGTCTATGGGGCGGCGTCGTAAACAGCGTGGGTTCGCCGTGAGCGCGATGACATCATCCTGGGCGGCAGATTTAAATAGCTGTCAGATTCAGCTATTTCTTGGGATGCTTTCATGCTTCAGCAGCTGATTCCCCGAGCACATATCTTGACTGGTCAAGGTAAGAGTTATGCTGCATTGCCTGCCTATGGTTTCTTCCTAATTGCTAAAACCATCAGTTTTTTATACACTGTCTTGATTGCTTTCAGTGTCTTGCTGGTCAGTTGTTTGCTATGGATGTGTCACCGCCCCCCAGTGGCCAACCCTTACTCGGCAGGTAGGATGGAATTAATTTTCCCTCTGCCTGTTTTTTTGTTTTGGGTTCTATTGTCAGGTGCATGTTGACTCTGTTTTTTCCCTCAGCCCTTCTAGGTCTGAACACCGTTCTTCGGCACGTGAAGCTAGTGACAAATCTAGATCACAAAACCGTCACTCTACGTCAAGCTCTAGACGTCCAAGATCATCCTCCAGACGGTCCACGTCTAGTCGCCATTCTCACCGCCATTCCAGCCGCTCTGATAAGAAGGCATGCTGGGGATGTAGAGCTCAGGTCCCAGAGGGTAAATCTCTCTGTGAGCTATGCTATGCTCGAGCTGTTAAAGAACAAGGAGCTGCAGACCAACAGGTGGAGGCTCTGGTTAGAAGAGTGGTTCAAGAGTAGGGATGAGCCGAACACCCCCCGGTTCGGTTCGCACCAGAACCCGCGAACGGACCGAAAGTTCGCACGAACGTTAGAACCCCATTGACGTCTATGGGACTCGAACGTTCGAAATCAAAAGTGCTCATTTTAAAGGCTAATTTGCATGGTATTGTCCGAAAAAGGGTTTGGGGACCCGGGTCCTACCCCAGGGGACATGTATCAATGCAAAAAAAACTTTTAAAAACGGCCGTTTTTTCGGGAGCAGTGATTTTAATGATGCTTAAAGTAAAAAAAAAAAAGTGAAATATTCCTTTAAATATCGTACCTGGGGGGTGTCTATAGTATGCCTGTAAAGTGACGCGTGTTTCCCATGTTTAGAACAGTCCCTGCACCAAATGTCATTTTTAAAGGAAAAAATCTCATTTAAAACTGCTTGCGGGTTTAATGTCATGTCGGGTCATGGCAATATGGATGAAAATCAGTGAGACAAACGGCATGGGTACCCCCCAGTCCATTACCAGGCCCTTTGGGTCCTGTATGGATATTAAGGGGAACCCCGCACCCAAATTAAAATAAGGAAAGGCCCTATATACTCTGAACAGCAGTATACAGGCGGTGCAAACAAGACAGGGACTGTAGGTTTGTTGTTAAGTAGAATCTCTTTGTAATTTTGAACGGGTACATTTTTAACGTGTTTAGCTCCAGCCAAAAAATCTTTTTTAAGCTTTTTGGAAAACATAGGGAAGGGTTATCACCCCTGTGACATTTGTTTTGCTGTCTTTCCTCCTCTTCAGAAGATTTCACCTCACTTTTTTGTCCCAATGAAAAATGTTTTTTGAAAATTTGGGTTTTTTTGTGGAACAAGGATTGGAAAGCATCAGTGGAAAGGAGAAATTGTTTTCCCATATTAACTCTTACAGGAGAGAATTTCCCTTCCTAGGGGTAGATTTCATCTCACTTCCTGTTGTCTCCTTCCGTTTGCAAGTAGGAGTCGTTTGTAAGTTAGATGTTTGAAAGTAGGGTCCTGCCCTATATACTCAGCAGAAATTTGGGCCTTAGGTGTTGCTGTGGCCACAACACTGTAAGCCCTCACAGGGCCCTGCTGTGAAATATTAGATCAAGAATTGTAATTACATGCCCCGTTGAACAGGAGCTGAAAAATTAGGCCTTAGGCACTGGTGCTGGTGCCACAACACTGCAACCCCTCACAGACACTCTAGTTGGAACGCAGGAACGAGCCCTGCTGCAAAGTATTGCATCAAAAATTGTAATTACACGCCCCTGTTAGACAGGGGCAGAAAAATTGGGCCTTAGGCACTGGTGCTGGTGCCACAACACTGCAACCCCTCACAGACACTCTAGTTGGAACGCAGGAACGAGCCCTGCTGCAAAGTATTACATCAAAAATTGTAATTACACGCCCCTGTTAGACAGGGGCTGAAAAATTGTGCCTTAGGCACTGGTGGTGGCGCCCAGAACCAAAAATGTTCTTACAAGCTATCAGCGTGATGATTGAGGAGGAAGAGGATAATTACTCAGGGATAGTCACTCAGCATCAGCATAGGCAGTCTTTGAAGGGATCTGAAAAAAATTATTCAGTTACATCAGCATCAGGTGCTTGGTAGCTGGTGGTGATCCAAGACTGATTCATTTTTATGAAGGTCAGCCGATCGACCGAGTCAGTGGACAGACGCACCCTGTGATCGGTTACCACGCCTCCAGCAGCACTGAATGTGCGTTCCGAAAGAACGCTGGATGCAGGACAGGCCAGTAGCTCAATTGCATACTGTGCAAGCTCTGGCCAGTGATCCATCCTCAAGACCCAGTAACCCAGAGGATTTTCGGTGGGAAAGGTGTCCAAGTCTGATCTTGCCCCTAGGTATTCCTGCACCATGTAAAACAGACGCTGGCGATGGTTGCTGGAACCGATCATACCTTGGGGCTGCGGACCAAAAAATTGTCTGAACGCATCGGTCAGACGGCCACCTTCTCCACCGCTCCTTCTTTGACTGACCGAAGCCTCAGCAACACGTTGTCCAGAAACAGGAGTTTGTAACCTCCCAGTCTCTGGGAATGCGTTGCACAGACCTTTCTGCAAGGCCTCCCGAAGATGTTTCATCCTCTGCTCCCTCTGCGATGGCAAGATAAGGTCCGCAACCTTACCCTTGTAACGTGGATCAAGGAGGGTTGCCAGCCAGTATTGGTCCTTCTCCTTGATACCACAAATACGAGGATCCTTACGCAGGCTTTGCAGGATCAGGGAGGCCATGCAGCGTAGGTTTGCTGAGGCATTCGGTCCGGAGTCCTCTGGGTCACTAAGGACAACAACGTCCGCAGCCACCTCCTCCCAGCCACGTACAAGTCCATGTGTTCCTTGGGACTGATCCCTTAAAGACTGCTGATGCTGAGTGCCAGGCTCCACCTCCATACTGACACAATCTTCCTCCTCCTCCTCCTCCTCCTCGTCCTCTTCCTGTGTGATCGGCGGGCATGCAGGAACACTGTCTGGATAAAGGGGGCCTTGAGAGCTAAGGAAGTCCTCCTCTTCCTGCCTCTGTTCTGCCTCAAGTGCCCTGTCCATTATTCCACGCAGCGTGTGCTCCAACAGGTGGACAAGGGGGACAGTGTCACTGATGCATGCACTGTCAGTGCTCACCATCCTCGTGGCCTCCTCGAATGGTGACAGGACAGTGCATGCATCCCTGATCATGGCCCACTGGCGTGGGGAAAAAAAACCAAGCTCCCCTGACCCTGTCCTGGTGCCATAGTCGCACAGGTACTCATTGATGGCCCTCTGCTGCGTGTGCAGCCGCTGCAGCATGGCCAACGTTGAGTTCCACCTGGTGGGCATGTCACAGATTAGGCGGTTCTTGGGCAGGTTAAACTCCTTTTGGAGGTCCGTCAGCCGAGCACTGGCATTATATGACCGGCGGAAATGCACACAGACTTTCCTGGCCTGCCTCAGGACATCCTGTAAGCCCGGGTACCTGCCCAAGAACCGCTGCACCACCAAGTTAAGGACGTGAGCCAAACAGGGCACATGGGTCAGTTGTCCCTGTCGGAGGGCAGAGAGGAGGTTGGTGCCATTGTCGCAAACCACCATTCCTGCCTTAAGTTGGCGTGGCGTCAACCACCTCTGAACCTGCCCCTGCAGAGCTGACAGAACCTCTGCCCCAGTGTGGCTCCTGTCCCCCAAGCACACCAGCTCAAGCACCGCATGGCATCTTTTGGCCTGCGTACTTGCGTAGCCCCTTGAACGCCTACGGAGCACCGCTGGTTCCGAGGAAGAGGCCATGGAGGAAGAAGAAGAGGAGGGGGTGGAGGAGAGAGGTGTGTCACAATCAGCATTTTGGAGGCGTGGTGGCGGAACAACCTCCAACACTACTGCAACTTGTCCTGCATCCTTCCCAGCTGCCAGCAGAGTCACCCAATGCGCCGTGAAACTTAAGTAACGTCCCTGTCCATGCCTGCTGGACCATGAGTCAGCGGTAATATGCACCTTACCGCTGACGGCCCTGTCCAGCGAGGCATGGACATTGCCTTCCACATGCCGGTAGAGAGCCGGAATCGCCTTCCGTGAGAAAAAGTGGCGTTTGGGTACCTGCCACTGAGGAACCGCACATTCCACAAACTCACGGAAGGGGGCAGAGTCTACCAACTGAAAAGGCAGCAGTTGAAGTGCTAGCAATTTTGCCAAGCTAGCATTCAACCGCTGGGCATGTGGATGGCTGGGAGCAAACTTCTTTCGGCGGTGCAGCAGCTGGGGCAGGGAAGTTTGCCTGGTACAATCTGACGTCGGTGTACCAAAAGCAGATTGCCCACAAGTACTTGGCTGTGACACACCTAATTCTACACCTTCATTCCTCTCACTGCAGGTCTCAGAGAGGACTGAAGGTCTAGTGGGGTTGGAAATCTCAGCTGATGAGGAGCAAGGAGAGATCCTCTTTGTTCTTTGGTGTGGGTCTTTTAGATATGCTTGCCAACGAACTGCATGGCAGGTCAACATATGTCTGGTCAAGCATGTGGTACCCAAGCGGGAGATGTTTTGGCCACGCGAGATACGCTTGAGACATATGTTGCAAATAGCAGCGGTGCGATCTGATGCACTCGTCTCAAAAAAGGCCCACACCAAAGAACTTTTTGAATAACGCGCAGAGACTGCAGCGCCCTGCACATGTGGAGCTTTGGGGTGTGATGCAGTCAATGTGCTGCCCTTAGGCTGGCCCCTGGAGGGCATCCTGCCTCGTTGGTGATGTGCCGCCTCCTCCTCCTCCTCCTCCTCCTCTCTCCTATCAGGCACCCACGTTGAGTCAGTGACCTCATCATCCCCTCCCTCCTCATCACTGGAGCAAACCTGGCAGTATGCTGCAGCAGGGGGAGCATGACTGCCAGATTGCTGTCCTTCTTGGGCACCCCCTCTGTCCGTGCTCATGTTACTGCCTTCATCGAGCTCAGTATCATCATCAGAGCCTTCCAAACGCTGGGCATCCTCCTGGAGCATGTACCCAACACTGTGGTCAAACAGTTCGAGGGAATCCTCAGGAGGACATGGTGGAGCTAGGGAAGGAGTCACTGATGACATTGAGCTGAGGGAAGAGGCCGCTGCTTTGCCAGACAAAGCACCCTGGGCATGGGTGAGAGAGGATGAGGAGGATGAGGACGGCTTGGTCATCCACTTGACCAAGTCTTCCGCATGTTGCGGCTCAACACGGCCAGCTGCCGAAAAAAAGGCCAAGCGTGTCCCATGGCCACGTGCTGATGAGGATGCACCGTCTCCACGACCAGCACTAGACACAGAGCCTGCTTGCCCTCTCTTATTGGCTTGTGACTGTCTGCCTCTCCTTCTTGGCCTTCCAGACATACTAATGGCCTGTAGCTGCACTAAGCTGGGATAGAACACCTGTAATTTTCTTCAGGTAGCTTTATATACTGTAACCAGACAAGCCTGCCTGTCAGTAGGAAGATAACAGGAACGGATCTAGCTGAACACTGTGAGCAGGACGCACTGCACTAAATGTAATTAGCAGGAACGGATCTAGCTGAACACTGTGAGCAGGACGCACTGACTGCACTAAATGTAAATAGCAGGAACGGAT
Organism: Lithobates septentrionalis; assembly: GCA_037952835.1. NCBI lineage: Eukaryota > Metazoa > Chordata > Amphibia > Anura > Ranidae > Lithobates > Lithobates septentrionalis. The sequence continues at coordinate 2,417,307 of JBBDGP010000639.1, read as the reverse complement.
CTAGCTGAACACTGTGAGCAGGACGCACTGACTGCACTAAATGTAAATAGCAGGAACGGATCTAGCTGAACACTGTGAGCAGGACGCACTGCACTAAATGTAAATAGCAGGAACGGATCTAGCTGAACACTGTGAGCAGGACGCACTGACTGCACTAAATGTAAATAGCAGGAACAGATCTAGCTGAACACTGTGAGCAGGACGCACTGACTGCACTAAATGTAAATAGCAGGAACGGATCTAGCTGAACACTGTGAGCAGGACGCACTGACTGCACTAAATGTAAATAGCAGGAACAGATCTAGCTGAACACTGTGAGCAGGACGCACTGACTGCACTAAATGTAAATAGCAGGAACGGATCTAGCTGAACACTGTGAGCAGGACGCACTGCACTAAATGTAAATAGCAGGAACAGATCTAGCTGAACACTGTGAGCAGGATGCACTGCACTAAATGTAAATAGCAGGAACGGATCTAGCTGAACACTGTGAGCAGGACGCACTGCACTAAATGTAAATAGCAGGAACAGATCTAGCTGAACACTGTGAGCAGAACGCACTGCACTAAATGTAAATAGCAGGAACAGATCTAGCTGAACACTGTGAGCAGGACGCACTGCACTAAATGTAAATAGCAGGAACGGATCTAGCTGAACACTGTGAGCAGGACGCACTGACTGCACTAAATGTAAATAGCAGGAACGGATCTAGCTGAACACTGTGAGCAGGACGCACTGACTGCACTAAATGTAAATAGCAGGAACGGATCTAGCTGAACACTGTGAGCAGGACGCACTGCACTAAATGTAAATAGCAGGAACAGATCTAGCTGAACACTGTGAGCAGGACGCACTGCACTAAATGTAAATAGCAGGAACGGATCTAGCTGAACACTGTGAGCAGGACACACTGCACTAAATGTAAATAGCAGGAACAGATCTAGCTGAACACTGTGAGCAGGACGCACTGCACTAAATGTAAATAGCAGGAACAGATCTAGCTGAACACTGTGAGCAGGACGCACTGCACTAAATGTAAATAGCAGGAACGGATCTAGCTGAACACTGTGAGCAGGACGCACTGCACTAAATGTAAATAGCAGGAACAGATCTAGCTGAACACTGTGAGCAGGACGCACTGCACTAAATGTAAATAGCAGGAACAGATCTAGCTGAACACTGTGAGCAGGACGCACTGCACTAAATGTAAATAGCAGGAACGGATCTAGCTGAACACTGTGAGCAGGACGCACTGCACTAAATGTAAATAGCAGGAACAGATCTAGCTGAACACTGTGAGCAGGACGCACTGCACTAAATGTAAATAGCAGGAACAGATCTAGCTGAACACTGTGAGCAGGACGCACTGCACTAAATGTAAATAGCAGGAACGGATCTAGCTGAACACTGTGAGCAGGACGCACTGCACTAAATGTAAATAGCAGGAACAGATCTAGCTGAACACTGTGAGCAGGACGCACTGCACTAAATGTAAATAGCAGGAACGGATCTAGCTGAACACTGTGAGCAGGACGCACTGACTGCACTAAATGTAAATAGCAGGAACGGATCTAGCTGAACACTGTGAGCAGGACGCACTGCACTAAATGTAAATAGCAGGAACAGATCTAGCCTAATCTATCTAACTCAAATCAAATGACACTGTCTGTCTCTCTCTCTATCAGCACACCGGAACACACTACACAGGGCCGCCGTGCAGGCGGCCTTATATAGTGTGGGGCGTGTACTAAATCCCCTGATCCATAATTGGCCAAAGCCACCCTGGCTTTGGCCAATTACAGCTCTCTCTACTGACGGCGCTGTGATTGGCCAAGCATGCGGGTCATAGTGCATGCTTGGCCAATCATCAGCCAGCAATGCACTGCGATGCCGCAGTGAATTATGGGCCGTGACGCGCCACACGAATTTGGCGCGAACGGCCCATAACGTTCGCAATTCGACGGACGGTCGAACAGCCGATGTTCGAGTCGAACATGGGTTCGACTCGAACACGAAGCTCATCCCTATTCAAGAGTCTTTGAACAGGACAGATCCCGTTCGTACATCCAGCCCTCCTGCTGCTCCTCCACCAGTTCCTGACAGGGTTGTCCCTGAGGTTCCAGGTCCCTCTTGACGAAGTCTCTCCTTGAGTGGTTCTTCGGACAGCGAAGTGGATGTGGAAGACTCCAGTACAGGCTTCGATTTTTCCTTGGTTCCACAGATGGTTAAAGCGGTTAAAAACGCATTGAGATGGGAGGAGCCAGTAGAAGCCCCCTCTAAACAGAGGAAGTACTTCAAACAGCTCAGGAAAGAACGCCCAAATTTCCCCTTCCTGGGTGAACTTGGGAAAATTATTTCAGATGAATGGAGTAAAGTTGAGAGGAAGAACTCGCTGATTTCCAAGATAGCGAAAATGTACCCATTCAAAAGTGAGGAGGTAAAGCATCTGGAAGCTGCACCCCTCATTGATGCGGCCTTAATGAGGTTAGTGAAGCATGTCACGCTTCCACTGGAAGACACCGTTTCTTTTAAAGATGGTTTGGAGAGGAAGATCGACACTGACCTCAAACGCATTTATATTACGGCAGGCATGGCTTGTAAACCAGCCCTGGCTCTGGCAGCTTTGTCTAAAGCTATGGAAGCATGGACGGATGATATGGATGCAGTATTGGGAAAGATCTCTGAGGAGTTGCTCAAGAACTCACCAGTACATGAGCTGAAGCTGGCATCAGCCTTTCTGGGGGAAGCATCCCTGGATATTATTCGCCTTGTGGCACGTGTCATGCTTTCCTCGGTAACGGCGAAGCGCGCCTTGTGGTTGCGCCCGTGGGTTGCGGATCCTGCCACTAAACAGGCATGGTGTAAAATTCCCTTTGAGGGTTCCTCCCTCTTTGGGAATAAACTGGATTCTGCCATTACCCGTGCTACAGGGGGTAAATCAGGGTTCTTACCCCAGGATCGCCGCCTTTTTGGTCAGAGGAAAACTTATCCCAAACAAGATCAGGAGCGTGCGAGGGATGCACGCCGCTACAGACCTGGCCGTGATTTTAGAAAAAACTGGAGGAGAAATCAACCTTCAGGGCAGAAGTCCTCAAAGTCAGCCTCTTCTGGGGGACGTGAGGCTGCGAAGTCCTTTTGATATAGAGCCTGTCCAGACGGAGCGAGTCGGGGCTCATTTACTCCGTTTCCAGCACGTCTGGGCAGCCTCGATTCGGGATTTCTGGACCGTCAAAACGGTCTCTTCGGGTCATACCTGGGTGTTCAGCAACCCACCCATACACCGGTTTGTTCCTACAACTCTTCCTCACATAGAAGAGAAGAAACAGGTTCTTCTGTCATATACGGACTCACTAGTAGTCCAAGGGGCCGCCATTCAAGTACCAACAGAAGAGAGATTCCTAGGGGTGTACTCCCCCCTTTTCATGGTCCTCAAAAAAAATGGGTCCTTGAGGCCGGTAATCGACCTGACTTATCTGAACTCCTTCATCAAGAAGGAAAAATTCAAGATGGAGACTCTGCTAACAATACGCCAGACGGTACAACCGGGAGATTGGCTTGTCTCCATAGACCTGAAAGATGCCTACTTTCACGTGCCGATTGCACAGGAATTTCAGATGTATCTCCGATTCGCAGTAGATCAGAGGCATCTCCAATTCACATGTCTCCCATTCGGGCTTACAACATCGCCTCAAGTGTTTTCGAAGCTCTTATTGGCTGTGGTAGCATTAATCAGGGTCAAAGGTATCCGATTACACCATTACTTGGACGACCTACTTCTGCTTTCACAAGACAGGGGTCAGCTGCTGGCACATCGAGATCAGGTCATCTCTACCCTAACAGAGTTCTGTTGGCTGTTGAACAAGGAGAAGAGTCACCTAGATCCAACGCAGTCTCTAATATTCCTTGGAGCCCAATTCAACACCATGGAGAGTACCATCTCTCTGCCTTTGGAGAAAATTCCAGTGATTCGGGAAAGAATTCGTCTGGCATTATCATCACCTCTTCTCAGAGCCTCGCAATGTCTGAAGATAATAGGCACCATGGTGGCCACAGCCCCCATGGTGAAGTGGGCACAATGGAGGATGCGGCCCTTTCAGAAGGGGTTTCTCCAACAGTGGGATCCAGGGTCTCGAGACCAGCTGGTACGAGTAACCACCTCCATGCGGGAGAGCCTCCCCTGGTGGCTGCAACGGGGGAATCTTCTCAATTGCCATTCCATAGCGCCTGTCTCCTGGATCACGGTGACTACGGATGCAAGCAACAGAGGTTGGGGCGCCCTCTGTCTGACAGAGGTAGCCCAAGGCAGATGGGACTTCCCATCCCAAGGGATAGTCTCAAATATCCTGGAGCTTCGAGCTGCCTTCCTGCCTTCCGTGCTCTTCAAGCCTTTTCCCACCTGACATCAGGGGCCTCAGTTCTCCTGAGACTGGACAATACGACGGCAGTGTCTTACATCAAGAGACAGGGGGGCACCCGCAGTCTCTCGTTACTGAAAGAAGTAAGTCCGATCATGTCCTGGGCCCAGGCGAATTTGACAAATTTATCAGCTGTTTATCTCCCCGGAATTCAGAATGTCCAGGCGGACTTCCTTTCGAGGGTCACCCTGGACAACAACGAATGGTCTCTCCACACAGAAGTGTTCAACTGGGTCTTGTCTCTGGGAGCGATGCCGGAAGTAGATCTGTTTGCATCCCCTTGCAACTTCAAACTGCAGAAATATTGCACGAGGTGTCGCTGTCCCCAAGCCTTCGGAGTGGATGCCCTGACGGATCAGTGGAGATTCCTCAAGGCCTACGCCTTTCCCCCGGTACCAGTCATCCTTCGGTTTCTATCAAGGCTCAGGTGGGAAGAAGTCGAGGTAGTGGCGATTGTTCCTCTCTGGCCCAACAGGCCATGGTTTCCTCTCCTGGTTCAGCTCAGTTACCGGGATCCGGTCCCTCTCCCGGCCAGACCAGATCTCCTGTCGCAAGGAACATCTCTTCACCCATGCCCATCTCATCTCCATCTGATGGCTTGGTGGTTGAGAGGGGAAGGCTGGAAGCACTAGGATGTCCAAGTTCAGCGATTGCTACATTGTTGAATGCCAGAAGAGCAGGCACCAACAAAGTCTATCAAAGAATTTGGTCAAAATTTGCGGACTATGTGGCCTCCACTAATGGCTCTTGTATTGACCCAAAGATACAGGATATTCTGGGTTTTCTGCAGACAGGCCTGGATCTGTCTTTGTCGGTTAGCTCCTTACGAGTCCAAGTTTCTGCAATCTCTGCCTTCACAGGTGTATCATGGGCCAGGCACCCCCTTACGAGACAGTTCTTCAGGGGAGCAATAAGACTTAGACCTCAAAAGGAGACCAAGATTTTCTAAATGGGATCTTCCTCTTGTCCTGGACTTCTTCGCAGGAAGAGAAATATGTCATGTGGACCAGTCATCTGTTAAGGAACTTTCCCTCAAAGTGGTCTTTTTAGTAGCCATAACATCGGCTAAGAGGGTTTCCGAAATCGGTTCCTTAGGATTCAAAGAACCATTCCTTACGTTCTTCCCTGACCGAGTGGTCCTGATTCCTATGTTAGGTTCAAATCCCAAAGTAACAACTGTTTTCCATGAAAATCAGGAAATTGTTCTTCCCACATTCAAGTCTTCTGAGGGCTCTAATATTCATCCTCTAGATGTCGGAGAAGTGCTGAAGCAATACTTGGAAGCCACAGCTTCTTTTCGCCAATCTGATCACTTGTTTGTCCTCTTCCACGGTAAAAACAAGGGAAAGCGTGCTTCCTCTAGAACCATTGCAGCATGGATTGTTCAGGCCATTCAGTGGGCTTACAAGTCTAAGGGTTTGGCTCCTGCGGAGGCAGTGACCGCTCATTCTACCAGGAGCGTATCTACATCTTGGGCAGCATCCCGGCATGTATCTCCGGAAGTGATCTGTAAAGCGGCCTCATGGTCATCAATTAATACCTTTATGACACACTATTGTGTAGAACCTGCTTCCTTGTCTTCTGTTAATTTTGGTTTGCACGTATTATCTGTTGATGGTGCCAATTAAACCTTTTTTTCTTTAACCAGCAATTGCCCACCCGGGCGTGTATGGCTAGTTATTTCCCATACGTAGGCTGCCATGGAGTCTGTCAGGAAAACGGAAAATTTATATCAAATACTTACCGTAATTTTCCTTTCCTGATGGACTCCATGGCAGCAGGAGTTCCCTCCCATTTGCTGGAGTAGGCTAAGTTACGGAACACGGTCTCTGTCTAGTTGCAAAGATTTATGGGAGTGGGGTCCTATGAGGTATGAGAGGCGGGATTAACCCATACGTAGGCTGCCATGGAGTCCATCAGGAAAGGACTAGACTCAAAGAAAAAAAAAAAACAGCAAAATTCTGGACTTTGGGAAAGATGGATGAAACCACTAAAAAGTCTTTGAAAGTAATGAACTTATGGGGAGTGGAAGGGTACTTAACATCTTCATGTTCAGAAATAACTGAAATCTAGAGGCCCAGACCAAACTGAGCAAAGTTAAACCACAAACTGATTTGCCCGCCTTAATAATTTTTATATTGATTTTAACACTTGCCGACCGGCTCCTGTACATATACGTCGGCACTTTGAAGATGGATATCTCGGTAACCAAAGTATCCATCTCTTCAGGAGCCGGTCGTGTTTACTATAATGGTGGTCTCTGCAGCGGATTCGCTGCAAGATCACCCTTATCGGCGACGGGAGAGGGGCCCCCCTCCCGCCGCTCTCCTGCACCCTCCACCGCTTACCGGAGCCGTCGGCAGCGGCAGAGATGATAGGGTCCTTGTCGTGGCTGGGTATGGAGATGAGTGAGGCTAAGATGGCCCCCACCCATCTCCATACCATAGCAAGGCGGAAGCGACGTCATAACGTCACTTCCGCCCATATGTCTTAAAGGCACATTTTTTCAAATGACAAATTTTTTTTTGCATTTTAGTCCAAATATGAGATCTGAGGAATTTTTGACCCCAGATCTCATATTTAAGAGTACCTGTCATGCTTTTTTCTATTACAAGGGATGTTTACATTACACTGCCATTTTATTCTCTAGGGTGTTAGAAAAAAAACAATATATAATGTTTGGGGGTTCTAAGTAATTTTCTAGCAAAAAAAACTGTTTTAAACATGTAAACACCAAAATCTCAAAACGAGGCAAGTCCTTAAGTGGTTAAAGACATATAATGCATTTTTTTGCTTATTTTTTTAATTATACAATGTCAAATCGAAAAAAAAAAAATTAAAAACCAAATTTGCATTTCACAGCTTATAATGATTTTTAAAAAATAATAAATATTTTTACTGTCTATATTTTATTTAACAGCTGCAGCCTGTTGGCTGTTAAAGTGGAGCTAAAGTCTGCAAAATACTCACCTCCACATTCCAGCAATGTGCCAGCCAGTGACTTCTTCTGTGCTTCTTCTGGGTGCTGGGTCTTCGACCCGTTGGTTGGCCAGAGGGGGATGATGTGATTCCCATGCATGTGCATTAAAGTATTTTTTTCTGGCATCACCGCAGTGTGCCAGGATTGTCCACTTAGCTGCGCATATGCAGCTCCGTCTACAGTCAGTAGAAGACTGTGAACAAGCAGGTTGTTTCTTTTTCAATAAAGAGCTGCCCACTAGCAATTTTTTTATTGTAGATTTAGTTCTACTTCAAGTGAAATCTAGATAGCTCAAATGTCATTGTGCCTCACACAGGCAAAGAAACACTGATGGTGAAAATGTAAAATGGAAATAATACCTACAAATTTAAATTATAATTAAAGTGGATGTAAACCCACCACTCACCCAGTATAAACTAATGGCACAGTATTAACCGCTTCAGCCCCGGAAAGATTTTACCCCCTTCCTGACCAGAGCACTTTTTGCGATTCGGCACTGAGTCGTTTTAACTGACAATTACGCGGTCGTGTGAGCTTACACCCAAACAAAATTTATGCCATTTTTTCCCCCACAAATAGAGCTTTCTTTTGGTGGTATTTGATCACCTCTGCAGTTTTTATTTTTTGCGCTATAAACAAAAAAGAGTCAATTTTGAAAAAAAGCAATATTTTTTACTTTTTGCTATAATAAATATCCCCAAAAATATATAAAAAAACAAATTTTTCCTCAGTTTAGGCCAATATGTATTCTTCTACATATTTTTGGTAAAAAAATATCGCAATAAGCATATATTGATTGGTGCGCAAAAGTTATAGTGTCTACAAAATAGGGGATAGTTTATGGCATTTTTATAATTTTTTTTTTTTAATTAGTAATAGCGGCGATCTGCGATTGTTATGGTGACTGTGACATTATGGCGGACACATCGGACACATTTGACACTATTTTAGGACCATTTTCATTTATACAGCAATCAATGCCATAAAAATGCACTGATTACTGTGTAAATGACACTGGCAGGGAAGGGGTTAAACACTAGGGGCGATCAAGGAGTTAGGTGTGTCCTAGGGGGGGATGGGCTACCACTGACATGACAGCGATCACTGCTCCCGATGACAAGGAGAAGTAGATCCCTGCCATGCCACTAGGCAGAATGAGGAAATGCCTTGTTTACATAGGCATCTCCCTGTTCTGCGGCCCCGTGACACGATCGCCGGGACACAAGTCCGTTGGTCCTGCGGGCACGGTCACGCTGTATGCAGTGGGCGTGTGCGCCCACTAGCCCCGCCAATTAAAGGGGACGTACAGGTACGCCCATTTGCCCACCGCTGCCATTGTGCCGACGTATATCGGCGTGCAGAGGTCGGCAAGTGGTTAATGTATATATACATGCAAGCCTCCTGCATGTATTCCTACCTTGCAAATATCACCCCCTTCAGTAGTAGGAGCCTCACAAAACTCTGGAATCGGTGGGTGGGTCTCTTTGCTGGAGCTTGGACGGGCGGAGTTATGATGTCACAAGACTCCCCACCCACCTGTACACTCGTGTACTCTCCTATACCTGAGTTTTGAGTAACATCCAGTCAAAACACGGGAAAGGCACCACATGACTTCAGCATGCCCAATCATGCTGAGATGTGGAGCAGCCAATCCTGGGAGAGCTGGAGAAGGAGGAGGGATATGAAGCTGCAATTGTAAAACTCTCTTTCTCTCTCAAGCCACGCATGAGATAAAGAAATCAGATGTCAGTCAAAGCAGTGGGGGATGTGGCAACACAAACTTATCTGTGTGTCCTTTTTTATTTAGTAAAAATAGATAAAAGGATTACTCAGAGCTGGATTAACTCTTTGTGGCAAGACTAGGCATAGATGACTTCATCTACTCTACCAGGTAGAAGTCTTCATTAAAATTTTTTTTGCAGGTTTACATCCACTTTATTAGCAAAAATTCCCTGTATAACCATCATCATGTATGACTTTCACAAGGGTTCTGTATAAGGCCCAATGACAGGAGAGCTGTCAGGTTTGCTTTGTAAGGGTCCTTTTACACTGGTGTGCTCTGTTCTGTTCAGCAGTGGCTTGTGAACAGATCCTTTGCTGATTAGAGATTAGCCAAACACCCCCTGGTTTGGTTCACACTAGAACTCTTGAAAATGTCAAAAGTTCCGACCCACACCCTATTAACCACTTTCTTACCGGGCATTTAAACCCCCTTCCTGCCCAGACCAATTTACCTGGTAAGTGACACTGATAGGCAGCACTGATCGGTAGGACTGATGATAAGGCACTGATGGGCATTGATTGGCAGCACTGGTGGGCATTGATAGGCAGCACTGTTAGGCATTGGTAGGTGACACTGTGGGCACTGGTGAGTACTGATAGGTGGCACTGCCAAGTGGCACTGGTGGGCACAGATGAGGCAGCTGTGGCTGTGTTAGGGACCGAAGTCCCTCTGACAGAAGCTGGTGATCAGCTTTCCCCCCCCCCCCACACTGACAGCGTGAGGGAAAAAAAAAAGATTACCAATCTTCTGTTTTCATCACCTGATCAGCTGTCATATAAGAAATGGACTTGAAAAATAGAAAGTCACAATTTTGTAGGCTTATATGCAAGTTATTGGCCATTGTGCTTGGGCGGTCCCCTTAGTCTGCCTGTAAAGCAAGGGTGTTGCTATGCAGGAAAAAGACCAGGGGCTTCAGCCGGAGGGGGTGGCGGGTGGAGAGGGTGATATGCTCACTTGCTTGACCTACCTGGCACATACACTGACCTACCTGGCACATACACTGACCCATCTGACATACACTGATCTAGCTGACCTACCTGACATACACTGAACCACCTGACACATACACTGATCTAGCCGACATACACTGACCTACCTGACATATACACTGACCTACCTGACACATACACTGACCTACCTGACATATACACTGACCTACCTGACATATACACTGACCTACCTCAAACATACACTGACCTACCTGACATACACTGACCTACTTAAAACATACATTGAGCTATCTGACATACACTGAGCTATCTGACATACACTGACCTACCTGAAAGGAACCAATCAGAGTACTTCCTGATCATAAGAGTGATACTAGTGCTGTCAGGTCCTAGTTTGACCAGCATTGGAATTTTGGTAAAGAATGTTAATCTACAGATAGTGGGTTGGAACTGGTCAAAGGAAATTCAGAAATCTGATAGCAGCTTTTTAAGTGTTTTGTAAGTACTTTACAAATGTTTGCTAGTTATAATGCTTTAACCACATGCCGACTGGGCCATAGCCGAAAGACAGCTGCAGCACGGTTGGCTTATTCTGGGAGGGCGTCCACCCACGAATATCCGTGACCGCTGGGTCTGGAGGACCCGGCGCATCGCGGATCGCTGTAAATGGCCGCTGACAACGGCGTTTACCATATGATCGCTGCGTCAAATGACGGAGCGATCACTTGTAAACAAACCGGCGTCATGTCCGGTTCATCTTTCCCCTCCCCGTACCTATTGGTACAGTGCGAGGCGAGAGGGGAGAGATCGGGTGCAGGAGCACTGGGGGCTTGATGTGTAGTGCCCACAGCGCTTATCTGTGCCCATTGCAGCACTATTCCATCCATCCCATCCATGCTCAGAAATACTCATCCATCCCATCCCATCCATACTCATCCATGCTCAGAAATACTCATCCATCCCATCCCATCCATACTCATCCATGCTCAGAAATACTCATCCATCTATCCCATCCCATCCATACTCATCCATGCTCAGAAAGACTCATCCATCCCATCCATACTCATCCTTGCTCAGAAATACTCATCCATCCATCCATACTCAGAAATACTCATCCATCCATCCATACTCAGAAATACTCATCCATCCATCCATGCTCAGAAATACTCATCCATCCATCCATGCTCAGCAATACTCATTCATCCATCCATACTCAGCAATACTCATCCATGCTCAGCAATACTCATCCATTCATCCATACTCAGCAATACTCATCCATGCTCAGCAATACTCATCCATCCATCTATACTCAGCGATACCCATTCATCCATGCTCAGCAATACTTATCCATCCATCCATACTTAGCAATACTCATCCATCCATCCATGCTCAGCCATCCATATTCAGCAATACTCATCCATCCATCCATACTCAGCAATGCTTATTCATGCTCAGCAATACTCATCCATTAATCCATGCTCAGCCACTGATACTCAGCCATACTCAGCAATACTCATCCATCCATACATATTCGGCCATACCCATCCAGCCATACTCAGCCATACCCGACTCAGCCATACCCACCCAGCCATACCCAGCCATCCCATCCATACTCAGCCACCCCATCCATACCCAGCCATACCAAGCCATCCCATCCATACTCAGCCACCCCATCCATACTCAGCCACCCCATCCATACTCAGCCATCCAATCCATACTCAGCCATACCCAGCCATCCCATCTATACCCAGCCATCCCATACACACTCAGCCATACTCAGCCATCCCATCCATACTCAGCCATACCCAGCCATCCACATTCATGGCTCAACCATGCTTAGTCATCCCCATCCACGGCATATCCATGAAACATCAGATCGCATCCATGCCACTACAGTGCCACTACAGTGCCACTACAGTGCCTCAAAGTGTAATAGGCAGTCAAATTAGATTTGAAATGTATACACCTAGAATGCCTGACTGTGCTCCCTGCATGTTGGACCTCTGTATGTGGCGAAGCTGTGTAAAAGTCTCACACATCGCCATACTCAGGAGGAGTACCAGACAATGTTTTGGGGTGTAATTTTGTTATGTACATGCTATGTGTTAGAAATATTGTATAAATGGACAACTTTGTGTAAAAAAAAAAAAATGTTTTCATTTTCTTTCCACATTTTCCAAAAACTTGTAGAAAATAATTACATATTTAAAAGACTCGATATGCCTCATAGATTATACGTCGGGGTGTTTTCTTTCCAAAATGGGGTCATTTTTGGGGTGTTTCCATTGTCCTGGTGCTCCAGGGCCTTTAAAAGTGTAAGAGGTAGTCAAGAAATTAGATGTGTAATTTATGCTCCAGAACACCTGATGGCGCTCCCTGCATGTTGGTCCTCTGTATGTGGCCACACTGTGTAAAATTCTTACACATGTGGTATCACCATACTCAGGAGAAGTAGTAGAATGTATTTTGGGGTGTAATTTGTGGTATGCATATGCTGTGTGTCACAAATAACCTGATAATATGACACTTTTGTGAAAAAAAAAGAAAAAAAAATCTTGATTTTACAAAGTAATATGGGAAAAAAATTAAAACTTCAAAAAACTCACCACGCCTCTTTCTAAATACCTTGGAATGTCTTCTTTCCAAAAAGGGGTCATTTGGGGGGTATTTGTACTTTCCTGACTTGTTAGGGTCTCAAGAAATGAGATAGGCCGTCAGTACATCAGGTGTAATCAATTTTTAGTGATTGGCACCATTGCTTGTGAACTCTAAAACTTTCACACAGACCAAATAATATACACTGAATAGGATTATTTTTACCAAAGATATGTAGAAGTATAAAATGTGGCCAAAATTTATGAAGAAAAATTATTAAGTTGCAAAATTTTATAACAGAAACAAAGAAAATTGTTTTTTTTTTTTTTTACAGAATTTTCACCTTTTTTCATTTATAGCGCAAAAAATAAAAACCCAGTGGTGATTAAATACCACCAAAAGAAAGATCTATTTGTGTGAAAAAAGGGCAAACATTTCATATGGGTACAGTGTTGCATGACTGAGTAATTAATTGAAATATCATTCAAAGTGTGAGAGCACTGAAAGCTGAAAATTGGTCTGGTTAGGAAGGGGGTTTAAGCGCCCAGTTGCCAAGTGGTTAAAGAATAGATGATGCCTCTTAAAACTATCATAAAATATCTGTCCGGGTTCTTTTGCGGCCTTTGTAGGATGATTTCCCTCACTTCCTGCCCAGGCGACTTCTGCCATTCAGACAAAAAGGAAGGGTAGCTGCAGAGACTACTAAGGTGCATTCCAGCTACTTTTCCTTGTGAAAATCATAGTTAATGATGGTCACTAGGGATGAGCCGAACACCCCCCAGTTCGGTTCGCACCAGAACCTGCGAACGGACCGAAAGTTCGCACGAACGTTAGAACCCCATTGACGTCTATGGGACTCGAACGTTCAAAATCAAAAGTGCTCATTTTAAAGGCTAATTTGCATGGTATTGTCCTAAAAAGGGTTTGGGGACCCGGGTCCTACCCCAGGGGACATGTATCAATGCAAAAAAAACTTTTAAAATCGGCCGTTTTTTCGGGAGCAGTGATTTTAATGATGCTTAAAGTAAAAAAAAAAAAGTGAAATATTCCTTTAAATATCATACCTGGGGGGTGTCTATAGTATGCCTGTAAAGTGACGCGTGTTTCCCGTGTTTAGAACAGTCCCTGCACCGAATGTCATTTTTAAAGGAAATAATTAAACGGGTTTAATGTAATGTCGGGTCATGGCAATATGGATAAAAATCGGTGAGACAAACGGCATGGGTACCCCCCAGTCCATTACCAGGCCCTTTGGGTCTTGTATGGATATTAAGGGGAACCCCGCACCCAAATTAAAATAAGGAAAGGTGTGGGGCCACCAGGCCCTATATACTCTGAACAGCAGTATACAGGCAGTGCAAACAAGACAGGGACTGTAGGTTTGTTGTTAAGTAGAATCTCTTTGTAATTTTGAACGGGTACATTTTGAACGTGTTTAGCTCCAGCCAAAAAATCTTTTTTTAAGCTTTTTGGAAAACATAGGGAAGGGTTATCACCCCTGTGACATTTGTTTTGCTGTCTTTCCTCCTCTTCAGAAGATTTCACCTCACTTTTTGTCCCAATGAAAAATGTTTTTTGAAAATTTGGGTTTTTTTGTGGAACAAGGATTGGAAAGCATCAGTGGAAAGGAGAAATTTTTTTCCCATATTAACTCTCACAGGAGAGAATTTCCCTTCCTAGGGGTAGATTTCATCTCACTTCCTGTTGTCTCCTTCCGTTTGCAAGTAGGAGTCGTTTGTAAGTTAGATGTTTGAAAGTAGGGTCCTGCCCTATATACTCAGCAGAAATTTGGGCCTTAGGTGTTGCTGTGGCCACAACACTGTAAGCCCTCACAGGGCCCTGCTGTGAAATATTAGATCAAGAATTGTAATTACATGCCCCTGTTGAACAGGAGCTGAAAAATTAGGCCTTAGGCACTAGTGCTGGTGCCACAACACTGCAACCCCTCACAGACACTCTAGTTGGAACGCAGGAACGAGCCCTGCTGCAAAGTATTGCATCAAAAATTGTAATTACACGCCCCTGTTAGACAGGGGCAGAAAAATTAGGCCTTAGGCACTGGTGCTGGTGCCACAACACTGCAACCCCTCACAGACACTCTAGTTGGAATGCAGGAACGAGCCCTGCTGCAAAGTATTGCATCAAAAATTGTAATTACACGCCCCTGTTAGACAGGGGCAGAAAAATTGGGCCTTAGGCACTGGTGCTGGTGCCACAACACTGCAACCCCTCACAGACACTCTAGTTGGAATGCAGGAACGAGCCCTGCTGCAAAGTATTACTTCAAAAATTGTAATTACACGCCCCTGTTAAACAGGGGCTGAAAAATTGTGCCTTAGGCACTGGTGGTGGCGCCCAGAACCAAAAATGTTCTTACAAGCTATCAGCGTGATGATTGAGGAGGAAGAGGATAATTACTCAGGGATAGTCACTCAGCTTCAGCATAGGCAGTCTTTGAAGGGATCTGAGATTTCAAAAAAAATTATTCTGTTACATCAGCATCAGGTGCTTGGTAGCTGGTGGTGATCCAAGACTGATTCATTTTTATGAAGGTCAGTCGATCGACCGAGTCGGTGGACAGACGCACCCTGTGATCGGTTACCACGCCTCCAGCAGCACTGAATGTGCATTCCGAAAGAACGCTGGATGCAGGACAGGCCAGTAGCTCAATTGCATACTGTGCAAGCTCTGGCCAGTGATCCATCCTCAAGACCCAGTAACCCAGAGGATTTTCGGTGGGAAAGGTGTCCAAGTCTGATCTTGCCCCTAGGGTATTCCTGCACCATGTAAAACAGACGCTGGCGATGGTTGCTGGAACCGATCATACCTTGGGGCTGCGGACCAAAAAATTGTCTGAACGCATCGGTCAGACGGCCACCTTCTCCACCGCTCCTTCTTTGACTGACCAAAGCCTCAGCAACACGTTGTCCAGAAACAGGAGTTTGTAACCTCCCAGTCTCTGGGAACGCGTTGCACAGACCTTTCTGCAAGGCCTCCCGAAGATGTTTCATCCTCTGCTCCCTCTGCGATGGCAAGATAAGGTCCGCAACCTTACCCTTGTAACGTGAATCAAGGAGGGTTGCCAGCCAGTATTGGTCCTTCTCCTTGATACCACGAATACGAGGATCCTTACGCATGCTTTGCAGGATCAGGGAGGCCATGCAGCGTAGGTTTGCTGAGGCATTCGGTCCGGAGTCCTCGGGGTCACTAAGGACGACAACGTCCGCAGCCACCTCCTCCCAGCCACGTACAAGTCCATGTGTTTCTTGGGACTGATCCCTTAAAGACTGCTGCTGATGCTGAGTGCCAGGCTCCACCTCCATACTGACACAATCTTCCTCCTCCTCCTCCTCCTCGTCCTCTTCCTGTGTGATCGGCGGGCACGCAGGAACACTGTCTGGATAAAGGGGGCCTTGAGAGCTAAGGAAGTCCTCCTCTTCCTGCCTCTGTTCTGCCTCAAGTGCCCTGTCCATTATTCCACGCAGCGTGTGCTCCAACAGGTGGACAAGGGGGGCAGTGTCACTGATGCATGCACTGTCACTGCTCACCATCCTCGTGGCCTCCTCGAATGGTGACAGGACAGTGCATGCATCCCTGATCATGGCCCACTGGCGTGGGGAAAAAAAACCAAGCTCCCCTGACCCTGTCCTGGTGCCATAGTCGCACAGGTACTTATTGATGGCCCTCTGCTGCGTGTGCAGCTGCTGCAGCATGGCCAACGTTGAGTTCCACCTGGTGGGCATGTCACAGATTAGGCGGTTCTTGGGCAGGTTAAACTCCTTTTGGAGGTCCGTCAGCCGAGCACTGGCATTATATGACTGGCGGAAATGCACACAGACTTTCCTGGCCTGCCTCAGGACATCCTGTAAGCCCGGGTACCTGCCCAAGAACCGCTGCACCACCAAGTTAAGGACGTGAGCCAAACAGGGCACATGGGTCATTTGTCCCTGTCGGAGGGCAGAGAGGAGGTTGGTGCCATTGTCGCAAACCACCATTCCTGCCTTAAGTTGGCGTGGCGTCAACCACCTCTGAACCTGCCCCTGCAGAGCTGACAGAACCTCTGCCCCAGTGTGGCTCCTGTCCCCCAAGCACACCAGCTCAAGCACCGCATGGCATCTTTTGGCCTGCGTACTTGCGTAGCCCCTTGAACGACTACGGAGCACCGCTGGTTCCGAGGAAGAGGCCATGGAGGAAGAAGAAGAGGAGGGGGTGGAGGAGAGAGGTGTGTCACAATCATTAGCATTTTGGAGGCGTGGTGGTGGAACAACCTCCAACACTACTGCACCTTGTCCTGCATCCTTCCCAGCTGCCAGCAGAGTCACCCAATGCGCCGTGAAACTTAGGTAACGTCCCTGTCCATGCCTGCTGGACCATGAGTCAGCGGTAATATGCACCTTACCGCTGACCGCCCTGTCCAGCGAGGCATGGACATTGCCTTCCACATGCCGGTAGAGAGCCGGAATCGCCTTCCGTGAGAAAAAGTGGCATTTGGGTACCTGCCACTGAGGAACCGCACATTCCACAAACTCACGGAAGGGGGCAGAGTCTACCAACTGAAAAGGCAGCAGTTGAAGTGCTAGCAATTTTGCCAAGCTAGCATTCAACCGCTGGGCATGTGGATGGCTGGGAGCAAACTTCTTTCGGCGGTGCAGCAGCTGGGGCAGGGAAATTTGCCTGGTACAATCTGAGGTCGGTGTACCAAAAGCAGATTGCCCACAAGTACTTGGCTGTGACACACCTAATTCTACACCTTCATTCCTCTCACTGCAGGTCTCAGAGAGGACTGGAGGTCTAGTGGGGTTGGAAATCTCAGCTGATGAGGAGCAAGGAGAGATCCTCTTTGTTCTTTGGTGTGGGTCTTTTAGATACGCTTGCCAACGAACTGCATGGCAGGTCAACATATGTCTGGTCAAGCATGTGGTACCCAAGCGGGAGATGTTTTGGCCACGTGAGATACGCTTGAGACATATGTTGCAAATAGCAGCAGTGCGATCTGATGCACTCGTCTCAAAAAAGGCCCACACCAAAGAACTTTTTGAATAACGCGCAGAGACTGCAGCGCCCTGCACATGTGGAGCTTTGGGGTGTGATGCAGTCAATGTGCTGCCCTTAGGCTGGCCCCTGGAGGGCATCCTGCCTCGTTGGTGATGTGCCGCCTCCTCCTCCTCCTCCTCCTCCTCTCTCCTATCAGGCACCCACGTTGAGTCAGTGACCTCATCATCCCCTCCCTCCTCATCACTGGAGCAAACCTGGCAGTATGCTGCAGCAGGGGGAGCATGACTGCCAGATTGCTGTCCTTCTTGGGCACCCCCTCTGTCCGTGCTCATGTTACTGCCTTCATCGAGCTCAGTATCATCATCAGAGCCTTCCAAACGCTGGGCATCCTCCTGGAGCATGTACCCAACACTGTGGTCAAACAGTTCGAGGGACTCCTCAGGAGGACATGGTGGAGCTAGGGAAGGAGTCACTGATGACATTGAGCCGAGGGAAGAGGCCGCTGCTTTGCCAGACAAAGCACCTTGGGCATGGGTGAGAGAGGATGAGGAGGATGAGGACGGCTTGGTCATCCACTCGACCAAGTCTTCCGCATGTTGCGGCTCAACGCGGCCAGCTGCCGAAAAAAAGGCCAAGCGTGTCCCATGGCCACGTGCTGATGAGGATGCACCGTCTCCACGACCAGCACTAGACACAGAGCCTGCTTGCCCTCTCTTATTGGCTTATGACTGTCTGCCTCTCCTTCTTGGCCTTCCAGACATACTAATGGCCTGTAGCTGCACTAAGCTGGGATATATATATATGTACTGATACTGCAGCTAGCAAAATCAACTGTTTGCCTGTAGTATGAGAACACCACCAACCTTCTACAGGTAGCTTTAGCTGAACACTGTGAGGTGGACGCACCCCACTAACTTGTAGGTTTAGCTGAACACTGTGAGCAGGACGCACTGCACTAAATGTAAATAGTCTAGCTGCCTGACCGTGGTACTAATAGGATCAAAAGAACACCAGTAATTTTCTTCAGGTAGCTTTATATACTGTAACAAGACAAGCCTGCCTGTCAGTAGGAAGATAACAGGAACGGATCTAGCTGAACACTGTGAGCAGGACGCACTGTACTAAATGTAAATAGTCTAGCTGCCTGACCGTGGTACTAATAGGATCAAAAGAACACCAGTAATTTTCTTTAGGTAGCTGTTAATACTGTAACAAGACAAGCCTGCCTATCAGTAGGAAGATAACAGGAACGGATCTAGCTGAACACTGTGAGCAGGACGCACTGTACTAAATGTAAATAGTCTAGCTGCCTGACCGTGGTACTAATAGGATCAAAAGAACACCAGTAATTTTCTTTAGGTAGCTGTTAATACTGTAACAAGACAAGCCTGCCTGTCAGTAGGAAGATAACAGGAACGGATCTAGCTGAACACTGTGAGCAGGACGCACTGCACTAAATGTAAATAATCTAGAAGATATCAGGAACGGATCTAGCTGAACACTGTGAGCAGGACGCACTGTACTAAATGTAAATAGTCTAGCTGCCTGACCGTGGTACTAATAGGATCAAAAGAACACCAGTAATTTTCTTTAGGTAGCTGTTAATACTGTAACAAGACAAGCCTGCCTGTCAGTAGGAAGATAACAGGAATGGATCTAGCTGAACACTGTGAGCAGGACGCACTGCACTAAATGTAAATAGTCTAGAAGATAACAGGAACGGATCTAGCTGAACACTGTGAGCAGGACGCACTGTACTAAATGTAAATAGTCTAGCTGCCTGACCGTGGTACTAATAGGATCAAAAGAACACCAGTAATTTTCTTTAGGTAGCTGTTAATACTGTAACAAGACAAGCTTGCCTGTCAGTAGGAAGATAACAGGAACGGATCTAGCTGAACACTGTGAGCAGGACGCACTGCACTAAATGTAAATAGTCTAGAAGATAACAGGAACGGATCTAGCTAAACTGAATACAGTGTATATATATATATATGCAACACCTGGGATGCATATATATACACAATACACTGTAAGTGCAGCTAACTGACTGACTGTTCTGCCTAATCTATCTAACTCAAATCAAATGACACTGTCTCTGTCTATCTCTTTCAACGCCGGAACACACACTACACAGGGCCGCCGTGCAGGCGGCCTTATATAGTGTGGGGCGTGTACTAAATCCCCTGAGCCATAATTGGCCAAAGCCTCCTTGGCTTTGGCCAATTACGGCTCTCTGTTCAGGCGGCGCTGTGATTGGCCAAGCATGCGGGTCATAGTGCATGCTTGGCCAATCATCAGCAAGCAATGCACTGCGATGCCGCAGTGAATTATGGGCCGTGACGCGCCACACGAATTTGGCGCGAACGGCCCATATCGTTCGCAATTCGGCGAACGACCGAACAGCCGATGATCGAGTCGAACATGGGTTCGACTCGAACACGAAGCTCATCCCTAATGGTCACACTGGGAATTTTTAGTCTTTAAATATAAATACATTTTTAGTATTATTGGCAAATCTTTTGAATTTTTCGTCTTTGTCCTCTAATTGGATGAATACTACTGTTTTGTGTAGAGGGGGAAGTGTTAAAATTAGTTAACAACAGTACTGGGGCTTGAAGTTTCATATATAAAATGTGTAATGGTGTACCCAGAAGGTAGAGTAAATTTAACAAAACAGTTAGATGGTGTGTTCTAACGTCAATGTTACATGTACTAAATAATACGTATCCTGTTCCTATTCCCCATTTAGGCCTATGAAAATGTGGAGGACTGCAACAAAAATCTACAGTTTATACAAACATTTTCTAAAAGTCATGGAGACTATAAAGAAGCCAGCTGGAGAAAGCAGTCATCACACCCGATGTTGAAACCTTGTATCCTGCAGGAGAGGGTTGGATGATACCCCCTGAACCCACACTGAATAGAGCCAGGAATATCTACCCAAGACTTTAAAATGAAAATTTAGGTGCATGCTAGAACTGGTTATTTTTTTATTTTGGCACATGTATTTTTCTAAGCCATTAAATGGCCATAACTGAATAACAAGATTGACCCATCATCAACTTCAATGGGGTTTTCCACAAAGTTTGTGAAATCTGAACTTCTGGCAAGATTCACAAAACTGTTCATGATCAAACCCAGGCAGATTTGCTCATCCCTAGTGGGGGCTTGCCACTATCTCTTACCCCCACATATTTCTATCAGTTGCCTCGTTGGTCAATAGGAATGTTAAGGAAGGAGGAAGGACAAATGTTGCTAGGCCTGGCATTTGGACATAATTAAAAGCACCAATATGTGCTTGCATATTATATCTGCAACATATTTTTTTTTCCCTTTTTTTTAATGCTCCCATATAACAGTAAAAATGCATATGATAAAAAAAATGTTCACTTACGTCTCTACTATTCAACCAACTTATGCTTTTGAAAATGTATATGTAAAATGGAAAACCTTGTACGTGTCTGCTATTTGATGCACTTTATTGAAAAACAGAATATTCTATCATTCAATCTATTATTCAAGAAGAAGGTTAATATCATGTATCATAGGTAAAGAATCATTGAAACATGTTGATTATACCTGATAACACTAAAGCATTTATAACAAAGAAACAATCTTTTGATTGGTAAAATGTTAGCAGTTATGAGTGTTTTTTATTATAGTATGTGTAAGGTAGATCTTCTTTCTATTACTATTGAATTCAGCCTGTTCAGTTTACTTGTACAAAGGTAAATTGGACATCACTGGAAAATGATCTAGAAGTCAATCAAATTAAGCTTTCTCTTCTAATAGCTTAAGACTTGGTTGCATTAAATTAAACCAATGTTTTTGATGACTTAAAACAGCACATGAGAAGTTGTTCCAAAAAGCGCCCATATTCTTTCTCTACTTGTCAGTTGGCTTAAGATTATTTGAAACACAGATAGCCTTTCCAGTTAAAAATACCACCTAATCAATAAAGCCTGACGGTGTTCTTTCTTGGAGGGAATGAAAAGATAACAACTTATTTTAAGCAGCTTATCACAGACAGACCAGTGGCCTTTAATGCTCCAGAAATAACTATTATGGACACAGTTCACTACGTGTAAGATCCCAGGAGTGACCGCAATGCACTGTTCTAAACAGGTCATTTTCAGTAGATTGTTTAGCTCTCTGTTATTATAATTTATTTAACCTCACAAAAACAACTATAAAATATAGGTAGAACAAATTTTGCTTAAAGGGTTTGCTGAAAGGAAGCCTATACTGAAAAAGAATGATCAGGCTGCCATTACTGTGCTCCCATTTTAAGAATACTAGTACCTTGGTTGTCATGTTGAGCAAAGGTTTGAATAAAGTGGATATAACTTAATAGTTGGACGTGTTGTCTCCCCCCTTGGCACAGATTGCTCCCAGATGGGGTGCCTGGGGATTTTTGACATGCACCATACTTCAAGTTTAGCTTCTGGATTTGCTCACATTCATTACATATATTGGTTATTTTTGCGTTGTCATTCGTACCTCACAGCAAAACTTTTTAAGCGATCCTACTGTATACCTGATAAAGTTCACTTTATTATTGTAATCTCTGTAAAGCTTCAATAAACTATTGAACAAGAATAAAGTGGATATCATAGTAAAAAAGAAAGATCCATTTGATATACAAGGATCCTTCCTCAATCATAAATATCAATTTTTTAACGTGAACAAAAAACCTGTATGGAAAAAAAAAGTTATTAAAGTGATATTTAAATAAATATATATATATATATATATATATATATATATATATATATATATATATATATATATATATATATATAAACATGTTATACTTACCAGCTCTGTGCAGTGGTATTGGACAGGGCAGCCCAGATCCTCCTCTTCTTGGGTCCCTCGCCCGCACTCCTGGCCCCTCCCTCCTGGTGAGTCCCCCCACAGATAGCAGCTTGCTATGGGGACACCCGAGCTGAGCCACTGCTCTGTGTGTCCCTTCAGAGAGCCGCAGCTCGCCCCGCCCCCTCTCTCTCCTTACTGGCTCACTGACTTTTATTGACAGCATCGGAGCCACTAGCACCCGCTGCTGTCTTAGCCAATGAGGAGGGAGAGTCCCGGACAGCTGAGGCTCTCGTGCAACATTACTGGCTCAGGTAAACATTAGGGGGGCTGAGGGGGGCTGCTGCACACAGAAGGTTTTTTTATCTTAACGGGTAGAAAGCATGCCCCACCCCCCTCTCCCTTATTACAGGATTTGGCTAACAGCAGCAGGAGATAATGGCTCCCATTGCCTTAACAAAGCCTATGAAAGAAGGGGGAGCCGCTACAGACAGGCACAGCAATAGATCGAGTGAAGGCTCAGGTAAGTATAAGGGGGTGAGGTGGCATTACTAACACCTAAACATTTTTTAACTTAATGCAGGGACTACATTAAGGTAAAAATATTTAGGCTTTAGATCCACTTTAAACATCACAACTTGTATAATATCTGTCCCATTCCAATGTATCTTTAGTATTGTCCTTCCCTGTTTTAGCTATGTGTTGCACAAGAAATAAATGTACATTGGAGAATTAATCAAATTATATGTGTATGGATTGTAATTCAGTAATTTGTCTGGTTGAAATCAATAATGCATTAACAAGATCACACAGACTGTTGATAATTATTTTAGATCATTGCCCTGGGTCACATTCCAACATCCTTGAAGAATACTACCACTTCCCTTGCTCATAAACCAATTACTTTTTTTTTTTTCAAGATTACTCTGAGCTGGTTGTTAAAATTTCTATGGCGCATCAGCCCAATCATTGGCAGATCATTTCCAAGATTTGTTAATTTAAAGTGTTACTAAACCCACAACAGCAAAATTAGTCTGTATATGCAGTAAAGCATGCTTGTTATACTCATTGTGGAACCTAAGGGGTTAATCCTCTGCATTGTGTAAAAAGGCTGTTTGATCCTGTCTTCTCTGATCCTCCCCTTCTTCCACTCTCCCCAATCCATCTGCTGATAGTACAGGGCCTTGGGGACACTTTGCACATGCTCAGTTTGGTGTGTATTGCTAGAGAGGTTTTTTTTCCTTGGTAGAGTGCATGTGATCAGCACAGGGCCAATTAGCACTGTCCAGACAGAGGGTTTATGGGCGGCAGCTCCTGTGTCTTCTTTGCATCACGGTGACTTCTTCCTCCTCCTCCTAGGTGTCCAATAGGATTGCCTGTCCTTTCAGCCAATTGGGTGACCGGTGTCAACACACCCAGGGGAGCTCGGAGCGCACTCTCTGCGACCCAAGCCCACACTATATTGAAGCCTATTAGAACCTCGGGCTCTAATCGGTGCTTCAAAAAAACAGCCCCTCCGCATTGGAATCCATGCGCCGGTGTCCTGAAAGGACCCAGACGCATGAATAGGGGAGGTGGAGATGGACGGGGGGGCGCCCGTGTGCCCTTAATGGACGGGCCGCTCCTGCGTGTTCTGTGTACTATGGGAGACCAGGTATAGTGACCGCAGGGTCCTGGGTTTAGTAATACTTCAATGAAATAACACCATTAAAAGCACAGGACGGACAGGCTGGTAGTGAAGTAGACATATAGATTATATGATTTTGTAAGCTGGAGTAATGGTGAACCTTTTTTCTTCTAAATATTGGAGCTGATAAAAAGAGATATTTTTGGCACATAGTAGCATGACATCAGTCCCACTTCTTAATGTAATGAACAGGAGAAGCATTCTTTGCCATTTTGTGCTTTCTCTTATTTTCCTGGCCATCCTTTTCTCATATCCAAGTGAATTCAAAGGAGAAGGGAGCGAAGCAGGATGACACTGGGCTAAAAGATTGGAGTGCCATAATTTCAAACGAGCAAGTAATTACAGCGGAAAAAGAACTAGGGACTTTCTTGGACATAAATTCAACACATTATTATAAAAAATATTTCCAAATGTATTAGTCACATCATATAAAGAAATACTGGTACTTCTAGTGTGCCAAAAAAGGATATTGTAGTGTGTATCATATGTGTGCAGATTTTTAGTAAAAATACACTTAAAGCGGACCTTCAGTAATTTTTTCAACTTTCCATCTATTAAATCTTCTGCCCTTGTTATTTTAACTTTGGATAGTAAAACATTTTTTTTCTGCCAGTAAATATCTTATACAGCCCACTCCCCGTCTCTTGTCTGGTAAAAAGCCTAGGCTTATAACATCATGCACAGCTCCCTCTCTCACTCTTGTGAGAGTTTGCCAGGAAGGGTGGGGGGGAGGAGTCATAAGAGGGCCAATGAGAGCTGCAGAGCTGGAGGTGTGCCTCTGTGTTTCTGTGTAAATGCAGGAAGTAAACAGGCAGCAGCTTCAGCTGCCCACAGTTAAAATGGATGCAGCCAGACTTAGTGGAGGGAGATTTCTACAGCATATTTGGCAAGTACAGAATCACAGTATATATAAAATAATATGCAAAGTGGTTGGAGGGAAGCCTCAGAATGGTAAAGATGTTTTTTTTACAAGTCACTTGGCCTCACCGGATTATTTGAGGAAGCAGTCAGACTGCTTAAAAAATACTGCCACATGTATGGAGGAATTAAGTCTTCTTGCTCGCACTAGCAGCAGACTTGATGCACTACATTATTTTCAGGAATCTTTCTAGCATCCCCTTAACTAACACCCGTCCACTGACTCTTCTAGCTGAAGGGGGCAGCCCTCACTTTACAGGCCCCAAAGACACAGATCTGTACTCACAGTAGGCAGAATCAGATCCTTGCTGGTGTCTCCCTTTCAGTCAGCTCTGCAAGACCTCTGGGTTCCGCTCTCTCTAGGCCCTTCGGTCGACCACCCAAGGCCGCATGACCCCCTCCGTGGAGGAGAGGGCAGCCGCCCCCTCCCTCGTGGACTCTGCTCCCTGACTCAACTAACTCTGAGCACATGTGGCCTGGGCTTTTTTTTACAGTATCCCAGCATGCAATGCAGCACTTTTCCTCTGCCAATAGCCAGGACTGTAACAAAGCCTGTGCACTCACTTGTCAGGTCCTCTTCCACTGTCCAATATGCCTCCCTAATGGACCAGTGAGGGAGCGTCAAACAAGCTGAGCTGCACCTGAGCACAATGAGCAGACCTAACCAATAGACTCTGCTCCCTGGTAGGCAAAAAGCACTCTAAATTTTACCTGACCATCTTCCTGGTAAGCAGAAAGACCAAAAACTATACTCCCTTCTAGCACCTACCTAGGAGGGTGCTACATCCACTCCCCCACCAAAACAAACCATGTCATCATTGGTTTCGGGCACCCGCCCCTACAAAAATACCTGTACAAAAATATACAATCCACAAACTTGGAAAGGGGGAGAAGGGAAATAACATATGTTTATAATATATACATATGTGGCCAATTAGCACAATAAATTACATAGAAAAATATAGACATCTGCTGTACAATTATTTTTAAAGAGCATTTTGCCAGGTGCACTATATTAGTGCACCCCCACCAAAACACAACTGGTTAACTGGGAAATGGCTAAACACCCCTAACTAACTATGCTACACAAAACATTTTTACACATGTACATAACATATACAAATAGATTGAGGACAACCTCCGCCGAGGCATGAAGATTTCTTGCAGGCCTGCAAAGAAAAGAAACACAAGTATATAGCATCATTCACCTATATACTTACAGCAGGGCCATCTTTAATATTTAAAAAACTATAGACAATCAGCGCAGACTATATTAGGTAGGGAAAATGAAAATGCAAGCTGAACACTATAGGATTCACCAACCTAAAAGAAATTTATAAAACAATGCTAGTGCAGCGCAATAAACTGTAAAATAAAGTCCTTGGGATCATAAAAATAAGCAATTCCTCTTGGTTTAAAAAAACTGGATCTCTTCCATCGGATAGCAATAATCATGTAAATGCGCTTACCGGAACAGGTGGACCCCTTAATTAGAGGGGGTCATATGAGCCTGAATTCCAAGCGAGCTGGGTAGATGCTGTGCCATGGAACTGAATCACATAAAGAGACACCGATCATCGGATGGCCCGGGTGCAGACACACGACCTGGATCTCATCTGTGGAATCTGGACTCCAATCCACGGGTATCCCGGATGACAGCTCATATGACTTCTAAGCGATGTGTCTTATAGACGTCCAGAAGAATGGAAAAGAACATCTAAGTGTATTCCGTTTATCCAGTTTATTAAAAAGTATCAGATAAATTTGTATAAAAGCTCTGAACAGCGCAGCATATTAAATAAAAATATTTCACGTAAAGACAGTCTGTTCGCGTCCGAACAGCTGTTCAGATGGCAGCGGGTGACGTCAGGAACAAAGCTCCGCCCCCGTACGCGGCGTTATGTCCAAAAAACTTCGCTGACGAAGTCCGTTGGACGTAATGCCGCGTACGGCATTACGTACGCGGCATTATCATTTTATTAATACAGAAATCCATAAAAGGAATCTAATAAGATTAGGGAATAATTCTGTGACCAACATGTGGCATATTGTTAATAATGATAATTAAATCCATTAAATCCATTAAAAAGCCACAACTTTGCTTCTTCAAGGCAACTCTTCATCCATCAATTACAGAACATCAACTATATATAGCCTTCAGTTTTGCAGGGGGAACAAGCCATCACCCGACTAAACGGTCAACAGTGTTAGAGCTACTGGCCTAGTCCCATAGACATTGGATCACATCCAAAGCAGAATAGGGTAGGCATCAATAAATAAGAATCCTGGCCTCTCTACCGCTAGTCACTACCGCAAACAATGAGCCTCTACCCCCTTTTTTTTCACAGGGTAGCAACTCGTACAAATTACACTGGCCCAAAGGAATCTTTGCAAAGTGTCCTTGCTGAATGAGGTATCTTCACAAAGTGTCCTCTTTCTTTTTCAAACAGCACTTGAGCAATCACAATGGCCTTTGGCCCAAAGATCTTCACAAAGTGTCCTTAGCAAAGTATCTTCACAAAGTGTCTCTGGGAAAGTGTCTCTTTAACCCTGTGAACAACACGCCAACTGTGGCAACTCTTTGGGATCAACAGCCCCCTGACAACAGCAGTCCTTGATCCTGGCTCAGACTTGGCATGCCTCAACAGCAGTAGTCTGGATGAGAATTCTGAACTGTCTTGCCTTCAGGACTTGTGATGCTGAGAGACCAAGCTTGGCCTTTTTCATGTGGGTGATTGATCTCCACTCGGTCAATGCGTATCAACCACCCTAGATTCCAATTCTCCTTGATGGAGAGGAAGGTAAGGTCCCATAGTGGTGATCTGGACTAGTTTGGCTTGGGGGAAGTCCCAGATGGCTTCATCACACCAGGCTTCCCTTCTTGCTCTCAATTTCCTCCATGATCTTCCTCTGGGCATCTGTATAGACGTTTTCACACTCCATGGCCACCTTCCTCTGAATAAACTGTTGGAACAGGAGAACCTGGGGAGTTTCTGCCTATCACCTCTCCCAGGTGGGGCATACGGGTCTCCACTTCTTGGTGATCAGTTTTTTTATACGAGTCATTCAGTGCTTGGGCCAGAGCATAGGTGTGGTAAGTTCGCTTTTGAAATTAAAGACATCCACGACCTGATAGCATTCTTGCAGGTACAAGTATTTTACTGAGAATAATAAATTCAGATAAAACAGTGTACACTAGTCCACAGCTGAAGGGAGTGTGGCAATTATACAAATGCGAGTTTAGCTTTTATAAAGACACTACAGAATGTTTGTTTATGCCTGGCATGGTCCCAAAACAGGAGTCATCCTTGATTACTTCAACATTACATATGGTCATCTTGACCTCTGGGTTCTTGTCATAATAAATCAAACTTATGATTACACAAGAGGGGGTCATCCAAAACTGACTTTTTGTGATAATAGCTCTTTCCCAGAAAAGGAGAAATGTACAGCCAATTAGTACACACGTCATTTGGTTGTACATTGCAACTTTGTCCACAACAACATGATAACAGAGAATTGTGTAATACCTAAAAATTTGGAACAATAAACAATATTTCAGGAGAACACAGTTCTTTGTAAGGAGGAACTCCGTATGAGCCTCTGATGAGTTTTTCATAATTCCAGACTCCAGGTATTCTATATCTTAACATCCCCTCCTGTAGTTCGAATTCTTCGGTATTAGACTTTCTCTCTGTCTTTAGACTTCCTCTGTATCTTTAGCCCGTCCTTCGGGTCTACGGGTCACCATCTCATAAGCAGTCATCATTCGTGACCTTGAGGGCTCAGAAGGGCCTGTATTAATACAAGCATTTGTGATTTTTTTCAAACAACATTTGCACATCATTGGTGCACATTTGATTATAAAGATTATGAGTACAATAAATCCAACTATGTATACAATACCATGTAAGATGCCAGAAAACCAACCTCCAATACCTGAAAACCAGTTGAGAGTATTAAGCAATGAGAGCCAGCTCTCCCAGCTTCCCTCAATCCAAGCAGTTTCAGTATGTTCTTTCCGAAAGCCTAGCTTTAATTGTTGCACCCTTTCTACATGTGAAGTGATATCATCTTTAGCTCTCGTATCACTTCCAATGTAATTGCAACATGCAGTTCCCACTATGGTATACATCCCTCCTTGACTGGCTAAGAGATAATCCAACACCAATTGGTGTTGAATCAACTCCTTTTTTATAATTTTTAGTTCAGTAGCCATAATCACAAAATTTCTATCATACAGGGCAGTAATGTTATCCATCAGTTCTGCCAAATCAATGATGAAACTAAAAGAATTCTTAATACAGCAGCGATCTACCCAGGGAATATCAAACAGTGGTTTGAATCGTTGGTTTCCTTTGTGGTGTCAAAACTCTCAGGTGTGTAGCTAGAAAGATCTCTTAGTTTAATTAGATGTGTTGGGACCTTGTTTATGTTAATTTTAGTAAACTCCTCCACATACCATGTGGCAGGGATGACTTTACCAAAGCAACATGTACCTTTTGCGTCAAATGGAATCCAAGTATAAGCTTTTTTCCCACAGATAAAGTAGAAACCCAGGGGAGCAGAGCAAACCTTCTTGAAATTATATCCTATCAGACATACATGTAGTTTAGGATTGCTTCATTTGGAATCGTTACTGAAAGGTAAATTGTAAAATTCATTAACTGTGTCATTCCAAAGAAGCCTAAGACCTTCAAACCTATATATGAGAGTAGCTACCTTCATAAAATTAGTGTATGCTGTTTCTAGTACTATTCTCATATCCTGAACTAGCTGCATAAATGTGAGTAAAATTAATGCATACTGAGGGTACCTTTAAAGGAATGCTAAAGTAAAGGAATAGAGATTCCATTTTGTTTTCACTTCCCTTACTCACATTCTGGAAATTGGCTAGTTCTTCTATCTCCTTGAGTAACCCTGGAACACCTAGCAAAGGTAGTGTTCTATGTGAAATAGGTGAGTGTGTACAGACCCAACAATTGGACACATTTAATTTCTTAGCAGCTTGCATGTGCATAGATACAAAGTCATTTTGGTATGGCTCCATAAGGTGTGTAGCAATCTCTCTAGTAACTCTCTCTTCAGTCTTCACCAAGACATCAACTTACTTAGTGATGTTCCATTGGCTCTCCTGACCTACAGAAACGTCAATCAGCCAGGGCAAAACAAAGGAGATGAATATTACCAACAATCCTCCTCTGAGGATAACTCCCCTCATTGCTTTATCTGGTTGGGACTCAACAGCCCATATAGCCTCATCCTTCTCCTCATGCACGAGTAAGTGGAGGTGTCAGGATATCTAATTGACCAGACTGTGTGGACTGCACAGAGGAGACCAGAAACACATGTAAGTGAAATGGTGTTTATTAACAAGTGATAAGTGACAGGAACAAACAGTGCAAAAACCCACACAACAACCCACTACAAACAACAATGTATATATATATATATATATAAGTAAAGGGAGATACCGTAATCGTAAACAAGCCAAGCCAAGGTCATACACAGGGAAGTCAGCATAAGGGTAAGGACGGGAACCTGAACAGGACAAGGAGAGGATGGATGGATGGGGTTCAGGGCAGGGATCCAAGGGAGCCAGGAACAGAAGGGACAGGACTAGGAAGGCCTCAGGATAGGGATTGGATCAGATCAGGACAAGGCAGATAGCAGGCTCAAGGTCAAACAGGCAGCAAGGTCAGAACGCAGGGGGAGAGAGAGATACCAAGGCAAGCCTATGAGGGCTTGCCGGGTATTTGTAAGGCTGTGGTAATTGACCTCACGTTACAGCTGAGCGCAGTGTGACCTGTTTGCTCCACACTGCCAGAGTGCACCCGCTGGTTGACGCCGGTACTACGGCCCGAGGATGCAACAGTGCCACCAGCAGGAAAGACCTCTTACTGCAGGTCCTAGGTGTTGGAAGACACCTGCTGATGGACACTGGTACTGCGATCCAAGAGACCGATAGCGCCACCAACGGGTAGACCTTCTCATGACAGTACCCCCCCCTAAAGGAGCGGCCTCCGGATGCTCCAACAAGGTGTATCTGTTCAAAGTTCATGGCCTTCAACTGGACAGGTGAGGGCACATCAGGCCGGGCATCGGGTACATCAACCTGGACAGTGGGTACTGCTGGCATGTCAGAGTCATTAAGCTGGGCAGCAGACGACAGGAACCACTTGGGCTGGGCAGCAAACGACAGGAACCACTTGAGCTGGGCAGCAGACGACAGGAACCACTTGAGCTGGGCAGCAGACGACAGGAACCACTTGAGCTGGGCAGCAGACTGGGAAGCTGGCACATCAATCTGGGAAGCTGGCACATCAATCTGGGAAGCTGGCACATCAATCTGGGAAGCTGGCACATCAATCTGGGAAGCTGGCACATCAATCTGGGAAGCTGGCACATCAGACTGGGAAGCTGGCACATCAGACTGGCAGGTAGGCATCAAGACATCAGGCTGGAAGACAAGCTGCAAGGCATCAGGCTGGGAAGCTGGCACATCAATCTGGGAAGCTGGCACATCAGACTGGGAAGCTGGCACATCAGACTGGGAAGCTGGCACATCAGACTGGGAAGCTGGCACATCAGACTGGGAAGCTGGCACATCAGACTGGGAGGTAGGCATCAAGACATCAGGCTGGAAGACAAGCTGCAAGGCATCAGGCTGGGAAGCTGGCACATCAATCTGAGAAGCTGGCACATCAATCTGGGAAGCTGGCACATCAATCTGGGAAGCTGGCACATCAGACTGGTAGGTGGGCATCAAGACATCAGGCTGGAAGACAAGCTGCAAGGCATCAGGCTGGGAAGCTGGTACAGCAAACTGGGAAGTTGGCACATCAATCTGGGAAGCTGGCACACCAATCTGGAAAGCTGGCACACCAATCTGGAAAGCTGGCACACCAATCTGGAAAGCTGGCACATCAGACTGGTAGGTAGGCATCAAGACATCAGGCTGGAAGGCAAGCTGCAAGACATCCGGCTGGAAGGCAGGGACATTGAGCTGGAAGGCAGGCATCGGGACGACAAACTGGGAGGCAGGCACATCAGATTGTAAAGCTGGAACATCAGACTGCAAAGCTGGAACATCAGACTGGAAGGCTGGAACAGCAGACTGGAAGGCTGGAACAGCAGACTGGAAGGCTGGAACAGCAGACTGGAAGGCTGGGACATCAGACTGGAAGGCTGGGACATCAGACTGGAAGGCTGGGACATCAGACTGCAAAGCTTGAACTTCAGACTGCAAAGCTTGAACCTCAGACTGCAAAGCTGGAACACCGGACTGCAAAGCTGGAACATCAGACTGCAAAGCTGGAACATCAGACTGCAAAGCTGGAACATCAGACTGCAAAGCTGGAACATCAGACTGCAAAGCTGGAACATCAGACTGCAAAGCTGGAACATCAGACTGCAAAGCTGGAACATCAGACTGCAAAGCTGGAACATCAGACTGCAAAGCTGGAACATCAGACTGCAAAGCTGGAACATCAGACTGCAAAGCTGGAACATCAGACTGCAAAGCTGGAACATCAGACTGCAAAGCTGGAACATCAGACTGCAAAGCTGGAACATCAGACTGCAAAGCTGGAACATCAGACTGGAAGGCTGGAACATCAGACTGGAAGGCTGGAACATCAGACTGGAAGGCTGGAACATCAGACTGCAAAGCTGGAACGTCAGACTGGAAGGCTGGAACAGCAGACTGGAAGGCTGGAACAGCAGACTGGAAGGCTGGAACAGCAGACTGCAAAGCTGGAACAGCAGACTGCAAAGCTGGAACATCAGACTGCAAAGCTGGAACATCAGACTGGAAGGCTGGAACATCAGACTGGAAGGCTGGAACATCAGACTGGAAGGCTGGAACATCAGACTGGAAGGCTGGAACATCAGACTGCAAAGCTGGAACGTCAGACTGCAAAGCTGGAACAGCAGACTGGAAGGCTGGAACAGCAGACTGGAAGGCTGGAACAGCAGACTGCAAAGCTGGAACAGCAGACTGCAAAGCTGGAACAGCAGACTGGAAAGCTGGAACATCAGACTGCAAAGCTGGAACATCAGACTGCAAAGCTGGAACATCAGACTGCAAAGCTGGAACATCAGACTGCAAAGCTGGAACATCAGACTGCAAAGCTGGAACATCAGACTGCAAAGCTGGAACATCAGACTGCAAAGCTGGAACATCAGACTGCAAAGCTGGAACATCAGACTGCAAAGCTGGAACATCAGACTGGAAGGCTGGAACATCAGACTGGAAGGCTGGAACATCAGACTGGAAGGCTGGAACGTCAGACTGGAAGGCTGGAACATCAGACTGGAAGGCTGGAACAGCAGACTGGAAGGCTGGAACAGCAGACTGGAAGGCTGGAACAGCAGACTGCAAAGCTGGAACAGCAGACTGCAAAGCTGGAACAGCAGACTGCAAAGCTGGAACATCAGACTGGAAGGCTGGAACATCAGACTGGAAGGCTGGAACATCAGACTGGAAGGCTGGAACATCAGACTGGAAGGCTGGAACATCAGACTGCAAAGCTGGAACGTCAGACTGCAAAGCTGGAACAGCAGACTGGAAGGCTGGAACAGCAGACTGGAAGGCTGGAACAGCAGACTGCAAAGCTGGAACAGCAGACTGCAAAGCTGGAACAGCAGACTGGAAAGCTGGAACATCAGACTGCAAAGCTGGAACATCAGACTGCAAAGCTGGAACATCAGACTGCAAAGCTGGAACATCAGACTGGAAGGCTGGAACATCAGACTGGAAGGCTGGAACATCAGACTGCAAAGCTGGAACGTCAGACTGCAAAGCTGGAACAGCAGACTGGAAGGCTGGAACAGCAGACTGCAAAGCTGGAACATCAGACTGCAAAGCTGGAACATCAGACTGCAAAGCTGGAACATCAGACTGCAAAGCTGGAACATCAGACTGCAAAGCTGGAACGTCAGACTGCAAAGCTGGAACAGCAGACTGGAAGGCTGGAACAGCAGACTGCAAAGCTGGAACAGCAGACTGGAAGGCTGGAACAGCAGACTGGAAGGCTGGAACAGCAGACTGGAAGGCTGGAACAGCAGACTGCAAAGCTGGAACAGCAGACTGCAAAGCTGGAACAGCAGACTGCAAAGCTGGAACATCAGACTGGAAGGCTGGAACATCAGACTGGAAGGCTGGAACATCAGACTGGAAGGCTGGAACATCAGACTGGAAGGCTGGAACATCAGACTGCAAAGCTGGAACGTCAGACTGCAAAGCTGGAACAGCAGACTGGAAGGCTGGAACAGCAGACTGGAAGGCTGGAACAGCAGACTGGAAGGCTGGAACAGCAGACTGCAAAGCTGGAACAGCAGACTGCAAAGCTGGAACAGCAGACTGCAAAGCTGGAACATCAGACTGGAAGGCTGGAACATCAGACTGGAAGGCTGGAACATCAGACTGGAAGGCTGGAACATCAGACTGGAAGGCTGGAACATCAGACTGCAAAGCTGGAACGTCAGACTGCAAAGCTGGAACAGCAGACTGGAAGGCTGGAACAGCAGACTGCAAAGCTGGAACATCAGACTGCAAAGCTGGAACACCAGACTGGAAGGCTGGAACATCAGACTGGAAGGCTGGAACATCAGACTGGAAGGCTGGAACATCAGACTGGAAGGCTGGAACATCAGACTGGAAGGCTGGAACATCAGACTGCAAAGCTGGAACAGCAGACTGCAAAGCTGGAACAGCAGACTGGAAGGCTGGAACAGCAGACTGCAAAGCTGGAACATCAGACTGCAAAGCTGGAACACCAGACTGGAAGGCTGGAACATCAGACTGGAAGGCTGGAACATCAGACTGGCGAGCTGGAACATCAGACTGCAAGGCTGGAACAGCAGACTGGAAGGCTGGAACAGCAGACTGGAAGGCTGGAACAGCAGACTGGAAGGCTGGAACAGCAGACTGCAAAGCTGGAACATCAGACTGCAAAGCTGGAACATCAGACTGCAAAGCTGGAACATCAGACTGCAAAGCTGGAACATCAGACTGGAAGGCTGGAACATCAGACTGGAAGGCTGGAACATCAGACTGGAAGGCTGGAACGTCAGACTGCAAAGCTGGGACTTCAGACTGCAAAGCTGGGACTTCAGACTGCAAAGCTGGGACTTCAGACTGCAAAGCTGGGACTTCAGACTGCAAAGCTGGGACTTCAGACTGCAAAGCTGGGACTTCAGACTGCAAAGCTGGGACTTCAGACTGCAAAGCTGGGACTTCAGACTGGAAGGCTGGAACATCAGACTGGCGAGCCGGAACGTCAGACTGCAAAGCTGGAACAGGTTGGGTTACTGGCAGGATGGTATGGGTCGGGAAGAATTTTTGCTTCTTCTTTGGTTTAGCCCGTGCAGTTTTGTATGTAGGTGCAGGGCTGTAAGCAAAGAAAGTAGCTGGATCGAAGGAAGACCAAGGAACTGTAGCTAGAGAGGGGTTTTGTGGGACTGTTACAGGTGGAGGAGAAGAGACAGGTGAATTGAAAGCAGGATAGGTGCGACACTTGGAGACTGGGTGGTAGTATTTGGTAGGGAGCTGATTAAACTGGGTTGTAGCTGAGGTTGCCATAGGTGACGGGGAGATAGATCTTTTGGAAGGCAGATGATTAATGGCAGGGCTGGAATGTTGTGGCTTAGCTAAAGACAGGAGGTCTGACCATGCCTGCAGCAAAGGTTGAACAAACGCTGATTCACATACAGCCTGGCTAACCAGAGATTGTACTGAATAAATGCAATCGGATAACACCTGCTGGGAACAAGCGGAATAATGTTCATCAAAGTAAGCCGGATCATCCTCTAACAACCATACCAGGGATTCCACCTGGTCAAAACTGAAAGGAGGGGAGTAATCGTCACTACCTTCGGGAGTGCATGACAAGGCTGACTTTATACATAATTGAATCAAAGGCTGAACATCCTCAAATAACGCATGACCTTGATCTACAAATAAATGGGCTGTTTGTATCGTTTCCAGCAGTTGGTCACGGGTCCAATCTTTAAGAGTCTGGCAACAATATTCATTATCCTCTTCCGCCAGCAGAGAATAATAGACAATTTCATCAAAGTCCATTTTGCACACCCACCGTAACAAGACGGTTTCTCAGTGCAGCCACGTCTGGTCAGGGATGGCCTTGGTATACTGTCAGGATATCTAATTGACCAGACTGTGTGGACTGCACAGAGGAGACCAGAAACACATGTAAGTGAAATGGTGTTTATTAACAAGTGATAAGTGACAGGAACAAACAGTGCAAAAACCCACACAACAACCCACTACAAACAACAATGTATATATATATATAAGTAAAGGGAGATACCGTAATCGTAAACAAGCCAAGCCAAGGTCATACACAGGGAAGTCAGCATAAGGGTAAGGACGGGAACCTGAACAGGACAAGGAGAGGATGGATGGATGGGGTTCAGGGCAGGGATCCAAGGGAGCCAGGAACAGAAGGGACAGGACTAGGAAGGCCTCAGGATAGGGATTGGATCAGATCAGGACAAGGCAGATAGCAGGCTCAAGGTCAAACAGGCAGCAAGGTCAGAACGCAGGGGGAGAGAGAGATACCAAGGCAAGCCTATGAGGGCTTGCCGGGTATTTGTAAGGCTGTGGTAATTGACCTCACGTTACAGCTGAGCGCAGTGTGACCTGTTTGCTCCACACTGCCAGAGTGCACCCGCTGGTTGACGCCGGTACTACGGCCCGAGGATGCAACAGTGCCACCAGCAGGAAAGACCTCTTACTGCAGGTCCTAGGTGTTGGAAGACACCTGCTGATGGACACTGGTACTGCGATCCAAGAGACCGATAGCGCCACCAACGGGTAGACCTTCTCATGACAGGAGGGGACCTGTGGGATGAATGAACAGCAGTAGGCTCGTCAGGGTGAAACAGTTTATAAGTTACCCTTCGCTGGGGGTTCTTCAGTCTTCTTGAAGTGGGATCCGTGCATCCAAGGCTTGCATCCATTGGCTTCCACAGCACTTGGAGTAATCAGGATGATAAGAAAAATATTTTTCCACTTTGGTGATAATGATGTTTTTGCTATATGATTCTTTACATACACCCAGTCTCCAGGTTTTCGATCCATGCGCTTGATCCTTGCCTTCTGCAGGTTGAACTGTTTTGACTCTGGAAAAAGTATCAGCAAATATAGTTGCAAATTTGGTTTCATAGTCTATAACAGAATCCTGCCCAGTCAGAGTTACATTGTCTCTCGGTATAGCAGCTGGTACTGGAAAGCAAAATTTCAAAGGGTGACATACCATCCTTTTCTTTTGGAGTAGTTCACATAGCGGCAAGTGCTGCGGGCAACATCTCAACCCAAGTTCCCATTCCATTACCTTAGTTTATCAAAGTATCTTTTCAGGGTTTGGTTAGCACTTTCCATCATTGTACTTGCTTGGGGTCTGTACAGTGTATGCAACTGTTGCTTTAACCCTAAAGCATGTACTACTTGTGTCATTAGTTTGTTTTCAAAATGTGTGCTTCTATCTGAAGAAACCATCTGTCCTATTCCCAACCTAGGTATTAGTTCCCTAGTGAGACACTTCACTACAGTTCTAGCATCATCTTCTTTCTTTATAGGGTATCTTTCTACCCAGGTTGAAAAAATGTCTACACACACCAAAAGATATTTAAATTTACCACACAAAGGCATCTTGGCAACATCTATCTGTATTATTTAAAAATGTGCATCTGGTGTTGGAAGGTGAAGCCTGGGGCCCACCAGCATTGAATTACTGACCTAGCCATCCCTCCTGTTGAGACATTGCATCATTGCAAAGCCCATGGCTCAAGAGAACAGGGGAAGGAAATAAGGTGCTGGGGGCAATGGCTTACCATTCATCAGCCAAACCCCCTCAGAGGAGCGCGTGGCTTTCCTAGTGTGCCACACGTCCACACCATTTCTGTAGGGCAATGAGGATTGTGTGGTCAATCACAGGTGCCATAATTGCCATACAGAGTGGTTGAGGAGGTGTATCCAGGACAACAGCTTCTGCAGCTTCATCCGCCAATGCATTTCTTTATGAGAATTAGGCCATCAGCATTTGTATATGCTTTACACTTTATTACTGCTACCGCAGCAGGTGACTGGATTGCTGTCAACAATCTTGTAACTATATCTTTGTGCTGTATTGGGTCTCCTTCATCTAGTGATTCTTTAATCACAGGGTGGATTCCTTCAGTGGCCTCTCCACTCAAAAAGACACTGAGGAATTCCTGGTATGGGCAGGGTTAAATCCCTATGACTTTTCACTGCGGCCACTTCCATATAATCTGGTGATAATTTTTAGTTATCCAGACTGCTGGATCAATAAGCCCCTTGTGGGCTTCTGTAATCCCTCCTGTTTTGGGTGAATCAAGTGCCATCCAGCCTGAAGTTCCGGTGCCTGTGTCCCAGCCTGAACTTTCGGTGCCCATGTTCCAGCCTGAAGTTCCGGTGCCCATGTTCTAGCCTGACGTTCCGGTGCCCTTGTTCCAGCCTGAAGTTCCGGTGCCTGTTTCCCAGCCTGAAGTTCCATGCCCGGTTCCCAGCCTGAAGTTCCAGTGCCCATTTCCCAGCCTGCTGGGCCAGTGCCCGTTATCCGGCCCATGGAGCCGGTGCCCATTAGCTGGCCTGTGGAGCCAGTGCCCGTTGCCCAGCCTGTGGAGCTGGTGCCCGCTACCCAGCCTGCTGAACCAGTGTCCATCACCCGGCCTGTTGAGCCAGTACCCATCATCCGACTTGCTGAGCCAGTGCCCGTCACCCAGCTTGCTGGGTCGGTGCCCAGTACCCAGCCTACTGGGCCGTTGCCCGTTACCCAGCTTGTTGGGCCAGTGCCCATTACCCAGCCTACTCAGAGCCTGCTGCCTAGCCAGATGACCCGGAGCCTGCTACCCAGCCAGATGACCCTGAGCCTGCTACCCAGCCAAATGACCCGGAGCCTGCTGCCCAGCCAGATGACCTGGAGCCTGCTACCCAGCCAGATGACCCGGAGCTTGCAACTCAGCCAGATGACCCGGAGCCTGCTGCCCAGCCAGATGACCTGGAGCCTGCTGCCCAGCCAGATGACCTAGAGCCTGCTGCCCAGCCAGATGACCTGGAGCCTGCTACCCAGCCAGATGAGCCAGAACATGCTACCCAGCCAGACGACCCAGAACCTGTTGCCCATCCAGATGACCCAGAGCCTGTTGCCCAGCCAGATGACTCGGAGCCTGCTGTCCAGCCAGATGAACCAGAGCCTGCTGCCCAGCCAGATGACCCGGAGCCTGCTGCTCAGCCAGATGACCCAGAGCCTGCTGCCCAGCCAGACGACCCGGAGCCTGCTGCCCAGCCAGACGACCCAGAGCCTGCTGCTCAGCCAGATGACCTGGAGTCTGCTGCCCAGCCTGATATGCCTCTGTCCGCTGTCCAGCCTGATGTGCCTCTGTCCGCTGCCCAGCCTGATGTGCCTCTGTCCGCTGCCCAGCCTGATGTTCTTTTGTCCGCTGCCTAGCCTGATGTGCCTCTGTCTGCTGCCCAGCCTGATGTGCCTGCTGCCCAGCCTGACCTGCCTGCTGCCCAGTTTGATGTGCTGGCAGCTTTCACCTGCTGGTGGCACTATCTGATCCTTGGGCCGCAGTACTGGCGTCCACCAGCGAGTGGTTCCCAGCAGTGTGGAGCCGACATCATCTCCTACGATCAGGCGTCACCTGAGCCTGATTGCAGGAGATGTGTATAAATACCCGGCAACACACAAACACAATTGCCTTGGTATCTTCCTTGTGCCCTGACCCTGTGAGCTCTGAACCTGATCCTGACTCTGTACCTGGTACCTGAACCCTGTGCCCTGCACCTGAACCCTGTCCCTCCTGTGACCTTGTTACCCTTACCTTTGCCTTGCAGCCTGATCCATCCATCCTCTCCCTGTCCTGTTTGCTCCCTGCCCCCATCTGCTTATCTCCCGTTGATGACCCTGGCCTGGCTTGGTTTACAATTCTGGCATTCCCATTAATTGTGTATACCTGTCTGACCGTTATTATTTGTGGGTCTCTGTTTGGTAATTGGTTTATTTTGCACTGTGTTATATTGGAGGTGGTTGTATTTTCACGTATCTTAATAAATCACAATATTTTCACTTTACATGCGTTTGGTTTCCTCTTTTGCTGTCCACGCAGTTCTGGTCACACCTGGATAATGACAGATTGCCTCTCTGGGATCAGGAAGGATTTTTTCCCCTGCTGTAGCAAATTGGATCCTGCTATTCTGTTTTTTTTTCGCCTTTCTCTGGATCAACTGTGGGTATAGGATTGGGTATATGGGATTGTATGATATTTTTTATTTTATTTTATTTTTTTTTTATCATTGAACTAGATGGTCTTTTTTCAACCTGACTAACTATGTAACTATGTAACTATGTAGACCCCCTACTCCAAAGAACACACAGCAGGTCATATATTCATTGTGGCATATAAGAACACATAGCAGGTCATATATTCATCTGCTGGGGACAACTCGTCCTAGGACCACAGATGTACAAAAAATCATACAAAAAATTCAACATTCAACAACTTCTATTCACTCTTAGAAATTGTGGTACCTGCTTAAGTACATCCCTTAATCAAAATCATATATATATATATATTATCATTTCAAAGGTAAGGAAAAATGAGTACTCTTGTTATCCTGACACATGAAATTATTAAATTTATAATTTGTCAGTAATCATGCACAAGCAGAATGCATTTCTAAAATAAAGGAAACGTGCTACATTCTGTAGCTGCACTCCTTCCCCGGCACCTCACTCCCATACAGCAAAGACAGTAATAATGAGAGAAATTTCTCACCTTAGGCGCCGTTGTCCCTCCTGTAGTGGGTTGAGAGCTGGGTTCAGAGCAAAGCTGAGCTATACCTGAGCACAATGGGCAGACCTAATCAATAGATCCTGCTCCCTGGTAGGCAGAGAGCACTCTACGTTTTACATGACCATCTTCCTGGTAAGCAGAAAGACCTAAAACTCTCTTCACTTCTAGCACCTACCTAGGAGTGCGCTACAAAGAAAATTGTGCAAAATCACTCTAATTGTATATAATAAAATAATCTAAATACAGTTAAACCATGGAGGATTTAAGTGGCCCGCCGTATAGTAAAATTAAGGATGTACAGGACCACTCTTGTCTTGGGACGACATCATATGACATCGTCCTACTCTTGCCGCGCATGCCACGGTGCTTCACCGATCATGGCCAAGAACCAATGACAGCGGCTCTTTACCACATGATTGGCTGTGTCCAACCACAGCCGATCACATATGTAAACAATGACCAGTAACTGGCTGTTACAGTAAGTTACCGATCTGTGTCTGTTCAGTCTACTGCACACAACACCCCCAATAAAGAGAACCTGTCACATCGTCCATCAGCATGGTTACTGTCACCCACCAGTGCACCTTTTACCCATCAGTGCCCATAAGTGCACCTATGACCCATCAGCTGTGTTACTGTCACCCATCAGTGTCCATAAGAGCACTTGTCACCCATCATCAGTCTACCTGTCGCTCATCAGTGCCGATTTCCTCAGTATACCCGTCACACAGCCACCCATCACCAGAGTACCTGTCCTACAGCTGCCCATCAGCAGAGAATCTGTCACACAGCCACCATCAGCAGTCTACCTGTGTCACCAGAGCCAGCCATGTCCAATTTTTTTCCAATTTTTCAGAAAATTTCCCTTTCTTCCAGAAAAAAACACGGAAAAAATCTTTAATTTCCCATGGCTTCAAGCTTTGCAGAAATTTTACATCTCTAGGTGGGACTTAAATACTGTGACATCAGCACACTAAGAGGAGGCTACTTACAGAGCAGGAAATGCACTTCTGTGGTTCTAGATTCATGTCTTAGCTGTCAGATGTTTAGTGCCGACTCCAATAAAAAAAGTGAACTTCTTGGCCTAAAAGCAAAACGCTATGTGTGACAGACGAATAACACTGCACATCACCCTGAACACACCATCCCCACCGTGAAACATGGTGGTGGCAGCATCATGTTGTGGGGATGCTTTTCTTCAGCAGGGACAGGGAAGCTGGTCAGAGTTGATAGGAAGATGGATGGAGCCAAATACAGGGAAATCCTAAAAGAAAACCTGTTATGCTGCGTACACACAAGCGGATTTTCAAGCTTGCCTTGCATACACACGGTCACACAAAAGTTCTCTGAACGTTCGACCACCAAGAACGCAGGGACATACAACACTACAACGAGCCAAGAAAATTAAGTTCAATGCTTCCGAGCATGCATCGAATTGTTTCCGAGCATGCGTAGGAATTTTGGCATCAGAATTTGTACAGACGATCGCATTTTCGGATAGGAACTTCTTCCGACCGAATAATTGAGAACATGCTCTCAGTCTTTAGAATAGTATGGTCTTTGACTGGGCCATTCTAACACGTGAATATGCTTTCATCTAAACAATTCCATTGTAGTTCTGGTTGTATGTTTAGGGTCGTTGTCCTGCTGGAAGGTGAACCTCTGCCCCAGTCTCAAGTCTTTTGCAGACTCTAATGCCGCGTACCCATGATCAGAAATTCGCACAGCAAAAGACCTATGAGAGCTTCTGGTTGGAAAATGCGACCGTGTGTATGCTCCATTGGACTTTTGCTGGTGGAATTCCCAAAATTCTGCAAAAGACTTGAGACTGGGGCAGAGGTTCACCTTCCAGCAGGACAACGATCCTAAACATACAGCCAGAACTACAATGGAATTGTTTACATGAAAGCATATTCACGTGTTAGAATGGCCCAGTCAAAGACCATACTATTCTAAAGACAGATTCTAATTGAGAGTCTGTAGCAAAACTTAAAAATTGCTGCTCACAGATGCTCTCCATCCAATCTGACAGAGCTTAAGCTATTTTGCAAAGAAGAATGGGCAACAATGTCAATCTCTAGATGTTCAAAGCTGGTAGAGACATCTCCAAAAAGACTTGCAGCTGTAATTGCAGAGAAAGGTGGTTCTACAAAGTATTGACTCGGGGGGGGGGGGGGGGGGGGGGGCTGAATACAAATGTACGCCACACTTTTCACATATTTATTTGTAAAACATTTTGAAAACCATTTATCATTTTCCTTCCACTTCACAATTATGTCCACTTTGTGTTGGTCTATCACATAAAATCCCCCTCCCCAACAAATTTACGTTTTTTGTTGTAACATGACAAAATGTGGAAAATTTCAAGGGGTATGAATACTTTTTCAACACACTGGATGGAGTGAGGCGGAACTGTGGACGCCGAGATCATTACTGGGATATGCTATTATATTACTTACAAAATGTGAGTTACTTTTATATTTGAATCTAAATTATTACAAGTGATCTGCACTATGGTACTGTATCTTCCTCTTGCTTTCTATATGAGTGACACCACGGTGGGAGCTGTGGACCGGGATCGTTAAGCTAGTGCAGCAGTGCCACTATAATATTGCAAAAGCACATATTGACCTCCTCTAATCAGTGAGGTCTGTCTAAGCAAGTGTGAGGACACCCATAGGTGGGGTGAAGGGCACTGTGGTGGAGAAGTCAAGACATCTATGGTGCATTCGATTGGATTACACATTCACAGAAATTGGAAATTCCTTGTTTAATATACTTATGAAAAATGGACTTATATATATATATTATTTCATCGATTTTTAAAATGAGATTCATTGATGTTCACATATATTATTTATGCACTAAGTAGTAAGTAGTTTATACACTCATATATTGAAGGATAGCACTGCACATTTTAGAATATTATTTGCCAAACTGCATTTGCACAGGTGGATGGATACATTTTTGTGCTAGCTGCTTTCTGCTGTAGCTAGAGTTTGTACTCCTAGGAACACTGAGTATTAAACACAGATACACATAATAATTCTTATATTAGTAAGGTGGTGTGGATATATTTTGTGAAGCATGGAAGGTTTTACACATATACAAGTAAAGTCTTTCTGACTAGCGCAGGAAGTCTTTTATATTTATAAAAGTGTAAAAATAAGTTTAAAAATTGGAGCACTCATTCACAAGGGTTCTCTGTCCTTTATATTGTGAATAAGTGGCTTGTTCATGCAGT
Organism: Lithobates septentrionalis; assembly: GCA_037952835.1. Lineage (NCBI taxonomy): Eukaryota > Metazoa > Chordata > Amphibia > Anura > Ranidae > Lithobates > Lithobates septentrionalis. The sequence continues at coordinate 2,373,079 of JBBDGP010000639.1, read as the reverse complement.
TGGAGCTGCCTGCTATTCTATGGGGATGTAACTGTAACTGTAACTTACACAGTCATATGTCATAATTTTATAGGTGTTCTGGTGTGGGTGAGTGGCCCCAAATGCACACTGTTTTTGGGGCCATACACCTACACCCACACGCCTGTCAAATTAGGACCTGCGGCTGTGTTAATATAGCTGTTGTGCCCCATAGCATAACATAGACTGCCTGCACACAGCTCCAGCCACATAAAAAAACACTGATTCACACTATACAGACTACCCATGTGAATGAGCCTGAATACCCCATTCACACATAGAGCTTTATTAATTACATAAATATAGCTTTATCTTTTAGATTTAGCAGACATTTTATAAGTTATGTTGTGTTTGTGTCCACTAATAATGATTTTAGTGTATTTTAGCAAAAACATAATTTTTATATTTGTGGGGTGGAGGTAAGGCTGTGTCGGTAAGGCTGTGATTTTTAATAGCAGCCCTGATTATACCGGAGCATAATGTGCTTCCACAGGTTTAAACGGGGCCTTATTTTACAGCTCACAATGAAGACTTCAAAGTTGAGATCCAGTTAGTTTAAAAACATCTGCTGGCTATTTACATTAGACAGGCTGCCAAAATCTGCTTTAAAAGAAAAAAGGTGTTGTTGACTTTGAGCTTGTTTTTTTTCCCACAATGCTTATAGATACAGAGATGATTGAGGACTTATTTTAAAGTATTTCAAAGTATGTAAAATATTATAATTTGTAATAATAATGATCTTTGCAGAGGTTTATTTTAAACATCTGATTACATAATTTTCTGTTATACTTTAAAGCCCCTTTCACACGTGCGGACCGTATGTCTGTATTTCATCCATCCGTTTTCGGATGAAATATGGACATACATGCATCCCTATGGGATAGCGGGTGTCAGTCGATGAACATCCGCTGACACCCGATGTCATCCGCCCCCGCTCTCGTCCGATTCTGCGGACGGAAGAAAATCCTATTTTTCTCTCCGTCTGCAGAGCGGATCGGATGAACACGGACAGACGGTCCGTGCTCATCCGATCCCCCATAGGGGAGAGCGGAGATCTGAGAGGGCGGTCCCTGCACAGTGTGCGGGTCCCGCCCTGTCATCCGCCGGCTCAGCTGGGAAAAACGGAGAGATCCCCGCTGAGCAGCGGATGTTCACGGGGCGGATCATCACGGATCCGTCCCATTTGAAAGGGGCCTAAATATCCTTTTATCCTCTTAAAAGTAATAACAGCTACAATTATTTTCTGTTTCGACACAGAAATTATAGTTATATGTAGCACTAACTCTCGGTGGAGCTGCTGGTTTAAGCGGGCTTGTTACCTTCACTCTCCTTCCCTCTGTTTTACCGGCACCCTGTCTAGGGTTCCGTTGAGTTTACCTCTGGACGATACACGCACCAACACTTGAGTACGTTTTCAATGCTTTATTAAACAATTTACTAAGAAAGTAGCAGGTAAGAGGCAGAAGGGAAACTGCAGAAGAAACTCAAATATCTTCTTGTAGGATTCTTGACAAATGTCCTGGTAGAATTTAGGATATTACAATAGAATGCGCTCCCCTCGTGGGACACACTCTTTGCCCGAATGGATAGGCCTCTGTCACTTGCCTAGCAGCCAGTACGTAGCACGAACAAAAGTCTCTGCCACGGACTTATTTGGGATAAACCTGTACAATCCTCTGCCACAGGATGTATTGGTCTTTCTGCAATGAACGTCAGTCACAGTGCTTGAACCTTTAAGCCAACCCGGCAACACTATGCTGTATAATTACTTTAGGATACGTCCTCCAACCGAGTCACCAGGCCCCTCTCCAGACCAGCACGCTGCACGATCCTTCCATGACTTCCCACAACATGGCGTCTGTCCCATAAATACCCTCGCCCAGAATGCAACTCGGAGGACCATCTCCACTGAGTTGTCTCCGGGACAGAAGAGCATCCATACGCTTCGACACGTTGCCAGTGATAACAGCGACACCCACCGGTCAGTCCGGAAACACACACATTGTCAGCCAAGCTGGAACAGAGGCAAACCTAACCTTCCTAACAAACAAATTACTAAATTTACCTAACATATGGTAGATCGCAAATCTACCAGCGCTACATATATAAACAATATAACAAATTAAAATCGTTAAACACCATCAGGCCAACTTTTTATAAACTTAAAATGGCACGGTCCAGATCCTGCCTCTCTTTTTTTAGCTATGGAGAAATTATATAAACATTCCAATGTGGTACTTTTTATAAATTAATTTGAAAAAAAAAAAGTCATTGGATTTATTCTTTAACAATAACATCTGAACCCAGGCTGAATGACTCATTTAGTAATTTTTGGATCAAAGACCTATTGATAGTATGTGTGTATGACTTATTTTTTAGCTTTGAATAGAGTAGGGAAGGATGAGTACCCTTGTCAGCTTTTTTTTGCTGTCCATGTCCCCATTAGGTAGATACACCCTTTCTGTTTGTCCTGGTGACAGCAGACAGGAAGAGATATGACCAGAGTTATCACCAGAACAAAAATAGAAGCGAGATCTGACATTGGGGGAACCTATTCTGGTGACATGTCTTAAGCCACGTACACACGAGCGGAATGTCCGGCAGAAAAAGTCAGACGGAAGCTTTTCATTGTCTATTCTGATCGTGTGTATGCCTCATCGGAATTTTTTTTTTTTCGAAAATTCTGACCGACCTAGAAATGGAACATGTTGTAAATATTTCCGACGGAACCAATTCCTATCGGGAAAACCGCTCATCTGTATGCTGTTCCGACGGACCAAAAATGACGCATGCTCTGAAGCAAGTACGAGATGGAAGCTATTGGCTACTGGACTTCCCTTTTCTAGTCCCGTCATACGTGTTGTACGTCACCTCGTTCTGGACGGTCGGACTTTGGTGTGACCGTGTGTATGCAAGACCGCTTGAGCGGAATTCCGTCGGAGTTCCGTCGGAGAAACCTTCGGAGTTTATTCCGACGGCAAAACCGGTCGTGTGTACGCGGCATTAGAGGGGAATTCCTCACACATTGTAGATGTATCCCCTCACTTCCTGTTAGATATATGAGAATTTATGGGAAATCTTCTCAAACAGAACACAGCACAAAATAAACTGACAGGGGTTTTAAAGGGTTTTGGCTATACATACAATTTAACCACTTCAGCCCCAGAAGATTTTACCCCCTTCCTGACCAGAGCATTTTTTACAATTTGGCACTGCATCGCTTTAACTGACAATTGCGCGGTCATGCAATGCTGTACCAAAACCAAATTTAAGTCCTTTTTTCCCCACAAATAGAGATTTCTTTTGGTGGTATTTGATCACCTCTGCGGTTTTTATTTTTTGAGCTATAAACAAAAAAAGAGCGACAATTTTGAAAAACAAACAATATTTTTTACTTTTTGCTATAAGAAATATCCCCAAATTTAAAAAACAAAAACAAATTTCATTCTTCTACATATTTTTGGTAAAAAAAAATCGCAGTAAGCGTATATTGATTGGTTTGCGCAAAAGATATAGCATCTACAAACTATGGGAAATATTCATGGCATTTTTATGGCATTTTTTTTTACCAGTAATGGCGGTGATCTGCGATTTTGCGACTGAAAGATCAGACACTTTTGACACTATTTTGGAACCATTGACAATCATACAGCAATCAGTGCTATAAAAATGCACTGATTACTGTATAAATGTCACTGGCAGGGAAAGCGTTAATACTAGGGGGCGATCAAGAGGTTAATTGTGTGTTCCCTCAGTGTGTTTTAACTGTATGGGGATGTGAGTGACTAGGAGAGGAGACATATCATTTTTCCTACTTAGTAGGAACAAACGATATGTTTCCTCTTCCTTGACAGCACAGGGATTTTGTGTTTACACACACAAATCCCTGTGCTGGCGCTCGTACACGTGTTCGCGCACGGCCAATGGCGATCGGGCCCACCGGCCATGCGCATCTGGTTCCCCACCGTGCAGCGGGCGTGCGCGTGCCCTCTGGTGGCTGAAAAAGAGGACGTACCCATACGGGGTTTCGTCCAAGGGAGCCATTCTGCCGCAGTATATCTGCGTGAGCCAGTCAGGAACCGGTTAAGAAAACAGATGTAGAGGTGAATATGAAATGTGAATAAAATGGTATTTAATGCAAAGGTTTTAATGAGAGGCAGCATTTCTTTTAAACACATGGTCTCTTGCTTAAATATTGGAGGGAGAGGTCTGTTAAGGGAAGAGATACTCTGATTCTTTCACTCTCCTGCCCATTTCAGCTTGAGCTGTTGTGCTCTGTAAACAACTGGTTGTTTACAATAAGTTGTAAACAGAAAACAGTTTCAGAAATAAAATTTGTCAGAATGTTTACAGAAGTCATGCCCACAGCACAGATCTCTGAAAGAATGCCATGGGTATGCCATTCCTTCAGAGTGCATGCGTCTGTGATATCACCGGCTGCCAAAAGAGCGAATATCTCCTACATGGTGAATGTGTAGGAGATATTCATTTTACCTACAGGTAAGCTTTATTATAAGCTTACCTGTAGGTAAAAATCACAAAGTGAACTTTACTACCACTTTAAGGCCTAGTGCACTGACATTTAGACCTAGTTTACACTTACATAGTTACATAGTTACATAGTAGGTGAGGTTGAAAAAGGACACAAGTCCATCAAGTCCAACCTATGTGTGTGATTATGTGTCAGTATTACATTACATATCCCTGTATATTGCGGTCATTCAGGTGATTATCTAATAGTTTCTTGAAGCTAACAATGCTCCCCGCTTGTTGTTGGGGAAGGGGGGAGCTATAGAAACAGGTGGTTGAGCCGTGGATTTGCCAGTTCACTGTATAATGCCGCATACACACGGTCCAAATTTCCATCAGAAAAAGTCAGATGGGAGCTTTTCATTGTATATTCCGACCATGTGTATTGGACTTTTTCAGTTGAAAATTCAGAGGAATTAGATAGAGAACATGTTCTATATACGGAACAAATTACTATCTGAAAAACCGCTCGTCTGTATGCTGTTCCGACGAGATTAGCAGAAGGAGCCCAAAAGGTGGCGCACTGGCTATTGAACTTCCTTTTTCTAGTGCCGTCATACGTGTTGTATGTCACCGCGTTCTTGACGGTCGGAATTTGGTGTGACCGTGTGTATGCAAGACAGTTTGAGTGGAATTCCGTCAGAAAAACCTTCAGAGTTTATTCCAACGGAAAAACCGGTCGTGTGTACAGGGCATAAGAGATTCACTCTTACTTCACGTCCTGTTGACAATTCTTTTACCAGACAGTTAGAGAAGCACAATCTGCAACAGAGATGTAGACAGAGATAAACATTCTGATTGGGCTTATAGCCTTCCCTTACTCTACTAAAGAAAAACATTTTTACTTCTGTCTTTGTTGGTGTTAGAGACTTAACCACACTCCTTGTTTGGTTTCAATTTGTCAGCAGGACTGAATATAAGGAGAAACCTCTGCAATGCAGCCCGAGATAATAGTAAAATACTAATCAGGGTTCTAACCCTTTGCCAGTCTATCTAAGAAAAACAAAGGTTTGGCTGAATATACACTTGAACCCTCATGCCTCTATCACCATATTTAAACCAGCATTTGAAACTGATGAAGTGGAAATGTTATAGTTACATTCATTGGATGGAGCTAAAGGCAGTTGCACAGTGGTTTACTTTTCTTCCCAAGTAGAGGAAGAGACAAATTTTATCAGAGAATTGTGTGGATCACTTTAGCAAGACTTTAAGGCGAGCACTGATTAGCTGGGGTTAGAAAAGAATTTAATAAGTAGCATCATTCTTAATTCTGCAATATGACTTTACTGTATAATTTAATTTTGGTAACATAGCGCCCTTCTTGAACATTGTCTAATTCTAGCTCACCAATGTAAAAAAAAAAAACGTCCAAAGCCATTTATTGGTGAATGGTCCCTTTGCGAGGAATTACATGGCACATCCACACCTTAAAATTCTACCTCCAAACCAATTTTAATGAAAAAATATTAAAGAATAAACGGACAGCAATTTAAAAAAAGTTATAGTAAATGTGGAGTCTGCCCTTGCCCTCAGAAATAATACATTTCTCATAAAACTGTGATTAGTATATAATAGCTACCCATCAAAATGTCAGCAACATTAAATTACAGATCTAAACTCTTTATTGTATAACTGAATAGAATACAATGAATGTTCCTATGAGAATGCGAGTCATGAAGTATCAGCACTTGACATGAACTCATTGTTCTAACTACCTTTATCAAGACTAATTGACTAGTTACATGACGCGCATTACTTAATGCTCTGATGTAATGCCACCTGGATTACCTGATGCGTTTCATTATCTTCTATTATTGAATTATCATCAGTAATTGCCATTTAATTGTTCTAGTTAATTCAGACTGAAAGTTTTATGCATGCTGTTTAGTAATCCTCTGATCACACATTAACTGTATATGACAGCAAATTGAAGGATACTTTTATTTTTAGGAATCTTTTATAAAATGTAACACTAATGCCCCGTACTAGGGATGAGCCGAACACCCCCCGGTTCGGTTCGCACCAGAACCTGCGAACGGACCGAAAGTTCGCATGAACGTTAGAACCCCATTGACGTCTATGGGACTTGAACGTTCGAAATCAAAAGTGCTCATTTTAAAGGCTAATTTGCATGGTATTGTCCTAAAAAGGGTTTGGGGACCCTGGTCCTACCCCAGGGGACATGTATCAATGCAAAAAAAACTTTTAAAAACGGCCGTTTTTTCGGGAGCAGTGATTTTAATGATGCTTAACCACTTGCCGACCGCCTCACGCCTATATACGTGAGCAGAGCGGCACGGGCAGGCAAAATCACGTACCTGAAACGTGATTGCCTTCCCGCGGGTGGGGGGTCCGATCGGACCCCCCCCCGGTGCCAGCTGCGGTCGGCATTTGGTTGGGAGCGATGACAGACGAGGGGGAGGCCATCCGATCGTGGCCCCCCCTCGCGATCGCTCCCAGCCAATGGGAATCCTCCTCTGCCTGTGTGTCGTTTCACACAGGCAGAGGATGTGATGTCATCTCTCCTCGGTCTGGCAGTTTCCGTTCCAGCGCCGAGGAGAGATGACATGTAAGTGCACCAAACACACACACACACAGTAGAACATGCCAGGCATACATTACACCCCCGACCCCCCCCCCCGATCGCCCCCCGATCCCCCCCCAATCACCCCCCCCCCCCTGTCACAAACTGACACCAAGCAGTTTTTTTTTTTTTTTTCCCTGATTACTGCATAGTGTCAGTTTGTGACAGTTAGCAGTGGTGGGACAGTTAGTATTACCCCCCTGTAGGTCTAGGGTACCCCCCTTACCCCCCTAATAAAGTTTTAACCCCTTGATCACCCCCTGTCGCCAGTGTCGCTAAGCGATCATTTTTCTGATCGCTGTATTAGTGTCGCTGGTGACGCTAGTTAGTGACGTAAATATTTAGGTTCGCCGTCAGCGTTTTATAGCGACAGGGACCCCCATATACTACCTAATAAATGTTTTAACCCCTTGATTGCCCCCTAGTTAACCCTTTCACCACTGATCACCGTATAACCGTTACGGGTGACGCTGGTTAGTTTGTTTATTTTTTATAGTGTCAGGGCACCCGCCGTTTATTACCGAATAAAGGTTTAGCCCCCTGTACGTCTAGGGTACCCCCCTTACCCCCCTAATAAAGTTTTAACCCCTTGATCACCCCCTGTCGCCAGTGTCGCTAAGCGATCATTTTTCTGATCGCTGTATTAGTGTCGCTGGTGACGGTAGTTAGGGACGTAAATATTTAGGTTCGCCGTCAGTGCTTTATAGCAACAGGGACCCCCATATACTATCTAATAAATGTTTTAACCCCTTGATGGCCCCCTAGTTAACCCTTTCACCACTGATCACCGTATAACCGTTACGGGTGACGCTGGTTAGTTCGTTTATTTTTTATAGTGTCAGGGCACCCGCCGTTTATTACCGAATAAAGGTTTAGCCCCCTGATCGCCCGGCGGTGATATGCGTCGCCCTAGGCAGCGTCAGATTAGCGCCAGTACCGCGAACACCCACGCACGCACCGTACACGCACCGTACACCTCCCTTAGTGGTATAGTATCTGAACGCATCAATATCTGATCCGATCAGATCTATACTAGCGTCCCCAGCAGTTTAGGGTTCCCAAAAACGCAGTGTTAGCGGGATCAGCCCAGATACCTGCTAGCACCTGCGTTTTGCCCCTCCGCCCGGCCCAGCCCAGTCCAGCCCACCCAAGTGCAGTATCGATCGATCACTGACACTTTTCTTTGTAGCGTTTTGGTGAACTGGCAAGCACCAGCGGCGTAGTACACCCCGGTCGTAGTCAAACCAGCACTGCAGTAACACTTGGTGAATGTTTTGAACGCTACCATGCACTAGTTGAGTATTAGCGTAGGGTACAGCATTGCACAGACTAGGCACACTTTCACAGGGTCTCCCAAGATGCCATCGCATTTTGAGACACCCGAACCTGGAACCGGTTAAAGTTATAAAAGTTACAGTTACAAAAAAAAAAGTGTAAAAAAAAAAAAAACACAAACAAAAATAAAAAAAAATAGTTGTCGTTTTATTGTTCTCTCTCTCTCTCTCTATTCTCTCTCTATTGTTCTGCTCTTTTTTACTGTATTCTATTCTGCAATGTTTTATTGTTATTATGTTTTATCATGTTTGCTTTTCAGGTATGTAATTATTTATACTTTACCGTTTACTGTGCTTTATTGTTAACCATTTTTTTGTCTTCAGGTACGCCATTCACGACTTTGAGTGGTTATACCAGAATGATGCCTGCAGATTTAGGTATCATCTTGGTATCATTCTTTTTAGCCAGCGGTCGGCTTTCATGTAAAAGCAATCCTAGCGGCTAATTAGCCTCTAGACTGCTTTTACAAGCAGTGGGAGGGAATGCCCCCCCCCCCACCGTCTTCCGTGTTTTTCTCTGGCTCTCCTGTCTCAACAGGGAACCTGAGAATGCAGCCGGTGATTCAGCCAGCTGACCATAGAGCTGATCAGAGACCAGAGTGGCTCCAAACATCTCTATGGCCTAAGAAACCGGAAGCTACGAGCATTTTATGACTTAGATTTCGCCGGATGTAAATAGCGCCATTGGGAAATTGGGGAAGCATTTTATCACACCGATCTTGGTGTGGTCAGATGCTTTGAGGGCAGAGGAGAGATCTAGGGTCTAATAGACCCCAATTTTTTCAAAAAAGAGTACCTGTCACTATCTATTGCTATCATAGGGGATATTTACATTCCCTGAGATAACAATAAAAATGATTTAAAAAAAAAATAAATGAAAGGAACAGTTTAAAAATAAGATAAAAAAGCAAAAAAAATAAAGAAAAAAAATAAAGAAAAAAAAAGCACCCCTGTCGCCCCCTGATCTCGCGCTAAGGCGAACGCAAGCGGCGGTCTGGCGTCAAACGTAAACAGCAATTGCACCATGCATGTGAGGTATCACCGCGAAGGTTAGATCGAGGGCAGTAATTTTTGCAGTAGACCTCCTCTGTAAATCTAAAGTGGTAACCTGTAAAGGCTTTTAAAGGCTTTTAAAAATGTAGTAATTTTGTTGCCACTGCACGTTTGTGCGCAATTTTACAGCATGTCATGTTTGGTATCCATGTACTTGGTCTAAGATCATCTTTTTTATTTCATCAAACATTTGGGCAATATAGTGTGTTTTAGTGCATTAAAATTTAAAAAAGTGTGTTTTTTCCCCAAAAAATGCGTTTGAAAATCGCTGCGCAAATACTGTGTGAAAAAAAAAAAATGAAACACCCACCATTTTAATCTGTAGGGCAATTGCTTTAAAATAATATATAATGTTTGGGGGTTCAAAGTAATTTTCTTGCAAAAAAAAATAATTTTTTCATGTAAACAATAAGTGTCAGAAAGGGCTTTGTCTTCAAGTGGTTAGAAGAGTGGGTGATGTGTGACATAAGCTTCTAAATGTTGTGCATAAAATGCCAGGACAGTTCAAACCCCCCCCAAATGACCCCATTTTGGAAAGTAGACACCCCAAGCTATTTGCTGAGAGGCATGTCGAGTCCATGGAATATTTTATATTGTGACACAAGTTGCGGGAAAGAGACAATTTTTTTTTTTTTTTTTTTGCACAAAGTTGTCACTAAATGTTATATTGCTCAAACATGCCATGGGAATATGTGAAATTACACCCCAAAATAAATTCTGTTGCTTCTCCTGAGTACGGGGATACCACATGTGTGGGACTTTTTGGGAGCCTAGCCGCGCACGGGACCCCGAAAACCAAGCACCGCCTTCAGGCTTTCTAAGGCCGTAAATTTTTGATTTCACTCCTCACTACCTATCACAGTTTCGGAGGCCATGGAATGCCCAGGTGGCACAACCCCCCCCCAAATGACCCCATTTTGGAAAGTAGACACCCCAAGCTATTTGCTGAGAGGTATAGTGAGTATTTTGCAGACCTCACTTTTTGTCACAAAGTTTTGAAAATTGAAAAAAGAAAAAAAAAAATTTTTTTCTGGTCTTTCTTCATTTTCAAAAACAAATGAGAGCTGCAAAATACTCACCATGCCTCTCAGCAAATAGCTTGGGGTGTCTACTTTCCAAAATGGGGTCATTTGGGGGGGGTTTGTGCTATCTTGGCATTTTATGGCCTTCAAAACTGTGATAGGTAGTGAGGAGTAAAATCAAAAATGTATGCCCTTAGAAATCCTGAAGGTGGTGCTGGGTTTTCGGGGCCCCGTACGCGGCTAGGCTCCCCAAAAGTGCCACACATGTGGTATCCCCGTACTCAGGAGAAGCAGCTGAATGTATTTTGGGGTGCAATTCCACATATGCCCATGGCCTGTGTGAGCAATATATCATTTAGTGACAACTTTTTGTAATTTTTTTTTCTTTTTTTTGTCATTATTCAATCACTTGGGACAAAAAAAATAAATATTCAATGGGCTCAACATGCCTCTCAGCAATTTCCTTGGGGTGTCTACTTTCCAAAATGGGGTCATTTGGGGGGGTTTTGTACTGCCCTGCCATTTTAGCACCTCAAGAAATGACATAGGCAGTCAGAAACTAAAAGCTGTGTAAATTCCAGAAAATGTACCCTAGTTTGTAGACGCTATAACTTTTGCGCAAACCAATAAATATACGCTTATTGACATTTTTTTTACCAAAGACATGTGGCCGAATACATTTTGGCCTAAATGTATGACTAAAATTTAGTTTATTGGATTTTTTTTTATAACAAAAAGTAGAAAATATCATTTTTTTTCAAAATTTTCGGTCTTTTTCCGTTTATAGCGCAAAAAATAAAAACGGCAGAGGTGATCAAATATCATCAAAAGAAAGCTCTATTTGTGGGAAGAAAAGGACGCAAATTTCGTTTGGGTACAGCATTGCATGACCGCGCAATTAGCAGTTAAAGCGATGCAGTGCCGAATTGTAAAAAGTGCTCTGGTCAGGAAGGGGGTAAATCCTTCCGGGGCTGAAGTGGTTAAAGTAAAAAAAAAAGTGAAATATTCCTTTAAATATCGTACCTGGGGGGTGTCTATAGTATGCCTGTAAAGTGGCGCGTGTTTCCCGTGTTTAGAACAGTCCCTGCACCAAATGTCATTTTTAAAGGAAAAAATCTCATTTAAAACTGCTTGTGGGTTTAATGTAATGTCGGGTCCTGGCAATATGGATGAAAATCAGTGAGACAAACAGCATGGGTACCCCCCAGTCCATTACCAGGCCCTTTGGGTCTTGTATGGATATTAAGGGGGACCCCACACCCAAATTAAAATAAGGAAAGGTGTGGGGCCACCAGGCCCTATATACTCTGAACAGCAGTATACAGGCGGTGCAAACAAGACAGGGACTGTAGGTTTGTTGTTAAGTAGAATCTGTTTGTCATTTTGAACGGGTACATTTTTAACGTGTTTAGCTCCAGCCAAAAAAACTTTTTTAAGCTTTTTGGAAAACATAGGGAAGGATTATCACCCCTGTGACATTTGTTTTGCTGTCTTTCCTCCTCTTTAGAAGATTTAACCTCACTTTTTGTCCCAATGACAAATGCTTTTTGAGAATTTGGGGTTTTTTGTGGAACAAGGATTGGAAAGCATCAGTGGAAAGGAGGAATGTTTTCCCCATATTAACTCTTACAGGAGAGAATTTCCCTTCCTAGGGGTAGATTTCATCTCACTTCCTGTTGTCACCTTCCGTTTGCAAGTAGGAGTCGTTTGTAAGTTAGATGTTTGAAAGTAGGGGCCTGCCCTATATACTCAGCAGAAATTTGGGCCTTAGGTGTTGTTGTGGCCACAACAACGTAAGCCCTCACAGGGCCCTGCTGTGAAATATTAGATCAAGAATTGTAATTACATGCCCCTGTTGAACAGGGGCAGAAAAACTGGGCCTTTGGTGGTGGTGGTGCTGGTGCCACAACACTGTAAGTCCTCACTCGCTCTTGGTGGGTGCAGAAATGGGCCCTGCTGTGAAATATTAGATCAAGAATTGTAATTACATGCCCCTGTTGAACAGGGGCAGAAAAATTGGGCCTTTGGTGGTGGTGGTGGTGGTGGTGCTGGTGCCACAACACTGCAACCCCTCACAGACACTCTAGTTGGAACGCAGGAACGAGCCCTGCTGCAAAGTATTGCATCAAAAATTGTAATTACACGCCCCTGTTAAACAGGGGCAGAAAAATTGGGCCTTAGGCACTGATGCTGGTGCCACAACACTGCAACCCCTCACAGACACTCTAGTTGGAACGCAGGAACGAGCCCTGCTGCAAAGTATTGCATCAAAAATTGTAATTACACGCCCCTGTTTGAAAAATATTTATTGGGTTTTATGGCATACAAAAGTATAAAAACTTAGTGTCACAAAAGTTACAGAGTAATAATCGTTACAATCTATAAAGTTCAATGACTCACGCCCCTGTTAAACAGGGGCAGAAAAATTGGGCCTTAGGCACTGGTGCTGGTGCCACAACACTGCAACCCCTCACAGACACTCTAGTTGGAACGCAGGAACGAGCCCTGCTGCAAAGTATTGCATCAAAAATTGTAATTACACGCCCCTGTTAAACAGGGGCAGAAAAATGGGGCCTTAGGCACTGGTGCTGGTGCCACAACACTGCAACCCCTCACAGGCACTCTAGTTGGAACGCAGGAACGAGCCCTGCTGCAAAGTATTGCATCAAAAATTGTAATTACACGCCCCTGTTAAACAGGGGCTGAAAAATTGTGCCTTAGGCACTGGTGGTGGCGCCCAGAACCAAAAATGTTCTTACAAGCTATCAGCGTGATGATTGAGGAGGAAGAGGATAATTACTCAGGGATAGTCACTCAGCATCAGCATAGGCAGTCTTTGAAGGGATCTGAGATTTCAAAAAAAATTATTTGGTTACATCAGCATCAGGTGCTTGGTAGCTGGTGGTGATCCAAGACTGATTCATTTTTATGAAGGTCAGTCGATCGACCGAGTCGGTGAACAGATGCACCCTGTGATCGGTTACCACGCCTCCAGCAGCACCGAATGTGCGTTCCGAAAGAACGCTGGATGCAGGACAGGCCAGTAGCTCAATTGCATACTGTGCAAGCTCTGGCCAGTGATCCATCCTCAAGACCCAGTAACCCAGAGGATTTTCGGTGGGAAAGGTGTCCAAGTCTGATCTTGCCCTAGGTATTCCTGCACCATGTAAAACAGACGCTGGCGATGGTTGCTGGAACTGATCATACCTTGGGGCTGCGGACCAAAAAATTGTCTCCACCGCTCCTTCTTTGACTGACCGAAGCCTCAGCAACACGTTGTCCAGAAACAGGAGTTTGTAACCTCCCAGTCTCTGGGAACGCGTTGCACAGACCTTTCTGCAAGGCCTCCCGAAGATGTTTCATCCTCTGCTCCCTCTGCGATGGCAAGATAAGGTCCTTCTCCTTGATACCACAAATACGAGGATCCTTACGCAGGCTTTGCAGGATCAGGGAGGCCATGCAGCGTAGGTTTGCTGAGGCATTCGGTCCGGAGTCCTCTGGGTCACTAAGGACGACATGGTCCGCAGCCACCTCCTCCCAGCCACGTACAAGTCCATGTGTTTCTTGGGACTGATCCCTTAAAGACTGCTGCTGATGCTGAGTGCCAGGCTCCACCTCCATACTGACACAATCTTCCTCCTCCTCCTCCTCTTCCTCTTCCTGTGTGATCGGCGGGCATGCAGGAACACTGTCTGGATAAAGGGGGCCTTGAGAGCTAAGGAAGTCCTCCTCTTCCTGCCTCTGTTCTGCCTCGAATGCCCTGTCCATTATTCCACGCAGCGTGTGCTCCAACAAGTGGACAAGGGGGACAGTGTCACTGATGCATGCACTGTCACTGCTCACCATCCTCGTGGCCTCCTCAAATGGTGACAGGACAGTGCATGCATCCCTGATCATGGCCCACTGGCGTGGGAAAAAAAAAACAAGCTCCCCTAACCCTGTCCTGGTGCCATAGTCGCACAGGTACTCATTGATGGCCCTTTGCTGCGTGTGCAGCCGCTGCAGCATGGCCAACGTTGAGATCCACCTGGTGGGCATGTCACAGATTAGGCGGTTCTTGGGCAGGTTAAACTCCTTTTGGAGGTCCGCCAGCCGAGCACTGGCATTATATGACCGGCGGAAATGCACACAGACTTTCCTGGCCTGCCTCAGGACATCCTGTAAGCCTGGGTACCTGCCCAAGTTAAGGACGTGAGCCAAACAGGGCACATGGGTCATTTGTCCCTGTCGGAGGGTAGAGAGGAGGTTGGTGCCATTGTCGCAAACCACCATTCCTGCCTTAAGTTGGCGTGGCGTCAACCACCTCTGAACCTGCCCCTGCAGAGCTGACAGAACCTCTGCCCCAGTGTGGCTCCTGTCCCCCAAGCACACCAGCTCAAGCACCGCATGGCATCTTTTGGCCTGCGTACTTGCGAAGCCCCTTGAACGGCTACGGAGCACCGCTGGTTCTGAGGACAAAGCACAGGAAGAGGCCATGGAGGAAGAAGAAGAGGGGGTGGAGGAGAGAGGTGTGGCACAATCATTAGCATTTTGGAGGCGTGGTGGCGGAACAACCTCCAACACTACTGCACCTTGTCCTGCATCCTTCCCAGCTGCCAGCAGAGTCACCCAATGCGCCGTGAAACTTAGGTAACATCCCTGTCCATGCCTGCTGGACCATGAGTCAGCGGTAATATGCACCTTACCGCTGACCGCCCTGTCCAGCGAGGCATGGACATTGCCTTCCACATGCCGGTAGAGAGCCGGAATCGCCTTCCGTGAGAAAAAGTGGCGTTTGGGTACCTGCCACTGAGGAACCGCACATTCCACAAACTCACGGAAGGGGGCAGAGTCTACCAACTGAAAAGGCAGCAGTTGAAGTGCTAGCAATTTTGCCAAGCTAGCATTCAACC
Organism: Lithobates septentrionalis; assembly: GCA_037952835.1. Taxonomy (NCBI): domain Eukaryota; kingdom Metazoa; phylum Chordata; class Amphibia; order Anura; family Ranidae; genus Lithobates; species Lithobates septentrionalis. Next base: position 2,357,646 of record JBBDGP010000639.1, on the reverse strand, counting down.
GCTGGGCATGTGGATGGCTGGGAGCAAACTTCTTTCGGCGGTGCAGCAGCTGGGGCAGGGAAATTTGCCTGGAACAATCTGACGTCAGTGTACCAAAAGCAGATTGCCCACAAGTACTTGGCTGTGACACACCTAATTCTACACCTTCATTCCTCTCAGTGCAGGTCTCAGAGAGGACTGAAGGTATAGTGGGGTTGGAAATCTCAGCTGATGAGGAGCAAGGAGAGGTCCTCTTTGTTCTTTGGTGTGGGTCTTTTAGATACGCTTGCCAACGAACTGCATGGCAGGTCAACATATGTCTGGTCAAGCATGTGGTACCCAAGCGGGAGATGTTTTGGCCACGCGAGATACGCTTGAGACATATGTTGCAAATAGCAGCGGTGCGATCTGATGCACTCGTCTCAAAAAAGGCCCACACCAATGAACTTTTTGAATAACGCGCAGAGACTGCAGCGCCCTGCACATGTGGAGCTTTGGGGTGTGATGCAGTCAATGTGCTGCCCTTAGGCTGGCCCCTGGAGGGCATCCTGCCTCGTTGGTGATGTGCCGCCTCCTCCTCCTCCTCTCTCCTATCAGGCACCCACATTGAGTCAGTGACCTCATCATCCCCTCCCTCCTCATCACTGGAGCAAACCTGGCAGTATGCTGCAGCAGGGGGAGCATGACTGCCAGATTGCTGTCCTTCTTGGGCACCCCCTCTGTCCGTGCTCATGTTACTGCCTTCATTGAGCTCAGTATCATCATCAGAGCCTTCCAAGCGCTGGGCATCCTCCTAGAGCATGTACCCAACACTGTGGTCAAACAGTTCGAGGGACTCTTCAGGAGGACATGGTGGGGCTAGGGAAGGAGTCACTGATGACATTGAGCCGAGGGAAGAGGCCGCTGCTTTGCCAGAAAAAGTACCCTGGGCATGGGTGAGAGAGGATGAGGAGGATGAGGACGGCTTGGTCATCCACTCGACCAAGTCTTCCGCATGTTGCGGCTCAACACGGCCAGCTGCCGAAAAAAAGGCCAAGCGTGTCCCACGGCCACGTGCTGATGAGGATGCACCGTCTCCACGACCAGCACTAGACACAGAGCCTGCTTGCCCTCTCTTATTGGCTTGTGACTGTCTGCCTCTCCTTCTTGGTCTTCCAGACATACTAATGGCCTGTAGCTGCACTAAGCTGGGATATATATATATATATATGTACTGATACTGCAGCTAGCAAAATCAACTGCCTGCCTGTAGTATGAGAACACCACCAACCTTCTACAGGTAGCTTTAGCTGAACACTGTGAGGTGGACGCACCCCACTAACTTGTAGGTTTAGCTGAACACTGTGAACAGGATGCACCCCACTAACTTGTAGGTTTAGCTGAACACTGTGAGCAGGACGCACCCCACTAACTTGTAGGTTTAGCTGAACACTGTGAGCAGGACGCACTGCACTAACTGTAAATAGTCTAGCTGCCTGACTGTGGTACTAATAGGATCAAAAGAACACCAGTCATTTTCTTCAGGTAGCTGTATATACTGTAACAAGACAAGCCTGCCTGTCAGTAAGAAGATAACAGGAACGGATCTAGCTGAACACTGTGAGCAGGACGCACTGCACTAAACTTGTAGGTTTAGCTGAACACTGTGAGCAGGACGCACCCCACTAACTTGTAGGTTTAGCTGAACACTGTGAGCAGGACGCACCCCAATAACTTGTAGGTTTAGCTGAACACTGTGAGCAGGACACACTGCACTAACTGTAAATAGTCTAGCTGCCTGACTGTGGTACTAATAGGATCAAAAGAACACCAGTAATTTTCTTCAGGTAGCTGTATATACTGTAACAAGACAAGCCTGCCTGTCAGTAAGAAGATAACAGGAACGGATCTAGCTGAACACTGTGAGCAGGACGCACCCCACTAACTTGTAGATTTAGCTGAACACTGTGAGCAGGACGCACCGCACTAACTTGTAGGTTTAGCTGAACACTGTGAGCAGGACACACCCCACTAACTTGTAGGTTTAGCTGAACACTGTGAGCAGGACGCACCCCACTAACTTGTAGTTTTAGCTGAACACTGTGAGCAGGACGCACTGCACTAACTGCAAATAGTCTATCTGCCTGACTGTGGTACTAATAGGATCAAAAGAACACCAGCAATTTTCTTCAGGTAGCTGTATATACTGTAACCTGCCTGTCAGTAAGAAGATAACAGGAACGGATCTAGCTGAACACTGTGAGCAGGACGCACTGCACTAACTGTAAATAGTCTAGCTGCCTGACTGTGGTACTAATAGGATCAAAAGAACACCAGTAATTTTCTTCAGGTAGCTGTATATACTGTAACAAGACAAGCCTGCCTGTCAGTAAGAAGATAACAGGAACGGATCTAGCTGAACACTGTGAGCAGGACGCACTGCACTAACTGTAAATAGTCTAGCTGCCTGACTGTGGTACTAATAGGATCAAAAGAACACAAGCAATTTTCTTCAGGTAGCTGTATATACTGTAACAAGACAAGCCTGCCTGTCAGTAAGAAGATAGCAGGAACGGATCTAGCTGAGCACTGTGAGCAGGACGCACTGCACTAACTGTAAATAGTCTAGCTGCCTGACTGTGGTACTAATAGGTAGCTGTAAATACTGTAACAAGACAAGCCTGCCTGTCAGTAGGAAGATTACAAGAATGGATCTAGCTAAACTGAATACAGTGTATATATATATATGCAACACCTGGGATGCATATATATACACAATACACTGTAAGTGCAGCTAACTGACTGACTGTTCTGCCTAATCTATCTAACTCAAATCAAATGTCACTGTCTGTCTCTCTCTCTCTCAATGAACACCGGAACACACACTACACAGGGCCGCCGTGCAGGCTGCCTTATATAGTGTGGGGCGTGTACTAAATCCTCTGAGTCATAATTGGCCAAAGCCTCCTTGGCTTTGGCCAATTACGGCTCTTTGTTCAGGTGGCGCTGTGATTGGCCAAGCATGCGGGTCATAGTGCATGCTTGGCCAATCATCAGCCGCAGTGAATTATGGGCCGTGACGCGCCACACGAATTTGGCGCGAACGGCCCATATCGTTTGCAATTCGGCGAACGACCGAACAGCCGATGTTCGAGTCGAACATGGGTTCAACTCGAACACGAAGCTCATCCCTACCCCGTACACACGGTCGGACATTGATCGGACATTCCGACAACAAAATCCTAGGATTTTTTCCGACGGATGTTGGGTAAAACTTGTCTTGCATACACACGGTCACACAAAGTTGTCGGAAAATCTGATCATTCTGAATGCGGTGACGTAAAACACGTACATCGGGACTATAAATGGGGCAGTAGCCTATAGCTTTCATCTCTTTTTTTATTCTGAGCATGCGTGGCACTTTGTGCATCGGATTTGTGTACACACGATCGGAAATTCCGACAACAGATTTTGTTGTCAGAAAATTTTATAGCCTGCTCTCAAACTTTGTGTGTCGGAAAATCCGATGGAAAATGTGTGATGGAGCCCACACACGGTCGGAATTTCCGACAACAAGGTCCTATCACACATTTTCCGTCGGAAAATCTTACCGTGTGTACGGGGCATAACTCCTTAAGACGCTGCTGAATTGTATGATATTCCTGCCACTCACAGTGATGACCCACCCTAACTGGGCCTGACAGCTCACCAACACACCAGTAGCAATAAAATAGGCTTTATTGAGGCATGAATAAGCCCTGCAAAGGTAGTTCTGTTTAAACAGTTTCAACAATGGCACTGTTAACATGTTATACAATTCTGAGACAATTATAAATGCAGAAAATGTAACACTGTTCCTTCCCCTAGCTGCCTGTGAAACAGCCCTGAGAGAATGCACTAGGTGAGGGCGGGGAAAAGGGAGCAAATTAACAATAACAGCAGTAACTAAGGTACGGTATATACCCTTGTAACTATAGATTTCTAGCCCTGCCTAGCCACTGGCAAGTGTAATATTATAACAAGTCTACAGGTTCATGTTGGAGTGCTATCCCAATCTAGGTAGACTCTCGCTGCTCCGCTGAGTGGTAAGCAGAGGTTGCAGTTCCATGTCATTAAAGGCCCTGTTATCCCCATTCAGATAGCCAGGTAACTGTGCACATAATTTGCAAACTCCAACTGGTCTGCTAAGTTATGCTTCTTGGACCCAGGTTTCTCTGTACTACTTGCTTTGGTGTTTGGTCATGAACCTGCACTCTCTAATCATATTTTTATTTTTTATTTTTGCTGTTCTCGAGTGGCAGAGACAGTCTGAGCCAACAGGGGGTGAAGTGTATCCTGACGAGCAGCGAGCTCGTATGTTGCTACAGTGGAGGGTGCCGGTCCCTACGCGTGGCGTCACGGGTCACGTGGCTTCTTCAGGGGAAGGATATAAAATCTCAAAGTATTGCACTGACTTCAAAGTCCTCATTTAACCCTCCGGGGGCCAAAACGTTTAATAAAATAAACGGCCAACTGCGGCAGCAACTTTCCTCTTCTACTACCCTGTTTCCCCGAAAATAAGACCTAGCGTGATTGTCGGTGATGGCTGCAATATAACCCCTACCCTTCAAATAAGCCCTAGTTAAAGTCCTTGTAGGTCTTATTTTCAGGGTAGGGCTTATTTTTGGCATAACAGGGTAGGGCTTATTTGGGGTGTAGGGCTTATATTGCAGCCATCACCGACAGTCACGCTAGGTCTTATTTTCGGGGAAGCAGGGTAGTGATATCATTCATGAAAGACTGAATGGCAGTCCAGAATTGTCTGAGACCTGGGCAGGTCCATCATATGTGAGTAGTTGCTGGAAAAAACCTGCGAGCTTCTGCAGGGTATGATACCACTGATAATGGAGTTTCTGCACTTATTCCCAGTGGCAAAGCCATTTGGAGTATTTCAGTGTGGTGTGAGATGCAGAGTACCATTGGTTCAAGTCAGCGGAAAAGTGGAGGTTTTGTTCCCATTTCACCATGTATGAAAGCTTTTGCTGAGGCGCTGCTCCATTCAGTAAGTGGTAAAAGTGTTAAGTTCCTTTAATTGAGGGAGGTGGATGTTCATAGAAGCGATTTATTTAGAATGTGTCTGATTCGGAGGTATTTGTAGAATTCCCGATTAGGGAAAGCATATTTTGCATGTAGGGCTTGAAAGGAATATATGCATTGGTTGTTGAAGCGATCCCCTATGGAGGAGATTCCTATGGAGGAGATTCCCAGAGCCTCCCATGAATCGAGGGATAAACCTTCACTTAAGAGACCTAGAGCTGAGATAGGGAGGGAGGATAGGATGTGCCTAGGAATGACATTTGCTTGTTGAAAGATGGATCTCCATATTTTCTTTTCATTCCTGCATATTTTGTTGGTGTGCACATAATAGTGATGCTGACTATTCCAAATGAAGGTATTAAGAGTTTGTTGGATTGTATTTAGGTGGGTGACCAGAAAGGCAGCTTGTAGGGTGCGAAAGAGGTATTTAATATGTGGCATAAGGTACATTTTGGAGAGGGCTATCTTCCCCACCCAGGATGTTTTGATTACCTCCAAGGTGGAGCAGAGATCTTTGAGTTTCCTGAGGAGGTTCTCCAGATTAATACGGAGAGTATTGGTGGAGGGAGTTGTGAGCTGAATACCCAAATAAGTGAGAGAGGAAGCTGGGGCCTAAGAAAAAGGGGAGATGCGTGATAGATCTTGCTTTGTGGTATAGTCTATGTAAATGTCCAACATGGAGGACTTGGAACAGCTAATCTTGTACAGGGAGACTTGTCTTAACACCTGCAGCAAATCATGAAGAGCTGGGAGAGACCTGGAGGGGTCAGTCATGGAGACAATAATATCGTCCGCATAGAGTCCAATTTTGTGGACAACAGGACCTACCTGCACGCTTGAGATCGAAGGGTGACTACGGATTGTTTCCGCAAAGGGTTCTATCACCATTGCGAAAATTAAAGGCTAGAGGGGGCAGCCCTGCCTCATGCCATTGCTTTAGGGAAAGGGTCCCTGAGGTTAAAATGCTAGCTGATGGGCAGGAGTATAATGCAAGGATAGCTTTGTAAATGGGCCCGGTAAAGCCAAATTTCAGCAATACTTCTGCTAAGTAGGACCAATCCACTCTATCAAACGCCTTTTCTGTATCTAAAGAGAGAAGCAGAGAAGGCGTTCTGTGGTGCTTAGCTCATTGAATGAGGTTTAGGAACCTCCTGGTGCCATTAGAGGCTTGACATTTGGGAATGAATCCCACTTGGTCTGGGTGAATCAGTGAGGAAATATGCAGTGATATTCGTAAAGCTAGAATTTTGGAGTAGAGTTTAAGCTCAGTGTTGAGTAAGATGGGTCTGTAGTTAGCAGGGTTATCAAGAGGCTTGTCTGGCTTTGGTATGGTGACTATGTGGGCTTCCAATGACTCCTTAGGGATGTCGCCAGTCTCAGAAAAGGGCCAATTGAGGTGATCAAGTTGTTCCTCGGTAAGAAAGGGAAGCCTGATTGATTCTAGAAATTGGGTAATTTGGGTGGGAGTTGGTGAGATACTTGAGGGGGGGGGGGGGCTTTAGGTTAAAGGGATCAGAATAAAAATCTTTAAAGCAGTTAGCTATGTCTGTAGGGTTATAAACTGTTTTACCTTTATTCGTTTGCATGGAAGATATTTTGGATAACGCTGCTTTGTGTTGAACTTGTTTGGCTAGAAGGGCACTTGGCTTGCTACCTTGGGCGTACCATGTCATGCGGAGCCTTTTAATATGCTGATCAAGTGAAGCGTGCAGGTAGGTACGGAATTATTCTTTGAGTTTCTGCAGGTGGGTTATATTGGATGTATTGAGTAAGGCCTTGTTAGATGTCTCTACTTTGCAGATTTGATTAAAGAGTTTGGCAATTTTTTGTGAGCGAGCCTTTTCCCTTGGGCTCCCAGCTTATTAAAGATACCTCTCATAAAAGATTTGTGGGAAATCCATATGAGATGGTTATTCTGAATAAAGCCAACATTAGGTTCAAAAAATGTTTTTAATTCCAGTTTGATGCATTCCTGATGCTCTGTGTGTACAAAAAGAGACGTTTTCATACACCAGGGAGTATATCATTTGACTTCTGGTAGAAATGACAGTAGGGTAGTCACTGGAGCGTGGTCCGACCACAAGATTAAGCCAATATCAGCTTGTGATATGGATTGTCAGAGGGATTTATGCGACAGGAATAGGTCAATCCTAGAATAGGATTGCTGGGCCACAGAATAGAAGGTGTAATCCCTCTCAACGCCGTGAAGACACCACCAGGGGTCAAATAGGTCTTTCAAGTGTACAATGGAGGGTAGAGCTGTGGGTCTCCCTCTGTGTGAATTGGTAGTATCAAGTGATTGTTCAAGGATGTCGTTGAAGTCCCCGCAGAGAATTAAATGTTCTCTGGGATAGGGGGGAATTTTGTTGAGGATCAGTTTCAGAAAATGTTTCTGGTGAGAATTTGGGGCATAGATATTGACTAAGACTAAAGGGGAGTTGTTGAACAGGGCATCCAGTATGAGGAACCTGCCCATAGGGTCTGATTCTACATGGCAGAGCTGAAAAGCAAGCAAGTTGCATACTGCTATCATGACGTCTTTGGTCTTGTCACTAGAATTTAAAAAAAAAATGTGTGGGAAAAGGCGATGAGAGCGGGGGGAGTCTTACCTTGCTTAAATTGTGTCTCTTGAACGCACAGGACACCAGATTTTAAGGCTAGGGCTTCCTTCCAGGGGCTCGATCTTTTGAAAGGGCTATTAAGCCCATTAGCATTTAATGTGGATATTCTGAGAGCCATCAGGGAGTAAACTTGTTTGTGTCAACAGGCATGAAGAGAGATCACGACAAGAGGAATATGACCCTTGCTGGGAAAGGGGAGGAGAAAGAGAGTGAAGCAGTACCCAGAGATGATAATAACAGAGAATAAAAAAATAAAAAGACCAGCTAACAGTTACAGATAACCATAAAACAAAGAGTTAAATTCACAATGCCAACAAGTAGTGCCAAAAGAAGAAGTCCACAGGTGGGTGTTAGGAGCTCCACCGCCTGGTGCACACAATTAACAAACAACTATAATGGATAAATGAGAAGCCAACCCTCTTAGGGAAAGGAACTGTGGCAGGAGAGACCAAAGGACTTTAGGTGTCAATGGCTAGAGCATCATCAGGTGGGTCTAGTTGGAAAATGGTTGGTTTTGTGAGTGATTCGGTGGAGGCGGGGGTGAGAAGCCCCAGTTGTGTAGCTGTTTATAGCCATCTTTGGTTGAGGAGATAGTGATATGTTGATTTTGATATGTAACCAGGAGTTTCGTCTGGAACCCCCAGCGATATACGATACTGTAGTCTCGTAGTGCTTGGGTGAGAGGAGCAAATTCCTTTCTTCTCTGTGCAGTTGCTGCAGAGTTACAGGGCCACTCCTGTGAACGGAGGTGGTAAAGGCTGGTCAGACTTAGGAGCCTCTCCTTAATGTGATAGAAGTGAACCCTGACAAGGATGTCCCTGGGTGTTGTATCTGGAAGGTAGGTTGGTTTTGGGCCCTATCCATAAGGAGGTCCCTAGGGCCCAGATCAGGTATTAGTTTCAGAAATAATTAAGGTATATAAGTGACCAACTCTTTTGGCTTGACAATTTCTGGTATGCCTCTCAGCTTGATATTATTACGTCTGGAGCGATCTTCCAGATCGGCGACTTTCAGCTGGAGTATGTTGATCATTTCATTTTGTGAGTCATGTGCGTCCACTAATTCGTCATGTGCCTTAGCGACTTCAGACATCTGTGGTTCTAAATGTGACGTGCTATCCTCTATATGGTGTATAGATAGCTGTGAGATAGAGGAGCGCAGTTCAGGATGAAGGCCAGCCTGTAGAGATAACAGCATTGCTTTTAATGTGGATTCAGTTGCTGGAGTGTCATTAGCTGGGAAGCTGGCTAATGGCTCAGTGTAATCAGCCTGGTGTTCTGCTGGGGCATTGTTAGTGTCAGCCCAGTGAAGTTTTTAGCAGAGGGGGCCTTTAGGGGAGATTGTGCAGGTGAGTTAGCCACCCTCTTACCTCTATCAGATGTTGCAGGGGGAATGAGGTCCATGGAGTTGTCCTCCATGTCAAAGAGTGCTTCCTGATCTGGGTCCCCATGAGACTGCAGTGTAATAGAAGAGCGGTGCAGCTCGGTGCCATCTTGTATTGCCCTATGTGCCGGCTGCATAGTAAAGAAGTCCTTGAGGCAGCGCACTTTAACAGGCTGATTCTTCTTGCGGGTCATATTCAGCCCGATTGCGTGTCCCGGTCTTGCTAATGGACGTAGTGACGGCGGGCTAAGTTGCTGCGGGACGCTATAATCACCCTCGGCGCCGGAGACCTCCGGATCAGACAGCCATTCAGAACGTCAGCTAGGACACGCCCCCCCATGGGAGATGCTTTTATCTCATTGAAATTTCTGATGAGGTGCTACTTAAAGGCTCAGGTCTCCCTTGCTCAGTTGATGTTTTGGGTAGGAGCAAGCTGATGTAGTTGGGCACCTATTTTTCTCCTGATGCTGTACTTTCTGCAAGGTCTTTAGGATGTCCTCCACTGTATCTTACGGGGTCTCCTCCTTGGACACAATGCTTTCAGGTGTCCATCCTTACCATGGACACAAACTTGTAAATCAAGTTGACATCTCCTCTTCTTGCTGGCTATCTCACAGCAGAGCAGACCAAAGCTGCCTTCTCCTCCTCAGAAAACCAGGATGGTTGGGCAAGCGTGAATTTGTATTAGAAGGGGAAGAGGATTTGTTTGGGGGAGAAGGATTAGTACTGGGAGGGAGGATTTGGGTGGGAGTATTTATCATGGAACTAGGGAGAGGACCTGTGTAGGGAGACTTGGCAGAAAGATGATTTGTGCTTGAGAGGACGCAGGGAGAGGATTTGTTCCAGGATGGGGGGCATGTTGTGCTGGAAGGGGATATTTGGGGGTGAGGATTTGGGATGGAGATTTATGCTTGAGGGGATTTGTTGGTGGGGTATTTGTTCTGGGATGAGGTGTTGTGATGGGAGGGGGGATTTGGGGGGTGGAAGAAGGGACGAGGATTGTGCTGGTAGGGGAAGAGGATTTTTGTTAGGAGGTGGAATTGAGGGGGGGGGGGTGAGGATATGTTCTGGGATGGGGAAGAAGGGGGATTGTGCTAGGACTGGGGATTTTGGGGATGGTGGAGGAGGACTTGTGCTGAGCAAGGGGGAAGGGAATTTGCTTTGGGGGGGTAATTGTTCTGGGTGGGGGAGAAATTACTTTTGCTGGGGAGGGGGATGAGCAAAAAGATTAGTGCTGGATTTTTTTTGTGGAGAGGAGGGAGTGGGGATTTGAATGAAAGGGTAAAGTGGGGGAGAGTATTGCTTGTGGGGGATGGGGGGGGATTTTGCATTTTCCATACCCATGCGTTGTGTGTTACACACCTCTGCCTCCTGTACTCTTTTTGTTTTGTACCCATGACTCCTACTATGCATTACACATTCCTGTCCCCTGCATTCTGTAAAATAAATATTCCTGACCCCTGCATTCCATGCATATCACTCACAATTTGGCCCTCCCACTGTTGGCCACATTCCTACTCTCCTTGGGGCACCCAAAGGTCTCTCAGGTCCTTTACAGTCTTAAGCCGCGTACGATTTTCCGATGGGAAATGTTCAAATGGGAGCTTGTTGTTGGAAATTCCGACTGAGCGTAGGCTCAATCGGACATTTTCCGTCGGAATTTCCGACAAACAAAATTTGAGATCTGGATCTCAAATTTTCCGACAACAAAATCTGTTGTCCTAAATTCCGATCGTGTGTACACAATTCCGACACACAAAGTTCCACGCATGATCGGAATCAAGCAGAAGAGCCACGCTGGCTATTGAACTTCATTTTTCTTGGCTCGTCGTACGTGTTGTACGTCACCGCGTTCTTGACGTTCGGGATTTCCGACAAGATTTGTGTGACCATGTTTATGCAAGACAAGTTTGAGCCAACATCCGTCGGAAAAAAAAAACATGGATTTTGTTGTCGGAATGTGCGATCGTGTGTACGCAGCATTATAGTGTATACTTTTAAAAAATGCTGTGCGTCGCTAAAGTGTTCGGATTTGGCTTGAAGAAAAGGTGGCAACCCTATCTGAATCTCAGTAACGTTATGCTTTAAAGAGTACTGTAACTGGGCCATCTGTGTTACTGCTTGTGTTAGGGCCTTTAAGAACAAATCAAACCACTTACCATCACCTTACCAAAGTAATCTATACTAAATATATTAAGACACCATCACAACACCAACCTGATCCAGTGTGGGTAGCTGTTTTCTGAGTCTTGGTAGATAACAGGGCCTCTTCCTCTTTGATAATTTTGGAGTAAGTTGGTGAATCAATTTGATCTCGTTTTGAGTTTAAGCCTTATTCAATCTAAACTTTGTTCCCGGCTAAGGACCTTAATCTGCAAGGCCTACCTCAAGCATAAGATGGTATAAAATATTGAAACATTTAGAAGTGCAGCAAAGGTAAACACCATTCCTTCCTCTAACTGCTTGCGAAACGACCCTTCCAGAATGCACTAGGTGAGCAAAAGAAGAATGATTTTGGCACAACAATAACATGAACATGAACACAAAATGAAGCAGGTGACAAAGTGGTCTAATTACAGAGTTTAAGCCTTGTCTAACCATGTGCCAGTGGAATAATATAAGTAATATAGAAAAGAATAATGGAGTCTTACCTTGCCCTTACAAACAACAAGTTTCTGTATTTGTTCTTCTTTACCACTCTTTGCTATTTCCTTTGTTAGTTCTGTTTTGGTCAATGGGGGAAGGTTGTTGTGCCCAGTCTCCAATGCCCCCTACTTCCTCTTCTTTTCCTAGAGAAGCAAATACACTTGCGCACAGGTGTGTAAGCTAGATGATCTCAAGGGTTCAAAAAGGACAGTGAATTTCAGCCTTGCTGCTCTCCAGGATGGGATTATCCTAGTAGTGAACGATAAGAAAGAAAAAGAGAGCGCACCGGCCTAGTGCATTATCCTTGGGAAAATGATTTATTAAAAACAAGATTAAAATCTACTCACAAAGGTAGAAAGAAATAATCGCACTGTAAGGGCGGTTCATGCGTCCTCCTCCTAGGACCTGGAGACTGCTACCAGCGGATTTATCACCTTGTGACTGCTTACAGTGCGATTATTTCTTTCTACCTTTGTGAGTAGATTTTAATCTTGTTTTTAATAAATCATTTTCCCAAGGATAATGCACTAGGCCGGTGCGCTCTCTTTTTCTTTCTTATCGTTCTCTTCTTTTCCTACTCTGTTTGAAAAAACATTCTGTATGAAACAGCTAAGTGTTATGTTTCTACTAAATCCATTTACATTCACCAGATACCAATGGTTTATATGTTGATTGCTAAATAATGGAACCTGACAATGCTAATTCTACACTATGTAACCTTCTATTGAGACCTTGTTTACCAGACTCAAGATCATAACATTGTTATATTTAATGATCTGAGCTTTCTACATATGGTCCATACCTTGTTTGTCTTATTTATTATTTTTCAAATTAAATAAACATTATATAAAAAATAAAAAAAAAAACTGTAATTTGTCTATTATAGATGCCCAGGCCAGCAACAATAAATTACAGACCTAAACTTTTTATTGTATAACTGAATATATTACAGAGAATGTTCAGTAAAGAATATGGTTCATGAAATATCAGCACTTGACATGAACTCATTGCTTCAACTACCTTTCCCAAGACTAATTGACTAGTTTCATGATGTGCATTAATTAATGTTCTGATGTAGTGCCACTTGGATTACCCGATGTGCTTTATTAGCTTTTTTTAATGAATTATTATCTGTAATCGTTATCTCATTGTTCTTGTTAATTTAGAGTGAAGGATGTGTATATGATGTTTAATGACCCTCTTATGACTTGAAAAGATTAACTGTATATGACAGCATATTTAAAGCTGAAGTCTGTGAAAAATAAAAATCCTCCCTTGCAGTGGGGCTGCACTCACATTGCAAGTGTTACCTACCATTTAGTCTAGGGGACAATAAGGCTCCTTTCACACTGGGGCGGTTTGCAGGCGCTATTGCGCTAAAAATAGCACCTGCAAACCGACCTGAAACTGCCGCTGCTGTGTCTCCAGTGTGAAAGCGAGTGATGCGCTGGCAGGAAAGAAAAAAAACTCCTACAAACAGCATCTTTGGAGCGGTGAATACACCGCTCCTTCACCGCTCCTGCCCATTGAAATCAATGGGGCAGTGCGGCTTTACTGCCGGCATAGTACCGCTGTTTGCGGGCGGTTTTAACCCTTTTTCGGCCGCTAGCAGGGGTTAAAACTGCCCCGGTAGCGGCCGAATACCGCCGCTAAAACGACGGTGAATCGGCGCTAAAAGTAGCGCCGTTTTACCGCCGACGACCCCACCGCCCCAGTGTGAAAGGGGCCTAAAGAAGGAGTAGAGAGGATCAGTAAGTAAACTGCTGTACCAGGTCCCCTAGGAATAAATAAGCAGTTAACTCTTGCACTGAGGGTGCATCTTCACCCCAAGAGAAGACTTATGCCCTGTACACACGGTCGGATTTTCCGACGGAAAATGTGTGATAGGACCTTGTTGTCGGAAATTCCGACCGTGTGTAGGATCCATCACACATTTTCCGTCGGAAAATCCGACGGATAGGACCTTGTTGTCGGAAATTCCGACCGTGTGTAGGATCCATCATACATTTTCCATCGGATTTTCCGCCACACAAAGTTTGAGAGCAGGCTATAAAATTTTCCGACAACAAAATTCGTTGTCGGAATTTCCAATCGTGTGTACACAAATCCAACGGACAAAGTGCCACGCATGCGCAGAATAAATAAAGAGATGAAAGCTATTGGCTACTGCCCCGTTTATAGTCCCGACATACGTGTTTTACGTCACCGCGTTCAGAATGATCGGAGTTTCCGACAACTTTGTGTGACCGTGTGTATGCAAGACAAGTTTGAGCCAACATCCGTCGGAAAAAAACCTAGGATTTTGTTGTCGGAATGTCCGATCAATGTCCGACCGTCTGTACGGGACATTCGTTTTCTAGGAGTTTAGCGTTAAAGTGTTACTAAACACAGGAGCCTGCATTCACTATATCTGGTCTCCCACAGTACACAGAATATGGAAATGCAATCATTTTAGGAAATATAAACGGCTAAATACCTTTTTTCCTCAGCAGTATATACGTAGCAGTCTTGTGACTATATCAGTGCCTGGTTAAAGCTTGAAGGAGGGGTTTTCATACTGCACTGGCCATCCTATCAGAATGCATGACCCCTGACCCTCTGTCTGGACAGTGCTGATCACATGCACTCTCCCAAGAAAAAAAAACTCTCTAGCACTACACACTAAACTGAACATGTGCTGATTCCAGTAACTCTGTCTTATCTGGACATGTTTTGGAGACAATGCAAGAAGGGGAGGATCTGTACCTACAGGATCAAACAGCCTTTTTACACCATGCAGAGGAATAACCCCTTAGGTTCCATGGTGAGTATAAAAAGCATGCTTTACTGCATATACAGACTGATTTTACTGTTGTAGGTTTAGTAACACTTTAAAGTGGAGTTCCACTCATTGTTCTTTTATTAAACACACACTCACCTTTCCCATGGTCCAGCGATGCGGCCGCCCGACGCCTCAGTTCTCTCCCCTGCTTCTCCTTGGTGCTGGCATCACTATTGTGGGCACCCGACTATTACAGCTTGCGGCTTCACATCTGGGTGTGCACTGCACATGCACAAGTCGCGCTTCGCATTCTGAATGGATCTTCTTTTTTTTTTTTTTAACCTGTGACCCTAAAGATTGCAGGGAGGGAGGGGGTGAGAAAAAGTTGCCTAGGCGGCACGAGCGGAAGTGGGAGCTGGGAACCTGTCAAAACTAGGTACCCCCCAAGAAAAAATGACATGCCAAATGTGGCATGTCAGGGGGTTAGGGGTCCTTAAAGAGGAAGTTCCACTTTTTGGGTGGAACTGTGCTTTAAGGCCACGTCTATTGTTGGGAAGATCTGCTATCAAAAGAGCACATCTCTCTCTGTGATATACAAACACACACACTGTTTTCTCGGTCAAGTTCAAAAGCAGAGGAATTTAATTGGAACATATTCTTTATGTAGCCATTATGAAGCAAGTCTTTAAGTGGCCCTGTGGTAGTTGGAAATTGGAACCAGCAGGATGCTGTGAAATACATGTTAAATACTGACATTTCCAGTGGGCTGTGAGTTCATTCTTCATTGTTATGAACAGCTCCGAGTGCCGCTGCTATTTGACATTTCCAGGTCTTCTAGACAGTGCATCCCTCACTGGGCACTGTGATTTCTCCTGCTGGATGCTGTGCATACCTCCCTACAGTCCTGGAATAAAATACAAAGATATTTTGTATTCTGTTGTATTCTAATACAAATCCTGCACATCTGAGCATTATTCCACAACACTCCATTGCCTCGCTACTCTATACAGCAGATGCAGGGCAGGAGAAATGACAGCTGAAATCAATTAATCAGGAGTTGGACAGCCCTTTAGTAAGTATACTCCCTCATTCTAACTTGGAACCATTCACAATTTCTTGAACTGCAGCCAATTAGGAGGATCTGATACTTTCATGTGACAGTATCAACCCTTTCCTGATTGGCTGCAGTTCCAGATTGTCTGAATGGTTACAAGTTTGAATAAAGGAGTACAATTAAAAATGAACAGATGGGACTAGCTTAGTGTAAAGTCTTCAGTAAAAATGTATTAAAATAAATGTCTTGTATTAACAAAAGTACTCAATATAAATGCACATCTCCTAAAATCCATAACATCCAAAGTCCCTCAGACCAATAGGCAAAATCTTTAACTTCTCACAGCCAACATAGGTGCTGCCTCAATGGTATAGAAATGGCATACGTGTCTTGAGGGTAAACCTTCATCTGTTGAAGTGCAATGCCTGTTTTTGCCCTGTGTGTCACATACCTGTTCCATCCCAAGGTGTCCCTTATTCTTAAAGTGGTTGTAAATCTCTGACATGAAATATGAACAAAGAAAATCCCTCTATAGTGTGTACTTGTCTCAGTCCAGAGCACCAAGTGCCATTTCTTTCTGTTGCCTTGTTCCTCTGTTATCTGCATGAGTCAAGTTTTCCTGACACCAAGAGGTAAAAAAAGACAGGGGAGGTATCTCCAGCACAAAGCCTGTGATTCACAGCCTCAGCTTTCTTCCTGTGTGCTGTGTGAAGGGGGTGTGTCACTCCCTCCAATCAGCCCTCAGAGCACTCAGAGCTCCTCTAACTTCAGCCCCCATTCCCTGCCATTTTTAAGCTCTGAAATGCTGTATAAATTCTGGACTTAGAACAGCTGTAGAGAAGAATAGATGCAAATAAACAGGTACAATTTATGTAGGTGGACTTGTTTCATCTCTGTGTATTGCCTGGGGCCAACCATTTTATTGGGTATATGTGAGGGTTTACAGCCGCTTTAAGTTTTAAAGTTGGAAGGTATGCACTGTCTCCTATAGTGACATAGTGGTTGGCAGGAGAGCCATGGGGCTCAGTATTAGACAATGTATCCACACACCCTGAAGTGTCAGAAAGTTTTGGGGCTTAGGTTTGCTCTACTGAGAAAAGTTTAACTGCTTGAACTTGGCTCCTTATGCAGCTTTTTGGATCGGTGTACCCTCAGCAATAGCTTTGGAGGCTGTACCTAAACCTAGCAGGACAGGATGTGACCTTTGGACACTGGGCTCTGTACAGTGGTGCTTTTCAGACCTCTGTGTACTGTGTTAGTTAGCCACAGAGCTCTTTTTAGGTCCAGAGTCATGGCAGAGGCTCCAGAGTATCCCAGTCTCTAAAGACATGTTCATGAGTAGACTGTGAGGGCCGAGCATTGGGACCTACTAAAATTATTAGTCCCTAAGACTACTAAAACATTTTCCATGTGCTCACAATTCCCAGACATATTGTACACTTGATAATTGATTTACTCTCCGAAACATTTTGCAGAACAATATCCATTTCGAGAGGCCTTCATTAACAAGTGGGCTGTTGCCACAGTTGATCCAGTGCCATCCCAACTTAATAAAGCACTGACTATTCCTGTACAGAATGCACCAGAATTTAGGAAACCCAGAGATAAACATTTGGAAACACTCTCCAAAATGTTGTTTTCACTGGCAGGTATTGCAACCCATCAGAGAAATGATGTTAGTCTGTCAAACATTGGGTAAATGGACTAAACTCTATAAATAGGGATCCAACTTCTCTCCACACTGATCCTTTATTTGTGGAGTGTTTTGGGGTTCATGGCAACAACCCTACATTAATGTGTGGACAATTTAGTAGATGTCTTCCATCCTACTTACCATATGAGTCTTCTATCAATCAACTTGTCTAGAGCTCTTTGTTTGAAATGTTGGGCTGCTGAACAGGTATATAAAAGTATTCTGCTATATTTCTTTGGTGAAAATTACCCAAATAGGTTTATATTATTTAGTCTGAAGGAAAGTTATGGAGTCCACAAACTATGGTATATACAGTATCTGAAAATTGATCAATCCTGGTGTGATCTAATTTCTTGAGGCCCTAAAATGCCTGGTCAGATAAAATACACCCAAAATGACCCTTTTTTGGAAAGTAGACAGCCCATGGTATTTAGTAAGAGGCATGACGGGTTTTTTGAAGTTTTAATTTTTTGGCATAATTTTTTGGAAAATGAAGAAATGAAAAAAAATATCACATTTTTTTTTCACATACTGTCACCAGTACAGTACAGCACAGCATCATCATTTAACTGGTGTGGCAGTGATCAGGGACACTGACTGATGACAGTACATAAAAAAAATAATGTTATCATTTATATTTTTTTTTTACTACATTTTTTTCTTTTTTTAAGATTTTTTTAACACACTGTGACCAGAGCAATATAATGTTACCATAGTAACATTGTACTACTCAGGGTGAGTGACCAGGATTTTTTTTTTTTTTATACACAATGGGATTGCTTATAGCAGTGTAATACATTGCTATAAGCAAGCATTTTACTATATGAAATTGAAACATTCAGTCTGTTTTGTTGTGATTAGCTGTAACTGGCCCTGTTTGTACCATGTGATCAAATTGACCAATCACAGCTAGCAACACAAATCTACAAAATGGGTGGCATGAAAGGAAGCCATCCATTGTGTACAACTGTCATGTGACCTGCTGTGATTCATCACGACGGGCACATGGTACCAGCAGCAAGCCGGTACTCTGATCAGTTATCGGCTGTGTCCCGGTGACAGTTTGCGCTGCTGCGTGGCCCCCCTACCGCGCAATTGCAGATTCCTGACAGGATGTCATATGATGTTCAGCCAGGATAGGAAAGCTGTCATTTGTCTATAGACCAGGTGGGAAGCGGTTAATAACTGACATCAAAAAAATCGAATGAATAGGTAGAGGTGTTACAAATACAAATACTTACACAAATGAAGTGAAAAAGTGAAATAGAACAATTGTGTTCCCCTACTGGATAGTTAATCTCAAATCCCCAGTGCTGCAGAGCAAACAAAAATGTTCCCCTACTAGGTAATCAATCCCATATGCTAAGTGCTGCAGACAAACAAATGTATTTACCTACTGGGTAAGACCAGGTCTTTTCTGGAACTTTTTGTTTAAAAATTTAAATTAGTATTTTTTGCTAGAAAATTACTTAGGACCCACAAACAATATTATATATATAACCCATAAACAATATTATATAATATATATATATATATATATATATATATATATATATATATATATATACAGTGGGGATGGAAATTATTCAGACCCCCTTAAATTTTTCATTCTGTTATATTGCAGCCATTTGCTAAAATCATTTAAGTTCATTTTTTTTCCACATTAATGTACACACAGCACCCCATATTGACAAAAAAACACAGAATTGTTGACATTTTTGCAGATTTAGTAAAAAAAAGGAAAACTGAAATATCACATGGTCCTAAGTATTCAGACCCTTTGCTCAGTATTTAGTAGAAGCACCCTTTTGATCTAATACAGCCATGAGTTTTTTTGGGAAAGATGCAACAAGTTTTTCACACCTGGATTTGGGGATCCTCTGCCATTCCTCCTTGCAGATCCTCTCCAGTTCTGTCAGGTTGGATGGTAAACGTTGGTGGACAGCCATTTTTAGGTCTCTCCAGAGATGCTCAATCGGGTTTAAGTCAGGGCTCTGGCTGGGCCATTCAAGAACAGTCACGGAGTTGTTGTGAAGCCGCTCCTTTGTTATTTTAGCTGTGTGCTTAGGGTCATTGTCTTGTTGGAAGGTAAACCTTTGGCCCAGTCTGAGGTCCTGAGCACTCTGGGGAAGGTTTTTGTCCAGGATATCCCTGTACTTGGCCACATTCATCTTTCCCTCGATTGCAACCAGTCGTCCTGTCCCTGCAGCTGAAAAACACCCCCATAGCATGATGCTGCCACTACCATGCTTCACTGTTGGGACTGTATTGGACAGGTGATGAGCAGTGCCTGGTTTTCTCCAAACATACTGCTTAGAATTCAGGCCAGAAAGTTCTATCTTGGTCTCATCAAACCAGAGAATGTTTTTTCTCACCATCTTGGAGTCCTTCAGGTGTTTTTTTAGCAAACTCCATGCGGGCTTTCATGTGTCTTGCTCTTCTCCCCCGATAGCTCAGTTTGGCCGGACAGACAGCTCTTGGAAGGGTTCTAGTCGTCCCAAACGTCTTCCATTTAAGGATTTTGGAGGCTACTGTGCTCTTAGGAACCTTAAGTGCAGCAGAATTTTTTTTGTAACCTTGGCCAGATCTGTGCCTTGCCACAATTCTGTCTCTGAGTCCTTCAGGCAGTTCCTTCGACCTCATGATTCTCATTTGCTCTGACATGCACTGTGAGCTGTAAGGTCTTATATAGACAGGCATGTGGCTTTCCTAATCAAGTCCAATCAGTATAATCAAACACAGCTGGACTCAAATGAAGGTGTAGAACCATCTCAAGGATGATCAGAAGAAATGGACAGCACCTGAGTTAAATATATGAGTGTCACAGCAAAGGGTCTGAATACTTAGGACCATGTGATATTTCAGTTTTTCTTTTTTAATAAATCTGCAAAAATGTCAGCAATTCTGTGTTTTTCTGTTAATATGGGGTGCTGTGTGTACATTAATGAGGAAAAAAAAATGAACTTAAATGATTTTAGCAAATGGCTGCAATATAACAAAGAGTGGAAAATTTAAGGGGGTCTGAATACTTTCCGTCCCCACTATATATATATATATATATATATATATATATATATATATATATATATATAGAAAAAACACATGGAACGATGCTTGATGCCAAAAAGTGTCCTTTTACTGAAAAGTTAATCCATTAATTGTTTCAAAATACAAGCAAGCCACTGTACAGTTCCGAGCACAGATCGCTCTTCGTCAGGCTTTTCAGGCTGTGTGTGAAAGGCTAAACCACACTGTGTTCTTTTATCCACACCCAGTCTGATACACACCTGTGTCACATAATTAATTATCTTATACAAAACACCTAAAACCATTCCAAATTTAACCCTATTGAATAAACCTACTACCCTAAAACCATCCTAAATTCCCCAATAGGGGACAATCTACAAGACAGGTTCATCATATTATATCTCAAATATCCTCATCACATCACTTATGAACCAATTATATTATCTCATTTCATTAGCTCAGTGTTTTGCAAATATTTCTCATGAATATACATATGTTGCTATTTCTGTTCATGTCTCAAAATTCTTCATGGATTCCAGTTGATATTCTGCTATCTAGTATTTCCAACGGGCGCCTTTGTGATCAATCTAAAGAAAATATAACATATTCAAAGATAGTCATACCTTCTAATCAATCTTGTACTGTGAATTTTTAAACAAACAAAAACAAATCATAGTCCCTGTTCATACCATCAGGGTACAGGGACTGTAATTTGTTGATCCACCAAACTTCACGTCTTTTTAGTTTCAAAATCCTATCACCCCCTCTTTTGTCATGGGGAATCTCTTCTAAAACCATAAAGCGTAGATCGGTGTCTTTGTGGCCCATTTCTGAGAAGTGACGCGATACAGGTAAACTTGATTGGGGATGTCTAATTGTACTACGGTGTTGTGCGATACGGTCTTTAATTTTTTGGGTGGTTTCCCCCACGTAAAGGAGATTGCAGGGGCATGTGAGAATGTAAATCACATATGATGACTGACAGGTGTAGAAACCGTTAATCATTATTTTCTTGTTAGTCCTAGGGTGAGAAAAATTATTCCCTTTGATAACTAAATTGCATTGAATGCAATTAAGACAAGGGTAACAGCCTTTTCTTTTACTGCCAAGAAAGGTCATCTTTTTCTCATCCTGCCTCTCTGGTTTAAATTCGGATCGCACTAAGAGATCGCGCAAGGTTTTATTGCGCCGGTATGCCTTCATCGGAGTTAACTGAAACTCCTCTATATGTGATTTACATTCTCACATGCCCCTGCAATCTCCTTTACGTGGGGGAAACCACCCAAAAAATTAAAGACCGTATCGCACAACACCGTAGTACAATTAGACATCCCCAATCAAGTTTACCTGTATCGCGTCACTTCTCAGAAATGGGCCACAAAGACACCGATCTACGCTTTATGGTTTTAGAAGAGATTCCCCATGACAAAAGAGGGGGTGATAGGATTTTGAAACTAAAAAGACGTGAAGTTTGGTGGATCAACAAATTACAGTCCCTGTACCCTGATGGTATGAACAGGGACTATGATTTGTTTTTGTTTGTTTAAAAATTCACAGTACAAGATTGATTAGAAGGTATGACTATCTTTGAATATGTTATATTTTCTTTAGATTGATCACAAAGGCGCCCGTTGGAAATACTAGATAGCAGAATATCAACTGGAATCCATGAAGAATTTTGAGACATGAACAGAAATAGCAACATATGTATATTCATGAGAAATATTTGCAAAACACTGAGCTAATGAAATGAGATAATATAATTGGTTCATAAGTGATGTGATGAGGATATTTGAGATATAATATGATGAACCTGTCTTGTAGATTGTCCCCTATTGGGGAATTTAGGATGGTTTTAGGGTAGTAGGTTTATTCAATAGGGTTAAATTTGGAATGGTTTTAGGTGTTTTGTATAAGATAATTAATTATGTGACACAGGTGTGTATCAGACTGGGTGTGGATAAAAGAACACAGTGTGGTTTAGCCTTTCACACACAGCCTGAAAAGCCTGACGAAGAGCGATCTGTGCTCGGAACTGTAC
Source organism: Lithobates septentrionalis (assembly GCA_037952835.1). Taxonomy (NCBI): domain Eukaryota; kingdom Metazoa; phylum Chordata; class Amphibia; order Anura; family Ranidae; genus Lithobates; species Lithobates septentrionalis. The sequence goes on along the minus strand of JBBDGP010000639.1, from coordinate 2,335,386 downwards.
AGTGGCTTGCTTGTATTTTGAAACAATTAATGGATTAACTTTTCAGTAAAAGGACACTTTTTGGCATCAAGCATCGTTCCATGTGTTTTTTCTATCATTTATGGTGGAGTTTTGGGAGTCCACCCTGACAGTGCCTTGATTGAACAAGGATTTCAAGATAAGAGGGTAACCCACCTGATGTTCATTTATTACACTCCCAGTGAGTAAGTTACCTTCAGACGTGATGGATACCAATGGAGCTATATTTTCATACACCCAAGAAGAGACCACACAGATCATGTCTCAGATCTCAGGATCCAGAAATTTCCTAAGGGGCAATACCCCGGTCTACAACTCTCGTACATGGGAGAAATTAAGAAGGAAACACACTTCTCTGGAATTGCACGGGCTAACTTTGGCCGAGGAGTACTCAGAAGCTCAGATCATTTTCTTTGAGAAACTGTTTAGATTGATTTTGTACAATAACTATTTTCTCTTTAAGGACCGGTACTATGTGCAATTGACGGGGGTAGCCATGGGTTCTAATGTTGCCCCGCCATATGCCTGTTCATTTATGCATGACTTTGAGCAAAAACATATTTTTGTGAATGACCTGTTTCGGGAACATTGCGCCACCTGGTGGCGCTATATAGATGACATTTTTGTCATATGGCGGGGCAACATTGAATCACTCAAAATGTTTGATGAGATGATTAATAGTATTTCACCAGAGATCCAGTTCAAGATTCATATTGGCGGAGATTCGGTCCCCTTTCTAAATATAAGGGCATATATAAAACAGGGACGGATTGAAACTGACATATACACAAAACCTACAGATAGGAATCAGCTATTGAGATATGACAGCTATCATCCCCCTCATGTCTTTAGTTCTATCATTAGAAGCCAGCTTCTCAGAGTGACGCGAATAGTGAGTGATACTACAGTTAAAAATGAAAGATTAGATGAAATGTGCTGCAAGTTTAAGGAGCGGGGCTACCCAGAAAATATAATCCGACACGAATTAAATAAAATTTTGAACCCTATTGAAATTCTCAATAGGAAGAGATACTCAGTTGACAAACCTAGAATTCCATTTGTCTTCCAGTTTAACAGTTATAGCGAGAGGATCTTTAATGTATTGAGAAAACATTGGACGATATTGAAACGATCCTATCCTCATATAGAGGAGTTTCAGTTAACTCCGATGAAGGCATACCGGCGCAATAAAACCTTGCGCGATCTCTTAGTGCGATCCGAATTTAAACCAGAGAGGCAGGATGAGAAAAAGATGACCTTTCTTGGCAGTAAAAGAAAAGGCTGTTACCCTTGTCTTAATTGCATTCAATGCAATTTAGTTATCAAAGGGAATAATTTTTCTCACCCTAGGACTAACAAGAAAATAATGATTAACGGTTTCTACACCTGTCAGTCATCATATGTGATTTACATGCCCCTGCAATCTCCTTTACGTGGGGGAAACCACCCAAACAATTAAAGACCGTATCGCACAACACCGTAGTACAATTAGACATCCCCAATCAAGTTTACCTGTATCGCGTCACTTCTCAGAAATGGGCCACAAAGACACCGATCTACGCTTTATGGTTTTAGAAGAGATTCCCCATGACAAAAGAGGGGTGATAGGATTTTGAAACTAAAAAGACGTGAAGTTTGGTGGATCAACAAATTACAGTCCCTGTACCCTGATGGTATGAACAGGGACTATGATTTGTTTTTGTTTGTTTAAAAATTCACAGTACAAGATTGATTAGAAGGTATGACTATCTTTGAATATGTTATATTTTCTTTAGATTGATCACAAAGGCGCCCGTTGGAAATACTAGATAGCAGAATATCAACTGGAATCCATGAAGAATTTTGAGACATGAACAGAAATAGCAACATATGTATATTCATGAGAAATATTTGCAAAACACTGAGCTAATGAAATGAGATAATATAATTGGTTCATAAGTGATGTGATGAGGATATTTGAGATATAATATGATGAACCTGTCTTGTAGATTGTCCCCTATTGGGGAATTTAGGATGGTTTTAGGGTAGTAGGTTTATTCAATAGGGTTAAATTTGGAATGGTTTTAGGTGTTTTGTATAAGATAATTAATTATGTGACACAGGTGTGTATCAGACTGGGTGTGGATAAAAGAACACAGTGTGGTTTAGCCTTTCACACACAGCCTGAAAAGCCTGACGAAGAGCGATCTGTGCTCGGAACTGTACAGTGGCTTGCTTGTATTTTGAAACAATTAATGGATTAACTTTTCAGTAAAAGGACACTTTTTGGCATCAAGCATCGTTCCATGTGTTTTTTCTATCATTTATGGTGGAGTTTTGGGAGTCCACCCTGACGGTGCCTTGATTGAACAAGGATTTCAAGATAAGAGGGTAACCCACCTGATGTTCATTTATATATATATATATATATATATTAGCAGAGACCCTAGAGAATAATATAGTGATTGTTGCAATATTTTATGTCACACTGTATTTACGCAGCGGTCTTTGAAATGCAATTTTTTGGGAAAAAATACACTATTTGAATAAAAAAAACCCAAAACAATAAAAAAAAAACAGTAAAGTTGGCCCGCTTTTTTGTAAAATGTGAAAGATGTTACGCTGATGTAAATAAATACTTAACATGCCATGCTTTAAAATTGCACACACTCGTGGAATGGCAACAAACTACGGTACTTAAAAATCTTCATAGGCGGCGCTTTCAATATTTTTTTACAGGTTACTTGTTTAGAGTTACAGGTCTTGTGCTAGAATTTTTGCTCTCTGGTTTAAACACCTTTTACATATGTGGGCGCGACTGTGCACGAGCACGGAGGGACGGGGCACTTTAATTTTCTTTTTCTTATTTATTAAATTTTTATTTTTTATTTTACACTGTCTCTTTCATTTTCTTTTTAAATCACTTTGATTCCTATTACAAGGGATGAAAACATCCTTTACAATAGTAATAAGGCATGACAGGTCCTCTTTATTGAGAGATCTGGGGTCAAAAAGACCTCAGATCTCTCATTTACCTTTAAAAGCAAAAAGCAAAAAAAAAAAAAAAAAAAAAAAATGTAATTTTCCCTTTAACAAAAAAAAAATCAGCCCTTTAAGGCGGTGAGGCGAAAGTGATGTTAGACGTCACTTTGGTACTCCTGGGGCATTGAGTCGAGTTGGGGCCATCTTACCCTCACTCGACTTCCTGCCCATCCCTCCAGCAGATCAGATTGTTTCCGCCTTTATTGATCTCTCCGGTAGGCTGGGAAACGTCCGGAAAGTGGCAGGAGGGCACCTCTCCCACCACCTCTAAAAGTGATCTCGCGGTAAATGTGCCACTCAGACCACTTTTATTTTGTACACAATCGTCCACAGCACAAGAGGATACTGGGGTTTTGGCAGCTAGCTGCTGTCATAAAAACGGTATTTAGCGTCAAAGTAATGACGTAAATGTAGTGGTGGCTGCTTCCTAAATTTGCAAAGCTCCTACCTGGACAGCAATATTTTGAGGTTCAGCATGGATGTGAAAAATGTATTTTTAACTTTTATCTGCACTCAGAAATGTACTTATTTTTTTAAACTAAAACTGAAGTCTTGCTTTACGTAAAAGTGGAGCAGCAGACCATAAACCTCAATCTTTTAATGAACCACTTCAATGTTATTGATGTTGTATCAATGTTAATTAGCAGGGACTTAGGTCTATGTTTTGGAAATGGCTGAAGGGTTTTCAATTTGTTATTTTGTTATTTTCTACACTTAAATAATGTCATAACATGCAAGGCTGTGTTGAAAAAACTATCATGGAATAAAGAAAATAAGAAACAATTCCAATGTGATATTAAAGCAGATGTAATCATTTTGTATATTCTAATTACACGGCGGGTAGTCAGTGGATCAGTATTAGTAGTAATCCTTAGTGTAGCAAGTACCTATTCTGTTTGACGCACAGAGGTCCTGATTACATCGGGGCAGTATACCCAAAGGTGCCCTTGTAATTCAAATATAAAGTAACCCCCCTCTGGAAATGATGGCAGCTATATATGCATTCTATGGACAGAATATTGAGCCTATTTATACCATATATATATGTGAATGCAGAGACACCAAATACACTATTGCAAAAAGCTCACTGAAATGACTAGAGATAGTGACACAGTGATTAAGAAAATACTCCTACATAAGCTGTACATGTTTGTCTGCAGCAATCTCTTCTCTAGAGTTGCTCAAAGTGCACACATCAAATGGTATTTTTGAGCTTCCAGGAGACAGAGGGTGGGGATCTGACATCATACTTTGGACAGCACAGAGGAAAGAGCTGAGTGTAATCTGAAACCTGAGAGGAGGGAGAGGGCATACCCCACTCTACACAGTCTCAAAGTGAAACATACACAGCTGGGGCTGTCAATAACCTTATGTGCGCTGGAAGGAGGGGGGGGTGGGCAAGGCCACCGCCAGCGATTGGCAAGTATTGAGATAAGTTGTCAGAAGTGATAGATGCAGAATTCACAGGAAGGAGAGAGCAGACAGGATTTATATTATGTGCTTTAGACTGAGGCAAGTAGAGGTTTACAACCACTTTGAATATGTTGGGATGTGTTCCCTAAAGCCTGCTTTAAGAAGACATACAACATGCATTAACTTTTTTTTTGTGGAGTCTGTTATCAATGTGTTGGTCCAGTATTTTTGAAAAAACTCTACAATTGTATAATTAAATTGTACTGGGTACCCGGCACTGGCGACTCTCCCGGTCCTCTTATAGCACTCTAAGCTTGCATTCATACGGCGCCACTAGATCTGTGGCAGAGCTATGTCAGACAGTGGCCCTTCCCTTGCCCCTGTGATAGCTCAAGTAATGAAAGGGATACATATGCAAACAAAAAAGTAAGCATTAATGTTACTGGTCCTTTCACATGGAGAAATATAATAAATAAAGTGAATGGAATGCAGAGAAATTAAAATCTTCTTCCATATGCTTAGGTGAAATTGTTATAGGTAGTCATCTTTTTAGGACACTTAACCTGTTCTGCAACCTCAAGCACATGATGTTTTGCCTCCAAAGACTACCTAGCTAAAGGTGATTTTTAATTTGCTTAGCAGTATGTCGAACCTTTATTCACCAAGGCTGGGTTCACAAATGTGCGGTCGCGGGTTCGTGCCTGAGGTCCGATGCGTATCTGTTAACCGGTTCAGGCAGGTGCAATTCAGGTCTGAATTTTTGCCTGAATTTGCACCTGAACAGGACCCACACACACGCAGGACCCTTTTGCAACCCATTCCACGGCCGCCCTGGACCTGTATGAACAGGCTCTATTGAGAGCTGGTCACACTCACATGTCATGTGAATTGGATGAGGGGAAACCCGCATCCAATTTGCACATATGTTAACCCAAAAAGTCTTGTTTTTTTTTTGTTTTGTTTACAAATACCAGTTACCTGCTCTGTGCAGTGGTCAGCCCAGATCCTCCTCTTCTTGGGTCCCTCGTTGCCGCTTCTGGCCCCTCCCACCTGCCAAGTACCCCCACAGCGAGCAGCTTGCTATGGGGGCAACTGAGCCAAGCCGCTGCTCTGTGTGTCCATTCAGACATGGAGCCGTGGCTCTGCCCTACCCCCTCTCTCTCCTCATTGGCTCACTGACTTTGATTGACAGCGACGGGAGCCAATGGCGCTCCGCTTCTGTCACAGCCAATAAGGAGAAAGAGTCCCGGACGGCTCAATGCAACATTGCTGGATTGAGATGGGGTTTAGGTAAGTATTGGAGGGGCTGAGGGTGGCTGCTGCACACAGAACGTTTTTTATCCTACTACATAGAATGCATTAAGATAAAAAAAAACCTTCTGACTTTAGAACTACTTTAATTCACTTGTCTCGATGTGTAGTTATACACGGACTATATAGACATACCCAATAATTTAGCTTTTTACTATAAACCAGGTAAATTCAAATCACCAATTTTATGAAATATAAAATTTTTACACACTCATCGCTGCACACATTGAAACATTATCTGATATGCAGAGCATGATTATATGGGTCTAGTGCTTTTAATTTAATATCCTGCATTGCTTCCAGTTCTTTGTAAAGTTGTTACTTCACTGCTCACAGGCATATATCAAATTAAAACAGATGTAATCCATGTTGTAATGTGAAGCAACCTGTTTCCTGATTGGTGCATAGTGGAGGCTCGCCATACAAGAGGTGAGCACAGCAGTATTAATATGACAACCAATTTTCATGCACCATAACACTCAGTGTATTTCATTCTTCTTAAATTATGCCCTTTAGAAAAAAAAAAAAAACAGTACTGTGTAAAAAGGCATGATCTGCTATTAATAATTATACTCTGTAACTGCACAGTAATACCAGATTTCTAATGAAAGTAATATTAAAAACCTAGGATTTAGAGCAATATACAGACAGTATCACATAGCCATAGTAAATAAATGAGTTATCTATTCAATAACAACAAATTTGAAGTGTTGGCGAAAATGTCTAAATAAATTTACTTGCATTGTACTTAAAGCTGAACTCCAGCTTTTGTTACATTTTACATAGCCCAAATGAACTACAGTATGTTCCTCACTAACATGTGATGTACTGTAAAAACTGTATGTAGCCGAGGCTACATACAGCATACCGCACCGTGTTCCAGGTTCGAGCCGAGACCTTCCTGTCTCATACCCAGAACATATAAGTATATCTGAGCGGTGCTCAGCCATTTATAGAAAGTGATATATTCTAGCAATGAATAGAACTCTTCCTTCTGATTGGTGAGTCAGAGGATGTGACATCATCAGCCCGCCTATTTGACTCAGCCAATCATAGGAGTTAGCCATTGGCTCCCACTGCTGTCAATTGCAGCTGGTGTGCCAATGAGAAGAGAGAGGGGCGGGGCCAAGCTGTGAATCATTGGCTGTGTTTGACAGCAACGAGAGCTAATGGCTTCTGCTGCTGTCATCCACAGCCAGTGAGCCAATGAGGAGAGAGAAGGGGCAAGGCCGAGCCGTGGCTCTGTGTGTGTGTATGGACAAACAGAGCAGCGGCTTAGGAGCAAGTCTGCTTGGGAGCCCCCATTGCAAGCTGCTTTCTCTGCGGGCACTTGGCAGAAGGGAGGGGCCAGGAGTGGCGGGCGGAGGACCCGAGAAGAGGAGGGTCGAGGCTGCTCTGTGCAAAACCAACTGTACAGAGCAGATAAGGATGACATGTTTGTTGTTTTAAAAGAATTGCCTTTAATATCCCTTTAACCGCTTGCCGTCCGCCTTATATGAGTTTTACTGCTACAGGATGGCAGCTGTGTGCCAGATCACGTATATATACCGGATCCCGCACTTCCAGGCAGGGGGTGCACCTGTGTGATGCCGGAGGCACGCTTCCACTGTGATTACAAACAGCGGTAGCCGATCGGCATGTCCTGGGTACTTGATGTCTGCTGGCACCCACCGATCATCAGGCAGAGACACAGAATTGAGATATGCCTATGTTAACAAGGCCGATCTCAATTCTGACAGGGGGGAAGGGATGGAGTTTGTGTCCATTAATTCAATCTCATCCCCTTCTCACATAGTTCACATAAACACTGGTTAGGCACCCAGTTAACCCTTTGATCGCCCCTGATGTTAAAGCGGGAGTCCTGCAAAAAAAATTTTTTTTTTAAAAGTCAGCAGCTACAAACACTGCAGCTGTTGACTTTTAAAATAAGGACACTTACCTGTCCCAGGGTCCAGCGATGTCGGCACTCGAGGCCGAACCGTCCCTCAGTCCTCGACTGCTGCTGCCCCCATCATCGGTAAGGGAATCAGGAAATGAAGCCTTGCGGCTTCACTTCCCGGTTCCCTACTGCGCATGCGCGAGTCGCGCTGCGCAATCCGAATGGCCCCTGCTGTCTCTGGGACTGTCTGTGTGTCCAAGCAGACAGCGCGGGGGGACAGGAAGTGGCATAGACTCCCGTGGGAGGCTATGCCCGGAAGTGGGTGCAAATACCTGTCTTAGACAGGTATCTGCACCCCCTCCCCCCTGAAAGGTGCCAAATGTGACACCGGAGGGGGGGAACGTTCCGAAAAGCGGAGGTTCAATTTTTGTGTAAACCTCCGCTTTAACCCCTTCCCAGCCAGTATCATTAGTACAGTGATAGTGCATATTTTTAGCACTGATCACTGTATTAGGGTTACTGGTTCCCAAAAAGTGTCAGTTAGTGTCAGAAAGTCCACCGCAATATCGCAGTCCCGCTATAAGTCACTGATCACCACCATTACTAGTATAAAATAAAAAATAAAAATATATATATCCCATAGTTTGTAGACGCTATAACATTTGCATAAACCAATCACAATAGGCTTATTGAGGTTTTTTTTTTACCAAAAATATGTAGCAGAATACATATTTTTTTATTGGATATGTTTTATAGTAGAAAGTAACAAATATTTTTTTTTTCAAAATTGTCGGTCTTTTTTGTTTAAAAAAAAAAATGCAGAGGTGATCAAACACCACCAAAAGAAAGCTCTGTTGGTGGGCAAAAAAATGATACAACGTTTATTTTGGTACAGCGTTGCATGACTGCACAATTGTCAGTTAAAGTAACACAGTGCCTTATTGTAAAAAAAAAATGGCCTGGTCATGAAGGGGGGTAAATCTTCCGAAGGTCAAGTGGTTACTAAAGCTAAAAGATATTCAGTAACAGAGGTGTTGCTAGACTCTGAAATCATCCCCCAGGTCCATCATGTTGCTTATCTTGTTTTAATTTCCCTTTATTTAGCAATGATATATTACTTTTCCCATTTTAGTCATGTCATCACATTTATGAAATTAGAATTATGACTATTTAGGACAAACTTCTTTTTTTTTAGATTTGATATTTTAGAAAAAAAGGTTTTTTTTTCTTTTCCAATAGTTTTTATTGAAAGTTTTTAGTAAAAATGTAAAACTCAGTAGGTACATTGGCCGCAAATCATTAGTTTTTTATCAGGATACAAATATTATTTACATAAAAAAACAACATATTGTCAATATGAATTATTCTCTTCACAGAAACCATGAGAGCCCAGACTAGTACACAGTGGGAATATACCCTCTCCGGCCCAGTCATATTTCATCTCTCCCACCAATAGCATTTTGCAGGGGGGGGAATAAGGATGATGTTGTGGTGTTCTGAAGAATAATCAACCCTTCTACTAGGGCCCTGTGATTAGGGAGCCAATTGGGACAAACAGTGCCCCTGTCATCCCCAGGGTATATAAATGGGCTCGTAATGTACCATGTAATACTGCCTATGGCCAAATGGCCTTATGCCCTGTACACACGACCGGTTTTGCCGTCGGAATAAACTCTGAAGGTTTCTGCGACAGAACTCCAACGGAATTCCGCTCAAGCGGTCTTGCCTACACATGGTCAAACCAAAGTCCGACCGTCCAGAACGTGGTGACGTACAACACGTACGACGGGACTAGAAAAAGGAAGTGAAATAGCCAGTAGCCAATAGCTTCCGTCTCGTACTTGCTTCAGAGCATGCGTCTTTTTTGGTACGTCGGAACAACATACAGATGAGCGGTTTTCCCGATAGGAATTGGTTCCTTCGGAAATATTTAGAACATGTTGCATTTCTAGGTCCGTCAGAATTTTCGAAATAAAAAGTCACATGAGGCACACACACACAATCGGAATAGACGATGAAAAGCTTCAGTCGGACTTTTTCTGTCGGACATTCCGCTCGTGTGTACGTGGCATTAGAAAGAAAAAAAAGAGAAAGGAAGGTAGATAAGAAAAAGAAAGAGAGTAGGAAAACAAAGCAAAGAAAGAAATGTACTCTATCCTGTCAAGTAGTAGTGTAAACATCCCATGAGACATCCGAGAGATATTTAATCCATGGGTCCCAGATTTTATCAAAAAAGGCAATTCTATCATTCAAGACCACAACACCAAGGCATTCATTTAACATAATCCAAGACAATTTAGACTTTAGAATTCTAGCTGCCAGAAAGATAAATGTTAAAAGCCGTCTTTTGTGGCCCGGGGTCCCCTCCACCGGACGCCCCAGCAGGGCTTGTAACGGTGACTTGATGAGGTTCACCTGAGTAAGTGAGTAAATAAAATTTTAGGTACGGATCCAAAATCACCTTACTTTTAGGCAGGTCCACCAAGTGTGGAACATTGTATCCTGATTCAGATTATATTTTTTTAAATTATTGACCACTTAATTTCACCCCAATTCTGGTAAAATTTAGACCAACACTTTATTCCTGTGGCTCTTAACACAGAATAGGTTCTATCTGGATGATGGAAGGTGTAAATGTATAATGGTGAATGGAGCAACCAGTGTAATGCCAGCGGGTATTTTTTGTGCAAAGAAACAGACTCATAAAAATGTATGCATATTCAAAATGGTAAAAACTATTCCTAAAGTCTGTGTCTGTACCTGTCAGTTATTTTCCATGTCTAGGGCCCTGTTCACCCTGATGCGAGTTCATGACGAATTCGATGCGTCAAAAACACTTTAAATTCGCATGTCATCCCTAAAGTCATTGTTTTCAATGACGGTCGTTCACATACATGCGTTACGATTCCTCTACGAATGCGATGCGATTAAAAAAAGGGTCTTGTGTGAGTTTACTGCGTTGCGTTGGGAATTTAGTCTCCATAGACATCGATGTAAATCGTTCTTGAATTGCATTGATGATTCACATATGTGCGAATTCCACCACACTACTCTCCACAAAAACCAGGAAGTACACAGGAAGTTAACACCTTTTTTTTTTATGGTTCAATAAGTTATGTTTTCGCAAGAATATAAACATATAAAAACAAGGAAAAAAAAGACAGAATGAAGGAGTGTAAACAGTGCCAGTTACCTGACATATAGGGGGTCATTTACTATAGCGCTATGGCGCAAATTCGCGCAAATTGCCGCGAATTAGCGCTAATTTGCGGCAATTTAGCGCGAATTAGCGCTAATAGCGCTAATTCGCGTTAAAACGGTATTCACTATAGCGCTGGTGAGAAAATACTCCCAAAATCGAATTTACTATAGCTCCCTGAAACTAAATAGAGCCCAAACCCTTACTCTGCTAAAACCTAGAGAATTGCACATGGAAATAATGTTTAGAGCATGATATAATTGCCTAAATGGTACTGAAATATGCGGTATATTATTTAAAGATTATCTGCTTTTAAACTGTGTGAAAAAGTGATTTCTACACTGAAATATCTTTAAAAGTCTGAAAAGTGAAAAATTCCCCGTTTTGGACAACTAGGTGCCAACACAACTGAGCATGCTCAGACCTGAAAATAACTCTCATTTTAACTCAAGTGTCTTTTTTACCTGGAGGTATAGTAAATACGAAAATGAGAGCTAATTAGAGAGCATTTTTTGGGAGTTAAAATCTGCTCTAATTTAGTCCAAATGAAGTTTCAGTCATTGATTCTAATGGAACAATTCTAACTTTCACAAAAAAACCTTTTAATGTTGAAATGAAATGTATCTTTCTGTGAAATAAATTTTCCTTTGCAACATTGTTGCTTCTACTTAAAATATTTTGATTTTAAGAATGCTACAATGTGGAATGTTTTGATGTTTTGGTAAAATATATTTTTCTCTGTCACTTTCACTTGTTACTCTTCATCTCACAACAATCTTTAACCTAAACTCACACAGGTGTCTTTACAATCCACAAACAATACCATTGCTGATGAAAATTTAAAATGAATCACAATTTTTTGTGCCTTTTATTATTTCCAAATATTCATAATTTGAGCCCAAAAAATGTGATATGTGTACCAACATCAGAAATCAAAATGTAATTCCCAAAAATTTAAGGGTAATATTTTACTCTCACCCACAAAAAAACACAAAATATCACAGAATAAATCAAGAAGAATAACTCTTGAGTAATGTAATTCCATCACCTGTATGTCCATAGAAATGCAGTATTTATGTGTTTTTATGCGTATTTATGTGTAGTTATGTGTAGGAGGGTCTCACATGTGGCAGCTCTGTGGCTTAGAGGTTAGAACTTCTGCTTAGTATCTCTGAGGGTCTGGGTTCAAATCCCAACCATGTTACTACATGTAGAGAAGTTGTCTCATCTCCCAGGTCCTATAACTATGTCTAAATGTAGTAGTTATGTGTAGGAGGGTTCCACCACCATTGTAAGTCTTTTCCAGATACACTATATAGCCAAAAGTATTGGGACACCTGCCTTTACACACACATGAACTTTAATGGCAGCCCAGTCTTAGTCCGTAGGGTTAAAATTTGATTTGGCCCACCCTTTGCAGCTAGAACAGCTTCTGGGAAGGCTGTCCACAAGGTTTAGTCTGCCTATGGGAATGTTTGATCATTCTTCCAGAAGTGCATTTGTCAGGCCAGGCACTGATGTTGGATGAGAAGGCCTGGCTTGCAGTCTCTACTCTAATTCAGCCAAAAGGTGTTCTATCAGGTTGAGGCCAGGACTCTGTGCAGGCCAGTCAAGTTTCTCCACCCCAAACTTGCTCATCCATGTCTTTATGGACCTTGCTTTGTGTACTGGTGTGCAGTCATGTTGGAACAGGAAGGGGCTTTCCCCAAACTGTCCCCACAAAGTTGGGAGCATGAAATTGTCCAAAATGTCTTGGTATGCTGACGCCTTAAGAGTTCCCTTATCTGAAACTAAGAGGCCAAGCCCAACCCCTGAAAAACAACCCCGCACCATAATCCCCCTCCACCAAATCATTTGGACCAGTGCACAAAGCAAGGTCCATAAAGACATGGATGAGTGATTTTGGGGTGGAGGAACTTGACTGGCCTGCACAGAGTCCTGACCTCAACACAACAGAACACCTTGGGGATAAATTAGAGAGGAGACTGTAGGTCAGGCCTTCTTGTCCAACTTCAGTGCCTGACCTCACAAATGCACTTGGAAGAATGGTCAAACATTCCCATAGACACACTCCTAAACCTTGTGGACAAGAAGAGTTGAAGCTGTTATAGCTGCAAAGGGTGGGCCAAATGAGTTTTGAACCCAATACTAATACTGGGATGCCATTACATGTGTGATCATGTGTGTTTAAAGGCAGGCATCCCAATACTTACGCCAATATACTGTATATTGCTTGTGACACTGAGCATGGCTATGGACTTAGGGCTGGTTCACACCACAGAGATGCAGAGAACATGTGTGGGGCTGCCTGGTGGCTTAGTGGGTAGCAGTTCTATCTAGCAGCTCCTGAGATGTTGGTTCAATTCCCCAACATGCAAATGCTTGTGTTGAAGTTTATATGTTCTCCCTGTGTGGGTTTCTCACCACAATCTAAAGACATGCTTGCATCTTATTTGTCTCCTGTCGAAATAGGTTCTAATGTAAGAAAGTTAATTTTGGACTTTATATTGGAAGCTCATTGCAGCCAGGGACTGATGTTAATGTTTATTAGCACTAATCATGCCCAGGGACTTGGACATTTCAAATTTTAGGGTTTACACTGCACAGGTACATATGCTTAGAAAACTGTTGCTTTGTTTATGTGGATGCAAATGGACTTTGATCTTTGTCCTGTAGTTGGAGATTTGATGCACATAGCCAAGGGCTAACACAGTTGTGAATAGTATTATGTGTTCCTGCTCATTAGGTGCAATCACTTTAGACATACATGAAGAGACAGATTGAAAGATACTGGTGGGCGTGTACTTCTATTGGGTGTGTCAGTGTACTAATAATACAACCTCTCTTATATAAAGGCCTTCAGTAGGGGGGTTCGTTTGGCCTGAGAAGGTCAGGTTTTTTGTTGTGAGGGAGAAGGAATGATATTGGGAGATTTGATGAAATTCTTGTGCATTTTTTCAATCAAAAGTGGGTTTATGTGGCCATGCTGTCAATGTTGTGTGTGTATTGTTCCTGTCTGATCATGCAAACATCGTTTGGAAGCATCTGCTGACCTACTATTTTTGATCTCGTTTAATCGTGTACACCGAAATGCAGCTTCCAGCAGAACATGGTCACCAATGTATGTATGTGTGGATTGTGGGCTGGTGGTGGGTGTTTTGAATAAGTCTTTTGCAATATTATGTTGGAATGCTTTGTAAGAATGACTGTTAAGTATGTTTCTATAATCTTGCAGATAATAATGTGATGTGTTGCCCGCTATACACTGAAATTAAAGCTGTGTCCACTCTAAGGTTTTGTCTAATTTTAGATTGTAAGCTCCTATGAGCAGGGCCCTTAAAATTCCGTTGCTAAATGTAGTACCATATATCCTTTCCAAATTTTTTTTGAAGCTAGTAAATGTAAATTTATTTTTTTTCTGCTGGTAAAATAAAAGTACATCATTGAGCTCTTGTTGTGTGTGGGTGTTTTTTTTTTTTTTTTTTTTTTTTTTTTTTTTTTTTTCCCTTCTACTTTTTCTTTCTTTAGTTTTTGTGGGTGGTGGTTTTGGGAAAGTGCAATATCTCTTTTATATTTTATTTCAATATGTATTTGTGCACCAAAAAACTAATCTTTGCCCTGGTTCACATGCTACTTTGAAATTGCGCTACTTCACTTGAAGTAGCACGATTTCAAAGTAGCAAGGTCAGCGTGATTTCAGGTGGCTTCATACACAAATGTCTATTGAAGTCGCACCTGAAATCGGCAAAAGTAGTGCAGGAACTACTTTAGCAAATTGATGCGGTGCCACAAAAAAAATGTTGCATCAATTGGAACAGTGCCATTGCCAATAGTCATGCGATTTGATCTATCAAATCGCATGACCAATCGCTCCAATGTAAACCTAGGCTTCTGCACAACTGCAAGTTCTATATAAAGATTCCACCTTTATCATTAACAGCTGTGGAGAATTGCAGGTAATGAATTCAGCTGGTGGATAGGCAGTGTTTGAATGTGTCAGCTCTGGTTCACATTGGTGTGATTTGACATGTCAAATCTGTGGCAATTGCACTGTTCTAATTGGTGCGATTTGTATTGATATTGGTGCAGAAACCTGCACTGATGTCTCTGATGTTGCCCCCACAGTCGGGACTGACATGCAGGAATGAAATTGTGGGAGTTCAGCTGAACGCTTTCCTCCTGCTGTCAGTGTGAACCAGGGCTCAAACTGGGCCTTTTGCCTTTGTAATTCACCTGCTGCTAACCCAGGGACACCATTTCTTAGCAAACTTCCTTAAGTTTACCTTCAAATATATGTAGAAATACAGATTTGCATATCTGAAAATAAAAAAATACTAATCATGGTTGAGATCAAATATTCGCAGCTGCAATCAAAAGTGTGGTTTCACCTTCTGACCTGGAAATTAGTCATTGTATGCACCCAGAAGTTCCTGTGCTGGTCAGGATCTCCATCTAGGTGGACATGGCGAGGTCTCTTTAGCAGAGAGGAGGTGCTGCTCATTGGCCGGGTAAGTGTAGGATATGTACTTGTACTTAATCAATGCGGGGGTGGATGTCATAGTTAGGTTTGGTGTGGGTGGGGTTCATTGATTTGTTTGGCATCACCACACATTTGCTTCCGTCCCATGTGCACACATCACTTCCTGCATTTGTTCTGCTGATGTAAATCAGTAAGGACTATGCAAGTATAAATGAGAGCGCCTTTTATTAAAATATATATGACTTGTTTCACAGCTGGGTGAATTTTCCAGCAAATTTGGACCTCTGAGTTGCATGACAAGTTGTACCCCATGATTCTCAATGACAACCATTCATATCTGTGCTACTTTAAGTCGTACCAACTTCAAAGTAGTCCCTGTACTACTTTGGTGTGACTTGAGGTATATCGGGTACAATATTACAGCGGCATTCCCAGAAGTTGGGGCCAAGTTGCAGCGGCAAAGTGGCAGCAAAATAGTGTGACTTTCAGGTCGCAGCAGTGTGAATGAGATTCAAGGATAACACCTTTGAATTTGGCCCTATTGTCACTTGTGCATCCTGAAGGTGTAGCAAATTCGTCCCTGCACTACCTTGGTTTGACTTTGATGCAATTTGAGGTCCATACACCACAAGATTACACAGACATTGCTTCAAGTCATGTCAAAGCTGGGCAATTTTAAGGTCGCACAAGTGCAAATGGGGCCTTATTCAAAGGTGTTATCAATTAATCGCATTAGGTTACTTTCACACTTGGGTGACTTTTCATGGAGCTTTGGACCTCAGAGTCACATGAAAAGTTGTCCCCCTTGATTTCCATGCATATTTATTAAAGCTGCACGATTAATCGTCATCGTGATTTTTTCCCCTTTACGATCTTGAAAAAAGAGTTTCACGATTCTTGCTATGCAAAGAACTCTCTCTGCTCTTCTGAAGCCACAGCCGAAAAACCAGGAAGTCTGCCAAGAATTAGAACATTCTTTATCAGTGAACTTAACTAGCAACCTTGTAACAATTTGTCAATTAAATAGAATTCTGTGTAAGTGAGGAAAGTTTAACCACTTAAACACTAAACATTTTTCTGACATTTGTTGGTTTCAGGTTAAAATCTTTTTTTTTTTGCTAGAAAATTACTCAAAACCCCCCAACATTATACATATATTTTTTAGTAGAGACCCTAGAGAATAAAATGGTGGTTGTTACAATATTTTATGTCACACTGTATTTGCGCCTTTCAAATGCAATTTTTTTGGGGAAAAAAAGTACTTTAATGAATTAAAAAAAAAATAAAAGAAAAGTTAGCCCAATTTTTTGTGGGATAATGTGAAAGATCGCGAGAATCGTGATCTTTTTATTTTAAGCAATTCTAAAAAAATTGCGATTCTCATTTTGGCCAGAACCGTGCAGCTCTAATATCTATGCAACTTCACCCATGTTCACATAGGTCTGAATTGACATGTCAAATTGTAGGCCAAATCGGCGCCTATTGATGGCAATGGAACTGTCCGAATTGGTGCGACGCCACGATTCCCAAAAGTAGTTCCTGCACTACTTTGGGCGACTTCAGGGGGCGATTTCTTACCTCCCAACTTTTTGAGATGGGTATAAGGGACACCTATTAGCAAAAGTAGGTAGGCATAGGACACCTTCTTAAAGGAGAACAGTTGGGACCTATGTGATTTCACTAGACATCTGTGCAGGAAAGTGCACTGATGTCTCTGAAATCGCTGACAAAGTCGGGCTGAGTCACACTTGTGCGACTTTGGACATCAGAGTCGTATGACAAGTCATACCCCATGATTTTTAATGTGTACCATTCATATCTGTGCGACTTCAAGTAATACTGACTTCCATGTAGCCCCTGTACTACTTTGGTCTGACTTTGATGCGAGTTGAGGTCCATAGACCTCAAGTTTACACAGGCATTCCCTGGAATTGCGGCAAAATTGCTGATGCAAAATCATGCAAAAGTTGCGTGTCTTTCCCTGCGACTCCTGTGTCCATAGACCTCAAGATTACACAGGCATTGCTTAAAGTCGCATTAAAATCTCGCAACTTTCAGGTCGCACAAATGTGAAAGGTGCCTAAGTCACTGTGCTGAGTACTATTTTATACCTAGAATATAAAGTAGTCCCACCATCAAACACTAGTAAACATATGTTCTCAATATAATTGTGCTCAAATGGCTGAAAATCACACAGATGGTATCACCTACTGAAAGCTTGCATTGTACTCAGCAGCATATGCTGAAAAGAGGCAAATGCCTATTAGCCAATGCCATATTGGCATGAGCATGGTTGTTACTATAATATTAATGTCTGAAATGCAAAACATTATTGTATTGAATCAAACATTAGTAAATGTATTTTCTCTGTAGGTAAGTGCTCAGCTCTGTAGCATAGCGGTATACCCTGCTGCCCCCAAAAGTTCAAGCCATGAATTCAAATCCCACTGACAGCATCACCTCCCAGAAGTGTGCATTGTACTCAGAAGCATAATTAGGCAAAGCACATCAGCTTGCTTTATTCCATATTTTAACTCTTCAAATGCATGCAATGGTATGTACTTATTCAATAATATGGTATGGAATTCCAAAATTCAAGGAAAAAAATGTCGTAGGGTCCCCCCAGTACATACCAGGCCCTTCGGTATGGACTTTAAGGGGAACCCCACAACAAAATGTAAAATAAATTTGATGTGGGGCCCCCAAAATCCATACCAGACCCTTACCTGAGCATGCAGCCTGGAGGTCAGGATAGGAGGGACGAGTGAGCACCCTCCCCTTTTGATCCTTACCAGGTCACATGCCCCAAAGCACCTTTTCCCCATGTTGATGGGGACAAGGGCCTCTTCCCGACAACACTGGTCGGTGGTTGTCGGTCTGCAGGCAGGGGGTTTATCAGAATCTGGAAGCCCCCTTTAACAAGGGGGCTACCAGATCCTGCCCCCTATGTGAATAGGTATGGGGTACATTTTACCCCTACCCATTCACCAAAAAAAGCAGTGAAATGTAAAAAAATGAATAGCCGGTTTTTGACAAGTCCTTTATTGTAGAATAGCTCTGAGCTGTCTTCTCCAGACGCTGTCTCTCCCTCCTCCATCTTCTCCCTGAGCTGTATTCTCCCAGAGCCGTCTCTCCTGCCGCCGCCATCTGCTGTGTTCTTCCGCACCGCTGGTTACCCGCTAATAAAAAAAAGCTGCTCTTCTTCCATGGTGGTCTTCCTCCGCTGTGTTGTCACCCGCTGTGTAGTGTCTCTTACATAGCCATGGAGCAGACTCTCCGGGTGACATTATCGGATGGCCACAGAAGTAAAAGTATTTTGTATATATAATTGTGCTCTGCCCAATAGGCTAGCAGTTAGCACCTCTACCTTCAAACATTCAGGTATTGAAAGACTCATGGGTTCAAATCCCACAGAAGAATCCTAAAAGATTGCTATTGGTGGAGAAATGGAGAATTACTGTTAGCCAATTAGCCAAAGCAGCATACAGTGAATGCCAAGTAGCCAATACACTTTAATGTGGTTGATATTATTGTATTAACTCTTCAAATGCTTGCAATGGTATGTAAGTATTCACTAATATTATGGTGTGAATCTCCAAACACCACACACTAGCTAACAAGCAGTTTACATTTGATAAACTTTATTGTATAGTATATAACACATCAAACACTAGTAAAAGTATTTTGTATGTATAATTGTGCTCAGTCCAATAGGCTAGCAGTTAGCACCTCTACCTTCAAACATTTGGGTATTGAAAGACTCATGGGTTCAAATCCCACAGAAAAATCCTAAAAGATTGCATTGGTGGGAAAAGGAGAATGTCAGTTAGCCAATTAGCCAAAGCAACACAAATATACGTGTATATATATTTACTGAAAATAGGTGATTGCCAAGTAACCAATGCAGTTTAATGTGAAAGTTTTTATTGTATTAACTCTTTAAATGCATGCAATGGTATGTAAGTATTCAATTATATTATGATGTGACATTCCAAACACCACACACTAGCTAAAGGGCAGTTTACATTTCTTTGTTTGTTTATTTTAATTCACTTGTGCACTGAAAAAATAAACACAGCTGGTGGATGGTAGGTTGGCTGTTGTTTGAACTCATACCATGAGTGGTGTGGAGATATCCAAGCAGACCACTAAGCCATTGTGCTAAGTACAAGACCTGCATAATAGTGTAGTATTATTAAAGAATGAACATAAATAATTACTGCTTTATAGTCAACTAAATTAATAAATAATAAATCAAAAACATGAAAAAAAACAACATACAACAAATAGGTAACCTAAATGATTAATACATGTAACTTTACAGAATAGCAGACATTACTATGTAATAATCATTCAGAACTGCATTTCTTAGCAAAAGAAGGAAAAAAAACCTAGGAATACTAATTGCAATATAAATCAATAGATGCACGGGAACTAGAGCACATCTCTGATAAAAAATGTTTCTTTCACATACATGGATCATGGCTACAGTACAGTGCTATATAACAACTTGATAAGAATTGGCATTTGTATATACGCGGAAGCGCGAATTAGCGGCAATTTAGAATTTACAAACGTTTGTTCTCCGCTAATATCGCTGATTTTCATGCGCAAATTCGCCGTTTTGTTTCCATTTGGCTAAAATGGGCTCTATTATTTGCCATAGTGCCCAGTACTTCCTGGAGTTATAGTAAATGACCCCCTATGTCTCCTAATAAACAAATATTTCTTTTAAATATTAAAATAGTGCAAACGTATACAAGTGTGAGGGTTGTTATAAATGAATTGTTACGTTAAACCTGTATAACAAGTGTTTGTTGACATATAAGCATTAACTACTCTGTGTTGGGGTGCCCCTTTGGGAGCCTGCTGCACCCCTGGACATAGGTAGTCTAGGATAACCAACGTTTACATAAGTTTCAACAGTGTGGTTAGTAACAAATTTTTAGATCTCCATTTACATGGGAGATTCTATAGTTATATTGCATCTAGAGAGATATATCGGAGACCTAAAAAAGGGGGAAAGAAAGGAAAAACAGAATAGATGAAGGCGAAATAAGTGTAGAATAGAAAAATAATAGAAGGGGGGGGGGTAGGGAGACAGCGAGCTTCGGTCTATGTATGAGGTCTTTACTTTAAATGAGAGGTATAATGGATATGGTTTTTTCAGTTCCTAGGTGGGGTTCTTAGCCGAGAGTCTTTGTTTGAGTTTGTCTGAGGTAGAGTAACTCCTCCAGATACTCCAGACAAAAGAGAACTTAGCATACTTGTCTAGGGCTTTGGCCTGCATTTCTTCCATTAGCATGTAGTTGTTTACCTCTCTTACCCACTCAATTAGGGAGGGGGGCGTAGTAGTTTTCCAATGTCTGGGTATGAGTTGTCTACCTGCACTAACAAAAAATTTCAGAAGGCCGTTTTTTTGTGATTTGATTGTCCCTGGAAGGATGGATAGGAGGGCGATAGAGGGTGATGGTAACAGTGGCTTATTATAAATGTCAGAGTAAATTTGAAAAATTTGAGTCCAGAATTGGAGAAGAACATCACACTCCCACCAGATGTGTATATAAGTACCTTCCATTGTGTTGCATCTCCAGCATCTGTCTGAGTTAGATGGGAACATGATGCTGAGAGTAGTTGGGACCACCACCTTGACAACAATTTATAGTTTTTCTCTTGTGTATAGCTTGATACGGAGGTTTTGTTCGTGAAGAGGAAGGCTTTCCCCCACTCCGCCTCAGTTATGTCTTTCCCGACCTCCACTGACCATTTAGTAGTATAGTTAGGTAGAGCTTCGTGGGTATGGTCTATAATTGATTTATATATCAGTGATAAGGTGTGTCGTGGAGTCTCGGAGAGGGTGCACAGTTGTTCGAACCCGGTCAAGGGTCTATGAGTTTGTCTGGAATCATGCAGAGTCTTGCGATAGGAATTTAGGTGTCCTCGAGTGAGCCATGTTATCTTGGAGGTGACGTCTGTTGGGGTGGATATAAATGTGCCCAGGGTGCGATCAACAAATTGGCGTGCAGTGGGCCATGAGTCTGCGAAAATAAGCAGGAGGTCTCTTCTCGCATTGGAGAGTTCTAGGAGAGACGAGTTAGCTGGGTCATTTTTGTGTGATTCTTCTAGTTTGGCGATAGTGGAGAGAAGTCGTGTTAAATCCGCAGTGCGGGCATGTTTCAATCGGGCTCCGTGTTGGATTAGTTTGCCCCTGAGTACACATTTAAGTGCCTCCCATTTAGTGAGAGAGTTAGTGGTGTCCTGGGCATGATCCGAGACAAAGTGTCTAATGGTCTGTATAATGTCCTGCGAGCATACGGAATCAAATAATAAGTTATCGTTAAGTCTCCAGGAGGAGCTCCGTTTGCGTGTTGGAATATGTCCTAAACTCAAGTGTATGGGGGCGTGGTCTGACCAAAGGGTGAGACCAATAGAGGCGGAAGGTGAGTAATCTAACAATGTTTGGGATATGAAAAGGTAGTCCAGTCTGCTGTAAGAATTGTGTGCGGGAGAATAAAATGTGTAGTCCTTAGTGTTAGGATGTAGCATCCTCCATGTGTCTACCAAGGATAAATCAGATAGAAGTGTTCTGATGTTGGTCAGGGAGGTCGGGGAGATCGAGGACTTACCGGTGGATGAGTCAAGACGAGGTATCAAGGCGGCATTGAGGTCCCCTCCCAGGATCATGTTGACTGTGCAGAATCTTTTCAGACGGGAGATCACAGAGGAGAGGAATTGTTGTTGATTCTGGTTAGGAGAGTACATGTTAATGACAGTATAAATAGTATTCAAATAAGACAATTTAAGAAAGATATATCTTCCCAGGGGGTCAATATAAGTATCAAGGACATCTGGAGTGAAGGAAGTGTGAAATGCTATAGAGACCCCTTTAGATTTTGCGGAGGGGTTGGTGCTATGAAACCAAACAGGATATTGTTTATGGAAAACTTGTGGGCATTTGTCTGTTCTAAAGTGAGTTTCCTGTAGGAGGAGGATTTGGGTTTTTATTTTATGAAAATGATATAATATTTGCCGTCTCTTCTCTGGGACGTTAAGACCCCTGCAATTCAGCGAAGAGATCTTTAGGGAGGGTTGTACTGCCATGTAAAAATAAATTTACTGTGTGTACAATAATAAGGACCATGGAAGCTCGCTGTCTCAAAAGTATGGGAGGTGGGGGAAAAAGAGGGAGAGGAGAGACCTCTAGTGGCGAAACTAGAGAAGAAAATTAAGTGGAGAAGTAAGAAAAAATATGCAAAAGTAAAAGGAGGGGAACGAGGCCGAAAAAGCCTCACTAGTAGTGTTGTTAACAACATTTCAGCTAATACCGCTGTGGGCGCTGAAGGGCCTAAGTGGGGGGTACAGCGGGTTATGCACAGAGGAGCCCGCACACGCCGGGCGACATTTATCAAGGATGTAGAATATGAGAACTATAAACATAACTTCTCAGAACTCTGCGCTGCTACGTAAATACTGAATAGGAACACATCTTAGCTAAAGAGGACCTATCTCATAAGACATCTCGGATTGTAAGCAGCCCAGAGGGCTTTCATATCCAGCTACAAAATACTAACAGATTCAATAGGGGATGCATAGGAGGAGGGAGAGGGGAGGGATGGGGAGGGGGGGAGAGGGATTGGATGGGATGAGGTAAGGTTGAGAATGATTGAGGAATGGAGAGGTGTGTGGCCTGTATCACAGGCAATCTCACTTCACAGGAAGCGAAGGGATGGAACATTAATACAAAACCTGTGTTTAAGGAAAAAGAAAATGGGTTAGTAATAAAATGTCCCTACAGAAACTGCAATCAGGGACGTCTGCACCGGTCTGGAACCTGTGAGAGAACTATGGAAATAAGTCAGACATCATTAGACTGAATTCAGCCATCTGTCGCAGTGGAGAAGTCCGGTTTGGATCTCTTGTTCATCTTCGTGCGTTTCTGCCATCCTGCTGCAGTTTTGAAGCCAGGGGTGGCTGCATGAAGTGGCCAGTCTGGGATGGAGATCTGTGGTAATTCAAAAGTTCCGAGGAACCTGGGGAGATCACCCAGCGTGCGAAAAGTCGCCGATTTCCCTTCATGAGATGCAAACAGATTAAAGGGGAAACCCCAGCGGTACTTGATTTGTTTTGCATGGAGGGCTCCGGTCAGGGGTTTTAGGGCACGCCGCATGTCCAGAGTCAGTTTGGAGATGTCAGGGAGCAGGGACACAGCGGTACCATTAAAGTGTACTGCAGCTTGAGAACGTGCAGCTTGCATGATGGCGTCTTTGACTGCATAGAAGTGTACTCTGCAGATCACATCTCTGGGGTGCTCTAAATTTGAAATCTTAGGGCCAAGGGCTCTATGGATTCGATCAAGTTCCAGAGGGGCGTCTTTGTCTTTCTGGAGTAGCTCATTGAACATGGCAATTAGGGACTAAGTCCTTAGTTTCAACCGATTCAGGTAGGCCGCGTATGCGTATGTTGTTACGTCTGGCCCTGTTTTCCTGGTCGTCCTGATGGTACATCAGTTGTTGGATCTGGAGGGTATGTTCGTGCAGGATAGTGTCATGCGCATGCAGGGTGGATGCAGTCTCTTCCATGTTGTGTTCCACTTCCTCAATTCTATTGGTGAAATCCCTGCGCAGTTCAGACATTTCTTGTTTGTATGAACGTTCCATGCGTTGCACACAGGCCTCAAAATCATGTCTGGTGGGGAGTGCTTTAATGTATGCCTCCATGTCCCATCCATAGGATCTGTGGGATTCAGGGGAGTGACCTGTAGAGCGGACCGAGCCTGTCTCTGAGTCAGGGGGGGACCGAGCACGCTGCCTGGTCTTCATATGGGGTGTGGAGCGCTGAGACATTGCTCCCTGTGAGGCCGCATGTGTGCCTGGGGTCCGGGCCGGCGCCATCTTGGACGGGGGGGGGTCGGAGCGATTATGGCCCAAATGGGTGAAAAAACGGTCGATATCACCTGCAAGGTGTGGATCGGAGGAACGCTGGTTGTCTCCCCCACCTCTCCTCCCCATATCAGGCCTGGATGCTTGTGCTGGGAAGCGCTGAGAGCCTCTGTATGTGCGGCGTGTGCGTGAGCTCCAGGAACAAGCGTCCTACTTCCTCATGTGCTAAGCCACGCCCCCCTTTTTTTTTTTTTTTACATTATGATTCCATTGGCTAGAATATCAATCGCAGCTATGTCCAACTCCTGAAATTCTCAGTAAAATAGCGGTAAATTTGCGGTAAAATCGCGGTAAATTCGCACCTCACAAAGGACAAAAAAACGGAACAAAATCACAGCGCATCAGTGTGAACCGGGCCTAAAGCAGAATTGATCACACCTATAAGCTGCAGCTAAGCACACATTTAAAAAAAAAGCATAAACATTTGTTTTTCTGTGTATTTAAGGTTGTTACACGGGCCCTTTGAAATAAAAGACAAATGCAAAAAATGTATAAAGCATTTTGGGGCATTTTAGCATATGTTTACCATAGAAAAGCTTTATATTTAATGCAGGAACAGAAATATATCTGAGCTAGAGTGAAGATCAAAGGCACCACATCCCTATAAGGGACTCAAATTGGTTTGTAAATAAAATGGGATTTTTAAGGTGCCAACAAAAAAAAAATGGCAAAAATATAATACAATATTTTTTATTCCAAAATTGCATTAAAAACTTCGAAAATGTAAAAAGTGCAAATCTCATGAAGCACACAAGCTTCACAATTACATATAGCCATAGTTGCTTGGGGTAATGTTTCCACATCCCGGTTAGACCCCCATAGGACATTGGGACTTTAAAGGGCAACCAGTACACCACACTCATCTGCTAAACAAATCTCATTTATTTGGACATATTAAAAGTATTTGCATCAATGAAAAAAAGAGACAAAAAAGACATCCGACATTAAAATACACAGCTTGTTGTACAAACAGGGGTATTTTAGAGGAGATGCTTTGTTCAAACTCAGACCTGCATACGTACGATAAATGAGCCCATCCCACATGCACCTACTCAAAGTCCAGGATAGTATTTGGTAAGCCACAGGAAGGTTATGGGGGATAAGTCTCCTGAAGAAGTTGAATTTAAGGTAAAACATGTTAGAGATAAATTGACTATATCAAGCAACTATGACTATATGTAATTGTGAAGCTCATGTGCTTAATGAGATTTGCACATTTTAAAATATTGATGTTTTTTAATGCAATCTTGGAATAAAAAAAAATATTTATGTACAACTGAACATAAGTTCAGTCCACTGATGATCTGACATTGGATTGTTTTTGTTTTGGCATGAAAATCTACATTTCGTAGAGTCTCATATTTTACGCTTTTAAAAGGGTTAAAACATTCTCATTATAGACTATCCACCCTTCTTTAGTTCCAAATGCATTATTTCAATCATTATTATGGTCAGGAGTCTAAAAAATATTTTTTAAAAATTCTTTAATTAAATAAATATGTTATTTAATCGCTTACAGACCCGAAGATTTGGCTGCTTAATGACCAGGCCATTTTTTACCATACGGCACTGCATCACTTTAACTGACAATTGCGCGATCATGCGACGCAATTGATGTCCTTTTTTCCCACAAATAGAGCTTTCATTTGGTGGTATTTGATCACCTCTGCGATTTTTATTTTTTGGGCTAAAAAATAACAAAGAGTGACAATTTTGAAATCAGTTTAGGCCGATATATATTCTTCTACATGTTTTTGGTAAAAAAAAATTGCAATAAGCACATATTAATTGGTTTGCGCAAAAGTTATAGAGTCTACAAACTATGGGAAAGATTTATGGAATTTTTATGGCATTTTTATTATTTTTTATTTTATTTTTATTATTATTATTTTTTTACTAGTAATGGTGGTGATCTGCAATTTTTAGCGGTACTGCGACAGATCGGATACTTTTGACACATTTTTGGAACCATTGACATTTATACAGCGATCAGAGCTATAAAAATGCACAGATTACTATGTAAATGTCACTGGTAGGGAAGGGGGTTAACACTAGGGGGCGATTAAGGGGTTAAATGTGTTCCCTAGTAAGGGTTTCTAACTGTATGGGAATAGGACTGACTGGGGGAGGAGACATAGCGTTGTTCCTACTTAGAAGGAGCAAAAGATATGTCTCCTCTCCCCTGACAGAACAGGGATTTGTGTGTTTAAACACACAAATCCCTGTTCTCACTCTCGTTCCCGAAATCGCGGGTGGGCAGCAGTGATCGCACCCGCCGGCCACGTGCATCGGGTCCCCCCCGCTGTGCTGTGGGTGCACTCCTCTAGCGGCTCTTAAAAGGGAAGACGTACCTGTATGGTGATTCGCGGGAATGGGCCACTTTTCCGACATATATCGGTGTGAGCCGGTCGGCAAGTGGTTAAGCAATTTATTAACTCAGCAGTGGCCCATCCCTTATCTGACTTCTCAGTAAGGTTAAAATAAAATACATATGCCTCAAATCAAGCAGGATTGCTACATTTTTCCAAATCCAAAGTTCTCGAGAATTGTCTATCATGTATTTCTTCAAAAACACACAATAATATATTATAAAACTTAGAAACTTAGAAATAACATAAATAATTATCTTATAGCTTCCCTTTAAAAGCCATGAGCACACATCTATCAATGTGTCCAGATACAAGTATTGAAAGGTAAGGTGTGTATAGATATTTGCCAAAATTCTTATTTTTTGGTGTTGTACTTAGGGTGCTGGGAATGTAAGAAACAGAGACTAAAACAAAGAAAACATATTTTTTGAACAGCAGTGTCAGAGTAGTACCAACAGAATTCCCAAAATGGATTTTTTAAATCTAAGCCATAACTATGGTTTTTACAACAAGCATGTTCTGGGAGTTGGAAATAAAGTCTTATTCATCCAGGAAATCTCTAAAGACAAATCCTTATTCTGTGATATCATGACTGTTACACCACACTGCAACACATCTGACAATCTCACGTTTCTGTTTCAACTCTAATCGTTTGACATACAGATGTCAGAGTTCTGTTCCCTGGAGAATCAGAGGTGAATGGACTATTCTAATGAACCATGTTGTCAACTGAGTGGTATGGAAGATGAAATCATTGTTACCATGGAAACTCTCAAGGAACTTCTATACATTGACAAAATAAAAAATAAAAAGCTTAACTGACTGGAGAGAGTAGACTGGGTCAGTAAGTAATGCAACTCTATCAGATATGTAGTGACTATTCTTAAAATATTCCATCTATTGTGTCAGTGCACTTTTGCTTCCATAAGACGCCCGATATCAAAGCATTTTAGCTCTTGTAAAGTTTTTTTGATCTGCTTTATGTGATATTGGCTGCTTTGTTGCTGACATCTTGCTTGGCCTTAAGTTATAATTCTTGCCCCGTGCTTTGACCTACATTGGTTGCCTGTTTCTTGACTTTGTGATATGGGATTTTTCTTCTAATACTTCTAACAAGAATGTTTATGGTCACAAAACCTAAATGTTCACATTTATGATGTTGTCAATGTAGAAGTAAACACTAACTGAATGACATTTGGCACTGTTTAATACAACCAATTGCCTTTTTTAAATTTAGTAAGTTTTCACCTTTTTCATCTTTGGTTATATCTTGGTGTTGCCAGTTTTCTGTAGCTGCTTGCTGCCATTTCCTGTTTACATGCATGTATTACAACAATGGCTGCATGACATTTTTCTGGGTAGGTCACATGGAAATTTATAGATAGGCAACTCCTATCCTTATATTGATTAGTGGTTTCAAATTATTAACCACTTGAGCCCCGGACCATTATGCTGCCTAAGGACCAGAGGTCTTTTTCCAATTTGGCACTGCGTCGCTTTAACTGCTAATTGCGCGGTCATGCAATGCTGTACCCAAACGAAATTTGCGTCCTTTTCTTCCCACAAATAGAGCTTTCTTTTGATGGTATTTGATCACCTCTGCCGTTTTTATTTTTTGCGCTATAAACGGAAAAAGACCGAAAATTTTGAAAAAAAATGATATTTTCTACTTTTTGTTATAAAAAAAATCCAATAAACTCAATTTTAGTCATACATTTAGGCCAAAATTTATTCGGCCACATGTCTTTGGTAAAAAAAAAGTTAATAAGCGTATATTTATTGGTTTGCGCAAAAGTTATAGCGTCTACAAACTAGGGTACATTTTCTGGAATTTACACAGCTTTTAGTTTATGACTGCCTATGTCATTTCATGAGGTGCTAAAATGGCAGGGCAGTACAAAACCCCCCCAAATGACCCCATTTTGGAAAGTAGACACCCCAAGGAAATTGCTGAGAGGCATGTAGAACCCATTGAATATTTCTTTTTTTTGTCCCAAGTGATTGAATAATGACAAAAAAAAAAAAAATATTTACAAAAAGTTGTCACTAAATGATATATTGCTCACACAGGCCATGGGCCTATGTGGAATTGCACCCCAAAATACATTCAGCTGCTTCTCCTGAGTATGGGGATACCACATGTGTGGGACTTTTTGGGAGCCTAGCCACGTACGGGGCCCCGAAAACCAATCACCGCCTTCAGGATTTCTAAGGGCATAAATTTTTGATTTCATTCCTCACTACCTATCACAGTTTTGAAGGCCATAAAATGCCCAGATGGCACAAAACCCCCCCCAAATGACCCCATTTTGGAAAGTAGACACTCCAAGCTATTTGCTGAGAGGCATGTTGAGTCCATGGAATACTTTCTTTTTTGACACAAGTTGCGGGAAAGTGACAATTTTTTTTTTTTTTGCACAAAGTTGTCACTAAATGATATATTTCTCACACAGGCCATGGGCATATGTGGAATTGCACCCCAAAATACATTTAGCTGCTTCTCCTGAGTATGGGGATACCACATGTGTGGGACTTTTTGGGAGCCTAGCCGCATACGGGGCCCCGAAAACCAAGCACCGCCTTCAGGATTTCTAAGGGCATAATGTTGTGATTTGACTCCTCACTACCTATCACAGTTTTGAAGGCCATAAAATGCCAAGATGGCACAAAACCCCCCCAAATGACCCCATTTTGGAAAGTAGACACCCCAAGGTAATTGCTGAGAGGCATGTTGAGTCCATGGAATATTTTATTTTTTGACACAAGTTGCGGGAAAGTGACAATTTTTTTTTTTTGCACAAAGTTGTCACTAAATGATATATTGCTCAAACATGCCATGGGCATATGTGGAATTACACCCCAAAATATATTCTGCTGCTTCTCCTGAGTATGGGGATACCACATGTGTGGGACTTTTTGGGAGCCTAGCCGCATACGGGGCCCCGAAAACCAAGCACCGGCTTCAGGATTTCTAAGGGCGTTAAGTTGTGATTCCACTCCTCACTACCTATCACAGTTTTGAAGGCCATAAAATGCCAAGATGGCAAAAACCCCCCCCAAATGACCCCATTTTGGAAAGTAGACACCCCAAGCTATTTGCTGAGAGGCATGGTGAGTATTTTGCAGCTCTCATTTGTTTTTGAAAATGAAGAAAGACAAGAAAAATGTATTTTTTTTTTCTTTTTTCAATTTTCGAAAGTTTGTGACAAAAAGTGAGGTCTGCAAAATACTCACTATACCTCTCAGCAAATAGCTTGGGGTGTCTATTTTCCAAAATGGGGTCATTTGGGGGGGGTTGTGCCATCTGGGCATTCCATGGCCTCCGAAACTGTGCTAGGCAGTGAAGAGTGAAATCAAAAATTTACGCCCTTAGAAAGCCTGAAGGCGGGGCTTGGTTTTCGGGGTCCCGTGCGCGGCTAGGCTCCCAAAAAGTCCCACACATGTGGTATCCCCATACTCAGGAGAAGCAACAGAATGTATTTTGAGGTATAATTTCACATATTCCCATGGCATGTTTGAGCAATATATCATTTAGTGACATCTTTGTGCAAAAAAAAAAAAAAAAAGATTTGTCTCTTTCCCGCAACTTGTGTCACAATATAAAATATTCCATGGACTCGACATGCCTCTCAGCAAATAGCTTGGGGTGTCTACTTTCCAAAATGGGGTCATTTGGGGGGGGGTTTGAACTGTCCTGGCATTTTATGCACAACATTTAGAAGCTTATGTCACACATCACCCACTCTTCTAACCACTTGAAGACAAAGCCCTTTCTGACACTTTTTGATTACATGAAAAAAATAATTTTTTTTTGCAAGAAAATTACTTTGAACCCCCAAACATTATATATTTTTTTTAAAGCAAATGCCCTACAGATTAAAATGGTGGGTGTTTCATATTTTTTTTTCACACAGTATTTGCGCAGCGATTTTTCAAACGCATTTTTTGGGGAAAAAACACACTTTTTAAAATTTTAATGCACTAAAACACACTATATTGCCCAAATGTTTGATGAAATAAAAAAGATGATCTTAGGCCGAGTACATGGATACCAAACATGACATGCTTTAAAATTGCGCACAAACGCGCAGCGGCGACAAAATAAATACATTTTTAAAAGCCTTTAAAAGCCTTTACAGGTTACCACTTTAGATTTACAGAGGAGGTCTACTGCTAAAATTACTGCCCTCATTCTGTCCTTCGCGGTGATACCTCACATGCATGGTGCAATTGCTGTTTACATTTGACGCCAGACCGACGCTTGCGTTCGCCTTTGCGCGAGAGCAGGGGGGGACAGGGGTGCTTTTTTTTTTTGTTTTTCTTTATTATTTTTTTGCTTTTTTATCTTATTTTTAAACTGTTCCTTTCATTTTTATTTTTTTTTAATTAATTTTATTGTTATCTCAGGGAATGTAAATATCCCCTATGATAGCAATAGGTAGTGACAGGTACTCTTTTTTTTAAAAAATTGGGCTCTATTAGACCCTAGATCTCTCCTCTGCCCTCAAAGCATCTGACCACACCAAGATCGGTGTGATAAAATGCTTTCCCAATTTCCCAATGGCGCTGTTTACATTCGGCGAAATCTAAGTCATGAAATGCTCGTAGCTTCTGGTTTCTTAGGCCATAGAGATGTTTGGAGCCATTCTGGTCTCTGGTCAGCTGGCTGAATCACCGGCTGCATTTTCAGGTTCCCTGTTGGGACAGGAAAGCCAGAGAAAAACATGGAAGACGGTGGGGGAGGGGGGGGCATTCCCTCCCACTGCTTGCAAAAGCAGTCTAGAGGCTAATTAGCCGCTAGGATTGCTTTTACATGAAAGCCGACCGCTGGCTGAAAAGAATGATACCAAGATGATACCTAAACCTGCAGGCATCATTCTGGTATAACCACTCAAAGTCCAGCAACATACCAGTACGTTGCTGGTCCTTGTTAGGCATATATTGTAAACTTTTTTTTCATGCAGCCTGTGGGCTGAACGAAAAAAAGATATTGATCGGTGGGTATGCCCACAATTAGAATACCTCCCTTCATCCACCCACTTCTAATGATGGGCATACATGCACCATTTATATATGCCGAAGCATGGGGGCATCCTCCCGCAAAAGGCAGGAGCAAATTGCTCCTCCACCCACTGCTGCCCCCACGCTTCGGCATATATGCTGAAGTATGTAACTGTGGTGGTGAAATCACCTCCGACAGCGCTGGAGTCACGGCTTTATATATCGTGGGAGCAAACGCTGTTGCTGTCAAGATAAATAAATCCGCGCTGCAACTGAATGGCGTACCTGCTAAGCAAATGATGGTTAACAATAAAACAAAGCAACATTACAGTATAACAGTAAGACTTACCATACCTGCAAAGCAAATACAAAAAAAAAACATAGTAAAAAATAAAACATTTAACGCAACCTGTGCCTAAAATATATATATGCCGAAGCATGGGGGCATCCTCCCGCAAAAGGCAGGAGCAAATTGCTCCTCCACCCACTGCTGCCCCCACGCTTCGGCATATATGCTGAAGTATGTAACTGTGGTGGTGAAATCACCTCCGACAGCGTTGGAGTCACGGCTTTATATATCGTGGGAGCAAACGCTGTTGCTGTCAAGATAAATAAATCCGCGCTGCAACTGAATGGCGTACCTGCTAAGCAAATGATGGTTAACAATAAAACAAAGCAACATTACAGTATAACAGTAAGACTTACCATACCTGCAAAGCAAATACAAAAAAAAAAATAGTAAAAAATAAAACATTTAACGCAACCTGTGCCTAAAATATATATATGCCGAAGCATGGGGGCATCCTCCCGCAAAAGGCAGGAGCAAATCGCTCCTCCACCCACTTCTGCCCCCACGCTTCGGCATATATGCTGAAGTATGTAACTGTGGTGGTGAAATCACCTCCGACAGCGTTGGAGTCACGGCTTTATATATCGTGGGAGCAAACGCTGTTGCTGTCAAGATAAATAAATCCGCGCTGCAACTGAATGGCGTACCTGAAAACAATAAAATGGTTACCAACAAAACACAGTAAACGGTAAAGTATGAAAAATCTGAAAAGGAAACATGGTAAAACATAATAACAATAAAACATTGCAGAATAGAATAGAGTAAAAAAGAGAAGAACAATAGAGAGAGAATAGAGAGAGAGAGAACAATAAAACAACAACTATTTTTGTTTTTTTTATTTTATATTTTTTTTTGTGTTTTTATTTTTTTTAATTTTTTTTAATTTTATTTTTTTACACTTTTTTTTAGTAACTTTTAACTTTTGTAACTTTTGTTCCAGGTTTGGGTCTCTCAAAATGCAATGGCATCTTGGGAGACCCTGTGTTAGTGTGCCTAGTCTGTGCAGTGCTGAACCCTACGCTAATACTCAACTAATGTATGGTAGCGTTCAAAGCATTCACCCATGTAAAGACCAGGATTGCCAGGACAGGAGGGACAATAAGTCCGGGTGTCACGCCTAAATCCGCGCTTGCTGCAGACACGACATCTTTTTTGGGGGGCTCGTTGGGTAGGGGTACTCGGGATGGCATAAAGAAAATGCCGCTCATGCAGCCGGCTTACTGCATTTGGTTGGGGAAGGTGAGGTAGAGCACCGTCTGGAAACAGAAGGGCTCTGACGATCTCTTCCTGGAATTTAAGGAAGGATCCAGTCTGTCCTGAAGCTCTGTATAGCACATGAGCATTCAGCAAAGCCAATTGAAATAAGTATACAGACACTTTTTTGTACCAGCATCTGGCCTTACGGGCAACTAAGTACGGCGCCAACAACTGGTCGTTGAGGTCCACCCCTCCCATATTAAGGTTGTATTCGTGGACACAGAGGGGTTTC
Organism: Lithobates septentrionalis; assembly: GCA_037952835.1. Taxonomy (NCBI): domain Eukaryota; kingdom Metazoa; phylum Chordata; class Amphibia; order Anura; family Ranidae; genus Lithobates; species Lithobates septentrionalis. The sequence goes on along the minus strand of JBBDGP010000639.1, from coordinate 2,301,918 downwards.
TCCACAACACCAGTCGCCGTAGAAATTTGGGTCGTCGTGTCTGCATGAAGGGAGGTGAGAACGAAAACATTCTTCTTATCCCTCCACTTCATAGCGAGCAAATTATTATACTTCAAGCAGGCTCTCTCCCCCAGCCTAAGACGGGAATCTACAAGCCGCTGGGGAAAGCCCCGGCGATTAGGTCGCACGGTGCCACATGCTCCAATCTGCTGATCAAACAAGTGACTAAAAAGTGGCACGCTCGTATAATAATTGTCCACGTACAAGTGGTACCCCTTTCCGAATAAGGGTGACACCAAGTCCCACACTATCTTGCCAGCGCTTCCTATGTAGTCAGGGCAGTTTGTCGGCTCTACGTGACTATCTCTTCCCTCGTAAACCATAAATCTACATGTATAGCCTGTGGCCCTGTCACAGAGCTTATACATCTTGACCCCGTATCTGGCACGCTTGCTGGGAAGGTACTGTTTGAATGACAAGCGGCCAGAAAACTTAATCAGGGACTCATCAACGCAGACAACTTGATGGGGGGTAAACAAGTCTGCAAAACATTGGTTGAAGTGGTTTACGAGGGGCCGAATTTTGTAGAGCCGATCGTATGCAGGGTCTCCACGAGGACGACAGAGTTCATTGTCGTTGAAGTGCATGAACCGCAAAATCTGCTCGTATCGTGCCCTGGCCATGGAAGCAGAGAACAAGGGTGAATGGTAAATTGGGTCAGTGGACCAATATGACCGCAACTTACTCTTTTTATTCAACCCCATGAGGAGGGAAAGGCCCAGAAAGGTCTTAAATTCGGAGACCGTAATTGGTCTCCAATCTCTGGCAAGGGAGGACTGGGGATTAGCGGCGATGTGTTGACCAGCGTACAAATTGCTTTGGTCCACAATAGATCTATAGAGATCTTCGGTGAAAAACAGTGAATAAAAATCCAGTGGCATAAAGTCAACTGTTTCCACCTGAATTCCGGGTTGGCCAGTGAAAGGGGGAAGTACGGGTGCTGCAGAAGTGGAAGGTTCCCAATTCGGATTGGCCAATGCAGCAGGAAGGGCACTATGGGCACGACGGGCCTGTCTTTGTCTTCTTGGTGGCAGCGGGACACTACTACTGCTTGCCACCTCGCCAGCTTGAACTGCACTTATGGGACTCGCCACGTCACCACGTGATACTGCAGTGCTGGATGTACGACCAGGGTGTACTAGGCCGCTGGTGCTTGCCAGTTCACCAGAAGGAATAGCGGCGCTAGTACTGCTCTGCTCCATACGAGAGCCCTGCGGTTCTTGCACTTCAAGGACAGCATAAGTTCGGGGTCTGGTACGCCTGACCCTAGCAGGGACCACAACTCTGTCGTCAGAGCTATCTGTCATGGAGCCGCTGTCCTCTACAGGTTCGTATTCTGAGCCTGAACTTGACAGATGAGTGACTTCCTCTTCACTATCTGTCATACTCAGAATCCTGTAGGCCTCTTCACTAGTGTACCTTCTATTTGCCATTTTGGGCTCTAAATTTAGGGGTACACTAGTGAGACTCACAGGCAAAAAAGCTCCTGACTGTTGGCGACTGTATCAAAACGCTACCAAAAAACTGTTAGCGATCGCAGGGATCAGGCCTGACTCTGCGATCGCTGCAGTTATGTGTGCTTAGTGTTTTGTAAGTGACAGTTATCGATCGATACTGCACTTGGGTGTGCTGGGCAGGGCTGGGCCGAGGAGCAAAACGCAGGTGCTAGCAGGTATCTGGGCTGATCCCGCTAACACTGCGTTTCAGGGAACCCTAAACTGCTGGGGAGTATAGATCTGATCGGATCAGATATCGATCCGCTCAGATACTATAGCACTAAGGGAGGTGTATGCTGCGTGCACGGGTTTTAGCTGTACTGGCGCTAACCTGACGCTGCCTGGGGCGACGCAGACCTTATCTGATCCTAAAAACTTAACTTCTATCACCGCCGGGCAATTAGGGGGTTAAACCTTTATAGGGTAATAAACGGCGGGTGCCCTAAAACTATAATAAACTGTAATAAACTGTAATAAACTACAAAAAACAAACTAGCTAACCAGCGTCACCCGTAACACTTATACGATGATCGCTGGTGAAAGGGTTAACTAGGGGGCAATCAGGGGGTTAAAACCTTTAGCAGGTAGTATATGGGGGTCCCTGTCGCTATAAAACACTGACAGCGAACCTATATACTTACCTCCCTAACTAGCGTCACCTGTGTCACTAATACAGCGATCAGAAAAACGATCGCTTAGCGACACTGGAGACGGGGGGTAATCAAGGGGTTAACTTTTATTAGGGGGGGTTAGGGGGGTACCCTGGACCTAAGGGGGGGTACCCTAGACCTAAAGGGGGCTAACCTAACTGCCCTAAAACTTTTAACTGACACAAACTGACACCAATGAAAAAAAAAAAAAAATGCTATTGGTGTCAGAGTGACAGGGGGTACAGGGGGGTGATCAGGGGGTGATCGGGGGGTGATGGGGGGTGACAAGTGTGCCTGGCGTGTTCTACTGAATGTGTAGTGTTGTGCAGACTTACTTGGATGTTTTCTCTCCTCGGCGCGGCGACGAAAAGACCGGCTCCAGGAGAGATGACATCACTTCCTTTCCCTCTGTTTACATTACAGAGGGAAAGGAAGCATTTTCATTCGCCGGGAGCGATCGGGAGGGGGTGGCCAACAATGGATGGCCTCCCCCTGACCTTTCATCGCCCGGGAAGAAATGGCGACCGCCTCGGGCACCGGGGGGGGACCGATCGGACCCCCCACCCGCGGAAGGCAAATCACGTACCCTGTACGTGATTTTGCCTGTCCGTGCCACCTTGCCGACGTACATCGGCGTGAGGCGGTCGTCAAGTGGTTAATAACTACTGCAGTAGGGAACAGACACAAAAGATACACTCCGCATCTCTCCAAATAACTGTTCTGCTTTATTATGACGCAATTGAGGGTTTTTATACACATGATTATGTAATATCACATTAATATTGCAATTGTATGTTTATGGTAACAACGGGCGTAACATAGGCAGACTAATTCTAATCAGGACTTGAAAGAATGCAAACATGTAATGAAAACATTATTAGTGCCGTGTGCACAGTGAGGGCAGCGTGTAATACATACAAATTAGAATACAATTATATACAGAACTTACAAATTTCCTTTACTGTAAGTTTACTAATGGTGACAACTAAAGTGTGTTTAAGGGAACTCAACTGGAAGGCTGCGAGACAAGATGACAAATAAGGAGCGCACAAGGGGGACAGGGACAGTGTTGTCACTTTTTAACCGGAAGAACCTTAAACAAGAACCTTTATGGCAAGATCGCAAGGTATTATTTCAATGAAAGCTGAAGATTTAGGCATTGTTCACACTAAAGTGTATACTCATGGAGGGCCATGCTTACCTGCATGGGGATGCATAGGTGTTCCATGCATCCAGATGCAGGCAAACCCATTGATGTCAATTGGGATGCATTCTGACCTCCATGTGGGTGCGTGTGCAACTCCCTGAACTCACACAGTGTGCGTTCAAAGACATGCACCCGCACACACCTGCACCCACCACATGGATGTCAGATTTGGAGCAGCGGCTGAGTTCATACAGCCACTGTGCCCCAAAAGATATTGAAGGGAGTGCCTGCACTAGCATGCATGGAACGGTTCCGTATTTCCCTTTGTGAGCAAGGCCTTAAAATGATGAAATATGACTTTCAAAATTACAATAAAATTTCAAAGTATAAATGAGGTCTTATTTATTGGGTTTACATATGCTTAAGGGGTTATTAGGGCTGATATTGAAAAAGTGTCATGTCAATGCTACAAATAGTATATAAATCCTCTTCTAGGAATGCTTTAAGTTACCGTATTTGCCATGCTTTTGTTTTGATTTAGAGGTATATTTTAACCAACAATTAGCTACCCAGATAGCAAGCAATTGAGCTGCAAATTTGAAAATGACTTGCTAAGCTGTTGCTAGACTTGCCAGAATTCACAAGTTTGTTGCACAATTGCAGCAAGTCTGCATTGCATGACTCCAGATCAACTTTCTGACAAATATTCTGCAAGTCTGCTGCAAGTTCTGGTTCAGTTATGTTGTGCAATAGTCATCCCACCACAGGGGTCACTGTGACTGAATTTTAATGTTGTAGACTTGCAAAGCTCTTGCTGTAGACTCACCACTGTAACTTTGCTCTTGCTAGAGACTTGCCATGCAAATTTACTACAAATTGGAAAAGTGTCAACTAGAATTTGTGCTTCAAGTGCTCTGCAAGTGTACAACTTGCCAGTGAAAATGTGCAGCAAGGTAACAGACTTACAATTACGATTACAATTCAACACTTGTCACAAATTTGTGGCAAGTTATCCTTGTTATCTGGGTATTTATTATCAAAGATTGATAATTTGTAATGGATTACCACTCTCACCATAATTATGCTTGGTTGTGGACAGCCCCCATTTTTTCCTTTTTACCTTTAGCGTTGCACTCTTGAGATGTCTAAAGTCTGCACTGTGACTTATGTGCTCTCCTAGCTTACTGTACCTTTCTAAAAGCCGCCATTCATTTTTTGCTAAAAGCCTATTCAAATGTTTTATCTTTAATTTTAGATCAGGGAAGGGTTAGAATGGCTGTTAGGCTTTCATTGTTGTTTGCGATCCTCACTGGGGGATATCCCCTCACTGTCTGTGGTCAACTCAATATACTTTGCCCAAAGATTGTGATATGTGCTTGATAAAAGTGCATTTTAACCACTGAAGCAATGCTCCCTGTTTGCCACATGTGCAGTAAATGAAGAGAGAACAAGCATATTCACTGCTCAGTCCCAGCCTGGCAGCTCCATCAGCAGTATAGAAAAAGATGGATGCTATATATTACTGATGCCATTGTACTGTAAATGCTGCTGCATATCACATGACCCATAACAATCACTAATTCCCCCCATATCACTGGTGGTGCCATGTTGTGTATGGGTTGTCATTTAAGTCAGTCAGTTTACCTGCTAGTCTCAATTGCTGCTCAGCAATTGTTGTCAGTTTGGGGAGTTCAAAACTGGTTCTAACACAGATCTGGGAAGTCACTTGCAAGTTTTATGCTAAGATTTTATACTAAGATTAGGCCTGATGAAGGGAGAGTGGTGTTGCCCCCAATACACAATGGGGTTGATTTACTAAAACCTGAGAGTGCAAAATCTGGTGCAGCTGTGCATGATAGCCAATCTAACTTCAGCTTGTTCAATTAAACTTTGACAAAAAACCTGGAAGCTGATTGGTCTCTATGCAGAGTTGCACCAGACTTTGCACTCTCCAATTTGAGTAAATCAACCCCATTGGATATTTTTGTATGACTTTTTTACGAACAGATAAAATTATCTTGTACTCCTTCCTCTAGGTTTTGTCTGGTGCTCCTTTCTGTATTTCTATGGTTTGAGCTACTGTTTGGTGCCCATAGAGGGAAGCCTTGCTGTGTGAGAACTGCCTCGCCAGAGCTGTTTGATTTGTTCATTTGACTAAACTTGTAAGTCTAAAAGTTGGTACCACGGTCTTTTCTTCTCACAACAGGTTGGCGTGGCTATGGGAGCTAAATTTGCTCCCAGCCTCGCCAACCTGTTTATGGCTGAGTGGGAAGATAGACGTGTGTTTAGTGTTCAGAGACCCCAATTGAAGTTCTATCGTCATTTCATAGACGACCTTATGTTCATTTGGGAAGGATCTAAGGAGTCAGTGACTGAGTTTTTGGGGTATTTGAATAATAACCCCAATAACATTAAATTAGATTACCAGATTAGTGACAATGCGGTCAATTTTTTAGATGTAACTGTTGAGAAAAAGGCAAATGGGCTAAATACGAAAGTATATTTTAAGCCCACGGATCGCAACAGTTACTTGACAATCAATAGTGGACATCATCCCACCTGGATCCGCAGTATACCCAAAGGGCAAATACTCAGAGTGCGAAGAAATTGCACTGAGCTGGAAGACTACCACACTCAAGTCAAAATCCTGAAGGATAAATTTATACAGAAGGGGTATCAAGAAAATAAGCTGAATGAGACGATACAGGAGATAGCTAATACACCTAGAGATCACTGCTTTGGGAAGAAACAACCATTAGTAACGAGTGATCAACACCAAATGAGGTTCATCACGGGCTTCCATTTCCAGTTTAGGGACGTGGAAGCCATCTTTAAGAAACACTGGTACATTTTGAGCCGAGATAGGCAATTGGAGGAAATTTTACCATCCTCACCGAATTTTGTATACAGACGGGCCCCCAATTATGGGGACCAGGTTGTGAAAAAAATTCTAGATCCACCAGGCCAACAGACCTTAAGGATTGGTCTAAAAGGATTCTTCCCGTGCAGAAAATGCGTATGTTGTAAAACTGTAAGGGTTTCAAATAGGGCAGTGGTTCTCAACCTTACTAGTGTCGTGACCCCTTGATAAAAGTTGTGGGGGCCCCTAACAGTAAAATTATTTTCGTAGCATGGGTTTTCAGCACCCAAGGCAAGACAAGTAATTTGTGCCCCTAACCAAGGGAAATTTAGTGCTCCCTGAGTCGCTTCCACTCGTACAGTATTAAAATCCCTTATGGTACATTTTAGGATGTACCACTCTTTATCTTTTTTTCTCCTTTCTTTCCCTTTTATCTCTCTCTATCCTAATTTCGTTTTTTTTCCCCATCCCTCTCTCTAGCGATCTTTCTTGTTCTTTCTCTTATTCTTTCTCCCCCTTTTTCTTTGTTCCTCCCCCTCTTTCCCTCTCCCTTCCATGTATTCTCTATTTTGATTCCTTCTCTTATGCCGCGTACACACGGTCGGATTTTCCGGCATACTTGGTCCGGCGGACCAGAGTGTGCCGGACAATCCGCCCGTGTGTGGGCGGCGGCGGACTTTTCCGGCGGACTTCTTCCCAAAAGCCCGCCGGACCTAGATTTGAAACAAGTTTTAAATCTTTCCGTCGGACTCAGTTTCGGGCGGAAAGTCCGCTCGTGTGTGTGCTGGTCCGACGGAAAGCCCGCTCGTGTGTATGCTGGTCCGACGGACCAGATACGACACGAGGGCAGGGTACTGCATCTCGCGCTCGCTGCAATAGGAAAAACAAATTTTCCTATTGCGGCGAGCGCGGAGCATACCAGGCCCTTAGGTCTGGTATGGATTATAAAGGGAAGCCCCTACGCCGTAAAAACAGCGTGGGGTCCCCCCTAAAATCCATACCAGACCCCGATCCGAGCACGCAGCCTGGCCGGTCAGGAAAGGGGGTGGGGACGAGCGAGCGCCCCCCCCCTCCTGAACCGTACCAGGCCGCATGCCCTCAACATGGGGGGTGGGTGCTTTGGGGGAGGGGGGCGCCCTGCGGGCCCCCCCACCCCAAAGCACCTTGTCCCCATGTTGATGAGGACAAGGGCCTCTTCCCGACAACCCTGGCCGTTGGTTGTCGGGGTCTGCGGGCGGGGGGCTTATCGGAATCTGGGAGCCCCCTTTAATAAGGGGGCCCCCAGATCCCGGCACCCCACCCTATGTGAATGAGTATGGGGTACATGGTACCCCTACCCATTCACCTAGGGAAAAAGTGTAAGTAATAAAACACATTACACAGGTTTTTAAAATATTTTATTAAACAGCTCCGGGGGGGATCTTCCTCCGGCTTCGGGGGTCTTCTTCCGGCTTCGGGGGTCTTCTTCCGGCTTCGGGGGTCCCTCCGCTTCATCTTCTACCGGCGTCCGGTTGGTTCTTCTCCGCTCTCTTCTCCCGGTGTTCCAGTTCTTCGGCCGGCTCCTCTGCTGTCTTCAGGTAGCTCTCTTGCCAGCAGAGGTCCGGACTTCTGAGCTGCTGGGCTTCTTCTCTTCTCTTCCCCAGATGTTGACACAACGCTCTCTCCGGCTGGACTGCTCTCCGAGGGCTGCGTTGTGACTTATATAGGCGGAGACCCCGCCCCCTTTTGATGTCACAGTCCCTGGGCATGCTGGGACTGTGACGTTTTAGGGGGCGTGGTCACTGGGTGATGTTGACCACGCCCCCTAAAACGTCACAGTCCCAGCATGCCCAGGGACTGTGACATCATATGGGGGCGGGGTCTCCGCCTTTATAAGTCACAACGCAGCCCTCAGAGACCAGTCCAGCCAGAGAGAGCGTCGTGTCAACATCTGGGGGAAGAGAAGAGAAGAGAAGCCCAGAAGCCCAGAAGTCCGGACCTCCGCTGGCAATAGAGCTACCTGAAGACAGTGGAGGGGCCGGCCGAAGACCTGGGACACCGGGAGAAGAGGCCGGAGAGCGGAGAAGAACCAACCGGACGCCGGGATAAGATGAAGCGGAGGGACCCCCGAAGCTGGAAGAAGACCCCTGAAGCCGGAGAAAGATCCCCCCCCCGGAGCTGTTTAATAAAATATTTAAAAAACCTGTGTAGTGTGTTTTATTACTTACACTTTTTCCCTAGGTGAATGGGTAGGGGTACCATGTACCCCATACTCATTCACATAGGGTGGGGTGCCGGGATCTGGGGGCCCCCTTATTAAAGGGGGCTCCCAGATTCCGATAAGCCCCCTGCCCGCAGACCCCGACAACCAACGGCCAGGGTTGTCGGGAAGAGGCCCTTGTCCTCATCAACATGGGGACAAGGTGCTTTGGGGTGGGGGGGGCCCGCAGGGCGCCCCCCTCCCCCAAAGCACCCACCCCCCATGTTGAGGGCATGCGGCCTGGTACGGTTCAGGAGGGGGGGGGGCGCTCGCTCGTCCCCACCCCCTTTCCTGACCGGCCAGGCTGCGTGCTCGGATCGGGGTCTGGTATGGATTTTAGGGGGGACCCCACGCCGTTTTTACGGCGTAGGGGCTTCCCTTTATAATCCATACCAGACCTAAGGGCCTGGTATGCCCCGCAACGGGGCCCGCAAGGTGTCAATCTCGCCGATAAAAGCGACAAGATTGACATCCTTTGCTAGTCCCGTCGCACCTGAGTCACGTTCAAAATGAATGGACTTGTCCGTGTGTGGGCAAGTCCGTTCATTCTGAAAGTCCGCCGGAACTCCGGCGAAAGTCCGTCGGAAAGACGGGCGGACTTAGCCCGCCGGAAAGTCCCGGCGTGTGTGGGCAAGTCCGTCCGTTTTAAAGTCCGGCGCACCTGGCGGACAAAGTCCGTCGGAAAGTGTGCCGGACCAAGTAGGATAGAAAGTCCGACCGTGTGTACGCGGCAATACTCATTGGTGGGGGGGAATGGGATGAGTGGTAGTGCCGGCGGGGAGTTGGAATGATTGGCAGTGCTGGGGGGAGTTCCGATCAGCCAACTTCAGCCTTGATCAAGGTCATCTACTGATCTGAGAACTGTAGTGGGGACTTTTATTGGCAACTATAATCACAGGTAGTGTTACTCACTTAGTCTCCAAGTTTGTGGTGCCTCATAGCAGTGACACCTATGCCGAAATCAGGAGATAGGGTCTCCTCCAGCCCCTCCCACTTCACATTCCTCACCAGTCAGCTGACCTCTAGTCTCTGCCCCCCAGCCATGCCGTGAACTGAAAGAGCAGCTGAGTGGGCGGCCGTGGGCTCCAGGAACAGCCCAGCTGGGCAACCACAGGCTCCAGGGACAGCCCTGCTGGGTGGCCGCGAAAAGGCTGGGACAGCAGTGCTGGCTTCAGGAAAAGCCCAGGATTTGGTGACCCCTGGCAAATCATAATTTGACCCCCAAGGGGGTCCCGACCCCCAGGTTGAGAACCACTGAAATAGGGGGAAGACCAGGATCACCAGTGTAGACCAAGAGACCTTTGAGATAAAGGAATTCATCTCATGCAACTCCTCGCATGTTGTTTACCTACTATGGTGCCCATGCGGGTTGTTGTATGTAGGAAGGACGAAGAGACTATTGAGAATTTGAATATCTGAACATCTCACGAACATTAAAAATGGCTTTAAATATCATAGCGTATCGCTACACTTTAAAGAGAAACATAATCAAGACCCCTCCTTAGCACAGTTTTGTGGTATAGACTGTGTTCATTCATCATGGAGGGGGTCAAATAGGGTGAGGGATCTCTCACAGAGAGAGACCCTATGGATATTCCGGTTAAAATGTCTTGCACCCAGAGGCCTCAATATTGAGGTAGACCTAAATTGTTTCATCAATGATTTTTGAGATATTAGCTGAGTAGGAGAGATGTCCTTAGTGTAGTGTAGTTTTAATTGATAAACAGTATATGCAAAGGTCTTGCTAATTGGGATTCTATCCTAAATAATGTCTCTGTTCACTGAATATATATGAGTATCATCATTTTTGTCATCATGTAGGTTGACATATTTTGTATTCCGCTGCACTCATCGCCTCAGTGTACTTCGGGCGGTAATTGTAGGGATTACTACTAGCGATGCGGGCTATGGTGACTCCACGACTGGATGAGTGTGAGTACAGCCCTTACCGCTAGGGGGGACGGAGATTATGCATGCAGATTACGTCCTCATCTGTGCTGTCATATATGCACCCATGATTACCTGTATTTTGACACCATATGTATGGGTTCGGCTGAGAGTGAGTTGTCTAACCAGCATCTATGCATTTATTGCGTGGACCTGGGTTTGAACAGCCCGCTTGAGATTAATCATGCACAGCAGCGCACTACAGTGTGGGAGGTAATCACATGGATTAGTTGCATGTGATCCATGCCCCAGTGACTGATTGGCTAACGAGGGGTTGCCATTATCCTTGCGGCTGGGGCGGCTTATGCAACTGACCTATAGATGCGCTGGATTAGTGCCTTGTGAAATGGGAACATTGGATGTCGATCCGATGTGAAGATGGGTGGGAGATGTATAATATTAATATTGACATGCACATTAATCACCAGTAATATGGTTGTAATGAGGGGCCATTTAATATACGTCAGGTTCAAATATGAAGTTTAATTGTACACAAACAGTTTTATCTTTTTTAATTTTTAAATACTTTTTATAAAGAATTTTATAAATATGAATGGGGGTTTCTTTAGCGATCAGCAAAGAATATGCATAAAAGAGTTGTGGAACTGACAGTAAGACCATTTACTACCTGATTGCTCAATGTTACTTGATGCACTTCACTGCTTATATGTGATTATAAAGTGATCTATATATGAGTGTCTCCTGACGGTTGTGATCGTCTCAGCATGGGATGTATTGCGGCCGCGGGGACACTTGTTGAAGTGGAAGTCAAGTGTAGCCTTTAGCCGGGCTGGAAGTGAAGGGTATAAAAGTAGGAGGTGCCGTACCGTACAGCCAATCCCATGATTAAGTCTGGTATGACGAAACATGTCGGGGCATGGCTGTACGGCATTCCAACAATAGCAGTGAGTGACGGAGGAGACGCTGCATCTCATCTCCAGACATGAGCGGAGGATCCCTGCGTTAGTCAGACGAGAGTCAGCTGGTGGGGTGAGAGCCTGTTTTCCGCTGATCTTGGGTCTGCCGCGACCGTGTTTGCATCGGTGATGGGAGTTCACACAGGAGGATTGAGGAAATTGAATTGCTGTGCTGTTTTGGCGTGATTTTACAAGTTTGTAATGTGAGTGCAATGATTGAAGGTTACTAAGTTCAATAAATGTGGTGTTTTTTACGTTATCACACTATGTGCGCATTTCTTTATTCACATATGGAATGAAATGACACCGTGTTGGATGGGATGTGGATTTTGAGTACACTGGGTACAGTGTTGTATTCGCTTTTGCCAAAACACGAGAGTGTGAGGCATATTCATCCGGTGAGTTTTGAATTCAGAGGGAGAGTAATCACTGGCACGTTTGATGTGGTGACGCTTCTTAGAAAAAGAGCACATCTCTTCACGGTGTTTCTTTCAATGGACATTTTCACAGATTTATTTCTCTTTTTTTTCTTTTTATATACGATGGACTTTTGAAAAATGATTTTCACATATATACACAATTTGTTTGTTTAATAGCAATACACATAAGTGTCATTTACATTTATCCCAACGCATTTTTGTAACATTTTTTCAGCTTGTATAATGATACATAGCAGTGTCATTTGTATAGTATATGTTTTGAACACTCAGGTATAATTTATCACTAAGTCATGGATTTGTTTTAGATTTCCTTATTTCACAGAGTATACCATTAACAATAGTGCCGCTTATATTGATTCATTTGGGAGTCACAAATCAATATAGACCATTTTAAGTCTAAAAGTTCCCAGCGCCTCTTTAAAGCGGACCTTCAGTCATTTTTTCAGCTTTCCATTTATAAAATCTTCTGCCCTTGTTGTTTTAACCTTGGATAGTAAAACATTTTTTTTCTGCTAGTAAATACCTTATACAGCACACTCCCTGTTTCTTGACTAGGCTTGTGACATCATGCACAGCTCTCTCTCTCTCACTCTTGTGAGAGTTTGCCAGGAAGGGAGGGGGGATGAGTCATAAGAGGGCCAATAAGAGCTGCGGGGCTGCAGAGCTGGAGGTGTGCCTCTGTATGTCTGTGTAAATCCAGGAAGTGAACAGGCAGCAACTTCAGCTACCCACAGTTAAATTGGATGCAGCCAGACTTAGTGGAGGGAGATTTCTGCAGCATATTTATTTTTGGGAAAAAATACCCTTTAATAAATTAAAAAACAAAAAAATCTCCATAGGTGACGCTTTGAAAATTAACAGGCTACCTGTTTAGAGTTACAGAGGAGGTCTTGCACTAGAATTATCGCTCCCACTTGAATGATCGTGGTGATACCTCACATGTGTGGTTTGAACACCGTTTACATATGCAGGCGTGACTTATGTATGTGTTCACTTCTGTGCGAGCACGGAGGGATGGGGCGCTTTAAAAAAAAAAATTCTTATTTATTTTACTTTTTATTTTTCCACTCTCCCTTTATTTATTTTTTAATTTTTTTAATTACTTTTATTCCTATTTATTGAAGATCTGGGGTCAAAAATACCCCAGATCTCTCATTTACCTTTAAATGCAAAAAAAATAAAAAAAATTGACATCTGTCTATGCCCAAGAACCGGAAGTGACGTCAGAGGCCACTCAAGTCCTCCAAGGGCATAGATCGGGGCCATCTTGCCCTCACTCAACTTCCTGCTCAGCCAACGGCCGCATCGGATCGCTTCTAGGCTTTACAGACATCTCCGATAATCCCGGAATCGACCGGGAAGCGGTGCCCCCTCCCGCCGCCTCTAAAAAGTGGTCCCACTGCAAATGTGCCCACGGGACCATTTATAATTTTAACCTGCAATCGCCAATAGTAAAAAATTATACTGGGGTTATGCCAGCTAGCTGCTGCCAGCTGGTTATGCCAGCTAGCTAGCTGCTGCCATAACACCGGTATTAAACGTCAAAGTAATGACGTATTTGTACTATGGGCCGGTACAGTTATGTAATACGATTTTATGTATCTGGTTATTTATTTTGTTAAGTTTTGCATGGGCTCCTGCACTGAAAAGCAGAAGCCGTTTCTGTAAATGTGAGCAGTGCTGTGCAATCTGAAGTGTGTGAGGACTGAAAAGCTTGTCTGCTAAACTAAAAGGTATTCAAATGTTCAGTAACTTGCTAAGTCTACATGATGCAACCGCTAAATAATATTGCAGGTAAGCTTCTGTTTTCTTTTTGAGCAGCACAAATGTGCATTAGACAAAAATAGACATAGAAAAATATCTTTACACAATTTGTAGAGGAGAATCCCTTAACAAATCCATAGAGAAACTATTAGACCAAAATGGTCTATTAGTATGAATATGAAATGTAATTTATCACACATTACATCATTATTAATAATCTTGACAATAAAGTGCTGAACAAAAAACTATAAATGTGTCCTTTGCATTTTTATGTCTGCTGTTTGATTGTTGGGCATTTTTGTTTCATAGAAAAAAAACTGAAAGGCAAAACACTCAGGGGAAATTTGCAGTAAATTTTCAGACCCAATTAGTTAATGCAAGAACGGCTTGATACATGCAGCTCACCCACTTACATGCCTATAAAGGATTTTTATAGCTGTTGGAGTTGACAGTAAAGAACAACAAAGGGAAAAAAACACACATTTTTGCATTATGATGGATGTGTGCTGTTTGAGCAGCACAGGCAGATAATAGGACTTTAGAAAAGGAAAATGATATTTCGAAAAGTCTGCAGTCCCATAGGGAAATCTGCTTAAAGTGGTTGTAAACCCTTACAGACCACTTTCACCTACAGGTAAGCCTAGATTAAGGCTTACCTGTAGGTGCTTGAAATATCTCCTAAACTTACACGGTTTAGGAGAAATTTACTATTTCCCTGTACGATGAGTCCTTCTGCGCACTTTGCGGATGTATTCGGCGCATGCGCACTCTTGAATCGGCACGCTGTGCCGTTTCAAGCTGGGGTCATGCCGTGACTGGCGGCTCCCGCGCACATGTGCGGGAGTGACGTCACGCTACTCTGGCCAGTCACAGAGCCGGAGTTTGCTGCCCCGGAAGGAAGAGGGGTGAAGAATGGATGCTCTCTGCCAGTGAGGAAATTGGGGACATCGCAGGCTCCTGTGTCAGTTAAGTGACACATAATAAGCTACTATGCGATGCATAGTAGCCTATTATGCTTAACCTTTGCAGGGAAACAAAGAGTAAGTAAAACCCATCAGGGTTTACTTCCTGTTTAAAGAGGAACTGCAGTCTGCTCACATCATTTATAATAAAATTGCCTTTCTGAAGCTTCCCTCCAACCACTTTGCATATTATTTTATATATACTGTGATTCTGCACTTGCCAAATATGTGTCAGAAATCTCCTCCATTGAGTCTGGATGCAACCATTTTAACTGTGGGCAGCTGAAGCTGCTGCCTGTTAACCTCCTGGATATACACAGACACACAGAGACACACCTCCAGCTCTGCAGCTCTCATTGACCCTCTTATGACTCCCCCCTCCCTTTCTGGCAAACTCTCAGGAGAGTGAGAGAGAGAGAGCTGTGTATGATGTCATAAGCCTAGGCTTTTTACCAGATAAGAAACAGGAAATGGGCTGTATAAGGTATTTACTGGCAGAAAAAAAATGTTTTACTATCCAAAGTTAAAACAAAGTTCCACTTTAAAGGACAACATACTTAAAAAATGCACAATTTGGAACTGTGATCAAACACATTTTAACAGTCCACACAGGTTTTAAAATTTAACATAAAGGTGTTTTACTAATTTATATAGCACTAATTTTTGTAGTGATTTACAGAGAACCATTTTTATCCATGAATGCCTCTTGAGAGCTTACAAGCTAGCAGCCCTAGTACAGCCTTAAACACATACAGTATATGAAAGGAAGATGATTAACCTATCAATACATTTTTTAAATTGCAGGTGGAGATTAAAGCTGTGGGGTTTAGAAGATTTTCATACTACTTTCCTACTATTTTCCTACGCTATGAACTGTGCTTGAGATTCATAGGATGCTTGAAGATCTGGTAATCTCTGGGTTGACTCGTTATTGGGGTACAACCTATATGCTAAAGATGATTTGCAACTAAATGGTAGGGGATCTGCTGTGCTGGGGGAGAGGTTTATGGGAAGGCTGGGGGAATATTTAAACTAGGATTGAGGGGGGAGGGTGAATTAGATTATAATGGGGTAGACAAGTCAGACAGGGGTCAGTCTTTATTGGTGGGTGGAATGGGGAAAGATGGGGGGAGGGCTATGGCAGGTGATATGAAGGTTCCCATGCTACAAACAACCATTGGAAATGGTACTGTTTGTACTAAAACAAAACATATGCAAAATAAGTGTGCGAAATGTGACAATGAATTAAAGTGTTTGTTTACCAATGGCAGAGGTGTCCCAAGCAAAATAGGTGAGTTATAAGCTCTGGCACACAAGGAGAACTATGATTTAATGGGGTTGTAAACCCTCTGTGTTTTTCACCTTAATGCATTCTATGCATTAAGGTGAAAAACCTTTTTTACGGCAGAAGCGCCCCCGAACCCCCTTATACTTACCTGAGCTTCGTAATTTCCCCAATGAGAACGAGCACACCAGCTCCGGCCGGTGTCTTGTGTCCTGATTGGATAGATTGATAGCAGTGCAGCCATTGGCTCCCGCTACTGTCAAAAAAATCCAATGACGTGGACACCAGGGCGGAGCCGAGTTCTGCTGTCTGTGTCAACAGATGCAGCAGCAGGACATGGGAGCACACCCGCACAGGTGTCACGTAGCAGGAGCTAGGAGCACCATGGAGGGGTCCCAGAGGAGGAGGATCGGGCCACTCTGTGCATAACTAACTGCACAGTGGAGGTAAACATGTTTGTTTTGTTTTTTTGTTTTTTTTAATCCTGAACCTTTACTACCCCTTTAATTCATATTGCTGAATCTTGGATTCATTCTTCACATGACTGGGCTATTAAAATTGCTGGCTATGCTTTCTTTCGGAAAGACAGGATGGTGGTGTCTGTCTCTATGTGAGAAGTGATCTCAAAGCAAGTGTGAAAGAGGACCTAGTTGATGGACAGTGTGATGACTCTTATGCCGCGTACACACGAGCGGACTTTACGGCGGACTTTGCCCGGCGGACTGGATTTCGTCGGACAATTCGATGTGTGTGGGCTCCAGCGGACTTTGTTTTCTCAAAAGTTGGACGGACTTAGATTTGAAACTTGTTTAAAATTTATCCGTTGAAATCGAGTCCGGTCGAAAAGTCCGCCATCTGTATGCTAGTTCGACGGACTAAAAAGCCACGCTAGGGCAGCTATTGGCTACTGGCTATGAACTTCCTTGTTTTAGTCCGGTCGTACGTCATCACGTACGAATTCGACGGACTTTGGTGGATTGTGTGTAGGCAAGTCCGTTCATTCAGAAAGTCCGTCGTAAAGTACGTCGAAAAATCCGCCAGGCAAAGTCCGCCGTAAAGTCCGCTCGTGTGTACGCGGCATTAGGCATTATAGGTGGAACTGTACATGGGTGTGCGTACTACAATCTGTACATAGGACGACAATAAGCTGTACGCTCCATAGAGTTGGGTTATATGGCAGAGTGGCCAGAAGAAAGCCATTACTTTCAGCAAAAAAACAAAATGGCACGTTTTGAGTTTGTGAAAAGGCATGTGGGAGACTCCCAAAATGTATGGAGGAAGGTGCTCTGTTCTGATAAGACTAAAATTTAACTTTTTGACCATCAAAGAAAACGCTATGTCTAGGGCAAACCCAAAACATCACATTACCCAAAGAAGACCATGTTTTTTAGCAGTCGGGAGTGGTAAACTGGGTTGAGGGAAAGATGGATGGTGCTAAATACAGGGATATTCTTGAGCAAAACCTGTACCACTCTGTGATTTGAGGCTAGGACGGAGGTTCACCTTCCAGTAGGACAATGACCCCAAACACACTGCTCAACACTTGAGTGGTTTAAGGGGAAACATGTAAATGTGTTGGAATGGCCTAATCAAAGCCCAGACCTCAATCCAATAGAAAATCTGTGGTCAGACTTAAAGATTGCTGTTCACAAGCGCAAACCATCCAACTTGAAGGAGCTGGAGCAGTTTTGAAAGGGGGAATGGGCAAAAATCCCAGTAGTAAGATGTGGCAAGCTCATAGAGACTTATCCAAAGCGACTTGGAGCTGTGATAGCTGCAAAAGGTGGCTCTACAAACTATTGACTTTAGGGGCGTGAATAGTTATGCACATTGACTTTTTCTGTTATTTTGTCCTATTTGTTGTTTGCTTCACAATAAAAAAAATCTTCAAAGTTGTGGGCATGTTCTGTAAATTAACCACTTAAGCCCTGGACCATTTGGCTGGCCAAAGACCAGAGCACTTTTTGCGATTCAGCACTGAGTCGCTTTAATTGACAATTGCGCGGTCATGCGACGTGGCTCCCAAACAAAATTGACATCCTTTTTTTTCCCACAAATATAGCTTTCTTTTGGTGGTATTTGATCACCTCTGCAGTTTTTATCTTTTACGCTATAAACAAAAAAAGAGCGTCAATTTTGAAAAAAAAAAGCTATATTTTTTACTTTTTGCTATAATAAATATCCCCAAAAATATATAAAAATTTTTTTCCTCAGTTTAGGCCGATACGTATTCTTCTACATATTTTTGGTAAAAAAAAACGCAATAAGCGTTTATTGATTGGTTTGCGCAAAAGTTATAGCGTCTACAAAATAAGATATAGTTTTATGGCATTTTTATTAATATTTTTTTTTTTACCAGCAATGGCGGCGATCAGCCATTTTTATCATGACTGTGACATTATGGCGGACAGATAAGACACTTTTGCCACTAATTTGGGACTATTCACATTTATACAGTGATCAGTGCGATTAAAAATGCATTGATTACTGTGTAAATGTGACTGGCAGTGAAGGGGTTAACCACTAGGTGGCGCTGTAGGGGATAAGTGTGTCCTAGGGAGTGATTTTAACTGTGGGGGGATGGGCTATGTGTAACACGACACAACACGAGCAGTGATCAGTGTCAATGTCATTAGGCAGAACGGTGAAATGCTTGTTTACATTAGCCATTCCCCGTTCTTCCTCACCGTGAGACGATTGCGGGTATCCCCGCGGAAATTGAGTACGTGGGACCTGCGATCACGCTCACGGAGCTCCCGGCACGCACGGCCGCAAGCCGCCTCCTAAAGGGCAACATACAGATACGTTAATCTACCCGTACGTGCCCTTCTGCCACAGCATATCTGCGTGAGGCAGTCAGGAAGCGGTTAAAGGATGCAAATCCTCAAACAATCCATGTTAATTCCAGGTTGTGAGGCAACAAAAGATGAAAAATGCCAAGGGGGTGAATACTTTTGGAAGGCACTGTAGAAGCATAAATACACACCTAATTTGACTACCTTTTACACTTTTGTGAGGCACTGATGGGCACTGTAGTGGCATGAATGTGGCACAGATGAGAACTGATGTGGCATGGCTGAGTACTGATAGGGCATGAATGTGGCATGGATGAGTACTGATGTGGCATGAATGTGGCACGGATGAGCACTGATGTGGCATGGATGAGCATTGATGTGGCACATATGAGCACTTATGTAGCATGTGTGAGGCATAGATGAGCACACATATGGCATGGATGAGCATTGATGTGGCATGGATGAGCATGAGTGAGCCATGAATGAGGCATGAATGAGCCATGGATGAACCATGGATGGGCACAGATGAGCCATGGATGGGCACGGATGAGCCATGGATGAGGCATGGATCATGGATTAGCAATGGATGAGCACGCATGAGCCATGGATGAGCATGGATGGGGATGGATGAGCACGGCTGGGCATGGATGAGCATGGCTGAGGCATGAATGAGCATGGCTGGGCATGGATGAGCATGGATGGGCATGGCTGGGCATGGTTGAGCATCGCTGGGCATGGATGAGCATGGCTGGGCATGAATGAGCATGGCCAGACATGGATGAGCATGACTGGGTATGAATGAGCAAGGATGACCATGGCTGGGCATGGATGAGCAAGGCTGGGCATGGATGAGCATGGCTGGAGCATGGATGAGCATGGATGGAGCATGGATGGAGCATGGATGGAACATGGATGGGCATGGCTAGAGCATGACTGGAGCATGGATGGAGCATGGCTGGGCATGGCTGGGCATGGCTGGAGCATGGCTGGAACATGGCTGGAGCATAGATGGAGCATGGCGGGGCATGGGTGGAGCATGGATGGAGCATGGATGGAGCATGGCTGAGCATGGCTGGAGCATGGATGGAGCATGGCTGTGCATGGCTGAGCATGGCTGGAGCATGGATGGAGCATGACTGGGTATGGCTGGAGCATGGCTGGAACATGACTGGAGCATGGATGGGTAGAGATCAGCGCTGTGGGCACTTCAGATCCAGCCCACAACACTGCTGCACCCAGCTCCTTCCTCTCCTCGCACACTGTACGGATCGGTGCGAGGAGAGGGGAGGAGCTGGACCGGACATGCTCCGGTCTAATGACAACTGATCGCTTTGTCATTGTCATTTGGTCATTGTGGTAAATTGTCATTTGCTGTCATTGGCCCTTTACCCCACTCTGTGACACGCTGGGTCCTCCGGACCCGACAGTCATGGACATTCCTGGGTGCGCACCCCAGGGGCCACACAGGAGTGTAATGACACAAAAAACAAACAAAGGCGCCTATAAGTGCAGAAGATTAACAGTTTTAATGCCCCAACTGGGTTAAAAAACACTTACAAAATAGAAGTTATATTCAGGCACATCGTGGGTAAAGCTGCATTGGAAGGGGTCACGGTCAGAGGAAGCCTTCAGAGGGGATGGATGTAGTCACTGACAGCAGCGGTATGGGACACAGGGAGCCGCTGTGAAGCCGGCGTCGTCAGCATGGAAAGACGGCGAACCCAGGAGTGATGTCATCCGCTGAGCGGCTCTGTAACCAGCCTGAACCGCAAACAAACAGCCAGAGAGGGGATGTGATGTCATCAATAAGGGACGCGTTTCGGAACCGTCAATCATTCCTTTTTCAACCTATGGCTATACTGATGACTGGGGAGGATATATATACACACACTAGCAGTGGATTGGCCAGGGGGCGGGGACAACAAAATTTAGTAACGATGAGTCCATTAAATGCATATAAACAAATACCTGCAACAGCATTCTTAAAAACGGGGCAGTAGAAAAGGAGAGAAATATAATGATGGAATAAAGTAAAATAAAGGATTTAGAACAATAAGAGTTTAAAAAGCAGATCTGTAAAATGTCTGGTAATGACCAGTCCTGGAACTTGCAGTGCACATAACAAAATATAAACAACTGGAGCAAGCAAGATAATGTCAGTGTTAAGATTTAGACCAAAGAGGGACATACGTGACATTAATACTTTCAACGTATTATCATATAAAAATGTGTAAATATGGCGTCAAAAACACCCATGAATTAAAAGATAAAAAAGGGGGTGTTTAAAAGTGGAGGAATAAAAATAATAATGATGAAGGATCTTTAAGAGAAGGAGCCTAGATTAATATCTATAAAAAAGAATGTCATGTCAAAGTATGGCACTAACTTCAAAATCCTCGTTTAACCCTCCAGGGGCTAAAACATTTAATAAAAATATCCAATACATTTCTCTGTGGCATAGTCTTCGGTAGCGTTCAGCAGGGGGGAGATCTTTTGGCATTGCCTCAATAACCCATACTTTGAGGCCACTAGTGGACTTGTCGTGGACGTGAAGGTAATGTCTGGGGACACTGTGGTTATCTAGTCCACCTTCGATTAACCGGCGATGTTCGCCAAACCGTTTACGTAGTTGCCGGATAGTGCGCCCTACATAGAATAGACCACAGGGACATGTGAGGCAATATATAACATGGTCAGATGAACATGTGTGAAAGCCCTTTATTGGGTATGTTTTGCCTTTGACGTGAAAGTCTTTCTGGCCATGTGTCACAAAACTACAGGTCTTGCAGAGGGGCTTAGGGCACTGATACATCCCAGAAATTGCTAAAAACGTGGGCATATGGTGGCCCGGAGGCAGAGGTCTAGCCCTAAGTTTACTGGTCGCTACCTTACTTTTAATGTTGGGTGCCTTTCTATAGGCAAATTGAGGTCTATTAGGCAGAGTGGAAAGTAGATGTTCGTCTTGTAGTAATAAAGGCCAATGTTTTTTAATGATATTTTCCATTTGTTTATGTTGGGTATGGAATTGAGTAATGAATCGTAGATTAATTTTCTGGGTATTGGGACGTGGGTGAGGGTTCTCAATGGGCGATGTGCTCTTATATTGTTGATAAGCTGTGTCTACAAGATCAACAGGGAAACCCTTTTCGAGAAATTTTGCGTTCAAAATTTTACCTTCAGTATCATAATCACTCTTCAGAGTACAGTTCTTTTTTAACCTACAGAACTGACTCTTAGGTACATTGTTTAGCCATAGGGGGTGATGACAGCTTTTATAGTGGAGGAATGAATTTCCAGCTATAGGCTTGGTGAAATTTTTGGCATGTATCTCCTTACCTATCCAAAAAAGTTCGAGGTCCAGGAAGGCTAACTTTTTTTGATCACACAGGAGTGCACTTTTGGGAGGACGTCATATGACGGCCTCCAAGAGTTATCCGACTGTGCTGTAGCCGTCATTCTTCATTCGTCTATGGCCTGGCCGGCAACTGGTTAAACATTTTTTTATGTGGTATTATGCTAATCCTGACTCCCCCCCATTGCCTACCACAAACAAACAGGTCTCCTTAGCTTGACGTGTTTCTCCCCTCCCACTAGCAGTATTACACTATATACCCCTTTTTCTTCATTGCCATACGTCTAAAATGGATATCCGATTACTGTGAAAGCTGGAAAGTGCAATTTAAATTTGCATATAGGATACTCCAGAAGCTTCTAATATACAGATGGAAGGAAGGTGTCATTCCCATACAATGATCACATCCAACAGCCCTAGCCATTGACGGGAGATACCATCCCAATATAACAGGCGTGTTTAAAGATTATTGCTGGTGAGTGGGGACCCAGGAGGGGAGCACAAAGTGTCACCTGAGAACCACATCAACTGCGTATTTTGCACAAGTTCAACACACTATTTGGATGGACTTTATATGATTGCACTTTATTTGTTTTGCACTATAATTGAACTGAGCACTTTATATTGTTAAATGATACCATGCCATTGAATACATTGATGTAAGCACTTTATTATTAGATATTGTATTAGTGTTTATTGATTACAGGAGCAGCGCTGAATATAACATCTATTTTGCTTTACCGCCAACGCTCGGGCGCTCTGAGTGTGAAAGTGCCCTTAAAGTATCCTGAATCTGAAAGTATAAAAAAACACTGATATGGTGCAGACTAGGAAAAAAAAGTCCAGCCCCACCCCTAACAAAGCAACCTGCCCCAGTAATTATAAATGGTTGGTTATAAAGTGCTTAATAAGCATAAAAGTCCATAAAACAGTCAGTATACAATTCCAAATAAGCTGACATTTGCAGGAGGCTGCTCCACATACTGTACATAAGTCCATACAGGCAGATCAATACACAGACCACAAATTTGAATAAACAGATTAAATTCTTTTTAATATAATACTCCTTCTCAAATCTTCAAATGTCCATTCCTTCATCATTAATTAACAATGTTTGAAAGTAAGACAGAGGTATGAAACACACCGGTGACCACCCAGAAATGTACATTTCAAAAATATTTTAACCGGAAAACGTTTTGAAAAATTTTAGTGATGCTCCTTATCTTTATATGTATGATGTACCTTTATGAGCAAGTAATGAGACATACATAACCATTGCATAATAAGTTATTACTACAAAATGTTTATTACAAAGTCATCAAAACCTTGCGCAAAAGACATTGGAACAAGAACACATACATACAGTATAACCACCCAGTATTAAACACCTCCTAGTCTTGGTCCTTTTAGTATCTCCCTTTTGTATGATCTAATGATAACTGACAACTGTATACAAATTTAAATAAAGAAATCCATGACTCCTGTATTCATCCAGCACTGTGCCTGCCTGCAGGAGTGCTGGTTCTATCTCTCCCCTCCCACAGGCTCAGAAACAGCAACAGGAGCCAATGGCAATCAAGTGCTGTGAGGATGGAGCGGGGTTGAGCTGTGTTGCGTGTCTATAGACGCACACAGTTCTGCTCAGGAATCAGCCTACAGGCATGCCATCATAGGAAGCAGCTTCTTATTGGGGAGTACAGAGAAGAGGAGGAACTGAGAGTGCCGGTGGGGAGCCCCAGAAGAGGAGGTTTGGGGGCGCTCTGTACAATACATTGTACAGAGCAGGTACTGTAAGTATAACATGTTTGTTATTTAAAAGAAATAAAACTTTTACAGCTGCTTTAAAGTGATTGTAAAGGTAGAAGTTTTTTTTTACCCTAATGCATTCTCTGTATAAAGTATATAAAGGTAAAAATAAACGTCTCTGTGCAGCTCAATCCAGCCCGCCCCCCCCCTTCCTAAATGCTTACCTCTCTCTCTCCTCACTGGACATAGAGGCAACAGTGGGAGCAATTGGCTCCCACTGCTGTCAATCAAAGCCTGTGAGGAGAGAACAGGGGCGGGGCTGTGCTTGTCTACAAAGACAAAGAGTGTGGCTCAGGATCAAGCCTGCACAAGTGTCCACATAGCAAGCAGCTTGGTATGGGGGCGCTTGGCAGGGGGGTGGAGCCAGGAGTTCTGACAGGGCACCTAGAAGAGGAGGATCTGGGCTGCTCTGTCCAAAATATTGCACAGAGCAGGAAAATATGACATGTTTGTTATTTTAAAAAATATGTTTACAATCACTTTAAGTCCCCTGGTGCAGCCCAAGTTGTTTGTCTCAGTGGTTGTACGGTGTACTTATCTCCTGCCACTTCATCATTTTTGGGCTCTTCTCACTTGTCTCCTGTTTGTTTAGCCATGGCCTTGGTCTGAAGAAAAAGCAGATGACTCCATATCTGAGTTACAACTCCATATCTGAGTTACAATTGTAACTAGATCCTGACTTTGAAAAAGGATGGGGACACCTGAAACAATCGCTGTTTATTTTGTATCTATACATACTTTTTGATGTCGACAATAAAAGGCTAATTTTGTTTTGCTCCAAGGAACTAAGTGGTGCCACATATATAAAGCCAAAAAACAATGTGGAATACACTGAAGTCCTAAAACAAGTTTATTTGTTGTGTGCTTTCTTCTCTATCACTTTGATTACCATTTTATAGCTTCATTACTGGAAGATGAAATCTTGTGGGAAAACTGAAGTTAACTTTTTAACAAGACAGTGGAGCTGAAATCATTAAGAGTTTTAATGCTGAAACTTACTATCATTGAGAACCTCAGATGTAAAACATTATTATGCAACTGGCTTTTTATTTTGAGCAAGAACAGGAAGAGAAGAGTTTTAAATATTGGAATTGAATAATGCTTTAGATAAAATATGTGAGACACAAGTGGGTTAAATTCTATTAACTTTACAACTTTTCGCAGCTGTAGTAATACTCTCAAACAGTTGGTACAATGATTTCCGTAGCCAGCACGACTTTGTAATAAGTAATAAAATGGGATTTCCTAATTATCTTGTTGTAATATATGCTATTAAAGTCCCACACTAAGTTATAAAAAATATATAATGACATGTTAAATATAAAAGTAGTTGTCACTGCAGTACTCACCTTAGCTTCAGCAATGTACCCTTCCGACTGACAATGTTTTTATTTTTAAAGAGTTATGCCGCGTACACACGAGCGGACATTACGGCGGACTTTGCCCGGCGGACTTTTCGTCGGACTTTGTTTGCTCCTTGCGCCGGACTTAAAAACGGACGGACTTGGCCACACACGGTCACTGCAAAAGTCCGCTGGTTTTGAACGCGGTGACGTATAGCACGTACAACGGGACTAGAAAAAGGAAGTCCAAGCCCCACTCCGGCACCCTTTGGGCTCCTTCTGCTAATCTCGTGTTTATCTCGTGTTAGTAGAAGTTTGGTTAGAGACGATTCGCGCTTTTCACACTTCAGCTTATTTCGTTCGTTTTCTGCGGTTCAGTTTGTGCTTGTGAGGTTTGTATCTGCTTTTCAGTGCGTGTTGGTCAGTTCGTAACCTGCCTTGCAGGCCGTTCTGCTCCGCTCGTTCCTGATTTTCAGGTCGTTCTTCATAGGCCTTGCTGTTCTTCAGTGCGTTTGTTATAAGTTTGTTAGTTTGAGCAGCCGACCGTTTTGAAGCCATGTCGAGTGGACGTACTCGTTCTCGAGTTCGTGCTGTGTGGGGACTTGGTGTTGGGGTTAATACTTTGACCCGAGTCCAGTCCATGAACAGGGTGAGGAGGAGTTCATGGACCAAGAATTGGTTGCGCCAGCGTGACCAGTTCTCTCATATGCCTTTGCTCCGTGAGCTCCGTGAGAATAATCCTGAGGATTTCAGGAATTTTCTCAGGATGACGGACCCCATCTTTGAGCGTCTTTTGTCTATGCTGACCCCCTATATCAGCAGGCAGGATACCTGCATGAGGCAAGCCATTAGTGCGGAGCAGAGGCTAGTTGCCACGTTACGTTACTTGGCGACAGGGAGAAGTCTTCAGGACTTAAAGTTCTCGACAGGCATCTCCCCCCAGGCTCTGGGGATCATAATCCCAGAGACCTGTTCTGCTATTATTCAGGTCCTGCAGAAGGAATATATGAAGGTAAGTTTTATCCTTTAACATTACATGATATGTATTAACTGTTTTTTGATGTATTGTAGAACTGTCCTCTTTACCTAATTGCCATGCTTTCAATCTGCTGTGAATGTCCCCTTTATCTTTGTGCATGCCTATTTTAATCAGTTATTGCCCTATACATGCATAATTTCTTTCATTAACCTCCCCACCATGCAATGCTGGGTCCATTTTTATCTCTAGCCTATAGTCCATTGAACAATGTATATTGTCTGCTCCATTGTCTTGTTTGTCCCTCCCCCACCCCACAAATGTTTGAGCCAGTCAGGTGTGTTTGTTAACCTAATTAGAACCCCTCCCCCACCCCACAAATGTTTCAGCCAGTCAGGTGTGTTTGTTAACCTAATTAGAACCCCTCCCCCACCCCACAAATGTTTGAGCCAGTCAGGTGTGTTTGTTAACCTAATTAGAACCCCTCCCCCACCCCACAAATGTTTGAGCCAGTCAGGTGTGTTTGTTAATCTAATTAGAACCCTTCCCCCACCCCACAAATGTTTCAGCCAGTCAGGTGTGTTTGTTAACCTAATTAGAACCCCTCCCCCACCCCACAAATGTTTCAGCCAGTCAGGTGTGTTTGTTAACCTAATTAGAACCCCTCCCCCACCCCACAAATGTTTCAGCCAGTCAGGTGTGTTTGTTAACCTAATTAGAACCCCTCCCCCACCCCACAAATGTTTGAGCCATTCAGGTGTGTTTGTTAACCTAATTAGAACCCCTCCCCCACCCCACAAATGTTTCAGCCAGTCAGGTGTGTTTGTTAACCTAATTAGAACCCCTCCCCCACCCCACAAATGTTTGAGCCATTCAGGTGTGTTTGTTAACCTAATTAGAACCCCTCCCCCACCCCACAAATGTTTCAGCCAGTCAGGTGTGTTTGTTAACCTAATTAGAACCCCTCCCCCACCCCACAAATGTTTGAGCCAGTCAGGTGTGTTTGTTAACCTAATTAGAACCCCTCCCCCACCCCACAAATGTTTGAGCCAGTCAGGTGTGTTTGTTAACCTAATTAGAACCCCTCCCCCACCCCACAAATGTTTCAGCCAGTCAGGTGTGTTTGTTAACCTAATTAGAACCCCTCCCCCACCCCACAAATGTTTCAGCCAGTCAGGTGTGTTTGTTAACCTAATTAGAACCCCTCCCCCACCCCACAAATGTTTCAGCCAGTCAGGTGTGTTTGTTAACCTAATTAGAACCCCTCCCCCCACATTCAAATGTATCAATGGGCCATCATAGGGGGTGAGTAATCTTATAAGTGTGCCTTATGTTTTTCAACATTTCAATTACAAACACACATATTCATAATATTTGACTGCTGTTGTTTACTAATGTTTTGGTGTAATCTGATATACAATTTTTGTTATTAAAGTCCTTATCTTATTTTTTTTGCACTCCACAGTTTCCTACAAGTCCACAGGAATGGCAGACTGTGGCCTCCCAGTTCGCTGACCGTTGGGACTTTCCCAACTGTGTAGGGGCGATTGACGGGAAGCACGTCCGGATTGTGCCACCACCGCATTCGGGGTCATATTTCTTTAACTACAAGGGGTTCCATAGTGTAGTTTTGATGGCGGTGGTCTCGGCACATTTGGAGTTTATGTTTGTGGATGTGGGGAAGAACGGCCGGATGTCTGATGGAGGAGTCTTTGCACAGACCGAGCTGTGCTATCGTCTCCAGACCGGTGGCCTGGAATTGCCACCTGATGACGATAATGTGGATGGACTCCCCTCAGTTTTTATTGCTGATGAAGCATTTGCTCTCTGTGAGAACTTGATGAGGCCGTTCCCCCAAAGGACACTCACCCCTGACCCCTTACCGGCTGGCCAGAGCAAGAAGGGTTGTGGAGAATGCCTTTGGTATTCTGGCCAGCCGGTTCCGTATCTTCCTTATGGCTATTAATTTGGCGGACTATAAAATCAACCACGTCATCCTTGCTTGCTGCATCTTGCATAACTTTTTAAGGAGACATTCAGTGACATATCTATCCTCTGTTGGGCCTGAGCCCAGACTGGAAGAGGCTAGTAGCACTTTGACAGGCCTAGAAATTGGCCGTATTGGCTTGGCCCCCCGACCCGCACGTCAAGTGCGTGACCGTTATGTGAATTATTTTAATGGTCGGGGGGCCATTGCTATTCAGCAACATCTATAATTTTTTTACAAAAATAAAAAAGAAAATTTGTTTATCTAAATATCTTGTTTTTATTGCTGTTTACCTTTAAGTTATGTCTGTCTCCTAGTGCACTTGTAGTAGTGTCAAGTGCATTTAGCTTTAGTTAATCAGGCCCACAAAAACAAACCCCAAATGTTGACTTCAAGAAACAGCCACACACATTGTATAGGGTAAAAAATTTTACTTGGTGCACATTGAAAGGTGCATTTTTTATCATATTTTTGTTTTATTTTATTTTTTTTTATTTTGTCAAAAAATATTTTACGTTGTGTAAAAAAATTATATTTTACTAAATTATTCAAGCCATTTTTTCAAAAATATATAGACCTTTATCTCAAAACATTTACATACACAACAGTGTTTTTATAAACAAAACTTACAATACATTAACTTACAAAGTTCAATATTTCGAGAACGGTGCATGTAATGTCACCCTTGCAGAAATTGGTCATTTATAAGATGCTCAAAATTGAGCTTTACTAAAGGGTCAAGTCAACATGTGCTATCTCCTATCATGGGAGAGCAATGTACATGTTTTGTGTGTGCAATCCCATTTTTGGTTGCTCTCACCACCCAAGAATTTTCTGGATGAAGGGTTTGCAAACACAAAACAAGTACATTGCTAACCCATGATGGAAGATAGCACATGATGACACACCGTGTGCATCACACAATGTAAATTTGGGTATACCCCAAAACTTGCAAAATTTTTTTTAAAAACAAAATAACTTCCCAAGGAAATGAAGAACATGATTGATGTTTTTAGGCCAAACGTGATTATATTCTGCCCAAAACATCAATCATGTTCTTCATTTCCTGTTGCATGGAGTCCAGGCGAAGTTTCATGCTGTGAATTTGTTCACGCATTTGATCTATGTGGCCATTCCACAGCATTATCTGGCCAATTAGTCTTTGCGCACTGTCTGTGGTGAAGTGCTCTGCCGCTTGGCCTTCCACAACCAGAAACTCACCTAAAACGAGTGAATAAAAACAAGGTTTACAATATGCACGCCAAAATACAGTAACTCAAGCTGGGGTGTCAGTCACTCACTTGGTGGGCTTGAAACCTCACACACTTCCTCCACCTCTCCTTCCTCAAGGTCGTCGGGTGGGCGTGGTCTTGGGCTGGGGCTTGGGGTATCTTGGGCCTCAGGCTGGTGACTTGGGGGGGTCCTGAGATCCTTGGACTGTTGTCTGAGTCTTTTCTCCCCTATGAGATTATAAAAAAAGGTAAAGTTAAAACACACTGATCTTTTATTTTTTAATAAAGAAAGTAAAATGTTGGTTATGATTTTTTTGCCAATTTTGCATCATAATAAATGTTGAAGACAGGATGAACATTACCTCTGAACAACAATTAGAAAGAATGCTTATTTTTGGGAAAGTTTCACAGATGCTGACACCTCAATGATCTCCTATGTGTATTACCCCTCAAAAATTTAGTTATGGTCACATAGTACACTAGAAAATGCATTTCCTTAGCAAAATGCGGGGGAATGCCCCATCATATTCCTCTATTATAAATCAGTACATGGTGTGTCTGTCCCCTCCCCCGGGCTCTGTAATCAGAGCTGAGATGCTCCGGCCACCTCCCCCCCTGTGTATAACAGAAGCTTTGGTAACCATGGCAACAAAACAAACACAGTACACTCTGATTAATGTCTAAAATTACACGAAATGACCTCTAAACAAAAAGCTTTTTCTCCAAAAATTTTAAAAATATCAAACTGAAAAGATATAGCCAGATAGATGAATATTTAGTGAACATTGTAAAGTTTGTTTGTTGTCTCTAGGTGAAAGTATGAAGGAGCTGAAACTTTTGGGAGCGGAAGAAGAATTTGAGGATTTCAAGCATGCTCCCATTGAATTCAATGTTTAAAAAAGAGAAAAAAAAACTGATTATTTAATAAAGTATACATGGTATTAAAAAAGTTGAAAATGACCACACATCAGCTCAAAGAGACGAACATTTTAATAGTTGAATGGTTTTAATAGCTGAAAGTATGCAGAAGTTACGCAGAGCCAAAAAACGTACGGAATAATATTCCAATTAAATATTTAAAAAAATAAAATCGAAGAACAATAGTGGGACTGCTAAATCATTCCCACTAACTATAGTGCTCGTGAGTCCAGATGTGGAAACAGCTGCTGTGTCCTGTCCCTACATTACACTGAATCATTTTTGATGAAGCATTATATTTTCAAACATATCTACACCACATCAACTCATTGTGGGAATTCGCCAAATTATCAAGCCATAAATGTATGTCCAACCCTGTCCCATCGTATTTGGCGAAAAAATAACGTCACTTTATAAAGTATCCGATCTATTCCAAAGAACGGTATTTACGAACGATGCAGAAAAACCGCCAAAAATAAGGATCAGCATGCAAGTTCTGTATCTCAATAGTAAAACACAAGTACTTACTTTTTTTCAGCAGCTTCTTTATTCGCCAATATTGTTCTGGCTCCCGACTTTTTATGTCAGACCACCGCTTCCGCAATTGTTCTTTCGAACGTTTTGTACCAAATTTATCTTCCAGAGCGGTGACAACTGACGACATTATTTTGTCCTTCCTCATATTGGGTCGTGTGTACGGTCCTTTTTTGCCATCGTAGTCCTCCCTTCTTAATATGGACACCATCTCCACCATCTCTTCAAAAGCCATGTTGGTGGCCTTATATCTCCTCCGGGATGTGGATGTTTGGGGCTCCGGGCTTTCCTCCGCGCTACTTCCACTTAATCGCTCCGCCATCTTTGGCTATCTACTCCCACTGCGCAACGAAGAGTGAAGGGGCGGGGCCAAATCGTACTCACGAACGTCAGGGGCGGGCGACGCAGGCGGAGCATGACACATGCGCAGTGTATATAAAGCTAGTACGATGGCCAACGTATGTCCGTGCGGAAGTAGCGAGCGGCACAAACGAAGGTAAGATTAAAGAGTGTGTGTGTGTGTGTGTGTGTTTGTGTGTGTCCCCGTGTGTGTCCCCTAGATTACAACACAAACTAATCCTGAGATTTGGGACTGACATTTAAGTTTTGATCTTGTGTCTTGTCTTGCAGAAATAATGAATCCCTTTAAAGAGGAAGAGTTTTTGATCCATTTCATTGATCTATATGAGCAGAAGAAAAACCTCTGGGAGGTCAAACACCCCCAATATTATAATCGTGATGTTAGGAAGGCAACACTGGGCACACTTTTAGAGTTTGTGAAGACTCGACTCCCCCAGGCAGACCTCAAGTTTGTGGACAGGAAAATAGGTATCTTGCGTAATATGTATAAGCGGGAACACAGAAAAATCCAGGAGTCGCTGAGATCCGGGGCAGCAGCTGACCAAGTTTATGTACCCAAGTTGTGGTATTACCACAAACTGCGATTCCTGGATGAGCAGACCGAAGCCAGGCAATCCCTTTCCACCCTTCCCCCCACCCTTCCCCCCACCCTTCCCCCCACCCTTCCCTCCAGCCTTCCCTCCAGCCTTCCATCCACTCTTCCCTCCAGCCTTCCATCCACCTCCACCCCAGCTGAGGAGTCCCAGGATGAACTGGGCCTTTTCACCATTGATGAAGTGGATGCGCCCAGCTTCAGCCAGGTATACTTTTTTTTGAAGATTTTGGGATTGTGTAAATGTTATTAATGATGTTAAGGTGTTCATTTTGAAAGTGCTTCATCAAAAATCACTTCTGCACAAAGAGTAATATGTAGACATATCACTAGACAGTAGTGGCCAAATATATACGTAACTTCAGATCTTGTTGATCATCTGAAATAATGGTGTGGTCAAATAGATAGCCTTTACTATTTTGTGTAATTATCTTTGAAAGTTATGAGCTGAAAATTGTGTGTGATTGCATAACAGAAAATTACAACTATGTCCCTTTTTTTTTACACAGGATGACCTCAGCCAGGAGGAGGCCTTGCCCAGTGAGAGAGAGGAGGAGGCCTTGCCCAGTGGGAGAGAGGAGGAAGCTGTGGCTGGGCCAAGTAGAAGCCGCACGGAGTGCCAGGTGCCTCCCCTCCGCATTATACAGAAAAGGCCTAGGAGAATGACTGCAACAGAGCAGGAATCCCTAGAGCTCATACGGGAAGCAAGCCTGATCCTGAGTAAACCTCCCAATGCAGAGGAGGCGTATGGCACCTATATAGCCTGCAGATTACAGGAGTTGGAAAAGGGCCAACGCCTCCTCTGTGAGGGTCTATTTTTCCAGGCTTACCAGAAGGGCTTGAGAGGGGAGCTTACTGCTAACACATATATAGCAGATGAAGGCACTCCTACTCCTCCTCCTCCTCCTCCTCCTCCTGCCCCAAGTACACCACCAGAGGCACAACCTCCGAGGAAGGCTGCAGAGAAGCGTGGAGGGAAGGCTACACGGAAGAGTCGAAAGTGATTGCCTGGTTTCTGTCTGTTCTGACTGTGCTCCCTGTGCTCCCTATAGTCGCAAGATACCTATTTTCTTGTCCTCAAACTTGATGTGTGTCCTGGGGGACGAAAGGCTTCCCAGATTCTAAAAGTGTGTCCAGTGTTGCCTTCCTAATTTTTTTGTTTATCAAAAAAATACTTTTTGGTTTACCTTACATTCTTGCCTATGTCTTTTGATTCAAAAACGCCATTTTGTTTGGGAGTCGGCAGGTACAGGTCGAAAAGACTATGGGGTTGATTTGAGAAAAGCAAATAGTCTGTGCACTTTGCAGAGGGCAGTTGCCCTCTGCAAGTGCAATTGCTCCAGAGCATCAGAAATTATTTAAAAGCTTGACTTTGCAAAGAGTACCCAATCCTGTGCAAGTAAAAGAAAAAAAAAAACATTTTTGCTTGCACATGATTGGATGATGGAAGTCAGCAGAGCTGCTTCACATTTAATAAAGCTTGGGAGCAACTGCTCTTGCAGAGGGCAAATGCAATTTCCAAAATGCACAGGCTTTTTACCTTTATGAAATCAACCCCTATGTGTGTTTTTGTCAAATAAAAAGATTTTATTTTGATTTTACATGATTTTAGGAATAAATCAGCAGAGCTTCCCCGAATTTAAGCTCTTCTCCTCAGTTTTTCAGCGACTGCACTTCCAACAAGTGCACTTGGTGTGCAATTTCTCAAGTGAACGTTTCACTTGATATTCTTAAATGATTTAAGCCTTTTGTCAAAAACAAGCTCGGGGGAAGCTCTGCTGATTTTTTCCGAAAATCATGTCAAATAAAAATTAATTGTTTTGGTTTGGGCTTCCTTGCATGTGCCCCTCGGATACACAGCGAACGCACTTCAAAATGCTCTTTATGTGGAATTATATGTATAATTACCAATTGGAGTGAAAAATGATTTTGCCTTTGTTAAATACACCCCCCTATGTCTAATGAACAAGGGACAACAACCTCATTAAGGTTCTTTAAAACAACACAAAATATGAATGTTAATTGTGGTAACTTGAAAATACACACCAAAAATGTGGTTAACATTTAACACACATTGTAAAATAGCTAAAGTGCGGAAATAAAAAAAAAAAAAAAAAATATCTATTTTAAAATTTAAAAGTTATGGAGATCTGGCTGTTACAAAATATTATATTAGTCATGGCATGAGGATAAATCATGAAGAAAGAAGTTTGTGAGAACTCTGTGTGAATATAAAGCAGAAAAACAACTTCATTCCTCTCGCATTATCAATCCTAAAAAAAGGCTGTATTAAAAGACGACAGAAGAGGAATGTGCTAGCTTCAAGACGAAGGCTAGTTTTACCAGACCGAGCGCTTCCGTCTTGTAATTGCTTCAGAGCATGCGTCAGTTTGAGTTCGTTGGACTAGCACACAGACGATCGGTTTGTCCGCTAGAAAGAAGAGTCCGTCGGATAAATTTAAAGCAAGTTTCAAATCTAATTCCGTCAAACTTTTGAGAAAACAAAGTCCGCTGGAGCCCACACACATCGAATTGTCCGACGAAATCCAGTCCGCCGGGCAAAGTCCGCCGTAAAGTCCGCTCGTGTGTACGCGGCATAACTCTACTTTTGTTGAGAAAATACATTCCCCCCGGGTGATCTATGTACATTGCAAGAATTTTAACAAACTTTGTTGTAGATTCCTACCTTTTGTTATTTTGAAGAAATCCCTGTTTGTTCCTCTGTGTCCATGTGGGAAAGTCGAATGGGAGTGTTTTCATAATTATCAACCAGCTGCAGCAGCAGCAAAGCTCTAACGAGGAAGGCTGCTGGCTCTGCATCCCTTTAGACCTGTTCCTATTGGGAGTATCTCACCAAAGATTACATTTTTGTTGCAGGGGATGCCTGAAATCTGACTTGTATCTTAGGGCAGACTTCTGGGAAAATCAGGGAGCCAATTACACAAGCAGGAAATTATGTTTCTGGGGGGCATTCTATACACAATCTGTGTATAGAACACCTCCAGGTCACCATATTGCATTGTATTTTAAGAAAATACAACAGCTGCAGATTTAAAAGGAAAGGAAACTTTTAATAACATTCAATTACAACATGACTTGTGTTGCAATTGTATACACTATATTATTTTCTCTTTATTTGCTATTTTTTCCCTCCACGAAAGTGGAGTTACCCTTTAAGTTTACCCTTTAATTCAACCCAGTCTGTCTTGCAGCATGAGATGATCTGAAGCTACAAAAGCCACTTATCTATTTTGGTTTGTTATCTTTTGATTGGATTTAATGTTGGTCTCTAAAAGTCCTTTGACATGTGGCCATGTATTGCTAATATCTGCTAACTGTGCATAAATATTTCCCAAATATCTTTAATGTTTTAAATTATGCATAAACTACTATTTGCCGTAATTCTATACTGTTAATACATAATGCATTTTTAATATATGGTGAAATACAGAATTAGCTCAGTGTTATCACCCAAGAAACAAGTTCTAGCTGGTTGAGAACCTGTCACTTACAGTATATAGTGGTATGACAATGTTGGAGCAATTGTTTTTGTTTAGTCCTGAGAGTAGAAAGCATGTAGTGTTTGGCAGGCAAATGCATGTATTTGGTGCTGACACATTTGAAGAAGGATCAGGGTTAGGAATTTAGGTTTAGGGGTTAAAGGGAGGGTTAGCTGTTGGGGGGGTTGAGTGTGCGTTTACCTTTTTAGGGTTAAAATAGTGTATGTATAGCTGAGAAAATTGAGTACTGTCCGTGATACTTTTTTTATTTTCACTAACATACAATTTTTCAGGACAAGCTTTCGGGGTATGTCCCCTTCTTCAAGGTCCAAGCAGTACTGATTCACAAATTTTTAAGCAGAATGTTAAAAAAAAAAGAGAAAAACAAACACATACAAATCAATGGTAATAAAGATAGCAGCAGAGTAATGCCCCGTACACATGGTCGGACTTTGTTCGGACATTCCGACAACAAAATCCTAGGATTTTTTCCGACGGATGTTGTCAGAAAATCCGATCGTTCTAAAGGCGGTGACATAAAACACGTACGTCAGGACTATAAACGGGGCAGTGGCCAATAGCTTTCATCTCTTTATTTATTCTGAGCATGCGTGGCACTTCGTCCGTCGGATTTGTGTACACACGATCGGAATTTCCGACAATGGATTTTGTTGTCGGAAAATTTTATATCCTGCTCTCAAACTTTGTGTGTTGGAAAATCCGATGGAAAATGTGTGATGGAGCCTACACACGGTCGGAATTTCTGACAACAAGGTCCTATCACACATTTTCCGTCGGAAAATATAACCGTATGTATGGGGCATTAGTGAGACAAGACAGAGGGAGAGCTATAGAGTGAGGGGGGATACTAGTCACAGAGGGGGTCGTAAAACTTTAGCATAATGAGTAAGGAAACCAATATCTAAATTCAGGCCATTATTTTTCGTGTCAAAAAGAAGTATCATTCTTAGATCAAACGTTTTCCTTTCCTGGATAGTTCTGATATTCCCTTTAAGAACTAAAACATTGAGGTCTTCTATAGTGTGGTCCGGTTGTGAGAAGTGATGTCCCACAGGTGTGCATAAACTGTCTTCTTTATGTTCCTTGATGGTATGTTTGTGCAAATTCATCCTCGCTTGCAACTTCTGTCCTGTTTCACCAACATAAGATCCTTTGCTGCACCTTTTGCATTGGTAGAGGTACACAACATTACTGGAGGTACAGTTGTAAGATCCCATGATATTGAAGGTCCCATTTGTGTGTGTGACACTTTTTGATAGATTGATCTGGTTGCATAGTTTGCAGCATTTTTTATTGCAGGGTTTGCTTCCATTATTTGTGACTTCATAATTAGAGTGAAGTTTCCTGCTGATTAGTTTGTGTCTGAGATTGGGTGGTTGTCTGAAAGCCAATAATGGGGGTTGTTGGAATATTCCTTTCAGAGTTTCATCCTCTGTTATGATGGGTTGTAAATCTTTGATTATCTTTTTGATCCCTTCAAGTGCTGGGTTGTATGTGGTGACTAGAGGTACTCGGTTATTTGTTTTTTAATCTGTGTATTGGAGGAGATTTTCTCTTCGGGTTTTCAATGCTGTGTTTATGCTGTTGTTGATGGTTTTGTCTTTGTAACCTTTCTTACAGAAGGAGTCTGCCGGTGTTCTGAGATGTTTATCTCTGTCTTCTGGGTCTGAACAAATTCGGTGGTATCTGATGGCCTGGCTGTGTATGATGGCCCATTTAGTGTGTTGGGGGTGAAAACTGGAACTATGAAGATAGCTGCATCGGTCAGTCGGTTTTCTGTATATCGATGTGTGAAGCTTGTCCTCCCTGATGTATACTGTAGTGTCCAGGAAAATATGTTAAAACCTTTAGTCATGAACATATATATGCATATGGGAAGCAAAATGGCACCCCAATATGCAAACCTATTTATGGCTGACCTGGAGGACAAATTCCTGAACAGCATACAACAAAAAACATACAGATATTATAGCTATATTGATGATATCTTCATGATATGGACTGAAGGTGAAGAAAATCCAAACCAATTCTTCTCATTGATCAACACTTTTCACCCATCTATCAAACTAAAAATGGACTATTCAAACACACATGTCAACTTCCTGGACACTACAGTATACATCAGGGATGACAAGCTTCACACATCGATATACAGAAAACCGACTGACCGATGCAGCTAACTTCATAGTTCCAGTTTTCACCCCAACACACTAAACGGGCCATCATACACAGCCAGGCCATCAGATACCACCGAATTACCATTGATTTGTATGTGTTTGTTTTTCTCTTTTTTTTTTTTTTTAACATCCTTCTTAAAAATTTGTAAATCAGTACTGCTTGGACCTTGAAGAAGGGGACATACCCCGAAAGCTTGTCCTGAAAAATTGTATGTTAGTGCAAATTAAAAAAGTATCACGGACAGTACTCAATTTTCTCTGTCACAATTGCACTAATACGGCTACAATCAAATCAAGTATGTATAGCTAAAACTTACGTTTTTAGTTTTGGATTGGAAAGCATTATAAATCCTGTCAATGTATTTTTATTATGCCGGTGTCCCATTTGGGAGATATCCCTTTACTTCCTATTACAGAGGAGCAACAGGAAGTGAACAAAAATGTCTAAATAATAAAAGAAATTTCCCTTTTAGACAACTGTCACTAGAATAGGTGTCCCTATCAGATAGTTTCCCATTACCACTTGTTCTGAAGGCAACTTTAAAATCTAGGATCTTCAATCAGTCTTGGTGACAAAAAGATTGCAGTGAGACAGGCATTAATAAAAATTTGAGAGGGGTTCTAATTCTTCCCCACTTTATCCAAAATGAAAGAAAAATGTTGGATTTACATGCACTTTATATACAGTATTAAAGTTAGGTGTTAGGCCCCTTTCACACAGGTGCTTCTATTTGACGGGCTCCACTTGCTCAGCTGTTTCCCGCTGAGCAGGCGAATGACAGGTCTGTCTCCACTCACTGTGCAGAGCGGAGAAGGAGCTTGGCCCGCTCTCCTCTATGGGAAAATTGGGTGAAAATGGACCGTCTTTCTGTTTTCATCTGTTCATATATGATCCGCCAGACGAATGGAAAATAGGACCAACATCCGTCCAGACAGGAACGGATAGCAGAGGATGTCAGCAGACATGTCACCACTGACATCCCCCACCCTGGGACCTGATCAGACAGCCCATGTGAAAAGGGCATTAGGTTAAAGTACAAGTCCAGCTTAGGTAAAAAAAAAATGTTTTGGAATAATTTACCAAATTCATGTCGGTAGAAAAAAATGCAACTTTCTATGTAATACTTACCTTTTCGCCAGAGGTTTCCCCACAGACTAACTGCTTCATCATCCACCGCTGGTCTTTCTCTGGGTTGAATGAAGTCTAGCATCATTAAGTTAAAGGGGGATAGGTTTGGGATTAGCCTAATGCCACGTACACACGACCGGTTTTGCCATCGGAATAAACGCCGAAGGTTTCTCTGACAAAACTCTGACGGAATTCCATTCAAACGGTCTTGCCTACACATGGTCAATCCAAAGTCCGACCAAAGTCCAACCATCCAGAACGCGGTAACGTACAGCACTTATGACGGGACTAGAAAAAGGAAGTTCACTAGCCAGTCGCCATTAGCTTCCGTCTCGTACTTGCTTCAGAGCATGCGTCATTTTTGGTCCGTCGGAACAGCATACAGAGGATCGGTTTTCCCGATCGGAATTGGTTCCGCCGGAAATATTTAGAACATGTTCCATTTCTAGGTCTGTCAGAATTTTAAAAAAAAAGTCTGATGAGGCCTACACACAAAATGAAAAGCTTCCATTGGACTTTTTCTATCGGGCATTCCGCTCGTGTGTACGCAGCTTTAGGGATCAGGGAGACTTAAGTGTAAAGTAGAGTTGCACCCATACCTGTTTTTTTAAGAGCGAGAACGAGTACTGATACTTGTGCTCAAGTGTATAAAGTGAATATCAATCTGCGCAATCTCGTAAAAAAAGTGGTGTAAACAAATTTTGAATAATTAATAATAGCTGCTATTACTAACAAGTGTTCTCAATTCACTTAAAAGTTGCAAATAATCAAAAGACAGTGCTGCACTATAAAAAAACATCAATAATAATAAAAGTGTTAAAATGGTATTCAATAAACATATATTGCTGAAAGTTCATATATAGTATCTGTGACTGATTGAAGTGAATTAAAAAAATCAATACATCATCGGTGCAAAAATCCAAAATGCTTATGCTTTCCTCCACCAGTATAGCAGGCTGCTCACCCCACATCTGAGTCAAATCAGCAGCGTTCCCCCTCTGGGGATGATAGAGAGGGCTGGCGTGGTGCTAGTAATCACATTCCTCCTCACATCGCTTATTCACATGGAAGAAAAACCCCGATCATCTCACCAGATATGATGGATGTGAAAAAGAAGGAAGGCAGAATCTAGTGCTCTCTGTTTAAAATTATATATATATAAATAATAGTGCGCTAAACCCAAAAATATATGAAATATAATACAGTAGACGATGCAATATATATGTGAAAATATATATATATATATAGTTGTGCAATAATCCATGTGTGAAAAATATATATAAAAACTTCAGTGATAAAAAAAATGTGAATTCAGATGTCTCCATAGTCCGTGACACACTCTGGAGAATACAGGTGATAAAGAAGATAATTGTCACCGCCACCTCTGTGTGCAATGCCTGCTCACTTCAAAGGAAGCCCCCCCTTGGGTCTAGTCACGCTTTATTAGTAATAATCCAGATAATCAGCCAAACAAGGAGCGGTAGACATCACCTATTTTTTTTTTTTTTAATTCTTTATTTTTCATGGGTTTCACAATACAATTCATTGCACTCATATAGTGCCAGCTTAATACGTCTTAAGTAAATCTATTCATCTACACATCATATAGACATCACCTATTTGATTCAGGATCCAGCAAACTTCTCCCCAAATGATGGAATCAAAATCTCCAAATATAAATTCTCAAAGCAAATGAAAAGATCATCATCACACAAGATTGCATATAATGCTTGATTTATTTAAAATATTCTATAAAGATGCACTCACATTTTAATACCTGTAAAAAAGTGTTGTACGATGAATTAAAACAGGACAGCTCTCCTCCTCACTGCACTTCCTAGGATATGAGACACCAGAAGTATCGTCACCGGCTCCTCCTTATGCGTTGCGTCACAGGTCACGTGACTGTCTCAAGAAATTCCCTAGAGGAAGTCACATTTTTCAAGGTATCAGTTTTAGGTATCAGAGTATTTGCAGGAGTACAAGTACTCCTGCAAATGCTTAGTATTGGCACCGATATAGATATCTGTATTGGTCCAACCCTAGTTTAAAGTGTCATTAAACCCACACTATGAAAAACTCTCTTTACATGCTACAGTATATAACAGAAGGGGTGATTTACTGAAACTGGTACAATCAGAATCTGATGCAGCTGTGCATTGTAGCTAGCCAGTCAACTTCTTACTTCAGCTTGTTCAATTAAACTTTGATTGGTTTCTATGAAGAGCTGCAACAGATTTTGCACTCTACAGTTTTAGTAAATAACCCCCACAGTGTTCATACTCACAAAGCCACTAAAGCATTTGTTTAGTGTAGAGTGAAATATACCTGGTTGATTCTGCCTTCAGCTGTTCCTCCCATCTTCTCTGTGTCCCTACTGCAGGCTGGGATTGTGTAGCTCAGCTTGTGTTCTCTACAGAGCATGCTCAATTTCAGTTCCCTTCGAAGCTCTTCATTTCTTTTTTTTTCTTATCTGCACAGCCCGCATAACAATAGAAATAACATCTGTGGGTGTATACAGAGTGGTAAATGACACTCCTCTCCTTCCCTCCTCCTCCTCCATGTCCTCTGATTTCTAAGCACAATGGGGGGGGGGCAGGATATAGTATATAAGAAACTCACAAAAAAGCTAAGTTTTAATATAAATCACTATTAAATATAAGCTAACACCTGTATAGTGAAAAAAGAGCCTTGGATG
Organism: Lithobates septentrionalis; assembly: GCA_037952835.1. Taxonomy (NCBI): domain Eukaryota; kingdom Metazoa; phylum Chordata; class Amphibia; order Anura; family Ranidae; genus Lithobates; species Lithobates septentrionalis. The sequence continues at coordinate 2,260,731 of JBBDGP010000639.1, read as the reverse complement.
CAGATGCCATCTGAACAAAATGAAAGCTAGTGTCAGTCATTTTTGAGGACCTACCCCATATTATTACACAAAAAATACACATTTGATATTCAATAAAGATTTATTGGGAGCTGTAAAACAGTTATTTGATAGTTATAATTTAATTTGAATTTCTGTTCTGAAACTGGCACAACACCAATCAGGGATGGCCAGACACAGACTCACACTGTAGAGAGCATACATCAGCAGAGTAAAAGAAGCTCCTCCCAAAGATCTTTCCCTGCAGATGCCAAAGAACAGAGAAAGATCAGTTGACCACATAACAGCGTTGCAGGAATAAGGTACTTAGATGATTTAAAAAACAAAACAAAATATAGTGCCATGAAATACATAATTTATGTGTATCAAGTATGGCAATTAACACTTCTCTGGATCACCTTAAGTTTGTGGCCTCATGCACACTGGTCTATTGTAAACGCTGTTTCAGCTGACAGGAGAGAATCAGCGTTAAAAACTCACCTAAACTGTATTTTTCAAACCAGTTTTGACAAGTTTAGCAATGTTTCGCATTTAGTTATTTCATTGGCCAGAATTGAATTTATTCTGGCCATTGAAATGAATAAACGCTGAAGTGTTAAACGCGCCTAGGGCTTAGGAACGTTTAGGTGCATTTGGCTGCGTTTGGCATTTTTATGCCTAAAAGCTTTCCTCCTGAAAGCGTTTCTTCTACATTCAGGAGAAGGAGCCTTGACTGTCTCTAAGCTCTGCTGCATTTAACCTCACTGGCGGTGTGATTATGTAAGATTTTTGATGCTCAAAGCGGTACAATGTTTTGCTTGGAAATTTGGCATTTTATATTGTAGTCCTGTAATTATTAGGAATAAAACACTTAAATCTGTCCAAACAAGAGTCTAGTAGACAGCCCGGGTATGATGAAGTTTGAAACACAAAATCATAAAATATAATAAATAACTATAAATAATTATAACAAATAATTATATAGTAACAATAAAAAAGATTCAATAATGTAACGAGCAGGGCCCTCTGACTCCTCCTGTATTGAATTGTATTGTACTTGTACTGTCTGCCCTAATGTTGTAAAGCGCTGTGTAAACTGTCGGCACTATATAAATCCTGTATAATAATAATAATAATAATAATAATAATAATAATCATAATAATAATAATAATCAAATCAAAAACACTGAAGATTGCTCAGTTGCAGAATTGTCGCTGCCATTATTTATTTATTTATTATATCGCTGTCATTACTTTCAGTGTTTGATGACGGATTTCCCCACAAATCACTATCGCTCAATTCTGCAAGTGATTCTAATTTATTATCGCTGTTTTCTAGCTGGTCTAAAACTGCTTTTGATGTAAAGGGATGGTTATGGTTGCTATGGACAATCTCAAGTTTCCAGGCAGAAAGAAAAGTATATATAATATAAAACTGCATGCAGGGCACTGGACAAACCACTAGGGACAATAGGGAGGTGAAATAATGTGATACAGTAATGTAATCTCTAAGAATACAGTGTACTGTATGTATTGTGTGTTTTTCACTTTTTGAATTTGGCGCCGTGCTCCGTTCCCGTGCGTCGCAGCGCTTGCAGGGAACGGGGCTCGGCACTGTAATAGTTCCATCGGAGGACACGACTCGCACACACAGCGGGGAAACATCGCAGGATCCTGGGGACAAGGTTAGTAACTTTGCCTGGATCCTGCGATGTGATCCCGAGTCTGGCTTGGGGTTACCACTTTTGATACTGAAAATCCACCCCGAGCCACACTCAGGATTAACGCTAAGGAGGTTAAACTCCTCTAAAAACCCATGGGATTGATTTACTAAAGGTAAATAGACTGTACACTTTGCAAAGTGCAACTGGACTCTGCAAGTGCAGTTGCTCCAGAGCTTAGTAAATGAGCAAAAGCTCTACTGACTTCCATCATGCAATCACGTGCAAGCAAAAATGCTGTTTTTTTTACCCTTGCATGTGATTGGATATTCTTTTGCAAAGTGAAGTTTTATCTCATTTACCAAGCTCTGGAGCAAAGGCACTTGAAGAGTGCAATTGCGCTTTGCAAAGTGCACAGTCTATTTTCCTTTAATAAATCAACCCCATTGTGTGCATGGATTGTGGTGCATTTGGGGGCTTGGGCAAAAAACACCAAAAGCCCCAAAAACATCAGTTTAGGAGCAGCAGTGTGCATGAGGCCTTTGGGTCAAGTTAAACATCAGGGATAGGTTAGATATAGAGATTTGCATGTTCACACTTCTCTTTTTTTTGGAATTGAATGCCCTATCCCAAAACACACACTGAGACCTAATGTACCATGAGAAACTGCATTTTGTAGGGCTTTGAACCTTATATTTTAATTATCACTACCTTCAATAAATGAGTGAATATTCTGCAGGCAAATAAGAAAGTCACTTTAATTATGTTATTCACTGAAGTGTAGCAGGTGTTACAGCATTTCCATTTTAAAGAGAAGGTAGAGGAAGAAAAAAACTTTTTTAAGCATGTATGGGGGCCTCTATGTAGATACAGTGTACCTTTTATTATATGGCTCATTTTAGACTGAAGAAAAATATATTATTATATGAACCGGCAATGTTTTACTGTATGTTTTCTCTGCTTTAACTTTCTGATGTACGCCTAGAAAAAATTCTTGCAATATTCGAGGATATAAGCATGGATTTGCATGGATTAGCTGATTTAGTATCAAACTAAAAAAAACCCCACAAGTGTCAGTTGACTATTTTGTCATTATTTATTGTGTCTTTGTGCTTTGTTTTGTTCATTATTGTAATCTTGTGTTGTCTTTGTAGAATGTAGCTGTATCGCAATAATTTCCCTTGGGATTAATAAAGTATTCTGAATCTGAATTTGAATTTTAGTCTGATAGTTAGAGATTACAGTAGCATTCACAATTCCTGACCTGTACAATTCAGGAGCAATGGAGGCACCAGGGTAATTGTTGGGCTTGATACAGCACCCGCAATAATTGAGATAGCACCCCCTAGCACTGCTATTCCATCATCAGCAAGTACCCCCAACAATACTGTGACATATTTATCCTGGCAAACTTGTCTCAGATTTTACCTTGCAACGGGAGCAATGCCTTGACTCCCTGGGAGCTGCATTTCTTGACAATTAAATTATAGTTCCAGAACCTGCTTGACTGGCACAGGCAGATAGGGCTCAGAACCCTAGAGCACAGATTTTCAACCACTGGGCCATTGTTTAAGTCAACAGGCTACGCTACTGTCAGATAGCTTCTCATCATCCTCCCTTCAGAAGCAGACCAGACCTCTCCTGATCATTTCTGGAAGCGGGCACCTTGACTGAGCTGGAGCTTCCAGTTCCCTCAGGGACTGCCTCAAACAAAAGCACTTGTTCCTCGTCTTTTCTACTCTCTACCATAGTCCTAGTTCTGTCCAACATGGTCACGTCTCAGGCCTTCAGCAGCTATGACCAGCAGAATTAGCGACCATAAATAGGTTAAGGAAACTTCCACGATGGTATCCCAGGAGGGTCCTCACTTGCAACCATGTAGAGTAGGGCTCCAGATATGAGCGTACCAGTCAGCTGGACTCCTTTTAGGGCAGGAATGTTGATATACAGTAGATGGGGTGTCAGTGACAGCACAGGGACTTTGCTGTTCATACAGCGACAGGACTGACGTCAGAGCTACATGGCTGCATAGCCATATGTTCCATCAATAATGGCTACCCATAGCCAGATGTGCTTCTATCATATAAACAAATGTTAGCTGGAATGACAGTCTACATTCTTTTTTGTCTCTGGAATGAAAAGTGGGAAGTGGGGCAAAACTGTCCCCCACAATCACCTATGGGACCGTGTCAGGCATAAAAGAATGAATTATTAGGTTAACATAAAAGACTTTTGATTGGTCAATTTTAAAGTATTTATTTAAATATAAACGGTACTCAGCTCATGCTGGAGGGTATATAAGCATGTTGATTGCATCACAAATTGTCAGACGACGTTGAAAGACAGAAGAAGATCGTTTGATTTGGATTGAAGATTGTTCGTTTCTGGACAAGATGAGATCTATGCTGCGTCAACTGATGGAATGGGCTGGTTCGGAAGGCGGAGAAGAATGGATGCGACAGTGTTTATCATTGCCCCTGGGTTCTCAAGCTTCTGTCCCTGACACCGAGGCTTTTTCAGCTGTTCCTGTGACGGAGGATGTTCAGCCTGAAGTTTTGTTCCGCCCCCCAGGACTGCTTCCTTCTTCAGGTCAAGCTTCCGTGACAGATCGTGTTGCGCTCCCGCCTCCTCTGCCTGTCAATCAAGAGTCTTCGAGGCGGAGTCAGAAACTATCGCCGAAGCTAAATTCAGGTGCATGCGTAGTAGTGCGGTCTGACCTTAGGCGTTCTACAAAACGACTGCGCAGGTTCGAATCCCAGTCACCGCCTAGAGTTTTAAAGAAGATAAATGAGCAGGTGAGGATTCTAGGAGTTCTGCTCCTATGAGACATGATTTAAAAAGACTGATTCTGCAAAGAGTGTTGCTGCAAGGGGGGCTGTTACTATTGAGCCTGTGTAGCCTCCTGTATTATCTACACGTTTGATTGATGAGACTATAACTGCTGTTGACAATGTTGATGTAGTTACCATGGAGACACAAGCTCTGCCTATTCGTGCAGTGGCGTTAACTGACCATTCGATGCAGGAGGTCCCTACAACTAGTACAGCTATGTCAGGTGAGTCTGCTGACATTGCTCTATTATGTAACTTAGGAAAAAAAATTTTCTACGATTGTTGAAAAATTACAATCGCCTGTTATTGATGTTAGTAATGTTGTGTCAGCATGGAGAGTTGAGTCTGCTAGTTCCACACTGACTCGGTATACAGATACTAATAATTTGACCTCTAATTGTGTTGGTCCTTCTGTGTCTGTGTCATCTGTAAATGTTCCTTCTACACCAGTACCCAAAGGTTGTTTGAAAGAAGCATTGTCATGCAAGATTTCACCTTTGGGTTTTCATCTTAGTTCTGCTTGTAAAGAAAAAATCTGGAGAGGTGAATATATCGATATTTTTTCTTTATTTCCTTTGTCCACGGAACATCGTTATAATAAAAGGGATGACAAATTGGATGTTGAGAGAAATACCTCAGTTCCCAGATCGTTTAATAATTGGTTACAATCTTTTTGTATTTTTGGTATTTGTTCTGGGTGAAAAATATCCTGATCATTGTAGTGGGCTTTTCCGACATGTTGAGATTATTTTGGAGGCCTATAAAAATTTTCATGGACAAGCTTGGTATTATTATGATGAATCATTTCAACAGAAGTTGGCAGTGCATCATTCTCTTAAATGGGGAATGGAAGATGTGGGTCTTTGGTTAAACCTACAATTACCGCAAACACCTCCGTTTTCTAAGCCAGATGTTGCAAACCCTGTTGGAATTCGGAAAGGTTTGTGCTTTAATTTTAATGATGGTCAGTGTAAGTGGCCAGCCACTTGTAAATAAAAGCATGAATGTGTGTATTATTCGGGGGCACATCCGGCAGCTAGATGTTTTAAAAAAATAGCTGTTAGTGATAATACTCCTTCGAAGGAGTCCTTTCTTAAAAGTAATGACTCCCATGATCTTAGAAAACATGCTGCCATGGCTTATTCGTTACCCAAATCGAGTGTCAGCGGTGTTTCTAATTGAGGGTTTTTTAGAAGGTTTTCCATTGCCTTCTTTTTCTGGTTTTGGTTGCTCAGTTTATGATAATTTATCTTCTGTTGATATTTATGAAGATGTGGTTTACGATAAACTCTGTAAAGAAATTTCTGCAGGACGAATGGCAGGCCCCTTTTGAGAGCCACCGTTTGTTAATTTTTGTATTTCGCACTTGGGAATTATTCCTAAGAAGGAAGTAAATTCTTTTCGACTAATTCACAATTTAACATACCCAGTTGGTATTTCTTTAAATGATGAAATAGATCCTTAATTTTGTTCGGTGTCCTATTCTTCGTTTGATGATGCATTGGAAATGATTAGGAGAGTGGGCGGTTCGCCTCTTTTGGCTAAAGCTGATGTGAAATCAGCCTTTCGACTGTTGCCAATTCATCCATTGGCCTTGAATTCCTTGGGTATTTATTTTTAAGGAAAATACTATTTTGACAAGTGCATGCCAATGGGCTGTTCCTTGTCCTGCAGATATTTTGAAATGTTTTCAACTTTTTTGGAGTGGGTGGTCAGTTCGCAGTCTGGTTCTGTTCAATTGCTTCATTATTTGGATGATTTTTTGTTTGTTGGTAAAGATGACACAATGGAATGTTTATATTTATTTACTGAGTTTAAAATCATTTGCGAACAGTTTGGTGTTCCATTGGCACCTGAAAAATTGGTGCCACCTATGCATTGTTTAGAATTTTTGGGTGTCACTGTAGACACTATACGGATGTAATTTCGTCTCCCTATGGCAAAAGTGAAGAAAATTTGTTTCTTATTAGATTTTGTTCTTTCCAGGACTAAAGTTCGTTTGAAGATGATACAATCTTTATTGGGCCTTTTGGCTTTTACGTCTAGGGTTATTCCAATGGGTAGGGTTTTTTCTAAAAGATTATATCGGGCTATTGCTGGAGTTCATTCTCTGTGGCATTGTGTTCGCTTGACGGTGTCTATTAAAGAAGATTTGTTTGTTGGAAACGTTTTTTAGCTTTGTTTAATGGCCGTTCTGTGTGGCAGGCCCCCTTTTGTTTGGCTGATGCTTTAAATGTATTTACTGATGCTTCGGGTGCAATCGGTTATGGTGCATACTGGCAGGGACGTTGGTCTACAGATACTTGGCCGGAGGTTTGGCATGTTAAAAGTTTTACGAAGATAATAGTTTTATTGGAGTTGTTCCCTGTGGTAGTAGCAGTGGAATTACGGGGTGAGGCTTTTCGGAATCATCGCATTTTGCTTCATTCAGACAATAAAGGCGTTGTGTACACTATTAATTGTTTGTCTTCAAAGTCTTTACCCGTGATTGCTTTGTTACGTCACTTAGTTTTTAGATGTTTAATGCTGAATATATGGTTGAAAGCTAAGTATGTTCCTGGTCATTTCAACACTGTGGCTGATGCTTTATCACGTTTACAGTTGGATCAGTTTCATGCCTTTGTGCCAGAAGCAGACATGGATGGTGTCCCATGCCCGGATTTCTTAAGGAACTTGATCTAGGGTTCATAATTTCGGCTGTTCAAAATTCTATCGCTGCATGCACGTGGGCGAGTTATGAAGCCGCGTGGTCTCTGTGGTTTAGTTTTTTGAGACAGTCTAATCTGCAGAATTTTCGGAGAGTTTAGTTTTGGCATTTTTGATTTTTTTATTGTCTCAAAATTATTCTTGTTCTCATGTTCATAAAACATTATGTGGTGTTTCTTTTTTTTTAAATTGAAGGGTTTTCCTTCTTGTAAGAGTTTTTTTCAGTTCAACAAGCATTAAAAGGTTATCGCCTGACCATAGACTGCCTATTACTTCTGATCTTTTGGGCCATCTATGTTTAGCTACTGAATCGATTTGTTTACGAACCATTATGTTCAGAGCTGCATTTAGCCTTTGCTTTTTTCAGCGTTCAGGGTGTCGGAGTTAGTACCTCGTACTGTTAAGCATACAGCAGGATTATTATTTGAGGATTTATTCCTGGGTCCTGATTTTGTACGTGTTTTACTTAGGCGCAGCAAGATGGATCAATTGGGTAAAGGTCGTTGGGTTACAGTGGGTAGAATTGATAATCCAATTATATGTGCTGTTTCGCTGCTTAGTCGATTTTTGTTGATTCGGAACGGTTCTTCTGGGCACTTTTTACACCTTTCCTCTTTGCCTTTGATTGTCTATGTTTAGCTACTGAATCAATTTGTTGTTCTGCTTACGAACCATTATGTTCAAAGCTGCATTTAGCCTTTGTTTTTTTGGAACATTCAGGGTGTCGGAGTTAGTACCTCGTACTGTTAAGCATACAGCAGGATTATTATTTGAGGATTTATTCCTGGGTCCTGATTTTGTATGTGTTTTACTTAGGCGCAGCAAGACGGATCAATTGGGTAAAGGTCGTTGGGTTACAGTGGGTAGAATTGATAATCCAATTATATGTGCTGTTTCCCTGCTTAGTCGATTTTTGTTGATTCGGAACGGTTCTTCTGGGCACTTTTTACACCTTTCCTCTTTGCCTTTGACTGTATTTCAGTTTAATTCTGTACTAAAAAAAGTTTGCATTTTCTGCAGCTCGGCCACCTTCATATTTCATCGCACTCGTTTAGAATCGGTGCTGATATGGAGGCGGCCGAGTTGGATTTGTCCGGTGATGAAATTAAAAATTTAGGTGGATGGAAGTCAAATTGTTATTTGTGCTATGTACGCCCTAATGTTTCATTTTGAAATTTACAGGTGCCAAGCTCAATGTTTAGGTTATTGGACAATCGTATGTGTTTTGGTCTCACCATCGTGCTTTCAGGAAGATTTAATTTGGGTCTTCCTTTATTGGACTTTCGAATTTGGTGGTATGGTAAAAGGGGGATGAAATGGTCTAATTTAAGGGAAACTTTGTCATTATTATATTTTTCTTGGCCTTCTCCTGACATCATTGTTTTGCATCTGGCTGGCAATGATGTTGGTCATTGCAAGACCTTTGACCTTATTTCACAGATTAAACTGGATTTTCTGTGCATTCATTCTGTTTTTCCAGAAGCTTAGTTTATTCAGAAATTGTTCCGAGGTTGATTTGGCTGGCTTCCAAAGAGCTTAAATTTTTCGAAAAGATGAGAAAAAGAATTAATAGGACTATAGCCAAATTTATGATTTCCTTGAATGGCCTGTCTTTTAGACATGTTGATCTAGAAGGAGGCATTTCAGGATTTTATCGATCAGATGGTACTCATTTGTCCGATATTGCTTTAGACATTTTTAATTCAGACTTGCAGACTTGTATCGAATTGGCCGCTCTTAAGGTGGGGAGGTGCCAGGATGCTAAGTGATCCTGGTGTATGGATGATATTGAATGTTATTTATTTTAACCTGAGCTTTGATAGCTAGGTTATTAGTATTATTATTATTTATTAATATGAATAGTAATGTTGAATAAAATTGAGTTTTATATATGATATATATTCAAAGATATATACGTTTTTTGTTATTAAGCCTATAATAAAACTGCGGCCTTATTTGATCCAAGTCTGTTGTTTAGAGTGTTTAATTTTATATATTAACTTATACAAAGTCCTGACTACGGTACCATGGATGGAATTTTTTAGTATGCAGGATGTTTCATTTCATAAGCATAATATAAAAATGGAAAACTGCACTGTGGAGCTCATTATCACCAGATTCCCTCACTAATCTGTTAGCCCAGATTTGTGTCCAAAGAGTAATTTCCCTCGGGCCATTATGAGACAGGCACATAAGAATGGCCACATCTCAAGTATTACAATGGAAAGAGGTGGCATTAGCAGATGCTGCTGGCACAGCTTTTCTCATATGACAATAGTCACTGCGATATTTTGAGGCAATTTTTGCTAGGCATTCCAGGGAACCTATGTCCTTTGGGACTGAACTGATGGGGGTTATTATTGAACGATTCCAGGGTATATAATTATTCAAAGGTGAGGATTATTATTGTGCAATGCTGGGGTATTTTTGTGGATCTGGGTGCTATTATTGTTCAGTGCTGTGGGTTATTGCTAGCCCTGACACTTGCTGGAGGTTATTGCTGGCCCTGACAGTTGTTGGGAGTTATCATAGCTGGGACTGACTCCAGTGTTAAGGGTTATTATTGCTGTCACTGACACCAACAATGTGCCTTTTTTGGCTCCCCCAATCTCTGCAGTGTACCCCCAGGTTCTATTTTGTCATAGCAAAGCAAAGGGGAAGGCTGGAACACTGCAAACTGTACACTGTAAAGCAGCATACACTTAACTGGCTTTGTCAACTTTTTGAAAATGTGCAAAAGTGCATGGCTTATTTTCTTCTCAGTCCCTTCTTACTGTGTTGCCTGTGGAGCACACCACATCCTTCTCAATGTCTCCAAAGTGTCACTCTTAATTCTTTTAAAATGCTGGCAACTATGGTCAATTTATGTACCCATTGACACTAATTATAGATGATTTTTTGCACTTTCTTATCAGCAATGTACAGTAAAGGGAAAATGTTAAATACTTTTGACCACTGTTTAAATCATTCCTAGTGTGTCTGCTCAATAATCCATCCCACCATTCAGCGTTAGACAATTAGGCCATGTTAATTAAACACAGCAATACATTTGCATCAGTGTCTTTATTCCTTTTCTCTTATGCGCCGTACACACGGTCGGATTTTCCGATGGAAAATGTCCGATCGGAGCGTGTTGTCGGAAATTCCGACCGTGTGTGGGCTCCATCGGACATTTTCCATCGGATTTTCCGACACACAAAGTTGGACAGCAGGAGATAAAATTTTCCGACAACAAAATCCGTTGTCGGAAATTCCGATCGTGTGTACACAAATCCGACGGACAAAGTGCCACGCATGCTCAAAATAAATAAAGAGATGAAAGCTATTGGCCACTGCCCCGTTTATAGTCCCGACGTACGTGTTTTACGTCACCGCGTTCAGAATGATCGGATTTTCCGACAACTTTGTGTGACCGTGTGTATGCAAGACAAGTTTGAGCCAACATCCATCGGAAAAAATCCTAGGATTTTGTTGTCGGAATGTCCGAACAAAGTCCGACCGTGTGTACAGGGCATTACTGTCTTTTTATCTCAGCAGCCAGTAAAACACTGCAGACCTTATTGGAATTGTTGCTGGTGGTTGACAGGTTTTAATATAACCACTTAAAATGAAACTTTACTCTCCCAATCAACATTGATTATTTCACTCTCCCAATCAACATTGATTATTTCACTCTCCCAATCAGCAATCAACATTGATTATTTTATTCCTCATGCTGCTAGCATTGGTAAATAGATAGGAAAGTATAACATATTTACTTGTTTAAATCCTTTTTATTTTTTTACATTTCTTTCGTTACTTTCTGGTTTCTTGCCTAGGCAAGTGATGTCATATATCCCAGGAGTCTTCAGGAGGAGAGGAGAGGACAGGAGGAGGGGTTTTCTCAGCTAAGCACACCCTCCCGCATGTATGCTTGATGCAGGGGCAGATGGATTCCAGAAAGTAAATGCAACATGAATCATCTGCCCTTACACAAGAGGGCCACGGCCAGAAATGCTAGTGGGGTGTTTTTCAAAGTGAGGGAGTTTCTTTGAATATTAAAAATGTATTAAAAAGTGTTTTTCGTTTGTGGTGCTCAAATGCAGTGAAGATCCACTTTAAGGACTAGCATGTTAAACTCCATTCCTGTCCAGGACATTTTTCAGTTTTCAGTGCTGTGATATAATGGGGTGAGTTTACTAAAGGCAAATAGTCTGTGCACTTGCAAATGCACTTGCAGTGCACAGACTATTTGCCTTTAGTAAAGCAACCCCATTGACTTTATATTGGCAGTATTTTATTTTTGCAAACAATTGTTTGGAAATGAAGAAAAATGACAGTAAAAACATGGACAGAGGTTAAAACATGGAGCTTGGTAATGGTCCACTAGATTATATTTACAGGTTATATAGAGAAAGATCAGGAGGTGAAGGGATTCATGTGCAGCTCACATACAATCTGAGAATGGAGATGAAGGGATTGATGTACAGATGTGCAGGATAAGGCAGATGAAGAATTAATCAGATTATGGGCAGGATGGAGATGACATATACTGTAGAGGGGTAATGGCAGTAGAGGGGTGTATGTCAGTATTTCTGGTAGTGGTTTCATTTATTTTTTATTCTTTACTGTGTGTTGGCTGCAATCAAGAACTTGTTTTTAATCTCACAGAGCGATCACTATGTGAGATGAAAGTCAAGGCTGCTGTTAACCATAGCCAATGTAAGACTGCATGCATACTCTGAATGCTTTGACCATATCCCCTAGACGCTTATGCTCCTGGCAGATGTGTTTTGTCAGAAAAAATGCTTGCAAACACCCATAGCGTTAACGTTCATTTAGACGCATTTACATACGTTTACACATGTCAAGAGTTTTTTTCTGCCAAAACTGTGATAGCGTTCCCATTGTGGAGATAGAGGGCACACCAGAACACCCAAAAGGAGAGACCACTTCAAAACAGTCTCCCACCCGCTTAGCTGGTTAAGTGGTTAATATAAAAAAGGACTGCAGTTATCAGATGCAAATATAAGATTGAAAAAATTGTTTCAGTGAACAAAAAAAATAAAATATTGCAATGTTTCAGTGAATACCTAGCGTGCAGTGCTCAGTCTGGCAGTCTGGCTTTTATCTCTATCGATCATAAAATTTGTTCATTTAGTTATTTTCAAGGTTAAAGGGGATCTATTAGAAATAATGCATCTATGCTGCATCTGATAAAAAAAAAACCCTAAACACTGCTTTTAAATTATTGTGCAAACATCACTTTGAAACTAATGTAATCCTTTTACACAGGGCCATCATGGAAGGATGCACTCAGTATGCTTTTTCGGTTTAACGTTTCCAATTGATCACAGACCATAACATTTAATGGCATGTTTTTTTTCTTTTACAGTCAGCTGGGCAAAGATGGACTTAAAAAAGAAACAAAAAAAAAAAGAGCAAAACAGGGATAGGGTATTCCAAATACAATACCTGATTTTTCTATTAGACATTAAAAGGCAATTAAACATACTAACTAATTTATGTAGTAAAGCTTGTTCTAACAATAATAATTTTTAAATATGCAAAAGTTTCAGCAATTACTAAGATATAAATATTTATATTTATTATATAGAATAAAATATTCTAGACAATTTTTCATGCATTTATTTAGGAGTTTTAAAAAGCCAGTAATATATGTGTTAAGCTGTGCCTAGTGCCTAGTCTACAGAGAATCACACAATTTATGAACCAGGATCATTTGGATTCCTAAATTGTGTGCTTTCTTCCAGATCATTGAATTCCATGCTAATACTGCAAAACATCATCAGAAGGGCTGCGTAAAAAATATGACTTTTCTGCGGAATAGTATTTTCAAAATAATAAGGTGATTATAGTCAGTGTTTCTCAACCATTTTCCAGTCAAGGCACCCGTTAAAATTTCGCACATTCATCATCATGCCATCTCGAGGCACCCCACTTTAAAATGTAAAAAACTAAACTAATAGTTTTACATAATGCAGCAACCGCCCCCCCCCCCCCCGTTATTTAAGAACTGTCAGAAGAGAAGCGTCACACAGCGGGAGCCTCCCTCCATGCCAGCATGGGTGCAGAGCGGCCCGGAGAAGAAGATGAAGAAGAGAAGAAGATGAAGACGAGAAGAAGATGAAGAAGAGAAGAAGATGAAGAGAAGAACGGGAGCCTCCCCCCATGCCATGGATGCGGAGCGGCCCAAGGAGAAGAAGGGAAGAAGATGCCGCGGAGGAGATGCTGGACGAGAACACTGGAGGAAGAACCAGAAGAGCCAGAAGAACCAGAAGAAGAAGAAGATGAGGGAAGATAGAAGAAAGAAGCATTTAAATAAAGGAATTGTCAAAAACTGTCTCTTGTAATTTTTAACATTTTAGACACTTTTTTAGTGAAATGGTAGGAGTACAAGTACCCCCTTACCATTTCACACAGGGGGGAGGGCCGGGATCTGGGGGTCCCCTTGTTAAAGGGGGCTTCCAGATTCCGATAATAATGCCCTACTCGTGGTTGTAAATCTATAAGGTATTGAACATATAAAAATAGGTCCCCCTTATATTATGAATGATACTTCAACTAATAAATGTGTGCACACTAATTATATGCTGCGGAAGATATATTACAAACAATCAGGTGTCGCACAACATAAATTTGTCCTACAGCATCTGGTAGTAGAGCCAGAGGCTATATTCCATAGTATGCATTTATTAAAACCATATACCATATGCTATAAAGTATTTTCTGTATGTAAATCTATACCCGTATCAACCAGTTAGATACATCATGGGGATAGCATTACTCCATATACCAATACAGTGCTATGCATATAGATTATGCTACCCTGATCTAATACCACATGTGTAGTCAAGCATGGGCTAAAATTGCATGTATACAAAACAGAAACTATTAACACAGAAATTCCAGCAGTTGGATCTCAGACATAGTTTAACAGTCCAATATGGTGGTGTTGTATTAACTTAATCAGATTCCCAATGGTGACTTTGGTGCTGCAACAATTGTCTGGTGACTCTCGTGCTCCCCTTTTGGTTGCCTACTCACCAGCTCCCAGAACCCCAACAGGGGTATTACGCCTGTGGTGTAGTATGCTAGGTCACTTCACTTGCTGCTTCCTCTGGTAGATGCTTGTTTTGTGATCAGCTCCCCAAGCCCCACGCCGGGATAGTGCACCTGTGCTGGGAAATGGATCGCCTTACTGCTATATTTTGTGCTGGATGTCTCCTGTGCTTCTCAATCCATGAAGATGTTGCTTCCCCTCATATGTTAAGAAAAAAGAGCTTCCATGGCGTAATAAAGTATGACCACTTTATTTAAAAACTTATGTGCCCACAAACCGGGGATTTTGAACAGAAAAAAATATATAAGTCCAAATAAACAAAAAATAACCAGCAAAGATAAAAATAAAAATAAAATTAAAAAAATAAGATAAAAATAAAAAGTCCAGGCACTATTGTGTATAACTCTGTCCAGATGGGATAGGACACCAATAGTTACCAGGCAGTGTGCAAGTTTAAAAAGTCCCTCCTAGAGAGCATAAAGAACGAGGTGGGGGGTGTATATCCACCAGCCGCTGAACAGCGTACTCCTCTCTCGTATGCCCTGGAGCTGACTAACAGAGCGTGATGCCGTTGTGCGCGCTTCGTCACATGACGTCCTGGTTATTTTTTGTTTTTGTTAATTTTTCGGGAGCAGTGATTTTAATAATGCTTAAAGTCAAACAATAAAAGTGTAATATCCCTTTAAATTTCGTAGCTGGGGGGTGTCTATAGTATGCCTGTAAAGGGGCGCATGTTTCCCGTGTTTAGAACAGTCTGACAGCAAAATGACATTTCGAAGAAAAAAACCCATTTAAAACTACCCGCGGCTACTGCATTGCCGACAATACACATAGAAGTTCATTGATAAAAATGGCATGGGAATTCCCCACAGGGAAACCCCGAACCAAAATTAAAAAAAAAAATGACGTGGGAGTCCCCCTAAATTCCATACCAGGCCCTTCAGGTCTGGTATGGATATTAAGGGGAACCCCGGCCAAAATTTAAAAAAAAAATGACGTGGGGTTCCCCCTAAATTCCATACCAGACCCTTCAGGTCTGGTATGGATTTTAAGGGGAACCCCGTGCCAAAAAAAAAAAACGGCGTGGGGTCCCCCCAAAAATACATACCAGACCCTTATTCGAGCACGCAACCTGGCAGGCCGCAGGAAAAGAGGGGGGGATGAGAGTGCGCCCCCCCCTCCTGAACCGTACCAGGCCACATGCCCTCAACATTGGGAGGGTGCTTTGGGGTAGCCCCCCAAAACACCTTGTCCCCATGTTGATGAGGACAAGGGCCTCATCCCCACAACCCTGGCCGGTGGTTGTGAGGGTCTGCGGGCGGGGGGCTTATTGGAATCTGGAAGCCCCCTTTAACAAGGGTACCCCCCGATCCCAGCCCCCCCTGTGTGAAATGGTAAGGGGGTACTTACCCCTACCATTTCACTAAAGAACTGTCAAAAATGTTAAAAATTACAAGAGACAGTTTTTGACAATTCCTTTATTTAAATGCTTCTTCTTTCTTCTATCTTCCTTCATCTTCTTCTTCTGGCTCTTCTGGTTCTTCCTCCGGCGTTCTCGTCCAGCATCTCCTCCGCGGCATCTTCTATCTTCTTCTCCTCGGGCCGCTCCGCACCCATGGCATGGGGGGAGGCTCCCGCTCTTCTCTTCATCTTCTTCTTCTCTTCTTCCTTCTCTTTTTCTCTTCTTCTCTTCTTCATTTTCTTCTCCGGGCCGCTCCGCATCCATGCTGGCATGGATGGAGGCTCCCGCTGTGTGACGGCGTGTCCTCGTCTGACGGTTCTTAAATAACGGGGGGCGGGGCCACCCAGTGATCCCGCCCCCTCTGACGCACGGGACATGACGGGACTTCCCTGTGGCATTCCCCGTGACGTCACAGGGAAGTCCCGTCAAGTCACCTGCGTCAGAGGGGGGCGGGGTCACCGGGTGGCCCCACCCCCCCATTATTTAAGAACCGCCAGACAAGGAGATGCCGTCACACAGTGGGAGCCTCCCTCCATGCCAGCATGGGTGCGGAACGGCCCAGAGAAGAAAATGAAGAAGAGAAGAAGAGAAGAAAAGAAGAAGAGAAGAGCGGGAGCCTCCCCCCATGCCATGGGTGCGGTGCGGCCCGAGGAGAAGAAGATAGAAGATGCTGCGGAGGAGATGCTGGACGAGAACGCCGGAGGAAGAACCAGAAGAGCCAGAAGAACCAGAAGAAGAAGATGAAGGAAGATAGAAGAAAGAAGAAGCATTTAAAAAAAGGAATTGTCAAAAACTGTCTCTTGTCATTTTTAACATTTTTGACAGTTTTTTAGTGAAATGGTAGGGGTAAGTACCCCCTTACCATTTCACACAGGGGGGGCGGGATCTGGGGGTCCCCTTGTTAAAGGGGGCTTCCAGATTCCGATAAGCCCCCCACCCGCAGACCCCCACAACCACCGGCCAGGGTTGTGGGGATGAGGCCCTTGTCCTCATCAACATGGGGACAAGGTGTTTTGGGGGGCTACCCCAAAGCACCCTCCCAATGTTGAGGGCATGTGGCCTGGTACGGTTCAGGAGGGGGGGCGCACTCTCGTCCCCCCCTCTTTTCCTGCGGCCTGCCAGGTTGGGTGCTCGGATAAGGGTCTGGTATGGATTTTTGGGGGGACCCCACGCCGTTTTTTTTTTTTTTTGGGCGCGGGGTTCCCCTTAAAATCCATACCAGACCTGAAGGGCCTGGTATGGAATTTAGGGGGACTCCCACATCATTTTTTTTTTTAAATTTTGGTTCGGGGTTTCCCTGTGGGGAATTCCCATGCCGTTTTTATCAATGAACTTCTATGTGTATTGTCGGCAATGCAATAGCCGCGGGTAGTTTTAAATGGGTTTTTTCCCTCAAAATGTCATTTTGCTGTCAGACTGTTCTAAACACGGGAAACATGCGCCACTTTACAGGCATACTATAGACACCCCCCAGCTACGAAATTTAAAGGGATATTACACTTTTATTGTTTGACTTTAAGCATTATTAAAATCACTGCTCCTGAAAAAACGGCCGTTTTTAAAACTTTTTTTTGCATTGATCCATGTCCCCTGGGGCAGGACCCAGGTCCCCAAACACTTTTTATGACAATAACTTGCCTATAAGCCTTTAAAATTAGCACTTTTGATTATTTATGTTCGTGTCCCATAGACTTTAACGGTGTTCGCGTGTTCGAACGAACTTTTTTCCTGTTCGCATGTTCTGGTGCGAACCGAACAGGGGGGTGTTCGGCTCATCCCTAATCCCTAGTAACTAACTACAAGCAGGATTGCTGCACTTAAAATGTATTAAACAAACTAAAAAGTTAAAAAAAGTACAAAAATCACATTAACCACATGCTGACCAGCGCACGACGATGTACTTCGGCACAAAGGCACGGCTGGGCAAATGGGCGCACAGGTACATCCCCTTCAAATCACGGCATTGTGGGCACGTGCAAGCCCACCGCGTACTCCATGACCGAGCCCGCAGGGCCAGCGGACTCAATGTCTGCCGAGGGCCAGCGATCGTGTAAACATGTAAACAAGGCATTTCCCTGTTCTGCCTAGCAACATGACAGAGATCTATTGCTCCCTGTCATCGGGAGCGGTGATCTCTGTCATATTGTAGTGAGCCCATCCCCCTACCGTTAGAATCACTCCCTAGGACACACTTAACTCCTTTATTGCCTCCTAGTGTTTAACCCCTTCCCTGACAGTGTATACATGTTGGTCTAAACTGAGAAAGAAATTTTTTTTTAATTCTTTTTTGGGATATTTAATATAGCAAAAAGTAAAAAATATTGCTTTTTTTTCAAAATTGTCGCTCTTTTTTTGTTTATAGCGCAAAAAATAAAAGCCGCAGAGGTGATCAAATACCACCAAAAGAAAGCTCTATTTGTGGGGAAAAAAGGACGTCAGTTTTGTTTGGGAGCCAGGTCGCACGACCGCGAAATTCTCAGTTAAAGCGACTCAGTGCCAAATCGCAAAAAGTGCTCTGGTCTTGGGCCAGCCAAATGGTCCGTGGCTTAGGTGGTTAAATGGGAAGCTTTAAAATGTGTTGTGAGGGGTATTTTCATATCACACAGGTCAAGGCTTAAAAAAATTAGAACTGCAGGACTTTCTGCCTTATTTCAAAAAAATTCTCAGTTATGCCCTGTACACACGGTTGGATTTTCCGACGGAAAAAGTGAGATCGGATTCTATTGTCGGAAATTCCAATCGTGTGTGGGCTCCATCAGACTTTTTCAGTTGCAATTTCCGACACACAAAGTTTGAGTGCAGGCTATAAAATTTTCCGACAACAAAATCCGATCGGTTAAATTCCGATCGTGTGTACACAAATCCGACGCACAAAGTGCCACGCATGCTCAGAATAAATTAAGAGACGAAAGCTATTGGCTGTTGCCCCATTTATAGTCCCGACGTAAGTGTTTTACGTCACCGCATTCAGAACGATCGGATTTTCCGACAACTTTGTGCGACCGTGTGTATGCAAGACAAGTTTGAGCCAACATCTGTTGGAAAAAACCCATGGATTTTGTTGTCGGAATATCCGATCAATGTTCAATCGTGTGTACAGGGCATTGGAGTTAAAACATAAAAATACTAATTATGATAAGGATAGAAATGAACTTGCTAATGTAAGGACTCAAATTATGTGTCTTTTTGATCGGCACGCCCTAAGTGCTCGAGATAAGTACTTAAGGTCTTCTTATGAATACAGTAATAAGAGTGTCTCTCTTCTGACGAAATCTATCCATTCAAACACTTTACCACCATCTGTCTTGAAATGATCTCCTAAAGGCAAGCCGCCCGTTTATACTAACTTGGCCATCTTATGCGGCGTACACACGGCTGGACTTCACGACAGAAAAAGTCCGATGGGAGCTTTCGGTCGGACATTCCGACCGTGTGTATATCCCATCTGACTTTTTCTGTTGCCATTTCCGATGGACTCAGATATAGAACATGTTCTAAATCTTTCAGTCGGAAATGCCAACGGAGTTTAGCCCGTTGGTAAATCCGGCCGTGTGTACGCGGCATTAGAGATGTTTCGTGATTACTATTCTTCGTTATATAATATCTCACAATCTAACTCCAGTACTGCCCACCAGTCTTTAGAGGTTGAAAATGAATCAATCTCATACATGACAGAGACGGCATTCCGTTCACTCCTGATGAACTTCTAGTTGCTATTCAGTCTACAAAAATGGTAAGGCTCCAGGCCCAGATGGCTTTTCTAAATCATTTTATAAAACGTTTGCTTCAGACCTGATTCCAATTCTTCTGTTGTCTTTAATGCTATTTCAGAGTCTCAATTATTCCCGCATGAGGCCTTGAAGGCCCATATCTCTGTTATCCTGAAACCAGGCAAAGATTAAACTAATCCAAGCAGTTACCGTCCTATCTGTTTATTGAACAACAATATAAAACTCTATGCAAAAATTTTTGCCAATAGGCTTCATCTGATACACCCTCATATAATTCATACAGATCAAACTGGTTTTGTAAGATCTTGAGAGGCTTGCGACAGTACTATTAAGACTCTCTCTTTGATTCCTTTAGCACAGAAGTGCCAGATTTTAGCCCACTTGCTTTCAATCGATGCTGAAAAGACATTTGATTGTCTGAGCTGGAGATTTTTACTACACTCACTCGTCAGATTAATCTTGGTAACAATATGCTTAGTAAAATAATGGCATTATACACCACTCCATTTGCACAAGTACGAACTAATGGCACTCTTTCAGCCCCATTTGAGATTAACAATGGGACTCGCCAGGGCTGCCCTCTATCTCCACTACTATATGTGATTACAATGAAGCATTTAGCGATGGCTATACGCAACAACCCTTCCATACATGGTATTATCAATAAGGATATAGAATATAAGATTATTTCTCTATGGAGATGACATTCTACTTTATACTACTTCACCTAGGCTTAGTATCCCTTCTGTTTTAAAAGAATTTAACACTTTTGGATGTTTAAGTAATTTTAAAGTCAACTTAACCAAATCAGATATATATGAATATTTTTAATACCTGGAGAGGAAATTTCCTTCTTAAATATTTAAGAATGAAGATCCCCATGGATCTTTCTCTTATTTATGATTTCAAATTTTCTGCTCTTCTGTCATGAACCCAATCTGAACTTTTAACTTGGTCAAAACTTTCTCTATCCTGGTTTGGTCAAATTAACACCATTAAAATTAATATTCTACCCAAATATTTATATACAGTATGTTTCAAACCTTACCCGTTAAATTGCCCCAAATTTTCTTTAACCGCTTGCCGAACGCCTCACACAGATATACTGCGGCAGAAGGGCTCGTACAGGCAGAATCACGTTCCTGTACTTTCCCCTTTAAGAGGTGGCCAGAGGGCGCGCACGCACCTGCGGCAAGCTCCGTGAGTCGGGTCGCGGGTCCTGCAGACACGATCGCCATGGGGATACCCGCGATCGCCTCACGGGGAGGAAGAACAGGGAGATGCTAATGTAAACAAGCATCTCCCCGTTCTGCCTAGTGACAGTGTCACTGATCTCTGCTCCCTGTCATCGAAGCAGAGATCAGTGACATGTTACACACAGCCACGCCCCCCACAGTTAGAAACACGCCCCTAGGATACACTTAACCCCTACACTGCCACCTAGTGGTTAACCCCTTCACTGCCCGTGTCATTTACACAGGAATCAGTGCATTTGTATAGCACTGATTGCTGTATAAATGACAATGGTCCATAAAATGTGTCAAAAATGTCCGATGTGTCCGCCATAATGTCGCAGTCATGATAAAAATCGCTGATCGCTGCCATTTAAAAAAAAAAATATTAATAAAAATTCCATAAAACTACTCCCTATTTTGTAAACGCTATAACTTTTACGCAAACTGATCAATAATCCCTTATTGCGATTTTTTTTACCAAAAATATGTAGAAGAATACTTATCGGCCTAAACTGAGGAAAACATTTTTTGTATATATATTTTTGGGGGCTATTTATTATAGCAAAAAGTAAAAAATAATGCAAGTTTTCAAAATTGTCACTCCTTTTTTGTTTATAGTGCAAAAAATAAAAACTGCAGGGGTGATCAAATACCACCAAAAGAAAGCTCTATTTGTAGGAAAAAAGGACGTCTATTTTGTTTGGGAGCCACGTCGCAAGAGCGTGCAATTGTCAGTTAAAGCGGCGCAGTGCCGAATCGTAAAAAGTGCTCTGGTCAGGAAGGGGGTAAATTCTTCCGGGGCTGAAGTGGTTAATAAACAAAATAGCAGTTTCCTACAATTTATTAGGGATGAGCCAAACACCCTCCTCCTCAGTTCAGAGCAGAACATACCGAACAGGAAAAAAATTCGGCAGAACACACGAACACCGTTAAAGTCTATGGGACACAAACATGAATAATCAAAAGTGCTCATTTTAAAGGCTTATATGCAAGTTATTGTCATAAAAAGTGTTTGGGGACCCAGGTCCTGCTCCAGGGGACATGCATCAATGCAATTTTTTTTTTTGAAAAAAGAAGTTTTTTCGGGAGCAGTGATTTTTTTAATGCTTAATGTGAAACAATGAAAATGAAATATTCCTTTAAATATTGTGCCTGGGGGTGTCTATAGTATGCCTGTAAAGTGCCGCATTTTTCCCGTGTTTAGAACAGTACTACAGCAAAATGACATTTCTAAAGGACAAATTGTCATTTAAAACTGATCGCGGATGTAATGAATTGTCGGGTCTTGGCAATATAGATAAAACTCATTGAAAAAAAGAGCATGGGATCCCCCCCCCCAGTCCATTACCAGGCCCTTTGTGTCTGGTATGAATATTAAGGGGAACCCCGAACCAAAATTTTTAAAAAATTGCATGGGGTCCCCCTAAAATCTATACCAGGCCCTTAAGGTCTGATATGGAAATTAAGGGGAACCCTGTACCAAATTTAAAGATGGCATAGGGGCCCCCCTCAAAATCAATACCAGACCCTTATCTGAGCACGCAACCTGGCAGGCCACAGGAAAAGAGGAGGAACGAGAGAGCGCCCCCCTCCTGAACCGTACCAGGCCACATGCCCTCAACATGGGGAGGGTGCTTTGGGGTATCTCCCCAAAGCACCTTGTCCCCATGTTGATGGGTACAAGGGCCTCATCACCACAACCCTTGCCCGGTGGTTGTGGGGGTCTGCGGGTGGGGGGCTTATCAGAATCTGGAAGCCCCCTTTAACAAGGGGACCCCCAGATCCCAGCCTTCCCCCTGTGTGAATTGGTAATGGGGTACAAATGTACCCCTACCATTTCACAAAAAATGTGTCAAAATGTTAAAAACGACAAGACACAGCTTGGGGACAAGTCCTTTATTAAAAAATAAAAATGTCCCACGATGTCCTTTCTACTTCTTCTATCTCGCCGCGACGGACCGAAAAAGAAAAAAAAATACGAAACCGACCTGCCTCCATGGAAGGCTCCCGCCGTGTGACGCTTCTTCACTTGTGACAGTTCTTATATAACTGAGGGTGGGGCCACCCGGTGATGTACCCGGGTGACCCCGCCCCCTTGGCAATCAAGATACTCAAAGGTGTCAGAGGCCGGCAGTGAATTCTGGAACAGTGCATCGCTGGATGGAAGGTGAGTATAAGTCTGCTTTAACTACTACATTTAGACTAAAATTAAGAATATTAGGCTGCTGCTGTGTATAAGCCAAGCTAATTCTAAAATGAAAAAACTGAGTTCCACGGCCGAATATGCACTACCAGTGTATGCTGTTGCTGAGACTGTCAGTGAAAATTGTAATGTTCTATAACACCAGGTGCAGCTTTAAGGTATCCACAAGCATGTTTTTTTAAAGGATTTGTGTATTTTCAGTGTTGCACTCATAGATGCAAGAAAAGACCCTCAGCTCACTGTACGGTATTTAAAAAAATAATATTTTTCTGCTTTGGCACATTGTCACCATGGCAGTGCCCTTTTTTTCTTATCAGCATGCCTTTTAGCCATGAAAATGGTCAGAATTAAACATCAAGATTCACCTCCTCCCGATTTCAGTAGGGTTCTGTGCATTTGTTTGACAATCCCCTACCTATTAGCCATTCTTTAACCTTTGGCTCCCATTGACTTCAAAGGGGTATGGATTCGGCACCTGAACTTTAGTCATGTCCTGTAAACCTGCCTTAAACCAAATTCAGGTATGTTTTGTGAATCCCTGCATTGCTTATCAAACAGATATAACAAAACACTTTCAATTGTATATTTAGCAGTCCAAAAGGAACCAAGTTCATTGTAAGGATTTACATACCCCTTAAATCTAAGATTGTGATGCAATTTTTTTTCCTTTTGGAAAAATATATTATGCTATACTATGTAATAATTTAGTAAAACTTTACTATGTATCATTAATACAAGATAAACTTTGAGTTCTTTTATTATAGGTAAAATATATTACCGTATATACTCGAGTATAAGTCGTCCCGAGTATAAGTTGAGGCCCCTAATTTACCACAAAAAACTGGGAAAAATTTATTGACCCGAGTATAAGACGAGGGTGAGAAATGCAGAGGGTCAACAATGCCTATCTGCAGCTGCATGCCTCCCTGTGTCCTGTGCAGCCTACCTGTACCCTGTGCATGTGTCCTGTACATGTGTGTGTATCCTGTACATGTGTGTCCTGTACATGTGTGTCCTGTACATGTGTGTCCTGTACATGTGTGTCCTGTACATGTCCTGTGTGCATGTGTCCTGTGTGCATGTGCAGCCTACCTGTGTCCTGTGCAGCCTCCCTGCGGCGATCTCCAGCCTCCCTCTGGCGATCTCCATCCTCTCTGTGGCGATCTCCATCCTCAAGCGGCGGCCGGCGTGTGATGATAGTGTTCGGCAGCCATTCCACAGTTCAAAAGCCGCGCCTCCTCCTCGTCTGTGATAGGCTGACCTCTGACTGCCTATCACGGACATTCTCTCATTCTCATACCACGGACGAGGATGAGAGAATGTCCGTGATAGGCTGTACACTGACAGCTGTTCAGCCTATCACAGATGAGCAGGAGGCGCGGCTTTTGAAAGCTGCAATAGCCAACGAACAGTATCATTACACGCCGGCCGCCATCTGCCTGCATGACACGCTGATCATGCAGACAGACGGCGGTGACTCGAGTATAAGTCGAAGGGACACTTTCAGCCCAAAAAAAAGGGCTGAAAAATTCGACTTATACTCGAGTATATACGGTATATTAAATAATATAGGTAAAATTTACTATTTACATACTAATACCTAGGTTTGTACTGTTTTTTAAGTTTTTGTTTTAGTGATACAGCAAAATGAATGCATGCAGTGTTTGTACAAACAGTAAATAAAATAGTTGGATAGACGTGTCCTTGTAAAAAAAAGATAATATTGTATTTACTGTCTACTTTTACAAACTCTTTAAAGAAAATTAATTTGAACAGCTTCAATTAGTTGGAAAATTAAAATACTTATTTTGTTTGAATTTATTTATGCACAACAAGTAGCAGTCTATGTTTTTTTGCATTCACAAATGTTGCATATAGCATCACCTTTGAGCATGAGTTCACACTTAACAAGTTTTATGGTAGAGCAGAAAATGGAGAGCCACTGTTAACTGAGACCTAATTTAATCCTTCCTCGGTCCACATGTATCAGAGTTATTATTAGAAGGCTGTATTATGAAGAATTGGCAAAAAAAATGGAATTAAACATGTATGCTAGCTATGTATATTATATATATATATATATATACACTACCGTTCAAAAGTTTGGGGTCACCCAAACAATTTTGTGTTTTCCATGAAAAGTCACACTTATTCACCACCATACGTTGTGAAATGAATAGAAAATAGAGTCAAGACATTGACAAGGTTAGAAATAATGATTTGTATTTGAAATAACATTGTTTTTACATCAAACTTTGCTTTCATCAAAGAATCCTCCTTTTGCAGCAATTACAGCATTGCACACCTTTGGCATTCTAGCTGTTAATTTATTGAGGTAAGCTGGAGAAATTGCACCCCACGCTTCTAGAAGCAGCTCCCACAAGTTGGATTGGTTGGATGGGCACTTCTGGCGTACCATACGGTCAAGCTGCTCCCGCAACAGCTCAATGGGGTTCAGATCTGTTGACTGTGCTGGCCACTCCATTACCGATAGAATACCAGCTGCCTGCTTCTGCTGTAAATAGTTCTTGCACAATTTGGAGGTGTGTTTAGGGTCATTGTCCTGTTGTAGGATGAAATTGGCTCCAATCAAGCGCTGTCCACTGGATATGGCATGGCGTTGCAAAATGGAGTGATAGCCTTCCTTATTCAGAATCCCTTTTACCCTGTACAAAGCTCCCACCTTACCAGCACCAAAGCAACCCCAGACCATCACATTACCTCCACCATGCTTAACAGATGGCGTCAGGCATTCTTCCAGCATCTTTTCATTTGTTCTGCGTCTCACAAACATTCTTCTTTGTGATCCAAACACCTCAAACTTGGATTCATCCGTCCACAACACTTTTTTCCAGTCTTCCTCTGTCCAATGTCTGTGTTCTTTTGCCCATCTTAATCTTTTTCTTTTATTGGCCAGTCTCAGATATGGCTTTTTCTTTGCCACTCTGCCCTGAAGCCCAAAATCCCGCAGCCGCCTCTTCACTGTAGATGTTGACACTGGTGTTTTGCGGGTACTATTTAATGAAGATGCCAGTTGGGGACCTGTGAGGCGTCTGTTTCTCAAACTAGAGACTCTAATGTGCTTATCTTCTTGCTTAGTTGTGCAACGCGGCCTCCCACTTCTTTTTCTACTCTGGTTAGAGCCTGTTTGTGCTGTCCTCTGAAGGGAGTAGTACACACCGTTGTAGGAAATCTTCAATTTCTTTGCAATTTCTCGCATGGAATAGCCTTCATTTCTAAGAACAAGAATAGACTGTCGAGTTTCAGATGAAAGTTCTCTTTTTCTGGCCATTTTGAGCGTTTAATTGACCCCACAAATGTGATGCTCCAGAAACTCAATCTGCTCACAGGAAGGTCAGTTTTGTAGCTTCTGGAAGGAGCTAGACTGTTTTTAGATGTGTGAACATGATTGCACAAGGGTTTGCTAATCATCAATTAGCCTTCTGAGCCAATGAGCAAACACATTGTACCATTAGAACACTGGAGTGATAGTTGCTGGAAATGGGCCTCTATACACCTATGTAGATATTGCACCAAAAACTAGACATTTGCAGTTAGAATAGTCATTTACCACATTAGCAATGTATAGAGTATATTTGTTTAAAGTTAGGACTAGTTTAAAGTTAGCTTCATTTAAAAGTACAGTGCTTTTCCTTCAAAAATAAGGACATTTCAATGTGACCCCAAACTTTTGAACGGTAGTGTATATATATATATATATATATACACAGTATCTCACAAAAGTGAGTACACCTCTCATGTTTTTGTAAATATTTTATTATATCTTTTGATGTGACAACACTGAAGAAATAACACTTTGCTACAATGTAAAGTAGTGAGTGTACAGCTTGTATAACAGTGTAAATTTGCTATCCCCTGAAAATAACTCAACACACAGCCATTAATGTCTAAACCGCTGGCAACAAACGTGAGTACACCAAGTGAAAATATACAAATTGGACCGAAAGTGTCAATATTTTGTGTGGCCACCATTATTTTCCAACACTGCCTTAACCCCCTTGGGCATGGAGTTCACCAGAACTTCACAGGTTACCACTGGAGTCCTCATCCACTCCTCCATGACGATATCACAGAGCTGGTGGATATTAGAAACCTTGCGCTCTTCCACCTTCCATTTGAGGATGCCCCACAGATGCTCAGTAGGGTTTAGGTCTGGAGACATTCTTGGCCAGTCTATCACCTTTAACCTCAGCTTCTTTAGCAAGGCAGTAGTCGTCTTGGAGGTGTGTTTTGAGTCATTATCATGTTGGAAAACTGCCTTTTGGCCCAGTCACCGAAGGGAGGGGATCATGCTCTGCTTCAGTATGTCACAGTACATGTTGGCATTCATGGTTCCCTCAATGAACTGTAGCTCCCCAGTGGTGGCAGAACTCATGCAGCCCCAGACCATGACACTCCCACCACCATGCTTGAATGTAGGCAAGATGCACTTGTCTTTGTACTCCTCACCTAGTTGCCACCACACACGCTTGACACCATCTGAACCAAATAAGTTTATCTTGGTCTCATCAGACCACAGGACATGGTTCCAATAATCCATGTCCTTAGTCTGCCTGTCTTCAGCAAACTGTTTGCAGGCTTTCTTGTGCATCATCTTTAGAAGAGGCCTCCTTCTGGGACGACAGCCATGCAGACCAATTTGATGCAGTGTGCGGCGTATTGGTCTGAGCACTGACAGGCTGACCCCCCACCCCTTCAACCTCTGCAGCAATGCTGGCAGCACTCATACGTTTATTTCCCAAAGACAACCTCTGGATATGACGCTGAGCACATGCACTTAACTTCTTTAATCGACCATGGGGAGGCCTGTTCTGAGTGGAACCTGTCCTGTTAAACCGCTGTATGGTCTTGGCTACCATGCTGCAGCTCAGTTTCAGGGTCTTGCCAATCTTCTTATAGCCTAGGCCATCTTTATTTAGAGCAACAATTATTTTTTTCAGATCCTCAGAAAGTTCTTTGCCATGAGGTGCCATGTTGAACTTCCAGT
The DNA here is from genome assembly GCA_037952835.1 of Lithobates septentrionalis. Classification (NCBI taxonomy): domain Eukaryota; kingdom Metazoa; phylum Chordata; class Amphibia; order Anura; family Ranidae; genus Lithobates; species Lithobates septentrionalis. Next base: position 2,232,834 of record JBBDGP010000639.1, on the reverse strand, counting down.
GATCAGTATAAGAGAGTGAGAGTGATAACACCAAATTTAACTCACCTGCTCCCCATTCACACCTGAGACCTTGTAATACTAATGAGTCACATGACACCAGGGAGGGAAAAAGGCTAATTGGGCCCAATTTGGACATTTTTACTTAGGGGTGTACTCACTTTTGTTGCCAATGGCTTAGACATTAATGGCTATGTGTTGAGTTATTTTGAGGGGATAGCAAATTTACACTGTTATACAAGCTGTCCACTCACTACTTTACATTGTAGCAAAGTGTCATTTCTTCAGTGTTGTCACATGAAAAGATTAAATAAAATATTTACAAAAACGTGAGGGGGTGTACTCACTTTTGTGAGATACTGTATATATCTATATGGAGTTGACAAGGGTGGGTTTATTAAACCTCAGTATGATTCATAAAAGGGACCCTAAAAAGTGTATTACTGAATATTTTCCAAATTGAAAATCAAACTTTTAATTGCATACAGGAAGAACAGAATACCTGCTGAGCAGATGTTTTTTCATTCAGGCATAGATATACTGCACCAGATACCCTGTTTTTTTATTGATCTGATGATCCGCCAACAAATCTTTTGATGGTGCTTCATTTTGCTACTGTGCACCAGAAGATATGCTAAAAAAAAATGTCAGCAGAAGTTTCTAATTAAAGCTATGTGTTGGTTTGTGTTAAAGCTTAAAGCCCCACTCCAGGAAAAGTCAATCCTCTTAAGTGTGATAGGCACATGTATATATAGAAGAAATCCTTTCAGTGTTATCCTATGCAATACAGATCGAGTTTGTTAGTAGACAGCAGACGAATCAACTTTGATGGGGGACTTTCAATAAGCTGACTCTTCATTATTATTCAGGATTTATATAGAGGCAACAGTTTGCGCAGTGCTTTACAATATATAGGGAGACAATACAGAAACAATATAATTTAATACAAGAGGGTTAGGAGGGCCCTGCTCCTGGGAGCTTACAACCTAACAGGGAAGGGCTAGTGGAACAAAAGGTAATAACTGTAAACAATGACACACACACTTACACCTGAGAGGTAAACCTGGAAAGCTAAAATAACTTAAAGTGGATGTAAACCCAATGTCATCCTTTCTAAACTACTGCCATAGGGGTTATCTATAAGGATATACATGCCACCTGCATGTATCTTTACCTGTCAAATGTCTCCCCTCTGTCTGTTATTAGAGCCGAAAAACTGCATATTCTGTGGGTAGGTCTGTTGTCTGGAGCTCTGTGGGTGGAGTCGTGATGTCAGTAGACCCCCCTCCCACCTCTACACTCCCCTTGTCAATATGCATTTTCTCCTGTGTATTTCTAACACTGAACTTCTGCTATGATCTCTAATATCCAGTGAAAAGACAGGAAAGTAACCACATGACTTCAACATGCCAAATCATGCTGAGGTGTGGAACAGCCAATCCTTGCAGAGCTGCTGAAGAAAGGAGTGGAAGGGAATTAAAAAATAATGCATGTCCTAGGCTAGTGCATGAGATATGTAAATCACCTTTCACTCACAGCAAGGGGGAGGATTTGATAACGTTTTTCTCTCTTTGTCAAGTTTTATCTCACTGAACAATAAAAGAGGATTGCTCAGAGCTGGATTAACTCTTTGTGGCAAGACTGGGCTCAAATGATAGGAAATCTTATACTCTACATTATGACATAAAAAAAATTGGTTTACATCCACTTAAACTACTTGAGGTCCGGGCCATAGCCGAATGACGGCCATAGCACGGACCTCCGGGATGGGACGTCCTCCCCTGTGCACGCGCACCGCATGCACCCTGCACGGAGACTCGGATGATCACAGATCCGAGTAAGGGGCCAATCCCGGCCCCTTACCATGTGATCAGCTGTCAGCCAATGACAGCTGATCACATGATGTAAACAAAAGCTCGGTAATCGTTTTTTTTTCTCCTCATGCTGACAGCGTGAGGAGAAAAAAAAGCCGATCACCGGCTTATGTTAAAGGGACATCGGTCCCGAAGAGGAAGGAGGCACATATGCCTCATCTGTGCCTGCCAGTGCCACCTGCCAGTGGCCACAGTGCCCACAAGTGCCACCTATCAATGCCCACAAGTCCCACCTATTAATGCCCACCAGTGGTGCCAATCAGTGCCACCTAGCAGTGCTGCCCTCAGTGTAAGCAATCAGTGCCCATCACTGCCACCCATCAGTGCCCATCACTGCCACCTATCGGTGCCCTTCAGTGCTGCCTCATCAGCGTACATGAATGAAGGAGAAAAATTACCTGTTTGCAAAATTTTATAACAAATTATAAAAAAAAAATAACATTTTTTTTTTAAATTCGGTCTTTTTCAATTTTTTTTAACAAAAACTAAAAACCGCAGAGGTGATCAAATACCACCAAAAGAAAGCTCTATTTGTGGGAAAAAATGTTAAAAATGTCATTGGAGTCCAGTGTTGTATGACCACGCAATTGTCATTCAAAGTGCTTGAGTGCTTCCGTCAGTATACCACTTCCTTGTAGTCTGGATACAGATATCAGATATTCCAACCGCTCATAAGCACAAAACAAGGTGACACTTGTTTCACTGCTTTCATGGACTATATTTTTATTAGAACCAGAATACAGTCTTATATACAGTAGAAGATGAGGTTCCCCCCCTGCTGCTCATATTACTCTAACAATACACCTGTAACCTAATTAACCTAATTAACATGAGCTAGTTTACTAAATCATTTACCCAGACCAGATGACTCAGAGACATGACCTGTAGGACACAGACTTGTGGGCACCAAGCTTCACACAGTAGTATAAACACAATAGCAGGAGCTAATTACAATTAACAATACAAACAACAATCTCCCCCCTCCTCAGCCTAGTCATCAACAACCTATAGTAGGAGTAGACTGTTCGTCTCCTAGCCAGTCCTGGAGGCTAATGTGATCAACTCACTCAATTAACAAGTTGAGTTCAGAATCAAACAAACCAATAATAGTCTCTACATACATCCTGGGAGATATTGTGGACAAATATTACTGTCCCATTTTAAGTAGTCCAAGATATATTTTCTCACTCACCCTGTGCCAGGATAGCACAGGGTGACTAAGACATAAGAGGTGTATGGGGAGATGAAACAAGGGCATCCCCTACTTTCCAAGGGATTCTGAGTTCCACGGGCCCTCCCATCACAGTACTCTTCAAAGACTATATGCAAATACTAAGTATGGTAATTTTTTTTATCAGTATAAAGCAGAAAAATTGTCAGAAAATATATATGATTTCAAGTCTTCATCAAGATCTTCAGTCTCTGACATTGCACTATAGTCATACTGTATATAAATTTCTCTTAGCATGGAAGACACTCAGACGACAGAGATATACATAAATTATAGCAGAGGTGGAACATGTACTATCTTTTTAAAGTGTGAGCCTTACACTGCAATATTAATGGCAATATGTCAAATGTCAGTTGTATAGTCTCATCAATTTTATTATTTTAGAACATCTAGTTACCAAATTTGATAGTTTCAGACAGTTTTTCAGACTCTTTTAATAAAGACCTTTTGGTCTGCCTTCATTGTAAGGTCAATTTTTACATCCCCATCCTCCTCAAGCTGCCTTAGATTGCTTGCGTCTGATATCTCTGACCTGATGCTTGTGGATTTGGGCTCTCCTTCCACTCTGCCAGAATCTTTGCAGGGGATGTGCTGTCTTGTAAAACTGAAATTCTGCTCATCTTGTTGTTATAATATACAGTAGATGATGTCATTTTGGAATCTTTCAGAAGCATGACTTGCTTCTTTCTGCTAAAAAAAAAAACAAATGGCTTAATTTCGACCCTTGGGACTGCGGTAAGTTTTTTTTTTATTCTCACTCATGATGAGAAGGTAAGGTTAGCATTGTATTACCTTGTTTGTTTTAATGTAGTCTGCATGCAAGATACAGCACTGTACATTTCTCTCTACTATAGACAGACGACAACCCACCAGAGATACAGCACTGTACATCTTCTCTCTGATATAGACAGGCTATGACCCCAAGCCTTTTGACAGGTTTGATTTTTCAAGGATTATCAATTTAAATTCCTGATATGCTGATGATCACTAGAAGAAGGATTTTCAAATTTGTATATAAAATAGAATAATCAATATATAGAGCATATGGCTTGTTGCGAACACAATACAGTTTTTATTTATTTTTCATAACTTTATAGCATCATTAGTATTCCACAGCGCTAACTGGAAAACACTGAACCAATCACGTCAATACCTGCCTCTGAGGAGATTTGCAATCTTGTTTTTTTTACCACAGTAATGAGTACACAGTAGGGTCAAATTTGAATGGAAATCAATTTATCTACTGAAATGCAATTAAGTTGTACAAGCAAACTAGATAGTCAGGAAGAGTCCTTCACATACACAGGAAAGACATAGAAGCCCCGTTCAAATATTTTATAGCTCTTATCTGCTGTACTCCCCAACTTTGTCCTGAGAAGTTCTATATTGACTTTTTTCTTTGAATCACTATTTTTTGGCACTATTGCTTTGGACCAGGTACACCTCAGCATTGTTATTGGAGCTAAAATGTCAGTATTACCGATTAGGATTCAATTGGAATTGAAAAGTAAGTTAAAGTGGTTGTAAAGGCAGAAGGTATTTTATCTTAATGCATTCTACAGGCAGCTCCCCCCTCAGCCCCCATCTCTATCCAGTGGTGTCCACGAGTGCCTTGGCCATCCAGGACTCTCCCTCCTGATTGGCTGAGACACAGCAGTGGTGAAATTGGCTCCCGCTTCTGTCAATCAAAGTCAGTTAGCCAATCAGGAGAGAGGGGGCATCGCCAAACTGGGGATCTGTGTCTGAATGGACACAGGGAGTTGTGGCTCAGCTTGGGTGCTCCCATAGCAAGCTGCTTGCTGTGGGGGCACTCAACAGGAAGGAGAGGCCAGGAGCATCGAAGAGGGACCCGAGAAGAGGAGGATCTGAGCTGCTCTGTGCAAAACTGCTGCACAGTGCAGGTAAGTATAACATGTTTATTATTTTTATAGAAAAAAAAATGAGACTTTAAAATCACTTTAAGGCTATGCTTAAAATGTATGTCTGTTTTTGTAGACAAGTTGGGATAATGCCTACTTTATATTTGTTACATGTTCTCGTTCACATGGCATAACTTAAAATATTTTGTTCATCTCTCTTAAGTGGTGGAATGATATCATTGGTAGTTTACAAAAAAGTTTTTGCAGTCTTTGAACCTCTCTAGAAGTTACAAGGATGCTGCATTTCTGGCTAAATCAATAGGTATTTGCTGTACTTACTATAAAGGTTCATAGCCTGACAAAAGGGAAACTAATGCAGCCACCACAACTAACCTGCAAAATATTACATTTTGTTTTTAGGGTTCCATACACTTTAAGCGCCTCAATACTGGGCACTTTCACCCCCTTCCTGCCCAGGCAAATATTCAGCTTTCACCGCTGTCACAATTTGAATGACAATGAATGATGGGCACCGAAAGACAGCACTGATTGGCATCACTGATGGGCACAGATTGGCCTCACTGATGGGCACAAATTGGCATCACTGATGGGCACTAGCTGGTGTCACTGATTGGTATAGGTTGGCATCACAGATAGGCACAGAGTGGCATCACTGATAGGCACAGTTGGGGCTGCACTGTAATCAGGGCACTGATGATCGGTGCCTTGATTACCTGTACATGTCTCTCCTGTGAGGAGATGTCGCTTATCGGCTGTGATTGGACACAGCCAATCACATGGTTAAAGAGCCATGGCTACAGCTTTTTACGGAGATCGGTGCCGTGCCGTGTCCCAGGGACACAGCGTGCCCGGTGCTTGGTGCGCTGCACGCCCCCATTGACATGGACGAGAGCCGCCCTACTCCACCATCATTTTACTATACAGGAGGTGGATAAGGGTTACATTAAGCTTAGAGGGAAGTATATGGCTAAAGGCTATATAGCTATAAAGCATCAGCCAGTTCAATAAAAACCGGATGACATTCAGGCCCATGTGTACAGCAGCACTGAAAAAAGTTTACCGACTGGCTCCCAATCAGTGCTCTCAACCAATGGCTGAGAGCGCTGGCCAGAGTGTTCCGGCGGGGGGGGGGGGTCCCCCTGTCAGAACACAAAAGCACAGCAGGGAAGATAACTGTACTAACATCAGATTGTTAGTACAGTTGCTCTGACCAGAAATGCTAGCTCTTACTCGTTCAACCCATAAGTTTATCTGAAGCCAAAACTTTGTTTTACGTTCTGGATAGAACATAGAATGGTATAACAATTCTGTTTTTGCTTTATCTGTCCCATTAGGGAGATTTCTCTTTCACTTACAATCTAGAAACAAAGCAGGAAATGAAAGGAGATCTGTCCAAATTAAAGGGAAAACATAGACCTTAAACATGTGTTCCCATTGGAATATTTACCACTTTTTCAGTGTCAACTCAAACTTTTAGCTTTTCCCATAGTTGCAGTACTGTGATAGTGGTCACCAAAGCAGATTGAGGCAGGGAATCTACCAAGTGGGGACACAAGCAGCAACAAAAACCTGACAGAATTTGTAATCCTTTAGTACTCTCAAAAGCTAATACTTACTGCTATAAGAAAAAGTGTGGAAAAACCTTAAATTTTAGGATTTTACCTCCTAAATGTGATTGTATGACATTTCAATGACATTAATAGAAGAAAAATGACAATAGTACAGGAAAAAAGTAAAGGTTATGATGCCCTGTAATAACACACCACTCTGTGCCTACTAAATGCATGCCAGAGCGTGTGTTATAAGGGCCATGACCAATGTGAATATGGTGTGAATGGTGTGAATAGGCGTGCACAAGGGGTGTGCCTGGGCAAACCCTAATCCTGAAGTTGGCAACCCATCAATCGTGGGCAGGTGACAGGTAAGCCGCAATCCTTACTTGCCGACCCCCAGAACCTGGACAGGATAGGAGGCGGGGGTGGAAATTGATGGAATTGATCTGTATTTTCTTCTGCAGCAGATTAAAGTAGGCTTCTCCTCCTCTCCCGCTCGCCGACATTCAGCTGCCACAGGAGGAAAATACAGGGGATCGGTACCAATATATGCCATCCTTCTTGTCCCAGTTCCTCTTCTTTCTGCTGCCCAGGTCCCCCTGTGTGCCCCCCCCCCCCCCCCCATTTTTTCAGGAGGACGCGCGAGGAAGAGGCCAGTTAATATTTCACAAATGCAAATGTGTCGGAGCTGTGCCTGTGCCTGTTTGTTCTGCACACCACACCAGTGCTGTATGTGATATACAAGAATCTTTGATGTACGTGGATATGGAATAACATTTTCATTTTTTTTTTGCTCATACTTACCTGCTGCCCTTTCTGCTGTTTTGATTGCAGCCTGACCTGCTTCTTTTATTTTTTTTAAACTGATTGGCGACAACTTTCAATATTAAAAATTTAGCCAGAAGTTGGGCTTTAATAACTGTCTTGTAAAGTACATATCTGGATGTAAAGATGACACAATGTTAGAAACTTTCTTTGCCTTAATATAATTGGTTTTAATTAGGTTTACACTTTGAAATGAATTAACATGTTCAGTATAGTCTCTTACCTCATTCTATATATAGCAAGATCTCCTAAATAATTATGTAAATCATAATAATAAATGCAAATTAATTAAATCCACAGGCGGCTAAATGTTATCAGGGAGCTTCAACACATTAAACAAATGAATTCAATGTAAATTAAGTAGAACAGCTTGTTTTACAGCTTTATACCAATTTCAGAATAGTCATTGAAACAAGAGATGGATTTGGGGACACTTTGAATCCAACATTACCACAATGATAATTTAATTTTACAATAGTAGGGACTTGGATAATTCATTTCCAACTTAAATACAATCATTTGAAGTTAAAGAAAAATTTAAAGTTTATCAAATGGGATTTCTAAAACCCAGCCCTTGCTGTCCAAGCCATTTGAGATTTAATTAGTAAATGCAAAATTCCTGTTTTGAATCTACATATGCAACAAAAACTTTGAACATTAAATTAAAGGCAATGGACACAGGGGAAATAGGCAGGTGATTAAAAACTTTGATATTGTGGGTAAAGACAAATAAATAAAAAGGAAATGATTTAATAATTGTGACAAAGCTATAACCCAATAATATACAGTACCTGCCCCAAACAATAGATTAACAAATCCCATCCACAAAGCTCTTGCAAGATAAATGACAGTGGTCTATTAGTTTGGTTAGAATGATTTTGATAGCATTAGAGGAAATTAGTGTTGAATTGCCCATAGATAATTATTTTTTTTTGTTCAGCTAGCATGCAAAAAAACCCCCAAAAAACGAATGGATTCCTCCATCCACATAAGGTGGATAGAGGAATCCACCCCACTGTGCTATTGTATTCTGACAGTGGGGACACCTCTACTGTCATAATACACTGATCAGCAGATGCAGGCACTGGTTGACAAAAGTTTTCCAACATTCCTGCATGACAGAAGTCAATCAGTCTCTTCTGCCATAAAAGCTTCCTGCTGTCTGTCAGCGGCAATGTACACTGAGTCGGCAATGCTCAGATCAGAGTACATCATGGCAGCAACTCTGTGCTGTGGTAATTGGATCCCTGTGTGCATGCACATGTCTGGTATTTTTACTTTTAAAAGCCTATTTCAAATTGTATGGCACCTATGTCAGGACTTTGTATAATTTATTCATATTTAAATAAATCACTAGTAACACCAGACTTGGATCAAAAAGGCCACAGTTCTTTATTATAGGCTTAATAATAATAAAAAATTTTATAACTTTAAACTATATTTCATATATAACAATATCATTTTAAAATTTGACTATTTAACTCTACATATTAATAACTAATAAAGGAATAATAATACTAACCCAGTTATCAAAGCTCAGGTTAAATTCAAAATGATATAATTTCATCCAGACACCAGGCGTCAGTCCGATAAAAGCCTTGAATGCCACCCTCCAAATCAACATGTCTAAAAGACAGTCCATGTAACGAAAGAAAAAATTTGGCTAGTGTCCTATTAATTATTTTCTGGATTTTTTCGAAATGCCTAACTTCTTTTGAAAACAGCCAATTCAAACGCGGAATCTCGGAATAAACTAAGATTGCATCCAGAAAAACAGAATGAAGACACAAAAAAATCAGACTTACTTTGAGAAATAAGATCAAAAGTCTTACAATGGCCAATATCATTGCAAGTTAAATGCAGAACAATGATATTACATGACGGCCAAGATTAAATACAAGAACGATAAAGTTTCCCTTAGATTAGACCATCTCATTCCTTTTTTACTATACCACCAAATGCGAAATTCAGACAAAGGCAGACCCAAATTAGAGCCGTAAATCCTCCGGAAAGCACGATGGTGGTGTCAGAAACCATGAACCAGATCGAGACAAAAGTACAGTAAAATCACACTTGTTTGTATAAAAATAAAAAGGTAAATAGAGTAAGCATAGTCAAAACACAGCCAGAGTCCAGTAACCAGATCGGGTAGTCAGCCAAGCCAGAGTTAGGTAACCAGAACGGGTAATCAGCCAAGCCAGAGTTCAGTAACCAGATCGGGTAATCAGCCAAGCCAGAGTTCAGTAACCAGATCTGGTAATCAGACAGGCCAGAGGTCAGGGATCCAAGCAGAGGAACAGCAAGCAGGATAAGGAGCCAGAAGGGAAGTCAGCAAAGCCAGTCTTTAAACAGGAACGCAGGAGAGGAGGTTTCTTGTGATGTGACCAAGGCGAAGGCAGGAATGAAGTGAGCTGGGGATCTTTAAGTAGCCGGGACTGACGAACAGATCCACAACAGCTGGTTAACTGTGGAGAGAGATGAGAGCTGGCAATTAGCTGACAGCTGAGCGGCCAGCTCAGAGAAGGAAGGGCTGAGCCAGTACTGAGGGCTAGACATGTGCACACTGAAATATTTCGTTTCGGAATTTCGTTTTCGTCTGAAAAATAAATTTATTTAGTTACTCCCGAAATTCGTTTTTATTTATTTTGTTTTTCGTTAAAAATTGCATTCGTCCGAAAATCCAAATTAAGGTCGAATCTGTCATTGAAGGCTTATGGTGTCTGTCGAATGTTCAAAGAAGATTCGACGGAGCAGCTAAACTGTACACAATGCCGTATAGTTTACCTGCTCCGTCGAATCTTCTTAGAACTTTCAACAGACACCATAAGCCAAAGTACGTGTGTACTTAGTTCTAGAAATTTTACTGCTCCACCTCTTTGGTTACAATCAGCCAATAACATTCATCATCATCATTATTTTTATTTATCTTTTCTCCCCTACGTCGAATCTTTCCTCCCCTACGTCAAATCTTTCCTCCCCTACGTCGAATCTTTCCTCCCCTACGTCGAATCTTTCCTCTCTACGTCGAATCTTTTCTCTCTATGTAGAATAATGTTGGACTAATAGAGCTAAGGTTAGGCACATTCGACCACAGGTTTGATGGACACAGATTGTTATTGTCATCATCATGTCGAATCTCCTATCTATATCGAACCGTTGTAGCAACGAAAACGAAAATAAAGCATTTGTTTATGTCGGATCTTTCGTTTTTCGGACTCTGCACTTTCGTTATCGTTTGTTAAAACGATAACGAAAATACCTAAAATTCGGACGAAAATGCATTCGGACGAAAACGAATGCACATGTCTACTGAGGGCTGGGACAAAAAATGATATGAATGTCCAATAACCCAAGCATTATATTTGACACCTGTAAAGTTCAAAAGGAGATATTATCCAACTTCTACTCACCAATATGTTTGATATCAGCACCAGATAATCCTAACTGCCTTCGTAGCAGCGCCGATTCAAAATGAGTGCGACGAAATACAAAGGTGACCAAGTCCAAGAAAACACAAACATTTATTCAGTATAGATTGAAATTGATACCTAGTCAAAGGCAAACCAGAATGGTGCAAAAATAGGTGTCCCGAAGACAAAGACCGAACCGGAAAAAATTGCTGCAGTAAAGAAACAGCACATATAATTGGATTATTCATTTTTCCCACTCTAATCCACCTACCTTTACCCAATTGATCCATTTTACTGCGCCAAAGTAAGAGCTGAATATAATCAGGACCCTTGAAAAAATCCTCACACAATAATCCCGTCTTATCTAAAGCATTACACAGAACTAAGTCTGACACCCTGAAGGCCCCCAAAAACAAAGGCTAAATGCAGCTTTGAACAACATCGATTCATATTAACAATTTGACTCTGTTGCTAAGCAGATATGGCTCAAAAGATCAGAGGTAATATGCACTTTACTATATGCTACAAAATTACTTTTGCGATAACCTTTCAACGTTTGTTGAACTGAAAAAAAACTCTGGCAAGAAGGAATAATCTCTCTCAATTAAAAAAAAAAAAGAAACACCAGATAACGATTTTTGGTTTTCCTGTTTTGAATCTACATATGCAACAAAAACTTTGAACATTAAATTAAAGGCAATGGACACAAGGGAAATAGGCAGGTGATTGAAAAATTTGATATTGTGGGTAAAGACAAATAAATAAAAAGGAAATGATTTAATAATTGTGACAAAGCTATAACCTAATAATATACCTGCCCCAAACAATAGATTGACGAATCCCATCCACAAAGCTCTTGCAAGATAAATGACAGTGGTCTATTAGTTTGGTTATAATGATTTTGATAGCATTAGAGGAAATTAGTATTGAATTGCCCATAGATAATTCTTTTTTTTTTTGTTCAGCCAGCATGCCAAAACCCCCCCAAAAAATCCCCAAAAAACAAATGGATTCCTCCATCCACATAAGGTGGATAGAGGAATCCACCCCACTGTGCTATTGTATTTTGACAGTGGGGACACCTCTACTGTCAGAATACACTGATCAGCAGATGCAGGCACTGGTTGACAAAAGTTTTCCAACATTCCTGTATGACAGAAGTCAATCAGTCTCTTCTGCCATAAAAGCTTCCTGCTGTCTGTCAGCGGCAATGTACACTGAGTCGGGCATGCTCAGATCAGAGTACATCATGGCAGCAACTCTGTGCTGTGGTAATTGGATCCCTGTGTACATGCACATGTCTGGTCTTTTTTACTTTTAAAAGCCTTTTTCAAATTGTATGGCACCTAAGTCAGGACTTTGTATAATTTACCGTATTCATATTTAAATAAATCACTAGTAACACCAGACTTGGATCAAAAAGGCCATAGTTCTTTATTATAGGCTTAAAAATAATAACACATTTTATAACTTTAAATTATATTTAATATATATTTCATTTCAAGACAAAGACCGAACCGGAAAAAATTGCCAAAAACTCTGGCAAGAAGGAATAATGTTTCTCAATTAAAAAAAAAAAAAAACACCAGATGACGTTTTTCGAATATGTGAATAAGAATAATTGTGTGACAATAAGAAATCCAAAAATAAACCTAAACTCTCAGAAAATTTGGCAAATAAATTATTAGAATATTCCAAAAAACAATACCACAGCGACCACACAGCTTCATAACCTGCCCACTTGTTGGGTGCGATTGAATTCCAAATAGCCAAACTTTTGAACATTAAGTTAAGTTCCATAAGAAATTCGGGCAAGGGATACCATCCTGGTCTGCCTCCGGCACCAACGCACGAAACCGATCTAACTGTAAACGTGATAAAGCGTCAGCCACAGTGTTTAAAGTACCAGGAACATATTTAGCTTTTAACCATATGTTCAATGTTAAACATTGTATATACTTAAATACTTGTATATAAGTATTTAAAATGCACACTTTTGATTTTTCATGTTCGTGTCTCATAGACTTTAACGGTGTTCGTGTGTTCTTCTGAATTTTTTGCCTGTTCGCATGTTCTGGTGTGAACCGAACTGGGGTGTGTGTGCGGCTCATCCCTAGGTTTAACGAATAACTTACTGAAAAGCAGATATTCTGTGATCAGATTTAAAATAAAATATACAGTACACATGTAGAAGAGTTTGATATTCTAGCAAATATTTTCTTTTAATGTGGTCTTGCCTTGCTGCCTTGTCCATTTGGGTTGGGGTTAATTATCTTTAATTTTTGAAAGGTGTTTATTTCCGTATTTTGCATAGACTTACCAACTAACAGCTAGGGCAGAGAACCCTGTGTCACAGATCACATGGATCAACTGGAGTCATGCAGGACCCAAGTAATAATGAAGAAATATAACAGGAACTACACACTCATATAAACACACACACACACACTTACATCAGTCAAACCTGCTCAACCCCTGCCTCATCCCCTACACAGAGAGTACACAGACAAATGATTTTAAAAGAGCAAAAAATTACGAAGGAAGCCCAGAAAAGGGTGGCATATTGGTCATGTGTGCTTGAGCACTCTGATAGGCACACCTGAGATAAGGGGACACTCTGATGGGGAAACCTGACATACAGGGGCACTCTCATGGGGACACCTAATGTACAGAAGCACTCTGATGGGGAAATCTGATGTACAGGGGCAAACTGATGGGGACACCTGATGTACAGGGGAACCCTAAATGGGGACACCTGACACAAGGAGGCACTCTGATGAGGACAACTGATGTACAGGGTCACTTTGATGGGGAAACCTGACATACAGGGACACTCTGATGGGGACATCTGAATAAATAAGATGCAGATATAATTTAGAGAGGCAAAGGGATAGGGGTTTGGTAATATCTTAATATCATTATTTAGCAAGGAAATAGGGTAGTAGAAGTCAAATTGTAGTTTTTCTTAACTGGGCTTAGGGACGAGGACAATAAGGGCTTCATACCAGTTGGGGTTATTTAACTGCATTTCCTCTCCAATTAGGCAGTCACTGTGTGAAAAATGGAGAATAATGTTCTCAAAGCTAACACAGATTGGTTTGTGTCAGGGTCCACAATACAGGGGGTCCCCTAGTTACAAACATCCGACTTACAAACGACTCCTACTTACAAACGGAGGGAGACAACAGGAAGTGAGAGGAAATCTACCCCTAGGAAGGGAAATTCACTCCTGTAAGAGCTATTATGGGGAAAAGGTACCTCCACTGATGCTTTATCACCAAGGCTTGTTTCCACAACAACCCAAAATTTTCAAAATCCAATTGTCATTGGGACAGAAAGTGAGGTGAAATCTTCTGAACAGGGGCACACACAGCAAAACAAATGTTACAGGGGTGTTAACCCTTCCCTATGCTATCCAAAAAGCTTAAAAATAGTTTTTTTGGCTGGAGCTACAATAAAAAATGTACCTGTTCCGACTTACAAACAGATTCAACTTAAGAACAAACCTACAGTCCCTAACTTGTTTGTAACCCGGGGACCCCCTGTATATGTCCTGTTAAGCAATGCCGATGCAATAGGAAGTAAGGGAGGACATCATAATGGGAACACAGGGGTAGATTTACTAAAACCGGTGCACTAAAAATCTGGTGCAGTTGTGCATGGTAGCCAATCAGCTTCTAACCTCAGCTTGTTCAAATAAGCTTTGGCGATACAACCTGGAAGCTGTTTCTATGCAGACGTGAGCCTGATTTTGCACTCCCCAGCTTTAGTAAATAAACATCCCAACTTTGTAACTCTTCTTCAGTATACAAAGCATACTGTACATATTGATCTGTATTGGAATGATTTCTAAATAAAACAGGTAAAATTACAAGCTTAAAAGACATCTGTTTTTTCTGAACTTAGTAAAGGTTTTGAAGCCTCTGTGAAATTGAATATATATAACTGATGTTAATGAAATGCTTAATGTACACATTTGTATAACAATGATGGACAACGGTGATTTGTAAGAAGGTGTAGAGCGCTGCAACTTCTGAAAATTATACTTCATATTAACATTAACAAATCAAGTAAAAATCTGGAATGTCAAAAATGTGTGTAATTGAACCTTTCGTACTTGCCATTACAATGGGCACTTTAGAATTTTAGACACTGACAAAAATGGAAAAAAATACAAGGTATGTGACTGAACCTTGTGACTGAACCTTTTATTTCTTGCCATTACAGCCGGTACATTAGATGTTTCGATGCTAAAAATTTAAATAATGTGTTTTGAATAATATTATTATTTACATTTGGGATTTTTGTGTCTTAAAATGACAATACACTGAACATTCCTTAGTTTTACTTGTATAAAATGTTTTTTATTGTACTTGAAAAAGCCCTTTATTTCATTTGAATCTGGCTATTGTTGATGGCTTAGCATGACCCAGCATGACATTACCAAAATGTTTTAGAACTTTTTCTGGGGGAGTGAAATCACATTAAATCACAAAACAAAACATGAAACAGTAAGAGTAAAAAAAAGTTATGATTGGAAAATAAATGCACATTTCGGAGCTTTCCATTTTGGTTTGCTTTGTAGGTTATTGCAAGAGTCAGGAGTCACAAGGGAATATTTGTTTTGTGCAGCATACTTCAAATTGTGCCTGTTGTATAAGAGAGGATACCATCATTAAAGCAACATTTTCTTTTTGCAGCTGGTATATCCTTCTTGGGTCATCATCTGAAAACACTTTTCACTGTTCATAGTCTCCAATATATTAAAACCTTTTTATTGACCTCTCAAATGTAATATAACTTTAATATCTGCTTATGCTTTTTTCTTCACAGAGCAGATGTTAGCCAGTATTTTAACAGAAAAAAATGAGTGGTTCTACGTCTTCAATTTTTAAAATTTCTTTTTATACTGTATTGTATTTTATTGATGGGTAGGTTTAACAAAAGGCTGAATGCAGCACTTACACTGTAATAACAAAACAGAATATCATGTCAAACAGTCCTTCAATAAACAGCCTTCCAGGTAGGATATACATAAAATATGCCATCCAAGAGAACTTTATTTCTCTTGGATGGCATTTACAAATAAAGTACTTTGTACTTGGTCTTTTGAAAGCCAATGCATTTCTGATTGTGGGTTACTGGAAAGCAACAACTGACCTTTCTTCTCATTTTGACACTTCTAAAGCCACGTACACACGAGCAGAATGTCCGACAGAAAAAGTCAGACAGAAGCTTTTTGTCTATTCCGATCGTGTCTAGGCCTCATCGGAGTTTATTTTTCGAAAATTCTGATGGACCTAGAAATAGAACATGTTCTAAATATTTTAGACGGTACCAATTCTTATCGGGAAAACTGATCGTCTGTATGCTGTTCCAACGGACCAAAAACTATGCTTGCTCTGGAGCAAGTACATGATGGAAGCTATTGGTTACTGGCTATTGAACTTCCTTTTTCTAATCCCGTCATAAGTGTTGTACGTCACCGCGTTCTTGACTGTCGGACTTTGGTCGGACTTTGGGGTGACCGTGTGTCGACAAGACCGCTTGAATGGAATTCCATTGGAGTTCCGTCTGAGAAACCTTCGGAGTTTATTCCGACAGAAAACCGGTCGTGTGTACGCGGCATTACTTGGATGCATGGAGAGAGTTACAGCTCCTGCATTTTTGCATTTCCTATCTAGACCTTATCTATTCTGTAGAAATATTTCCTTGTTTGAAGATGTGTGTCAAGGGCATGGATATAGTAAAAATTACACCCCAAAATAGATTCTGCTGCTCCTCCCAAGTATGGCAATATCACATGTGGAGCACCAGGACAATTGAATTACCCACAAAATTACCTCATTTTGGAAAGCAAACACCCCAAAGTATATTCTATGAGGCATTATGAGTCTTTTGAACTATTATTTTTTTTTCACAAGTCTTCGGAAAACGTGGAAAGAAAATGAAAACGTATTTTTTTTTAAACAAAACATGTGTGAGAGACAGTCTGGCCACATAGAGAGATGTCACATAGAGAGGTCCAACATTGAAGTAGTACCTTCAGGCATTCTAGGAGCATAAATTATACATCTAATTTATTTCCTATCTATCACAATTTCAAAGGTTCTGGAGCACCAGGACAGTGGAATTACCCACAAAATGACCCCATTTTGGAAAGAAAACACCCCAATGTATATTCTATGAGGCATGGGCTGCAGATAGGTACTGGGATACTCTGATGGGCTGCAGATAGGTACTCGGGTACTCTGATGTGCTGGTGACAGGTACTTGGGTACTCTGATGTTCTGGTGACAGGTACTCGAGTGCTCTGATGGTCTGGTGACAGGTACTTGGGTACTCTGATGGGCTGGTGACAAGTACTCAGGTAATCTGATGGGCTGGTGACTGGTACTCGGGTATTCTGATGGGCTGGTGACAGATACTCGGGTACTCTGATGGGCTGGTGACAGGTACTCGGGTACTCTGATGGGCTGCAGATAGGTACTCGGGTACTCTGATGTGCTAGTGACAGGTACTCGGGTACTCTGATGTGCTGGTGACAGGTACTCGGGTACTTTGATGGGCTGGTGATAGGTACTCAAGTACACTGATGAGCTGGTGACAGGTACTCGGGTACTCTAATGGGCTTGTGACAGGTACTCAGGTATTCTGATGGGCTGGTGACAGGTACTCGGGTACTCTGATGGGCTGGTGACAGGTACTCGGGTATTCTGATGGGCTGGTGACAGATACTCGGGTACTCTGATGGGCTGGTGACAGGTACTCGGGTACTCTGATGTGCTAGTGACAGGTACTCGGGTACTCTGATGTGCTGGTGACAGGTACTCGGGTACTTTGATCGGCTGGTGATAGGTACTCAAGTACACTGATGAGCTGGTGACAGGTACTCGGGTACTCTAATGGGCTTGTGACAGGTACTCAGGTATTCTGATGGGTTGGTGACAGGTACTCGGGTACTCTGATGGGCTGGTGACAGGTACTCAGGTACTTTGATGGACTGATGACAGGTACTTGGATACTTTAATGGGCTGGTGACTGTAGTGATACAATATGTATAGTAGTATCGCAGGTATGATAATTAATTAGTGGTTATTATAAAGATTATGTAAGTACTCTTCCGCAGCAACCCAATTCTTCCAGAGAGATGCACTTTATTGACTTCCAACACAGAACAAGGTCCAAAGTCCACAGATGACAAAAATCCGACAGAGTATATAATTCAGAGTCCCATTTTTCCTAGGTCTGCGCCTTCACAGTCATACACAGACAGGACTATACTATAGACTGAACCCCATATTATATTCACTAGACACTGAATAGCAGAGCAATTTGATTGGCCATTTCCATTCAGGCCTTTGATATGCTTTAGTCTTTCAGACAGACAACAACCCCCAGCTGTAAACAGCTGCAGTCATAAACCGCCCCAATCTGCACTCCCGCATATCAACATCAACAAGTCCCCTTTGATATGTGTAATTAGATTGGATTAACAGATATCACCTGAACACCCTTTTGAGTCTTGCAATACCTACATTCCTAATCTGTATTCTTGCATATTAACATCAACAAGTCCCCTTTGATATAATAGTACCCTGGGAGGGAGTTTCTGCTAGGTCAATATTGTACTGTATGTGTACATATATATAATAATATAATATCCCACATAAATCGGCGAATATATTACAACATATACCCCCACTTGGGTCGGTTCTAACTACTAGAACTGACCCATAAATCAAACAACAAAAAATATCATTACGATTTAAGGTACTGAGTGCTTTACAATGGCTCATATAAAATATGAAGTTGAAACTGGTTACATCTCTCTTCACCAGCCTCTAAAATATCCCCATGAAACAGTTATTAGATAATATAACTTTTAGACCATGACTGGAAAAGGATTTGGTAAATGTCAGTGGCCCATATAGCTGTTAGGCCTTATTATATCACATCAAGATCTTGAATATTGCGCAAAGACGAGCTGATGTCTCAGTCCAGTTTTCGGTCTGACTTCCTCACATCTCTCACCATCTCACAGAAAGTAAACTTGGTATGCTCTGGGAGCTCCAATCCACATTAGTCCAGGATTCTCTCATCTCCAGGCTCAAGCTTTTTATTTTTAAAGATGCTTTTACGCAAACATTCTACTTACATCTTTATGGTAAGAAGAACCATCAAAAGGTTTGGATACGGAAGTAAAAAACTGTGCTGCAAACTATTTCCTTGCACTTGACATCCATCTTGCAAGCATTTTACAATTAACATCTGCTTATTTCCTATTTGAGCAATGATGACCGGTTGTGTACCTGTCAAGTACCAGAATTCGTCGATTGCCAGCCACAATTTGCTTTTGTAATTTGCCGACCCCTCATTACCTTCAATAGAGCAGTTACTTGGATCATTCAGTCCATAATTCCACCTGAATGGTATACCAACATATACTTATACCCCCACACGATGGTTCAGATAGAATCAGCTTGACATCAGTGCTTATCAGATCTTCTATCCAGACAAAGCGGCAGTGGAAATTCTTGCCAGTATCCTCACCATGAAAGGTAGAAAGGTCTTTTTCATCCATATATGTCATAGCCTTTAGCATATTATAAACAACTGATTCAACAAAGTTTCAAATCATGACTGGAGTGATGAATTTCACTCACCCCTCTTATAAATTTAGGAAAACCATCCAATATACTATTCTACTCAGTCTAAGTATACAAATACTCAGACACCCAGTAATTTATGCTATGCCAAGCCATTGTGCAGCATCTCACCTTAAATGTTAAATATATTGATCAATACGTATTATGTAATATGTACAGATGTTATGAAAATTATTTTAGGTTTAAATGATTCTCTTTGGTTTTAAGATAAAGTTCAAGAAAGAAAATAAAAAATGAAAAGCAAAATATATCAGGAAAAGGGAGAAAATTAAAAATTAGGGTGTTGAAGAAAAAAGAAAAAAGGTCCATTGCTTGATGAATATTGAGAGAGAGTCCATGAATGCTTTATAATTCCCTGTTGTCTTTTCAGCATTTCTCCCATAATTCTCCCCCACTAGCCAGCAATTTCAGACTGTGCTTCTGCTATTCACATGCAAGCAAGTATCTCTGGCAGTACCTGAAAGACAAAACTCTCCAACAAAAACTCATTAGCAAGGTCCTTAACCACTTCAGCCCCGGAAGGATTTACCCCCTTCCTGACCAGAGCACTTTTTACAAAATACAAATGCAAAATACTCACTATACCTCTCAGCAAATAGCTTGGGGTGTCTACTTTCCAAAATAGGGTCATTTGGGGGGGTTTTGTGCCACCTGGGCATTCCATGGCCCCTGAAACTGTGATAGGCAGTGAAGAGTGAAATCAAAAATTTACGCCCTTAGAAAGCCTGAAGGCGGTACTTGTTTTTCGGGGTCCCGTGCGCGGCTAGGCCCCCAAAAAGTCTCACACATGTGGTATCCCCGTACTCAGGAGAAGCAATAGAATCTATTTTGGGGTGTAATTTCACATATTCCCATGGCATGTTTGAGCAATATATCATTTAGTGACAACTTTGTGCAAAAAAAAAAAAAAATTGTCTTTTTCCCGCAACTTGTGTCACAATATAAAATATTCCATGGACTCGACATGCCTCTCAGCAAATAGCTTGGGGTGTCTACTTTCCAAAATGGGGTCATTTGGGGGGGTTTTGAACTGTCCTGACATTTTATGCACAACATTTAGAAGCTTATGTCACACATCACCCACTCTTCTAACCACTTGAAGACAAAGCCCTTTCTGACACTTTTTGTTTACATGAAAAAATTATTTTTTTTTGCAAGAAAATTACTTTGAACCCCCAAACATTATATATATTTTTTAAAGCAAATGCCCTACAGATTAAAATGGTGGGTGTTTAATTTTTTTTTCACACAGTATTTGCACAGCGATTTTTCAAACGCATTTTTTTGGGGAAAAAACACACTTTTTAAAATTTTAATGCACTAAAACACACTATATTGCCCAAATGTTTGATGAAATAAAAAAGATGATCTTAAGCCGAGTACATGGATACCAAACATGACATAATAAATAAAAAATACTGCGCTATAAAAAAACATGAAAAAAAGCTGCGACTAAAAGTGTTATACTACACCAAACCAATGTATAAATAAAATAAAAAGTCGCGCTAAGCAATGAGATTTGCAAAAATATACACCAAACAAATATTGCGTGAAATAACAAACCAATAATTAATGATACATATTGGTATCTACAGATTAAAATAGGTGTATCAAATAACCCATAACGTGATTGGATACCAAATGTGAAAGTGAACATTTTATGATGATACAAAATCAGTCCATAAAAAACAGTCTGTATGAATAAACGTCACATAATCAAATAGATTCCAATGGAAGGTGAATCCACAGTGATAAGTGGTGAGGGTTCAAACTGAAGTGGCTAGTGAAATTTGAAAATCTCCTCCACCGTTAAAAAGTACTGCCGCTTACCAGAACGTGTTGGTCCCTTATTACAGAGGACCACACAAAATGAGTGGCTGCAACCCCAGCCCGGGATCTCTCTGGCAAGCCCTGGTCTCCAAGGTGTTAGCAAAGGTGGTCAGCAGACACGATCAGCAGGAACAAATATTATGCCAAAAAAACAGAAATACTCCACATAGTGTGAGCCTGTTACATTTATTGAAGTATAAAAAACAGGTGGCAACTTACATAAAAAGAAGAGTAAAACGCATGTAAAAGATTAGCCGGCTGGCTTATACAAAGCCCGTATGCTTCCGGGACTCAGCGGTGACGTCAGGGTGTAGCTCCTCCTCCCTACGTCGTTTCGTCACAAGTGGACGTGGTCACGGGATACGAGCGGCGTCCTGACGCACCGCTTAAATAACCATCTAACAACTACAAACAACTAACAGCCTAGCAACCCCGCCCCGCTCTGAGTCACAGGATCTGAATTACAGGGCGCCATCTTACTCCAGGGAAAGACTATGGGCAAAACCGACAAGGTAGCTGAGGCCATAAGCAATGGATCACCCATGGGGATAAACATACATAATATCTGGGGAAAACAGAAAAAAATATGATAGACATCATAAATCATGAAAAACTGAATAATTCTTACAAATAAAAATAGTAATACCATGAACGATGTCATCATTGCTAAAAACTAAGCTTTCTGGTGGTGACATCCCCCAATTACTAATTTGAACATTAAGGATGCAGCCACCATAGCGGACCAAATTACACCACACATAAGTGGTAACTCCAGGCAGAAATATACCAGGAAATATACCGGGAAACTCACTAAATCTATAAAAATAAATATAAAAAAACAGGAATGCCAATTTCATGCTCATAATTGTATTCCTAGGGAGGCGCCCCGCCATTCTCCATAGACCCCTCACAATATGAATACAAAATGCCCCATGCATGAAAATAATATCATACAAATAACAATATGTGAAGATAACTATGTCATTATTATCCGTTATCAGATTAGAACCATACATAAAGACAAGGAAATAAAAATATGAAAATACGAAAATATAAAAATAAAAATAAAAGGAAATACTAATGGGACACTGACATTGGAGATACCCATCAAAGGGCCATCTAGCATCCCTAATGGGTATATATAACCTACCGATGGAAATTTATGAATTGTCGATAAAGGAGTTAACATCAACTTCAATGTTAAGACCGAAAGGGGTGTAACATTTTACCTTATGGACTCAGGCCATTTCCAGCTTGGAGATACTTCTGACCAACCCACTACCCCTCCAGTGGGGCCTGAATTTATCGATGCCCAAAAAAATGGTACCGGTATGCTTTAAAATTGCGAACAAACGTGCAGTGGCAACAAAATAAATACATTTTTAAAAGCCTTTAAAAGCCTTTACAGGTTACCACTTTAGATTTACAGAGGAGGTCTACTGCTAAAATTACTATCCTCGATCTGACCTTCGCGGTGATACCTCACATGCATGGTGCAATTGCTGTTTACATTTGACGCCAAACCGACGCTTGCGTTCGCCTTAGCGCGAGAGTAGGGGGGACAGGGGTACTTTTTTTTTCCTTTATTATTTTTTTGCTTTTTATCTTATTTTTAAACTGTTTCTTTCATATTTTATTTTTTTTTTACTCATTTTTATTGTTATCCCAGGGAATGTAAATATCCCCTATGATAGCAATAGGTAGTGACAGGTACTCTTTTTTGAAAAAATTGGGGTTTATTAGACCCTAGATCTCTCCTCTGCCCTCAAAGCATCTGACCACACCAAGATCGGTGTGATAAAATGCTTTCCCAATTTCCCAATGGTGCTGTTTACATCCGGCGAAATCTAAGTCATGAAATGCTCGTAGCTTCCGGTTTCTTAGGCCATAGAGATGTTTCGAGCCACTCTGGTCTCTGATCAGCTCTATGGTCAGCTGGCTGAATCACCGGTAGGCATGTGCATTTCGTTTCGTTCCGAATCGAAATTCGGACGAATTTTTCATTATTCGGAAATTCGGATGCATCCGAATTTTCGAAATACAAAAGTAAAGAATTTAAGCGAATCCGAAAAAAAACAAACAAATTCGAAAACATATTCAAATCGAATTCGAAGACAAATTCGAATTGAATTCGAAAACAAATTCGAATCGAATTTGAAAAAAATAGAAAACGTTTTTCTAAAAAAACAATAAGATAGAATTCAAAATAATAAAGCAATAGAATATATATATATATATATATATATATATATATATATATATATATATATATATATATATATATATATATATATATATATATATATTATTATTATTCTCTTCTATTGTTTTTTTATGCTTTTCTTTTCTATTATTTTATATTCTATAATAGTCTTTTCAATTCAAATTCAAATTCATTCTATACGAAATTCGAATTTCGGAACATGGCTTCTGAAGTTTGAATTTCGTATAGAATGAGTTCGAATTTGAATAGAAAAGATTAGAACAGAAAATAATAGAAAAGAATAGACTAGAAAAACAATAGAACAGAATAGAAGAAAATATAATATATATATTATATTTTCTTCTATTCTGTTCTATTGTTTTTCTAGTCTATTCTTTTCTATTATTTTCTATTCTATTCTAATCTTTTATAGTCAAATTTGATTTAGGTCTATATGAAATTCGAATATATATATATACATATATATATATATATATATATATATATATATATATATATATATATATATAAATAAATAAAACCATCTTCCGAAATTGGAATTTGGTACAGAATGAATTCTAATAGAAAAGATTAGAATAGGATCTTTTATATTTTTTTCTATTCTGTTCTATTGTTTTTCTATGCTATTCTTTTATATTATTTTCTGTTCTATTCTAATCTTTTCTATTTGAATTCATTCTGTACCAAATTCCAATTTCGGAAGATGGTTATATATATATATATATACAGTGCCTTGCAAAAGTATTCGGCCCCCTTGAACTTTTCAAACTTTTGCCACATTTCAGGCTTCAAACATAAAGATATAAAATTTTAATTTTTTGTGAAGAATCACCAACAAGTGGGACACAATTGTGAAGTGGAACGAAATCTATTGGATATTTTAAACTTTTTTAGCAAATAAAAAACTGAAAAGTGGTGCGTGAAAAATTATTCGGCCCCTTTACTTTCAGTGCAGCAAACTCACTCCAGAAGTTCAGCGAGGATCTCTGAATGATCCAATGTTGTCCTAAATGACTGATGGTGATAAATAGAATCCACCTGTGTGTAATCAAGTCTCTGTATAAATGCACCTGCTCTGTGATAGTCTCAGGGTTCTGTTGAAAGTGCAGAGAGCATCATGAAGACCAAGGAACACACCAGGCAGGTCCGTAATACTGTTGTGGAGAAGTTTAAAGCCGGATTTGGATACAAAAAGATTTCCCAAGCTTTAAACATCCCAAGGAGC
Organism: Lithobates septentrionalis; assembly: GCA_037952835.1. Lineage (NCBI taxonomy): Eukaryota > Metazoa > Chordata > Amphibia > Anura > Ranidae > Lithobates > Lithobates septentrionalis. Next base: position 2,208,116 of record JBBDGP010000639.1, on the reverse strand, counting down.
ACTGTGCAAGCGATCATTTTGAAATGGAAGGAGTATCAGACCACTGCAAATCTACCAAGACCTGGCTGTCCCTCTAAACTTTCAGCTCAGACAAGGAGAAGACTGATCAGAGATGCAGCCAAGAGGCCCATGATCACTCTGGATGAACTGCAGAGAACTACAGCTGAGGTGGGAGAGTCTGTCCATAGGACAACAATCAGTCATACACTGCACAAATCTGGCCTTTATGCAAGAGTGGCAAGAAGAAAGCCATTTCTCAAAGATATCCATAAAAAGTCTTGTCTAAAGTTTGCCACAAGCCACCTGGGAGACACACCAAACATGTGGAAGAAGGTGCTCTGGTCCGATGAAACCAAAATCGAACTTTTTGGCCACAATGCAAAACGATATGTTTGGCGTAAAAGCAACACAGCTCATCACCCTCAACACACCATCCCCACTGTCAAACATGGTGGTGGCAGCATCATGGTTTGGGCCTGCTTTTCTTCAGCAGGGACAGGGAAGATGGTTAAAATTGAGGGGAAGATGGATGCAGCCAAATACAGGACCATTCTAGATGAAAACCTGTTGGAGTCTGCAAAAGACCTGAAACTGGGACGGAGATTTATCTTCCAACAAGACAATGATCCTAAACATACAGCAAAATCTACAAAGGAATGGTTCACAAATAAACGTATCCAGGTGTTAGAATGGCCAAGTCAAAGTCCAGACCTGAATCCAATCGAGAATCTGTGGAAAGAGCTGAAAACTGCTGTTCACAAACGCTCTCCATCCAACCTCACTGAGCTCGAGCTGTTTTGCAAGGAAGAATGGGCAAGAATTTCAGTCTCTCGATGTGCAAAACTGATAGAGACATACCCCAAGCGACTTGCAGCTGTAATCGCAGCAAAAGGTGGCTCTGCAAAGTATTAACGCAAGGGGGCCGAATAATTTTGCACGCCCCACTTTTCATTTTTTTATTAGTTAAAAAAGTTTCAACAATCCAATAGATTTCGTTCCACTTCACAATTGTGTCCCACTTGTTGGTCAGCAGGTACGCTAAGAGCAGCGTGATGGCGTCATGCTGACGCGTTTCATCCGTTAACCGGATTTCATCAGAGCATGCGCAGTAGCAGGCCTCGTCAACTTATATAGTATTGAGACGGGATCACGTGGATTTCCGGCGTCTCGTTGCCAGAGCTACCACGCTGTTCACTGACAGCCATACACAAAGAAAAAACATATAAAACATGACTAGCAGAGCGAATCCGTGAGAGCAAGCAGGGAATAGGGAAGGGAGAAAAAGGGGGGAAAAAAAGATGAGGGGAAGAGACAACGGGGAGGTGGGGGAAGGGGGGGGGGAAGGAATACCATGGAAGGCGGAAGAATCTGACACTGCCTGGGGCGACGCATATCACCGCCGGGCGATCAGGGGGGTAAACCTTTATTCGGTAATAAACGGCGGGTGCCCTGACACTATAAAAAATAAACAAACTAACCAGCGTCACCTGTAACAGTTATACGGTGATCACTGGTGAAAGGGTTAACTAGGGGGCAATCAAGGGGTTAAAACATTTATTAGATAGTATATGGGGGTCCCTGTCACTATAAAACGCTGACGGCGAACCTAAATATTTACCTCCCTAACTAGCGTCACCAGTGACACTAATACAGCGATCAGAAAAATGATCGCTTAGCAACACTGGTGACGGGGGGTGATCAAGGGGTTAAAACTTTATTAGGGGGGGTTAGGGGAATACCCTAGACCTACAGGGGGCTAACACTAACTGCCCTACCACACTAACTGTCACAAACTGACACCATGCAGTAATCAGAAAAAAAAACTGCTTGGTGTCAATGTGACAGGGGGGGGAGGGTGATTGGGGGGTGATCAGGGGGGATCGGGGGGTGATGGGGGGTGTAAAGTGTGCCTGGTATGTTCTACTGAGTGTGTTGTGTTGGTGCACTCACATTGCAGTCTTCTCTCCTCGGCGCCGGAACGGAAAATACCGAGCCGAGGAGAGATGACATCATTTCCTTTGCTGCTGTTTAGCATACAGCAGCAGAGGAATGATTCTCATTGGCTGGGAGCGATCGCGAGGGGGGCCACGAATGGATGGTCTCCGCCTCACCTCTCATCGCTCCCAGACCAAAGCCGACCGCCTCGGGCACCGGGGGGGGGGGGGGGGGTCTGATCGGACCCCCTGCCTGCGGGAAGGCAATCACGTACCAGGTACATGATTTTGCCTGCCCGTGCCATTCTGCCGCAGTATATCTGTGTTAGGCGGTCGGCAAGTGGTTAAACGTTGTTTGAAGTTAAAACAAAGCACTATTTACACATTTACAGTTTGAAGCTAATTCACCCCCACTGCTAGAGAAGTGTCATCTGCATTCAAAAACAGATCTGGAGAATTTACATCTTATGCATTTATGAAACCCTGTACCCCCTTCAACTGCTCTAATAATTTATCACGTTCCCCTCTTATCTTGTCATACTCAATCTTCAGGTGGTCATATTTCTGTTTTAACTGAGAAAATGGTATCCAGGTTTTGGACCTTTTCTTATTATTATTTTGGTCAGCTCTGTTTTTCATATTAATATCATCTATATTTGACCCAGTGTCTCCTCTCTGGGTGTTATCATAGGATATTATCTTTTTATTATTATTATTATTATACAGTATTTATATAGCGCCAACAGTTTACGTAGCGCTTTACAACTTGAGGGTAGACAGTACAAATACAATACAATTTGATACAGTAGGAATCAGAGGGCCCTGCTCCTTAGAGCTTACAATCTAAGAGGGAAGGTCAAGAGATACAAGAGGTAATAACTGTGGGTGATGTGCTGATGGAGAAGATAAGTGTACAGTTGTTAGGTGGGGGCCAGATAGGCTTCTCTGAAGAGATGAGTTTTCAGGGATCGTCTGAAAGTGGATAAAGTAGGAGAAAATCGGACGGATTGGGGTAGAGCATTCCAGAGGATGGGGGAGGCTCTGGAGAAGTCCTGGAGGCGAGCATGGGATGAGGTGACAAGGGAGTTAGAGAGCAGGAGGTCTTGGGAGGAGCGAAGAGAACGATTAGGTTGGTATTTTGTGACTAGGTTAGAGATGTAGCTGGGGGCCAGGTTGTGGATGGCTTTGTAAGTTATAGTTAGTATCTTGAATTTGATTCGGTGACTGAGTGGCAGCCAATGGAGGGATTGGCAGAGGGGTGTAGCAGACGCTGATCGGTTTGTGTGGTGGATGAGCCTGGCCGCAGCGTTCATGATGGACTGAAGTGGGGATAGCCTATTTAGAGGTAAACCAATGAGGAGGGAGTTGCAGTAGTCGAGGCGGGAGATGACCAGGGAGTGGATTAGAAGCTTTGTGGTGTCATTGGTTAGGAAGGGGCGTATCTTGGAGATGTTGCGAAGATTGAGGCGGCAAGCTTTGGATAGTGATAGGATGTGGGGCCGGAAGGTTAGTTCAGAGTCCAGGATTACACCTAGGACCTTGGCGTGGGGAGATGGGTTGATAGTTGAGCCGTTGATCTTGACAGGTAGATCAGGGGAAGTGGCACCTGAGGGAGGAAATATCATGAGCTCGGTTTTGGATAGGTTGAGTTTGAGAAAGTGATGTGACATCCAGGCTGATATGTCTGCTAGTAAGTTGGTAATGCGTGAGGAGACAGATAGAGAGAGCTGGGGGGTGGAGAGATAGATTTGGGTGTCATCAGCGTAGAGATGATATTTAAAGCCGTGGGAGGCAATCAACTGACCCAAGGAGGTGGTGTAGATTGAGAAAAGGAGAGGTCCGAGAACAGAACCTTGGGGGACCCCAACGGAAAAAGGAAGAGGAGAGGAGGAAGTAGAGTTGTAAGTGACACTGAAGGAGCGGTGGGATAGGTAGGATGAGAACCAGCGAAGAGTACAGTCACGGAGACCAAAGGAGTGGAGTTTTTTGAGGAGGAGAGGATGGTCCACTGTGTCAAAGGCAGCAGAGAGATCCAGGAGAAGTAGTATAGAGTAGTGTCCATTGGCTTTAGCCATTAGTAGGTCATTTGAGAGTTTAAGGAGAGCAGTTTCCGTGGAGTGTTGAGGGCGAAAACCGGACTGAAGGGGATCAAGAAGTTTATTTATGGTCAGATGGTCGCTTAGTCGGTTGTAGACCAGTCTTTCAAGAAGTTTGGAGGAGAAGGAGAGTAAGGAGATGGGACGTAAGTTGTTGAGACTGGTGGGATCCAGTGAGGGCTTTTTTAGTATGGGGGTGACTAGCGCATGTTTTAGAGAGTTTGGGAAGATGCCACAAGAGAGGGAGAGGTTGAAAATGTGAGTTAGAGAGCGTAGAATTGAGTCAGAGGGTGAGCGTAGCATTTGCGAGGGAACAGGATCCAGGGGGCAAGTGGTTAGATGAGTGCTAGAAAAAAGTTTAGCAACCTCAGTAGTAGTAGCAGGGTTGAATGAGGGAAGTAATGATTGTGTCTGTGGACATGGGGTGTTGCATGGGGGAGGTTTTTGCGCATTGGCGATCTCCTCGTGAATTGTATCAATCTTAGTTTTGAAGTGATTGGCAATCTCCTGGGCAGTGAGTGAGTTGGTGGGTGGAGGCAGTGGAGGACAGAGTAGAGTGTTGAAGGTAGAGAAGAGTTGACGTGGACTGGATGAGAAGGTGTTGATGAGTGTGATAAAGTAGGTCTGTTTGGCAGTGTGAAGGCAGGAGTAGTATTTTAGGAGGGCAGATTTATAATGTGTGAAGTCTTCCTGGGTCTTAGTCTTATGCCACAGGCGCTCAAGAGCGCGGCTACATTTTCTGAGACTTCTGGTGTCATCTGTTTGCCAGGGTTGTAGCAGTCGGGGCCTAATTCTGCGTGTAGTGAGGGGGGCAAGCTTGTCTAGGGCGGAAGACAGTGAGCTGTTGTAGATGAAAGTAGCTTGGTTGGGGCAGGACAGGGGGGAGATTTTGTCATAGAGGTGATCAGTAGCAGAGTAGAGAAGAGAAGGGTTGAGGTGGCGAAGGTTTCTGCGTGTAACTGTTAGGCGGTTGGAGGGAGAAGAGGTGGAAGACAGGGAGAGAGCAAAAGTAATAAGGTGGTGATCAGAGAGTGGGAGTGGATTGTTGGAAAGGTTGCACGGAGTGCATAGATAGGAGAAGGCAAGGTCAAGGGTGTTGCCATTGGAGTGGGTAGGAGCCTGTATCCATTGCTTCAGGTCAAGCGATGAGGTTAGACTGAGAAGTTTAGAAGTAATAGTAGTGTTAGTGTTAACAGGGATGTTGAAGTCCCCAAGAATGATTGTGGGGATTTCAGAAGAGAGAAAGTAGGGTAGCCAGGCAGAGAAGTCATCAAGAAAGGCTGATACTGGTCCAGGGGGCCGGTAGATGACAGCAATTCTTAGAGAAATGGGAGAGAAAAGACGAATGCAGTGTGCCTCAAAAGAGGAGAGTGTCAGAGAGGGCGGTGGGTGAAGAACCTGATAGGTGCTGCATGGGGCTAGAAGGATTCCCACTCCACCTCCCTTCCGTCCACTTGGTCTGGGGGAGTGAGTCCAGAGAAGGCCCCCGTGGGAGAGGGAAGCAGGAGAAATAGTATCCGATTCATGAAGCCAGGTTTCAGTAATGGCAAGTAGGTTAAAGGAATTTGTGATGAAGAGGTCGTGGAGGGCGGTGAGTTTGTTGCAGACAGAACGTGCGTTCCACAGGGCACAGGAAAAGGGGGGACTGGTTTTGGAAAGAGGAATAGAGACCAAGTTCTGTGGGTTGCGGCTCCTGCCAGAGGGTGTAGGGGGATGGGAGCGTTGGGCAAAGACAGATGATGGTGGCCCAGGGTTTGGGGATATGTCACCAGAGATTAGGAGAAGCAGGAGGGCGAGGGAGGTAATGTGGGACTGTGATTTATGTGAAGGGGCATGTCTCAGAGTACTGGAGGTTTTATCAGTATATGGATGTAGAATGAGCGAGAGTTGGTAGGAGCAGTAGTAGGGAGAAGACAGAAGGCAGGGTGATATGTATAAGCAGGCGGGTGGAGAGGGGGGGTGAAGGTAAGAGAGTTTGAGGAGAGAGGAGAGGAGTGTCAGAAGCAGTGGTAGAGAGTGCATGTTATAGAGTGGAAGGAGAGCTTAATAGAGAGACGGGTCACCTGCAGTCTGTTAGCTGCTTTCAGTGCAGATTGCTGTATTTGTTTGCTTCGTGCAATCGCTGAAGTGCAGAGATTGAAGTGCATATCACTTGTAGAAAGAATCACTTAGAGATAGAAGCCTTAAGGATGGAAGCCCCATACAATGTGCTCCCCCGAACAATGTGCTCCCCCCTTAAGGATGCTCAAATATATACTGTTATAGGGGTGGGGTTGAAGTTCGTTAATTAATCATGAGTGACTATAAGAGTGCCTAGCAATCAAAGTGAATTTTTTGCTTCAAAAGTCAGAATAGCAAGAGGCCAAGACAAGATCAACTCATAAAACTTAGGTAAGACAGACCAGAAAAACAAATAATGTCATGGTTGCTCGCACAGGGCAACAGATAGGGAAGGACACATACCAAAGACACACACACACAGAGACTGCAGGCAGATCCCAGTTTCAGTTAATGGTGGAAGATGTGGATGAGCTGACACATACCAAAGACACACACACAGAGACTGCAGGCAGATCCCAGTTTCAGTTAATGGTGGAAGATGTGGATGAGCTGACACATACCAAAGACACACACACAGAGACTGCAGGCAGATCCCAGTTTCAGTTAATGGTGGAAGATGTGGATGAGCTGACACATACCAAAGACACACACACAGAGACTGCAGGCAGATCCCAGTTTCAGTTAATGGTGGAAGATGTGGATGAGCTGACACATACCAAAGACACACACACAGAGACTGCAGGCAGATCCCAGTTTCAGTTAATGGTGGAAGATGTGGATGAGCTGACACATACCTGCAAAGAGACAGAAGGAATGATCAGGTGAGGCAGAACCCAGTGCAGAGATTGAAGTGCATATCACTTGTAGAAAGAATCACTTAGAGATAGAAGCCTTAAGGATGGAAGCCCCATATTATTTGATCTTTATGTTCAGTATTTGTCCTAAACAATGTGGCTAAATCAATTTTGACAGCCTGCTCATTTGACTTTCTCCATAAATGGTCTGCTCTCAACAATATGTCTTTTAAATCATGAGGATTTGGGGTAACTAATAAAATATTTTGTTTAATATCTTCATGCAACGCATCTAGAAACATACTCATATGTATCAAGCCCCCACGCTCAAATGCAAGATTATTACCGACCAATAATTCCATAATAGTTGCTATCCTGTGTGACAATTCATAGGGAGACTCATTTTGCATTTGTTGGATCTTCCCATGAATAGTTACATCAGAACGTACACCATGCAAAACACATAATAATTCCAGTAATATGTCCCTTGTCCTCAGAGGCTGAATACAGATCTGTTTAATTCTCATCCAAAGACCACTTCCTAAAGAATGTTGCAAAACTCTTTCTAAGTCAGATGGGTTGAGATTGTACATATCTCTGACCTGCTGCACGTCACAAAACCATTTTAAATCATGGTAGGGAACCATTCCTATTTCTTTAAGAATTGGGTCTAATTCTTTTGGTTTCAAAGGCTTCATTACAAGCTGAACTTCACCTGTATTATTATTATTGTTATAAACTGTGGTGGTCACAGTGGGGGCAGCTGGTAATGAATTATCAGATTTAATATGAGGTTCTGTTTCATTTGATAGAAAGTTTGTGTCTGTATTTTGCTGCAGATTGCGGAATCCAAGATTTGATGCATATCTGCATTCTTGAGATCTCTTCTCTAATTCCATAATTCTTAATTTTAATCTCTCATTTTCTTCTGATAATTCATCACAACGTTTAGATTTCTCAAGCAAAGCTCCCCCAATGGTAACTGCATGCAATTTTAAATTTACTGTCTCAGTGTCTGATTGGTTTTGTAACCTCTCACAAACACTGTTGCTATTATCAACTGCCTTCTGTAACTGGGTAATTTCCTCAACCTTACCATTCAAAGAACTTTCCATTATTAGACAGCAAGATAACAAGCCCTGCACAATACAACCTTTTCTTTTACTTTCTGAAATTTTGCTATCAAAAACATTTTTCTCTAAAAATTCCTTCATCATAGTCCACGTCTGCTTACATTTTTCTGGAATTTTATAAGGACCGCCATGGCACTTAATACATTTTAATACCCATCTGTTAACTTTATCAGAACTGACACTAGCTTCACACTGAGTAAGCATATTGACTATATTACTAATAATTTAAAACAAAGGAAATATTTTACTCACCGCATTAGTTACTCCTTCAGCTTCCAGTTCAGGTCTTCTGGTACACGACACAGTCCTTTTTCAGTCCTTTTTTTTTTTGTTGTTTCCAGTCTCCAGAGAATAATTCTGGGGTTCCCAACTTGTTTAATTTTGTAGATCAGACTCTCTTATATCACAACCAGACATTAGAGTCACAGCACAGCTCTTGGTTCTTCATCAGACTTCTGTCCACCTCACAGGATTGTTGTCACCACCGACTTATGTTACTAAGTCCGAAAATGCTCTTCTGGTCACTTGAACGGCACCAATGTAGTGATATATGATATATAGGATATATATAGAAAAATTATAAACCGTGCTAAACAAAAATTACAGTTGGTAAGGTGGAGGTGTTACCTACCACCAGCAAATATTGGTAAAAATATGAAAAACAATAATAAACACAAAGAAAAAAGTCTGAATATTGTGAAATAAAATCAATCTTCAAAGATAGCAGGATGTTCAGCTTATTATAAGCAACGATCCAAAATGAGCTACGATTGCCCTTACCAGAACTTCAGTAACAATGAGCGGATGGCATTAAACCCTACCAGGGCCTTTGGGATGAAAAACCAATCCGCACCGTCCGTTTTCAAATTGTAGTCCCCTCAATGGATGCAGGAGAAAAAACAACACAAAAAGAACTGGCCATAGTGTAGTATATCAGATGCTTAGCATGGACAAACAGACATACGAAACACCCTGGTGAGCACACAGGAACAAACCAAAAAAGGAAAGTGGGGGGGAAGTGAAAAAACCCACCACCGTGGCTGTAGATTGTGCTTACTGACTCACGGTGGTAACCAGGCTCTATGTCAAACTAGGAACTGATCAGTGGTTGACAGGGAACACTTTCATTCGTCCACATTAGCCAGGAATCCATACCATCAGTATACAACCTTTTGTTATTCTGCAGAAATCCATGTGTGTTTGTCTGTGTCCATTTGCACAATCTACAGCCACGGTACTGACAACACTTTATATTTCCACATCGTCCTCCTCAGTTTGGATATTTTAGCTCCTCCTTCTCACACCAGTACTATATTGTGTCTTTGAAAAATAAAGACAAACTTTATTAGTGCTTTTTTCTGGCTGAAATATGACTTTTACTTGCTTCTGAAATTTCCTTTGATTACATTTTGTTAATGTATGCATCAAATCTATTAAACTTGTATAAATTGCATACTATTGCATAAAATAAAAGTGAGGGGTGGGGCATAACATGTCTCCACCTCCACCACATATGGTATCATGAGAGACAAAGTAATATTTGTATAACATTTTTATTAAATAATTAATACATTATTAAATAAATAAATAAATTCTTACCTGAGATTGGTGTAAAAAATGACAGTCATCCAATAAACGGTCCTCAGGCATGAGCCAGTACCTATATAAGAAAAGAGGATGCGTCATCTTACAGGCAGAAGGAAGAAGACACGAAAGAAGATTGTCCACGCCACGGAGATGGAGAACTTACTGCGGAGGATGATGGACTGGGCCGTGGACGGGGACGAGTGGATACGCCGCTACCCAGCTTTCTTTTCTCATTCTGAGGCTCAAGATTCCCAGATCTTTCCCCCTGTTATTCGGGAAGCGGTGTACATGATTCCAGGGCCGGTTAATCCTCTGCTGGGATCAGTGTGTGCTTCTTTGATTTCCCCCAGTCTGCCTCAGGAAGTTCTGGGTAACATACGCATTGTTTTTTTCCTCCTACAGGCCAGCCTTCAGCCGACGACGTCACGGTCCCGCCTCTAGAGCCAGAGCTCATTCCACCCACTGCTTCTGTTGTGACACTGTTAGGAATCCTGAATGGCTGTCTAATAGATCGCACAAGAGGCCTTGCAGGTTCGACTCCCCTGTACGGCAAGTGCCAGAAAAAAAGAGGTAAAATGGTTAAGAAGAAGAATAATGTATCTGGATTATCTATACCAACTGACAGAATGAATTCTAATGTTACTGATGTGAATGTTTCATCTGTAAATGATTATTTATCTGAAAATCAATCGGTCAATTTTAATGATGATTTTAATCGCTCTGAGTTTGCTATGTTTGCAGATGGCGATCATTGCTCAGGGGAAACGGGTGAGATGGCATTGTAACATTAGCCTGCTGACGCTAATAATGCATCCACCCCTGTTGTTATGACTACCAAGGGTGAGTCCACAGACATGTTACGATTCAAAGATTTTTTTTCTTCGATGTGTGATTTAATGTCTAAATTTTCCTCTAATTTTAATACGTTTGAATACATTTAGGTTGATACACCACCTATCCTACCAGAAAGGTTTTTTGTTGAACGATGACATCTATCCCGACCTTTGTTCTGTTCAATATGCATCTTTTGATGATGCGTTATTGAAGATTAGAAAGATGGGTGGGTCTGTTTTACTTGCGAAAGTGGACATCAAATCCACTTTTCGATTATTACCTATAATTCCAGATGCGTTTAATTCTTTGGGTTTTCATTTTCAAAATGAGCTTCATTTCGATAGATGTCTTCCTATGGGATGCTCCCTTTCATGCCATTACTTTGAGCTTTTTTCTTCTTTTGTCGAATGGGTTGTTAATCGTCGTGCAAATTCTACTAATTTACTTCATTATCTTGATGATTTTTTGTTTATTGGTAAAGCAGAATCTAACGATTGTTTATATCTTTTCACCAAATTCAAAATTGTATGTAGAGAATTCGGTATTCCATTAGCTCAGGAGAAGTCTGTTTATCCAACGTCGTGTCTCAAATTTTTAGGGATACAAATTGACACTAATACCATGGAATTCCGTTTGCCGTTGAATATAATTGTGCGCATGCAAAAAATGGATTTCGTGTTAGCAAAAGGTAAGGTTAGACTGAAGATTCTGCAATCGTCATTAGGATTGTTGGCTTTTGCTTCTCGAGTGATGCCCATAGGAAGGATTTTTTTCCAAACGTCTTTATAGAGCCATATCGGGATTGTCTTCTCCATCGCATTTTGTCAGGATTACGAAAGACATCAGGGATGATTTAATTGTTTGGTTTAAATTTTAATGGTTCTTCCATTTGGCAGTCTCCTTTTGGTTCAGCATCAGCGCTTGATTATTATACTGACACAGTTTCTTTTTTCAAGCGTATGTCTGGCGCTGGGTCTTGTCTACAGTTCTTTACTGTGAAAAGTGCCTTGAAAGGCTACCGCAAACAGACAAAGGTGACTGATTCCAGGTTATCTATTTCTGGGAAATTATTAGCATCTATTGGCGCCACTACTAGAGAGGTGTGTTTCTCGCCTTATGAAGCTTTATTGTTTCAATTGGCTTTTTACCTCTGTTTTTTTGGTGCATTTCGGGTTTTTGATTTGCTTCCACGTAAAATGGGGGCGGCTCTGGTATTTTGTTTGGTGATGTTCTGCTGAAATTGGATTCTGTCCATATATTATCAATACGTAAGAGTAAGACTGATCTGTTAGGTCGTGGTAAATGGATCACTTTACGGAGAAACTAAGGTTCTCGATTTTGTGTTTTTACTCTTTTGCAACATTATTTGACTTTACGACCATCTTTTTCGGATCTCCTTCTCATTCATATGGATTGGAAACCTGTGACGGTGTATCAGTTTTCAGCTGTTTTGAAGAAGTGCTTAATCCGATTGAACTTGGAAAAGCTGAATATTACGTCGCACGCCTTCAGAATTGGAGCAGCCACTGAAGCGGCCATGCTGGGATTTAATGAAACTGTGATAAAAAACATTGGTAGGTGGAAGTCTACTGGTTTTAGATCATATGTGCGGCCTAATTCTTCCTTTTAGTTTCAGGTAGCTTGTGTAATATATGGATTGTTGGCCACTCGTTTGTGTTTTGGGCCAAGAAACGCGCTGAATGGAGAATCTATGGTTCAAATCCTGGTTTGCCGACTGATATATATGCAGTACATTGGTTTGGGAGACGCGGTATGCAATGGAAGGAATTGCATGGCACTATATCATTTCTACATGGACAATGTCCGGTTCCGCAAATTGTCATTTTACATTTGTCTGGTAATGATATTGGTCATTGTAATACCTTAGGTTTGTTAGCACAAATCAAGTTGGATTTGTCGTGTTTTCATGCAGTACTACCTAATACTATTTTTATTTTTTCTGAAATAATTCCTCGTTTACTTTGGTCAATGTCTACAGAGCTTGGTTACATTGAAAAAATTTGCAAACGTGTCATTCGGACATTGATGAAATTTATGCCTGCCATAAATGGATTTTCCTTCTGACATATGGAATTGGAAAGAGGTTTACCAGGTTTGTATAGACCTGATATGGTTCATTTATCAGACATAGCTCTTGAAATTTTCAATCTAGATATTCAAACCTGTGTGGAGTTGGCTGTGGCCCGTGGGGTGTGCCAGTGTCTTTAAATTTGAGCCTGGCGTGTGGGCTTTTTTTGGTTGGTTTTAAAATATTAGCTCGAGCTTATATAGCTGAGCTATGAGTATGTTATATTTATAAATTACTATATGATATAAGTATTGATTTATCAAATTTAATATTTCTAATGATTAATTTATTAATTATTATTATACCTATAATAAAGGGCATGTCCTATTCAACCCACAGGTTATTGAGTCTTGAGCATTATTTGGTTTGAAATAAAAAGTTCTATCTATGATCCCATGAAAGTGAGGGATGGGGCATAACATGTCCCCGTCCCCACCACATATGGGATCATGAGAGACAAAGTAATATTTGTATAATGTTTTTATTAAATAATTAATACATTAAATATAAATAAATAAATAAATACTTACCTGAGATTGGTGTAAAAAATTACAGTTATCCAATAAACGGTCCTCAGGCACGAGCAAGTACTTCTATAAGAAAAGAGGATGCGTCATCTTAAAGGCAGAAGGAAGAGGACACGAAAGAAGATTGTCCCACCCTCCCCTCCCTGTTGTGGCCCTATTTATGAGGTGTTCGATTTATTGGAATGCGCTTTCCTATTTATGTTTGCTGTCACTTTGAGTTATAAAAGGAGCTTTTTTGGTTGGCTTTAAAATATTAGCTCAAGCTTATATAGCTGAGCTATGAGTATGTTATAGTAATAATTTACTATATGATATAAGTATTGATTTATCAAATTTAATATTTTTAATGATTAATTAATTAATTACCGTATTATTATACCTATAATAAAGGGCGCGGCCTATTCAACCCACAGGTTACTGAGTCTTGAATATTATTTGGTTTGAAATAAAAAGTTCTGTCTATGATCCCATGAGATTCTGTGCCTCAAATGTGTGCAATGTGTACAATGCTTACACAGTGTCTCTGGAAAAATAAGGTTTCATTTAGTATTTTTGGTTAAAATATGCCTACTCTGAATCCCATCACATCCTAAAGAATGCTATTCATTTCAGCATATAATTAAATTTAATTTAAGAAATGCTTTAAGCAGTTCTTGTCCGGCCTATAGCAAAATGATTAGCGGGACTTTCGTTGGACTGGGCCGTGCTGCAGTACGATCTGTTACTGGCTGTGTCCATCAGACACAGCCGATGACTAATCAGTGTACTGATTGTGCTGGTGGCATGTGATCGCTTTGACCAATCACAGCATATCACATAACAAATGTAAACATTGGATGGCTTCCTTTCATGCCATACATTGTGTTCAATTAAGTTGCTAGCTCTGATTGGTCACAGTGATCACATGGTACATACAGGGATGATCCCAGACCATCTGTGCCATGTGATTATCTGTGGCCATTCACAGCTAATCACAACAAAACACACTGAATTATTTTCATTCAGTAAAAATGGTTTCTTATACCAGTGGAATTCACTGGTTAAACATTCATGTGTAAGGAAAATAAAACTGATCTCTTCCCTAGGGTAGCACAGTGTTAACACTGTATTGCTCTGGTCACAGTGCAAAAAGTGCAGGAAAAAAATTATATATATATATATATATATATATATATATATATATATATATATATATATATATATATACACAATATCTCACAAATATTTTATTATATCTTTTCATGTGACAACACTGAAGAAATGACACTCTGTTACAATGTAAAGTAGTGAGTGTACAGCTTGTGTAACAGTGTAAATTTGCTGTCCCCTCAAAATAACTCAACACACAGCCATTAATGTCTAAACCGCTGGCAACAAATATGAGTACACCCTTAAGTCCTCTTCCACTCCTCCATGAAGACATCACAGAGCTGGTGGTGATGTTAGAGACATTGCTCTCCTCCACCTTCCATTTGAGGATGCCCCACAGATGCTCAATAGGGTTTAGGTCTGGAGACATTCTTGGCCACTGGCCAGTCCATCACCCTTACCCTCAGCTTCTTTAGCAAGGCAGTGGTCATCTTGGAGGTGTGTTTGGGGTCGTTATGTTGGAATACTGCCCTGCGGTAAAGGGAGGGGGCATGCTCTGCTTCAGTGTGTCACAGTATATGTTGGCATTCATGGTTCCCTCAATAAACTGTAGCTCCCCAGTGCAGGCAGCACTCATGCAGCCCCAGACCATGACACCCCCACCACCATGCTTCACTGTAGGCAAGACACACGTGTCTTTGTACTCCTCCCCTGGTTGCCGCCACACACGCTTGACACCATCTGAACCAAATAAGTTTATCTTGGTCTCATCAGACCACAGGACATTGTTCCAGTAATTCATGTCCTTAGTCTGCTTGTCTTCAGCAAACTGTTTCCAGGCTTTCTTGTGCATCATCTTTAACAGAGCCTTCCTTCTGGGATAACAGCCATGCAGACCAATTTGATGCAGTGTGCGGCGTATGGTCTGAGCACTGACAGGCTGACTCCCCCACCCCTTTAACCTCTGCAGAAATGCTGACAGCACTCATACATCTATTTTCCAAAAACAACCTCTGTATATGATGCTGAGCATGTGTACTCAACTTCTTTGGTCGACCATGGCGAGGCCTGTTCTGAGTGGAACCTGTCCTGTTAAACTGCTGTATGGTCTTGGCCACCATCCTGCAGCTCAGTTTCAGGGTCTTGGCAATATTCTTATAGCCTAGGCCATCTTTATGTAGAGTAACAATTCTTTTTTTCAGATCCTCAGAGAGTTTTTTGCCATGAGGTGCCATCTTGAACTTCCAGTGACCAGTATGAGAGAGTGAGAGCGATAACACCAAATTTAACACAACCTGTCCCCCATTCACACCTGCGACCTTGTAACACTAATTAGTCACATGACACTGGGTAGGGAAAATAGCTAATTGGGCCCAATTTGAGGGGACAGCAAATGTACACTGTTATACAAGCTGTACACTCACTACTTTACATTGTAGCAAAGTGTCATTTCTTCAGTGTTGTCACATGAAAAAGATATAATAAAATATTTCCAAAAATGTGAGTGGTGTACTCACTTTTGTGAGATACTGTGTATATATATATATATATATATATATATATATATATATATATATATATATATATATATATATATATATATATATATATATATATATATATATATATATATATATATATATATAAATAAAGTTGTGCTCATAAGTTTACATACCCTGGCAGGATTTATGATTTCTTGACCATTTTTCAGAGAATATGAATGATAACATAAAAACTCTTGATTAAACACTCATGATTAGTGTTTGACTGAAGCCATTTATTATCAATCAACTGTGTTTATTTTTTTTAAATCATAATGACAATAGAAACTACCCAAATTACCCTGATCGAATGTTTACATACCAGTTCATAATACCGCGTATTGCCCCCTTTAACATCAATGACAGCTTGAAGTCTTTTGTGGTATTTGTGGATGAGGCTCTTTATCTTCTCAAATGGTAAAGCTGCCCATTCCTCTTTGCAAAAAGCCTCCAGTTCCTGTAAATTATTGGGCTATCTTGCATTAACTGCACGCTGAGATCTCCCCAGAGTGGCTCAATAATATTGAGGTCAGGAGACAGAGATGGCCACTCCAGAACATTCACTTTATTCTGCTGTAGCCAATGATAGGTCGACTTGGCCTTGAGTTTTGGATCATTGTCATGTTGGAATGTCCAAGTACGACCCATGTGCAGCATCCTGGCTGATGAATGCAAATTTTCCTCCAGTATTTTTTGATAACATACTGCATTCATCTTGTCATCAGTTTTGTCCAAATTTCCTGTGCCTTTGTAGCTCACACATCTCCAAAACATCAACGATCCACCTCCGTGTTTCACAGTAGGAATGGTGTACCTTTCATCATAGGCCTTGTTGACTCCTCCAAATGAAGCGTTTATTGTTGTGGCCAAAAAGCTCAATTTGGGTCTCATCACTCCAAATAACTTTGTGCCAGAAAGTTTGAGGCGTGTCTCTGTGCAGTTTGGCGTATTGTAAGCGGGATAGTTTGTGGCATTTGGGTAGTAATGGCTTTCTTCTGGCAACTCGACCATGCAGCCCATCTGTCTTCAAGTGCCTCCTTATTGTGCATCTTGAAACAACCACACCACATGTTTTCAGAGAGTCCTGTATTTAACCTGAAATTATTTGTGGGTTTTTCTTTGCTTCCCAAACAATTTTCTTGGCAGTTGTGGCTGAAATTTTAGTTGGACTACTTGACCGTGGTTTGGTTTCGACAGAACCCCTCATTTACCACTTCTTGATTAGAGTTTGAACACTGCTGATTGGCATTCTCAATTCCTTGGATATCTTTTTATATCCCTTATCTATTTTATTGAAATAAACTACCTTTTCCCACAGATCCTTTGACAATTCTTGCATTCTCCATGACTCAGAATCCAGAAACGTCAGTGCAGCACTGGATGAAAGATGCAAGGGTCTGTCAGGAGTCCAGAAACTCATTGACCTTTTATACACACACACACACTAATTACAAGCAAACAGATTACAGGTGAGGATGGTTACCTTTAATAGCCATTCAAACCCCTTTGTGTCCACTTGTGTGCATGTTATCAGGCCAAAATCACCAGGGTATGTAAAATTTTGATCAGGGTCATTTGGGTAGGTCAGGTCAGGGACCACCAGAGCCAAATGTCAGGGACCACCACCAGTGCCGAATGTCAGGGACCACAAGAGCCAAATGTCACAAACCACCAGAGCCAAATGTCAGGGATCACCAGAGCCAAGTGTCAGGGACCACCACCAGTGCCTAATGTCAGGGACCACCACCAGTGCCGAATGTCAGGGACCACCAGAGCCAAATGTCAGGGACCACCACCAGTGTCGAATGTCAGGGACCACCAGAGCTGAATGTCAGGGACCACCACCAGTGCCAAATGACAGGGACCACCGGAGAAAAATGTCAGGTACCACCAGAGCCAAATGTCACGGACCATCAACAGTGCCAAATGTCAGGGACCACCACCAGTGCCGAATATCACGAACCACCAGAGCCAAATGTCAGGGATTACCAGAGCCGAATGTCAGGGACCACCACCAGTGCCGAATGTCAGGGACCACCACCAGTGCGAAAAGTCAGGGACCACCAGAGCTAAATGTCATAGACCACCACCAGTGCCAAATGACAGGGACCACCAGAGCCGAATGTCAGGGACCACCAGAGCCAAATGTCATGGACCACCAGTGCCAAATGTCAGGAACCACTAGAGCTAAATGTCAGGGACCACCACCAATGGCGAATGTCAGGGACCACCAGAGCCGAATGTCAGGGACCACCAGAGCCAAATGTCAGGGACCACCAGAGCCGAATGTCAGGGACCACCAGAGCCAAATGTCAGGGACCACAAGTGCAGCATGTCTGTCCCACCAGTGCAGCTTGTCAGGGACCATCGCCAGTGCAGCTTGTCAGGGACCATCACCAGTGCAGACCGGGGATTATTATTAGCAATCAGTTGTATGACACTGCAGGGATGTCCCGCGTTGTCAGATATAGTATATAAGAACACCGAGCACTGATGTTCCGCCCCCCTCCAGTATTATGATTGACAGCGCACTGATCCTATACCGGAGGGAGGCGTGACATCAGCGCTCAGTGTTCTAATATACTATACCTGACACAACAGGACATCCCAGCTGTGTCATACAACTGATTTCTAATAATAATCCGATCTGCACAGAGATAACACGCGTAGGGCAGGTGGCGGGGGGGCTGCAGTGCGGCAGGGGGGCAGAGTGGAAGGGCAGATTGCTGGCAGGGAGGAGGAGGAGGAAGGCACAGACCGGGGGCTGTGAGACCCCTTCCGCCCCCTACATCTCTGCTTCCTCCCTGCTCGGCTTTCAGAGGACTACAAGGGGGCGTGACAGACCACTGGCTAAGCTGAGGAGAGGGATAGAAGCCAGCGGTCTTACAAACAGGATGTCAGCAAGCAATAACGTTTTTTCAGCAAGTTCAGCAGCCTATTACAGAGGAACTACAGAGCTCAGAAGAACATGGATGGCTAACTTGGTGAAGGTAGGAGATCAGCAACAAGGACATGAAAAAAATATTTTGGCCGGTGCTCTGCTTTAAGGGGGCAAATACTTCCAGTCCTTAAGTAGTTAAATAATATTACAAATCCATTTAGTATTTTTGGCCAAAACATGCCTGCCTCCAAAATTGTCTGCCATGCAAAAAGGTTAGGTTGCGGATGCAACCTGTGCACTGACCCCCCTCAGAAATTGTGGTTTATTTCAATGAAGGTTTGCAAAGTGGGGTGAAACTCTAATTAACCACTTCAGCCCCGGAAGAATTTACCCCCTTCCTGACCAGAGCACTTTTTACAATTTGGCACTGTGTTGCTTTAACTGACAATTGCGTGGTCATGCAATGCTGTACCCAAACAAAATTTGTGTCCTTTTTTTGCCCACAAAGAGAGCTTTCTTTTGGTGGTATTTGATCACCTCTGCAGTTTTTATTTTTTGCGCTATAAACAAAAAAAAGCGACAAATTTGAAAAAAAAACTAAAAAAATATTTTTTACTTTTTGCTATAATAAATATCCCCCAATTAAAAAAAAAAATTCTTCATCAGTTTAGGTCAATATGTATTCTACATATTTTTGGTAAAAAAAATCGCAATAAGCATATATTGATTGGTTTGCACAAAAGTTATAGCGTCTACAAACTATGGGAAAGATTTATGGCATTTTTATGGCATTTTTATGGCATTATTATTATTTTTTGCTAGTAATGGCGGTGATCTGCGATTTTTAGCGGTATTGCGACATTGCAGAAAGATCAGACACTTTTGACACATTTTTGGGACCATTGACAATTATACAGCGATCAGTGCTATAAAAATAAACTGATTACTGTGTAAATGTCACTGGCAGGGAAGGGGTTAACACTAGGGGCAATCAAGGGGTTAAATGTGTGCTACCTCAGTGTGTTCTAACTGTATGGGGATAGGACTGAGTAAGAGAGGAGACATATCACTGTTCCTACTTACTAGGAACAAACGACATGTCTCCTCTCCTCTGACAGCACAGGAATTTGTGTGTTTACACACACAAATCCCCGCGCTGCCACTCGTGCACGCGATCGCGCCTGGCCCGACAGCGATCGTGACCACCAGTCATGCGCATCGAGTCCCCCTCTGGTGGTCCGAAAAGGGGAAGGACGTACTCGTATGGGGTTTTGCCCAGGAGAGCCATTCTGCCGCAGTGTATCTGCGTGAGGCAGTCGGGAACCAGTTAATGTTTATATTTTCAAATGTACACTTTTTTGTTCTAGATGCAATATGAATGTTCAATTATTTATAATTTGCAGCCTGTCCATACATGCTTGAAATCTGTGGTTCAAATCTCTAACCTTTTCCCATCTCCAGTCTCTGCAACAAGATACTCATTTTTTTCTACAAGATTCAGTATGATTTGTCTAACTCTCATAAATTGTTGCCTATCCAAAAAGGCATCAGAAGCATGGTGAAAATTGGTTCACATTTTTTTTTTTAACCACTTCCGGACCGCCCACTGCACATATACTCGGCAGGGTGGCCCGGCTGCGTGAAACAACATACCTGTATGTCATTTCATGCATGAGATACTGTGGGCGGGCACCTGCTGCACACCGCGTGAGCACTTGTGTGGGTCGAGTCCACCGGCAACCTGCGATCGCTCCACAGAGATGTAAACAAGGTGGATCCCTGTTCTGACAGGGGACAACACTGAGATCAGCTGTTCCTGGTAATCAGGAACAGTGATCTCTGCGTTGTCCCAGTAAGCTCATCCCCCACACAGTTAGAACACACCCAGGGAACACAGTTAATCCTTTGATCACCACTAGTGTTAATCCCTTCCCTGCCAGTGTCATTTATACATTGATCGGTGCATTTTTTTTAGCACTGATCACTGTATTGGTGTCACTGGTCCCCAAAAAGTGTCACTTAGGGTCAAATTTGTCCGCTGCAATGTCGTAGTCCTACTAAAAAAAAATCGCAGATCGCTGCCATTACTAATAAAAATAATTAAAAAATGAAAAGTCCTTAATTCTATCTCCTATTTTGTAGACACTATAACTTTTGCGCAAACCATTCAATATACGCTTATTTTTTTACCAAAAATATGTAGAAGACAACATATTGGCCTAAACTGATGAATAAATTTGTTTTTTTACTTGTTTTTTTTTCGATATGTATTATAGCAGCAATTTTTAAATTGTCGCCCTTTTTTGTTTATAGCGCAAAAAAGAAAAAACGCAGAGGTGATCAAATGGCACCAAAAGAAAGCTCTATTTGTGGGAATAAAAGGACATCAATTTTGTTTGGGTACAACGTCGCATGACCGTGCAATTGTCAGTTAACTTGACGCCGTGCCGTATCGCAAAAAAATGGCCTGGTCATTAAGGGGGTAAATCCTTCCGGGGCTGAAGTGGTTAATGTACAAAGGAAACTTGGATCCTTCTATTAGGCCCTACGATTCCTCAGCTCCAGCAAGTTCATTACTACCCTTTGTGTTTCTGGTATAGATGATAAAAAAATAATCAAGACACTGCGCTTACTCACTTAAATAGCAGCTCACACGACAAACAAGGAAATTTGTAGAAAGTACAAGTACATATATAGTGTAGCGCTGATTAAAACTAAAACTAAAAATATTATATACACAAAGAAAATGTATAACGAAGGTAACTGCATATGTCCCAAATAATGACGTAAGATACTTTTAGCAGGTATCTATTGGATATAAAAACAGGATTTTAAAAGGCTTAAAGTCTCATAAAGATGGTAATATTGTTCACCATGTGAATGACTGGTAGAGAAGTGACACAGATATAATGGATCCCCCGCGTGGAAGCAATGCAGGCTTACCGGAACAGTTGGACTAAAAAAAAACATATGTCTCATGAGTCAGTAGAGCTTGTATTGCCAACAGACAATGAAGTGGGTCTTCCAACCGGACGATAGGAAATCCAGATTCCAATCCAAAATGTAAGTCTTTTACCTTTAAATAAATTCATTTTACCAAAACGTTATTATACTATGCGGCCCCTTTTTTCATCCCATATGGGCCATCACACCGAGACCAAGTCGCATATGGAAGAGCTCTACCTAAAGTCCTAGATGCAATCTGGATTTCCTATCGTCCGGTTGGGAGACGACTTCATTGTCTGTTGGCAATACAAGCTCTACTGACTCATGAGACATATGACTACCAGTCATTCACGTGGTGAACAATATTACCATCTTTATGGGACTTTACCCCTTTTAAAATCCTGTTTTTATATCCAATAGATACCTGCTAAAAGTATCTTACGTCATTATTTGGGACATATGCAGTTACTTTAGTTATACATTTTCATTGTCTATATAATATTTTTAGTTTTAGTTTTAATCTGCGCTACACTATATATGTACTTTCTGGTATAGATGACCTGGGCTCTGTGCTTTCACACGAACTTAATTAGACATTTGTTGAGCAGTTCCAGGAGGGCAGCCCTGACCAATCAACCTCTAATCTTCTGCCTCTCAGACACCACAGCTGGAGTAATAAGCATGTAGTTGGGAACTTCCTTACACAGCACCTCATAAATCACCTTCTCAAAGAGCACTAGGTTGTTCTGCTTGTCCCTCACTTTTTCTTTTGATCACTTCTTGTGTTTGGCTTTGCCTCTGGACCTTTTGACTGGGTCATCATCTTTGGCAGTCTTGTCAACATCCTTCTTTTTCTTGTCGTCTTTAGGTGGCATGCAGTCTCAAAGGTGTCAAAGCTGTCAGACATTAAAGTGGTTCATGTTTTTTATTTTCAATTTAACACAAAAACTTATTTTTAAACATTTTCATTTTGCAATACACCTGTTAATTCAGTGGTGCAAATCTTTAACCTTTTTCCATCTTTAGTCTCCAAAACTAGACACTAATTTTTAATTCTACATGTATGTGCTTGCTCTCTTCCTCAGAAATTGTGGCCTATTCAATAAAGGCTTCAAAGGTGTGCTGCATATTTGTGCAACGTTTTTCTTTTAAATTTGAAACAAATATACATTTTTATAGTTTGAGATGCAATATGCCTGCTCAATCCATAAGAAATTGTGGCCTGTCCACGAAGGCTTAATACCCTGTTTCCCCGAAAATAAGACCTAGCGCAATTGTCGGTGATGGCTGCAATATAAACCCTACCCCCAAATAAGCCCTAAACTGTTTCCCCGAAAATAAGCCCTACCCTGAAAATAAGACCTACAAGGACTTTAACTAGGGCTTATTTGGGGGGTAGGGCTTATATTGCAGCCATCACCGACAATCACGCTAGGTCTTATTTTCAGGGAAACAGGGTAGAAGTGGTGAAAACTGTAAAATGTTTCCTTCCTTGTCTATGAATGAAGACACTAATTTTTTTAATCCATATACGATATGCCCACTCAGCTTATCAGAAATTTCAGCCTGTCCACAAAGTTCTTTGGCAGAAACCTGTAACATTTTTTCCATCTGCAGTCCCCTAAAAATATATATTTTTTATTTCCAGGTGCAATGTGCTTGCTCTCTCCCTCAGAGATAGCAGCCTATCCAATAAAGGATTAAAAGGTGTGCTACAAATCTATTTTTCTTTTAGATTTAAAATTAATACAGATCATTTTTTTCTTTCCAGATGCAATATCTCTGCTAAATCTTACAATAAATTGCAGCTGTCTAAAAAAGTTTAATATCTGTGGTGCTATACTGTAAAATTTTGACCTAGTCAGTTTATTAATCGAGACACTATTTTTGATTTCTAGATGTAATGGGGTTGATTTACTAAAGGAAAATATACTGTGCACTACAAGTGCTTAGTAAACAAGGTAAAGCTTTACTTTGCAAAGAATACTTAATCACATGCAAGGAAAATAAAAAAAACAGCATTGTTGCTTGTACATGATTAGATGTTAGAAATCAGCAGAGCTTCTCCTCATTTTAGAGCATCCACTCAGATCTAGAGTTAATGCACTTGCAGTGAACTTTTGGGCATGAAATCTACCTGCTCTCTTCCTCTGAAATAATAGACTATCAAAAAAGCCTCACAAAATCTGCTACAAATGCAGTTTGTACAAATTTGTGGACTTCAGTCTCAACAAAACCCCCCCACACTGTTATTTGTTATTTGTGAAAGCTACATGTGCTCTCCTTCTGACATAGCACCTGCAAAGCCTCTATTTCTTATGTAGCTCACTAAAACACTTACATACAGCATGTCCTACAAATATTTATGGCTCTTGACTGGAACATAATAAACTGATTTTTTTTCTTCAGAATAACATATGGCTCATATCTTCCTCTAACATAGTGGGTACTAATGCTTGCATAATGTGCAGTGAGTCTATATAATAGAGACAAGAAAGAACAGGATAACAGGGACTTTAACTGTGCCAACAAAGCTTGGAAAATGCTTTCATATTAAAAGTATAAATTTTATTGGTACAAAAAATGTTTAAATAAAGCAAATTCATTACACATGGTACATCTCTTCTTACAAAGGTCATAAAAACAAGGTGGTTATGAGATACATAGGTTCAAACCATATTTGAGAAAAATTGCACATTAGCCCAACATGTTTCGCTGATTGCTTCTTCAGGGGCCATGCAATTCAGAGACAAATTGGTATGGCAAACTAAACAATATAGAAAAAGAGAAAAGGCAGTTTGGATCAAATGCTCATTCAGTATTGGTTTGTAGCATAAAGATATGTTCATTAATATAGTATGGTGGCCAGGTTTCTACTGCAGATCATATGAACACAACCACTCACCCCACAAATAGCACCACCAATAAACACGCCAGCCGGATGCGAAAGCTCACCCCCAGAGGTTTCCCAGCACAGGAGGGAGATGGTCTAGGTAGTGGCCATAGAGGGTAGAAGGATCGGGCTGTAATGTGAGACATGCAATGTTAGGGAATGATATAGAAGAGGTAAATGGTGGCTGAAATAAAAGGTAATATTAGAGAGAAATTCTTATTAAATTATAATTGACAAACTATAGGGGGACTGATGTCTCTCATAACGTTTACTTACTTAGTATGGTTATAATTGATTGAGTAGGAATTAGTAAGGATAGGACTAATTCTGAAACATCTGCAGACTAACGGCATAGGAATGAGTGCTAAGGAGGATGCTATAAATAAAGAAAGGATATGGCTCGATTAATATGGAGATAGGTAGTGACCTCAGTGGAAAAATGCAGAACTTGCAAAGTGATGGGTGGGCATTACAACAAATCTCTATCTGTATGAAAACAAAAGTCATACTAGGCGATGACCACTTATAAAAAAAACAAACTATGCATATGTAGACAAAATGTTATTCTTAATACAGAATATATGTTAAAAAAAATTGAGATCAAAGCTATTTTGTAAATGGAAATTTCATATATTGACAAAAAAAACATAAACATGCAGTCTTTCTTGGTAAATTATTCATGCAGGATGGGGCTTTGTTAATGCTGCTTGGATGTGGGCCTGCAAGTGTCTCTGAACTGGAATGTGATGTCTCTGAGCTGGAATAGGCTGTCTTATAGCTGGATTGTGCTGTCTCTGAGGTGGATTGGGCTGTCTCTTTGCTGGATTTGGGCCTGTCTCTTTGCTGGATATGGGGCAGTGTCTTTGCTAGTTATGGGGCTGTCTCTTTTCTGGTCATGGGCCTGTCTCTGGTGGATATGGGGCTGTCTCTTTACTGGATATGGGACAGTCTCTTTGCTGGATATGGGGCTATTTGCTGGTTATGGGGCTGTCTCTTAAGTGTTATGAGGGTCTCTCTTTGCTGGATATGGGCTGGTTGAAATCACCTGGAAGTGCCTCTGAGTTTTTTATTGGTAGGAGATTAATTATTCTAATGTTTTGTGAATTTTACTACATTGCTTTTTATTAACACATTTCTTAAAAATTACTTGTGTCGCCCCCCAAATGATACCTGTTCTGTAAAACGGCGGTGCTAGGAGGTGTGGAGGGTGGAGACAAGGGGTGAGTTCTAGGGGTTGGGAAGGGGGTGCAGATAGACGTGGCCTAGGGGAGTTCCTGCACCTTTTCTCTGAGAAAAAAAGCCCTGTGATTACTATATATATATATATATATATATATATATATATATATATATATATTTGTTTGTTTTTTTTCATAAAAGTGAAGTAACCCTTTAATTCTTTGTTTGAAATTATGTATTATGTTATACATAATATATATATATATATATATATATATATTATATATTATCTATAAAAATATACAATTTTACCATGACCTTAGATAGACTCTTTGATGCTCTTTGGAGATGTAGGACCTATGTAGATTATTTTTTAAAATTGTAATTACCGGTAATTCAAGACAGATACAATCTATTGAGTATATGCCATAATAACAGAAAGCTGAGCTTAAATACTACCAAAACCTAACAAACTATAGTATAATATAAAATCAGTTTTATAGTTACAGTATTTAGGAGCTGAAGAGGATGATGGTTTTCATCATTATTTATTTCTCTGTGCATACAAATAAGTATTACCTTCAAAGTAGATGTTACGATGATGGCAACAACATCACAAATAGAATAAGTACACTCTATGGGGCATATTTATAAAGTAAAGGGGCTGACATTAGGCAAACATTCTCAGCAGGTGGGTGTATTTTAAAAGGCAGTGATTTTTTTTCTCCACCAGATAATGTTTGGTGAAATAGACCCCTTTGTAATGACTAGTTTGTAAACAGTATTCAAGACTAATTGTTGTCTTCAAATGTGTTTCTAAAACCTTTGTAAATATTACTTACAATGTGAAAATGTTTAAACATTGTATAAAAGTCTTATGTTTTGAATATTTTAAAATAAAAGGCTTTGTTCTTGGTTCTAAAAACAAAGTCAGACAGGAATTGCTTTAAGGGAAATACAACTTTGATATAAGTACACTGTTCTTTCTGT
Source organism: Lithobates septentrionalis (assembly GCA_037952835.1). Classification (NCBI taxonomy): domain Eukaryota; kingdom Metazoa; phylum Chordata; class Amphibia; order Anura; family Ranidae; genus Lithobates; species Lithobates septentrionalis. The sequence goes on along the minus strand of JBBDGP010000639.1, from coordinate 2,181,542 downwards.
GATTATTTTTAATGAAGGCTTTTCAAAATGCACATTGCAAAGAAATGTTGGGCTAAACTGGGTTGCAATATCATATCCATGCTCACTTATTGGACAAAAGGGTGCCTAGATAATCTCTCTTTCAATGAGGGCATGGTAATATGACATTGTCAGATCGGGGGGGACGGGTGAGATTGGTTAGATAAGGACATATTGGTAAAAAGGATAAGTGCACGTCAATTTAAATTGCACATATCTATTAACACTTTCATGGTCAGGTCCTGTGCTTCACTTTTTAACTTAGATTGCCAGACGATTTGTTTTCTTTTTTTTTTTTTTACTTACAACTTTCAGAGTTTATAAAAGACCACCAAAGCCATACATTCTCTGAAAGCAGAGGAATTACATAATTAAAAGATCATACTACTAAGTTTGTAGGTCTTGTCATAGTTCTGTAAATGTCTATTTAAATGATATTTTTGCTTAAAATGCACCAAAATCATTATTAGCACATACAAACATAACATATCTTACACATTTCCAGCTAAATCTCTACAATTTTAGGTTAATAAATAACAAATAATTGTAAATGTTAAAGTATGCCGTTTTGCAAAATGTAGAAAATTGAATGTATGCAAAACTGTAAATAAGCAACTTGCGCCAAAAATCTGGAGGTTGGTCTCACACCTTATGCACTGTGGTAATTGCCGATCAGCAGTTCCATGTGTTTTCTGTGTTGGTGTGTGGTGCGATATAATGATGCAGACATACATTTTAGCGCAACACAGGATATCATAATTTGCCCTGCCGCATATAGAGTTAAATGACTGCTTTATCCTTTCTAATATTGACCTTTATTTACCTCTAATCTCTTCTCATCAGTTTTGGTTTAATGGGATGGAGAACCATGAGTTGCAGCCAAACTTTTAAAGAAAGCTCATGCCATCCCTTTTATTCATTCTACTGGCTGTGTTTCAATAAGTAACCCATCTTAAGAAACTTAAACAGGCCAATTATAAGTTCTTTGTACTTCTCTCTATTTTTCTGGGGACTGCAGATTCACTAATATCATTTTGACAGTCTCACTAACCTACTATATCCCCTACAAGGACTGTTCAGATTATTCTGATCTTACACATTTCCATGGCTTTTCAGATGTACTCCCTCTGTCTTAATATATGTACTCATGGTACAGTATTGAATGATTCTTTGTACTCAAGTAGATGGCTACCCCATTTTATTTGTAACACTCTTGATTTACCCCAGTTTCCTCTCATGAGGATTTACCTATATTTCTTGTTTAGTTATTTACTTTAAAAAAACCCTAATAAAACTTTGTGGAAATAATATCATTGTGGCAGAACCCTTCACAGGGGGAGTGTTAAACATTTTCTCAAGCTCAGTGTAGGCATAGTTTCTGCTCTGAATTTACTGGATCAAAATGTAAGCTATAGCTCCTATATGCATAAAGTAAGTTTACTAATCTGTTGTAGGCTGTTGGTCATCTATTTGCTTTGAAGTTTGGATAGTCTAGTCTATAGAGCACAGGTCCCCAAATTTTGTAAACAAAGGGCTGGTTGATTGTTCTTCAATCACCCACACTGCAATCCACAGTAATTTAGTGCAATATAGCACAGTATTAGCACAAGATAACAATTAACTCTCCCTACACAGACTTTCAGCTTTTCCTACACTACTCCAACATGTTGACAAATGACTGCTTCCCACCCCTTTCTATAGTATGGGGTCTGCTGCATAACCAAGTCTTTATTATCAGCCCTTCTAAGTTAACTGACCTAAGTCCAAAGGCTAGTCAGTTTTTAATTGTTACTGACCAGAAATCTGGTCAGTCAAATTCCAGCATTAATTTGCTGGGACTGCAGACATCAAATTTGCAAGGTTTGTCTTGAGCCCATGTAGCGGCAAACCCAAACCTCATTCCTAGTAATTTGTGCTGTGTGATCAGCAGAGCAACTTTGTGTGTGTACATTGCAGCAAAAGCATTAAAGATTTTCTATGCTGTATATGTTGAGTTATATTGTCCTACAACTAGTTATCTTTTTTCAGACTAACTTCAGACTAACTTTCAGACTTACTCAACTTACTACTTGTCAGACATCTGTGATAGGGAGCCCTTCTAGATTGCCAACTCAGGGGTTCTCCAGGGAGTGGAGTCTAAGCCCCAGTCTGCTTCTTTATCAGGACCTCTGATGTTGGGGATGGACTTGAATCAAGCTGAAACTGGGTCATGGCCCCCGGTTATGCCTAGCTGAGGATGCAGAGACCACTAGTGTATGCAGAGTGCAACAACAGGTTACCGAAGGAAAATCCAGGAAACAAGCCAAGGTCAGGGTGGGCAGAAGGCAAGCACAGATGGTAGACAAAGCCGGGGTCAGTACACGGAAAGTCAGACACAGCATACATGTAATAGTAAGGGAACAGGAGCTCAGAGAACTATGAAGTTGCTCAGGCAATGTGAGCTGCACTGATCACATGGTATAAATAGGAAAGCAAACTGGGAAGCAAGCCAGGAAGTGATGGAAAGAAAAGGAATAATAAACCCACAGAATAGCAGGCAATGCTCATAGGTGAACGCAGAAGCTAAACAACATGTGTGGAAGGAGTCAGAGGACTAGGAGAAGCACTGCAGCAAGAAGGTAAGAATTACACAGGCAGGAAAATTGCAGGCTAAATTGTGACACTACTATTCTCAGATGTAAAGTACTGAACTCAGCAACTTTTTTATTTACAGTATATATGCCCATTCTAAATACAGTCTTTATGTTTTATATGGAGGATTTGATTTGCTGTTGTCAGTGACTAAGAGATACTGCACCTGGAGCCACTTGATCTGAAGTGTAGAATTACTAGTGGTTATAGTCTACAGAATGACAGAAAGAAAATTGTTATGTGGTAATGCTGATTTCAGATATACCTCTGAAGTTGTATATGTTTTGACCTTTTATGGAAATAGAGGAACTTCTGATTTCCAATAAGAAACAGTGAAATATGTCTTTGATAAAAATCTTATGGATAAGATACGTCTATTGACTATGGACTATAGCTGTAATCAAATGATAAGTCCATCAGAAGAACAGATTTACCAGTAAGTTTCTGTAACTTAGCTTCTTATCTGTTAATGACAGCTGTATAATAAGGTGCTATGATGCCGCTTTGGTAGCATCTTATTAATACCACTCATAAGCCTGTCTTAGACCTTTTCAGAAGCAAAGCCACAGATTCACATAATGTGACTTTTAAAGAATATAAAACCATAAAAATATTATTTGAGAATATGAAGATAATTGATTTTGAACTTTACCCATTTTGCTTTTGTTAGTTATTATGCACCTGTCTATTTCATGTTTTCTATGATTGATATATATATATGTATAACCAACCAGGTTTTGCATAAACTGTCATCAATCATTTCAGAATATGTATTATGTTGGTTTAGATAGGTAATGGTCCCTTCAAAAAATCTGATCATGCTTCCATTTTATTTTAAGAAGTTATAAATACATTCAAATTACTTCAACTGCCTGTATTTGTACTAATATATAAAGATATATTTTAAGCCAGAACCAACATGTGGGGCAGCGTGTTAGGGAAGGATTCGGAGAAGACTTGGCAAATGTGCCAAATGCCCAGTATGGATGCGCTAATTTGCACATGCACATAGGCGCGTGGCACGCAGTGGTGAATCTGTGTGCGTTATGGCGTATCGGTGCATGAAAAAGTGCAATAATTGCCAGCATCCAGTGGCCTATATAAGGACTAGGGATGAGTCGAACACCCCCCGGTTTGGTTCGCAGCAGAACATGTGAACAGGCAAAAAATGTGTTCAAACACACAAACACCTTTAAAGTCTATGGGACATGAACGTGAAAAATCAAAAGTGCTAATTTTAAAGGCTTATATGCATGGTATTGTCATAAAAAGTGTTTGGGGACCTGGGCCTTGCCCCAGGGGACATGTATCAATGCAAAAAAAAGTTTTAAAAATGTTTTTTCGGGAGCAGTGATTTTAATAATGCTTAACCACTTGACGACCGCCTCACGCCGATGTACGTCGGCAAGGTGGTACGGACAAGCAAAATCACGTACATGTACGTGATTTGCCTTCCGCGGGTGGGGGGTCCGATCGGTGCCCGAGGCGGTCGTCTTTTGTCCAGCGGCGATCAGAGGTGAGGGGGAGACCATCCGTTCGTGCCCCCCCCCCCTCGCGATCGCCGCCGGCCAATCGAATCATTCCTTTGCTGCTGTATGCTAAACAGCAGCAAAGGAAATGATGTCATCTCCCCTCGGCTCGGTGATTTCCGTTCCGGCCCGAGGAGAGAAGACATCACTGTGAGTGCACAACACACTACACACTCAGTAGAACATGCCAGGCACACTAAACACCCCGATCCCCCCCCGATCGCCCCCCGATCCCCCCCGATCACCCCCCCCCCTGTCACAAACTGACACCAGCAGTTTTTTTTTTTTTTTTTCTGATTACTGCATAGTGTCAGTTTGTGACAGTTACAGTGTTGAGACAGTTACTGTTACCCCCCTTTAGGTCTAGGGTACCCCCCTAACCCCCCCTAATAAAGTTTTAACCCCTTGATCACCCCCTGTCACCAGTGTCACTAAGCGATCATTTTTCTGATCGCTGTATTAGTGTCGCTGGTGACGCTAGTTAGGGAGGTAAATATTTAGGTTCGCCGTCAGCGTTTTATAGCGTCAGGGACCCCCATATACTACCTAATAAATGTTTTAACCCCTTGATTGCCCCCTAGTTAACCCTTTCACCACTGATCACCGTATAAGTGTTACGGGTGACGCTGGTTAGTTTGTTTATTTTTTATAGTGTCAGGGCACCCGCCGTTTATTACCGAATAAAGGTTTAGCCCCCTGATCGCCCGGCGGTGATATGCGTCGCCCCAGGCAGCGTCAGATTAGCGCCAGTACCGCTAACACCCACGCACGCAGCATACACCTCCCTTAGTGGTATAGTATCTGTACGGATCAATATCTGATCCGATCAGATCTATACTAGCGTCCCCAGCAGTTTAGGGTTCCCAAAAACGCAGTGTTAGCGGAATCAGCCCAGATACCTGCTAGCACCTGCGTTTTGCCCCTCCACCCAGCCCACCCAAGTGCAGTATCGATCGATCACTGTCACTTACAAAAGACTAAACGCATAACTGCAGCGTTCGCAGAGTCAGGCCTGATCCCTGCGATCGCTAACAGTTTTTTTGGTAGTATTTTGGTGAACTGGCAAGCACCAGCCCCAGGCAGCGTCAGGTTAGCGCCAGTAGTGCTAACACCCACGCACGCACCGTACACCTCCCTTAGTGGTATAGTATCTGTACAGATCAATATCTGATCCGATCAGATCTATTTAGCGTCCCCAGCAGTTTAGGGTTCCCAAAAACGCAGTGTTAACGGAATCAGCCCAGATACCTGCTAGCACCTGCGTTTTGCCCCTCCGCCCGGCCCAGCCCAGCCCACCCAAGTGCAGTATCGATCGATCACTGACACTTACAAAACACTAAATGCATAACTGCAGTGTTCGCAGAGTCAGGCCTGATCCCTGCGATCGCTAACTGTTTTTTTGGTAGTATTTTGGTGAACTGGCAAGCACCAGCCCCAGGCAGCGTCAGGTTAGCGCCAGTACCGCTAACACTCACGCACGCACCGTACACCACCCTTAGTGGTATAGTATCTGAACGCATCAATATCTGATCCGATCAGATCTATACTAGCGTACCCAGCAGTTTAGGGTTCCCAAAAACGCAGTGTTAGCGGGATCAGCCCAGATACCTGCTAGCACCTGCGTTTTGCCCCTCCGCCCGGCCCAGCCCAGCCCACCCAAGTGCAGTATCGATCGATCACTGTCACTTACAAAAGACTAAACGCATAACTGCAGCGCTCGCAGAGTCAGGCCTGATCCCTGCGATCGCCAACAGATTTTTTGGTAGCGTTTTGGTGAACTGGCAAGCACCAGCGGCCTAGTACACCCCGGTCGTAGTCAAACCCGCACTGCAGTAACACTTAGTGACGTGGCGAGTCCCATAAGTGCAGTTCAAGCTGGTGAGGTGGCAAGCACAAGTAGTGTCCCGCTGCCACCAAAAAGACAAACACAGGCCCGTCGTGCCCATAATGCCCTTCCTGCTGCATTCGCCAATCCTAATTGGGAACACACCACTTTTGCAGCGCCCGTACTTCCCCCATTCACATCCCCAACCAAATGCAGTCAGCTGCATGAGAGGCATTTTCTTTATGTCCTCCCGAGTACCCCTACCCAACGAACCCCCCCAAAAAAGATGTCGTGTCTGCAGCAAGCGCGGATATAGGCGTGACACCCGCTATTATTGTCCCTCCTGTCCTGACAATCCTGGTCTTTGCATTGGTGAATGTTTTGAACGCTACTATGCACTAGTTGAGTATTAGCGTAGGATACAGCATTCCACAGACTAGGCACACTTTCACAGGGTCTCCCAAGATGCCATCGCATTTTGAGAGACCCGAACCTGGAACCGGTTACAGTTATAAAAGTTAGTTACAAAAAAAGTGTAAAAAAAAAAAAAAAATATATAAAATAAAAAAAAATAGTTGTCGTTTTATTGTTCTCTCTCTCTCTATTCTCTCTATTGTTCTGCTCTTTTTTTTACTGTATTCTATTCTGCAATGTTTTATTGTTATTATGTTTTATCATGTTTGCTTTTCAGGTATGCAATATTTTGTACTTTACCGTTTACTGTGCTTTATTGTTAACCATTTTTTTGTCTTCAGGTACGCCATTCACAACTTTGAGTGGTTATACCAGAATGATGCCTGCAGGTTTAGGTATCATCTTGGTATCATTCTTTTCAGCCAGCGGTCGGCTTTCATGTAAAAGCAATCCTAGCGGCTAATTAGCCTCTAGACTGCTTTTACAAGCCGTGGGAGGGAATGCCCCCCCACCGTCTTCCGTGTATTTCTCTGGCTCTCCTGTCTCAACAGGGAACCTGAAAATGCAGCCGGTGATTCAGCCAGCTGACCATAGAGCTGATCAGAGACCAGAGTGGCTCCAAACATCTCTATGGCCTAAGAAACCGGAAGCTACGAGCATTTTATGACTTCGATTTCGCCGGATGTAAATAGCGCCATTGGGAAATTGGGGAAGCATTTTATCACACCGATCTTGGTGTGGTCAGATGCTTTGAGGGCAGAGGAGAGATCTAGGGTCTAATAGACCCCAATTTTTTCAAAAAAGAGTACCTGTCACTACCTATTGCTATCATAGGGGATATTTACATTCCCCGAGATAACAATAAAAATGATTAAAAAAAAAAATAAAAATGAAAGGAACAGTTTAAAAATAAGATAAAAAAGCAAAAAAAAATAAAGAAAAAAAAAAAAAAAAAAGCACCCCTGTCGCCCCCTGCTCTCGCGCTAAGGCGAACGCAAGCGTCGGTCTGTCGTCAAACGTAAACAGCAATTGCACCATGCATGTGAGGTATCACCGCAAAGGTTAGATCGAGGGCAGTAATTTTAGCAGTAGACCTCCTCTGTAAATCTAAAGTGGTAACCTGTAAAGGCTTTTAAAGGCTTTTAAAAATGTATTTATTTTGTTGCCACTGCACGTTTGTGCGCAATTGTAAAGCATGTCATGTTTGGTATCCATGTACTCGGCCTAAGATCATCTTTTTTATTTCATCAAACATTTGGGCAATATAGTGTGTTTTAGTGCATTAAAATTTAAAAAAGTGTGTTTTTTCCCCAAAAAATGCGTTCGAAAAATCGCTGCGCAAATACTGTGTGAAAAAAAAAATGAAACACCCACCATTTTAATCTGTAGGGCATTTGCTTTAAAAAAATATATAATGTTTGGGGGTTCAAAGTAATTTTCTTGCAAAAAAAAAAAAAACTTTTTCATGTAAACAATAAGTGTCAGAAAGGGCTTTGTCTTCAAGTGGTTAGAAGAGTGGGTGATGTGTGACATAAGCTTCTAAATGTTGTGCATAAAATGCCAGGACAGTTCAAAACCCCCCAAATGACCCCATTTTGGAAAGTAGACACCCCAAGCTATTTGCTGAGAGGCATGTCGAGTCCATGGAATATTTTATATTGCGACACAAGTTGCGGGAAAGAGACACATTTTTTTTTTTTGCACAAAATTGTCACTAAATGATATATTGCTCAAACATGCCATGGGAATATGTGAAATTACACCCCAAAATACATTCTGCTGCTTCTCCTGAGTACGGGGATACCACATGTGTGAGACTTTTTGGGAGCCTAGCTGCGTACGGAACCCCGAAAACCAAGCACCGCCTTCAGGCTTTCTAAGGGCGTAAATTTTTGATTTCTCTCTTGACTGCCTATCACAGTTTCGGAGGCCATGGAATGCCCAGGTGGCACAAAACCCCCCCAAATGACCCCATTTTGGAAAGTAGACACCCAAAGCTATTTGCTGAGAGGTATGGTGAGTATTTTGCAGACCTCACTTTTTGTCACAAAGTTTTGAAAATTGAAAAAAGAAAAAAAAAAGTTTTTTCTTGTCTTTCTTCATTTTCAAAAACAAATGAGAGCTGCAAAATACTCACCATGCCTCTCAGCAAATAGCTTGGGGTGTCTACTTTCCAAAATGCGGTCATTTGGGGTGGTTTTGTGCCACCTGGGCATTCCATGGCCTTCGAAACTGTGATAGGCAGTGAAGAGTGAAATCAAAAATTTTCACCCTTAGAAATCCTGAAGGCGGTGATTGGTTTTCGGGGTCCCGTGCACGGCTAGGCTCCCAAAAAGTCCCACACATGTGGTATCCCCATACTCAGGAGAAGTAGTTAAATGTATTTTGGCGTGCAATTCCACATATGCCCATGGCCTGTGTGAGCAATATATCATTTAGTGACAACTTTGTGCAAAAAAAAAAAGTGTCACTTTCCCGCAACTTGTGTCAAAATATAAAATATTCCATGGACTCAATATGCCTCTCTGGAAATAGCTTGGGGTGTCTACTTTCCAAAATGGGGTCATTTGGGGGGGTTTTGTGCCACCTGGGCATTCCATGGCCTCCGAAACTGTGATAGGCAGTAAAGAGTGAAATCATAAATTTACACCCTTAGAAATCCTGAATGCGGTGATTGGTTTTCGGGGCCCCGTACGCGGCTAGGCTCCCAAAAAGTCCCACACATGTGGTATCCCTGTACTCAGGAGAAGCAGCAGAATGTATTTTGGGGTGCAATTCCACATAGGCCCATGGCCTGTGTGAGCAATATATCATTTAGTGACAACTTTTTGTAAATATTTTTTTTTTTGTCATTATTCAATCACTTGGGACAAAAAAAATAAATATTCAATGGGTTCAACATGCCTCTCAGCAATTTCCTTGGGGTGTCTACTTTCCAAAATGGGGTCATTTGGGGGGGAGTTGTACTGCCCTGCCATTTTAGCACCTCAAGAAATGACATAGGCAGTCATAAACTAAAAGCTGTGTAAATTACAGAAAATGTACCCTAGTTTGTAGACGCTATAACTTTTGTGCAAACCAATAAATATACGCTTATTGACATTTTTTTTACCAAAGACATGTGGCCGAATACATTTTGGCCTAAATGTATGACTAAAATTGAGTTTATTGGATTTTTTTATAACAAAAAGTAGAAAATATCATTTTTTTTCAAAATTTTCGGTCTTTTTCCATTTATAGCGCAAAAAATAAAAACTGCAGAGGTGATCAAATACCATCAAAAGAAAGCTCTATTTGTGGGAAGAAAAGGACGCAAATTTCGTTTGGGTACAGCATTGCATGACCGCGCAATTAGCAGTTAAAGCGATGCAGTGCCAAATTGGAAAAAGACCTCTGGTCCTTAGGCAGCATAATGGTCCGGGGCTCAAGTGGTTAAAGTGAAACAATAAAAATTAAATATTTCTTTAAATTTCGTACCTGGGGGGTGTCTATAGTATGCCTGTAAAGTGGCGCATTTTTCCCGTGTTTAGAACAGTCCCTGCACAAAATGACATTTCGAAAGGAAAAAAAAGTCATTTAAAACTACTCGCGGCTATAATGAATTGTCGGGTCTCGGCAAAACAGATAAGTCATTGAAAAAAACGGCATGGGGTCCCCCCAAAAATCCATACCAGGCCCTTTGGGTCTGGTATTAATATTTAGGGGAACCCCCTTCAGGGGCAGTTTGCACTCAGCCACAAGGTGAGCCCTGTCTTCACCTCAGCCTCCAGTAAGGTACGTGACATAGCGATTTTAGAAATATTATGTAACTATAGTTTTTTAAAGGAATAAAAGGAACCTTTGACAGTTTTTACATATGCTACCACTCCAGGTTTTAATGGAAGCTATAAAAATAAATGTTCCATTAAAAATAAAGTTTAAAAAAGTAAGCTAACATGTGTTTGAGGCCTATTCTTTATTACTATCCAGATTATGACTTTGATCTCATACTATTCAATGAGAAAATGGTGCTATTTTGAGATTTATGAGGATATCGCCCTAACTGGACCAATGGATCATTCTACTTGCTACCTCTGACTTAATAGAAACTGAAGGAAAGCTGATCTATGTATTGTTCTAAGATGATTGCACTGATCAATAGGGCTGAGCTTCGTGTTCGAGTCGAACCCATGTTCGACTCGAACATCGGCTGTTCGGTCGTTCGCCGAATTGCGAACGATATGGGCCGTTCGCGCCAAATTCGTGTGGCGCGTCACGGCCCATAATTCACTGCGGCATCACAGTGCATTGCTTGCTGATGATTGGCCAAGCATGCACTATGACCCGCATGCTTGGCCAATCACAGCGCCGCCTGAACAGAGAGCCAAAGCCAAGGAGGCTTTGGCCAATTATGGCTCAGGGGATTTAGTACACGCCCCACACTATATAAGGCCACCTGCACGGCGGCCCTGTGCAGTGTTTTCCGGTGTGCTTAGAGAGAGAGAGAGACAGTGTCATTTCATTTGAGTTAGCTAGATTAGGCAGGACAGTCAGTCAGTTAGCTGCACTTAAAGTGTATTGTGTATATATATGCATCCCAGGTGTTGCATATATATATATATACACTGTATTCAGTTTAGCTAGATCCGTTCCTGTTATCTTCTAGACTATTTACATTTAGTGCAGTGCGTCCTGCTCACAGTGTTCAGCTAGATCCGTTCCTGTTATCTTCCTACTGACAGGCAGGCTTGTCTTGTTACAGTATATAAAGCTACCTGAAGAAAATTACTGGTGTTCTTTTGATCCTATTAGTACCATGGTCAGGCAGCTAGACTATTTACATTTAGTGCAGTGCGTCCTGCTCACAGTGTTAAGCTAGATCCGTTCCTGTTATCTTCCTACTGACAGGCAGGCTTGTCTTGTTACAGTATATAAAGCTACCTGAAGAAAATTACTGGTGTTCTTTTGATCCTATTAGTAACACGGTCAGGCAGCTAGACTATTTACATTTAGTGCAGTGCGTCCTGCTCACAGTGTTCAGCTAGATCCGTTCCTGTTATCTTCCTACTGACAGGCAGGCTTGTCTTGTTACAGTATATAAAGCTACCTGAAGAAAATGACTGGTGTTCTTTTGATCCTATTAGTACCACGGTCAGGCAGCTAGACTATTTACATTTAGTGCAGTGCGTCCTGCTCACAGTGTTCAGCTAAACCTACAAGTTAGTGGGGTGCGTCCACCTCTCAGTGTTCAGCTAAAGCTACCTGTAGAAGGTTGGTGGTGTTCTCATACTACAGGCAGGCAGTTGATTTTGCTAGCTGCAGTATCAGTATATATATATATATATATATATATATATATATATATATATATCCCAGCTTAGTGCATCTACATGCCATTAGTATGTCTGGAAGGCCAAGAAGGAGAGGCAGACAGTCACAAGCCAATAAGAGAGGGCAAGCAGGCTCTGTGTCTAGTGCTGGTCGTGGAGACGGTGCATCCTTATCAGCACGTGGCCATGGGACACGCTTGGCCTTTTTTCGGCAGCTGGCCGTGTTGAGCCGCAACATGCGGAAGACTTGGTCGAGTGGATGACCAAGCCGTCCTCATCCTCCTCATGCTCTCTCACCCATGCCCAGGGTGCTTTGTCTGGCAAAGCAGCGGCCTCTTCCCTCGGCTCAATGTCATCAGTGACTCCTTCCCTAGCTCCACCATGTCCTCCTGAGGAGTCCCTCGAACTGTTTGACCACAGTGTTGGGTACATGCTCCAGGAGGATGCCCAGCGTTTGGAAGGCTCTGATGATGATACTGAGCTCGATGAAGGCAGTAACATGAGCACGGACAGAGGGGGTGCCCAAGAAGGACAGCAATCTGGCAGTCATGCTCCCCCTGCTGCAGCATACTGCCAGGTTTGCTCCAGTGATGAGGAGGGAGGGGATGATGAGGTCACTGACTCAACGTGGGTGCCTGATAGGAGAGAGGAGGAGGAGGAGGAGGCGGCACATCACCAACGAGGCAGGATGCCCTCCAGGGGCCAGCCTAAGGGCAGCACATTGACTGCATCACACCCCAAAGCTCCACATGTGCAGGGCGCTGCAGTCTCTGCGCGTTATTCAAAAAGTTCTTTGGTGTGGGCCTTTTTTGAGACGAGTGCATCAGATCGCACCGCTGCTATTTGCAACATATGTCTCAAGTGTATCTCACGTGGCCAAAACATCTCCCGCTTGGGTACCACATGCTTGACCAGACATATGTTGACCTGCCATGCAGTTCGTTGGCAAGCGTATCTAAAAGACCCACACCAAAGAACAAAGAGGACCTCTCCTTGCTCCTCATAAGCTGAGATTTCCAACCCCACTAGACCTCCAGTCCTCTCTGAGACCTGCACTGAGAGGAATGAAGGTGTAGAATTAGGTGTGTCACAGCCAAGTACTTGTGGGCAATCTGCTTTTGGTACACCAACGTCAGATTGTACCAGGCAAATTTCCCTGCCCCAGCTGCTGCACCGCCAAAAGAAGTTTGCTCCCAGCCATCCACATGCCCAGCGGTTGAATGCTAGCTTGGCAAAATTGCTAGCACTTCAACTGCTGCCTTTTCAGTTGGTAGACTCTGCCCCCTTCCATGAGTTTGTGGAATGTGCGGTTCCTCAGTGGCAGGTACCCAAACGCCACTTTTTCTCACGGAAGGCGATTCCGGCTCTCTACCGGCATGTGGAAGGCAATGTCCATGCCTCGCTGGACAGGGCGGTCAGCGGTATGGTGCATATTACCGCTGACTCATGGTCCAGCAGGCATGGACAGGGACGTTACCTAAGTTTCACGGCGCATTGGGTGACTCTGCTGGCAGCTGGGAAGGATGCAGGACAAGGTGCAGTAGTGTTGGAGCTTGTTCCGCCACCACGCCTCCAAAATGCTAATGATTGTGACACACCTCTCTCCTCCACCCCCTCCTCTTCTTCTTCCTCCATGGCCTCTTCCTCGGAACCAGCGGTGCTCCGTAGTCGTTCAAGGGGCTGCGCAAGTACGCAGGCCAAAAGATGCCATGCGGTGCTTGAGCTGGTGTGCTTGGGGGACAGGAGCCACACTGGGGCAGAGGTTCTGTCAGCTCTGCAGGGGCAGGTTCAGAGGTGGTTGACGCCACGCCAACTTAAGGCAGGAATGGTGGTTTGCGACAATGGCACCAACCTCCTCTCTGCCCTCCAACAGGGACAAATGACCCATGTGCCCTGTTTGGCTCACGTCCTTAACTTGGTGGTGCAGCGGTTCTTGGGCAGGTACCCGGGCTTACAGGATGTCCTGAGGCAGGCCAGGAAAGTCTGTGTGCATTTCCGCCGGTCATATAATGCCAGTGCTCGGCTGACGGACCTCCAAAAGGAATTTAACCTGCCCAAGAACCGCCTAATCTGTGACATGCCCACCAGGTGGAACTCAACGTTGGCCATGCTGCAGCGGCTGCACACGCAGCAGAGGGCCATCAATGAGTACCTGTGCGACTATGGCACCAGGACAGGGTCAGGGGACCTTGGTTTTTTTTCCCCACGCCAGTGGGCCATGATCAGGGATGCATGCACTGTCCTGTCACCATTTGAGGAGGCCACGAGGATGGTGAGCAGTGACAGTGCATGCATCAGTGACACTGTCCCCCTTGTCCACCTGTTGGAGCACACGCTGCGTGGAATAATGGACAGGGCACTTGAGGCAGAACAGAGGCAGGAAGAGGAGGACTTCCTTAGCTCTCAAGGCCCCCTTTATCCAGACAGTGTTCCTGCGTGCCCGCCGATCACACAGGAAGAGGACGAGGAGGAGGAGGAGGAGGAAGATTGTGTCAGTATGGAGGTGGAGCCTGGCAATCAGCATCAGCAGCAGTCTTTAAGGGATCAGTCCCAAGAAACACATGGACTTGTACATGGCTGGGAGGAGGTGGCTGCGGACGTTGTCGTCCTTAGTGACCCAGAGGACTCCGGACCGAATGCCTCAGCAAACCTTCGCTGCATGGCCTCCCTGATCCTGCAAAGCCTGCGGAAGGATCCTCGTATTCGTGGTATCGAGGAGAAGGACCAATACTGGCTGGCAACCCTCCTTGATCCACGTTACAAGGGTAAGGTTGCGGACCTTATCTTGCCATCGCAGAGGGAGCAGAGGATGAAACATCTTCGGGAGGCCTTGCAGAAAGGTCTGTGCAATGCGTTCCCAGAGACTAGGAGGTTACAAACTCCTGTTTCTGGACAACGTGTTGCTGAGGCTTCGGTCAGTCAAAGAAGGAGCGGTGGAGAAGGTGGACGTCTGACCGATGCGTTCAGACAATTTTTTGGTCCGCAGCCCCAAGGTATGATCGGTTCCAGCAACCATCGCCAGCGTCTGTTTTACATGGTGCAGGAATACCTAGGGGCAAGATCAGACTTGGACACCTTTCCCACCGAAAATCCTCTGGGTTACTGGGTCTTGAGGATGGATCACTGGCCAGAGCTTGCACAGTATGCAATTGAGCTACTGGCCTGTCCTGCATCCAGCGTTCTTTCGGAACGCACATTCAGTGCTGCTGGAGGCGTGGTAACCACAGGGTGCGTCTGTCCACCGACTCGGTCGATCGACTGACCTTCATAAAAATGAATCAGTCTTGGATCACCACCAGCTACCAAGCACCTGATGCTGATGTAACCGAATAATTTTTTTTGAAATCTCAGATCCCTTCAAAGACTGCCTATGCTGATGCTAAGTGACTATCCCTGAGTAATTATCCTCTTCCTCCTCAATCATCACGCTGATAGCTTGTAAGAACATTTTTGGTTCTGGGCGCCACCACCAGTGCCTAAGGCACAATTTTTCAGCCCCTGTTTAACAGGGGCGTGTAATTACAATTTTTGATGTAATACTTTGCAGCAGGGCTCGTTCCTGCATTCCAACTTGAGTGTCTGTGAGGGGTTGCAGTGTTGTGGCACCGGCACCAGTGCCTAAGGCCCAATTTTTCTGCCCCTGTCTAACAGGGGCGTGTAATTACAATTTTTGATGCAATACTTTGCAGCAGGGCTCGTTCCTGCGTTCCAAATAGAGTGTCCGTGAGGGGTTGCAGTGTTGTGGCACCAGCACCAGTGCCTAAGGCCCAATTTTTCTGCCCCTGTCTAACAGGGGCGTGTAATTACAATTTTTGATGCAATACTTTGCAGCAGGGCTCGTTCCTGCGTTCCAACTAGAGTGTCTGTGAGGGGTTGCGGTGTTGTGGCACCAGCACCAGTGCCTAAGGCCTAATTTTTCAGCTCCTGTTCAACAGGGGCATGTAATTACAATTCTTGATCTAATATTTCACAGCAGGGCCCTGTGAGGGCTTACAGTGTTGTGGCCACAGCAACACCTAAGGCCCAAATTTCTGCTGAGTATATAGGGCAGGACCCTACTTTCAAACATCTAACTTACAAACGACTCCTACTTGCAAACGGAAGGAGACAACAGGAAGTGAGATGAAATTTCTCCTTTCCACTGATGCTTTCCAATCCTTGTTCCACAAAAAAACCCCAAATTTTCAAAAAACATTTTTCATTGGGACAAAAAGTGAGGTGAAATCTTCTGAAGAGGAGGAAAGACAGCAAAACAAATGTCACAGGGGTGATAACCCTTCCCTATGTTTTCCCAAAAGCTTAAAAAAGATTTTATGGCTGAAGCTAAACACGTTAAAAATGTACCCGTTCAAAATTACAAAGAGATTCTACTCAACAACAAACCTACAGTCCCTGTCTTGTTTGCACCGCCTGTATACTGCTGTTCAGAGTATATAGGGCCTGGTGGCCCCACACCTTTCCTTATTTTAATTTGGGTGTGGGGTTCCCCTTAATATCCATACAAGACCCAAATGGCCTGGTAATGGACTGGGGGGTACCCATGCCGTTTGTCTCACTGATTTTCATCCATATTGCCATGACCCGACATTACATTAAACCCGCAAGCAGTTTTAAATGAGATTTTTTCCTTTGAAAATGACATTTGGTGCAGGGACTGTTCTAAACACGGGAAACACGCGTCACTTTACAGGCATACTATAGACACCCCCCAGGTACGATATTTAAAGGAATATTTCACTTTTTTTTTTTTACTTTAAGCATCATTAAAATCACTGCTCCCGAAAAAACGGCCGTTTTTAAAAGTTTTTTTTGCATTGATACATGTCCCCTGGGGTAGGACCCGGGTCCCCAAACCCTTTTTAGGACAATACCATGCAAATTAACCTTTAAAATGAGCACTTTTGATTTCGAACGTTCGAGTCCCATAGACTTCAATGGGGTTCTAACGTTCGTGCAAACTTTCGGTCCGTTCGCAGGTTCTGGTGTGAACCGAACCGGGGGGTGTTCGGCTCATCCCTACTGATCAACATCCGGATTGAGGAGGAGGAGGACCTATAGGACACCACCTAAATCTTGTACAGTAAGTTGAAAGTGTAGGAGGTTAAACGGTATTGTTGAAATAAATAAAGTTCTGTTGACCTAAAGGAAACCA
The DNA here is from genome assembly GCA_037952835.1 of Lithobates septentrionalis. Taxonomy (NCBI): domain Eukaryota; kingdom Metazoa; phylum Chordata; class Amphibia; order Anura; family Ranidae; genus Lithobates; species Lithobates septentrionalis. The sequence continues at coordinate 2,164,664 of JBBDGP010000639.1, read as the reverse complement.
TAATTTCCACAAGAAACAAGAAAGAAAGGGTGCACCAGCCATGTGCATTATCCTTAGGTAAAATTTATTATAATATTGATAAAAAGGAACTACTTACAAACAGTAGTAGAAGATCTCGGAAGTATAAAATAATCTTCAAATCACAGCATGTGGTGAAAGAGCAGCAGAGCCCACCAGAGGTGCCGGAAGAGCTCACAAGAATCCCTGCTGGCTGGCGTGTTTCGAGAGGAACACCCCCTCTTCCTCAGAGCACTGCAGTGCTCTGAGGAAGAGGGAGTGTTCCCCTCGAAACGCGTCAGTGAGCAGTGATTCATGCGAGCTCTTCCGGCACCTCTGGTGGGCTCTGCTGCTCTTTCACCACATGCTGTGATTTGAAGATTATTTTATACTTCCGAGATCTTCTACTACTGTTTGTAAGTAGTTCCTTTTTATCAATATTATAATAAATTTTACCTAAGGATAATGCACATGGGAGGTGCACCCTTTCTTTCTTGTTTCTCGTTGTTTGCTAGGATTCCATATCCTTGAGGGCAGCAAGGCCTGTGTTCCAATACCGCTTGGTCAGCTACCCACTTGTGCATAGGAGCTTTTTTCTTCGTTATCAACCATAATTTCCAGTCTGAGGTTCTTCCACCAAAAAATGTGGGCCTACTCTGGTTGGAGAGGATTCACACTTTGACATAAGTACAATTCAGATGCTTCCTACTTTGATCTATGTTCTTCAACTTCCTTTCCAAGCAAATATTTAAGTATGAGGGAATAGAATACCATTCATGGGTTTAAAGTGTTAGGGAACATAAGATAGTTAGTGCTCAGTAAAATAAAATGTTAACCTATTTTCTGACATTCTGATATTTCTGCAATTGTCTGTGCTTCAGCTAACTTTGCTTTACAAGAGGAACCCAAAACCCATGTGTAAGGATGAATTTGCTAGTTTGTATGGTGGCCCAAATGTCTAGCTTCTCTACTGTTAACCTGCAAGAAGGGATGTGTCGTGTTTATTTGATTTTCACTGAATGAATAGGAGGGAGGATTGACAGAATAGTATCATCTCTCTGTGGTGTTTATAGTACTGTATCATCTATGTTTTTTGTTTAAGTCATATATGAGCCTAATTTCATTTTTATGTGGGAACTCTTTTATTCCAGAAAAATGCAATGTCGATCTTAAAGGTGCTGTACACTTTTAGATGTTTTAGTTGTTTTAACTAGGTATTAGTGTAGTTATATTCCCTGTGTTGTGTGTTTGCCTTACCTTGTAATGGTAGGCTCATATGTTGTTACTGAGGTTTGTGGTGTCATGGCTGATTGATTCCTTTATGTTCATATATTCATTCACCTAGCTTGTCCCTATTAGTCTTGTAGCTGCATAAGTGAGCTTTCCATCTGTAAATACTCTGCTGGTTTGTGGCTGTGTCAAATCTAATTACTGCACCTAAACCAGTCCTAAATTCAGAGACCTATGGATTGTGGGATATATACCGTATTTATCGGCGTATAACATGCACAGGGGTGTAACACGCACATTCATTTTAAGAGGGAAGTTTCAGGAAAAAATCTTACTCTTTAAATAAGGAACTTTGAAGCAAAATAAGGGTCAGTGCCCATCTGCAGCCTCACCAGTGCCATCAATGCAGCCTGATCAATGCCCATCTGCAGCCTCACCAGTGCCATCAATGCAGCCTGATCAATGCCCATCTGCAGCCTCACCATTGCCATCAATGCAGCCTGATCAATGCCCATCTGCAGCCTCACCATTGCCATCAATGCAGCAGCCTCACCATTGCCATCAATGCAGCAGCCTCACCATTGCCATCAATGCAGCAGCTTCACCAATGCCTTCAGTGCAGTAGCCTCACCATTGCCATCAATGCAGCAGCCTCACCAATGCCTTTAATGCAGCAGCCTCACCATTGCCATCAGTGCTGTCTGATCGATGCCCATCTACAGCCTAGAGGGGACAGGGAGGGGGGTGGGACGAGCACCGACAGATTACATACAGTGAGAATCTCCTATGATAGACAGAACAGTGGTCCAATGGCGGCCCAGGAGACGGGACTTCCTATTACAGAGGACGCCAAGTAAACAGGAGATTCTCACTGTATGTAATCTCACGGTGCTCGTCCTGCCCCCCTCCCTGTCCCCTTCGAGGCAGCTAAAATTGAAGTATTGGCGTATAACACGTACACGCTATTTGCTCCCGATTTTCATGGTGAAAAAGTAAGTGTTATACGCCAATAAATACAGTAGTTTCTTTACAAGAAATATAATTTCTTAGACTACAAATAGAAGTCATGTATTAACCTGTGTAGTTCCATGCCGCATGCCTCATGTTTGAACACGAACAGAAACGGCTGACACCAGAATGTGAAGGTTTACACGACTATAGGATATGTGCACAAATGGCCCTGTGAAACTACATGATCAATGCACATTTTTACTGGTGAAAAGTACAAGGTGCAGGTAAAAGGTTTACAATGCCTTTAAATGTGACTGTGTCTAAAACAAACTGAGAGTTTGCATTTTAGTTTGCTGCAAGATATCATTCCTGGAGTAGATATAATCATTTTTTCAAGCATACCAACTGCTTAAATGTATGATTATAAAAGCTTATGAGACATTCAATTCATGTAACATGAGATACCAATCACATAAGATGATACATTTTCATTGAACTTTTAAAGGCTTTAACAAATGCAAGACACATCTATTTTCTATATATCACAAATCTACATAATTTCTTGTTTAAATGACACACAAGTCTACTGCAAGTATGCATTGGGAGTTCAGTAACTATGTAAAGGAAAATTACATTTTAAAACATTCCTACCTACATACAAGGCCAAAGAAAGTAAAGTTTTGATAGTTTCCTCTAAAAGTGTGACAGCCTAATCCTAATCACCACAAGTCAATCTGATTTACTTTAACAGCACCAGATAGAGCAAAACAACTGAAAACTGTACATTGTCGATCAATGTTTATTATGTAAGCTAGGTGACATTACTAGGACACTGCCATGGACAACTGCTCTAAAGACGAAATGAAGTACAATTTTTTCCTGTAAGTAATTAAACTAAATTTAACATATCCCTGTGAGTTGGGCTAGCTGCAAAACATTATTATTATTGCTATTATTATATCAATCATATTTAAAATGATTTTTTAATGTGCACTATACAGATTGTCCTATAAGAATTGCACTTAAGACATGCAATTTCACTGTCATAGGTCATTTTCATCAAGACATTTTTGTTTGAAAAAGTGCAAAGTTCATCATAAGTCTTACACAAAGCCTTGTCTACATAGGCAGAGCTCCGTTCTGTGTTTCTGCCCGATGATCGTTGGGTTCCGACAGACATCCATTGCCCGGCACACGCAGATTGGCTTCTGCTGTGAGCAATCACAGCAGAAGCCGCCTGCTGGTGGTGCAAATGTGTGTCCAGTAGGCAAAAGAACAGAATCACATGTACAGTGTCTTGAAAAAGTATTCATACCCCTTGAAGTTTTCCACGTTTTGTCATGTTACAACCAAAAACATAAATGTATTTTATTTGGATTTTATGTGATAGACCAAAACAAAGTGGCACATAATTGTGAAGTAGAAGGAAAATGATACATGGTTTTCAAAAATTTTTATTTGAAAAGTGTGGCGTGCATTTGTATTCAGCCCCCTTTACTCTGATACTCATAACTAAAATCTAGTGAAACCGATTGCCTTTAGACCCCTTTCACACTGGAGGCATTTTTCAGGTGAAGTAGTGCCTAAAACAGCGCCTGTAAAGCGCCTGAAAAAAGCCTCATCTGCAATAGTGTGAAAGCCCGAGTTCTTTCACACTGGGGCGCTTGGGGCGCTGCGCTGGCAGGATGTCAAAAAAAGTGACCGTCAAAATCAGAATTTTTTTTATTGCCAGAGTGGCTGGGTGTTATTTTCAGTTTCTTTTTTTACTTTTGATTGTATGTAAGCATCACAGACATCTCTTGTTCGATAGACTGGGTGTGCTTCTAATTTTTTTTTCTGATTTGCCACTGGACAGTACCAGTACTTTTGCTTCCCGGTAAAGCTTCATGTCCCTTGTTTTATTTGAGCATCGTAGTGCACTATTCAACCTTCCATGGCTGCTTAACAGACTATGAATAAACCATACCCCTTAAAGGAATTAGTCAGAAGCTCCAGTTGTATTTTTTGAGGATGAATTGCTCCGTAGTGCCTGCCGCTAGAGAGATCGATGAGGGCTTGTTTTAAGGCTTTTTTACAGTTTGTTAAGAATATGTAAATATTTGAGTTTCCACAGCCTAACCATAGTTCTACTTTAAGAATGGTGTGGTAGATTCTAACAAATGTCCATTCCTCACTGATTCTCTTTAGCTCATAGACAAAGGCAACACAAGCTACCTGAATCTTTGTGGATGCACAGGTATTATCAAATAAGGTTGCCTAAAAAAGCTAAAAATAACAGTCTGTAAAAACTGTATACATAGTGGAAAAGTAGGAATAAGGCTGAAAGAGCAGTGCTTTAAGTGCTAAGGCTGCTTGCCTGCATACTCAATTTATGTTACGTTACATGCACATATCTCCCTTCCAGACAGCCACAGTTTGGCATTCCGACTAGCACTGTCAGATATATAAAAATATAATAACAGCATAAATACCAATAATTATAATTACATTATGTATGCCTACAAAAAGAACAAAAACAATACAATCAGCTTTGATGTCTATTCATATAAAATAAGTTAAAACCAAACACAGCAGTCAAAGTCTGCCGCTCATGGAAAACATCTACGGTAACTTAAAAAAAAAAACATCAAACAGAAAAAATACCTGCTACTTTTTTCTTATATTAGAATACACAGCTTTGTGTCAGAATCATGTCCACCCTCCCCAAGTTTTTGGAATGAAGTCTGTGTTATTCATTGAAAATCTTGCCAATTTTCTACTGAATGGGTGCACAATTTGATAATGTCCAAGTTTCAGCTGGCAGTTTTTCAGCTGTAGTTATTTGTCAAAAAGCTTAAGTGCCTGAAAATTCTTGCAGACTGTTCTAATGCCCCTAGGATGGTCATTCTTAATCAAAAGCAGCTAATTAAACTGTACTAGCTGTGCTCCAGCTGTAAGTAACAGAAATCATACTGATGAAGTTTTGCCTAGCACTTAAAAATACTGCTTATGTATACAGATTTGTAGTAGCCAGATACCCTTTTACTAGGCTTCATCTAAGCCTTAGTTCCCATGCTCATTCAGGTTCAAATACAAGAGGATATCTCAACAATCACAGAATTATAAGCCTATCACTTATACATAAAACTTTGCATTATGTTTCTGTGCTTTTCATAGTGACCCACATTTGTATCTCATAATGTCCCTTGTGCTTGTTCAGAACAAGGGATTGAGGCCTATTGCACATGGGGGCATCAGACTGTGGCTGAACAGGGTTAAATGCTGTACTAAGTGGTATATGTATTTAAAGCACTATGTGTTAAGGGATGAATGACAATAATGCAGGTCCTCTATAGTTTGGGCATCTGTCCTTAACCACTTCAGCCCCGGAAGATTTTACCCCCTTCCTGACCAGAGCATTTTTTGCGATTCGGCACTGCGTCGCTTTAACTGACAATTACGCGGTCGTGCGACGTGGCTCCCAAACAAAATTGATGTCCTTTTTTCCCACAAATAGAGCTTTCTTTTGGTGGTATTTGATCACCTCTGCGATTTTTATTTTTTGCTCTATAAACAAAATAAGAGCGACAATTTTGAAAAAAACGCATTATTTTTTACATTTTGCTATAATAAATATCACCCAAAAATATATAAAAAAAACATTTTTTCCCTCGGTTTAGGCCAATCGTATTCTTCTACATATTTTTGGTAAAAAAAACCGCAATAAGCGTTTAATAATTGGTTTGCGCAAACGTTATAGCGTTTATTAAATAGGGGATAGTTTTATGGCATTTTTATTAATAATTTTTTTTTTACTAGTAATGGCGGCGATCAGCGATTTTTATTGTGACTGTGACGTTATGGCGGACATGTCGGACATTTTTGACATATTTTTGGGACCATTGTCATTTATACAGCGATCAGTGCAATTAAAAATGCACTGATTACTGTGTAAATGGCACTGGCAGTGAAGGGGTTAACCACTAGGGGGCGGGGAGGGGTTAAGTGTGTCCTAGGGAGTGAATACTAACTGTAGGGGGATGGGCTGTATGTGTGACGTCACTGATCTCTGCTCCGATGACAGGGAGCAGAGATCGAGTGACACTTGTCACTAGGCAGAATGGGGAGATGCTGTTTACAATGGCATCTCCCCGTTCGTCCTCTCCATGAGGCGATCGTGGGTATCCCCGCGGCGATCGAGTCCGCAGGACCCGCGACCCGACTCACGGAGCTCCCGGCCGGTGTGGCGTGGCATGGCGGGGAATTCATATGGACGTACAGGTACGCCCATTTGCCCAGCCATGCCATTCTGCCGACGTACATCGGCGTGCGCCGGACGGGAACCGGTTAAATGCATAGGACCTAACTGCGAGTACCACTTTGTACAGAGTTTAGCCCTGTACAGCCGCAGCCTGCCATATACTTTGACAGGCTGCAGGCAACTGAGATGGACTTGTTCCTCCAAGTAGACTGAAAGGCTGGGAAGAGTGTGCAGAGTCTAGATGCTTTCATTATCATAAGGACCTAAATTGCCAGAGAGCTTATGTTTCCCATCTTGCTGAAACACAACATAAACCTTAAAAAAACACCAGTTGGTATAAAAAAGGTTTATAGTATACTTACCTTTCCAAGGCTTCTGCCTGTGAGGTCATTCTCTTTCCTGTAAGATCTAGGGACTATAGAGTAGCCCAAATCAAACTGAGAAGACACTCTCAGCATTGTAATGCAGTGGCTTTTCTCACGATTTGGAATGCCTTCCATTCCCTGGGTTCTTTTGACTGGAAGAAGATGTCACCACCTGAGCTACACAAGCTGATGGAAATGTAAATATATGGTCTATCTCCCCCCTCCTTCCTATAGGTATTTTAAAAATTATTATGCTGTGTTTCAGCAAGAACCTTGCACCAAACTTATGGATGTGAATGCAGCAGTACCCTTGCGCCAAAGGAAGATTCTTAAAAGATACAGTTGTGAAACTAATATATAAATGACATTACCTTAAAAGGCAGAAGCTGACTAAGTGCTGTAAGACTTGGCTGCTCTGCCTGGAACTATAATGTAACCCCACAGTTTTATAGCCAATGAAACTGGCAAAAGTTGCTTTTTTAGTAGCAAAGCACAAATTTAGGTCCATTGTCAACATCCCAATCTTATCATGTCAAAATGACTGTGTGAGATGCAGGGTGGGACTGAAAATCTTTGGGCTGGTGGACACATACAACTAAGTGACTCTTTCATGATAGGTACAGATTTATATGGGCTAAAAAAATTGTACCACATACTGTGATGTAGTACTGCAGTCATTTGTGGACATAGTAAAACGTAGGTGTTCCTTAAACCCAAACTCCATGTTTACTGTGCCCTTAAATCATTTGTTAAGGCCAAGCTCAAATGTTTTCCTTTACTAACAGGTGCGCTTGATGTGAGCACTTCCCGTCTAACTCCCGGGACAAAATATAGTTGGGCTGAAAACTGTTCAGCCATTCAGAGGAAGCTTTATATTCTATGTGAAGGGTTAGTGTGTGGGTGTGGCGCTGTCCTAATTTATAGAAATACTTGGTAAATTGTGTGTAGCCAAATCCCATATGTAAAGTCGCATAAACCAAAATTGCAAATAAAAAATTCAACGAAAATAAAACCAAACATAAAACAGCAAAGTGACCCCCTTTGGAGTGTGTAGGTGTAATGTTGTCCTAGTGGAGAAAAAAGTGGAGAAAATGGAAAAAAATGGAAACAATGGAAGAAATCGCATAAAGGACTGCTGCCTCCACAAATGTGATTTCCACCAAGGTGGAAAAAACCGAAGGTAAGTGAAGGGTTAGTGTGTGGGTGTGGCGCAGTCCTAATTCATAGAAATACTTGGAGAAGGGACCTATTATTATTGAAACAAAAAGTGAAAAGTATGGATAGAAACGGGCTGATAGAAGGAACACAAAATTCACGTAAACAAGAAAAGAATAGAAATATAGGCTTTGCTTTCCTGACAGGATATAACAGCTTCCTGATGACGCAAATTGCGAAACGCGTAGAGGCTGCTGGGAAATATACACCCACGTGATCAACGAACGTGATTGGTGAGGACGCGAACGGGTACGAGGGGAGGAACGGAGGTCGCACAGCACACAGGCGAACTAGGTTGCTATACCTATCCGTCCCTAACTGTTGGAATAGCTTTGTGCCGGCTCGAGGGCACATATAAATGTGAGTGCACAGTTTTTATTTGTTTCTTACAATAAACAGTATAAGCGGTATTGCGCGATGATCGTTTTTATTCATGTTTTATGAGGAACAATAAGGTCCAATATATCTGTTGAAGAAGTTCCCTTTGAGTGGAGTGGTTATCCCCATGAATGAACCAAAGGTGTAGTTTTAAAGGAAAATCTGGTGAGTGGCCAATCTCACAGGTGGAGGTGGAGCACTAAGTCACTAACACATTGAATTAGCACTAAAGCACGCCAATCACGGCAATTGACAGAAGATTTGACTACATCACTGGGAGACTTTGCCATATATGTGACACACATCATTGAACTATTGCATTTTTTGGATTTTTTTGATATAATTTTTGATATATTAATTTTTTAAAGTAATGATTCTATATGTATTCATGATGTATATGGAATAAGTTTGCACTTTATAGAGAGGACATAAGCGTATTTAGATGGTAGCAGCGCATTCACACACACAGTATCTGTAATTTATTCCTATGAGAAGTTTTTTTGGATGCAGCAGCTAAGGCAATTACTATTAAAGTAATTAGTAGATATTGGTTTTGCGCCGGTGACACACACACACTAGGATATAACAGGCAATATAAAAGTATGGAATCAATCATTAAAAAATATTGGCCAATTCTCCAATCAGATCAGATTCTTAAACCAATATTACCAAACAAACCTATTTTTATTTACAGGAAGGCCCCAACCCTTATGCCGCGTACACACGGTCGGACTTTTCACCTGCAAAAGTCCGACGGACGCCGCCGGACCAAGTCCGGCGGACAATCCGACCGTGTGTGGTCTCCATCGGACTTCCGATGGACCGTTTCGGTCGGAAATCCAACGTACTTTAGATTTGAAGCCTGCTTCAAATCTTTACGTCGTAACTCCACCGGACTCAGTTCCTGACGGAAAGCCTGTTCGTCTGTATGCTGGTCCGATGGACCAGATACGACGGAGGAGCAGGTTACTGCATCTCGCGCTCGCTGCAATAGGAAAAACACATTTTCCCATTGCGGCGAGCGCGGGGGGCATCCCAGGCCCTTAGGTCTGGTATGGAACTTTAAGGGGAACCCCTACGCCGAAAAACCGGCGTGGGGGTCCCCCCAAAATCCATACCAGACCCCGATCCGAGCACGCAGCCCGGCCGGTCAGGAAAGGGGGTGGGGACGAGCGAGCGCCCCCCCCCTCCTGAACCGTACCAGGCCGCATGCCCTCAACATGGGGGGGTGCTTAGGGGGAGGGGGCGCCTTACGGTGCCCCCCCACCACAAAGCACCTTGTCCCCATGTTGATGAGGGTCTGCGGGCGGGGGGCTTATCGGAATCCGGGAGCCCCCTATAATAAGAGGGCCCCCAGATCCCGGCACCCTCACCCTATGTGAATGAGTATGGGGTACATGGTACCCCTACCCATTCACCTAGGTAAAAAGTGTCAATAATAAAACACAACACAGGTTTTTAAAATAATTTATTAAACAGCTCCGGGGGGGGGGGTCTTCTTCCGTCTTCGGGGGTCCCTCCGGTTCATCTTCTCCCGGCGTCCGGTTGGTTGTTCTCCACTCTCCGGCCTCTTCTCCCGGTGTCCCAGGTCTTCGGCCGGTCCCTCCGCTGTCTTCATGTAGCTCTATTGCCAGCGGAGGTCCGGACTTCTGGGCTTCTGGGCTTCTTGTCTTCTCTTCTCTTCTCTTCCCCCAGATGTTGACACGACGCTCTCTCCGGCTGAACTGGTCTCTGAGGGCTGCGTTGTGACTTATATAGGCGGAGACCCTGCGGAGACCCCGCCCCCATATGATGTCACAGTCCCTGGGCATGCTGGGACTGTGATGTTTTAGGGGGCGTGGTCGACCACGCCCCCTAAAACGTCACAGTCCCAGCATGCCCAGGGACTGTGACATCATATGGGGGCGGGGTCTCCGCCTATATAAGTCACAACGCAGCCCTCAGAGACCAGTCCAGCCGGAGAGAGCGTCGTGTCAATATCTGGGGGAAGAGAAGAGAAGAGAAGACAAGAAGCCCAGAAGCCCAGAAGTCCGGACCTCCGCTGGCAATAGAGCTACATGAAGACAGCGGAGGGACCGGCCGAAGACCTGGGACACCGGGAGAAGAGGCCGGAGAGCAGAGAAGAACCAACTGGACGCCGGGAGAAGGTGAACCGGAGGGACCCCCGAAGACGGAAGAAGACCCCCCCCCCCCCGGAGCTGTTTAATAAATTATTTTAAAAACCTGTGTTGTGTTTTATTATTGACACTTTTTACCTAGGTGAATGGGTAGGGGTACCATGTACCCCATACTCATTCACATAGGGTGGGGGGCCAGGATCTGGGGGCCCTCTTATTATAGGGGGCTCCCGGATTCCGATAAGCCCCCCGCCCGCAGACCCCGACAACCAAGGGCCAGGGTTGTCGGGAAGAGGCCCTTGTCCTCATCAACATGGGGACAAGGTGCTTTGTGGTGGGGGGGCACCGTAAGGCGCCCCCTCCCCAAAGCACCCCCCCATGTTGAGGGCATGCGGCCTGGTACGGTTCAGGAGGGGGGGGCGCTCGCTCGTCCCCATCCCCTTTCCTGACCGGCCGGGCTGTGTGCTCGGATCGGGGTCTGGTATGGATTTTGGGGGGACTCCTACGCCGGTTTTTCGGCGTAGGGGGTTCCCCTTAAAGTTCCATACCAGACCTAAGGGCCTGCGACGGGGCTCGCAAGGTTTCAATCTCGCCAAAAAAAGCGGCGAGATTGAATTCCTTTTCTAGTCCCGTCGTACCCGAGTCACGTTCAAAATGAACGGACTTGTCCGTGTGTGGGAAAGTCCGTTCATTCTGAAAGTCCGTCGGGAAGACCGGATTCCGGAAAGTCCGGCCGTGTGTAGGCAAGTCCGGCCGTTCAGAAAGTCCGGCGGTAGTCCGCCGGAAGTCTGGCGGCAAGTACGTCGGACCTAGCTTTCTAGAAAGTCCGACCGTGTGTACGCCCCATTAGGAACAAACTAGTGCACAATGCCCTTGACCCCCCAAAACAAATTAAAATAGGTAATAACCTTAGAGGCTTTTACAAATGTGGTAAATGTTTACCATGTAGAATAAGTAAGAAAACAAGTAAAAAGACAACTAAATTTAGGTCGACATCTAATGGAAATGAATATACCATCAGGGACCTGATCACGTGCAATAATACACACGTCACTTATGTATTAGAATGCCCGTGTCGGAAACAGTATGTGGGGCGTACAACTAGAAAATTGCACATAAGTAGGGATGAGCCGAACACCCCCCGGTTCGGTTCGCACCAGAACCCGCGAACGGACCGCAAGTTCGCACGAACGTTAGAACCCCATTGACGTCTATGGGACTCGAACGTTCGAAATCAAAAGTGCTCATTTTAAAGGCTAATTTGCATGGTATTCTCCTAAAAAGGGTGTGGGGACCCGGGTCCTACCCCAGGGGACATGTATCAATGCAAAAAAAACTTTTAAAAACGGCCGTTTTTTCGGGAGCAGTGATTTTAATGATGCTTAAAGTAAAAAAAAAAAAGTGAAATATTCCTTTAAATATCGTACCTGGGGGGTGTCTATAGTATGCCTGTAAAGTGACGCGTGTTTCCCATGTTTAGAACAGTCCCTGCACCAAATGTCATTTTTAAAGGAAAAAATCTCATTTAAAACTGCTTGCGGGTTTAATGTCATGTTGGGTCCTGGCAATATGGATGAAAATCAGTGAGACAAACGGCATGGGTACCCCCCAGTCCATTACCAGGCCCTTTGGGTCTTGTATGGATATTAAGGGGAACCCCGCACCCAAATTAAAATAAGGAAAGGTCCCTATATACTCTGAACAGCAGTATACAGGCGGTGCAAACAAGACAGGGACTGTAGGTTTGTTGTTAAGTAGAATCTGTTTGTAATTTTGAACATTTTTAACGTGTTTAGCTCCAGCCAAAAAATCTTTTCTAAGCTTTTTGGAAAACATAGGGAAGGGTTATCACCCCTGTGACATTTGTTTTGCGTCTTTCCTCCTCTTCAGAAGATTTCACCTCACTTTTTTGTCCCAATGAAAAATGTTTTTTGAAAATTTGGGTTTTTTTGTGGAACAAGGATTGGAAAGCATCAGTGGAAAGGAGAAATTGTTTTCCCATATTAACTCTTACATGAGAGAATTTCCCTTCCTAGGGGTAGATTTCATCTCACTTCCTGTTGTCTCCTTCCGTTTGCAAGTAGGAGTCGTTTGTAAGTTAGATGTTTGAAAGTAGGGTCCTGCCCTATATACTCAGCAGAAATTTGGGCCTTAGGTGTTGCTGTGGCCAAAACACTGTAAGCCCTCACAGGGCCCTGCTGTGAAATATTAGATCAAGAATTGTAATTACATGCCCCTGTTGAACAGGAGCTGAAAAATTAGGCCTTAGGCACTGGTGCTGGTGCCACAACACTGCAACCCCTCACAGACACTCTAGTTGGAACGCAGGAACGAGCCCTGCTGCAAAGTATTGCATCAAAAATTGTAATTACACGCCCCTGTTAGACAGGGGCAGAAAAATTGGGCCTTAGGCACTGGTGCTGGTGCCACAACACTGCAACCCCTCACAGACACTCTAGTTGGAACGCAGGAACGAGCCCTGCTGCAAAGTATTGCATCAAAAATTGTAATTACACGCCCCTGTTAGACAGGGGCAGAAAAATTGGGCCTTAGGCACTGGTGCTGGTGCCACAACACTGCAACCCCTCACAGACACTCTAGTTGGAACGCAGGAACGAGCCCTGCTGCAAAGTATTGCATCAAAAATTGTAATTACACGCCCCTGTTAGACAGGGGCAGAAAAATTGGGCCTTAGGCACTGGTGCTGGTGCCACAACACTGCAACCCCTCACAGACACTCTAGTTGGAATGCAGGAACGAGCCCTGCTGCAAAGTATTACATCAAAAATTGTAATTACACGCCCCTGTTATACAGGGGCTGAAAAATTGTGCCTTAGGCACTGGTGGTGGCGCCCAGAACCAAAAATGTTCTTACAAGCTATCAGCGTGATGATTGAGGAGGAAGAGGATAATTACTCAGGGATAGTCACTCAGCATCAGCATAGGCAGTCTTTGAAGGGATCTGAAAAAAATTATTCAGTTACATCAGCATCAGGTGCTTGGTAGCTTTGTGGTGATCCAAGACTGATTCATTTTTATGAAGGTCAGCCGATCGACCGAGTCAGTGGACAGACGCACCCTGTGATCGGTTACCATGCCTCCAGCAGCACTGAATGTGCGTTCCGAAAGAACGCTGGATGCAGGACAGGCCAGTAGCTCAATTGCATACTGTGCAAGCTCTGGCCAGTGATCCATCCTCAAGACCCAGTAACCCAGAGGATTTTCGGTGGGAAAGGTGTCCAAGTCTGATCTTGCCCCTAGGTATTCCTGCACCATGTAAAACAGACGCTGGCGATGGTTGCTGGAACCGATCATACCTTGGGGCTGCGGACCAAAAAATTGTCTGAACGCATCGGTCAGACGGCCACCTTCTCCACCGCTCCTTCTTTGACTGACCGAAGCCTCAGCAACACGTTGTCCAGAAACAGGAGTTTGTAACCTCCCAGTCTCTGGGAACGCGTTGCACAGACCTTTCTGCAAGGCCTCCCGAAGATGTTTCATCCTCTGCTCCCTCTGCGATGGCAAGATAAGGTCCGCAACCTTACCCTTGTAACGTGGATCAAGGAGGGTTGCCAGCCAGTATTGGTCCTTCTCCTTGATACCACGAATACGAGGATCCTTACGCAGGCTTTGCAGGATCAGGGAGGCCATGCAGCGTAGGTTTGCTGAGGCATTCGGTCCGGAGTCCTCTGGGTCACTAAGGACAACAACGTCCGCAGCCACCTCCTCCCAGCCACGTACAAGTCCATGTGTTCCTTGGGACTGATCCCTTAAAGAATGCTGATGCTGAGTGCCAGGCTCCACCTCCATACTGACACAATCTTCCTCCTCCTCTTCCTCCTCCTCCTCCTCGTCCTCTTCCTGTGTGATCGGCGGGCACGCAGGAACACTGTCTGGATAAAGGGGGCCTTGAGAGCTAAGGAAGTCCTCCTCTTCCTGCCTCTGTTCTGCCTCAAGTGCCCTGTCCATTATTCCACGCAGCGTGTGCTCCAACAGGTGGACAAGGGGGACAGTGTCACTGATGCATGCACTGTCAGTGCTCACCATCCTCGTGGCCTCCTCGAATGGTGACAGGACAGTGCATGCATCCCTGATCATGGCCCACTGGCGTGGGGAAAAAAAACCAAGGTCCCCTGACCCTGTCCTGGTGCCATAGTCGCACAGGTACTCATTTATGGCCCTCTGCTGCGTGTGCAGCCGCTGCAGCATGGCCAATGTCGAGTTCCACCTGGTGGGCATGTCACAGATTAGGCGGTTCTTGGGCAGGTTAAACTCCTTTTGGAGGTCCGTCAGCCGAGCACTGGCATTATATGACCGGCGGAAATGCACACAGACTTTCCTGGCCTGCCTCAGGACATCCTGTAAGCCCGGGTACCTGCCCAAGAACCGCTGCACCACCAAGTTAAGGACGTGAGCCAAACAGGGCACATGGGTCAGTTGTCCCTGTCGGAGGGCAGAGAGGAGGTTGGTGCCATTGTCGCAAACCACCATTCCTGCCTTAAGTTGGCGTGGCGTCAACCACCTCTGAACCTGCCCCTGCAGAGCTGACAGAACCTCTGCCCCAGTGTGGCTCCTGTCCCCCAAGCACACCAGCTCAAGCACCGCATGGCATCTTTTGGCCTGCGTACTTGCGTAGCCCCTTGAACGCCTACGGAGCACCGCTGGTTCCGAGGAAGAGGCCATGGAGGAAGAAGAAGAGGAGGGGGTGGAGGAGAGAGGTGTGTCACAATCAGCATTTTGGAGGCGTGGTGGCGGAACAACCTCCAACACTACTGCACCTTGTCCTGCATCCTTCCCAGCTGCCAGCAGAGTCACCCAATGCGCCGTGAAACTTAAGTAACGTCCCTGTCCATGCCTGCTGGACCATGAGTCAGCGGTAATATGCACCTTACCGCTGACCGCCCTGTCCAGCGAGGCATGGACATTGCCTTCCACATGCCGGTAGAGAGCTGGAATCGCCTTCCGTGAGAAAAAGTGGCGTTTGGGTACCTGCCACTGAGGAACCGCACATTCCACAAACTCACGGAAGGGGGCAGAGTCTACCAACTGAAAAGGCAGCAGTTGAAGTGCTAGCAATTTTGCCAAGCTAGCATTCAACCGCTGGGCATGTGGATGGCTGGGAGCAAACTTCTTTCGGCGGTGCAGCAGCTGGGGCAGGGAAATTTGCCTGGTACAATCTGGCGTCGGTGTACCAAAAGCAGATTGCCCACAAGTACTTGGCTGTGACACACCTAATTCTACACCTTCATTCCTCTCCCTGCAGGTCTCAGAGAGGACTGAAGGTCTAGTGGGGTTGGAAATCTCAGCTGATGAGGAGCAAGGAGAGATCCTCTTTGTTCTTTGGTGTGGGTCTTTTAGATATGCTTGCCAACGAACTGCATGGCAGGTCAACATATGTCTGGTCAAGCATGTGGTACCCAAGCGGGAGATGTTTTGGCCACGCGAGATACGCTTGAGACATATGTTGCAAATAGCAGCGGTGCGATCTGATGCACTCGTCTCAAAAAAGGCCCACACCAAAGAACTTTTTGAATAACGCGCAGAGACTGCAGCGCCCTGCACATGTGGAGCTTTGGGGTGTGATGCAGTCAATGTGCTGCCCTTAGGCTGGCCCCTGGAGGGCATCCTGCCTCGTTGGTGATGTGCCGCCTCCTCCTCCTCCTCCTCCTCCTCTCTCCTATCAGGCACCCACGTTGAGTCAGTGACCTCATCATCCCCTCCCTCCTCATCACTGGAGCAAACCTGGCAGTATGCTGCAGCAGGGGGAGCATGACTGCCAGATTGCTGTCCTTCTTGGGCACCCCCTCTGTCCGTGCTCATGTTACTGCCTTCATCGAGCTCAGTATCATCATCAGAGCCTTCCAAACGCTGGGCATCCTCCTGGAGCATGTACCCAACACTGTGGTCAAACAGTTCGAGGGAATCCTCATGAGGACATGGTGGAGCTAGGGAAGGAGTCACTGATGACATTGAGCTGAGGGAAGAGGCCGCTGCTTTGCCAGACAAAGCACCCTGGGCATGGGTGAGAGAGGATGAGGAGGATGAGGACGGCTTGGTCATCCACTCGACCAAGTTTTCTGCATGTTGCGGCTCAACACGGCCAGCTGCCGAAAAAAAGGCCAAGCGTGTCCCATGGCCACGGGCTGATGAGGATGCACCGTCTCCACGACCAGCACTAGACACAGAGCCTGCTTGCCCTCTCTTATTGGCTTGTGACTGTCTGCCTCTCCTTCTTGGCCTTCCAGACATACTAATGGCCTGTAGCTGCACTAAGCTGGGATAGAACACCTGTAATTTTCTTCAGGTAGCTTTATATACTGTAACCAGACAAGCCTGCCTGTCAGTAGGAAGATAACAGGAACGGATCTAGCTGAACACTGTGAGCAGGACGCACTGACTGCACTAAATGTAAATAGCAGGAACAGATCTAGCTGAACACTGTGAGCAGGACGCACTGCACTAAATGTAAATAGCAGGAACAGATCTAGCTGAACACTGTGAGCAGGACGCACTGCACTAAATGTAAATAGCAGGAACGGATCTAGCTGAACACTGTGAGCAGGACGCACTGCACTAAATGTAAATAGCAGGAACGGATCTAGCTGAACACTGTGAGCAGGATGCACTGCACTAAATGTAAATAGCAGGAACGGATCTAGCTGAACACTGTGAGCAGGACGCACTGACTGCACTAAATGTAAATAGCAGGAACAGATCTAGCTGAACACTGTGAGCAGGACGCACTGACTGCACTAAATGTAAATAGCAGGAACGGATCTAGCTGAACACTGTGAGCAGGACGCACTGCACTAAATGTAAATAGCAGGAACGGATCTAGCTGAACACTGTGAGCAGGACGCACTGCACTAAATGTAAATAGCAGGAACGGATCTAGCTGAACACTGTGAGCAGGACGCACTGCACTAAATGTAAATAGCAGGAACGGATCTAGCTGAACACTGTGAGCAGGACGCACTGCACTAAATGTAAATAGCAGGAACGGATCTAGCTGAACACTGTGAGCAGGACGCACTGACTGCACTAAATGTAAATAGCAGGAACGGATCTAGCTGAACACTGTGAGCAGGACGCACTGACTGCACTAAATGTAAATAGCAGGAACGGATCTAGCTGAACACTGTGAGCAGGACGCACTGCACTAAATGTAAATAGCAGGAACGGATCTAGCTGAACACTGTGAGCAGGACGCACTGCACTAAATGTAAATAGCAGGAACGGATCTAGCTGAACACTGTGAGCAGGACGCACTGACTGCACTAAATGTAAATAGCAGGAACGGATCTAGCTGAACACTGTGAGCAGGACGCACTGACTGCACTAAATGTAAATAGCAGGAACGGATCTAGCTGAACACTGTGAGCAGGACGCACTGCACTAAATGTAAATAGCAGGAACGGATCTAGCTGAACACTGTGAGCAGGACGCACTGCACTAAATGTAAATAGCAGGAACGGATCTAGCTGAACACTGTGAGCAGGACGCACTGCACTAAATGTAAATAGCAGGAACGGATCTAGCTGAACACTGTGAGCAGGACGCACTGACTGCACTAAATGTAAATAGCAGGAACGGATCTAGCTGAACACTGTGAGCAGGACGCACTGACTGCACTAAATGTAAATAGCAGGAACAGATCTAGCTGAACACTGTGAGCAGGACGCACTGCACTAAATGTAAATAGCAGGAACGGATCTAGCTGAACACTGTGAGCAGGACGCACTGACTGCACTAAATGTAAATAGCAGGAACAGATCTAGCTGAACACTGTGAGCAGGACGCACTGCACTAAATGTAAATAGCAGGAACGGATCTAGCTGAACACTGTGAGCAGGACGCACTGCACTAAATGTAAATAGCAGGAACGGATCTAGCTGAACACTGTGAGCAGGACGCACTGCACTAAATGTAAATAGCAGGAACGGATCTAGCTGAACACTGTGAGCAGGACGCACTGCACTAAATGTAAATAGCAGGAACGGATCTAGCTGAACACTGTGAGCAGGACGCACTGCACTAAATGTAAAGAGCAGGGACAGATCTAGCCTAATCTAGCTCTCAAATCAAATGACACTGTCTGTCTCTCTCTCTATCAGCACACCGGAACACACTACACAGGGCCGCCGTGCAGGCGGCCTTATATAGTGTGGGGCGTGTACTAAATCCCCTGAGCCATAATTGGCCAAAGCCACCCTGGCTTTGGCCAATTACAGCTCTCTCTACTGACGGCGCTGTGATTGGCCAAGCATGCGGGTCATAGTGCATGCTTGGCCAATCATCAGCCAGCAATGCACTGCGATGCCGCAGTGAATTATGGGCCGTGACGCGCCACACGAATTTGGCGCGAACGGCCCATAACGTTCGCAATTCGACGGACGGTCGAACAGCCGATGTTCGAGTCGAACATGGGTTCGACTCGAACACGAAGCTCATCCCTACACATAAGGATCAGAGAACACATTACAAATATAAAAAACGGGTTTAAAAAGCACAGTGTATCCAGACACTTTAGAGACCACCACAACAGGGACCCCTCAGGCCTTGTTTTTTATGCTATTGGTAAAATAAAAGGGCACTGGAGGGGTGACAACAAGAAAATTAAAGTGTCGCAAAACGAAACTAGATGGATTTTCCAGCTAGACACACTACAACCATCAGGAATGAATATAGATGTTGACCTAAATTGCTTTCTCACTAACTATTAGTACTACCAGTAAACTACCACTATTAGTTAGCTTAATCTTTTTTGACGTGAAAAATAAAAAAGGTTCCTGACGTATGACATTAATTTGAGGCTCCATGATGACACAAACACCATCTTCCCTTGGTCTCCTTCCCACCCCTCTTATTTTACCCCCCTTTTTATCATTTTTATTTTAATTTTATTATTAAATTTTTATACATTTTTTTTTCATATTTAGTTAACTTTTTATTTTATAATATTGCATGTACATAGTGATATGCAATTTATTTTTAGTACTTTGGAGCAATAAATATTAAACATTTCTATGTATATGTATTTTAAATTTTATATTTTATATTTCTATGTATAATTCGTCAGGTATACTTAATTATACTGTGCGAATAATTAATACTGCCCCTGCCTATGATGATTCTTTACGGGTTTATTTTCCATCTTGATAGAGTAAATCTGTGGCTCAGAGTGACACATACTCGAACGGAGAAGTTTTTCATACGGGGTCATCGTATAATCCAAATATACCCCGCACATTCTACAAGAAAATGGCCGCGGACTCAGGCATATAACCTACATAGATCTTGCAGAACCTACAAGAAAATGGCCGCGGACTTCGGCCTGCAAAATAGCATATACCTATCAATTGCTCTATTGGGCTTCGGTCTGCAAAATCTCTCACAAAATGGCCACGGATTTCCCTTTGTTTTATTTCCTGTTTTCACAACACTAGGGTTATTTCCTGTTTTTACAACACTAGGGATATTCCACTAAAGGTTTATACACATGGCTCCGGTCTGCAATAGCCACATGCAAGATGGCCACGCAAAAACCTAAGGGAAAATGGCCGCCGGAGGTTTCCGGTGTGCAGGCATGCAGCACATCGCACAGTATAAAAGGAGGGGAGGTGACGCAAAGGGGGCACGCTCCAGTTGACGTCCCTATGATGAAACGCGTAGGACGTGGCTTATTCTGACGCTTTTGCATCATCTCCCAGAGGATCACCAACTTAAATCTGACGCTCTCCTGTTTTGATGACATTTGGTTGCCTATTATAAACTGCTTAAATGTGAGTACCATTCTGTCATCTGCGTTCAATAAAGAGTGTTTTATGGTTTTACGCTATGGAATCTCCTCTTTCTTCTCTTATGCCTAAAACGTCACCGTGACCCAGAAACAGCCTGTGGATTGCCGCACAGTGGCATACACTGTGACTGCGCATTACCCCCCGCAGGGGTTAAAGAAGCTGCCTAAAACGTCACCGTGACCCAGAAACAGCCTGTGGATTGCCGCACAGTGGCATACACTGTGACTGCGCATTACCCCCGCAGGGGTTAAAGAAGCTGGTGAGTGTCCGCATGATCACAAGACACGAGCACCTGGTCACCAAGATTAATACAAATACCTGCCTTGTTTTACAAAGATGTCAAGTTTTTCACTTAAGTTGCACTGAGCACTAGTCAAAATTTAACCTATGTAATTATTCAGCAATGTTATGTTTGTCAATCACTATATGGGGTTTTTATGCGGATGGAATAGCTTTGGCTAAAGTCATTTTTTTATTTCATCCCCTGTTCCCCTTCCCCCTCCCCCAATTCAAAGGTTGCCAACCTAGCCGTTAAATTTGCTATATGCGATTTTGTTTATATTTTGTTTATAATTTACATGCGACTTTACATGTGGGATTTGGCTACACACGATTTACAAAGTATTTTTTAAACTAGGACAACGTTACACCTACACACTCCAAAGGGGGTCACTTTGCTGTTTTATGTTTGGTTTTATTTTCGTTTTTATTTGCAATTTTGGTTTATACTTTATATGCGACTCTACATATGGGATTTGGCTACGCACGATTTACCAAGTATTTCTATGAATTAGGACTGCGCCACACCCACACACTAACCCTTCATTTATATTCTATGAAATTTTGAATTAATAGAATACAAAGCTTCCTCGGAATGGTTGAGCAGTTGTCATCCCAACTTGATTTTTTCCCGGGAGTGGGATGGGAAGTCTCCATTCTGCTACTGGATGCAGCCCTGCATACTGCTTGTAGCGTCCAGAAGGTGCACCTGTTAGTAAAAGAAATAGTTTAGGCCAGCTTGGCACAAACAAACTATTTAATGGCACAATGCTTGGTGCTCATATAGTAATGAAATAAAGTACAACGGTGCTCCAAACTTGCAAAGTATTAGGAGCCACACTCCCCCTTCGGTGACCCCACTCACCAGAAACAATGGACACTCAGCTTCGCAGTCTGGGGTCAAAAAGGCTGTGATCTATTGATCTGGGATATGTGGGATGGTTGTTCGAAAAAATTCTTCCAAGGGGATTGCTTTGTATCAGAAAGGATGTACCACAATCCATAGATGGGGAAACAAAGAGAAAGCTCATAGTGAAATACAGCTAAAATACAATTTAGAACGCAATCTAGGAGCCACTTACAGGATATTTGGCAAAAACAGGCATCAGTAAAAACATCTGAGTCCGACGCTGTATGGTGTGCATTCCACGGAGGCGGAAATTGCGTCAATGGTTAACGTGAACTGGAAGTGTGTTGACGCGTTTCACCCCTCCTCCAGGGCGTCATCAAAGGACGTCACTTCCGGGTCCTTGCAATAAATTTATACCCGAGGGGAGATCACTCCTCCCTCTGGGAAGAATGAAGAGACCAATTGCGATCAGTGTAAACAAACACCGACTTCCTCCTCTATGACATAATTTCCTGTTGCCAGATATATAACAAATCTTTAATATAAACAGAGGCCATTAGGACTCAAAGTACGAAGCCTATGGATCCATTGGGTCTCATTCTGTGAGATGGCTCTCTTGAGATAGGATCCCCTTCAATGCTCCTCCTCTATCCCACAGAATGTGAGGTCACTTGGATCTCTGTTATGAAACAATCTAAAGTGGTTGGACAGACTGTGATGCTTATAACCCTTTTTGATTGTATTAACATGCTCCCTAAGCCTTATCCCCAAATTCCTCATGGTCCTCCCCACATACTGGAGACCACAAGGACAGGACAAAAGGTAGGTAACATGTGTGGTCCCACAAGTGATAAATTGTTTTATTTCAAATGACCTACCCAAGGAGTAGGAACTGAAGTGGGTAGTTTTCCTTTTCCTGTGTTTGGAAGTCTTACACATCAAACATTTGCCACAACTGAAAAAAACAGTTTAATCTAAAAACATGAATAGCTTCTTAGGGGGATTGATGACATTATGTGGCAATTTTAGCTTAAGTGTCGACGGTTTAGTATAAATAAACTGAGGTTGTGCAGGCAAGATACTTTTAAGCTCTCTATCTTTCAATAGCAGAGACCAGTGTTCTCTAATTATCTTTCCCTTGTCAAAAGATTTTTTATTGAGTATATAAAGAAATACATAACAAATACATGAGTAAACATATTGTGGTAAAGATAAGATGCTAAAATTTTTAGTTAATAATAGATGATTACATAGCATGTAAATAGAGGTAATTGGTTATAACCTGGTTTAGGTATTGAAGAGCTATGTAGGAGCTGTTAAAGAGTAAGTAAATTCTTAAATTGTACTTGTGCCCACAGCATGGGCTGTGTCAGAGATCAAAAAACAGAGAAAAGCAATTCATCAAGGAGGAACAGGCAATGTAGCAAAAGTATATACATTTTATTAAGAATGATTCACTTGGACACCAATCAATCAAAAAAAGTGGTTGAAAACCAGATACCATCACCAATAAAAATAGACAACGTTGTCTAAAAACAGAGCACAGATGGCCACCACATGCATACAACACTTACACTCCTTATATCTAACTCAGACTTGAATGATAGTACATAAATGCAGCTTCAGGTAGTAAATGATAGTCCTTATGAGTAGACCAGTATGCAAATAAATAGCTGTTATAAGGAAAGTGATAGGTTGTGCTGCCCTGGGTAGTTTGCATCCACCATGAGGGTAATAGCACACAGGATTTTGGAAGTGTCTGCTAACAAGTAAAACGTTCAGGGCTACTAAAATGGGGTAATAGAGTTCACTGTAGATGAAATGGTGGAATATGTAACCAGAACGGTGGAGATGGTGTTCTCAGTGGAGAGCTGTAGAGTAATTGGAGACGGAAATATGCAGGAATAAATAGCTGGATCGGTCACAACATCAGTGCTAGGGGGAGAAATTAGCAAGAGGGTGAATGTAGCCAACCCATAAAAGCAATATAGGATTAGATCTCACCCCTCTGTAGACACCGGAAATGTGTTAACGATCAGATGAAGTTGCAGTGTCCCTGTCGCATCAACTCCAGACAGCTCAGCAAGAAAGCTTCCATCCACTTATGAGGTAGCAGGATAAGAAGGCGTGTAGGAACAGCCGGGAGCAATAGTATCGGACTGGGGAATACCGCTGTAGTGCGGTGTAAAGCGTCCTCCGATGTCCAGTTCCTGAACCTGTTTAAATAAACCGCGGTGGGGCGTGGCTTAGCACATGAGGAAGTAGGACGCTTGTTCCTGGAGCTCCCGCACACGCCGCACACACAGAGGCTCTCAGCGCTTCCCAGCACATCCATCCAGGCCTGATATGGGGAGGAGAGATGGGGGAGACATCCAGCGTTCCTCCGATCCACATCTTGCAGGTGATATCGATCGTTTTTTCACCCATTTGGGCCATAACCGCTCCGACCCCCCCGTCCAAGATTGCGCCGGCCCGGACCCCAGGCACACATGCGGCCTCACAATGAGCAATGTCGCAGCGCTCCACACCCCACATGAAGACCAGGCAGCGTGCTAGGTCCCCCCCTGACTCAGAGACAGGCTCGGTCCGCTCTACAGGGCATTCCCCTGAATCCCACAGATCCTATGGATGGGACATGGAGGCATACATTAAAGCACTCCCCACCAGACACGATTTTGAGGCCTGTGTGCAACGAATGGAACGTTCATATAAGCAAGAAATGTCTGAACTGCGCAGAGATTTCACCAATAGAATTGAGGAAGTGGAACACAATATAGAAGAAAATACATCCACCCTGCATGCGCATGACACTATCCTGCATGAACATACCCTCCAGATCCAACAACTGATGTACCATCAAGATGACCAGGAAAATAGGGCCAGACGTAACAACATACGCATACGCGGCCTACCCGAATCGGTTGAAACTAAGGACTTAGCCCCTGCAGTGATTGCCATGTTCAATGAGCTACTCCAGAAAGACAAGGACGCCCCTCTGGAACTTGATCGAATCCACAGAGCTCTTGGCCCCAAGAATCCGAATTTAGAGCACCCAAGAGATGTGATCTGCAGAGTTCACTTTTATGCAGTTAAAGACGCCATCATGCAGGCTGCACGCTCTCAAAATGCAGTACACTTCAATGGCACCGCTGTGTCCCTGCTCCCTGATATATCTAAACTGACTCTGGACATGCAACGCGCCCTAAAACCCCTGACCGGAGCCCTGCAAGCAAAACAAATCAAGTACCGCTGGGGTTTCCCCTTTAATCTGTTTGCATCTCATGAAGGGAAATCTGCGATTTTTCGCACGCTGGGGGATCTCCCCAGGTTCCTCGGAACTTTTGAACTACCACAGATCTCCATCCCAGACTGGCCACTTCACGCAGCCACCCCTGGCTTCCAAACTGCAGCAGGATGGCAGAAACGCACGAAGAAGAACAAGAGATCCAAACCGGACTTCCCCACTGCGACAGACGGCTGAACTCAATTTAATGATGTCTGACTTTTTTCCATAGATTTCTCACAGGTCCCAGACCGGTGCAGACGTCCCTGTTTGCAGTTACTGTTGGAACACTTTATTACTAACCCATTTTCTCTTTCCTTAAAACATAGGTTTTATGTTAATGTTCCATCCCCCTTGCTCCCTGTGAGGGGAGATTGCCTGGGATAACAGGCCACATACCTCCCCAGTCCTTAATCACCTTCAACCTTACCATCCCCCCATCCCCCCCATCCCTCCCCGCCCCCCCCATCCCCCCCCATCCCTCTCCTCCCCCCCCCTCTCATCCCTCTCCTCTCCCTCCCCCCATACATCCCTTATTAAAACTGTTAGTATTTTGTAGCTGGATATGGAAGCCCTCTGGGCTGCTTATAAGCTGAGATGTTCTATGAGATAGGTACTCCTTAGCTAAGATGTGTACCTATTCAATATTTACGTAGCAGCACAGAGTCCTAAGAAGTTATGTTTATAGTTCTTATATTCTGCATCTTTGATAAATGTTGCCCGGCGTGTGCGGGCTCCTCTGTGCATAACCCGCTGTACCCCCCACTTAGGCCCTTCAGCGCCCACAGCGGTATTAGCTGAAATGTTGTTAACAACACTACTAGTGAGGCTTTTTCGGCCTCGTTCTCCTCCCTTTTCTTCTGCACTTCTTTCCTTACTTCTCCACTTAATTTTCTTCTCTAGTTTCGCCACTAGAGGTCTCCCCTCTCCCTCTTTCTCCCCCACCTCCCATACTTTTGAGACAGCGAGCTTCCATGGTCCTTATTATTACACACACAGTAAATTTATTCTTACATGGCAGTACAACCCTCCCTAAAGATCTCCTCGCTTAATTGCAGAGGTCTCAACGTCCCGGAGAAGAGACGACAAATATTATCTCATTTTCATAAAATAAAAACCCAAATCCTCTTCCTACAGGAAACTCACTTTAGAACAGACAAATGTCCACAATTTCTCCATAAACAATATCCTGTTTGGTTCCATAGTACCAACCCCTCCGCAAAATCTAAAGGGGTTTCTATAGCATTTCACGCTTCCTTCACTCCAGATGTCCTCGACACATATATTGACCCCTTGGGAAGATATATTTTTCTTAAATTGTCTTATCTGAATACCATTTACACTGTCATTAACATATATTCTCCCAACCAGAATCAACAACAATTCCTCTCATCAGTGATCTCCCGTCTGAAAAGATTCTGCACGGTCAACATGATCCTGGGAGGGGACCTCAATGCCGCCCTGATACCTCGTCTTGATTCATCCACCGGTAAGTCCTCGATCTCCCCGACCTCCCTGACCAACATCAGAGCATTACTATCTGACTTATCCTTAGTAGACACCTGGAGGATGCTACATCCTAACACCAAAGACTACACATTTTTTTCTCCCGCACATAATTCCTACAGTAGACTGGACTACCTTTTCGTTTCCCAATCTTTATTAGATTACTCACCCTCAGCCTCTATTGGTCTCACCCTTTGGTCAGACCACGCCCCCATACACTTGAGCCTAGGACATATTCCAACACGCAAACGGAGCTCCTCCTGGAGACTTAACGATAATTTATTATTCGATTCCGTATGCTCGCAGGACATTATACAGACCATCAGACACTTTATCGCGGATCATGCCCAAGACACCACTAACTCGCTCACTAAATGGGAGGCGCTTAAATGCGTACTCAGGGGCAAATTAATCCAACATGGAGCCCGACTGAAACATGCCCGCACTGCGGATATAACACGACTTCTCTCCACCATTGCCAAACTAGAAGAATTGCACAAAACAGACCTAACTAGCTCATCTCTCCTAGAACTCACCAACGCGAGAAGAGACCTCCTGCTTATTTTCGCAGAAAAGTCTCTTATCGCCCGAGACAAGGGAAGGTTCAATCATTACTCACAAGCCAATAAATGTGGCAGACACCTAGCGCACACCCTCCAACGACGCCAAGCCAGACGACCTATACCTCTAATAAACTCCCCCGTTAAAGGTAAACTCATGCAGAACTCAGCAATTGCTGAGGAATTTCGCACATACTATTCCGCTCTTTATAACCTCACCCCCCAGAATCCACGTACTACGCCTACCCCACAGGACTTGTCCTCCTACATCCAAGAGACAGCACTCCCATCTCTTCCTCTTTCGGATACGGAGGACCTTGAGACCTCCCTGTCCGAAGAGGAATTTCTATTCGCTATTAAAAATCTTAAGAACGGCAAGAGTCCGGGTCCAGACGGATTCTCTCCCCGCTTCTATAAAACGTTTGCGCCGCAACTATCCCCACTACTAGCAAAGGCGTTTAATGCCATTGATGAAAACATTGCCCTGTCCCCATCCATACTCCAAGCCCAGATAGTTGTCATCCCTAAACCCGGAAAAGACCCCTCCATTTGCCCCAATTATAGACCAATATCCCTTCTAAATGTTGATCTAAAATTGTATGCTAAGATCCTTGCAAACCGCCTCTCCCCTCTGCTACCACAAACTATACATAAAGACCAGGTGGGCTTCGTTCCTGGCCGTGAAGCCAGGGACAATACCACCAAGACCATACATCTGATCACATATGCTCACCGTCACCATATACCTGCTTGCCTTCTCTCCTGTGACGCAGAGAAGGCCTTTGATAGGGTCAGCTGGTCTTTCCTCCGAGCTACCCTTTCCCAACTAGGTCTTGGCCCGAAAATGTTGACGCGTATCATGTCCCTCTATTCCGCACCCTCCGCCACAGTACTAGTAAATGGTATCCAGTCAGAAAAATTTATGATATCTAACGGCACCAGACAAGGCTGCCCTCTCTCCCCCCTCCTGTTCGCCCTAGTAATTGAGCACCTAGCACAGGCCATAAGATCTAACCCTAATATACAGGGGATACAAACCCCTTCGTCCCACTGTAAACTCTCCTTATACGCCGACGATCTCCTTCTCTATGTCACACAACCCCACATCAGCATACCCTCCATATTGGCCGAGATAGACAGATTTGGTAGTCTTAGTAATTATAAGCTAAACATCTCTAAAACGGAAGCCCTAAACCTTTCACTATCACACGCTACCCTCGCCTCCCTCAAATCTAACTTCTCGTTTCAATGGCGACCTAATTCCATCTCTTATTTAGGCACAGCTATACCCAAACAAACCTCCGACATATATTCCCTGAACTTTAGCCCCTTACTCCAAAAACTGAGGAAGTTGACCGAAGAACGGACAGACCTACCTTTATCCTGGATAGGACATATCAACACATTAAAAATGGACATACTCCCCAAGTTATTATACCTATTCCAAGCCCTACCCATCGCTCTTCCCTCCATGTACCTCCGCGCCCTCCGTTCTATGGCTATCAAATTCATCTGGAAAGGCAATCACCCAAGACTGAAACACAAACTCTTATGCTCTCCTATCACCAAAGGGGGTTTGGGCCTACCTGACTTTGAAAGGTATCATACGTCCGCAGTCCTATCCCGTATCCTTGAGTGGTTCCCTCGCCCTATGACCAAAGCAGCCACGACGGTAGAACAGGACCTATCTACATACGACCTACGAGCGCTTCTTTGGGGCTATGGAAGGATATATAAATCCTTATCGACATTATCCCCCCTTAGTAGGGATGCACTGACAATCTGGTACCGCAAAAGAGACACACTCTCACTATCCTCGGAACCTAGCCCCCTTACCTCCTTGTTTGACAACCCAAACCTTCCCGAAGGACACTCAACCCACTCTTTAGACGTATACAATAGAGATTTATGGCCCACTGCCCGCCAATTTGTCGACTGCACCCTAGGCACCTTTCTATCCACCCCCACAGACGTCTACTCCAAGATAACATGGCTCACTCGCGGACACCTAAACTCCTATTGTAAGACCCTACATGATTCCAGACAAACACATAGACCCTTGACTGGGTTTGAACAACTATGTACCCTCCCCGAAACTCCACGACACACCTTATCATTGATATATAAATCAATTATAGACCATACCCACGAAGCTCTACCTAACTATACTACTAAATGGTCAGAGGAGGTCGGGAAAGATATAACTGAGGCGGAATGGGGGAAAGCCTTCCTCTTCACGAACAAAACCTCCGTATCAAGTTATACACAAGAGAAAAACTACAAATTGATGTCGAGGTGGTATCGGGTCCCAACTACTCTCAGGATCATGTTCCCATCTAACTCAGACAGATGCTGGAGATGCAACTCAATGGAAGGTACTTATATACACATCTGGTGGGAATGTGATGTTATTCTCCAATTCTGGACTCAAATTTTTCAAATTTACTCTGAAGTCTATAACAAGCCACTATCACCATCACCCTCTATAGCCCTCCTATCCATCCTCCCAGGGACAATCAAATCGCAAAAAAACGTCCTTCTGAAATTTTTTGTTAGTGCTGGTAGACAACTCATACCCAGACACTGGAAAACTACTACACCCCCCTCCTTAATAGAATGGGTCAGAGAGGTAAACAATTACATGCTAATGGAGGAAATGCAGGCCCAAGCCCTAGACAAGTATGCCAAATTCTCTTTTGTCTGGAGTATCTGGAGGAGTTACTCTACCTCAGACAAACTCAAACAAAGACTCTCGGCTAATAACCCCTCATAGGGACTGGACAACCCTTACCCATATACTCTTTATTTATAGTAAAGACCATATATATATATAGACCGAAGCTCGCTGTCTCCTTACCCCCCCACCCCCCTCCCCTTTCTATTTTCTTTCTATTCTATACCCATTACGCCTTTTTCTACTCTGTCTTTCCTACCTTTCCCCTTTTCTAGATCTCCGATATAATCTTTTTAGATGCAATATAAATATAGGATCTCCCATGGAAACGGAGATCCAAATCTTTGATACTGACCATACCGATGTAACCTATGCACACGTTGATTATTCTAGACTACCTATGTTTAGGGGTGCAGCAGGCTCCCAAAGGGGCATCCCAACATAAAGTAGTTAATGCTTATATGTTAACATACACCTGTTGTACGGGTTTAAAGTATTACTTCACCTATAACAACCCTGATACCTGTAAGCGTTTGCACTATTTCAATATTTAAAAGATATAACTGTTTATTAGGAGACTATATGTCAGGTAACTGACACTGTTTACACTCCTTTATTCTGTCTTTTTTTTTCGATGTTTATATTCTTTATATTCTTGCAAAAAAAATCAATAAAAACTTATTGAACCATAAATAAACCGCGGTGCTATGCTGGTGGAGTCCCCAGGGTTGGTGGGCCGAGTCTGTGTGCACGCTACGCAGAGCGTGATGGCGTCATGCTGACACATTTCATACATCACAGGGATTACTTCAGAGCACTGCTGAGAAGGAGTGAATTATTCTTAATAACATTTATATACTTTTGCTAAATTGCCTGTTCCTCCTTGATGAATTGCTTTTCTCTGTTTTTTTGATATGCATGGTTCATTCAGAGGAACACACCCAGTGCTCTTGGTGTAAGCAATTGGCTTGGTTAACACAGGTGAAGTAACATTTATTCTCCACTTGTGGTTAATTGTACTGAATAAGCAAGGCTGCATAGTTCATGTTTTGTTTTGTTGCTGTGTCAGAGATGTCTGAAGGAAAATACACTCTACTAGGAAAAGAGCTTCAAAATCTGAAAGTGGATAAGGAAGAAGAGAAAGGAGAGAAGGAGTAAAACATAGAAAAGAGGGGGTCCACAGGGTTGGATTGAGAGCCATCATGAAAGTCTGTGTGTTCTTTATAGATCAGCTTAAATCATTTCAACTCAGCTACCATGGCCTTAGAACATTCTCATCAAAGTTAGATGGCGAATGATGAGTTATCCATGGGTGCCATAGTTTTTCAAATTTGGGAAGCAGAGCTTTGTCAATAGCCACCATTTTGGCATGAATCATGGTGTTAGTCATCCTATTCTTCATCTCAGCCACCACTAATGTCGGGGACCGCCATGCTTTTGCCAAAGTTTGCTTAGCTACCGTTAGAAGTCGTACAAATAGTTTAAAATGAATCAAAGTTAGCGTTCCTGGTTTCAGATTAAGTAATGCGGTAGCAGGATCAGGCTGTACTTGCAAACCAAACATCTTGGAGGCCATTTTAAAAATCTCTTTCCAAAAGGCTTGTGCTATTGGGCATGTCCACCAAATATGCAATTGTGTGCCTAACTCTGAGCAACCACGATAACACTGCGCGGAACATGTTGGTACATATTTTGCAACCCTAGCAGGTACAAGGTACCATCTTGTCAATACTTTATAATTAGCTTCTACCTCAATAATATTAGGGGAGGCTGATTTGGTAGACGACCAGATTTGATCCCATTCTGTGGTGTCGAGCGTTCGACCCAGGTCCGCCTCCCATCTCTCGACATAAGAGGGCTTATCCAGTTCGGGTTTAAATATCAAATGTGAATAAAGTGAGGAAATCATGCCTTTTGTGTGGGGATCTTTCCTGCAAATAGATTCAACTCTAACTATCTTTTCAAACTGTCTATACTGACGATTATAGCCAGTCAGAAAAGCCACACCATAATCTTATTTCTTTTTGACTTTATTTTGAAACAAAATTTCACTATCTATCTCTCCAATGGTTTCCTTAGTTCCTTTTAGATCTTTTAAATTATATGCCTTTTCATGAAATCGTTCTAAAATCAATTCTGCTTGTATATCATAATCTTCTTTTTTGTTGCAATTCCTTTTTACCCTTAGCATCTGGCTTTTAGGAATGCCACTTAGCCACCTAGGGTGATGGCAACTACCTAATGGGATGTAGCCATTTTTATCAACATCCTTGAAGAAAGTCCTAGTTAGTAGTTTTCCATTTTCTTTGTATATGGTGAGATCCAGGAAATTCACCATTTGATGACTATACGTTTCTTAGAAGGAAATACCATAAGAGTTATTTCCCATTTCCTCAAGAAAGCTACAGAACGATTCCTGTGATCCTGCCTATATTATCACAATATTGTCCATGTATCTCTTGTAGAATCTGAGCGCTGGTATATTTTTATCATAAATGGCTTCCTTCTCCCATCGACTCATAAAGAGGTTTGCCACTGATGGGGCGTATTTAGCCCCATGGCTACACCCCTTTTCTGTCTATAATATTTTTTCTCATGCCAGAAAAAATTATAATGAAAAAGGAAAAAGCTGCGCTATCAAGTGTACCGAACTAAAAACAAGAGCTGCTAGCACACAACAAACCAAGTTGCAAATAGTATCAAAAATAAAAAAGTGCAGCGCTAATCTATAAGTGAAGATAAACAAATGAGACTCTAAATGATAAGTGATATAATAGGAATGTGAAAATTAATGTCTCTGGAAAGAATTGACAATCCCAAAAGTCTATAAATCAGAAAATCCTCTCCCAAGCAGGGGAGTAACAGTGTCTTGAAGGGGCTGTGGACACTTGTAAGGAGGCAACCGCAAATAGAAATGGCACTCCAATCTTCAAGAAACAAGGTGGGTACTCTTACCGGATCAGTAGGACGCATCTACCATATAGCAGTGCGTCAGTAAGGCAAAAAGGAGATGGTCATCCAGGATGTCCAACCAGGTAGTGTTTTCCGGGTCCCGACCACCAATGGAGGGGTGGTGTCCTAGGCAGGCTGTGGATCTCCAATGCACCCGATCACCGATACCGGAATTGAGCAATCACAGGCAATGGTTCATAATAGGCCCATGGAGGAAAAGAAAAAGGGACTCCACATGGTGCAGATCAATGAGATTTAATACTCCAAAAAGTTGTACAAAAAGTAAGTGATCACGAACAGATAAAGGCATAAAATGGCAATGTGGGAAGCTGAGGTAGCTGGCTGGGATGCATCTGGGATGAGGTATCCTGCCTCTTTCTTATTTAATATGCCATCCTTATTTGCTCCTTTAATTAGCCTCTTTAGTTTGGCTCTGAATTTGTTCGTAGGATTCCCCCTCAGTTTTTCATATGTCTCACTGTCTCCCACCAATCTGTCCAATTTTTCTGTCCAAGTAATAGGTTTTATTTAAAATGACCAACCCCCCCCCCCCTTTATCAGCTGATCTGATTACTATGCCCTTTTTCCTTTCCAATAGCTCTAGGCCTCTTTCTATGTCCTTTTTCCGTCTGCTTGGATAAAAATCCAGTTTGTCCAAATCTTGCACAACCAAAGACTCGAACACCTCAACAAAATGATTGTTGGTGATTTTAGGACTGAAAATAGATTTTTTTTTAGAGAGGTATGCTGGTACTCCTCTATGGGTTGATCCACTGATGGACTATTCTTTGCATAAACCGTTTTAATATTAATTTTTCTTACAAATTTTTGAAAATCAATAAAAACTTCAAATTTATTTAAATTCCTGCCTAAAGCATATTTAAGACCCAATTCTAAAACATTGAGCTCATCTGCTGAAAAAATAGCATCACTCAAATTGAAAATTGCTTCCATTATGTTTCCCTTTTTTTGCCTTTTGCCTCCCCTGCATCCTCTTGTCCTTCTCTTCTTTCCCCATCTGGATATGGTTGAGGAGGTGCCATGGGGTACCATGGTCTCCAATCCTCCTCTCTCCTGTCCATGGGGTTGTGATCCTTCCCACATCCCCTGGGGTTGGGTCCCCCTCTTCCCCTCATGGGCAGCCCCCTAGAACCCCCCCTCTGAATATCCCCTCGATAATTATTAGGATACCACCCTCGACCCCTATTAGAGGAGGGTAATAACCGGAATGATTAGGGGTCCAAGAAGGACCACCATAACCTCCCCTGTGATCACACCCTCTCTGGTTATGAAACCCTCTATTGGGTGGTTGAGGATAATCATACCTAAGGGGTTCAAATCTATTATAAGAGGAGACTCCATATTTAGGCGTCTCTGGTTTAGAACTAGTTCTTTCACCACCATAATGGTACCCTCTCTCATAGTCCCTCTGGGATCCATCATACTTTCGAATGGGGTTATTTGGGTTATCCGGAATAGATTCCCTTTCTTCAGTTGAGGCTCTAGAAGTGGCACCCTGATCATCATTGGCTTCCTGCCATCTATAGACTTTGTAGGATTTATAATCATTCGTATCCCTAACATATTTCTTCTTTTTTTTTCTTTTGTGTTTCTTTGTCTAATTTGTCCACAAAGTCCTGGAGTTGTTTCAATTTATCTTTATGCTCACCTGCTGCTATTAAGGGACCTAATTTGGATTTAATGGCATTAATATTGGCCTCTAATAGTTTTCATTTTTTCTATTTCCTTGTTATTAACAATTCCAATAACTTTCTTTCTGTGTGATTGAAAAAAGAGAACTATTCATCCTCCAAATTTTTATCCACGAACCTGTCATTGGGGTCAATGTCCCATCTTAGGGATTAAGTATGGACTTTCTGCTGCATGAAAGAAAATGTAATATAAATTCCCTCAACCCTATTTGGTTTAATGAATGTAACTATTTTACTAACCGATGATATAAGTGTTCAGCATATAGAGAAAAATGCTTACTGTTCTACTGCTTTTCATATAAATGACTGATGTAACTTTGTAACTATAAAGATGCAGAATGAGTAGACACCATTGAGACAGGGATAAAAATGCAATATGAAACACACACTGAATAAACTAACCCTAAAAGCACAACTTGTGTGATACAGGATTGTTCAGTGTTGCTTAGCACCAGAAAGATAACTGAGTATGTAAAAATATCATGATAGTTGTGGATCTTCTGCAATCACTGTTTTATTTCATAGCGACTGGTGTTGACATACACTTTTACAGATTCTCTCTCATTGGCATAATAAAGCACACTGCCCTGACTGCATAGATTTCTGGTGTTTGCCAAATGACATTTCCCCATCATTTGACTGTCCTTGAAAATGATTAGCAACTCTACCTGGTTTATAATGATCCAATTATCCTAAATTGAAAACAATAGAAGTGATCATACATGGGTAATGATATTACATTATGTAGGATGCCATATGTTATATGTATATTTATGTAGTGGCAGGAATGTTTATCATATCAGTGGGAATCTGTCAGGTACAGGTAGTCAAGCAGTGTAACCTCATAATTGATGTGGATTCCAACATGGCACTTTAATAATATACATTTTTGGTTCTGTGTGGGTGTGTTTTCAATGAAAGGACTTTTGTGAAGTGTCTGTTTGTTGAAATATAAAGTGGTTGCAAAGATAAAAAGTTAATTCTCTGCATTAAAGTAAAAATAAAATATTTTTTTTTTTAAAGTAGCACACCCCCATCTCTCCTTAACCACTTCAGCCCCCTGGAAGAATTTACCCCCTTCCTGACCAGACCACTTTTTGCGATTCAGCGCTGCGTTGCTTTAACTGATAATTGCACGGTCGTGCGACGTGGCTCCCAAACAAAATTGACATCCTTTTTTTCCCACAAATAGAGCTTCCTTTTAGTGGTATTTGATCACCTCTGCAGTTTTTATTTTTTGCGCTATAAACAAACAAATAGTGACAATTTTGAAAAAAACGCATTTTTTTACTTTTTGCTCTAATAAATATCCCCAAAAAATATATAAAAAAACATTTTTTTCCTCAGTTTAGGCCAATACATATTCTTCTACATATTTTTGGTAAAAAAATCACAATAAGCGTTTATTGATTGGTTTGCGCAAAAGTTATAGCAGCTACAAAATAGGGGATAGTTTTATGTCATTTTTATTGATAATTTTTTTTTATACTAGTAATGGCGGCGATCAGCATTTTTTATCATGACTGCGACATTATGGAGCACACACCGGACAATTTTGACACATTTTTGGGACCATTGGCATTAATACAGCGATCAATGCTAAAAAATTGCATTGATTACTGTAAAAATGTCACTGGCAGTGAAGGGGTTAACCACTAGGTGGCACTGTAGGGGCTAAGTGTGTCCTAGGGAGTGATTCTAACTGGGGGGGGCTGTGTGTGACACATCACTGATCACCGCTCCCGATTACAGGAAGCGTGATCAGTGTCAGTGTCATTAGGCAGAACGGAAAGATGCTTGTTTACATTAGCATCTCCCCATTCTTCCTCACCGTGAGACGATTGCGGGTATACCCGCGGACATCGAGTCTGCGGGATCCACGATCACGGTCATGGTGTTTTGGACCGAACAGAACCGCTCGGTACCCTTGTTTCTGTCCCCCTGGCCAAATTAACCTTCGATGTGAAAATGTGCACATTCAACCACAAATCACTGACACGGACACGTTCAGTAAGTTTGGTACTTCTGACGTTTATTTCCTGGGCTCAAAAATGATATATTGAGAGCCGGATGTTTCGTTATCAAATCAAATATCGAATAAAACAAGCGTGTACAAACCGCAAATTATACATATTCATTATGGTGACAAAATGTAAGCTTTGCTGGGTTATATCTGTTTAAGGAGATAGCAGACTATCATAGCTAATTATGTCTTATTTTCAGTTCCTGTTTGTCTTGAGTGTAGCCTCATAGGCCTGAAAAATAGGTGCAATCTTCTTAACTTTGTTCTTTGTACTTTAACTCTTACAGTTCTGTTTCACATGAAAGGAGAAGCTGGCAGACATCTAATTTGAGCATGATTAAGGCTAATAGCTGGTTATAAGAAAATAAGCACTTATATCTATGCGATTATATTAGAAATAGGCATTTCACAATAACGCTCATAATCACATTCCATTACAATGGAGCTCCCGGCGGGCACGCGCGCGAGCCTCTTAAAGGGCAATGTACAGGTACGTTAACCTGCCTGTACGCGTCCTTCTGCCACAGTATATCTGCGTGAAGCGGTCGGGAATCGGTTAAACACTTACCCAAGCCTGATCTTGATCCAGCGATGTGCGTGTCTGCAGCAGTATTTCTTCCCTCTCCTCTGTCTCATAGGCTTGGCTGAGAGCAGCAGGAGCCATTGGCTGCTCTCAGTCAAAAGCTGTGAGCAGAAAGCAGGGGTTAGGCCGAGCCAGGCTGTGCATTTGAATAGATGCAAACAACCTGGCTCAGGATTGAGCTTGCACAATGGCCGACATAGGAAGCTCAGAAGAGTTAGGAGCGCTGGGGGGACCCCAGAAAAGGAAAGTCGGGGCTGCTCTCTGCAAAAGCATTGCACAGAGCAGGTAAGTATGACAATAAAAAAGACAACTTTACAATAATTTTAACTCCTTCTGTGAAAGAGTTATAAGGGGTACTATGTACTCTGTACCTTTTTTTTTGGAGGATGGGGCAAAAATTTTCATGGGCATTCATGAGCATTCCAGAATCTGATAATTTTCCTTAACAATCTTCCATATCCCCTTTGGTGGGCGGGATGTAGAATGAGTTCCTGGGTCTTCTCAACACAAGGAAATTTTGTTATTTGAGGGGGAGGGTTAGGGGTCCCTCTAGCAAGGTATCCCTCAATGTTGATAATCATTTGGCGTAGTGTGTAATAGGAAGGGGGGCACATGCTTACTTTCCTGACCATCAAACCCACATGCTGGGATTTGGAGTAGAAGTTGAATATAGGAACCCCATTTTTTTTGTAATATGATATTTTTATTGGACTACATTATACTGCTTTGTAGCAGCATGCACAGTTATAAGGCATCACCAAAGCATGTTATTTAATCTTGTAGTAAACCCAAAACCCAAAATGTAATACATTTCAGCTTACTAAACATTAAGGCCGTACACACGATCGGACTTTTTGACAACAAACATGCAAATTAGCTGTTTTGGAGCAACATCTGACCGTGTGTACGCTCCATCGGACAAACTTTTTCTGTTTCCATCGGACTTTTGTTGGCTGTGCGAACAGACAAACTTTCCGGCAACAAAAGTCAGATGGAGCAAAGTCCGATCGTGTGTACACAAAAGCATCGGATTTTTGTACAACTACAGTATGCGGCCGCGAGAATGTTTCCAGCGCGAACCCATCGCGCTGGTTCTCGGCGTCAGGGTACTGTACATTTTGCGCTGGCTGCAATAGGAGAAACACATTTTCCTATTGCGGCGAGCGTGAGAGCGAATTCCCCTCTGGGGGCATACCAGGCCCTTAGGTCTGGTATGGATTTTAAGGGGAACCCCCTATGCCGAAAAAACGGCGTGGGGGTCCCCCAAAAGCCATACCAGACCCTTATCCGAGCACGCAGCCCGGCTGGTCAGGAAAGGGGGTGGGGACGTGTGGGCGGCCCCCCTCCTGAACCGTACCAGGCCACATGACCTCAACATGTTGATGAGGACAAGGGCCTCTTCCCGAGAACCCTGGCCGTTGGTTGTCGGGGTCTGCGGGTGGGGGCTTATCGGAATTTGGGAGCCCCCTTTAATCCTATGACCATGCCCCCTTATGACCTCACAGTCCCAGCATGCCCTAGGACTGTGATGTCATAGGGGGCGGGGTCACCACCTATATAAGTCATAGCAGAACGCACAGACAGCATTACAGCCGAAGAGAGCGTTGTGTCAACATCTCTGGAAGAGAAGAGGGAAAAAAACGATCCAGATGTCTGGGCCACCGCTAGCAAAAGAGCGGCAGAAGATAGCGGAGGAGCCGGCAGAAGATCCAGACACCGGGAGAAGACCAAGGAGAGACCCCCAGAGCCAGAAGAAGACCCCCGGAGTCGGAAGAAGAACCCCGGAGCGGCCTAATAAATTACTTTAAAAACCTGTGTACTGTGTTTTTCTCTTGACACTTTTTTCCCTAGGTGAATGGGTAGGGGTACGATGTACCCCATACTCATTCACAAAGGGTGGGTGGCCGGGATCTGGGGGCCACCTTAATAAAGGGGCCCCCCGCCCACAGACCCCGACAACCAACGGCCAGGGTTGTTGGGAAGAGGCCCTTGTCCTCATCAACATGGGGACAAGGTGCTTTGGGGTGGGGGGGCCGCAGGGCACCTCCTCCCCCACAGCACCCACCCCCCATGTTGAGGGCATGCGGCCTGGTATGGCTCAGGAGGGGGGGCGCTCGCTCATCCCCACCCCCTTTCCTGACCGGCCGGGCTGCGTGCTCGGATAAGGGTCTGGTATGGATTTTGGGGGGACCCCCACGTCGTTTTTTTGGCGTAGGGGGTTCTCCATTAAATCCATGCCAGATCTAAGGGCCTGGTATGCCCCTGGAGGGGAACCCATGCCGTTTTTTTATTTAAAATTTGGCGTGGAGTTCCCCCTCAAGATTCATACCAAACACAGTGCCTAGCATTGGTGGGGATCCAAGTCGGATCCCCGCACCAGTGTGAACCCGGCTCGCAAGGTGTCAATCTCGCCAATAAAAGTGGCGAGATTGACACAATATCAGACAACAATGCAGAAGTTGACCAAAGGGTGGTGGTAAACAGCTGAAAAACCACATGATTTGGTGAAAATTTGCTGGAAAAATCCTGCCGTCTGTAAGCAAGACAAACTTCTGGCCAACGGCCTTTGTACAAGAATCGGTGATCGGTGATCGGTGCTGCCTGATCAACAGCTCTGCCGTCCCTTGTACCTGTTTCCTGTGCCTGTAAACCAGATCTCCTGACTAACCCGGCTTGCTTCCTGGACCCCTCTAAACTCCACCTGCACCTGACCTCTGGCCTGTCTGACTATTCTTCTGCCTGCTCCGTTGTACCTCGTTGCCTGCCTGTTGCCGAACCCAGCCTGTCTCCTGACCTCCCTGTTCAGTCTTGTTGCCTGTGTTCCAGCCTGCACCCTGCTGTTTTGGATTGCTCATCCACCTGCATCTGGACTCTATTACCAGGCTCCCATACCACTCCATACTCCTGTGCTTCCTGTATACTCTACCAGGGGCTGCGAGTCGGACGCGTAAGAGAGCCTACCCTCTGCCCAAGCGGACTCACCGGTCTGGTAAGTGAGAAGTCTGATAGATGGGTACTGATAGGCAGCACTGATGGACACTGGTACGCTGCACTGATGGGTACTGATAGCCTGCACTGATGTCAGGAACGGTGTCATTACTGGTTTCATCTGCTGGTGGCACTGTTATGCTCAGCACCAAAGGGTGTAATTCTGGTGGCCACCAGCGGGTGTCTCCCTGCCAGGACTATCAACCAGCTATCAAGCACACCTGTTGTGGGTCTGCTGGTCTATATAAACCCGCCCTGAACCAAAGCTAAAATGCTTCAGAATTCCCTCTGCTAGCATGGTCCCTGCCTGAACATGCTTTGTTCCTGCTTTTGTCCTGGATTCCGTTCCATGTACCCTGTCCTTGAGACCAGTTCCCTGTAGCTGCTCCCTGCTCCCAATGTGGTCTGTTTCCTTATACCTGGCTTCTGTTCCCCTTTTGCTTTTGTCCCTGCCTGGGTTATTTATGTTTGTTTACTGTGCTTATGAACATATAATTGTTAGTTAGATACTAGTTAGTTAGGTGTTTTGGGGTTTTGCTGTGTCTTGCACTTATACTTGTTTATGGTTTGCTGTTAGGATATTTAAGATAAAGAAAACCAATTTTTATCTTTATTTTTATTTATAATTTTATTTTTATTTTTCAACATTTATTACAGCCCTTTTAGAATTCCAATTTTTTCAATTTTTTCTTTACTCTCAGGGATTCCATTTTTTGCCTCAATATACCACTCTGGCCGATACGCATCCGCGGAACGCGGGGGAAAACACCCTCTGAATGAGGCTACTATTAATTGATGCACTCCCATATTACTTTATGATGACCATGGTGTTAAAGGGACAGCAACCCCACCAGTATTAATGTCCAATGCTATCTCAACCTCAGGTTTTTAATGCAACTTAACGAAACATACCAATATTACTCCACCTCCCATTACTATGTAAGTGATCTGTTGATTATTTAACTTCAAGTGGATAACTGCATGTATCTACATGTTGTGGTAATTTACCTATAATTCTACATTTTAATTACCCCAGATGAACTTCTCTTTTCTTCTCTTCTACAGCCCTGAAGAAGGACTAAAATACTGTATATCCCGAAACGCGCTGGGTGTGAAAAGAGCCTCTTCATAAATTCACCGTGTGGTGACAGTAATGAATTTTCTCAATATGCTAATGTTTCGTTGAATACAATGTACACAATGTTTTAACACAATTTGTCTTTAAATAAAATTTGTTAACTTTTAATATTTTGCTATACTCCTTTAATGCTTGTAATTTCTTAAAAGTGCCTTAAAAGTCCGCTTAGGGGAACCCATCTTTATATATTTATATGTATCTGTCTATTGGATGTGGCACTGCTCTTTCAAACCTAGGGGGGCCTGTCACCCCCTATTTTATCTTAAATAAACTTCTTTTTTTCACTTACTCGTTTGTTCCTAAATCCTTGGTGCAGCCCAATGATCTGATCACCTGTATTGGATGTCTGTGCATGACATCCCCTGACAACTGATCTGCACCGATGAGCGCTGATTAGGCTTCACTGCAAATCAGGATGCATGGGAGGAGCATCCTGAATTGTTGAATTTAGAACATTATGGGGCGTTCACAGGAAATTGGAGCGCCTGCAGAACACCATATAATGAATGGAGAGACCATCAATGCACTGCAAGATCGCAGTGCATTGACAGCTGCTGATTGGCCAAAGCATGCACCTGACCTGCATGCTTTGGCCAATCACAGCATGCTCTGCAGGGTGCCTTTGGCCAAACATGGCTCAGGGCGCTGAGTCCACGCCCCACGCTATGTTAGGCTGCTTACATAGCGGCCATACATAGTTTTATGAATGAGAGCAGCAAAATTACATTTGTAAAGGAAAAAATGTCATTTAAAACTGCTCGCGGCTGTAATGTATTTCCGGATCCAGGCAATATAGATAAAAATCATTGAAAAAAATGGCATGGGTTCCCCCCAGTCCATTACCAGGCCCTTTGGGTCTGGTATAGATATTAAGGGAAACCCTGCGCCAAAATAAAAAAAATGGCGTTGGGGTTCCCCCTAAAATCCATACCAGACCCTTATCCGAGCACGCAACCTGGCAGGCCGCAGGAAAAAGGGGGAGGAGAGCGCACCACCCCTCCTGAACTGTACCAAGCCACATGCCCTTGACAGGGGAGGGTGTTTTGGGTCCCCCAAAACACGTTGTTGATGGGGACAAGGACCCCATCCCCACAACCCTTGCCTGGTGGTTGTGGGGGTCTGTGAGCGGGGGGCTTATTGGAATCTGGAAGCCCCCTTTAACAAGTGGACCCCCAGATCCTGCCCCCCATGTGAATGTACATTGTACCCCTATACATTCACCAAAAAAAAGTGTCAAAAAGTAAAAATGACAGGAGACAGTTTGGGACAAGTCCTTTATTAAAAAAAAAGTCCAGCGATGTCCATTCATTTTTGATCACAGCGCCTACGGACAGAGTAGAAAAAACAAAAAACTGAAAAACTCTGCCTCGGCATCCCCACGACAGCAGACTTTTTGCAATGACATCTGTTATAAAGCTGAGGGCGGGGCCACCTGGTGACGTAAATGGGTGACCCCGCCCCCTCTGACGTTATGTGAATCACATGATGTCAGAAGGGGGTGAGGTC
Organism: Lithobates septentrionalis; assembly: GCA_037952835.1. Taxonomy (NCBI): domain Eukaryota; kingdom Metazoa; phylum Chordata; class Amphibia; order Anura; family Ranidae; genus Lithobates; species Lithobates septentrionalis. Next base: position 2,122,317 of record JBBDGP010000639.1, on the reverse strand, counting down.
ACCCACTTACATCACCGTGGGCTATATAGGAGCTGTCAGTGCAAAAAAGCTGCAGTCGCGAGACGCCTCCCATCTAGGCAGAGTTTTTCCTCTTTTTTTTCTGGGGTCATCGGCGCTGTGATGGATTTACATCGCGGAACATTTTTATTTTTTTTAAATAAAGGAATTGTCAAAAATTGTCTGCTGTCATTTTTAATTTTTGGAACTTTTTTTGGTGAATGTGTAGGTGTACAATGTACCTGATACCCATTCACATGGAGGAGCTAGTATCTGGTTGTCCCCTTGTTAAAGGGGGCCTCCAGATTCCGATAAGCCCCCCACAGATGCCTACAACCACCAGGCAAGGGTTGTGGGGAAAAGGCCATGTCTCCATCAACATGAGGACCCCAAAACACCCTCCCATGTTGAGGGCATGTAGCCTGGTATGGTTTCAGGAGGGGGGCGATCTCTCATCCTCCCCTTTTCCTGCAGCCTGCTAGGTTGCATGCTCAGATAAGGGTCTGGCATGGATTTTGGGGGGACCCCCACACCATTTTTTTTATTTTCCTTAAAATCCATACCAGACCTAAAGGGCCTGGTGTGGATTTTAGGGGGAACCCCACATGATTTTTTTAAAAATGTTGGTGCAGGCTTCCCCTTAATATCCATACCAGACCGGAAGGGCATGGTATGGATTTTGGGGGGACTCCCACGTAATTTTTTAAAATTTTGGTGCGGGGTTCCCATTATATTAATACCAGACCCAAAGGGCCTGGTAATGGACTTGGAGGGGGGGCCCATGCCATTTTTTTCAATGATTTTTTTCTATATTGCCGGAACCCGACAATACATTACAGCTGCAAGCAGTTTTAAATTACATTTTTATCTTTAGAAATGTAAATTTGCTGTGGTACTGTTCTAAACAAATGCGCTACTTTACAGGCAGACCAAGGACACCCCACAGGCATGATATTTATAGGAATATTTCACTTCTATTGTTTCACTTTAAGCATTATTAAAATCACTAGTCCTGAAAAAACGACCATTTTTAAAACTTTTTTTGCATTGATACATGTCCCCTGGGGCAGGACCCGGGTCTCCAAACACTTTTTATGACAATAACTTACATATTAACCCTTAAAATTAGCACTTTTGATTTCTCCCATAGATAATTCATTATAGAGTAGTTTTAAATGACTTTTTTTCCTTTAGTAATGTCATTTTGCTCTCGGACTGTTCTAAACACGGGAAACATGCGCCACTTTACAGGCATACTATAGACACCCCCCAGGTACGAAATTTAAAGTAATATTTCACTTTTATTGTTTCACTTTAAGCATTATTAAAATCACTGCTCCCAAAAAAACTATCGTTTTTAAAACTTTTTTTTGCATTGATACATGTCCCCTGGGGCAGGACCCAGGTTCCCAAACACTTTTATGACAAAACCTTGCATATAAGCCTTTAAAATTAGCACTTTTGATTATTCATGTTCGTGTCCTATAGACTTTAATGGTGTCCGCGTGTTCAAACACATTTTTGCCTATTCGCATGTTTTGTTGTTAACCGAACTGGGGGGTGTTCGGCTCATCCCTACTTATGTTGTAAGCGCATTACTTATTCAGTAAAATTGGTACCCTAGAGGTGTTTACACTATTGGAGGCTTTGTGTTGATTGTATCTCATGTGGATAGAGCTGTCATCTATTTGAATCTGAGGAGATCTGAGTGGAGAATGGGTTGATCATTTGCATAAAGCTTAAAGTGATTAAATCACACATGCGTTTGAACTCTACAATCTGGTGAGCCTCATTTTATAAGGGTGTGGACTGGCACTTGTGCACTTTGGTGAAGGATATACGGTGTCCAAATTTTCCACTTTATGAAGAGTTGCACTATTTTCACAACTGATTTTTTGACATTTGAATTTATTTATGCTGGACACTTTTTAGATTTTTATTAGGGACACTTTTGAATACGTTTACGTTACTTTTGAAAACGTGTTGTTTTTTGCGCTACTGTGATTGTGTAGACTAACAGTACATTGTTTTTCACCTTTTGTTTAATAACACTGCACATCACCCTGAACACACCATCCCCAACGTAAAACATGGTGTGGCAGCATCATGTTGTGGGCATGCTTTTCTTTAGCAGGAACAGGGAAGCTGGTCAGAGTTGATGGGAAGATGGATGGAGCCAAATACAGGGCAATCTTTGAAGATAACCTATTATGGGGCGTACACACGGTCGGACTTTTCAGCTACAAAAGTCCAACGGACGCCGACGGACTAAAGCTGGCTGGTAATCCGATCGTGTGTGGGCTTCTCTGGACTTTCAACTGACCTTTTCAGCCTCAAATCCGACGGACTTTAGATTTGAAACATGCTTCAATTCTTTACGTCGTAACTACGACGGACCCCGAAATCCGCTCGTCTGTGTGCTAGTCCGACGGACAAAAACCCACGCTAGGGCAGCTATTGGCTACTGGCTATGAACTTCCTTATTTTAGTCCGGTGTACGTCATCACGTACAAATCCGTCTGACTTTTGTGTGGCCGTGTGTAGGCAAGTCCGTTCGTTAGAAAGTCTGCCGCAAGTCCGCCGCAAGTCCGCCGAAAGTCCGCCGGAAGTCTGTCGGACAGGCTGTCGGACTTTTGTAGACGAAAAGTCCGACCGTGTGTACGCCCCATTAGAGTCAGCAAAATATTCGAGACTGGGGCAGAAGTTCCCCTTCCAGCAGGACAATGACTCTAAACATACAGCCAGATCTACAAGGGAGTCATTTAGATCAAAGCATATTTGTGTGTTAGAATGGCCCAGTCAAAGTCCAGACCAAAATCCAATCTGACAGAGCTTGAGCTATTTTGCAAAGAAGAATGGGCAAAAAATTTTACTCTCTAGATGTACAAAGCTGGTAGAGACATCCCCAAAAAGACTTGCAGCTGTAATTGCAACACCTAACATAAAAAAACAAAACTCAAACATGAAAACAAAAATTACACCAAAACACACATGAAAGTAAAACCCCAAAATAATACATACCACAAACAGATTGTAAGTAGGATTCCCCTGAAAAAGGGGGAGAGGATGGAGCGAAGACAAAACCTAATGCCCAATACAATAAGCCTCTTCACCATTACCTACAGATCATGCACACTCGCCACAAGAGAGGGACCCTAGGGCCAGGAAGCACCTGAAACACAAAATGAATTTACTTCAATTGTTGCACACAAAAAATATAATAACATTTACCAAGATATATCCATAATTTGCATTAAATTGACTAAATGCATCATAAAGAGGATAACAAAAGAATGATTACCCTTCTCCAATGCTGTGATCATTTACACCTAAATAAAAAATAATTGGGTACTTATCAAACAAGACAGAGGATAAATGTATATATACTGTATACACTATATTGTCAAAAGTATTGTGACGCCTGCCTTTACACTCACATGAACTTTATTGGCATCCCAGTCTTATGCCCCGTACACACGGTCGGACTTTGTTCGGACATTCCGACAACAAAATCCTAGGATTTTTTCCAACGGATGTTGGCTCAAACTTGTCTTGCATACACACGGTCACACAAAGTTGTCGGAAAATCCGATCGTTCTAAACGCGGTGACGTAAAACACGTACGTCGGGACTATAAATGGGGCAGTGGCCAATAGCTTTCATCCCTTTATTTATTCTGAGCATGCGTGGCACTTTGTCCGTCGGATTTGTGTACACACGATCGGAATTTCCGACAACGGATTTTGTTGTCGGAAAATTTTATATCCTGCTCTCAAACTTTGTGTGTCAGAAAATCCGATGGAAAATGTGTGATGGAGCCTACACACGGTCGGAATTTCCGACAACAAGGTCCTATCACACATTTTCCGTCGGAAAATCCGACCGTGTGTACGGGGCATTAGTCTGTAGGGTTCAATATTGAGTTGGTCCACCCTTTGCAGCTATAACAGCTTCAACTCTTCTGGGAAAGCTGTCCACAAGGTTTAGAAGTGTGTCTATTGGAATGTTTGACCATTCTCTAATGCCGCGTACACACGAGCGGACATTACGGCGGACTTTGCCCGGCGGACTGGATTTCGTCGGACAATTCGATGTGTGTGGGCTCCAGCGGACTTTGTTTTCTCAAAAGTTCGACGGAATTAGATTTGAAACTTGTTTTAAATTTATCCGTTGAAATCGAGTCCGGTCGAAAAGTCCGCCGTCTGTATGCTAGTTCGACGGACAAAAAGCCACGCTAGGGCAGCTATTGGCTACTGGCTATGAACTTCCTTGTTTTAGTCCGGTCGTACGTCATCACGTACGAATTCGACGGACTTTGGTGGATTGTGTGTAGGCAAGTCCGTTCATTCACAAAGTCCGTCGGAAAGTACGTCGAAAAGTCCGCCGGGCAAAGTCCGCCGTAATGTCCGCTCGTGTGTACGTGGCATTAGAAGTGCATTTGTGAGGTCAGGCACTGATGTGAACAGGAAATCCTGGCTTGCAGTCTCCGCTCTAATTCATCCCAAAAGTGTTCCATCGGGTTGAGGTCAGGACTCTGTGCAGGCCAGTCAAGTTCCTCCATGCCAAACTCGCTCATCCATGTCTTTATCGTCCTTGCTTTGTGCACTGGTCCAAATCATTTGGTGGAGGGAGATTATGGTGTGGGGTCAGTGCCGGACCTCACAAATGCCCTTCTAAAAGAATGGTCAAACATTCCCATAGACACACTTCTAAACCTTGTGGACAGGCTTCCCAGAAGAGTTGAAGCTATTATAGCTGCAAAGGGTGGGTCAACTCAATATTGAACTCTATGGACTAACACTGGAATGCCATTAAAGTTCAAGTGCATGTAAAGGCAGGTGTCCCAATACTTTTGACAATACAGTGTATCTCCCACAATTAAGCCAGATATCTTAGGCAAAGAAAAGAGTAAAAAATAAAATAAAAAATAATATTATCAAATAACCATGCACGCCTCCAAGAAAAATCAAGATTGTGTGAATAAGAAACCACCAAGATAGCACCAGTGGGCGTTCCTTTAGGTGGATAGAGCAGCTGACAGTAGCTTTAATGCATCTGTTTATATATCCCTCCATAATAATGGAGCCCCCTGGTGTGTGATGTCACTTCTGCCCCTCAGTGAAACCCATCTGCTTCCAGGGGAGCAGAAGAGCCATGCCAATACATCTGGTCAGGTCCCGCAGCTGGACCGAAGGCTGCTGCTCTAATCCGCCCCCACTTCCAACCTACAGGGGCTATCACATAGCAACCACCGATATCCAAGTTAGCCTAATCCCAAGCACAAATAGCATGTACCAACAGAATGAACCATACCAAATATTTGGGACCCACAAAACTGAACTTCTATACGATTAAGTTTGAATAAAGAAGCCAAGTGTTACTGGGTAGAGTAAGAAGGGTAATAATATACTGTGAAACATATTTACAGAATTTCTATGTATATATTTTATACAAATAATCCATATATATAAAAAATAAGCCATTTGTGGCATAGCACCTTTACGTTTTAATACCTTTAATGTAAAAAAAAAAAAAAAAAACTGATGGAATTTTTAAGAGTATTATATGTGGTATTGTGTACCATCTTTAAAGTCCCAGGTTTGAGAAAAATTTCAAATTTATTTGAATTTGTAGGGATGATGGTACCTATGCAGGAAACCCTGGTAATACACATGTTGAAACTTACAGTTGATATGGTTGCCTAAAACAAATGTCTGTCTGCCAGCACATCAAGCTTTTCATATTAAGGCAGGCCATACATTGTTCAGCAGGAACCAGCTGAGATTTCAATCATGTATGGTCAGGCTGAATGTACCAAGTTGATTGACCGATGGGGTACAAGCAGCCTGCTGAATTTTACCCGCGATTAATTCTAGTGGCTACTATAGCCGCTAGCAATAATCACTGTCTTCTCCCGGGGGGGGTGGCTTTCCCCACCCTCTCCCACCCCCCCGCCACTGGGAGAAGACAATGGCCCGGCAGGAGGGATTCCCACATCACTGTCTGTGTTGATGGGAGAAATAAGCAAATTTCTTTCTTGCAACCCATGGTTGCAGGAAAGATGTTTGCTTTGTGTATGGTCGGCTTAAGGGTGCATTCACACTTGTGAATACTCTGATAACCCCTGCAGGGTTTCCTGCAATTAGCTGTGAGTATGCAGCCCTATTGAAAGCAATAGGAGGCTGTTGACTCGCTGTCAGCTAATTGTGCCTACTTAAATGTAATTGTTCATGCTGCAATCACATACGAGGGATCAGCCCTGGATGCAGACTGCCTGTGTCCAGGACTGATCACTCACATGTAATCACTGCTTGAGAGATTACATGTAAGTGGGTATGATTATCATTATTATATTAAATAGGACTGCCCACTGGGGTTTTTGCTGAGTTTTTGCAGCTCATTGCAGCCAGGGTGCATTCACAAATCTGAATGCACTCTAAGTTGTAGAGAGATTTAACATGAAATTCAGCCATAGTGGCACAGGCGAGCTAAAGTCGAATAGAGAATTGCTTACTTGTTTTCTCGCATTCACATAACTGCCTTTTCAACTTCCTTTCAGCCAGCACTGTTTGACTAAGGTATGAAATTCATTTTTTCTTGACAATGGGTACTGGCATTTGAACGTTTTCAACATATGCCACATTAATTATATCACAGTTCTCTATTTTCTACTAGAAAACTCAAGGGTTTGCACACAAAAGATATTTAACATGTCGCCCTACTACAAAGCTGTCAAAGCTTTGGGAGCCCAGCGATTATCTGGATACCTGTAATAAATCCAGTATTGCTATGATTACCTGAATTACTGCATTTGTAATAGAAATCACAGATACTCAACATTTAGGAAGCAATGGATGTCTGTTTTCCCAAATACCACACATACACTGTATATATACCCATATTCATTTCCTTTAAGGCTTGACCTCAATCCTTTGTTTTTTTTAGGAGTTAAGAACACTCAATCTCAGTAGATGTCTCGGGGACTGGTGAAGATGTTTGCAGATCGGGAAGGCTTAGTGCATAGATACAATGAGAGGATTAAGACTAAAAGTTGTATTTAGGTAGACCGTGAGTTCTATGTCTATGTAAAACCTTATCACGGGCAGCTACCAAATCATCAAAATTGCTCCCCCTCAAGCTGACAAAGGGCAAGGCCAGATCTAGCCTGCCTGATCAAAAAAGTCAGGGGGCATGATGTCAGGACTGTGCATGAGTCACTAATGGTTTGTCACACACTGTGATAGAGATGCGAGGAATCAGTATTCCCTATTCACTGTTCACCCGGTGCACTTCTCTACCAAAAATTACAATTCAGAGGTAACATCTGACAGATGCAGAGGTGCTGCAGGTGTGAACAGAGAATGCTAGCATATATTAGGCTGTCATTAGATAAGAATGATTAAACATTTTCCATTTTAGTCCCCTTACATTAGGTATGCTCATCATAGTTCCCACTTAGATCAATTTTCCCCATCAGTTCCCCCTTACATCACTTGACCCCAGCAGAGTCCCCCTTTTACATCAATTTTCCCCATAAGTTCCCCCTTACATCAGATTTCCCCCAGCAGAGTCCCCCCTTACAACAACTGTCCTCATAAAAGTCCCCCCTTACATCAATTTCCCCATCGGAGCCCCCCCTCACATCAATACTCCACATCAGACTGGCTCATCATGGGTCAATGGATGCTCAAAATTAATTTTTTTCTAGGAGTTGGGATGGCAAAAATATTACAGATTTACTTCTTCCACTTATAACAAGCAGTTCCCCGAAGCCACTCTTCTTGCTGGTCTGCAACCAGTTTTGTCACTACCTCTATGACCAACATCATCACATACAATTCAGGACCCACAGCCACTGCTGGTCCTGCTTTGTACAGTACATGACTATAAAAAAATAAGCAATAGATGATTCTTTAGCTGGGTGGGGTCAGTTTTAATAAATTTGGTACTACCCGAAGTTTAGCTCCAAAGGTTCAGTCTCGTTTTTTTAGAATGTACACTGAGCTACACAAACCAAAGAAGATAGCCACAACCCAGCACCATGAAGAAGCTGGATAAAAATGCCAACACTGGTGAGGGATATCATACCCTTGAAGGAGAGGTAAGTATTGGAGACAGTAACATACATATTCAGCTGATTGACTTAAACAGGAGCAATTTGATTACATTTTGTACTGGTTACCATGTTTTGATCTTAAAATGTTTTTCAAGTTGGTATGTGAAATTGCTTTATAAATATTTCCTTATATCCATCATTCTTTGGTAAACATGTATAAAAGCTCCTTTTAAAATTGCCATTTTCACTTTATATAATAAAACAAAATAAAGAAACCACTCTACAGCGTTTTACTCTCATTTAATTAGAGGTCCAGTTGATGTATTAAAACAAAGATTTAACAATTGTTCTATTGTGACATCATTAGAAAAGAGTGACAAGGAAAATTTGAAAGACTATATATATTGACAGGTCCTTTGTTTGATTTATTTTCATTACTGAACACTGTAATTCAGTGACTCATAAGCTGCAAGTGCCACACAAAACAAGTAACAATTAACCCTGCTCAGTTTAGAAAAAAAATATTGATTTTTAAATCTTGAACCTTTTTTATGTTAGATATGCAACATTAACAACTGTATATAGCTACTTACTACAGCCATCTAATCAGTCTATGGGTGCAAGTGGGGCATGCAATGTGATATGCACCCTTCCAACGTGGAGGAAAATCTACAGGAATCCAATTATGATTTGTAGAAGTGATTTAGTGCATTGTAAAACCCTCTGGCAAGTAGATGGAAGTAACTAGATATGGAAGTAACTAGATATCCATACTCATATATCTGATCAAGACCCAAAAGTACAAAGAGAGATTTGATCTGAGGTATTTTGTTCTGAATTGGCTTAGGGAGGGTGAGGAAACCTTTAAAAAGAACCCATGCTTTGTCTAAGAAGGTGACAACACTGGTGTTTGGTAATTTGGCAGGTTGAGTTGTGAGTGGCACTGGATCTGAAAAAAGCATTGATATTTAATGTTTTAGACTTGTAATGCAAGTTAAGTTATTGGCAGCTTTTTTGACCATAGTTACCTTCAAAACACTGAATGAGAACATGAAGAACAGAATATATAGCAGATGTGTCCTTTGGTGTTTTGTTATCTATTTAGTTATTGGTTTACCAATGACACATTGGGGCAGGAAAAGTCAGATCAGTGTTAGGACTGTAGGAAAGTGCCTGTTAAATTAGTATGCACAGTATAGTCCCCTGGGGCTAGGTTATTTTGGTGCCAGGAGCTGGCTACTGGGGCAGTTGCTAGATTGTCCCCTGCGAAGGAAAACCATTTTCCAGTGTAAGGACTTTGAGAAGGATGTCCCTCTTCTTCTGGAGGGACAGGGTTTTACCCTGGCTCTGGGTGCAGGTCTCAGCTCCTTTCTCTATTCATTGCTCCTATCTACCCACTGTTGTATTTAGAGACTTTTGTAATCTTTATCAGGCTAGGTGTCAAAATACATGTGATAGCTGTTTGTGTTACTTAATCTAGTAGTAAAATAGAAAAATCATTACTCTATGTGTAAACATAAGTTAAAGTGATTGTAAAGGCTCGTTTAAAAAAAATAAAATAACAAACGTGTTTTACTTACCTCCTCTATGCAGTTGGTTTTGCACAGAGCAGCCTGGATCCTCCTCTTCTCGGGTCCCTCTTTGCTGCTCCTAGCCCCTCCAACCTTTGAGTGCCCCTCAGCCAGCAGCTTGCTACAGGGGGCACCCAAACCGAGTCAGAGCTCTGTGTATCCATTTAGACATGGAGCCTGATTTGGCCCTGCCCCCTCTCCATTGATTGGCTGACTGACTTTAATTGACAGCCATGTGAGCCAATGGCGCCGCTGCTCTGTCTCAGCCAATCAGGAGGGGTGGACTGGATGGCTGAGGGGATCGTGGACATCGCTGGAAAGAGAAGGAGCTCAGGTAGGTAATTGGGGGGTGCTGGGGGGGGGATGCTACACACAGAAGGTTTATTTTAATTCATAGAATGCATTAAGATAAAAAAACCTTCTGCCTTTACAGCTCCTTTAATCTGCTCTGCTGGGGGATATCTCCTGAATATGAATCTTTGCAGGGAACAGTGATTGGGGAACAGGAAGGGTCAGATGTAGTAAAGGAAAGGTACTGTACTCTGGCTATGCCAGGCTGGGTTACCCTTAGGGTCTTACCCTTAGGGTCTCTTAAGGAGTTCAGTCCTCCTGTGTGCCGCTCTATCTGGCGCTTACCATATATTGGCACATGGAAACATTTAGAGAGTTAATTGCCCATGTGCCCCCTACACTACAGGACTTACTCAAACATTTGATTTGAGCTTACACAGGGCTGTTTTGTGGCTTTGTGTGGATAATGGAGCAGCAGATAACACAAAGGAAGGTAAGAATAGCTGTGGGAATTGGGGAAATAAAGTAAACACGCTACTTTGCTCTGCATGAACAAAACACAGGTTTATTTTTAAAAGAACATTCATTTTTAATAACAAGATTTCCACAAGATTATATGTGCATGTAACCTATTTTATGCATGTTATTTACCTAACAAAGCCTCACTTTTGCAGAATCCCAAAAGCCAGAAAACGTTTCTGGACACTTCCATGTTGGATGTGATGTCAGTAGCCCCATTAGATTCAGGGTTGTCACTCAAGTTCAACTTGATAGCATCATTCCACTTCATTCCTCCCCCCCCCCTCCTCGTTGCTACATAAAAGGTTATGGAGGGAGGTGAGGGCAGAGAGTATGCGATGGGCTAGTACAGACAATAATTATACACTCCCAAAAAAAAAGAGAGCTATGATGACGTAACAGGAAGGAGGGGGAACTGAAGTTGTAGTAATCAAACTCCCTATTAAGCTCAAAATCACATTGCATGTTAACAAAAAAATCATTGCAGATTTGCATTTAAAATAATTGATTTTTCTGTGATTTTATTGGTCATTTTTGAAATTTTGGGAATGGTTTCTTTAAAGCAAATTAGTTACAAATTTAGTTCCACTTTTATTATTCCGCTTGACCTTTCTCAAGTTCTTCTTCAAATACAAATCCAATGCCAAAATAGCCACATTATACAGTATTAGCAGCCAATAAAGAGACTATCTACATGGGTAACTTACGATGCAAATAAAAATAAAGGGTGACCATTCCTGGTCTAGGTTCAGCTCTGCACTCAAAAACTAAAGACATATACTGTAAAGAAACATGTCCAAACGAGGCCCCTTTATTGATCACAGAGCACCCTTCATAGTTGTCTTCTTTCGACTTCATAAAGTTTTAATATGTGAATGCACTGCTCAGTAGACCTAGTCTATTAAAACGTTAGTACTGACATACTAAGTGGAATAAATGACATCCTGTATAAGAATAATTAAGTAGTTAATGATTTGTTGCAATTTCTTTTTGCGCCAATTACATTTTTGAATAAAGTTTCACTCTGATGCACCAATGTGCCATATGGTCCACATAAAATGAATTGGCTTGTTAATTACAGAGTGCTCCTAAATTACCACTATAGCTAATAATCATAAGCTTATTATTAGTCTGTGTAATATGCTAATTAATCGAATGAACCACTTTTACCCCCTTCTTGACCAGGCCATTTTTTGTGATACTGCATTGCGTTGTTTTAACTGACAATTTAGCGGTTGTGCAACGCTGTATCCAAATAATGTCTTTTTTTTTCCCACTAATAGAGCTTTCTTTTGGTGGTATTTGATCACCTATGCTGTTTTTATTTTTTGCACTATAAACAAAAAAAAGACCGACAATTTTGAAAAAAAACAAACAATATTTTTTACTTTCTGCTATAAAACATACCCAGTAAAAAAATGTAAAAAATCAAATGTATTCATCAATTTAGGCCAATATGTATTCTGCTACATATTTTAGGTAAAAAAAAATCCCAAATAAGTGTATATTGATTGGTTTGCGCAAATGTTATAGCGCCTACAAACTATAGGATAGATTCATGGACTAGTAATGATGGCGGTTAGCAATTTTTAGCGGGGCTGCGACATTGTGGCTGACAAATCTGACATTAAGTGACACTTTTTGGGGACCAGTGACACCAGGGACCAGTATATATGTATATATATATATATATATATATATATATATATATATATGTATATATATGTATATACATACACACACACACATACATCAAAACAATTTGATTCTTTAGCAATTGTACTGAAAGTGCTTAAGCACCTTAAGACTTATTTATCTTTTTTGAAAATCATACTGGGGCCTGTAGGCTGAATGGAAAAATCTAACAGAGTTCTCTATCTATGCTAACAGCTCTGATTGATGAATCCCCCTTGCTGTGCTATTGTATCCTGATTGGATGCAGCCACTGTTTGGCAGACAATTGCCTGGCTCATTCAATTTCAAAAGTTGAAGGATGATAGGTGAGAGTGGATTAACAGAACCTGCCACGTGAATAATTTCAGCCAATACATCTAGAGCAGTGTATCTCAACCTGGGGGTCGGGACCCCCTCGGGGGTCGAATGACGATTTGCCAGGGGTCACCAAATCCTGGGCTGTTCCTGAAGCCCGCTCCGCTCTTCCAGCCTTTTCGCAGCCGCTCATTCAGTTCACGGTATGGCTGGGGTGCAGAGACTAGAGGCGAGCTGACTGGTGAGGAATGTGAAGTGGGAGGGGCTGGAGGAGACCCTAACTCCTAATTTCGGCTTAGGTGTCACTGCTGCGAGACATGACAAAGTTGGAGACACGGTGAGTAACACTACCTGTGATTATAGTTGCCATTAAAAGTCTGCACTACATTTCTTGGATCAGCAGATGACCTTGATCAAGAGCACTTAAGTTGGCTGATCAGAACTCCCCCCCGGCACTGTCACTGATGACACCCCCCCCACCCACCAGCACTGCCATTCATCCTATTCCCCCCACCAAGGAGTAAGAGAAGGAAAAAAAATGAAGAATACATGGAAGGGAGAGAAAAAGAGGGGGAGGAACAAAGAAAAAGGGAGAGAAAGAACAAGAAAGATGGCTAGAGAGAGGGGGAAAAAAAACAAAACAGGAAATTACGATAGAGAGATAAAAGGCAAAGAAACGAGAACAAAGAGTGGTACATCCTAAAATGTACCATAAGGGGTTTTAATACTGTACGAGTGGAAGGGACTCAGGGAGCGCTAAATGTCCATGAATTAGGGGTGCAAATTACTTGTCTTTCCTTGGGTGATGACAACCCATGCTAGGAAAATTATTTTTCTGTTAGGGGCCCCCACAACTTGGGAAATGTTATCAAGGGGTCACAGCACTGGAAAGGTTGAGAACTACTGATCTAGAGCTTCACGTTTGCATAGGTATAAAAGAGTCAAATGAAGGTTAAATAACCCATTTTAATTAAAAAATACTTGTAAGGGACCTACAGTTGGGGGGGGGGGGGAGTTTGGAGGGGAGGGGGGTTAAGGGGTAGAGGCTGTAAATGTATACAATGTGTGTATGTAACTTTTTCAGTAAAAATTATTTGAAGGAAAAAAAAAAATACCTGTAAAGTTATTTGGCTAACATAATGTGCAGATCAAAGTTCACCCTTTTGATTTTCTTAGAAATGAAACAAGAAACACAAAGTAAAATGTTAATTTGTAATTCTAAATAATGCTTCTGAACAGTGTTTACAAACAATGCTCATATACAGTACTCTGTTTTTGACAGCAGTGGTTACAGCTGGCTGCTGTATTTTTAAGTCCTGGCCTTCACTTTAAATTCGGTGAATTGCTGGTAGAAATGACAGAGAAAGAGCAAACAGGGGGAGAAGGAACAGGGCATGCAGTGGAGCTTATATTCCTAAATTTACCATTTTCAAAGACCCAAAAAACTTCTGACACCTTCCATAACCTTGCAGGATGACACATTCTGTGCTATTTTTAATGATTGTTTTTTTTGCATTTTTTGCACAGTTGTTCAGGTGCTAGTTGAAACAACAAAACACTTGAATTGAATTGGCACAAAAAGAAATTGCAACAAATCAGCTGGGTTCACACCTATGCAAACTGGATGCAGCTTACATGGCATCCAATTCTCAGAACATTTTAAAATCTATTAGCTTGAATGCATCTGGTTCACATTTGTGCAATGCATTCACACTCCGCATTGTCCAAAAAATGCGTGCGTTTTCTAGGCATTGCGGTGCGAATTGCGGGCACTTTTGTCTTCTATGGGAACGCATCTGATTCGCAGATGCATTCCGTTCTGAACACAAATTCTCTCCGTAAAATAAATATGGAAGGAAGGCTATTTCTATTGAAGATATGTAGAGTGATCAGTACACAGGAGAACTTGAGGGATTTACATGCTGTCATGCAAGAACACCTATGTGAGTTTACATTTCGTTTTTTAATTACTATACCCTGTAGGGGTTTTACACTATGGAGCTTGCTTTTTTCTTTCATGTAACTGATCATAGTGTGAGATCCTTGTCTGAGGAATCTGAGCAGCGTTCCTGTAGATTTATCTTGCCTGCGGAGCCATTAACCCTTAGTGGGAGGACATGCTTGTGTGAGGATTATAATTATTATTATAAATTATGGTTAGAATTTTTGGTCATACACATCCGGTAAGCAGCTTGATCACAGCGGTTTGGGGAGCACAATTTGTTTTTGCAGCACTTTGGAGAATTTATCAAGAAGATTTACACTTTATTCATTTGTTGGACACCCCTTAGATTATTTTGGACTTGGCATCGTTTTTATTATATTTAGTCCTGCGATAATTGTATCACATATTTTTTATATGTGTTTTCGATTAACGCAGCACAATATATATGTCTTGGTTTGTTAATTTGCTGTCACAAATGTCTGCTTGCTGCTTCTGATTTTTAACCCTGAGCACTTAGTGGTTTGGTTTTTTAACTATATGAAAAGTTAGTGAGCTGAAAATACTGAGAGGAGACATCATGAAACTTTGCAAGTTATTACTCTTTCTGAGGTGACTTGACCTGAAAAATGTAACATACTTTTTCTTACAGAAAGAACAAAATTATTGATAAACATTTATTTATACATGATTTGAACTTAACTTGTACAAACATTATATAGAAAAAAGGTTATGTATAAATAGTTATGTTGCCTGGACAAAAATGATTGGGATGAGGTCAAAGAGTATTATAAAATTTTTTTAACAGGCTAAAGGTGGCATTGCATATTTAGAACTTAGTACAGAGTTTCTCAAACACAGGCAATGGGGAATTAGTGGAACTATGTGATGCAGACTAGAGCCGCATACACACAAGTGGAATGTGCGACATAAAAAGTCAGACGGAAGCTTTTGATCGTCTATTCCGATCGCGTGTATGCCTCATCTGACTTTTTTTTTCTGAAAATTCTGACAGACCTAGAAATGTAACATGTTCTAAATATTTCCGATCAAACCAATTCCTATCAGGAAAACCGCTCGTCTGTATGCTGTTCCGATGGACCAAAAACAACGCATGCTCTGAAACAAGTACGAGATGGAAGCTATTGGCTACTGGCTATTGAACTTCCTTTTTCTAGTCTCGTCGTACGTGTTGTATGTCACCTCGTTCTGGACGGTCAGACTTTGGTGTGACCGTGTGTATGCAAGACCGCTTGAGTAGAATTCCGTCAGAGTTCCGTCAGAGAAACCTTCGGAGTTTATTCCGACGGCAAAACTAGTCGCGTGTACGCGGCATTAGGAGAGGGACTTCTACAAACAAAACCCAGGAGGTTCAACACCAGGAAACGTACGAAAGCCTATCCAATTCTAATTGGCAGTACCAGTGGGCAGAGTCCTAGATTTATTTCTTAGCAAAAGGTAAATGCATTATTATACCTTGCAGGGAAATATAACTTACCAGAAGATGAGCTAATAGCACTTTAAAGCTGTCTACCCATGAGCATGCATAGGATCAGTGTGTACGGTAAGCTTCTACAAAGCATTTTCAAAGTTTTAATCAAGCTTACAGCAGCTTTCTTAAAGCATTTAAAGCAATTTTAGCTTCAAAAAGGGGGAGATAAACTTAAGAAAAATCATACTGAAAATGATGGCTCCTTTCAAAAAGGTACTAGTATGCTCCAATAGGCTTTTGAAAACTTCAGCACTGCAAATGCTTTGGAACTGCTATGAGTGAAACTACCCAGGTTTGAATTGCCAGAAGGGGTTAATAGAATCCTGCCTAAAATCCACTAAACCTGAACTTAAAGGGGTTGTAAACCCTTGTGTTTTTTCACCTTAATGCAGTGGTCATCAACCCTGTCCTCAGGGCCCACTAACAGGCCAGGTTTGCAGGATAACTGAAATACATTACAGGTGATATCATTTGCTGCTCAGTGATTGCAGTATTCTAGTCTGCATCTCCCCAAGGTAATGCATAAAACCTGGCCTGTTAGTGGGCCCTGAGGACAGGGTTCAAGACCACTGCCTTAATGCATCCTCTGCTTTAAGGTGAAAAAAACTTCTGGTAGTGACCGGCCCCCCAGCCACCCCCTCCCCGTTTTACTTACCTGAGCCCCATATTTCCCTCGGCAGAGACACGCTTCCCCTCTCTGCACGGGGTCTTGATTGGATAGTTTGATAGCAGCAAAGCCATTGGCTCCTGCTGCTGTCAATCAAATTCAATGACGCGGGCGCCGGGGTGCTGGGCCAAGACCGGCATTCATGTCTATGGACGCAAATGCTGGACTCGGGAGCGCGCCTGCACAGTAATTACCCCGGGAGAACGCTTCTCCTAGCGGTTGTCTGATGTGAGGAGGAGCCACGAGAGCCGCCGAGGGACCCCAGAAGAGGATGATTGGGGCCGCTCTGTGCAAAACGAGCTGCACAGTGGAGGTAAGTATGACATGTTTCTTATTTAAAAAAATAAAACACAAAGGTTTACAATCACTTTAACTGTGAATCCTATGTGTGAGTGTGTTTATTCTTGATAACAGATCATGGCAAGGTCTAATAGACAAGCTTTAGTCAAAATAGGGCATCAGTTAATGGGCACTGGATATTTAACAAAGCAAAAAAAAAAACAATAAATGCAATTTGAAAATACTGTACAGTGTGGAGGGGGTCCTTTTAATACAACTCTGAGGTTGACATTGAAAAAAGCACCAATCTTTTAAGTTGCGTATTTGTGAGATGTCTTTAAAGTGGTTGTTAACCCACTTCTATTAAATAGTCTTATCCCCTCGGTATCATTATAACATGTGTCCCTGTGCCTGTGTAATGTAAAAAATCTGCCGATCTGTACCGATATAAGCTCCTTTCTGGGCGCTCAGCTGATTCCTCTTCTCTCTCGGCTCACAACTGCAGTGGGTGGGGCCGAGCCCCCCCGCTGACGTCAGCCGGGGAGGAGGGGGAGAGAGAAGAGAGAGAGAGCGCTGACAATCAGCTGAGCTTTGGGAGCTGTGTTTATACAGGTACAGTTTGGCGGATTTTTTACATTACACAGGCACAGAGACACATGTTATAATTGTACAGGCTATTTAGTATCAGATATGAGAACAGCAGTAGCAGGGGGGAAGGGGCGCTAGTACGAGCAGGGAGGAGAGGGGGGAGGAGGACAGAGGAGACACAGACACTGGAGAGCTGCAGATAGCACATTGCAGCTGACGGAATCACAGTATCAGGGGCTCAGCAGCCATGATTATCGTGCTCGGTTTGCAGATGGGAGGGTATAGCCAGGCAGGATCAGATATTTTAGGGTATACAGAGGGCCAAATGACACAGCACAAGCACTGTGCTGTATAACATGCTTTAAGGGAACAGGATCTGGATTTTTGGGGGTTAACAAACGCTTTAAGCTGTGTGTGGCATTACAGAACAGTAATATATTTTGGGTAATTGATTTTTCAACTTTACAGTTTGTTTGGCTTTAACACAGCAACAGCACCCCAGTCAAAGTTTTTTAGGTTGTTTTGGCTGCCACACCTTGTTTAAAATCTAAAGAATTGGGTGGTAAAAGCCTTAACTTTGTATAAATTGGCCGATGCCACAACAGTAGTTTGTGAGCTCCTTTTTCACAATGCCACACTGCATTGCCTTAAAACAGTGGTTCTCAACTCCTGTCCTCAGGAGCCACTAACAGGCCAGATTTTAAGTATTACCTTGGGGAAATGCAGACTAGAATACTGCTATCACTGAGCAGCAAATTATATCATCTGTGATGTATTTCGATTATCTTGCAAACCTGGCCTGTTGGTGGGTCCTGAGGACATGAGTTGAGAACCACTGCCTTAAAAAGATGTTAAAATGAGTGCACAACAATATCTCAAAATAATTATTCAATTATAGTTAGCAGAGTTGAGGCATATATGCAATAAGAAAACCTATGGCCTTAGGCTACAAGTCAACCCTTCCCCTTCCAGGGTTTGCTTTAAAAACTAGCCGACCAGCCACTGTCATTATACAGTGGCAGGTCTGCTCTCCTGCGCAAATTGCCGTAACTGTCCGTCAGCCCTTTAAACCACCATAGCAGCCATGCGCGATCGTGGGCACGAGAGCCAGAGCGGGGATGTGTGTGAGTAAACACACCAATACCCATTCTGTCAGGAGAGGAGAGACAGATCGTCTGTTCCTACTAGTTAGCTCCTAGTATAGTCAGTCACACCCACCCACAGTTAGAAACACACAAGAGGGAACACAATTAACCCCTTGATCGACCCCTGGTGTTAACCCCTTCTCTGCCAGTGACATTTACACAGTAATCAATGCATTTTTATAGCACTGATCGCTGTATAGATGTCAATGGTCCCAAAAATCTGTCAAAAGTGTCCAATCTGTCCGCCGCAATGTCGCAGTCCTGCTAAAAATTGCTGCCATTTTTAGTAAAAAAAAATAATGATAATAAAAATGCCATAAATGCAGCCCCTATTTTGTAGATGGTATAACTTTTGCGTAAACCAATCAATATACGTTTAATGCGATTTTTTTTTTTTACCAAAAATATGTAGAAGAATACATATTGGCCTTAACTGATGAAGAAATTAGATTTTTTTTACATTTTTTTTATTGTGTATGTTTTATAGCAAAAAGTAAAAAATATAGTTTTTTTTTTTCAAAATTGTCGGTCTTTTTTTGTTTACAGCGCAAAAAATAAAAACTGCAGAGGTGATCAAATACCACCAAAAGAAAGCTCTACTTGTGGCAAAAAAGGACATCAGTTTTGTTTGGGTACAGCATCCCATGACCGCGCAATTCTTAGTCAAAGCAAAGCAGTGCCGTATTGCAAAAAATGACCTGGTCATTAAGGGGGCAAATCCTTCCGGGGCTAAAGTGGTTAGAAAAAGGTATGTGAAAAACAAAAAACTACAGTCTGCAACAATATTTCCAATTTGGAAATATGCCCTGTGAAAAACTATAATGCCGCGTACACACGAGCGGACTTTATGGCAGACTTTGCTCGGCGGACTTTTCGACAGACTTTACGACGGACTTTCTAAATGAACGGACTTGCCTACACACAATCCACCAAAGTCCGTCGAATTCGTACGTGATGATGTACGACCGGACTAAAACAAGGAAGTTCATAGCCAGTAGCCAATAGCTGCCCTAGCGTGGCTTTTTGTCCGTCAAACTAGCATACAGACGAGCGGACTTTTCGACCGGACTCGATTTCGACGGATTGATTTAAAACATGTTTCAAATCTAAGTCTGTCCAACTTTTGAGAAAACAAAGTCCGCTGGAGCTCACACACGATCGAACTGTCTGACGAAATCCCGTCCGTCGGGCAAAGTCTGCCGTAAAGTCCGCTCATGTGTACGCGGCATAAGATGCACAGCATTTTGCTAGCTGCATGATATTCAGTCAAGGTTTACATTTTCTTGTTTTGCCTGCCAGTGCCTACAATAATTTCTCCCTCCCCTTATGTCAGCAGCACTGCCTTTGCTTTCCTGATCACAGCTAATGTAGTTTGTTTACTTTACAGTGAGGGGGCTGGCTTAGCCAAAATCTCTCTTATAGTCCGTCCTAATCTACGTTTTAGGACCTGGAAGTGCATTATGGTTACTGTGTCAAATTCCTGCATTATTGTGCCAGACGCACAGACCTTAAACATACAGGATTAGCCATGAACCCATGGTAGCAGCAAATCTGATTCTCATCTCTACATGCATTTGTACAAAACCTTTAAATTGCCAAGGAAGAGCAAAACACTGATCACTGTATTAGTATCACTGGTCCCCAAAAAGTGTAAAAAGTTTTGATTTGCCCTTCGCAATATCACAGTCCCCCTCCCCCTCACAGCCTTTTAGTGGGAAGATCAGTGTCCTGCTGTTTCTCCTCCCCTAGCTCTTATGCAGCTGAGAACAGAGAAAAAGGGAAAAAAGATGTATACAATGTTTTTTAAATCTATACACACATTTTTGCCTTTTATTTCTATTATAAACTGAATGGGTTGTTTTACAAGGTGAGGGTTTACAATAACTTTAAGCATATGTATGCAATCAATAAGCCACATGGTAAATGTATTGTAAGGGATGTATTGTTCACTGCATCATTTGAACATATGCCACTTACAGAACACAGTACAGATATTTTTTTCTCTCAAAAATTAGGCACAGAAGCACTTCAGATTGATCAACAATTCAAATGACATAATCTCTTATACACAGAAGTGAAAAGACAT
Organism: Lithobates septentrionalis; assembly: GCA_037952835.1. Lineage (NCBI taxonomy): Eukaryota > Metazoa > Chordata > Amphibia > Anura > Ranidae > Lithobates > Lithobates septentrionalis. The sequence goes on along the minus strand of JBBDGP010000639.1, from coordinate 2,101,695 downwards.
ATTTAAGCTTAGCAAAATTCAAGCGTGTTCCAATTGCTCAACATGTTGCCAATAGAGAACATTTTGTTACAATATAAGGCCAGGCAGATGTAGAAATGTAACAGATCCTCTGAGATTTTATGATCAGAATGAGTTTTGCTTTTTCAGGATGCTTTAATGAGCAGGGAGTAGCTTAACCACTTCAATACCAGTCACTTAGACACCTTCCTGCCCAGGCCAATTTTCAGCTTTCAGCACTGTCGCAATTTGAATGACAATTGTGCGGTCATGCTACACTGTACTCAAACAATTTTTTTATCATTTTGTTCCCACAAATAGAGCTTTCTTTTGGTGGTATTTGATCACCTCTGCAGTTTTTATTTTTTGTGCAACAAATAAAAAAAGACTGAACATTTTGAAAAAAAAACAAGTTTTTCTTTGTTTCTGTAAAATTTTTTGTAAATAAGTACGTTTTCTGCTTCAATGATGGGCACTGATACGACGGCACTGATGGGCACCGATGAGGTGGCACCAATGAGGTGGCACTGATGAGGTGGCACTGACGGGCACTGATGATGGGCACTGAGAGGCAGCACTGATGGGCACTGATAGGTGGCACTGATGGGCACTGATAGGTGGCACTGGTATGCGGCACTGATGGGCACTCATAGGTGGCACTGATGTGCACTCATAGGCGGCACTGATGGGCACTCATAGGTGGCATTGATGGGTACTTATGGGTGGCACTGATGGGTACTTATGGGTGGCACTGATAGGTGGCACGGATGGGCACTGATGGGCACTGATAGGTGGGCACTGATGAACACGGATGGGCACAGACAGGTGGCACCGATGGAGATTGATGGGTGGCACTGATGACACTGATTTGTGGCACTGATGCCCCTAAGGGTGGCATTGCTGGGCATCACTGCAATATTAATGGTGCCAATCAGTGCCCATTTGTGGGTATTGATTGGCACAGATTGGGCACTGACTGGGCACATTGGGCACATGTGGATGGCCATGGGGTACATACCTGGCCATCCACATGTTGCCCCCTTCCCTGGTGGTCCTAGTGGCGATCCCTGGTGGTCCAGTGTGGTCATCTGAGGGGGCGCTGCACTGATAAACAATCAGCACAGATCCCCCCTGTCAGGAGAGCTGCCGATCGGCTCTCCTCTACTCACGTCTGTCAGACGTGAGTGAGGAAAAGCCGATCAATGGCTCTTACTAATGACTTTGTGATCAGCCCGTGATTGGACACGGCTGATCACATGGTAAAGAGCCTCTGCCGGAGGCTCTTTACCAAGAGCGGTGTGTCAGACTGACACACCGCTCCACCGATCGCCACGACGCGCGCCCCCACGGGCACGTGGCGGCATGTTATCCTGCTGGACGTCATATGACGCCCAGTCAAGATAACTGAACCACCGCCCGGCCGTCATCTGCTATGGGCTGGGTGGGAAGTGGTTAAAGTGGACGTAAACCTAAATTTTTTTTTATGTCATAATGTAGAGTATAAGATTTCCTATCATTTAAACCCAGTCTTGCCACAAAGAGTTAATCCAGCTCTGAGCAATCCGCTTTTATTGTTCAGTGAGATAAATCTTGACAAACAAAGAATAACTTTGTCAAATCCTCCCCCTTGCTGTGAGTGACAGGTGATTTACATATCTCGTGCCCTAGCCTAAGACATGCATTATTTTTTAATTCCCACCCCCTCTCCTTTCTTCAGCAGCTCTGCAAGGATTGGCTGTTCCACACCTCAGCATGATTTGGCATGCTGAAGTCATGTGGTTACTTTCCTGTCTTTTCACTGGATGTTAGAGATCATAGCAGAAGTTCAGTGTAAGAAATACACAGGAGAAAATGCATATTGACAAGGGGAGTGTAGAGGTGGGCGGGGAGTCTACTGACATCACGACTCCACCCACCGAGCTCCAGACAACAGACCCACCCACAGAATCTGCAGTTTTTCGGGTCTCATAACAGACAGAGGGGAGACATTTGACAGGTAAAGATACATGCAGGAGGCATGTATATCCTTATAGAGAACCCCTATGGCAGTAGTTTAGAAAGGTTGACATTGGGTTTACATCCACTTTAAGCGGATTAACTATAATTAATATAGTAATAAAGACATTAAAGTAATAAAGACAATGCAAATGTTAACCATTTTAGCACTAAACATTTCTTCATTAGAAAGAGATGTGTTGTGTAAAAAAAATATACAGGGTCAACATAAGCGTGCGCAGCCTATTGCATTAGGGTGTGCACCTCAAACCAAACACATGTGCATCTGTATATATATATATATATATATTTTTTTTTTTTTTTGTGTAAAAGTAAATATATAAGTTCAGGTTAATATTCAAATCCTATTTTATGTACAGTTGTGCTTGGCAGCATCTGCTGACTGAGTAATTCAACCCAAGAGAGTATGAATGTGCAATTAGCAGCCACATTTACCAGAGAATGACTTACTAATCCTCGAGACAGGGGGGTCAATATTTATTCCCTGCAGGAGATGTGATGATATTTACACAGGATATGTACTTATACCCTCTAATTAAGCCCTTGTAAAGCTATTACTACAATAGGATGCCATTAAGTTAACATGGCTGTACTATGGGTAGGTTACCCATGACATATCCTGGACTTCAGGTACAGAACATTGCATAGTGACTGGGAACCAAAGAGCATGTTGGCTTATATTCACGTGATGAGAAGAACATCCCTGAACATGTGAACAGTGATACACACTTCTTACTAGCTGTTCAATACAACAAATGAAAGAATTCAGAGGATAGATGAAAAGCACTACACCCCCCTCTCTCCCTGCCTGCTGCAGAACTGCTCACACACACACACTGCTAAAGTCTGTGCCCCCAACTCCCCCTTACCAGTGACATTTCCTGAGTCCCGGCGCATCCTCCTTACCTCAGGTTGTTGCGTTGTAGGCACGGCAGGGCGGAAGCTGGGAGGCGGGGCACTTGGAGGCAGAGCAGGGAGGAAAAAGCTACCTCCTCCTCCTCTGCCTGGGACGGTCCTGGCAAATACTTTTCTTGGACAAAGGGCAGTGGTGGACTGGAAGCCCTGCGGTGGAAGCGGGCAGGTCTTGTTTAAAAACAGTGGGGTTAATCCAGCCCTGATGCTACCTCTATAGTTGTGGCTATAGCATCCCTGACAGCAGGCGGCGGAGTGATAGTCAGCTGTCAGGGATGCAGTAGTCGGAACTATAGAAGTAGCATCGGAAAATGCAGCCACTTGCCAGCTCACTCTGCGTTTAGTGTCTGCACTCACAGGAGTTATACAGCCAAATAAAAAACAGTCCCACTCGCATACTTGCACCATTCCCATTGTCCATAAGCAGAGGTGCCAAAATGGAGATCCTGCCAGCAAAAATGAGACCTGGGGTGTGCCTGGGCATTAGGATGTGCCCAAGCACACCCGGCACACCCCGTGCACACACGCCTATGAGGGTCAATTTACATAATAAGCACAACATAGGGGAGAGAAGAAGATATTATGTAAACAGTTAACTTAATATTAAGGTATTAAATACTGTATTTATTGGCATATAAAATGCACCTTTTCACCCTGAAAATCGGGTGCAAATAGCGTGTGCGTTATACGCCAATACTTCAGTTTTAGCTGCCTTGGAGGGCACAGGGAGGGGGGCAGGATGAGTGCTGTCAGATTACATTCAGTGAGAATCTCCTGTTTACTTGGCGGCCACTGTAATAGGAAGTCCTTTCTCCTGGGCCACCATTGGACCACTGTTCTGTCTATCATAGGAGATTCTTACTGTATGTAATCTGTCAGCGCTCGTCCTGCCCCCCTCCCTGTCCCCTCTATGCTGCAGATCAGGCTGCACTGATGGGAATGGTGAGGCTGCTGCACTGATGGCAATGAGGAGGCTGCTGCATTGATGGCAATGGTAAGGCTGCTGCATTGATGGCACTTGTGAGGCTGCATTGATGTGGACTGATGAGGCTGCATTGAAGGAACTTTTGAGGCTGCATTGATGTGGACTGATGAGGCTGCATTGATGGCAATGGTGAGGCTGCAGATGGGCCTTGATCCTTATTTTGCTTCAAAGTTCCTTATTTATAATGTAAGGTTTTTTTTCCTGAAACTTCCCTCCTAAAATGAATGTGCGTGTTATAGGCCTGCGCGTGTTATACGCTGATAAATACGGTGAGTATTAAATAAATGATATGATGAACTAAAAAATAAATTATTTAGAAATATAATACTTGTTCGAGTTGTTTTACATTGGATAATGATAGTAGAGTTAATTCAGTCTCCATGGAAAGAACAATTGTAGCTGAAAGGCAAATGGCAGAGACATATACATCCCTGGGTTTAATTAGTAGGGTTCAATGGTGGCCCACATCCTGTAGAACCTTGGAAGGAAGTTTAGAACTGCAGCATAGTAATCAGTCTAGGAATCTGGGAATCTTATAGAAATCTTCCTGGGCACTGAGCATTTTTTTATATGTTGGCACAAAGCATATTACTGGAATAAAACATGCAAATCCAGCGACTTGCTTGCTAGTTGGAGTTTCGAAGTTAATGCTGAACTCAAACCAGCTTTTTCTCCATTGTTCAGTGTTTCCATTGTGCCCTCATTTTAACCCTTTCTCTGCCAGGTCCGTACTCCGTACGGACCTACAACAGTGCCCCCAGATGGCCAAGTCTGTATGCCATACGGACCTCTTTTCTCCCTCTCCTATAAGCTCATGGTCACTTCAATGACCATAAACTTATAGAAGAATTGTTCAGAAGACTCTGCTGAACAATTCTATAACTCTGATCAGCGAATAACAATCCGCTGATAGGAGTTTTTTAACCCTAAATTTGACCGACCCCCCTCCATGCCGCCGCTTCCCTGTCCCCAGCCTCTCCACCCCCACCACTCCCTTCCACCTAAAACTGCCCCCACTCTCCTTTCCTATACCCTTCACTCCCTTCTTCACCCCCAGCACTGAGTACCCCCTCCACTAGATCTGACCCCCCCCCCCCACAAATGTGATCCCAATTAGAGCCTCAGGATCTAATTGTGTGGCTTGAAAAAAGGGTTCTTCCTAAGTGTAAGCCATCGTGTGTCGCACAGCTGCTGATCAAGCTCCCCCCCTTGGGGTGGTGGCTGACCGTGGGGCCTTGGTGTCTAAATCTGATGGTAGAGGCGACTTCTAAAATCGCAAGCTCAGAAGATACAGCTATACGCATACCCTTGGTAACGACCGACTGTTAAAGCTGCTGGTCCTGTATTGCACCCTTGGTTTTGGGAGACCCTAATCCCTATGCTGGGCGAGACTGCCGTAATAGCAGTCATCGCCGTCCGGTAAGCAGAATCTATATACTCACTTCATGGTGGATCATCTACTGGCTTTTTTTTCTTTACATTTCTCTTGGATGGGTGCTTTATATCTACCTATGGATTGAATATCCTTGTTTGGACTTTTTTTCTGTTTTTCTCACATGCATTTGCAATATATGCTGTTTGATCATAATTGCCTTTTTTTTGCTCACTTTTTTATGTTAAAGTCACATGGTAGGATCTCACTCTCACCAAGATCCTATATGCTGTATACATATATAACGCTGCACTTTTCTGTTTACTGTGTTTTTATCTGCAAAAAAATTTTTTTAGTGTATTTTTTGTGAATATATTGGTTTGATAAACATTTACAGAAATACCTCGGGATCTAAAAAATCACTAGTACCTTTTTTTTATTCTAGAGGCCATATGCTTTCAGAAAATATATGGTTTTAGGGGTCTTTCACAAATTCGGAAAGCTGTAAGGGAAAAATGAAAACCTTCAGATTTTTAAAGAAATTTGGATATTTACACTTTTGCGTCTGTTCGGTTTTCACCATTTCGCAAAAAGGCACAATTTAAAAGTTACAAATATTTGTTATTTATTAACTCAGTACAGGTTAGGCTTTTATATTTAGTAGGAATTTTGTAAAAATTGCTGTGTTTTTATCTGCTAATAATGGTTTTAGTGTATTTTTTGCAAATATATCGGTTTGATCAACATTTGTGCAAATACCGCAGGGTCTAAAAAATCAGTAGCGCCTTCTCTTTATTTTACTGATCATGTGCTTTCATAAAATATATGGTTTGGGGCATCTTTTACAAACTCTGAAAGCTATAAGTGAAAAATAAAAAAGCAAAGGAAAAATTGCAAAAATGGTCTGGCCAATTAAGTGTAAAAAATGGAGCACAGGGCCTGGCAGCGAAAGGATTAAAAGGGGACCATTTGCATTGAAACATATGGGTTAATGTTGCTCAATTCCAATGATGTACATGAGAAACCTGAGAACCCTTAGGATCCTGGAAATTTCAAGCATTTGAAAGTATATTATCATGGTTTAACATGACCAGAGTCTTTTATCACGACAGTTGTGCCTACAAGCATTGTTGCTGATTTTGTCTTGCACCACCTGTTATCATTTACTAGGAGAGTCTTCTCAAGTCTCAGTGCCATTACTAATATCACTTGCATTGTAAAGTTATAAGTAGTAAAAGACCAATCACATACTACAGCTCTTAATGAATCTGATTATTGTATTAAGGGGCCAAAATGGCTAGCAGCTTAAGAGTGTGCCTTCTTTTGTCTTGACAATCTACCCATTATTTAGAGAATGGAAATGGGGGCACACATAGAGAATTATGGATGCTGCACACACCAAAAGTATAGCAAGAAAAACTGGAAAATCCCCAGAGGGTTTTTTTAGCGGTGAAAAGCATATATCAATAAATGTCAATGTAGAAAAGTTTTTATTAGTTTTTATAATAAAAACATTTTTACATTGAAATTTTTTGACCTATTCTAAACAACACTTGTCTAAAACGTGCCCCAACATTTTGCATGTCTTGCCAAGTTCCTGCTTGATGATTCTAAGCTGTGTTTTATTTTGTCTGCAAGTTTGTCCTTGGCACAGAGGATCCACCACATTCCATGACGTTGGGTAGGACAACATAGTCTGATTCTGATAATAAGCAAGGTCAATCTTGTGCTTAGCTATGCAAACACATCTGAAAACAAACTATTACATTTCCATTATGTTTCCTTGTCAAAAGATTTTATTAAATGTACAGCAATTAACAGGTATGTCAATTACTCTTATAGATATAGAGAAAATAAAGCTCTTTGCTATACTACGATATGCAAACATTAACAATTAAAACAAAAGTATCTTTCAAGTGGAATGTATTTAAATACAACCTGAGGAGTTGGTGAGAAGTCATGTGACAATATAATCACTTCTATAATATTAACAGTATCAAAAGTAATTATACACTAATGGATTTTGAGAGTACAGGTCATATGCATTTAAAAAGTGAGCTGTAAAGTTAGAAAAAGAGGTGAGAAAAAGTAGAAGAGTAGGAGGGTAGAAAGTTGGAGAAGTCCACAAGGTCGATCCAAGCGCCAGTGCAAGAAATGGTTTGGTTGATTAAATGGATGAATGGATGAAACAGCTACCATGGTTGGAGGACTGATTCATCAAAGGTTGGCAGTAGGTAATATTTTAACCATGGGTGCCATATCTTTTTAAACTTGGGGATTTGGTCTCGTTCGATGTGGGACATGGTGGCATTCATTCTATGCTTTGTTTCAGCCATCACCAATGCAGGGGACTTCCATGCCTTTGCCATCGTTTGTTTTGCGACCGTGAGGAGTTGAACAAAAAGTTTGAATTGGGAATGTGTTAAACAATCTGGTTTCAAATTAAGTAGCGCAGTGAATAGGTCTGGTCACACCAAAATCAGAAACATTTTGGAGGCAATTTCAAAGATTTCTTTCCAAAAGGTTTGGGCTATCGGACATGTCCACCAAATATGTAGATGCATACCTATTTCCGAGCAACCCCTAAAACAGAGAGGAGAGTAATTAGGTGCATATTTGGCTACTCTGGAAGGTACAAGGTACCATCGGGTTAGGACTTTATAATTAGCTTCCATCCCTATAATGTTAGGTGAGGCTGATTTTGTTATCGACCAGATCTCAGACCAATCTGCCATTTCAAGGGTTCGCCCCAGGTCCTCCTCCCATTTCTGGACATAGGTAGGTTTATCTAGATTAGGGTTGACTAGAAGTTGAGTGTAGAGGGATGAAATCATACCTTTAGAATGGGGGCCTTTCTTACATACGGATTCGAAATTGGAAATATGGGTTAATGGATTTTCAACATTTCTAAAAGGTGTGAAGAAGTTTTTAATTTGAGGGTACCTGAATAATTCTGATTGTGGTAAAACATAACTCTCACAGAGTGTTGGGAAGCAAAGAAAGGATTTAGGAGAGACAAATTGGTGAAGCCTCAGAATTTCCAAGGCTGTCCAAACTTTAAATGGTTTGGGGGAGATCCATGCAGGATAAAAAGCAAGTTTAGAAGGGGGTTGTGTGGTGATTGCAGTTAATTAGACGTGTGCATTTCATTTTGTTCCGAATCGAAATTCGGACAAATGTTTAATTATGCATCCGAATTTCCGAATTACAAAAGTAGTGAATTTAAACGTATCCGAAAAAAAGCAAAATAATTTAAATTGAATTCGAAAACAAATTTGAATCGAATTTGAAAACATAATCGAATTCGAAAACTAATTCGAATTGAATTTGAAAACAATAGAAATCTATTTTCTAAAAAATACAATAAAATAGAATACAAAATCATAAAGCAATAGAATACATATATATAATATTTTTTTATTCTGTTTTATTGTTTTCTATGCTTTTCTTTTCTATTATTTTCTATTCAAGTCTTTTCTATTCAAATTCAAATTCATTTTATAAGAAATTCGAATTTGGGAACATGGCTTCTGAAGATTTGTTGCTTTATTCCATCAAATCTTTAGAAAAAGATTACAAAGCAAGTAGAGTCATTCCAAACAAAATCGTTACAATCATCTGTTCAGTCAAAGATTACGTTTCAGGCTGATTTGTTTGCACCCTTCCTTCAGTCAGAACACATCTGAACTTTATTTTTATATATACAAGGTCGTTGGGAGGACCTGTTTGCTGACACTAGATTGAAATCTGTGTGTGGTTCTCCTCTACACTTCAATATATATATATATATATATTTTTTTTTTTCTATTCTATTCTATTGTTTTCTATGCTATTCGTTTCTATTATTTTCTATTCTATTCTTAACTTTTCTATTCAAATTTGATTTCAGTCTATATGAAATTCAAATTTCGGAAGATGTTATATATATATATATATATATATATATATATATATATATATATATATATTTTTTTTTTTTTTTTTTTTCTATTTTGTTCCATTGTTTTTCTATGCTATTCTTTTCTATTCTATTCTAAACTTTTCTATTCAAATTTGAATTCATTCTAGACGAAATTCGAATTTCGGAAGATGGCTTCCATAAAGAATGAATTAGAATTTGAATAGAAAAGGTAAGAATGGAAAATACAACCCCTGGCAAAAATTATGGAATCACCAGTCCCTGAGGATGTTCCTTCAGTTGTTTATTGTTGTAGAAAAAAAGCAGATCACAGACATGGCCAAAAACTACAGGCATTTCATATGGCAACTTTCTGGCTTTAAGAAACACTAAAAGAAATCAAGAAAAATAATTGTGGTGGCCAGTAACAGTTAGATTTATAGAACAAGCACAGGGAATAAATTATGGAATCACTCAATTCTGAGGAAAAAATTATGGAATCACCCTGTAAATTTTCATTAAAAACACTAACACCTGCATCAGATTAAATCTGCTTGTTAGTATGTAGATAAAGAGGGTAAATCATCACGCAGTGTTGCACAAGATGTTGGTTGTTCACAGTCAGCTGTGTCTAAAACATGGACCAAATACAAACAACATGGGAAGGTAGTTAAAGGCAAGCATACTGGTAGACCAAGGAAGACATCAAAGCGTCAAGACAGAAACCTTAAAGCAATATGCCTTGAAAACAGAAAATGTACAACAAAACAAATGAGGAACAAATGGGAGGAAACTGGAGTCAACATCTGTGACCGAACTGAATGAATGAATGAATGAATGAATGATTTATAAAGCGCTGCAAATGCGAACTGAATCGCCTCAAGGCGCTGGATGCATTCTCTGATGTCAGCTTCTCAGAAAAGGAAGGTCTTTAGTTTTTTTCTGAAGGCCTGGTGGTTTTCTTCCATGCGGATGTTGGTAGGAAGAGCGTTCCATAGTCGAGGTCCTTGGACTGCGAATCTTCGTTCTCCCTTTGCTTTGTAGCGGTATTTGGGAACTGTAAGAAACCGCCTAAAGGAAATGGGATTTACATACAGAAAAGCTAAAAGAAAGCCATCTCTAACACCTAAACACAAAAAAACAAGGTTACAATGGGCTAAGGAAAGGCAATCGTGGACTGTGGAAGATTGGATGAAAATCATATTCAGTGATGAATCTCGAATCTGCATTGGGCAAGGTGATGATGCTGGAACTTTTGTTTGGTGCCGTTCCAATGAGATTTATGCAGACGACTGTCTGAAGAAAACATGCAAATTTCCACAGTCAATTATGATATGGGGCTGCATGTCAGGTAAAGGCACTGGGGAGATGGCTGTCACTCAATCTTCAATAAATGCACAGGTTTATATTAAAATTTTGGACACTTTTCTTATCCCATCTATTGAAAGGATGTTTGGGGATGATGAAAGCATTTATCAAGATGATAATGCATCTTGCCATAGAGCAAAAACTGTGAAAAAATTCCTTGAAGAAAGACACATAAGGTCAATGTCATGGCCTGCAAACAGTCCGGATCTCAATCCAATTGAAAATCTGTGGTGGAAGTTAAAGAAAATGGTCCATGACAAGGCTCCAACCTGCAAAGATGATTTGGCAACAGCAATCAGAGAAGGCTGGAGTCAGATTGATGAAGAGTACTGTCTATCACTCATTAAGTCAATGCCTCAGAGACTGCAAGCAGTTATAAAAGCCAGAGGAGGTGCAACAAAGTACTAGTGATATGCTGGAGTGTTATTTTGTTTGTTTGTTTTTCATGATTCCATAATTTTTTCCTCAGAGTTGAGTGATTCCATAATTTATTCCCTGTGCTTGTTCAATAAATCTAACTGTTACTGGCCACCACAATTATTTTTCTTGATTTCTTTTAGTGTTTCTTAAAGCCAGAAAGTTGCCATTTGAAATACCTTTAGTTTTTGGCCATGTCTGTGATCTGCTTTTTTTCTACAACAATAAACAACTGAAGGAAAATCCTCAGGGACTGGTGATTCCATAATTTTTGCCAGGGGTTGTAATAGAAAATAGACTAGAAAAACAATAGAACAGAATAGAATAAAATATAATATATATATATTATATTTTATTCTATTCTGTTCTATTGTTTTTCTAGCCTATTCTTTTCTACTCTATTTTAATCTTTTCTATTAAAATTCAAATTCATTTTATACGAAATTCGAATTTCGGAAGATGGTTTTATATATATATATATATGTGTGTATATATATAGATATATATATTTATATATATATATATCTATCTATCTATCTATCTCTATATCTATCTATATCTATCTATCTATATCTATCTATATCTATCTATCTATATCTATCTATATCTATCTATCTATATCTATCTATATCTATCTATCTATATCTATCTATATCTATCTATCTATATCTATCTATATCTATCTATCTCTATCTATCTATATCTATCTATCTATATCTATCTATATCTATCTATATCTATATCTATATATCTATATCTATCTATCTATATCTATCTATATCTATCTATCTCTATCTATCTATATCTATCTATCTATATCTATCTATATCTATCTATCTCTATCTATCTATATCTATCTATCTATATCTATCTATATCTATCTATATCTATATCTATATATCTATATCTATCTATCTATATCTATCTATATCTATCTATCTCTATCTATCTATATCTATCTATCTATATCTATCTATATCTATATCTATATATCTATATCTATATATCTATATCTATCTATCTATCTATCTATATATATATATATATATATATATATAGATATATATATATAGATATATATATATATATATCTATATATAGATATATATATATATCTATATATATATATAGATATCTATATATATATATATATCTATAGATATATAGATATATATATATATATAGATATATATATATATAGATATATATCTATAGATATATATATATAGATATATATATATATAATTTTTTTCTATGCTATTCTTTTCTGTTATATTCTATTTTATTCTAATCTTTTCTATTTGAAAGCAAATTCATTCTATACGAAATTCGAATTTCGGAAAATGGTTATATAGAAATAGAATGAAATCGAATTCTAATAGAAAAGACTGGAATAGAAAAAACAATAGAACAGAATAGGAAAAATATATATATATATATATATATATATATATATAAATATATATAAATATATATAAAAACATCTTCCAGAATTGGAATTTGGTACAGAATGAATTCGAATTTGAATAGAAATTATTAGAATAGAATATATTGTATTTTTTTCTATTCTGTTCTATTGTTTTTCTATGCTATTCTTATTTTCTATTCTAATCTTTTCTATTGGAATTCGATTTCATTCTATATGAAATTCGAATTTCGCAAAATGGTTATATATAGTTTACTTTTTCAAATTCGGTCAAATTTTTTCGAATGCGGTAGAATTTTTTTCGAATTTGATAGTATTTTTCCAATGCGGTAGAATTTTTTCGAATTTGATAGTTTTTTTTTCGAATGCTGTAGAATTTTTTCGAATTTGATAGTATTTTTCTAATGTGGTAGAATTTTTTCGAATTTGATAGTTTCTTTTTTCGAATGCGGTAGAATTTTTTTCGAATTTGATCGTTTTTTTCGAATGCGGTAGAATTTTTTAGAATTTGATAGTTTTTTTCGTACGCGGTAGAATTTTTTTTGAATTTGATCGTTTTTTTCTAATGCGGTCGAATATTTTTGAATTCGAATACGAAACTAAACGAATCCCGGAAATAAATGTAACGAATGCAACAAATTTAACTAAACAAATTTAGTTAAATATCGAATCGAAACGAAACGAAACTAAACAGATTTTTTCATCCTGCACATGTCTACAGTTGATGTTTAAATTTGATTTTATCCCAAAGAGATATAAAATGTTTAGTGATGGGGTTATGTAAGCCCCAGCGGTCTTTGGGTTGAAGCCATAACAAGTTAGAAATTGGTAATGGGTCACATTCTGAAGCCTCTATTATTACCCATAAGGGAATTTCCTGAGTTGCGTGGTATTTAGAAAGACTGGCAAGATGTGTGGCTTTATAGTAGGTTGCAAAATTGGGAAACCCAAGGCCTTCATTAATTTTAGGAAGGTGCAATGTGTGTAAGGGTATACGTGATTTGGAGGAACCCCAAATAAATGTTGTCAACCTTTTCTGTACTAGTCTCAAATAATAGGAAGGAATTGGGATCGGTAGGACTCTGAACAAATATAATAGTTTGGGCAGAATCGTAATTTTTGTTGCATTAATCTTACCTAGTCTCCATGATAATGGAAGGTGTGACCATTGTTTCAATAGGCCTGTGACCTGTCTCAGTAGCGGAGGCTAGTTGGCTGTGAATAGGTCTGTATTAGAAGCTGTCAGGTGTATTCCAAGATGCGGAATCGATTTCTCCACCCAGGTATAGGGGAGAACATTCTTAGCTGCAACCAATTCCAAATTGGAGAGGGATATGTTAAGAGCCAGGCATTTCTTAGGGTTAATTACGAGGCCGGAAAAGGCTGCAAACCTATTGGGAATGGGCAGGAGATTGGGGCCCGAGACTTGTAGAGATGATAGAAACAGCAGGATTTCATCTAAAAACATACAAAGTTTGTGCTGATATCCCCCTATCTCTATACCTGTTATCATAAGGTTGGTTCTGATTTGTTGGTCTAGGGGTTCTTTAAGAAGAGCAAATAGGAGGGGGGATAGTGGGCAACCCTGACGTGTACCCTTTTCTATATTGAAGGAGTCTTACTTGTATGCTGCATATTTTATATATGCTTTAGGTTTATTTTAAAGTGCTGCAATCCATTTTATAAAATGCAGGCCAAAACCCCATTTCTGTAGGGAGTAATGCAAATATGGCCAGGCTACAGAATCAAAGACCTTCTTGATATCAAGGGAAAGAAAGCATGAAGGGATTCGGCGCGTTTTGGCAATATGTGCCAGAAGCACTGCCCTTCGCACACTGTCACCAGCTTGTCGAGTCGGCATGAAGCCCACTTGGTTCCTATGAATTAGATTGCCTAAGATTCTGTTAAGGCGTTTTGCTAAAATTTTTGCCAGGAGTTTAATATCTAGGTTTAAAAGAGAGATGGGGCGATAAGAGAGATGGGGCGATAATTTGTACAAGAAGTTTCACCTGACTGGGGCTTAGGTATCATGCACACAATCGCCGTTAAACATTCCTGTCTAAGGGAATGCCCATCCAGTAATACATTAAAGGCCTCAGCTAAGATGGGTGAAAGAGTTACTGTGAATGATCGATAATATAAAGCCGAATATCCATCTGGACCTGGTCTTTTATACATTTTTAATTCTTTAATGGCATTCGCTACCTCTTCCATTTCCATTATGTTTAAACAATGAACAAGAAATGTCCATCTAATTGTATAGTATACTGTAGGTTTATCAGAAGTATGTAACAGAGAGCAAAAACATGTTATTTACAGCATAATGCATGCTGTTTATATAAGCACTTTGGACAACATTGCTTTTCCAGGGTGATAATTTTTATTTCCATTAATAAAACCGCAGTATTGAACACAGAACATAATTGCACAAGAAAATGACTTGCCCCAGACGTTAAGATCAGTAATAATGACATTGGTTTGTGTTTGTCTGCAGGAAAACAACAAAAATTGATACGATGTAATAAAAAACATTTATTTTACTTAGCTTATGTATGTATGAATAAGCGTAAATGACAAAATGTTTCTATTATGGCTATTATTGTTGTTTTCATATACTATTATGTGGCAGCAAATGATTACAAAAGGTAAACAGTTTGTCAAGCAAAAAATATAGAAGTGTGTATTGATTTACACATGCTATGCTATTTAATTGAACATTTTTTAAAAGGCATAAATGCTTTTTTTCAAGAGTCATATTCATTGTAATGGGATGGAATGTGTGGCATTTGAAGGCCCACCCTGGTTAGTTTTAGAACATGTGAGACCATGCATATTGAGAATTAATGGAACAAACTAAATTTGAACAGCATGATCATACTGACTATTGTGACCAGACTAAGGACAAAACTTTGATGAGAAGTGCTGAATCTAGGATTGCTCAGAAATAAAAGATCATGGGCGATGTCTCTAATTTGAGGAATATAGTTATTCCAGTTATTCTGATCTAGACTTGAAGCAGCCTTTCAGTACGTTTCAGAAGAAATCTATGAGTACAAGGCTAAAATAAAAGCCCAGCGTGATAAATTCCCAACACCCAAAAACCAATCTTCCAACCCAATTTTCCAAAATCCTTTACCGCTTGTGCTCAAAATCTGGATGTGCACTCACCAGAGATGTTTGACTCCCTTTTACAGGTTGGTCAAAAAGAGCTTTTTTGCTCTCAACAGCCAAGATTCCTCCTGGAGTGGGCTGCAAGAATTCCTCCAACTTTGATATCACTCATAAGTAAGGGAGATAGATATAAAGTATCATTGTGTGATAACTTTATTAAATTGGCTGGCAGTATAAATGAAGTATGTTACACTCACATTTATGGGTACCTAAAAACCAGCACCAGCTTATACAGCGTGTATGGGATGGGATGTCGCCGCCACAACCAGCATGAAGCCAGCGTGCATTCCAAGCCTCGTTCTCAGATCCCCGGCCTGGATGTGACATCACACAGGACCCGGAAGTGACAGTCCCATGCTCCAACATGTTTTTCACTTAAATTTGCATCTTTGGGAAGTCCAGAGAAAATTTAAGCAAAAAGTACTTTGGAGCGTGGGACAGGGTAGCTACGTTTTTTTAGATTTTTTTTTTTTTTTGTGGAAGGAGGCACCAAACACTGCTTTATTTTCATAAAGCCCACCATAAAATATAGGGGTTGATTTCCTAAAGGCAAATAGTTTGTCCACTTTTCAAGGGAATTTTCCCTTTGCAAATTAATGTTTCATTAGCTCAGTGAAAGTGGTGAAAACATACTTTATAAATATGTACCCAATCACATGCAAGGAAAATAAAAAAGAGTATTATTGCTTGCACATAATTGGAAAGCCAGCAGGGCTTTTTCTCATTCACCAGGCTAAAGAAGTATTACATTATAAATCCCTGCATGTTGCGGTCATTCAGGTGCTTATCTAATAGTTTCTTGAAGCTATCGATGCTCCCCGCTGAGACCACCGTCTGTGTAAGGGAATTCCACATCCTTGCCGCTCTTACAGTAAAGAACCCTCTAAGTAGTTTAAGGTTAAACCTCTTTTCTTCTAATTTTAATGAGTGGCCACGAGTTCTACAAAAAAAATCTATGGGTAAATTCATAATGAAAACCGTGAACAGACATGCAGGAGCTTGTAGCCACTGCAAATGCAGCTCTCACTCTAAGCATTAAGAATTAGTAGATTCCTGCTGCAGGGATTCACAGCGTAGCAAAATGCCTGCGTGAATGGTGCCTAACTATAAAAGCTGTATAGAGCTTTAGAAAAGATCGTTTTTTTCATAAAGATGATCTCTAGCTTAAAAAAAAAAGAAAAGAAAAAAAGCTATGACTTTTACCCCTTCCCCCTCCCACACTGATTCATTTATTTTATTTTTTGGCTGGTCACCTTTCCCTACCTTCTGTAGTAGCAATGAGCTTTCTTCCACAGTGCAGGGATTGGCACTAACAATATAATTAGAGAGGTTTTAACAAATTTAATAGGGACTCTCACATGGTGACACTGTGAGTGTACAAGTAACAGTGTGCCAATGTCCCAAAATGAATATAAATTAATATATATAAATATATATATGTATAAATTCTATGCTCCTGAGGAAGTGTATTTTTACGTGCAACATGTCGAGTGATTAAACGAACAAGTTGTACCCAGACTTACACCCTGACCCACAGCATCCCACATATACATCTGTAATTGGATAGTACAGGAGCTGCAGTTTACCGCCCGCCTGGATATACTATTTTCTCTATCTGATTTAGTGGTGTCAGAGTGTCTGTATGTAGGGTACACAATATAGAGTGTTTTATATATGTATTTATATGTAATAATTGTCTTTCAATTCTTATTTTTACATTAATAAATATTTAATTATTTCTAGTTGGCCTATTTGTGTGCCTTTAAAGTCCATTTTCGGAAGTTTTTAGCTCATTTACCAACAATATAATGTCAGAGCTGCTTTCTGAAGTATTTTACTGTTAGCCTGGACCAGTGTTTCTCAACTCCAGTCCTCAAGGCGCCCCAACAGGTCATGTTTTCAGGATTTCCCTCAGATGAAACAGCTGTGGTAATTACTAAGGCAGTGAAACTGATCAAATCCCCTGTGCAAAATAATGGAGAGCCTGAAAACATGACATGTTGGGGCACCTTGAGGACTGGAGTAGAGAAACACTGGTCCAGACTGACTGGCATACTCTCAGGGGGTGTAGCTATGACAGCCTGGGCCCACATGTAGTGAGCTGAATGATACCATCATTTAATTCAGAAAGCGGCTGGTGCCGGCTTCTTTTTACAGTAATTAAAGCTCCTTTGGCTGTACTTCTCCTATAGATCACAGAGTGCAGTTTGTTTTGCACTCCTGTGACCCATTTCAGCAGACAGTGAATTGAAGCAAGCCACTGAGAGACTGAGTCGGCCACTCACAGCCCAGCACTCCAGTGAGAACGTGGAAGGGCATAGCAGAGAGCTGGTGACTGACAGTCACCATCTTTCTGCTCAGGGAGTGATTAAACACCGCCAATCACTGCCATTCTCAGTGTTAGAGCCGACGGGGGACAGATGCAGCATCGGACAGATGCCGCATCCACCTAGGTGAACATGATTAGGAAAAAAAAACCTCCATATTTCTCTTCTAATAGATGCTGGCCAAACGATATTTGCAGCTGATCAATACAAGATTTGTCTAAGAGAGCATCTTTGGAACTTTTTCTAGGATTCTTGCATCATGAAGTTTCTGCTCTTTATTGCACTGGTGTCTGGAAAGGTAACCTTATCAATAGGGAAATAATTAATAAATTGATTTTATTAATAATGATAGGTCCATATTTGGCCAATGACAATGACATCACCCATGTGACACCCCCCCGTTGTTTACATCCGCACAAGGGAAGTGACTGGATCAAGCGTATATTGGTAGGCTTTGTTCTTTTTTTCTTTTGGGCGGGTCAGCTGCTGCCGTTTATCGTGGACTTGCAATAGTGGATGATGTGATTGATGATGAATGTACATCATGGGACTTTTTTTAAATAAAGGACTTGCTTGGGTGTTTTTATTTCTAGGGTGCATTTGTTAAATTTTTTGAATGAGTAGAGGTACTATGTACCCTTTACTCATTTACACCGAGGGGCTTGTATCTGGAGTCCACCTTATTGTTAGAGACGCTCACAACCACATGGCCAGGCTTGTGGGAAAGAGGCCCTTGTCCTCATCAACATTGGGACAAGGTCCTTTGTTGGCAGGGTTTTGAGTGCATGTGGTATAATTTAGGAGGGGGGCGCATGCTGCCTCCCCCTTTCCTGGCCTACGGGTTCTGGTAAGAGTCTGGTATGGAATTGTCCCTGCTCCTTTGTTTACATTCCCCTGTCAGCCAGGAATCCCTGGCTGGCAGCTTAAAGAGCAGGTCAGAAATGGGTGCTGGCTCCCTGACAACTAGCATCCCTGACCTGGACCTGTCACATTAGACAAGATAATACATTAATTTTTTTAGTGAATTAACATTATTGTATTTTTTTGCTATATGTACCGCAGGTTATTATCGCATTCACTGTATTTACTACATATCTACCTTTAAATATGGCATGAGATATTTTGTATAAGACAAAAATATCTCATGTGATAAACATGAGTGAATTGGCCCTTAAGTTGCTTCTTATTTCTTTTCAGGTTCAGACTGTGAAAGATCCAGGACAGAGGCTTTTGGAGAGGACTGGGGGCAAGCCTCCCACAGAGAGAGCAGATCATACTCTAATGATGGACAACTTAATGGACGCTGAGAGCATGGTACGGATTACTTCTCTGAATAAGGATAATAAAGCTTCCCTTCTAGAGTGGATGGAAAAAAGTATTATTAATCTTGTACAGGTTAATGGTGGCCCGCCAAAAATGGTATGTGCAAAAATACAATTATAATTCCTGCATCAAAACCTGCATCAATCAGCTGTACCCTCCCATATATACCATCCAGTCGATGCAGATAATGTTAATTAATCTAGCAATTACCTGAAAAATCTAATAGAGCACCCATAAGTGCCCCCACTGTGAATAGACCTTTCAGGGATTGGCTATGAAGCAGTTTAAATCTATATCTAAATTCAGGCCCCTAGGGGCAAGGGAGCCTAAACGATAGATCCAGCTCGTTTCATTGTGAAATAAGGGTTGTTTTATTGCCACCTCTCCAATGGTCTTTAACTATATCAATCCCATAAAATGTGAGACCTGAAGGGTCTCTATGGTGCACCAGATCAAAGTTCCGGGAAAGGTTGTGTTTCGGGAATCCATTTTTGATGTTGTTAATGTGCTCCCTTATGCGAACATAAAGGGGGCGGGTGGTTCTACCCACATACTGAAGGTGGCATGGGCATTCGATCACATAGGTGACATGAGTACTATGGCATGTAATTAGATCTTTTATCTTGTACTCTTTGTGATCAGTCTTAGACTTGAATGTTTCTCTTTTCCTTGCGTGTTTTTTACTAACTCTACAAGGTAAGCACCTTTGGCACTTATAGAAGCCTTTCAGTTCTGGACAAATGTTGACTGGTTTCGGGGGGTCAATCACGTTGTGAACAAGTTGGTTCTGAAGGGTAGGTGCTCTTCTATATATGAATTTTGGTTTTGGAGGCAAAATTCCAGACAGTACCCGATCCTCCTTCAGGATGGGGCAGTATTTCTTCAGAATTTTCTCAAAAGATTTATATTGATTGTTAAACCCTGTAATGAAGGCAAGATCATTATAGTTCTCCTTTTTTTCTGTTTTTTTTATGGAAAAGGCTGCCTCTATCCATCTTCATTATTTCTAGCTATACTTTGTCTAGATTCTCCTGTAGATAGCCCTTCTCCTTAAACCGTTTCATCACGATGTTGGATTGCACTTTGAAGTCTTCCAAGGAGTCGCAGTTTCTATATTCCCTTCCCACCTAGGGTGGTGGCAGCTTGATGTAGGGATATACCGGTTACAATCCGTTACAATCTGTTGCTTTAAAGAACATTCTAGTGCATAAACTATCGCCTTCTTTGAAGATCTCTAGGTCTAAATAATCTATTTTTTGATAATTCCATTTGCCTGTAAACGAAATGCCATATCTATTCGTATTCAGATTGTTGAGAACATCTTCAAAGGATTCAGCAGTGCCATTCCATAATATGATCAAATCGTCTATATACCTCCGATACAATTTTATCTGGGGTATCCGCCTGTTATACACATATTCTTCTTCCCACATATCCATGAAAAGGTTTGCTATGGTTGGTGCGTAGCGTGCCCCCATGGCTACCCCCTTGGTTTGTACATAATAATTTTTATTGTACCAGAAATAATTGCATTCCATGGATAATAACCTTCCAAGATGTACCCAATCTGTTGTTGTTTCATTCCTGTTGTTTCGTGTAATGCTTTTTCTACTCCCTTCAGCCCATCTTGTTGTATTATACTTGTATACAATGAATTCACATCAATTGTAGCTAGTATGTAGTTCTCCACTCCTTCGATATTTTTCAGATCTTGAATAAGTTGTGAGCTATCCCTTAGATATGATTTTCCCTTCTTTTCCATCGGTTTGAGAAATTTGTCCAAATATTCTCCTAGTCTCGAGAAGACTGAATTGATTCCACTGATGATAGGTCTCCCGGGCGCTTTCTCCAACCTTTTGTGGATCTTCGGTGTGTGATAGATCACCGGGGTCTTAGTGGAATTTGATACCAAATATTCAGCTTCTTTGTCATTCAAGATGCCCAATACCTTCCCTTTATTCACAAAATTCTTCAGCTTCTTTTCATATTTTTTCTTAGGATGGCCTTTGAGCATCTAATACGTATTTTCCACTTTCAATAACTTCTCCATTTCTTCTTCGTAGTCCTTCTTATTGAGTATGACTACACCCCCCCCTTTATCTGTCGGTCGTATTATTACTTGTTTAATGGTGTTCCAGATATTTTTGGTTCTGGTGCTCTTCTTTACCAGTTTACCTAGATCATCTTCCACCATCTTTTTAAATGCCCCCATACATTGATTCCCTGGGGTTTTGGGGTTGAAAATTGAGTTGTTTTTTAGATTAGTCTGTATATATGCTGCATCTTCCATAATTCTGGTATCTTTATTAAGTGCAAAGTGCTTCTTCAAATTGAGCTTACTCATGAATTTTTGCAGGTCAATAAAGACCTCAAATTTATCCAGTGGTTTATCCGGCACAAATTTAGTCCTAAGTCCAAAACTTTCATCTCCTCATCTGAGAATTGGACATCACTCAAGTTGTAGATTCCTTCCCCTAATATTCTCTTCTTCTCTTTCTTCTTCCCTCCCCTCTTTCCTCTTGTCTGTTTCCTCTTTCCAGGTTCCTTGATGGTAACCCCATATCTCTTACTGGATGGAAATTCCCTGCATTCATGGGGTTCATCTCCCCACCTTGTTCTTGAGGGAAATCTTCCATCATACCACAATGCCCTCCTCTCTGTGCATCTACTCTGTTGCCATTCCATCCCCTCCATCCAGGGTTCCTGTAGGGGACCCTGGCTTTCCATCTGCCCGGAGTCTCGCTGTCTCGCTGTCCATCCCTGGAAAAATCCCCATCATCTCCAGCGTATATTCTATTTTGACGGTATGAGGTGTACTGATTGTATGGGGTATACTGATTATTCCTTATTAGTGGCGAAAACCTATTGTAAGTAGGTACATTGTATCCTGGTGTATTGGAAGTTAGTTCATTACGTCTAGGTCTATTTGGTGTTCTATAGTGGTTGGATTCTGGAAAATTGACTCTCCTATTTTCAGGTCTATCTGGGTACATATTAGGTAAACGCTGTGCTTCTTGGATAATGCCACCATAATCTCTTGGAGATTGTTGGAATGGGTTACCCATTGCTCCAATTAGCCCAGTTGGTCTGGGTTCATCACCCACCTGCGGGCTATCATCCATTTAAGTGTCATCCAATTCATCAATCTGATCTTGCAAAGATGATTGCCATTTATAAACTTTCATGCTCTTATAGTCTACGACATCCCTTTTGAATGTCTTTTTTTTTTGAGCCTGTATTTCAACATCATACTTTGCTATTATATCTTGTAACTCTTTCTTCTTCTCTTTATATTCCCTATGGGTGGCATACTGGAGTAAAAGGTTTTTTAGCTCTGTTATGCTTGTTTCCACTCCATTGCTCCATTTCCATTGCGCTGCTCAAAGTGTGTTAAAAAAAATCATATAAAAAATATCTATATATATATATATATATAGTAGATAATAACAAAAAGTGAAAAAAAAATGTTATTTTTTTTTCCGTACTGATTACCACCATCCTGATTATATGATGATGATGCTGAACCGCGCTTTTATAAGTATGTAAAAAAAAAAGAAGATGGCTGCTATGATAGCATGTGTCTTAATCCAGACATGTCAGCCTCACTGCGCTTACTATTAAAACAGCTGTCTCCTTGCTAGCTGCAATGCTGGATGACTGTGCACCCGATCTGATATTATAGCATCCAGGAAGATTGGACAAAATACCAATTTTACTTTGTTCCATTAGAAACTAAAGATAAATTATCACTTTTTTTTTACATTATTCAGTTTCCTCACCCCTTTAACTCCTATGCATTTTGCCAAAATAGCAAACTTAGACAAACTGTCAGGATTATCGTAAAAATGTCAGAAAATCAAAAACTCTAAATTTTTCTCATTCCTAATACATTGAATGTGAGTGATTGTTTCAGCAGGTAACATAAAGGATTGCATTTGATGGACATTTGGACATACTCACATGCAAACCTGTAACACAAACATGACCGAGGCCTTCATAATGAATTCCTGCTCTTGTGTATTTCCTTTTAATAGATCAGACCTAATGGAGGAACAGTAAATCTTAGCAAGTTTTCATCTCCAATTAATCACATTTGTATCATATCTATACTGTCTTACTGTCTATCCAGACACAAAGTAAGAACAAAAGCATGCTGAGGTTTTAGAATATTATCACAAATTTGCTGATTCAATCACTTTTAAAACTCGATAACTTTAAAAAAGAAAAAAGCTCAAGGCTTTTTGACACCTACACAGGACATAAATGTATTGTTTGTAGCCAAGATTTCCCCCTATCACAGAAGTTGCAGATAGAAATAAAGTAAAATTCATACTAAGATTCTTCATGCCACAGTCAGCAGAAAAACTATCAATACTAAGCACCTTGACTTCTTAATAGTCTCCTTTGTGCAACCTCTTTGGCATATGTGGGTTTTAGCAAAGCTGTGCTTTTCTTTATCCACACATATAAATCTTTAAATTACTTATTAGTATTCAGGTATGTTCGCCTCAGAGAGAGCAAAGGTCTTAATGCGGTGAAGTGGAATGAAGCAAGTTGGAAAGACTACACAGAGCATTACTTTAACACTGTTTGAAATCCTTCTGTGCCAAAATAAAGACCAATTACTCAAAGTGTAATGCCATTTAGTGACTGTATCATGTGCTTTCTAACTCCTGATAAAGACAGCAATTTACACAGCCCTACAATAAAGTGAAAGTTGAGTCTTAACTAGAAATTTACATATCCAGCTTTATGAGGAGAAGATCTACATTTCTTGAAAGAATATATGCTAGAGTTTTGTGTGCTTGGCTTTTACTGGGGATGCATATGGAAATAGATTTCAGGTGTGTTGAATGTCCACATATATTCCTCAAATACCATAACTACTTGTTTACCTTCTGAATTATGTTTATTCAAAATGCTGCTAGATGTCTTTGTAAGTTAGAGTAGATCTAAATCCTAAATGCATGCTAAAGCAGAATTTAGCAATTATCAAGCACTCATTAGCAATTAATCATTTGCTTTTTCGTAAGATATTGTTTTCACTATTTTTGCATCTTAGTGCTGCGGGTCTCGCTATTAATCACTTCCTTTCTGCAACCACTTGATCCAGTAGCAGCTGTGCATCATTGCTCTGGTCCAGCTTTCTAATGATGACAATGGTTGACCATGTCTGTGCATCTTCTGTTGCATGTCAGCTTGTAGTCTCAAATTTGGAGCACCTGTGAGAGAATGACAAGAGCACAGTTGGGAAGCAGTTGTTAAATGACTGAACAAGGAACTTTGGAACAGAATCACCAGATATCATTTTAATACAAATGAAGATTTAAAAATGTTGTACTGTACATGAAGATACAACTTAACAGCATTTCAATACATTAGTTTCACCAATTTATTATGAACACTTAAAGTCACATATGTCAGTTAACCAATGTTTCTGGACTAATCAAGGCGACTCAGTGGGTATTGTATAATAGCGCTCTTCTATACAAATGTCAATCATAATTTTCCTGTTCAATGTTTTTATTGAATAGAAGAGAAATGAAACATTGGTATATAGTAATAAAATAGCAAAAACACATGGACAGATGCGTTTGAAGCCAGTTCACTAAAACTACAGAATTTTTTAGAACATTAGATCCAGAGGAAGTATTGTAAATTGGATTATTAAGCATTGAGAACACTATACCAATAACAAGCTATAGCTGTCAGGTTGGTATACATGTACTAGCCAAACAGAAGCAGAGGGAAGGAGTAGTAAAGTCAGAATAACATTGTTATGATATTGCATAATTCAGTAATGAAACTGGTTAAACCAAGAGTTAAGTAACTCTTATGTACTAAACAATATGGTCAAGTGTGATCTGCAGGGGAGTCACTTATCATAAAAAGATCTAAGTATTATTTAAATTATTTAATAATAATTAATATATAGGGGGAAATCTGGGGCTTCTGTAGTGGGGTGATAAGAAAAAGTAAGTTAGAACTGGAGAAAGAGGAATTAATATTATAGAGTGAACCGTAATATTGGCTGAAGGCGTCAGCTATGGCTTGTGGGTGGGGTTGTTTTGTACGTGTGGTGGGGTGTATTATGAAGGGGATTTGGGTTTTGTATCTGTGGCCCCTAAGTTTGTTAGCCAGCAGTTTCTCTGCTCTATTACCGCTTGTGTAATAAGATCATTTAAGTCTTCTGGAGGCTTTTTCAAAGTCCTCCAGAAATAGTAGTCTTAGTTCGTTGCAGAGAAGTGTTAGCTGTTCAGTCAGTTTCTGGAAAATTTGCTCCATGTTTTTGAGCTTATCGATTTGTGAGATTAGTGTCTCGGTATGCTGTTGCCTCCTTCTCTTGTTTCTAGCCCCTTGTTGAATCATAATGCCTCTTGTAAATGTCTTGTGCGCATTCCATACAGTGAAGGGATTAGAAACTGAGTCTTGGTTATTCTCAAAGAATTCTGCAATTTGTTTTGCAATCTGATACCTGGTCGGGACATCCTGGAAAAGCCTAGTGCTGGCCCTCCATACAAAAGGTAGGATTGTGAGTGGATGAATCGCCCACCGTCAATTTCACCGAGTCATGGTCCAACCTGGTAATGTTATTATTTTTGCAGTTTTGCATTTGAACAATACCCATTTATCTACTAGAAACAAATCAATTCCACTATAATATTTATGGTTATTTGAAAAGAATGAGTAGTCTCGTTCATTGGTATTGATGAATCTCCAGGCATCATACAGCTCATAAGACCATAACACCGCCTTCAAAGATGGTGGGAGGCATTTTGGTTTGGAGGTAGAGTCTATTGTTGGGTCTGGGATAATATTGAAGTCCCCACATATCACCAACAGACCTGAGAAAGAGGAATTAAGAATTGAGAAGAGAGAAGGGAGTAGAAGAGAGGGGATAGATTGTAGGGAAAGGGGAAAAAGAGAGGAGGAGGCAAATAGGGGAAAAGTGATACATGTTGGGCGGGGCAATCCAGAGATCAGCTAGAGGAAGGAGGCTTTACATTGTGTATTGCCGCATACACACGAGCGGACTTTTCAGCAGACTTGGTCCGACGGTATTTCCGCCGGACTTTTTAATGGACGGACTTGCCTACACACGACCGGACTTTCCTGCTGGCTAGGTCCGCCCGTCTTTCCGACGGACTTTCAGAATGAACGGACTTGCCCACACACGGACAAGTCCGTTCATTTTGAATGTGACTCGGGTACGACGGGACTAGAAAAGGAAGTCAATCTTGCTGCTTTTATCAGTGAGATTGACACCTTGCGAGCCCCGTCGTGGGGCATCCCAGGCCCTTAGGTCTGGCATGGATTTTAAGGGGGACCCCCTACGCTGAAAAATGGGCATGGGGTCCCCCAAAATCCATACCAGACCCCGATCCGAGCACGCAGCCCGGCCGGTCAGGAAAGGGGGTGGGGATGAGTGAGCGCCCCCCCTGAACCATACCAGGCCGCATGCCCTCAACATGGGGGGGAGGCTTTGGGGGAGAGGGGCCCCGCAGGGCCCCCCTCCCCCAAAGCACCTTGTCCCCATGTTGATGAGGACAAGGGCCTCTTCCCGACAACCCTGGCCGTTGGTTGTCGGGGTCTGCGGGCGGGGGCTTATCGGAATCTGGGAGCCCCTATAATAAGAGGGCCCCCAGATCCCTGCCCCCCACCCTATGTGAATGAGTATGGGGTACATGGTACCCCTACCCATTCACCTAGGGAAAAAGTGTCAATAATAAAACACACTACACAGGTTTTTAAAATAATTTATTAAACAGCTCCGGGGGGTCTTCCTCCGGCTTCGGGGGTCTTCTTCCGGCTTCGGGGGTCCCTCCAGTTCCTCTTCTCCCGGCGTACGGTTGGTTCTTCTCCGCTCTCTCTGGCCTCTTCTCCCGGTGTTCCAGTTCTTCTGCCGGCTCCTCTGCTGTCTTCATGCCGCTCTTTTGCCAACTGAGGTCCGGACTCCTGGCTTCTTGTCTTCTTCC
The DNA here is from genome assembly GCA_037952835.1 of Lithobates septentrionalis. Taxonomy (NCBI): domain Eukaryota; kingdom Metazoa; phylum Chordata; class Amphibia; order Anura; family Ranidae; genus Lithobates; species Lithobates septentrionalis. The sequence continues at coordinate 2,074,507 of JBBDGP010000639.1, read as the reverse complement.
CTCTTCTCTTCTCCAGATGTTGACACGACGGTCTCTCCGGCTGGACTGCTCTCTGAGCACTCCGTTGTGAATTATATAGGCGGAGACCCCGCCCCCTTATGCCATCACAGTCCCTGGGCATGCTGGGACTGTGACGTTTTAGGGGGTGTGGTCAACATCACACCCTTTCCTGACCGGCCGGGGTCTGGTATGGATTCTAGGGGGGGACCCCACGCCGTTTTTTTGGCGTAGGGGGTTCCTTTTAAAATCCATACCAGACCCAAGGGCCTGGTATGCCCCACGCTCACTGCAATAGGAAAATGTGTTTTTCCTATTGCAGCGAGCGCGAAATGCAATACCCTGCCCTTGGACCAGCATACAGACGAGCGGGCTTTCCGTCGGACCAGCACACAGACGAGCGGACTTTCCGTCAGAAACTGAGTCCGACGGAAAGATTTAAAACATGTTTCAAATCTAGGTCTGTGAACCAAATCTGTAACTGTGAACCAATGTCAGCAGAAGGAAATCTTCTAAAAGTGAAAAAGGTGCAAGTGCAGTGGCAGCATTGCACAGGGCAAGGCAGATGGGCACTGACAAGGCTGCAATGAGGGACAAGGTACAGATGGACACTGACAAGGATGCAATGGGGGACAAGGCTGCAATGGGGGACAAGGCTGCAATGGGGGACAATGCTACAGATGGACACTTACAAAGCTGCAATGGGGGACAAGGCTGCAATGGGGGACAATGCTGCAATGGGGGACAATGCTACAGATGGACACTGACAAGGCTGCAATGAGGGACAAGGCTACAGATGGACACTGATGAGGCTGCATTAATGGGCATTTAAATGTAAGTTTTTTTCCTTAAACTTCCCTCCTAAAAGTTTTTTTCCTTAAAATTCCCTCCTAAACTTGGGGTGCGTGTTATACGCCGGCGCGTGTTATACGCCGGCGCGTGTTATACGTCGATAAATACGGTACTTTTTACTTGCCGATACCTTAATGTTACCTTGCTAGAATGTTGGATCGGCCATGCAGGAAACAACGATTCACTAATGTTGCTCTGGCCTTCGTGATCGCCAGATCAAACATCCTGTAACTTCTTTCTCTGGGTGTACACCAAGGACTTGGTGTCTGCCTCCCCCATGCCACAGAACCTGAACAACCTGAGACAATGCATCACAGAAGCAGTGGAGTCAATATCCTAGGACATGCTTGGACAAGTCTGGATAGAACTGGAGTACCGTCTCGACATCTGTCATGTCACCAACAGGGCTCACATCGAACAGTGGTAGCGTAGAGGTAAAACTTGGACAGTTAATGTGTCTTTTCATGTTAATACAGTTGTGTTAGGTTAATTCTGTTATCATTAATTTAGCTTTACTTTTGCACTATCCTTTTTGAATGACTCTGTATTGTAGAGTATTTGGCTTTGGAAATTTTCCAAATCATTAGCGTAATTAGGCAGTATGTTTTATACAAATTCCATTATGCACTGTAACCTGGGGGACAGGTAGCAGGTACAAAGCTCCCTGGGATGAGCAGTCTTTCAGGCACAGATACCAAATCCAGTGGAATAGTGACAAACAGTGGGGTGTTTATTTGTGATATATACAAGTCTATTTACAGGTGCTGTACAGTGTTCCAAAAGAAACAAATAGGAACAAAAATAGCCAAAACAAAACCTAGCCGTGTCTCGGCACTAACTAAACAATATTTACAGATCCTAACTACTACGCTGAGCAAGCCTACAGCTTGTCAGCTTCCACATACCTTTTTGCACTCTTACCCAGAAGTTCTCTGAGTATCCCAGGCCAAGAGCAAGGGCTGTCTTGCTCAGGTGAGCTTAAATTAGCCTGGGGGAGAGGACCAAGACCTGAACCGGACCATGGATCAGAGATCCCTGAACCTGTATGAGAGGAGCCTGGGAGATGTATAAACCCCGAACAGGACTTTTCCTGGCTCTCTCTGGGACGCTCTGCTACATATCCTCCCCCCTTGTTTCAACCCCAGGGTTGGAACACCTGTAGCCCAACAGGAGTGAACACGGGACAGGGCATCTACATTCCCCATCTCAACACCTGGCCTGTGTTTTACAGTGAATGAGTAATCCTGTAGAGCCAAAAACCACCGGTTCACCCGTCTATTAGTCTCCTTCTTTTGGGCCATCCATTTCAGAGGAGCATGGTCAGTTATTAACTCAAACTGGCGTCCTAACAAATAGTACCTGAGTGCGTCCACGGCCCACTTTATGGCTAAACACTCCTTTTCAATGACTGCATACCTTTGCTCATGGTCATTGAGTTTTCTGCTTAGGTACACCACAGGGTGTTCTTCCCCATTGTGTACCTGTGATAGTACTGCCCCGATACCAACATCAGACGCATCCGTCTGAACCAAAAAATCTTTGGAGAAATCGGGGGAGTACAGTATTGGTTGTGCACAAAGAGCCTTCTTCAGGACTTGGAAAGATTCCTCTGCTACTGAGGACCATTTCACCATTACCGAGTCTTTCCCTTTCGTAAGGTCTGTCAGTGGGGCAGCTATAGTTGCAAAATTTGGGATAAATCTTCTATAATACCCCGCAATGCCAAGAAAGGCCCTGACCTGCTTCTTGTTTGCAGGACGTGGCCATTCCTGGATGGCTTCTATTTTATTCACTTGAGGTTTTATGACACCACGCCCAATAGTGTAGCCCAAATACTTGGCTTCGTCTAGACCAATGGCACATTTTTTTGGATTTGCTGTAAAACCTTCTTTGAAGAGGGAATTGAGGACAGCCTGGACACGGGGCAAGTGGGACTCCCAGTCAGTGCTATGTACCACTATGTCATCTAGATATGCTGCTGCATATTGTCGGTGGGGTCTTAGAGTCCTGTCCATGGCCCTCTGAAATGTGGCGGGGGCATTTTGCAACCCAAAAGGCATTTTTTTATATTGAAAGGAACCCTCCGGGGTCACAAATGCAGTCTTCTCTTTGGCGCTACCAGTCAGGGGTATTTGCCAATAACCTTTTGTCAAGTCCAAAGTGGTCAGATAGCGAGCCTTGCCAAGTCGGTCTATAAGTTCGTCCACTCTGGGCATTGGGTACGTGTCAAACTTTGTCACTGCATTAAGCTTCCTGAAGTCATTACAGAACCTCCAAGTGCCATCCGGTTTTGGGACTAACACGATGGGGCTAGACCAGTCACTATTGGATTCCTCAATGACATCTAGCTCCAACATTCTTTTAACTTCCTCGCTGATGTCCTTTCTCCTCGCTTCAGGAATTCGGTATGGTTTGAGCTTGACACGGACCCCAGGTTCAGTAACAATATCATGCTGAACTGCTGAAGTCGTGCCAGGTAACTCTGAAAATTTCTCTCTATTTCTTATCAGGAATTCTCTAGTTTCCTGCTTTTGAGAATATGACAGGGTGTCTGGAATCGTGACCTCAGGGATCAGAGGGGACTCAGTACCCTTAGGCGTTACCGGGAGGGACCTCGCAGTTAACGCCAGTCTATCCTTCCAGGGCTTTAACAGGTTTATGTGGTAAATCTGTTCGGGCTTCCTTTTTCCTGGTTGATATATTTTGTAATTGACCTCCCCAACTCTTTCAATTACTTCAAAGGGACCCTGCCACTTAGCCAGGAACTTGCTCTCAACAGTGGGAACTAACACCAGGACCCTATCACCAGGTGAGAAAACACGGAGTTGGGCCCCCCTGTTGTATATCCTCTGTTGAGCCGTTTGGGCCTGCAGTAAGTGTTCTTTTACCATCGGCATGATTGCTGCAATCCTGTCCTGCATTTGAGCGATATGCTCAATGACACTTTTATGGGGTGTCTGCTCCCCCTCCCAAGTTTCTTTGGCTATGTCCAAGAGTCCCCGAGGGTGTCTCCCATAAAGCAACTCAAAGGGAGAGTACCCTGTGGAGGACTGGGGAACCTCCCTGATGGCAAACATCAAGTATGGTATCAGGAAGTCCCAGTTTTTCCCATCCTTGTCAACAACCTTTTTTAACATGCTCTTTAATGTTTTATTGAAGCGTTCCACCAAGCCATCCGTTTGAGGATGGTACACTGAGGTTCGCAATTGCGTCACCTTAAATAACTTGCACAGCTCTCTAGTTATTCGTGACATAAATGGGGTGCCCTGGTCTGTAAGGACTTCTTTAGGGATTCCAACACGACTGAACACCATAAACAGCTCTTTGGCAATGTTTTTAGCAGACGCGGTGCGTAAGGGAATGGCCTCTGGGTAACGGGTAGCATAATCCATGATTACGAGGATATGCTGATGACCTCGGGCAGACTTGGGGAGTGGACCCACAAGGTCCATGGCAATCCTCTCAAAGGGCACTTCAGTAATGGGCAAGGGCACTAAAGGACTTCGGAAGTGTTGTAGTGGGGCTGACATCTGACACACAGGACAGGATTGACAATAATTCTCAATATCCTTCTGTATTCCGGGCCAATAAAACCTGCGCAACACCCTTTCCGTAGTTTTCTCAACCCCTAAATGACCTCCTAGCAAGTGCCCATGGGCAAGTTCCAACACCACCCGTCTGTATGGCTTAGGGACCACCAACTGTTCAACCACTTCATCATTTTTTTTACATACACGATACATTAAATCCTCATTGCTGCTAAAATAAGGAAAACAGAGCCTGTCCCCTGATTCGACAGGTACATCATTAATCACCATTACATTTTCCCAGGCCCTGGCAAGGGTTGGGTCTTTTCTCTGCTCGGTACCAAAATTTTCCTTGTGTACATTAAGGTCAGCAAACTCCAACGTAGGCTCAGATTCAGCAGATGGCTGTCCAGCTCCACTGGTTGTGGGGACCTCCTCAGGCTCCTCCAGCTCTCCTGCCATAACTGAGAAAGGAAAACCTGGGGAGCCCTGAGAAGAGTCCCCTGAACCCATATTGTCAGTAGCGGCCAGGAGTTCTGGCTCTGTCACTGAGTCAGCTACTGCGACCGGGTCGGGACGATCCCACAGTTCCCAAAACTTAGGGAAGTCCCTACCAATGATGGCCTCGTGCACCAAGTGGGGCACAAGTCCGACCGGATGGGTCACCGTACCTAAGCCAGTTTTAAACTGAACAGTGGCTATAGGATACTCGCGGGTATCCCCATGTACACAGATCACAGCAACTTTTTTAGCATGCAAATTCACAGTGTCAACCATCTCAGCTGTAACCAAAGTCACTAGACTTCCAGAGTCTAGCAAGGCCGTAATAGGCTTATTATTAACAGTCATTTGGCACATGTGTTTTCCCATACTTGGTGCTGCAGCGCATGAAACAGCAGCAAACATAGACTGCCTTCTAATAGACAGATCGCACTGCATTGGTTCATCTGTCAATGGACAGTTTGCTGCAACATGTCCCAGTTCTTGGCAACGAAAACACCTGATGTTTCCCCAGTTTGGTTTGCTGACAGGCAGTAGCTTCCCTTGTTTGGGACGCCAAACTTCAGTCCTGGCACCAAAAATCCTCCCCCCTATTTCCTTGCCATGCTTACCACCCACTTCCCCTGGAACAGTCTTACCGGTTGCCTGGGGAGACCGTGGCTTTGGGCGTAAAGTCCGTGCGGCTGTAGGGGTGGTGACCAGGTTCTCTGCAGCAAAGTACCTTTCAACAAGTTCCACGAGGTTGTCCGCCGAGTTGGGGTCTCCTTGACTCACCCACTTCTGCAGGGGAACTGGTAGGGACCTCAGGAACCGGTCCATGACCACACGCTCCACTATTTGTGGCCCAGACAGGGACTCCGGCTGTAGCCATTTTCTCACCAAGTGAATTAGGTCGAACATCTGCGATCTTGGGGGTCTCTCGTCTTGGAAGAACCAGCTGTGGACCCGCTGTGCTCGAACTGCCAAGGTGACACCAAGTCGCGCCAGGATTTCCCGCTTGACCTTTTCATAGTCTCCTGCTTCTGCTGACTCCAAATCATAGTAGGCCTTCTGCGATTCTCCAGACAGCAAGGGGGCGACCAGTCCTGCCCACTGGGTTTTGGGCCAACCTTCCCTCTCAGCGGTCCGTTCAAAGGTTAAGAGAAAGGCCTCTGGATCATCATCTGCAGTCATCTTGGAAAGAAAGCGACCCACATGGATAGCTGAGGGCTTTTCTCCAACAACATTAACTTTAGCAGGTGACCACTGTGCTAGCGTCTCCACAACCGCAGCCAAGGTTTTCCTATCCTCTTTTGCATCAGTGGCTAGCTGTTCAAACAGCCTCTGCGATAGCTCCTGTACAGCACTAATCTGTTGGCACAGCGCCTTGGTTTGCTCCTGTGCGATAGCGTTTGTTTGCTGCAGTGCAGCGTTTGCTTGTTGCTGTGCAGCATTGGATTGTTGCTGTGCAGCATTGGATATCACCAATTGTTTTAGGATTTCCTCCATGTTTAGTCACTCTAGGTACTGGCCTTTTAAGTAGTAACTTACTACAGCTGGTCGCAGTCTCCACCATATGTAACCTGGGGGACAGGTAGCAGGTACAAAGCTCCCTGGGATGAGCAGTCTTTCAGGCACAGATACCAAATCCAGTGGAATAGTGACAAACAGTGGGGTGTTTATTTGTGATATATACAAGTCTATTTACAGGTGCTGTACAGTGTTCCAAAAGAAACAAATAGGAACAAAAATAGCCAAAACAAAACCTAGCCGTGTCTCGGCACTAACTAAACAATATTTACAGATCCTAACTACTACGCTGAGCAAGCCTACAGCTTGTCAGCTTCCACATACCTTTTTGCACTCTTACCCAGAAGTTCTCTGAGTATCCCAGGCCAAGAGCAAGGGCTGTCTTGCTCAGGTGAGCTTAAATTAGCCTGGGGGAGAGGACCAAGACCTGAACCGGACCATGGATCAGAGATCCCTGAACCTGTATGAGAGGAGCCTGGGAGATGTATAAACCCCGAACAGGACTTTTCCTGGCTCTCTCTGGGACGCTCTGCTACACACATAATAACTGTCAAAGTGTCAAAATAGGTGAGGCATGTATGTTTTAAAATGTATCATTCATATCATTGAATGTGTCTCCAGATTTAAATACTTACATAATTCATAATAAATACTGATTTTAAAGAAGCTGATTTTTTATGTTTTTAATAGCTTGTGGAAGGGTTAAAACCTCTCAGATTTTTATCCCTGTCTATGTTCCAATGAATTGATTTTACCTCATTACCTAAAGTAAAATGGAAATCCCTGCTCTCAGGTGATACACGAAAAACTACCAGCCTACCAGCACAAAGATTTATTATACCAAATACAAACCAAATGTAATGTGCAGCACTGCAAATGATTCATTATATATGTGCATATTCAAAAAATGTACATCGATGTGGATAATCATCACCAAATAGTGAGAAAAGAGACCATGCAAAATAATATAAAATATAAATCTGTCAGGGCTGGGCTCTCAGCAATTCCCTTCTATGTGCTCAGGCTGCTCAGCTGTTGGATAATTGTCAGCACTCATCGTTCCACAGTGGCTCACCTGGTGATCATTTCCTGCTTGTCAGTCCTGCCTACAGCCAGCCCCTTCTGGCTATTTAAACTGCCTTGTTCATTCGTTTCGTGCCTTCGCCTTGGTCAAACATATCTGGAAAGTCTCTGCTGTGTTCCTGTAAAAAGACTTTGTTCCTCTGAGGTCCCTTCTGGTTCCTGGTCCTGTTCTTCTGCCTCAGACTATGCTTGCTTTCCTACTGATTTACTGGCTTGTCTGACTATCTGCTTTGGCTTCCGATCCCTGGCTTTTTTTGACTAAGTTTACTGCTCTGTACCATTTTTACCATTATATTAAAAGGAGTGATTTTTATTGCATTTTTGGTCTTAATCTGATTCATGGTTCTTGACAGTAGGCGAAGGCCAAGGAGGAGAGAGAGATTGTGCCTTTATTGTGGTCAGGCAGGTCACTTTTTGAAGTCTTGTCCTACCCGTCCAGGAAACGCTTGCACCCGAGGTCCTGTAGGGGACAGACCTTTAGCGGCATAGTTACATCCCCAGTTATGGGAGATATACAGCATTCCCATATGACTCATGAGACTGCTCCGCAGGGGCTCTTCACCATGAGATAATCCAATTTCAAGTCATTTCCTCACCTCATTAACGGGTGGTCATTGGTTATCCTTGATTACAGAGGCACAATCCATCTTTTGATTGGCAGCAAGCTGAGGTTCTTTCCCGGTCGCCACAATACAGCAAAACATGTTTTCAGAAAGTGGTTAAGGTCCTGTGCATGTCTTCGCCCTCCTCTTTACTAGAGCCGTACTGCAAATTTAGTGATATCTTTGACAAAGGCCAAGCCGCTATTTTGCCTTCACACTGGTCGTATGATTGCACAATTGATCTTCAACCTGGAGTAATGCCTCCTTGTGGTCGGGTCTACCCTTTGTCTGCCTCGGAGGATAAAGCCATGGAGGACTATGTTGCCAATTCCCTTTCTCGAAGGTTCATCCGCAAATCCTCATCTCCTGCTGGTTCTGGCTTCTTCTTTGTGAAAAAGAAGAGTGGTGAACTGAGACCTTGTATCAATTATAGGAGTCTCAATTGCATCACGATTAAGAACGCTTATGCGATTCCACTGATTACGGAATCATTTGACCGCCTCAAGGGAGCAACGGTTTTCACAAAGCTCGATTTGAGAGGGGCATACAATCTCATGAGGATCAAGGAGGGCGACGAATCGAAAACTGGTGTTTAATACTAGGACTGGACATTACAAATACCTTGTCATGCTGTCTGGTCTCTGAAAAGCTCCTGCAGTTTTTCAGGAATTCATCAACAATGTCCTCTGAGATATGTTGCAGAAATGTGTGGTGGTTTATCTCAACGATATTCTCATATATTCAAAATCCCTAACGAGCCACCACACAGATGTTTCCCATGTACTACAGAGGTTGAGAGATAATAGCATGTATTGTAAGTTTGAAAAGTGCAAGTTCCTCCATGAACAGGTTCAATTTCTGGGTTATGTAATTTCTACTTCCGGTTTTTCGATGGATCCTGAGAGACTATCCGCAGTTCAACAGTGGCCTTGACCTGTAGGTCTCCATCCGCTACAATGTTTTCTTGGCTTTGCCAATTATTATCGTAAATGTACATCCTACCTCTGAGAGCACAATGCATTCTTGTGTCTACTTTTCCAAGAATTTGTCTCCTGTGGAATGCAATTACAAGATTGGAGACAGAGAATTGCTAGCTATCATTTTAGCTCTTAAAGAATGGAGGTATCTCCTCGAGGGTACCACTGTACTGGTTCTCATTTTGACAGACCACAAAATGTCACATTCTTGTTTGAGGCAAAACGCTTATCTCCCAGAAAGTATCGTTGTGCTCTTTTTTTGTCAAGCTTCAATTACATTAAATTCTCATTCTTACCCGGTACTAAGAATGCAAAGGTTGATGCATTGTCACAACAGTTTTCCTCCTCATCCATTCACCTCCTAAAAAACCTTGTGACCACTGCTTTGTCCTTGAGAATCTCCACACTACTTTGCTCCAGACATACCATTCTCCCAAGGCAGCTGGTCCCCCAGGGAAGAATCAACCCATCTGGCCTATTTCTCAACAATTCTGGTGGCCTAGTTTCCGCACTGATGTAACTGCCTTCGTAGCCTCTTGTTCTCTGTGTGCTCAGAGTAAAACACCACAGCACCTTACAGTGGGCCTTCTACAACCTATACCCAATGGACAGAGGCCTTGGACCCACTTGTCTATGGATTTTATTGTGGAGTGACCCAATTCCCAGGGCAACACAGTCATTCTTATAGTGGTTGACCGGTTCTTGAAGATGTCTCATTGTATTCCACTTAAGAAGTTGCCCACATCCAAAGAACTGGCATCCATTTTTGCTCGGTAGATCTTTTGGTTACATGGGCTACCCAAGGTTATCATCTCGGACAGGGGTATCCAGTTTGTGTCCAGGTTTAAGCGAAAGCCTTTTGTGCACATTTGGGAATTCAGCTTTATTTCTCCTCGGCGTATCACCCGCAGTCCAATGGAGCCACAGAATGAGCCAACCAAACATTGGAGCAGTTTCTATGTTGCTATAGTTCTGACCACCATAACAACTGGTCAGACCTCTTACCTTGGGTGGAGTTTGCTCACAATAGTGCCTTCAATGCCGCTTCCCGATTGTCTCAGTTTTTTGGGAACTATGGTTTCCAGCCATCCATGTTGTTCTGCAAAGAATTCCTGCATTAGAGGAGCATCTCTGTGATCTCCATTCCATTTGGGTGCAAGTCCAAGAGTCCTTGTGACATGCCAGTGATAGGTACAGACTCCATGCTGACTGCTGACGCCTACCGGCGCCATCCTACCAAGTTAGGGACAGGGTCTGTCTGCCATCTCGTAACCTCCGACTCCGTGTTCCCTCACTGAAACTGGCACTGCGGTATATTGGGCCTTTCCGTATTCTCTGTAGGATCAACCCAGTGGCCTACGCATTAGACCTTCCTTCCAACACGCATATTTCCAATGTATTCCATGGTTTCTTATTAAAACCTTTGGTGTGCAACTGCTTCACCACCTCGGTACCACATCCTCGCCTGGTTCAGAACAAAAAAATGTGTTTTGTTTCAATTCGTTATTTGCATAACCACGTACGGAATTCGTTATTTATGTAACCATTTACAGAACCATGAACAGTACGAAATACAATCTATCATTTACTTTCATAGGTTCCGTGGGCACATACAGTACCTGGTCCATTGGAAAGAGTACGTTCCAGATTCCAGAGAAATGCTCTTGGGTCTCATCCTCGGATGTACACGCTCCTGTCCTCCGTACTTTCCATAGACATTTTCCCCTCAAACCTGGTGCCCCTCTGAGGGGGAGGAGTCATTGAGGAGGGGGTACTGTCAGGGCCGGGCTCTCAGAAGCTCCATTCTCTGTGCTCAGGCTGCTCAGCTGTCGGATAATTGTCAGCACTCATCGCTTCACAGCTCTTCCATATATTCTGGACATGCCATGAAATATACCCCTGCTGGCAAAATATATGTATTATAATTAAGGATCTTACTGGCCTAACACTTGACCAGATTCTAGCAGCCTGTCTACTGCATCTTAGTTCTCTCTAAAAAGTAAATATTAACAGTCAGTGGTGAGACATCTTTTGAATGCGTCTAGGGCTTGTTTGCCAACACATTGGAAATCCCCAACCCCTCCTACTATAAGTCAATAGATCAGAGCGGTAAATAAAATGAGAATGGAGGAACAGGATTTTTAAATAAGCAAGAAGCCTGCTTCCGTAAAACATGGTCTCAATGGAAAATAGAAAGAACAGAAAAAAAATAATAGAATAGACTATAATAGAATAGAAAAGAATAGAATAAAAAAATAGAATAGACTAAAATAGAAATACCATTTCCAAAAATTCAAATAGAATCAATTCAAATTTGAATAGAATAGAAAAGAATAAATTAGAATAGAAAATAACAGAATAGCATAGAAAAAATAGAATAGAATAGAATGAACATAACTATCTTCCGAAATTCGAATTTCGAATAGAATAAATTTGAATTTGAATAGAAAAAAATAGAGTAGAATAGAATAAAAAAAGAATAGAATTAAAAAATAGAATAGAATAATTTTGAACTTTAATAGAATAGAAAAGAATAGATTAGAATAGAATAGGAAGATAGTTATATTCTTTCTATTCTATTGTTTTTTCTACACTATTCTGTTATTTTCTACTCTACTCTTATCTATTATTTTATATTCCATTCAAATTTAAATTTGTATTCTGTTCTATTGTTTTTTGAAATATATTATTTTCTATTCTATTCTTTTATATTCGAATTTCAGAAGATGGTTATATTCTTTATATTTTATTCTTTTTTTTTCTATTCTATTATATTTTGTTCTATTCTATTTGTTCTGTTTTACTCTATTATATTCTATTATTTTATTTTCTGTTATATTTTTTTCTCTATTATTCATTTTTTCTATTCTATTCCATTATTTTCTATTCTATTTTATTCTCTTTGGAAATTGGGAAACTATTTGAATTTGAAAACTTTTCGAATATGAAAACTATTCGAAATTGATTTGAAAACCATTTGAATTTGAATTCCGAAAATTCTAATTGATTCGAATACGAATAAGCAAAACGAATTTTGAAAACAAATGAAACAGGTTAAACTAATTTAACTAAATTAATTTATATAATTAACGAATCAAAAAAAAAAAAAAGTTTTTTTGTTCTGCACATGTCTATATGTTTTATAAACAGTTGTAATATGTAAACTCCCAAATCCTTACCTCATTACCTGGCTATGTGGCAGGCAATCTTTTCACCAAGGACAAACAAAAAATTAAAATACATTTTAGTAAAAATAGGATGAAACCTCATCTAGGTCTGCATAGCTGTCTGTATTCCCACTGGGGAAATTTCTCCGCACTGCACATTCAGTAGACAATTATCACTGGTCATAGGAAATGAAAGAAAGCCCTCACAATCACAAACACCTGACAAATGATCTAACCATGTGCCTTTTTATCCTAAACTGAAAAAATATGTCCAAATTAAATGCTTGTGTGCCTATTGGGAACAATAAACTTAGTTTTCAAATCTTTTCTTATTGTCAAAATCAAATCTAACATACATATCCAATCACATAAAAGGTTGGGAGCCCCTATGAAGTTTCCACCTACAGGAATTGTGTGGCAAACAAGAATGAAACTGCCATTATGCTGTTGTTTATATAGTTTGGTGGAGTGAAGGTTGATCTTTGAAATGTAATAATCATGGCAAGGCATTGTACTCTATAGTTGTACTTTAACTCCAGAATCTACAAAGGGTGATGCAGGTAAAATTACAGCTCTTGGTTGTGTCAGGTACTGGAAAATGTGGAAACAGATATATTAAAAATATATACAGAGTATGCACACTTGCTGCTCAATCACAGCACCACTGTCTCCTGGGTAAGAAGCCCAGAGCCTGCATCAGCAAACAGCTAAAAAAGGAAAAAAAATGCACAGCGGCACAATTGGTGAGAACTAGCTACCATGTAAAATGTGGACCTTGAATTGGAGGTCTCCTCCCATCCGAAACTCTACAAAATCTCCAGGCTCCAGGACCCAAACAGAAATTTGCAAATATTTCTACATAAAAAATAGATGCAGTGGGACTTGTTTTCTCATGCATGCAGTACCTAAATAGCTAGTACTTTTACCATAGCCGATTTGCTGCAGGCACATGCTACGACCACAGCAACAGATAAGATAAAAAAAGGCCCATGCTGCAGAGCTCTGAGGACCAACCCTTGGCATAGCTAAGTCTTGTACCTGTGGGGCAGTGCCACTAGATGGGTTATGGTTGGCTGCTCCCTCCAGTCCTCTGCAAGATGCCCAGGACAAAACCCTCCCTTGCTACTACTTCTCCCTCAGAGTGTTCCTCCTCTCCAATTAGTGGCACCTGCTGATGGTCTGCTACTTCATTATCCACATCCTCCTCATCACTGGAGCCCACTTCACAGTAACATCCAGTTGCTGGAACATCGCTGACTCTTGCTGATACGTGCCTCATGTTCCTGACTTCTATGTGGCTTCATCTTCTATAGGCATTGCGTCTTCCTCATTGTTAATATCTGAAAGGAGTAATTTTTACACATGACCACGACCACCTTCTTGCAGCCAATAAATGCTCTTGTGGTTAAATAATTTTGCTGACTCCTCATAAACCAGTTTGCAAAACTATGGCAGGTTTTGCAGGAGAAGAGAAGGAGGAAATACTAACAGCACTTGAAAGACAACTGGCTGCATTAAACCTGAGAGGAAGAATAAGAGGAAGGCTTTGTCAACCACTCGGTCTTGCCTGGCCTTTGGGGGTTAACCTAAACGTAAAGTGATTGTAAAGTCTCTCTTTAAAAAAAAGAAAATAACAAACATGTTAGACTTCCCTCCTCTGTGCTGTGTTGGTTTTGCACAGAGCAGCCCGGATCCTCCTCTTCTTGGGTCCCTCTTTGCTGCTCTTGGCCCCTCCCTCCTGACAAGTGCACCCTATAGCCCAGCAGCTTGCTACCCGAGCTGCAACCCTGGGTGTCCATTCAGACATGCAGATGCTGTTTGGCCCCGCCCCCTCTCTCCCCTGATTGGCTAACTGACTTTGATTAACAGCCGTGGGAGCCAATGGCGCCACGGCTGTGCCCTAGCCAATCAGGAGGAGAGTCCCGGATGGCTGAGGTAATCATGGACATTGCTGGATAGAGAAGGGGTTCAAGGTAAGTGTTGGGGGGTACTGGGGGGCCTGCTACACACAGAAGGTTTTTTTATCTTAATGCATAGAATGTCTTTATAACTTCTTTAATGGTGGCTATGGCAATGTAGGGTTAATACGTGGTGCTTTGGTGTACCCTACTTTACCACACAAGAATGCAGAGATGTGCTGTAGGGGCAGCTTTGTCTGTGCAAACAGCTAAACACCATTTTTCATTGTTTCTGATACACACAAAATAGTAGTCTTAAAAAAAAAACTGCTGGCACTCTGAGCTGTGAACACAGGGGGGTACACAAAAATGTAGCCCACCACACTGCAAGCACAATATAGCACAGTATAGCACCATATAGAAACTAACTCCATACAGAGACTGTCAGATCTAAACCAATCCAACATGCACACTGACAAAAAGCTGTTGGTACTGATCCTTTTATAGCGAGGAGAATGCCATATAACAAAGCCTCCATTACTAACCACTCTAACCCTGTTGACCACAGTTGAAAAGTCAGAAATAAAGATCAATATATTTGACAGATCCACTAACCTCGACTTTCACAGATTCTCCACAAACTACTGACTTCAAACTTCATACCAACAAATAACCAAAGGAGAACCTTGTCTGCTTCTCTTCAAACACAAGCAGTGTGACTCTGCTGGCCCCACAGTGTTATTTTCTTGGTCCTCTTGTTTCAAAAGTCTTGCTAAAAATTTTGTTGACTCCAACCACATCATTCTGAATTAGCCATTCAAGGAGCAAGCAGCTTGCTTGTTATATAAAAAAGGTTCTTACTGAAATATCATCTTATTGTGTGAGTACATGTCTTTAGACCATTCATTACAGCTATCCTTGATATGTGTTGTTTGAAACCTAAGCCCCAAGGCATCTATGCCTTGCCAACATGACTTTGTTACAAATCTGTTGTGTCGAGTTAATTTGTCTGTCCATCTTTGGTATCATCTTCAGAGATTGCCCTTGGACTCCTTGTCTTAATAACCTTATAGCAAATGCTAAGGGGGATTTCAAGAAGCCCACTGGTTTTGATCTCTTGGTTGACTGTCATAATAAATAGATTTGTTTTAAGCTTTCTGTGGAACAGAACATTACTGGATGTCAAATTGTGACCTCCACTTTAGGCTATTAATAGAAAGAATACGGATATGTATTCAAACACGTATATGCTGCCAAAAAGATTATTATAGATTTATTAAAAGTTGTCCTAAAAACTAAAACAAGATTAATTAGACCTTAGTTAGGACTTATTATTTAGATCTTATTTATAGCTTATAGTTATTTTAAAATGGCATTATATAATAGTTTTTATTGTTGATAGCGATGAGTGAATTGACCTGGTTTTGGTTTACAGGAGGACCTACAAACCCAGCCTGTAATCCACAAATGCCAAACATAGTAGCAAATCTCAAGGAGGTCTTTTGGAGCTGAATCTTGTCATTTTTTCTGGCCTTTTTTCAAGAATTATTCCTCATGCTTTAATGTTCGTGGCGATACCTCATATGTGTGGTACGAACACATGTTTACATATGCGTGTGCAACTTACATATGCATTCTCTTCTGACTGCAAGCACGAGGATGGGTGGGGGGGCAATTTAAAAGAATTTGTCTTATTTATTTATTTATTTAAATTGTCCCTTTATTTTGTGAACATCCCTTGTAATATAAAGAAGGAATGACAGGTCAATAAGACCCCAAAATTTTTATAACAGCTTACCTGTAAAATCCTTTTCTTTGAGTACATCATGGGACACAGAACCTTAAGTAATTACTTAATGGGTTATAGGCCACCTTCAGGTGATGGACACTGGTTATACCCAATCCAAGAAGTTCACTCCCTATATAACCCCTCCTCCTTCCAGGAGCACATCAGTTTATGTAGCAAAGCAATATACTTAAATCCCCCAAAAGAGGGGAGGGACCTCTGTGTCCCATGATGTACTCCAAGAAAATGATTTTACAGGTAAGCTGTTATAAAAATCCTATTTTCTTTATCGTACATCATGGGAAACAGAGCCTTAAGTAGTTATTTAACGGGACTTCCCATGCAATGCTACTTGAGGGGAGGGAGACCCAACTCAGAGGGTGCCTGCAGCACACTGCGCCCGAAGGCGATATCCTCATACCTCCTTACATCAAACTGATAAAATTTTGTGAATGTATGCACTGAAAACCAAGTTGCGGCCTTACAGATCTGAGCCATGGAGGCCTGATGATGCAATGCCCAAGAAGCACTAACCGCCCTGGTAGAGTGCACCTTAACTTGAAAAGGCGGAATCTTAACCCTTAAATCATAAGTTTGAATTATCACTTGCCAAATCCATTTAGCGACAGTGGATTTCGACGCTGCCTGTCTTTTCTTAGGACCCTCTGGTAGAATAAATAAGACATCAGTCTTACGAATATGAGCAGTTGCCTTTAAATAGCTTTTCACTGCTCTCACCACATCAAGACAATGTAGTGACCTTTCTTCCCTGGAACATGGTTTTGGAAAAAACGATGGCAGGACAATATCTTGGTTCAGGTAAAAACCTGAGACCACTTTTGGCAAAAAGTCGGGACGAGAGCGTAACACCACTCTGTCCTCATGACAAATCAAATATGGATCTTTACAAAAAAGAGCAGCCAATTCCGAAACCCTCCTTGATGAGGATATACAGTAGCAACCAAAAATACCAACTTCCTTGTCAGAAGGACTAAGGGAATATGTTGTATTGGTTCAAATGGCTGTTTTTGTAACACATACAAAACTAAATTCAAGGTCCAAGGGTTCAAGGGAGGTTTGACGGGCAGATCAAGCCACGTTACCCCTTGCATAAAACCCAAGACTAAAGAATGTGTAGCAAGTGGTCTTTTAAAAAAGACAGATAAAGCTGAGACTTGGCCTTTAAACGTATTCAAGGCCAATTTAATTTCTACTACTAATTGTAGAAAGGCAAGAATTCTGCCTATGATATATCTCTGAGAGTGCCAACCCTTGGATTCACAACAGGAAACACAAGCCCTCCAGACCCTATAATATATATAGTTCTGGAAGCTGGCTTCCTTGCATTAATTAGGGTAGAGATAACTGACTCGGAAAGCCCACGTTTCTTCAGAATGTGGGTTTTAATAGCCAAGCCATTAAATTTAAAGACAGTAAGGAAGGATGGAATATCGGTGCCTGTGAGAGCAGATCTGGCCATAGTGGGAGGGACCATGGGCCCTTCACTGCCATCTTTATGATTTCTGCATACCATGACCTTCTGGGCCATGCTGGTGCCACCAGAATTACCGGCTTTCTTTCCAGCTTAATCCTGCAAAGAAGTTGAGGCAGCAACTAAATAGGGGTAATGCATAGATCAGTGAGAACTGATCCCATGGGGTCACCAACGCATCTGTTCCGCATGCGAGTGGATTCCTTGTTCTGGCCACAAAGTTAATTAACTTCATGTTGAACCTGGACACTAGAAGATCTACGTCTGGAGTCCCCCATCTTTTGCAAACAGCCTGAAATATGTCAGGGTAAAGAGACCATTCCCCTGGGAATAACTGCTGGCCACTTACGTAGTCCGCCTGCCAATTCTCTACTCCCGGAATGAAGACTGCCGAAAGGCACGGAACATTCCTTTCTGCCCAAGTTTAGAATATGGTTCACCTCTCTCTGCGCTGAGAGACTTTTGGTGCCCCCTTGGTGATTGATATAGCCCACAGCTGTGGCATTGTCGGATTGAATCCTGACAGGACAATCCGGTAACCTGAAAGTCCAGGCCTTTAGAGCCAGACGTACTGTCCGAATCTCTAGGATATTAGAGTTCTTTCGGTTCTTGACCACTGTCCCTGGACAGCTGTCTTTTCTAGTACTGCTCCCCAGCCTGAAAGGCTGGCATCCGTCGTTACCACTTTCCAGATGACTGGTCTGAAGGAGTTTCCTTTCAGCAGATTCTGGGTTTAGTAACCACGCAGTGAGGCTTTGGGACACTCTTGGGGACAGCTGCATTGGCAAGTCTAAGCTTGAATTGTTTTGTTCCAAGCAGACAGGATACTGTTTTGCAACAGTCTTGAATGAAACTGGGCATAGGGAACAGCTTCGAATGAAGCCACCATGGTTCCTAGCAACCTCATGCAAAGGCGAATGGAGGGATCGCTATTTGACCTGACCATCCGCACCAGCTCTCTTATGGAGTTGATCTTTGCCTGATGCAAGAACACCTTTACTGGGCTGTGTCTATGATCAGACCCAAGTACTCCAGCCTTTTTAGTGGTATTAAGGAAGATTTCTCTAGGTTGAGAATCCAACCCAAACTTTCCAGATAATTGGTTGTAGTGCGTACGCTTTGCTCCAAACGAGCCACTGACTGATCTATTAGCAATAGAGAAGGGGGGCGGTCTGGTTATTGCCTCTTACTATGATACAACTCCATCCCGAAATACATACTGCAAAAAAGAAAATAACCCTGGGACTTTAAATGAGTCAATCATAGAGGTCATAACAAGTGAATAGATTAAATAAATAAAATAAAAATGTATTCAATTGTTGATAAACATGATCATCAATAAGATGAAGTCACTGAAATGTGAAAAAAAGCAGACACAGAAGAGGATGAGAGGGGGCAGGTGAAGGGGTAGACGGGAAAAAGATAAAAGAAAAGGAAGGAGAAGAAAAGAAGAAGGGAGAAAGAAGAAAAGAAAATGTAACACTTTGTATGCCCTGTTCACCATATGCAGAAGAACAACATGTCAAAAAGGAGATATATAACCAAGTCTATTACTGGTCATCATCAAATATTGGAAAAGTCAAAAAATGGTAATGTACCTTATTGACCATAAGCGGCATATAAAGCATAATAACCCTGCCAAAAATGAAAGTGCAGTGGGATGAGCTGCAAAATCATCATCATGGTATAGCAGGAGTAAAAGAGTAATGATGAGAAGGTTTTAAGGAATCCAAAGAAGAAACCGAGCTTTCAGGAGACTCCATTAGGGGTAGCATGAAAGTGGTGCAAGCCATCTCCGTAAGAGATTGTATCAGCAATTTCTCAGATTGAGAGGCTGAAAAAGGTTCATCCACCGTTGTTTCCTCTGCAGAGGAATCATCGGTTTATCTTTCCCCCTGATCGACTGAGGGTAACACCTCATCCTGTGCCCACTGTTCCCCTTGCAAAGGTTCTGAAGTGGGGGAGGGGGATCTAGCACACTTCCTATCTATTTGAATGGAGGATGCGATTAAAGCCTGAGGGTCTGAGATGCGATATGCAGTTGCACCATCAATTTGTTTCAATGGCTCACCCTGGTTTGCCATAACTGGTAGTTCAGGCGAGGATGATAGCGTGGAAATGCGACTCGAGATCCTAACGCCTGGGGGTGAAACCTTTACTTTTTTGGTTTTTGTGGTGTCTTTTTTGGTAGGCATAGTTCTAAGTACAAAAATAGAGGCACTATAGAAATTGCAATTAATCGCTGAAAATAGTCATGACATTTAAAGCCGCTATAAAGTTCAGCCTAGTGCTGGGAAAAAGGTGTCGTTCCTGTATCAGGAATGCCAGTTTGCAACCCTCACATGTCCCACAGCTCTGTGTCCTTGTGTTGCAGGCTGCTCTTTTTCTCCTCGTCAGCCGAGGAGAGACTGTCACAGCTGTAGTGTATCTGTGTATGCCTGCCATGCGTCCTCGCCCTCTCCGAGAAAAAATTCTGCCCCTTTTTACATTTAGATAACAACAAAACCTGGGGAATGCCCAGGAAAAAATTCCAAGCCTACTTACCACCAGCTCGCAGACAACCAATTGACCTGTCTAACAGTACGCGTTAAAAACAGGGGTTCAGTCCGCACGCATTTGCAAACGCATGCGTAAGCCACAGAGCCACGTCACGGCACCCTGTAATCTGTGGTCCTAACACTAAAATTTGGGTGTCCCCACAGTGGAGGCACATGCATTCTAATGGATAAGTGAGGGCAGGTGGACTGAAGGGAGCCCACCCCTTCTTAAAGGTACAGGACACACCAAACACCCAGCAAGTAGCACAATCACCCACGTGATTGCAAAAATCTTGCCACCACCCTCACTTATAGCTGGCTATCGCAGTAAGAGGCATTTAAAATGTTCCCACGCTTGTGCGTGACATTTTCGGATCCACATACCCAACACGAGGGGGGGAGGGGAGGCAGAGACCTGTTTGTAGCAGGTACATACAACAGAAACAGCATTTCAATAGTTAACAACATTAGCAGTACCAGTGGGACCTCCACACCCCCCTTGGCCCCATGGCGGGGGGGGGGGGTTAAGGGGGCTACACCGCTGATGTCCCCCTAACCCCTGGTCCCTTCAGGGGAGAGAAAAAAAACTTTTGGCATATTTCTTTTACCTGAGAGGAATCTCCCTGCACATGCTGCTGCGGCCACACACAGACTGACTGAGCTTTACAGTGAAGACAACAGAGTAAGGTATGTGCATAGACTCCTTCTAGTGGAGAATTAAGGCATGACAATTTTTTTTCCCTAATGGAAGAATACCTAGATGTTTTTAATACCTAAGTTTCTTCCCTTACCTTATCCCCGCCGCAGGATTTGCTGAATTAACAGACAATCCAACCTTCACCCATCATGGCGAGCTGCGTTTAGCAAACCTTCAAGGACCGGGTCCCTAAAACGGGGTTACAACTCCCTTGGACCTGTAAAAGCACCCCACCAGGAAAGCTAGGTAATGTAGCAAGACCAAATCCCTGGGTTCCTGGGGTCCAGCCATTCAAAGAGAGGCGTTACAGGCAAAACCTTGTGCTTCGCATACTAGGCCCCAGGTACCATCCTTTTAGCCTTAGTGGCACTTTGGATGGATCTGGTCTTTATGGAGGCTATTTAAATCCAGCATGGATCCCTCCTTGAGCTCCTCAGAGCACATCTTCACTCGTGACCAACACCTTAGACACTGGCGAAAAAACTGATGTGCTCCTGGAAGGAGGAGTAGTTATATAGGAAGTGAACTTCTTGGATTGGGTATAACCAGTGTCCATCACCTGTAGGTGGCATATAACCTATTAAGTAATTACTTAAGGCTCTGTGTCCCATGATCTAAGAATGATCTAAGAATGATAAAGAAAGTGATCTTTTGCTTTTAAAAAAAATGCTTATTTTTGCCCTAGTCTGGCAGTGACATCATGACGTTGCTCCAGTCCTCCAAGACCACAGAGGCGATCAGAGATGATCTGGTCTCTGGTAACCTTTATGGCCAGCAACACAAAACATCAGATCATTTCTTGGGCACCCTGGTGAAAATGGTAAGCCCGAGAAACACCACGACCCCTCCCACTGCTTATGAAAGAAATCCAGCGGCTAGTTAGCCGCTTGGACCACTTTCATGAGAAAGCCAATCGCCGACTGAAGAAAAAGATACTGGGGCTATGACTGATATCTTCAGTCATAACCCCGGTAAATCACTTGCAAGCCGCATAGTATATATACGTATTGCGTTTGGTGGCTGCCTTAGACCTGCACAAGAAGTTGTGGACCGTACAAATATCTCCTCACATGACAGGAGCTGTTATTTGTGATGGGAGTAGAGGCGGGAAAAGATCATTGTTGCAGCAGGTTGTTGTGTGAGCAGTCGTGGCTGTTGAAAATTGAAGCTCCATCAACATCACAGAGTGATGTGATTGAAGCCAGTTTTACATAGAGGGGGAATGACCAGATATCTGGAGGCCCCCTTATTCTAAAGAGGGCTTTGAGATTCTGATGATATCTTTAGCTCCCTTATTCTAAAAGGGGTTTGCAGATTCCAATAAGTTGTCCCTGAAGACCCTCACATCCACCTGGTCAGGGTTGTGAGGCCCTTGTCTGCAATGACAGAGACAAGGAGCCTTGCTGGTGGGATGGCTTTAATACCACCCCTTGGCAAGGTACCTATCCAATGTTGAGGTTTTGTGGCCTAGTATAAATTAAATGATGCATGATGGGTGTCCCTTGACCACAAGAGTGTTTGGGCTTAGCCTTTAAAATGGCTGATGTTGTATCTTATCAACAGTTACCTTTGTGCAATGAGCTGTAATACTTATCTGTGAGATTGCCTGACCATTTCTGACCCAGATTGGCCTGGATACTCTCTTAATTGCCACCTGCCAATTGGCCCTTGACTGGACTTGACTAATCTCTTGCTTTCCACCTGCCTGTACCTGGGTATTTTCTTGCTTGTTGCCTAGTGTACAGTCTCCCCACTGTAGCCTCTTTGTTCCTGCTACACCCTTTGACAGAGTGATCCTGAGGACTGTGTTTTATTTTTTGTGATCTGAGAAGATCATTATCAATATAAACGTTTATGTAAAGTTGAGTAAGAAATTACCTAAATATTTGTGGTTAAGCTTTTGAGGACATGTTAGTTCAATTACATGATTGCATGTATGTGTATGTGAGTATAAATATGTTTATGTCAAGTATAAACAAACATAAAATTGGGTTCTTTTTTTTCACTCAAAAGGATATTATTCCACTTCAATCACTGTAAATTTATCATCTTCTTCCAATAATAAAAATAGTTTCCAATGCACTTAAAAGAAATTAAGAAACAAAAAGGGAAGTTTAGGATTTCTCAGGGCTTCTGCTATCACTGCCAAAGAAGAAGATCTCACGTAGGTGTAGATTTACTAAAGGCAAATAAATGTGCACTCTGTAAGTGCAATTGCACTCATTTTTTCCAGAGCATAATAAATGTGTGAAGCTTCACTTGGTACAGAATACCCAATTTGGTACAGGAAAAAAAAAACAGCATTTTTACTTGCACATGATTGGATGATGGAAATCAGCAGAGCTTTACCACATTCACTAAGCTTTGGGGAAAATAAGTGCAACTTCACTTGCAAAGTGCACAGTCTATTTGCCTTTAGTAAATCCACCCCTTTGTCTTCAAATAATAAGCACAAAGATAGGACATATATTGGACAATGGAGTGTTCTCTGCTTCATAGCTGATATTGCTTTTGTATTTTTAAATGTATATAATAACAGCTGGTCACCACTGTTTAGTTTTGATTCATACTGTCCTACATCAGTCTATTCTGTTCTAGCTTATTAAAAAGCAAATGTAAGGTTTGCTCACTTTTCTTAAATCTTGATTCTCATTATAGAGCACTTGCCTGCCCTTATTTCACCTTGTGAATCATGGTTTATAAAGGAATGATAAAAATAACTAAAATGTGTGAATGTGGGGTTGCTGTAGTTAAACAGTTTTGCTTTGTCATCTATTCCCAACTCAGTTAGGCTAAAATCAAGCAACAATACCACATTTTTAATGATTATGCAAGAACTTTTCTCTTGAATATCTATGTAAATGGGAACAATCAGCGCAAACTGTTAACATTTATATGCAAGCTGAACACTTATAGGCAATCACAAATCCTACAAAACTATTAAAAAAACTAAATCTAAAATGTTAGTGCAGCCCATGTAGATATAAAAGGTCCATAACATGTAGAGACATAAAACAGAAGAGAAGATTCCTCATGTGCAGAGAGGGGAACACAGGCTTCTATAAACAGTGACAATATCTTCCACCATAGGCACACAAATGTGCTTACTAGATAGGGTGGACCTCTTATTATAGAAGATCATACACGCATGTATCAGCTCAGAAATGGGTTAGCACTCATCAGTCACTCTGGACATCCAATTCCACACCATCAGACGAGACTCCGAAAAGAAGATATGGACAATGGCTCCAAAGAGATGTATGGTCAGGGAAATGCAGCAGCCCACAAAAAAGAGAGCAAAAATGGGGGGCGGAGCTTCACTACACACGTCATCCGCTGCCATCTCATCAGCTGTTCGATCGGAACAGGCTGTTTTTATAGCTGATTCATTAGTGCTACTGTGCCGTTGCTTTTCAAGTTTTGCGCCGTTGTTGGCGCTTGTGTTTTTTACTCAATAAATCTACCACCTTACGGTATACGCTTAGATTTTTGCTCTATTTTTTTGTGGGCTGCTGCATTCCCCTGACCATACATCTCTTTGGAGCCATTATCCATATCTTCTTTTCGGAGTCTCGTCTGATGGTGTGGAATTGGATGTCCAGAGTGGCTGATGAGTGCTGACCCATTTCTGAGCTGATACATGCGTGTATGACCTTGAATATCTATACCTAATATTTTATTTTGTGTTTTAAAAGTTGCATGTTTAAAGCAGAGTTCCACCCAGAGATGGAACTTCCGCTGTTCGGATTCCTCCTCCCCTCTGATGTCACATTTGGCACCTTTTGGGGGGGAGGGGGGAGCAGATACCTGTCAAATCCAGGTATTTGCTCCCACTTACGGGGAAAATCGCTGCACATTGTTCAGCGATCTACTCAATGCCTGGCGAATCCTCCTTCCCCCCTGCAGTCTTCTGGGAGAAACACAGGTCATGCAGCGCGGCTCGCATTGCCAGGAATGGCGGCGGCACACTCAGGAGTTGATCCGAAGTTTGGTTTTGGGTGCCAACATTGCAGGCTCCCTGGATATTAAAAGTCAGCAGCTACAGTATTTGTAGCTGTTGACTTTTAATTTTTTTTCCGCCAGTGGAACTTCGCTTCAAACTTTTCTTCATTCTTCATGAATTATAAAAATTTACAAATATATAAATACAGAAGGTTATTATAAACATTTTGAGTATTTTTGACTGCAGGAATGCTAAAACTAAACGGGCAGGTTTACATAAACCAACCTAAATTGCTCAGATTGTCCCAATATATGAGAGAATATGAAAACACTGCGCTCTAATAGCAAAAATAAAATATATGTGAGCCAGCAGCTGCATACATTGTGACAAACAATAACTGGTAACTGGGAAAAAAATGCAGCGCTAAGAAATATTGGGAAGTTAGGGTGTAGTGAAACAATTAAGTAAGAGATGCTGTACTGAACAGTAAAGCATATGTGCAAAAACGATAAGTGAAGTGAAATGAACAAACACAGTATAAAGTGTCCACATATGGTAAATGGATGATTCCAAACTCAAATTAATAAGAGGAACTGGTATGGACCAAAAAATGATGTGAGACTGGAAATTAAAGTCAATGGTGCACGGTGTGGATCTGTGACTGAGTCAACAACGGGGTACAGAACTTCCGTAGCTGTAAACCAACATCTCAATATGGGGCATCAGAATGAAAACATCAGGAAGTAAGATAAGATGGGTACTCTTACCAGATGACGTGGACTCCACTGTCGTATGACATGGAGTCAATGGTGCATGGAGCCAAACCTAGGCTGAAAAACGATATCCGGAACAGTAGAACCTCTGTCTCACTTCTCGACTTCTCTGGTGGGGTGAAGAAACATCAGGGAGGGCCGCCAACTGGATATCAGCCAATAGACCTCAAGGATGTGTTCCAAGGAGAAGCCGGGGACAGATTTGATCCAGACCCCGTGATGGAAGTAGGGCTACTGGAAGGCAGTTTCTTGCATCGGGATAATATGCAAATAAAAAAAAAATGCTTCTGCATAGTGCAGGTAAACCAGGGATTTTTATTTCTAAAAATACCATACAAAAAATGGATAAAAGTGATCACAATTGAAATAAAATCTAAGCAGCGCAAGGAAGGGGAGATCGACCGACGCGTTTCGACCAAGAGGGTCTTCAACAGGGCCATGAGCTTCCCCCTTCACGCTGCTCCTATATATAAATATCTAATCCAATAAGATAACCCCTACAGCCAATCAAAGTGGAGCTACAAAGGTCAAGTAATCAGGAACTGGATCCTGTTGATCGCTAGACCAATCAGAATCATGAATAAAACAGCCGGTGAGTGTAGGACCCAATAGCGCAGTCTAATAGTGAGACTGACGCCTGGAGACCTCCCCACCACATGGCAAACAATAGTGGACATCACTTCCTGGTAATGCATCACTTCCTGGTCATGTGATGTGGGGTGAAGGGGCGGTGTCCCGGCTCCCTGACCCAATCAACAACCACCAAAAGGTGCACAGGATGGGAGAGGGTAGTCACGGAAACCGAATCTCCTCAGCTCAAGTCCCGATCACATGATCGGATCTGGTGCTGTCACATGGCTAAAAACATCAATGTGAAAATAAACAATAATAATGGCAAACACTAGATGGCAGCACTAAAGTGAAATAGTGCTAGCAAGTGGTGATAAACCAAAACAGAAAATAAGCATTACTGAACGATACTAAGCAGCATTACCTAAATCGGACACAAGATGTCCCAAATGGATCTATACCAGTACATACAAAATATACATAGCAATGAAAGAAAAAATTAAAAAAATATTAACATGGCTGTTAGGTAATCTATTACAAATAATCAATATATTGAATTGAATAAATGAATAAATAATAAATATAATTTCCCAATATATGATTGGAACGGAAAATTAGGAAATAAAAACATAGAACAAATTGGTATTGTAAGGAAAAGGAATAAATGAAAAAAGACACTGATAATAACGCAATAATAAATCAGCAAAAAAAAAGGGGAGGGGGGGCAAATGAAACCCCTATACCTTAAAGGGACATAAAAAATGAACAAGCGGAAATGGAAAAATCGTACATGAAAAATACATGACTACTAGGATGTATTGATAAACGAGTTGAGGTCCCACTCGACGTTCATCCCAAACGGAAAGAAAGGACCTCAACTCGTAGATCCAGTAGGTTTCGAGACGTGATACGCCACGTAATCGCGATTCACCCCTCCAGTGTGGGACAAATCTGTCTATGACCTGGAAGAGGGTGCCTGAAGGGTCTCTATTATGATGTTGCAAATAGTGCCTCTGTACCGTATGTTTGCTCTTTCCCCCTTTAATGCCGGTGATATGCTCATTGACACGAATGGAGAAGGTCCTGATGGTACGTCCGACATATTGTTAATGACAAGGACATGTTATCAAATAAACAATATATTGAGATGCACATGTGGCAAACCCCTTCATGTGATATACACGAGACGTTACTGTGGATGTAAAGGTTAGTAGCTTTTGTCTGCCTGCACTATTGTGGTGGCATACATTGCACTTACGGCAAGGGTAAAAACCCTTGCAGTCTTGGAAGAAGGATATCTTTTTGGGTGGATCGATAACATTAGGGGCATATATTTTGTATGTACTGGTATAGATCTATTTGGGACATCTTGTGTCCGATTTAGGTAATGCTGCTTAGTATCGTTCAGTAATGCTTATTTTCTGTTTTGGTTTATCACCACTTGCTAGCACTATTTCACTTTAGTGCTGCCATCTAGTGTTTGCCATTATTATTGTTTATTTTCACATTGATGTTTTTAGCCATGTGACAGCACCAGATCCGATCATGTGATCGGGACTTGAGCTGAGGAGATTCGGTTTCCGTGACTACCCTCTCCCATCCTGTGCACCTTTTGGTGGTTGTTGATTGGGTCAGGGAGCCGGGACACCGCCCCTTCACCCCACATCACATGACCAGGAAGTGATGCATTACCAGGAAGTGATGTCCACTATTGTTTGCCATGTGGTGGGGAGGTCTCCAGGCGTCAGTCTCACTATTAGACTGCGCTATTGGGTCCTACACTCACCGGCTGTTTTATTCATGATTCTGATTGGTCTAGCGATCAACAGGATCCAGTTCCTGATTACTTGACCTTTGTAGCTCCACTTTGATTGGCTGTAGGGGTTATCTTATTGGATTAGATATTTATATATAGGAGCAGCGTGAAGGGGGAAGCTCATGCCCCTGTTGAAGACCCTCTTGGTCGAAACGCATCGGGCGTTCTCCCCTTCCTTACGCTGCTTAGATTTTATTTCAATTGTGATCACTTTTATCCATTTTTTGTATGGTATTTTTAGAAATAAAAATCCCTGGTTTACCTGCACTATGCAGAAGCTTTTTATTTTTTATTTGCATATTATCCCGATGCAAGAAACTGCCTTCCAGTAGCCCTACTTCCATCACGGGGTCTGGATCAAATCTGTCCCCGGCTTCTCCTTGGAACACATCCTTGAGGTCTATTGGCTGATATCCAGTTGGCGGCCCTCCCTGATGTTTCTTCACCCCACCAGAGAAGTCGAGAAGTGAGACAGAGGTTCCACTGTTCCGGATATCGTTTTTCAGCCTAGGTTTGGCTCCATGCACCATTGACTCCATGTCATACGACAGTGGAGTCCACGTCATCTGGTAAGAGTACCCATCTTATCTTACTTCCTGATGTTTTCATTCTGATGCCCCATATTGAGATGTTGGTTTACAGCTACGGAAGTTCTTTTCCCCCGTTGTTGACTCAGTCACAGATCCACACCGTGCACCATTGACTTTAATTTCCAGTCTCACATCATTTTTTGGTCCATACCAGTTCCTCTTATTAATTTGAGTTTGGAATCATCCATTTACCATATGTGGACACTTTATACTGTGTTTGTTCATTGCACTTCACTTATGGTTTTTGCACATATGCTTTACTGTTCAGTACAGCATCTCTTACTTAATTGTTTCACTACACCCTAACTTCCCAATATTTCTTAGCGCTGCATTTTTTTCCCAGTTCCCAATATATGCATTCACAAACTTTTCACAGTTTTCACCATTTTACTTTCTGATGACTTTCAGCTGTCTCCTTTATTAAGTTTAAAGTTTCCCCAGTTTCTTCTGTGCCTGCCTGCTCTTTCCAACAGGCAGTCACACTAAAATGTATAGTCAAGTGAAACTGGCTTATAAAAGCATTGGCGAGCATAGGGTGTCAGAGATGAATTCTGCTTGGATAAGCTTCCTTACCCTAATTACTTATCTATATAGCATCACTGACGTTAGACTATTAATTAGAATGTTTTTTTAGATTCATTAAGTCCAATCAAATAAATCATCACATGTTTAGATAAACAGACAGGACCAACAGAAAACAGAGACATTTTAAGGCCACTAGGGACCTCTTCCTCAGGCAGCATTTACAATTAAGTAACATATTACAAAGTATAAGGTCATATCTGGTATTCTAAAAACCTAGCATGTTTTTTTTTTTAGTTTGTTTTTTACACTTATCGTCTTACTGGATACCACCATGTGCTCTCTGTTATTTTTTACCCACAAAGCTAGAGCTAAAACAGCTCATGTACCAATCAGAAACTTTTGTTTCATTTATCAGTTATTACTTTTTCTTTTCTGATCCTTATGATTTTTCCATTTGTAGTTTTTATCCTTCTTTTCTCCTTCATATGTTTCCCTATATTAGTGCTACATTATTGCACTTGAAGTTTCTAAGTTATGCATGTTCCTTAATTAACCTGAACATTAACACAAGTCTCAATCTGCTTTTTTGTTGGTACTATGCAAAATGACATGCCCATGTTAAAGAAAACAAACAGCTGGTCCATCTAACTGACAGTGGCAGCTGGCAGACTTGAGCATTAGCAAATGTGTCCCTTTCAAGGCTGTTTCCCCAATTAGTAAGGATGAGCTTAAAGTTCAACCTGAAAACAAGTTAGGACTAACCCTTGGCTGGACACAAATGCCCAAACATTTACCCGTGGAACATTATGTACTGTATAATAGCGGTATTAGTATTACTATTCTACATGACAGATACCCGCTGTCAATGGTTGTTAAGGACGCCGGTGGGTGCAGGCACCACTGTGTCCTTATCAACTAGTGATTAGGGATGAGCTTCGTGTTCGAGTCGAACCCATGTTCGACTCGAACATCGGCTGTTCGACCGTCCGTCGAATTGCGAACGTTATGGGCCGTTCGCGCCAAATTCGTGTGGCGCGTCACGGCCCATAATTCACTGCGGCATCGCAGTGCATTGCTGGCTGATGATTGGCCAAGCATGCACTATGACCCGCATGCTTGGCCAATCACAGCGCCGTCAGTAGAGAGAGCTGTAATTGGCCAAAGCCAGGGTGGCTTTGGCCAATTATGGCTCAGGGGATTTAGTACACGCCCCACACTATATAAGGCCGCCTGCACGGCGGCCCTGTGTAGTGTGTTCCGGTGTGCTGATAGAGAGAGAGACAGACAGTGTCATTTGATTTGAGAGCTAGATTAGGCTAGATCTGTTCCTGCTATTTACATTTAGTGCAGTGCGTCCTGCTCACAGTGTTCAGCTAGATCCGTTCCTGCTATTTACATTTAGTGCAGTGCGTCCTGCTCACAGTGTTCAGCTAGATCCGTTCCTGCTATTTACATTTAGTGCAGTCAGTGCGTCCTGCTCACAGTGTTCAGCTAGATTTGTTCCTGCTATTTACATTTAGTGCAGTCAGTGCGTCCTGCTCACAGTGTTCAGCTAGATCTGTTCCTGCTATTTACATTTAGTGCAGTGCGTCCTGCTCACAGTGTTCAGCTAGATCCGTTCCTGCTATTTACATTTAGTGCAGTGCGTCCTGCTCACAGTGTTCAGCTAGATCCGTTCCTGCTATTTACATTTAGTGCAGTGCGTCCTGCTCACAGTGTTCAGCTAGATCCGTTCCTGCTATTTACATTTAGTGCAGTCAGTGCGTCCTGCTCACAGTGTTCAGCTAGATTTGTTCCTGCTATTTACATTTAGTGCAGTCAGTGCGTCCTGCTCACAGTGTTCAGCTAGATCTGTTCCTGCTATTTACATTTAGTGCAGTGCGTCCTGCTCACAGTGTTCAGCTAGATCCGTTCCTGCTATTTACATTTAGTGCAGTGCGTCCTGCTCACAGTGTTCAGCTAGATCCGTTCCTGCTATTTACATTTAGTGCAGTCAGTGCGTCCTGCTCACAGTGTTCAGCTAGATTTGTTCCTGCTATTTACATTTAGTGCAGTCAGTGCGTCCTGCTCACAGTGTTCAGCTAGATCTGTTCCTGCTATTTACATTTAGTGCAGTGCGTCCTGCTCACAGTGTTCAGCTAGATCCGTTCCTGCTATTTACATTTAGTGCAGTGCGTCCTGCTCATAGTGTTCAGCTAGATCCGTTCCTGCTATTTACATTTAGTGCAGTCAGTGCGTCCTGCTCACAGTGTTCAGCTAGATCTGTTCCTGCTATTTACATTTAGTGCAGTCAGTGCGTCCTGCTCACAGTGTTCAGCTAGATCTGTTCCTGCTATTTACATTTAGTGCAGTGCGTCCTGCTCACAGTGTTCAGCTAGATCTGTTCCTGCTATTTACATTTAGTGCAGTCAGTGCGTCCTGCTCACAGTGTTCAGCTAGATCCGTTCCTGCTATTTACATTTAGTGCAGTGCGTCCTGCTCAGTGTTCAGCTAGATCTGTTCCTGCTATTTACATTTAGTGCAGTCAGTGCGTCCTGCTCACAGTGTTCAGCTAGATCTGTTCCTGCTATTTACATTTAGTGCAGTCAGTGCGTCCTGCTCACAGTGTTCAGCTAGATCCGTTCCTGCTATTTACATTTAGTGCAGTGCGTCCTGCTCACAGTGTTCAGCTAGATCTGTTCCTGCTATTTACATTTAGTGCAGTGCGTCCTGCTCAGTGTTCAGCTAGATCCGTTCCTGCTATTTACATTTAGTGCAGTCAGTGCGTCCTGCTCAGTGTTCAGCTAGATCCGTTCCTGCTATTTACATTTAGTGCAGTCAGTGCGTCCTGCTCACAGTGTTCAGCTAGATCCGTTCCTGCTATTTACATTTAGTGCAGTGCGTCCTGCTCACAGTGTTCAGCTAGATCCGTTCCTGTTATCTTCCTACTGACAGGCAGGCTTGTCTGGTTACAGTATATAAAGCTACCTGAAGAAAATTACAGGTGTTCTATCCCAGCTTAGTGCAGCTACAGGCCATTAGTATGTCTGGAAGGCCAAGAAGGAGAGGCAGACAGTCACAAGCCAATAAGAGAGGGCAAGCAGGCTCTGTGTCTAGTGCTGGTCGTGGAGACGGTGCATCCTCATCAGCCCGTGGCCATGGGACACGCTTGGCCTTTTTTTCGGCAGCTGGCCGTGTTGAGCCGCAACATGCAGAAAACTTGGTCGAGTGGATGACCAAGCCGTCCTCATCCTCCTCATCCTCTCTCACCCATGCCCAGGGTGCTTTGTCTGGCAAAGCAGCGGCCTCTTCCCTCAGCTCAATGTCATCAGTGACTCCTTCCCTAGCTCCACCATGTCCTCATGAGGATTCCCTCGAACTGTTTGACCACAGTGTTGGGTACATGCTCCAGGAGGATGCCCAGCGTTTGGAAGGCTCTGATGATGATACTGAGCTCGATGAAGGCAGTAACATGAGCACGGACAGAGGGGGTGCCCAAGAAGGACAGCAATCTGGCAGTCATGCTCCCCCTGCTGCAGCATACTGCCAGGTTTGCTCCAGTGATGAGGAGGGAGGGGATGATGAGGTCACTGACTCAACGTGGGTGCCTGATAGGAGAGAGGAGGAGGAGGAGGAGGAGGAGGTGGCACATCACCAACGAGGCAGGATGCCCTCCAGGGGCCAGCCTAAAGGCAGCACATTGACTGCATCACACCCCAAAGCTCCACATGTGCAGGGCGCTGCAGTCTCTGCGCGTTATTCAAAAAGTTCTTTGGTGTGGGCCTTTTTTGAGACGAGTGCATCAGATCGCACCGCTGCTATTTGCAACATATGTCTCAAGCGTATCTCGCGTGGCCAAAACATCTCCCGCTTGGGTACCACATGCTTGACCAGACATATGTTGACCTGCCATGCAGTTCGTTGGCAAGCATATCTAAAAGACCCACACCAAAGAACAAAGAGGATCTCTCCTTGCTCCTCATCAGCTGAGATTTCCAACCCCACTAGACCTTCAGTCCTCTCTGAGACCTGCAGTGAGAGGAATGAAGGTGTAGAATTAGGTGTGTCACAGCCAAGTACTTGTGGGCAATCTGCTTTTGGCACACCGACGCCAGATTGTACCAGGCAAATTTCCATGCCCCAGCTGCTGCACCGCCGAAAGAAGTTTGCTCCCAGCCATCCACATGCCCAGCGGTTGAATGCTAGCTTGGCAAAATTGCTAGCACTTCAACTGCTGCCTTTTCAGTTGGTAGACTCTGCCCCCTTCCGTGAGTTTGTGGAATGTGCGGTTCCTCAGTGGCAGGTACCCAAACGCCACTTTTTCTCACGGAAGGCGATTCCAGCTCTCTACCGGCATGTGGAAGGCAATGTCCATGCCTCGCTGGACAGGGCGGTCAGCGGTAAGGTGCATATTACCGCTGACTCATGGTCCAGCAGGCATGGACAGGGACGTTACTTAAGTTTCACGGCGCATTGGGTGACTCTGCTGGCAGCTGGGAAGGATGCAGGACAAGGTGCAGTAGTGTTGGAGGTTGTTCCGCCACCACGCCTCCAAAATGCTGATTGTGACACACCTCTCTCCTCCACCCCCTCCTCTTCTTCTTCCTCCATGGCCTCTTCCTCGGAACCAGCGGTGCTCCGTAGGCGTTCAAGGGGCTACGCAAGTACGCAGGCCAAAAGATGCCATGCGGTGCTTGAGCTGGTGTGCTTGGGGGACAGGAGCCACACTGGGACAGAGGTTCTGTCAGCTCTGCAGGGGCAGGTTCAGAGGTGGTTGACGCCACGCCAACTTAAGGCAGGAATGGTGGTTTGCGACAATGGCACCAACCTCCTCTCTGCCCTCCGACAGGGACAACTGACCCATGTGCCCTGTTTGGCTCACGTCCTTAACTTGGTGGTGCAGCGGTTCTTGGGCAGGTACCCGGGCTTACAGGATGTCCTGAGGCAGGCCAGGAAAGTCTGTGTGCATTTCCGCCGGTCATATAATGCCAGTGCTCGGCTGACGGACCTCCAAAAGGAGTTTAACCTGCCCAAGAACCGCCTAATCTGTGACATGCCCACCAGGTGGAACTCAACGTTGGCCATGCTGCAGCGGCTTCACACGCAGCAGAGGGCCATCAATGAGTACCTGTGCGACTATGGCACCAGGACAGGGTCAGGGGACCTTGGTTTTTTTTCCCACGCCAGTGGGCCATGATCAGGGATGCATGCACTGTCCTGTCACCATTCGAGGAGGCCACGAGGATGGTGAGCACTGACAGTGCATGCATCAGTGACACTGTCCCCCTTGTCCACCTGTTGGAGCACACACTGCGTGGAATAATGGACAGGGCACTTGAGGCAGAACAGAGGCAGGAAGAGGAGGACTTCCTTAGCTCTCAAGGCCCCCTTTATCCAGACAGTGTTCCTGCGTGCCCGCCGATCACACAGGAAGAGGACGAGGAGGAGGAGGAGGAGGAAGATTGTGTCAGTATGGAGGTGGAGCCTGGCACTCAGCATCAGCAGTCTTTAAGGGATCAGTCCCAAGGAACACATGGACTTGTACGTGGCTGGGAGGAGGTGGCTGCGGACGTTGTTGTCCTTAGTGACCCAGAGGACTCCGGACCGAATGCCTCAGCAAACCTACGCTGCATGGCCTCCCTGATCCTGCAAAGCCTGCGTAAGGATCCTCGTATTCGTGGTATCAAGGAGAAGGACCAATACTGGCTGGCAACCCTCCTTGATCCACGTTACAAGGGTAAGGTTGCGGACCTTATCTT
This sequence comes from Lithobates septentrionalis, assembly GCA_037952835.1. Taxonomy (NCBI): domain Eukaryota; kingdom Metazoa; phylum Chordata; class Amphibia; order Anura; family Ranidae; genus Lithobates; species Lithobates septentrionalis. The sequence goes on along the minus strand of JBBDGP010000639.1, from coordinate 2,039,927 downwards.
GCCATCGCAGAGGGAGCAGAGGATGAAACATCTTCGGGAGGCCTTGCAGAAAGGTCTGTGCAACGCGTTCCCAGAGACTGGGAGGTTACAAACTCCTGTTTCTGGACAACGTGTTGCTGAGGCTTCGGTCAGTCAAAGAAGGAGCGGTGGAGAAGGTGGCCGTCTGACCGATGCGTTCAGACAATTTTTTGGTCCGCAGCCCCAAGGTATGATCGGTTCCAGCAACCATCGCCAGCGTCTGTTTTACATGGTGCAGGAATACCTAGGGGCAAGATCAGACTTGGACACCTTTCCCACCGAAAATCCTCTGGGTTACTGGGTCTTGAGGATGGATCACTGGCCAGAGCTTGCACAGTATGCAATTGAGCTACTGGCCTGTCCTGCATCCAGCGTTCTTTCGGAACGCACATTCAGTGCTGCTGGAGGCGTGGTAACCGATCACAGGGTGCGTCTGTCCACTGACTCGGTCGATCGGCTGACCTTCATAAAAATGAATCAGTCTTGGATCACCACCAGCTACCAAGCACCTGATGCTGATGTAACTGAATAATTTTTTTCAGATCCCTTCAAAGACTGCCTATGCTGATGCTGAGTGACTATCCCTGAGTAATTATCCTCTTCCTCCTCAATCATCACGCTGATAGCTTGTAAGAACATTTTTGGTTCTGGGCGCCACCACCAGTGCCTAAGGCACAATTTTTCAGCCCCTGTATAACAGGGGCGTGTAATTACAATTTTTGATGTAATACTTTGCAGCAGGGCTCGTTCCTGCATTCCAACTAGAGTGTCTGTGAGGGGTTGCAGTGTTGTGGCACCAGCACCAGTGCCTAAGGCCCAATTTTTCTGCCCCTGTCTAACAGGGGCGTGTAATTACAATTTTTGATGCAATACTTTGCAGCAGGGCTCGTTCCTGCGTTCCAACTAGAGTGTCTGTGAGGGGTTGCAGTGTTGTGGCACCAGCACCAGTGCCTAAGGCCCAATTTTTCTGCCCCTGTCTAACAGGGGCGTGTAATTACAATTTTTGATGCAATACTTTGCAGCAGGGCTCGTTCCTGCGTTCCAACTAGAGTGTCTGTGAGGGGTTGCAGTGTTGTGGCACCAGCACCAGTGCCTAAGGCCCAATTTTTCTGCCCCTGTCTAACAGGGGCGTGTAATTACAATTTTTGATGCAATACTTTGCAGCAGGGCTCGTTCCTGCGTTCCAACTAGAGTGTCTGTGAGGGGTTGCAGTGTTGTGGCACCAGCACCAGTGCCTAAGGCCCAATTTTTCTGCCCCTGTCTAACAGGGGCGTGTAATTACAATTTTTGATGCAATACTTTGCAGCAGGGCTCGTTCCTGCGTTCCAACTAGAGTGTCTGTGAGGGGTTGCAGTGTTGTGGCACCAGCACCAGTGCCTAAGGCCTAATTTTTCAGCTCCTGTTCAACAGGGGCATGTAATTACAATTCTTGATCTAATATTTCACAGCAGGGCCCTGTGAGGGCTTACAGTGTTTTGGCCACAGCAACACCTAAGGCCCAAATTTCTGCTGAGTATATAGGGCAGGACCCTACTTTCAAACATCTAACTTACAAACGACTCCTACTTGCAAACGGAAGGAGACAACAGGAAGTGAGATGAAATCTACCCCTAGGAAGGGAAATTCTCTCATGTAAGAGTTAATATGGGAAAACAATTTCTCCTTTCCACTGATGCTTTCCAATCCTTGTTCCACAAAAAAACCCAAATTTTCAAAAAACATTTTTCATTGGGACAAAAAAGTGAGGTGAAATCTTCTGAAGAGGAGGAAAGACGCAAAACAAATGTCACAGGGGTGATAACCCTTCCCTATGTTTTCCAAAAAGCTTAGAAAAGATTTTTTGGCTGGAGCTAAACACGTTAAAAATGTTCAAAATTACAAACAGATTCTACTTAACAACAAACCTACAGTCCCTGTCTTGTTTGCACCGCCTGTATACTGCTGTTCAGAGTATATAGGGACCTTTCCTTATTTTAATTTGGGTGCGGGGTTCCCCTTAATATCCATACAAGACCCAAAGGGCCTGGTAATGGACTGGGGGGTACCCATGCCGTTTGTCTCACTGATTTTCATCCATATTGCCAGGACCCGACATGACATTAAACCCGCAAGCAGTTTTAAATGAGATTTTTTCCTTTAAAAATGACATTTGGTGCAGGGACTGTTCTAAACATGGGAAACACGCGTCACTTTACAGGCATACTATAGACACCCCCCAGGTACGATATTTAAAGGAATATTTCACTTTTTTTTTTTTACTTTAAGCATCATTAAAATCACTGCTCCCGAAAAAACGGCCGTTTTTAAAAGTTTTTTTTGCATTGATACATGTCCCCTGGGGTAGGACCCGGGTCCCCACACCCTTTTTAGGACAATACCATGCAAATTAGCCTTTAAAATGAGCACTTT